>CM038214.1:264036656-265472019 GCA_021442155.1 Cymbidium sinense | reverse complement strand
TAAACACAAACCACAAAACTTAAACCCACAAACCCCAAACTGCACAAACCCTAAACCTAAACCTAAAACAAACTAAAACTAAAAAAAATAAACCTAAGTAACTAAATAAATTAAAAAAAAATAAAACTTAAAGAACCTAATAAACCTAAACCTAAAAGTAAACCCAGAATGGGAGGAACCATGAGTATGAACATCACATCCAAGCTCAGTAGATGGTGGTGGAAAGGCGAGGTGGCGATTATCACAATGGTGGTGGGGGCTAGAGGTGTGGTGGATATGGAGGTGGTGGTGAGCAAGTGGTGGTTATGGAAGGAGGCAACAGGTTATAGGTGGTGTGGCGAGGAGAGATCAAGGATATGATGTTGGATCATTCAACTCGAGAGGTCGGGGTGGTTCTAATGAGAATTGGAGAATCTAAAGAATGACCGATCTGATCTACTACTTATGGAACTGTGTATTTACAATAAAGATGGTTCAAGTTATCTCAGGTTTTCTATTTACTGTATGCATGCTCAATTTTTATCTATGTCATTGCTTGTGTCCTAGAAAACTTAGTTTGTGGTGTTTATTTTTGAGATGTGGGACACCACATGATGTTAGGGGTACTTATTGAAATGATCAAGTATGACATTAAGAAAAGATGCACTATCTCTAAAAATAGAAATCATCACCTATAATGGACCTAATCACCTAATAAGGACTCTTAAGGCATGATGGGTCTTCAAATGTACTAGAGATCTTTCCCTTCTTTACATGGAAAAGTAAAAGTAGGGTTTATATTAAGTCGAGTTTGTTAAGTTCCTATGGAGGAAAGCCTCCATAGTTAATTACATCTAAGGATGTGAATCCCTTAAGAATACTCTCGATTAAAGTAGAAATTAAAGTCTCAGATTTCAAGGCTAGTATCAAAGGATTAGTTGTATTGGAAAATCAATTGGGAAAACTCAAGGATAAGACTTATTATCACAGTGAAAGTAAATGAGTAGGGAATGCTCTTGATACTAGAAAACCTAGTGAGCATTTTAAGCTATCCTAAAATTGGGCTTTATAATTTTGAAATTGAAGAACATATCAATTTTGTTAAAGTTGATGTTTCATAAGAAAGCTAGGAATTGTAATCTAATAATACAAGATTATGGAGATGCCTAAGAGGTGAGGATTTAAGCTTGTAGCTTGAAAGAAACATCCACCTCATATCCTAAATCTAGGGAGCTTTAACATAAGCCAAAGCATGACCTAAATCTAAGTGAAAGTGGGCATATGGTTTTACTCCATAAGAGAGGATAAACCATCTAGACTTTCAATTGCACAGAGTGGTAGCCACTAACACCTCCTATGCTTTAAATCCATGAGTTCGATCATATGATTTGCAAGATTAGTTAGGATGTTGTTTAATTAGGGAGAAACTAAAGTCCTTAAACCCACTCCCTAAGAGACTAGAGCATGAGTGATATGAGCATATGACTTAGTCTAATGCAAAATCTTTTCAAATTTTATTTATTTTGACACTTCATTTTGACAAAGGCTTTGGGTTTTTGATGCCTACATGCATGATGAAATAAGGTTGTTGGCTAAATCAACAAGAAAGGGTGTTTTACACAAGGATGCCCTCATAGGTCAAGCATTCCCTATCTTGAGGATGGAAATCCCTATTTTTAAGAGCAAAATAATTTGATATGCATGTTGTTGGCCATTCAACATTTAGCTAAATAAATCTTTTAATTATCTTGATTTATGTCATAGGCTTTATGTGAGGTTATGAATTATTTAAAACTTTAGTTATGAGTTGTAGTTGGGTAGAAAGGTTAATTTTTTCTAAGAGCCTAATCTCATTCAAGGCCACATATTCAAACATCAAACATATAAAGAAACTAAGAAAAGAATGTCATCCTAATTTGCACTTTAAACACAACATCAAAATTTTTATAATGTAACACAAAAGAATAACATGCGGTTGGTGGTGTCATCCAATGCAAAAATAAAATGGGTAGCCTCTACCCTTATACAACCTACATAAAAGAATAATTTATAATTTACAAATGATAAATGCTATGGGGGTCTTCAAGTCTTATATCTTCATGTATCTTCCTCCTTTGATTTGGTTTGCTCCACTTCAAAGGCATCACATGGCCTCATGATAAAGCCTTCTAGCCAATGCTCATCCTTATCCCCATAGCACTAATCTAATTCTAATGTAAAATTACATTAAAATAGGAAAAGTAAATCTAACTACACCTACAAGATAAGTGTTAGCTAAACACATATACAAACAATTATATTTATAATTTGGACTTAACCCATATCGATAACCAAGCCCATCTGTCTAACTTGGATTATGCTTAGGGCTTAAGCAACCTATAAAGAGAGCATTTATATTTATTTTTAAGCGACGCCTTAAACATAATCCCTTATAGAAAATATGATTAGGCTAATCACTACCCTGTACAAAACATACACCCAACATCAGGTCTAAAATAATACATCACAAACAAAATATACATCACACCATGCACCGTCTAACATAAGGCTAGAAGTGGTGACTTAATCTAATGTGTGTATTAAGGCTTGTGTGGTATGTCCTAACTAGGCTTTAGAGTTAAGATTTTCTAAGTGTAGAAAGATTCAACTTAAAGGGTGGTTTCACTTCAAGTTCTTTAATTACAAGTTTTAATTTGTGTTTTCTTTTGTTTCATATGACTACACTTAGCAACTAAGTGTTGTAAAGAAAAAAAAGAGGTTGGCCTTTTCATCCCTACCTTAAACCACTTTCTAAAGCATGTTAATTTGATTTAGTTCTCTTTAGTGAATGGCTTATTACACATTTTAGATTAATCCTAAGTTTAGGTTCTCTTTAAATAATTCTATTCAATGTGAAAGGCTTCTTAAGATTAATCTAATTGAAATACTATCACATGACACATGCTAAATCATTCCTTTCCATCACATGTAACATGCATATGATTAAGTCTTAAGTATACCTACACATACATATATTTTAGCACACTTGAATGATGGATGTGAATATGTACATTTGAAGCTTTATATTTCCCCTCTAATTCATTATTTTATCATATTAATTTAAGGCTCTATCTAAATTCTTATGCAAAAATACATATGGGATGAAATTAAACAAGTACATGTCATTGTTAACCAAGGAAGTGAGGTAATCAAATGACCTCCTTGGCTAAAGCCTCATATTCCTTGATGTCGGACTATATTCATTACATTCAAACCATATGTAAATTTACATGCATGAACATAAGAAAGAAACTCTCAAATCACATGATCAATTAATTCAATCACTTGAACAATTGCAAATGCATGTATTTTTAATAAAAAAGGAAGGATTACCATTCTCTAATTAAATACACACATGTATGTATAAAATACATAAGAAAGTACATGCCTTTGTTAAACTAGGGAAGTGAGGTAATCAAATGACCTCCTTACTAGCTAAAGCCTTATTCTTGATGTCTAGACTATATACCACTTTTCATAGATACATACACATGTATTCATAATTCAGAGAATGAAAATCATGCAAAAAATTGATATTTAATTTGATTGATTCATTTATGTATATGAATTAAAGCCTCATCCAAATTTATTGAAATACATAAGAATGAAAAAAAATGGAGTACATGCCATTGTTAAACCAAGTGATGACCACCTTGGGCTAACTAAAGCCTCATATTTTGGGATGTCCTATATACCCATTAACATTCTCACTTACATAAATCAATACATGAATAAAAGGAAAGGAACTTCACTTCATACATTTAAGCTATAATCACATGCATCTCCTATGTATTTATAACTAGCATTCATAGCATATGTAACCATTCATTTATAAGCTTTGGAAAATATGTTTGGATTTAATAGTGATAATAGCCTATTATAAATTAAATCACATGTAAGCTTGACATAAAGAAACCATTTGACTTAATTAATTTTGAAAAGATGAATGTTTGATTTCAAATGACATACAACATTTAACATGATTGAAAATGAATGAATGAGCATAAACATGCGATTTCATTCAATTAAATTAATTCTTAAGGATAATCAAATCAAATAAAAGCATTTAAAGAAAACCAACACTTTTAATTATCACTTTCAATTTCATATTTGATTTGGTTTGAAGAAATGAGAAAAGTTTGTTGATCCTAACCCATTCCCATGTTTTATGATTTAATTTGGTTTAATGAAAAGTAATTTAAGTTGATTTTATGGGTTAATTAGGTTACTATGCATTAAATCCATTAATTAACCCTTACCTATGTTGCCTTAATTTAATTAACCAAGTAATTATGACATGATATGACATGTACATACATTGGAAATTAAATTCAATGAACCTAAGAAATGAAATAGGCTTAATGCAATTGTCTCATAATTAGTGATTAATTAAGTTAAGAAACTTAATTAAATACTTTCATGGTTTTCCACACATGTGGTTAACCATAATTTCTTAAATGTCTTTAGGATATTGAACACCTAAAGATCTACCATGAATTGATTAATTATGATTCCATGTGATTATAGTTTCAAATTGATTAATTAAGCAATTTAATTAATGAATTAAACCATCAATTAATCCCAAATTAATTAATTTCCATTCAAGTGAAATGGACTTAGGGAAAAGATTGGGAAAGTGGTCCCAATCTCATTCCCCATGCCCATTCACTATTTCATAATGATTAGCAAGCTTAATTAATAATTTTCTTACTGTTTAATTTCTTAATTAATTAGAAAAGTAATTAAGGTTAAGTTAACCAACTTCCCTAATTAACAAGTAATAAATTCCAAGAAAATTATGGGAGAGGTCATCCCATTAATCAACCTCAAAAGTTTGGGATAAATTGCAATTAGAGTAATTAAGCTAATTAAATTTTAATTAAACCCAAATTAAACCTTAATTATTGTTCAAAATTAATTGGGATCAATTTTAATTGAATCTCCTTCTTAATACCTTCAAAATAAATATTTACTTGCATTTTTATGATTTTTCTATGATTTGTTATAATTTTCCAAAGTTTCAGCTGATTTAAATGATTTTCCATGATTTTTATAAAGTCCATTAATTTATTTTAACTATTTGAACTTAGAATGCAATATCTCCCAATTCATAAATCCTTTTGACTTGAAATTTTATGGAAGGTAGATTTTAAGCTCTCAATCTCAAAAATTTCAAATCAATTTGATGTGTCTTTATAGTTTAATTAATGAAATTTGATTTTTCTAAAACTTAAATTAAGCTCAAATATTTAATGAAATTTGGGGCTTTTAGATTCATTGGATTCCCTGAAAAGATAAATCCAACGAGCCTTATTTCAATTTTAGTTAAGTATTTTATTTTCTATGAATTTTCAAAAAATTTAGGTGTTTTTAATTAATTTTTAAAAAGTAGAAAGTCCAAAATTTCTTACTTAACCCATGCACTGCGGCACTAACTACCATGTGGACCTTGACTAACGGCATGGTGTGCATCGGCGGATGGCGAGAATGTAAGAGGGATGCTGGGATCAGTCATGATTCGATCGAGATAGTCTAGATTGATATGAATTATCCTCATCATCAGTGCATGATCCGTAGAGCCATGATCCACCTAATTTGAGCCATCTCTCTGAATGGGAGATCGGATGACTGGAGGGCGATCCAGTGGAAGAGGCAAACAAAACACTATTTAAGGCATGATTTTTATGAATCTTGTGAAAAAATTGAATGAAAAACTTTATTTTAGGCTCAATTGTCCAGCGATCTTCACCAAAAATCACTCAAATGCATGGGATGATGTAAAAAAAATGTAAGGGTAATCTAAAGAAATTCTAAAAGAAAAATTATCACAAATAAAGAACCTAAGGTAGCTAATTATCTCAGATGATTTTGGTGGTGATGATCAAGCATGCTCACGAGTGAAGAAGCTTTAGAATGGGTTTGGGCTCTTACTTCACTTTAATAATGTATCCACCAATGGTGCTACTTCCACAAAATCCACTTGATTTTGATGGCTTTTGCTCAAAAACAAGTGGGAATGATTCTTGGTTGGTTTGGGAGCTCTAGGAGAATGAAATGAGTGTGTGAGGAAGAGTTTTGCCTCTATTTTTGTCTCTTGCAATGGCCGAAAATCACCTCTCATTTGTGGTGATTTTTGGCTCCAAGTGGGTGTCCTTGGTTGGGGTGGTTGGGATTCTCCTTAGGTGTCTTAATTTAGTTGGCCAAGGCATGGGAGGTGGCTACTATGAAGGACAAGTGGGTGTCCTAGGAAAAGGAAGTGGAGGTCCTTCATGTCATGTGTTCCAATAGGAGAGGGGAGTTGATTTCACTTCCCATAAGTCATGGCTAATCCTACAACTCTTGGGTCAAGTTGGACAATGTCCTTGGAGCCTGGGTGGACCAATGGATGAGTGTAAAGTGGCCAAGGAAGAGAAATGACCATTTACATGGGCATTTTATCTTATGTGATACCCTTAGCCCAATGGTAGAGTGGTCATTTGGTATTGAATTTGATTTGGACATATTTGAAATGAGTCAAAAGTGAGTTGGACAAAATTTCATATCATTTGGAGTTTAATTGGTTAGGTTTGGCTCAATTTGACCCATTTGGATCAAATTGGGTCAAAATGGGTTAGGTTGACCAATTGGTCAAATTCGATCAAACTAAGGGTTAGGTCAAGTTTATATGACTATTTGGAGAGGATTGTATGTTTTGGTTTGATTTAATGTGGATTTAATTTGGGTTTAGACTAATTTGACCCTTTATGTCAATTTGGGTCAACTTGGGTCAAGAGTGCCAATTGGGCTAGGTTTGGCTCAATTAAAGGTCAAGTCATGTTTAAATTATGATTTTGGGTTGATTTGAAGCATTGGTTTCAATGTATTTGGCTTAGCAATTTGGCTAGTTTGGGTTAATATAGGCTAAGGGTTGACGGTCAACAGCTAGGTTGACTTGGTTTGACCCAATTTATAAAATTGATCATCCTAGGTGATCAACAATCATGACATGAAGTTTGGATTGGTATAATTCACTTTGATTTGGATTGAATTGGATTTTGGTTCATGTAGGTCAAATTGGCCACTTTGGGTCAAGTGAACCAATTGGATTTAGTTGGCTTGATTTTGGATTGAGTTTATTTAGTTGATATATATATATATATATATATATTTGAGATTAAAATATACAATTGTAATTATTTGGATTCAAATGAGTTTTGGTTCATTTGAATATTTCAAGTCAAATGGTCTAGGTTGGGTTTGACTTGGGTTAATTTTGGTTTGACTAGATAATTGTAAGTTTCATTTATATTTGGATAGATGATTAAAGGAATGATTGATACAAGGAAAAATCCATTGATTTTGGCTTGATTTAGATGGGTTTTTTTCCAAGTTCAAGGAAGTGGCTTAAAGAGTTTAAATTGGGTTTCGATTTGATTTTGGATTTGGTTTTGGCTATTTGAATTTATATTTTATTTATATTTGAGAAGATAATTGAAGGTACAATTGATTTATAAGAAAATCAATTGATCTTGGATTGAATTGGATGAAAATTAGGCTAAGTTCATGAAGGTTAATTAAAGGGCTTTGGAAGGATTTCAGGTTTGGATTTGATCTTGGGTTTCAATCATTTGGAATTGAGTTTGGACTTTGGATTTGATTTGAAATTGAGTTTGAGGTTTGGTTGGAAATTTGGATTTGAATTGAATTTAAGAAGGTGTACATGGATTGGGTTTAGGGAGGTGTACATGGATTAGGTTGATTTTTGACCCTAAGGCATGCCTTCTTAAATTTGGCTTAGGAAAATCATGGTTGACTTAAGTCTGGGTGGGTGATTTTCCTAAGTCTGGCATAGCAATCCTATGATTAACCCTTCTAAGTTTCTAGGCATAGGTTAAGTGTTCACCTAGTCTCTAGAAGTGTCTTATGACTAAGGATCCTAGCTCTAAGAAGAGTAGTTTGAGAACTCACTCCAAAAATGAGGTTAATAAAAGGACCCCCCCCCCCCCAAATAGGTTTGGTGGTGTAACTGACAAGGCACACTGCACATATTGACGTTGACCAAGATGATCAACAATATCCAAAAGACTACAAACACTAACAGAAATTATCTATACCTAACCTTGAAAGGTAGATAAAATCCCAAACTTAGTGCAAAGTATCTCTCTTTATGTCACGGGCATAAGAGAGCCAGAAGGAATCCATGGAGTATTGAGTATGTGAACTTTCCACTAGGGAAGCTGGTTCAAGCTATCCACTGGGGATATGGATTTGAGTTTGATTGTGAATATGTTTTGTTTGGGTATGTATCCGCTAGGGATTGGGAATGTGAACCTTCCACTTGGGAAGCAGGTTTGAGCTATCTGCTTGGGATAAGAGTTTGATAGTATTTCATATGGCTCCAATAGGGAGATTAATTTGATTTGCACCTTGCTAGGGAGAAGTTTGATTTGTTCGATATGTTTAAATTTGACTCCACTGGGAAGGTTAGTTTCAAATTTAGTTTATTATGGACCCTGTTGGTGTGCGATGGAAACACTGAGAAGGGGCTATATTCGCCTTGACCTATCTCTGATTTATAAATCCACAGGGATAATCTACTAACCACAAGTTAGGACTATCCTACCTAAGAGGTTGCATTTTGGGGTGCAATGATTGTACCTATGAAGAAAGTATAGTAGACTTACATCTACCAAAGAAAGGATCAACCACTAGGGTGATATGTTGGATCCACAACAAATCGAACCTGACCTAGGGGCGATTATTGAGTGAATATCATTGAGGGACTTAAGTCAACTCAAAAGTAGTTAAGATTAATTTTATTGATTTATTTTAATTTGATTCGATTTATTTTCATTTGTTTTAATTTTATTTGATGGATCCTGTCGATGTGAGGTGGACCTCATTGAGAAGGGGCTATGTCATCCTTGGCCTATCTCAGATTTACCGATCCAAAGGAGTAGTTTACCGATCGAATGGTAGGACTACCCAACCTAAGGGGTATCTTTCGGTGTGCAACCGCTATGTTGAGGAAAGCGTAGCAGACTTACATCTTCAAAGCAAGGAACAACCGCTAAGGTGACCCATTGGATGCACAATAAATCAAACCCGACCTAGAGCTACCCGTTGGTGTGCAACAATTATGCTGGAAAGAATGCGTAGCAGACTTACATCTTTTAAAGCTAGGATGATAGCCAAGGTAACCTGTTAGTGGCAGAACAGATTGAACTTGACCTAAGGGTGACTATTGAGAGAGTGTCATGGGGGACCTATCTCAACTCAAGAGTAGTCAGGAAATTCCTATAGGGAGTTTTACTGACTCTACCATAAAGATATGATGCCTTCTTGGGAAAGGTGCCACTAGGGCATTAATTCATAATCCACAAGTGACTATATACATTGTTTGTTTATTATTGCAGACCATGTTGGTGTGCAAGGGACCACACTAAGAAGGGGATCAATTTTAATTGAATATCATCTCAAATACCTTCAAAATATATATTTACTTAAATTTTATAATTTTTCTATGATTTGTTATAATTTTCCAAAGTTTCATGATTAAATGATTTTCATGATTTTATAAAGTCCATAAATATATTTAACTATTTGAACTTCAGAATGCAATATCTCACAATCCTGAAATCCTTTTGACTTGAAATTTTTATGGTAAGTAGACTTTAAGTTTACTTTTAATATCTAAAAATTTAAATTCAATCTGATGTGTCTTTTCAATTTAATTAATGAAATTTAATTTTTCATAAAACTTAAATTAAGCTTGAAATATTCAATAAAATTTGGGATTTTAGATTCATATTCCACTCGAAAGATAACCAATGAGCCTTTATTTACAATTTTAGTTAAGTATTTTGTTTTTATGAATTTTGAAGTTTTAGGTGTTTTAAAATAAATTTTAAAAAGTAGAAAATCCCTACTTTCTTACTTAACCCCAAGGGCCGACTAGTCAATGCGGGTGCCATATGGCACCATGTGATTAGCTATCGATGTGTCACATGAGCAAGAATGTGGACAAGGATGCATATGATCACCATCCAATCACCATTAGATGGTCGGGCTAATGATCGAAGAAAGATGATCCATCATTGCCACGTGATCCACATGATCTGATCCATCTATCTTCATGATCGAGATATGGCTAGCTATCAGCGAGAGGCGACACACTATTCTGGGCATGATTTTTGTGATTCTTGTGAAAAAATTGAATGGAAAACATCATTTTAAGCTCTATTTTCTAGCATTCTTTACTAGAAATCACTCCAAATGCATGGAGATTATAAAAATAAAATAAATCCAAGGGTAATCTAAAAGAAATTCCTTAAATTAAGCAAAAATTATCACAAACAAAAGAACATAAGGATGACTATGATTCTTAAAAATTACCTCACCGGGGATAATTTTTGGCAGTGGTGATGATCCAAATGCGCTCATGAGGCTAAGAAGAAGTTTTAGAATGGGTTTGGGCTCTTACTTCACTTCGGAATAATATATCCACCAATGATCATCGCTTCTTTGTAGAAATCTACTTGATTTTGATGGCATTTGCTCAAAAACCAAGTGGGAATGGTTGCTGGTTGGTTTGGGAGCTCTAGGAGAGTGAAACAAGTGTGTGAGGAAGAGCTTTTACCCCTCTATTTTCTATCTCCTTGCAATGGCCAAAAATCACCTCATTCATGGTAATTTTTGGCTCCAAGCGGGTGTCCTTGGCTTGGGGTGGTTGGGATTCTCCTTAGGTGACTTTATTTGGTTGGCCAGGGCATGGGAAGTGGCTACTATGAAGTGGGTGTCCTAGCAAAGGGAAGTGGAGATCCTTCATGCCAAGTGTTCTGATGGGGGAGGGGAGGTGATTTCACTTCTCTATGAGTCATGACACCCAACCATCTCTTGAGGTTGACAGGCCCTTGGAGCCTAGGTGGCCAATGGATGAGTGTCAGTGGCCAAGGAAGAGAAATGATCATTTACAAAGTATTTTATCTTATGTGATACCTTTAAAGGGTGATGGTCATTTAGCATTGAATTTGACACAAATTTGAAATGAGTCAAAAGTGAGTTGGACCAAATTTCATGTCATTTGGAGTTTATTTGGTTGATTCAATTTGATCCATTTGGGTCAAATTGGATCAAAAAAAGTTAAACCAATTCAAATTCAAAAACCAAGGTTAGGTCAAGTTCATATGACTATTTGGAGAGGATTGTATGCTTTGGTTTGATTTAATTTGGATTTAATTTAATTTTAGTCTAATTTGACCCTTTATGTTAATTTGGGTCAACTAGTCAAGATGGCTAATTGGGCTAGGTTTGGCTCTTAAGGTCAAGTCATGTTTAAATGTTGATTTTGGGTTGATTTGAATCAATGGTTTCAATGGATTTGGCTTTGGTTGTAATTTCTGGGGTTCATATAAAAGGGTTGACTTGGTCAATGGGCTAGGTTGAATTGGTTTGACCCAATTTATATCGATTGATCATCCTAGGGTGATCAACATTCATGACATCAAGTTTGGATTGGCTTAATTCACTTAAACTTATATTCAATTGTATTTTGGTTCATGTAGGTCAAATTGGCCACTTTATGTCAAGTGAACCAATTAGATTTATTTTATATATAGATTTGAGATTGATATATAAATTCAATTGCAATTGGTTTCTTTAAATTTTATTCATTTGAATATTTTAAAATAAAGGCTATTGACTTGTTGATTTGTTTGACTAGATGATTATAGGTTTCATTTATATTTGGATGGATGATTGAAGGAATGATTGACTCAAGAGAAAATCCATTGATTTTGGCTTGATTTAGATGGGTTTTGGCCAAGTTCAAGGAAATGGACTAAAGGGTTTAAATTAGGTTTGATTTGATTTTGGATTTATTTTGGTATTTGAAATTATATTTCATTTATATTTCAGAAGATAATTG
Organism: Cymbidium sinense; assembly: GCA_021442155.1. Classification (NCBI taxonomy): domain Eukaryota; kingdom Viridiplantae; phylum Streptophyta; class Magnoliopsida; order Asparagales; family Orchidaceae; genus Cymbidium; species Cymbidium sinense. The sequence continues at coordinate 265,460,096 of CM038214.1, read as the reverse complement.
AAAGTATAATTGATTTATAAAAAAAATGCAATTGAGTTTGGATTGAATTGGATGGAAATTTAAGTTCATGAAGGTTGATTAAAGGCACGGAAAGATTTCAAGTTTGGATTTGACCTTGGGGTTCAATCATTTAGAATTGAGTTTGGACTTGGATTTGGATTTGAAATTGAGTTTAAGGTTTGGTTGGAAATTTGGATTTGAATTGAATTTAAGGTGTACATAGATTAGGTTTAGGCTAAAGGGTAGGTGATTTTTCTAAGTCCCTAAGGCATGACATAATCCTATGATTAACTCTTCTAAGTCTCTAGGTTAGGTTAAGTGTTCACCTAATCTCTAGAAGTGTTTTATGACTAAGGAAACCTTAGGGTTTAGAAGGTTTCTAGGTCTAAGAAGAGAAGGTTTGAGAACTCACTCCAAAGGTGAGGTCAATGTGTTACTTGGTTGATGAAATCCAAAGAAGAAATGTTGAATCTAAATTTATTCTCTGTTAAAAAAAAAGAAACAAAAACCCTAAACCCTAAACTAAAAGCTGAACCCTAAACCTAAAACTTAAACCCTAAACCTTAAACCCTAAACCCTAAAACCCTAAAACTTAAACCCTAACACTAAAACTTAAAACTTAAACCTGAAATCCTAAACCCTAAATCCTAAACCCTAAATCCTAAACCCTAAACCTTCAAACTCTAAACCCTAAACCCTAAACTTAAAATAAAATAAACCTAAAATAAACTAAAAATAAAAATAAACTAAACTAAAAAATAAAACCTAAACCTAAACTCATACACGGTGAACCCTTGACCTATGCTCTAGGATTCTTTTCCCTCTCATTTTTTTTGATTCATGGCATGATTCTCATTGATTCCTTTTGGAATCGATCCATCCTCTTTCATATTTTACTTGGAGTGATGTCGTGCTTTGGCATCTTCCCTGTTGATTCCGTGGAAACTGGATCCAATGGATCTACTAGGCATACCATTTTTGGCTACTTCAAAATCATTCAAAGACTCCTCCAAGTAAGATAGTTATTCGTGAGTCAAAAACATGTTTTGACTTCTTTACTAGGCATGACTACAGTTAGGTGCTCAGATCTAATTGTGGAAAAGCTTGCTAAGCCATTTGAATTCACTTTGGTTGGAAAGTTTACTCTTCGTAGGTCGAATCTGGAAAACATTCGCTCTTTCTTTCATAGTATGAAACTTTTGGGTGCTTTATGATTGGTTTAATTGATCCCTACCACATTTTGATTCAGTTAATGAATGATTTGGATTACTCACATGTTTTTGCTCATCATTCTTATTTTGTTTTCAATTGCCAAATGAGGTTGTTGAAATGGACTCCACTATTTGATATTAGGGAAGATTCCCCAGTCATTCTGGTTTGGATTTCTCTCCCCAATATGCAAATTCATTTAGTTAATCATCAATTCCTCTTTATTGTGGGTGCTTTATTTGGTCAGCCGTTGCAAATTGATCAATCAACAGCTACAAAACTTTGACCTTCTATGGCTAGAACCCTTGTTGAATTGAACATTACCAAGAGCAAAGAAAACTGATTGGGATTTGAAAATTATGGATATATGCAGAATGTTGATTTTGAAAATTTCTCTGTCTTTAGTTCTCCTTGTAAAATCCACGCATGATAATTTTGAATGTTTCATTCTACACCTCACCAAAAAAATAAAATTCTTGTTAAGGAAACTATTGTTCTAACCCCAGGCCAAATTATATATCAAAAAGTTAATTTGGAAAAAAAAATAATTCATTGAATGTTCCTAATAAGGTTATTTTACCTCTTATTTCTTTTGTGCATTGAAGGTTTCTAATGTGGAAAATAATAATTTCTCTAAACTTTTGGATGACAATTTTTTTCCTTTGAGTCGATCCCATCCTTATAATGATTGACAAAATGAAGCTTTAATTTAACACATTAATGAGGATGTCAATGTTATGCATCATTCAATTCAATGGAGAATATGGGTTTGGTTTCTCATGATATTCAGTTTGAAAAGCCTAACTTTACTTTAGTCTAGGATGATTTAAATTCTCCAAAAGATTTGATTTTGTCTAATAATCTGGGTATTGAAGAAGAAGGGCTGGATGTTCACACTTGCCTTCTTAATAAATTAGTTTCAATTCTCTCACTTCTATACAGGAGACTTCCCCTAAATCTGTGACTAATGTTGTTGAATGCTTCTTAGATGATGATTCTATGGGAAAAGGAAATGGTTTCCAAACTTATCATGCTAAAAAGAAAAAAAAAAGTTAAAAACTTCCCTCCCAAATTGTCCAAAAACACTAGATCTACTGCGGCCTCCCTCTCCTCTCTTAATTAACCTTTTCTTAACCCATTTTTTATTTTCTCAATAAAATTTTCTCTAGTTTTAGTAATAAAATTTGGTATTTTTGGAATAATTTTGTGGAGGTTTCTATTCCTAATGATTTTCAACAAGTTTTCAATGCTCAAATATCTTATGGTGACTATTGTGTTTTGGGCTTTTATCTATGCATCTTGTAATAGATTTGGTAGAAATCTTCTTTGGGAAAATTTGAGGAATTTTGCTACCTTTGTCAATAAACCTTAGTTTATTGGTGGGGATTTGAACACTATTTTATTATCTTTGAGTGTTTGGTTGCTAATATTCATTCCATGGAAGAATTTTCCATTATGATCCTTATTGCAATTTGATTGATATTAGCTTTAAGGGTTCAAATTTTACTTAGCAAAACTCTAGACTTTGGCAAAGGTTGGACCTGCTAGAAAACATATTGTGGATGGTGATAGAAATACTAAATATTTCCATTCTTTAGTTAATAAAAAGAGAGCTTTAAATAATATTCAAAAAATTAAAGATGACAATGGAGAATGGATTAGGGAGAATAATGATATTAAGGATTCAACCATTAATTATTTTAGAAATATGCTTAATAAAAATTGCTATTATGAAGCTATTTATAAATCGCACTTGATTCATTCTATTATAAAATATAATGTGATTTTCTTAATTGTACACAATGAAGAATTTTTTAAAGTTCTTAGCATGAACATAGATTCTTTGTGGTGGATTTTCACTATCCAATTTTATCAAAAATGCTGGTTAAAAATGATTTGATTGAGGCTATGGCTGATTCTTTAATGGTAATACTTTTCTTAAATATTTTTTTAGCACTTATATTGTTCTCATACCTAAGAAAGATAATCAAGGCTGTTGGAGTGATTATAGACCTATTAGTTTTTGCTCCTTCTTCAATAAGAAGATTTCCAAAATTTTAACCAACAGGCTCAGACCTTTACTTCATAGGATTATCTCTCTAAACCAAATTTCTTTTGTTAAAGGTAGATCTATTTCTGATAATATTCTATTTGCTCAAGAATTAATTCATGATTTAGATGCTAAGATTAGAGGTGGCAACATTCTATTCAAATTAGATATTACCAAAGCTTTTAACAATATCTCTTGGGATTCCTTATCCATATTCTAAATTTATTTGGGTCTTCGATAAATTTATCTTTCTATTAAAATTATATTAATAATGCATGCTTTTCTATTTTGCTTAATGGGAAGCTTGGGCTTCTTTCCTTCTTCCCATGGCCTAAGACAAGGGGATCCTCTATCTGCTCTATTTATTATTGTTATGTACTTATCTAAAAGCATCAATGATCTATTCTTAAACAATCTAGTATGTATTACAAAAACTCTTGGTGGTCTTCTATTTCTCATTTAAGATTTGTAGATGATTTCATTATTTTTCTACAATGCTTCTATTCAGAATCTCTCAATATTTTTTTAAATAAACTTGGTAGATAAAGTGGTTTATCTATCAATGATAACAAAAGCTATTTTATTACTTCTTCAAACATCTCCAATAATAAAATTAATCAAATCCTGCATATCAAAAACTTTAAACATCAACACCTTCCTCTTAAGTACTTGGGTGCTCCTCTTTTTAAATGTCTTAAACAATCCCATCTTTTAGATGACTTAATTAAAAAACATTTAAATAAAATTTATGTTTGGGAATTTTATTTACCTTCCTTTGGTGGCAGGATCACTATTCTTAAAAGCACTCTCAATTCAATGCCTCTTTATTTGATTCAAACTATTATCCCCACTAATGCTAGTCTTATCAAAATTGATCGCTTGCTTAATAAATTTTTTTAGGATCCAATAATTCTACTAAAAGAATACATTGGACTTCCTGGCACAAATGTTGTGGTCCCTTGGGTGAAGGTGGTCTCAGTTGCAAACTGATTCTTAAAGCTATTACTACCTTCTCTCATAAGCTCTGGTGGAATTTTAGAAAGAATGATAGCCTCTGGGCTAATTTTATGACGAAAAAATATTGCCAAGGTAAACAATCAATTATTTGTGCTTATAAAGTTGGTGACTCTCCAGTTTGGAAAAGGCTTTACTCCATTAAATGGGTTGATGAACCCTTAATACATTGGGGTATTCATTCAGGTTCATCTTTCTTTTGGTGCTAATTTTACGATTGGAAATGGCTCTATTGACTCCCTTTTATCTACTCACTCTACTGCAACTATCACAGTTAACTCTTTCTAGCATAATAACACTTAGAACGAAAACAAACTTGAGAATTATATCCCTATTTCTCTTTTAGATAACTTTAGACATACCCCTATTTTCTCTAACAAACCTAACCAAATTCTCTTTAAGCTTTCTTACAATGGTGATTTTGTTCTTAAAGAGGTTTGGAATTTTATTAGAGATAAGAAAAACTCCTCTAATGTTTTCATTAAACTTTGGAACAATATCATTCCCATTTCTTATTCGTTTTAGCTTGAGGATTTTGAATAACTTTATTCTGTAGACTTTGCTCTAGAATAAAGGCTATATTTGCCTTCAAAGTACTATTGTTTCTTTCATATTGAAAATGTTAATCATGTTTTTGTCAATGGTTCTATTGCTTCTAAATTATTTTTATGGTATGATGATTTATTTAATACCAACTACTTTCATGGCTCTCTTTCCATATATCAACTTTGAAGTCTATTTCCAAAATCTGAAAGGTCATATCAAAGTTGTAGTTACTATTACCCTTATCGTTCATCCTGGACATAGAAATGATGCTAAATATCATATTATTCCTATGAGCCATAAAAGGATCCTCGCTAGAACCAAAAAAAAAATTCTTGCTCTATTTAATGCTAATCTTATTAGTAACATTCAGTTTAGAGGCTATAATTTGTGGCTAAAAAATTGGGTATCATTCTGCCTGATGTTGACTCTTATAAAAGTGTTAGGATTATCCATTGGATCAAACCCAAAGAAAATTTGATTAAGGTGAATACTTATGGTTTTTTTTGCTTCCAATAAATATGGCTGTGGTGGTATTCTTAGGGATTCTAAAGGTATTGTCATTTGTGTTTTGCATATCCTCTCAAAGCCTATTTTATTATCTATGGAGCTTATGGTCGACAATAAAGTTATTGAAATTTTTTTGAATAAAGGTTTCCTCAACATCCGGATTGAAGTTGATGCTCTTGCTTTTGACATGCTAAACTTTAATAGAACAAAAAATCCTGATTTATTTTATCTTCTCAATCATACTAAAAATCTTCTTTCTCAAGTTCATTATAAAATTTCACATATCCTTCATGAAGGTAATTCTTGTGCTAATTTCTTGGCTACTTTAGGTGCCAACTTAACTAATTTCACATTATTTGACAATCAAAATTTTCCTAAATTTTTAAGAGGTTTGATCAATCTGAATAACACTAGATTACCTTATCTCAGATTATAATTTTCTTGGAATGGTTTTTTTTGTTGGTTTTTGATGAGCCATTGCTTTTGGTTCCCCTTTATTAAACCCTTGGTTGCCATTTGGTTATTTTCACTCTTATATTGGGTTTTATTTTTTGAGCTCTTGCTTTTGGGTTGGTTTGGTTCTTATTTTTCTGCCTGTGTTTTCATTTTTAGCCTGTATTTATTTTCCTGATGGTAATTATTTGGTTGTTTTGTGACCTTCATTTGGGTGGTAGCTTTGCCTGCTATTTTCTACATGGGGTTTATCATATCTCTAGGATGGTTGCTTCCTTAACTAAGTTGGATTTTCTATTGCTGTTGTGGTTGGCTATTTTGGTTTTATCAATTATGTTGGTATAAAATTGACTATTGGTGGTCTAATTTTGGATTGATTTGGCAAAGTGGAGGTTATTTGTTGACTTTTATTTCTTCTTTTTTGTGGATTGGGTTTTGGTGGTCGATTTTGCTGGTTTGGGTTTGTTTCTTTTGGTTGTGGTTTCGACTTCTTCCTGTAATGGTCTTCCTCTCTTGGTTGCAACTGCTTTATTTTTGTTGTTATTTTGGGTTAGTTGGTTGATGGTTGTTTAGTGGCTGTTGTTTTGCTTTGGGATTTGGTGACTTAGTTTGGTGTATTGGTGCCTAACTTGGCTTTGGTTATGATGTTTGCACTCATTGATATTTCTCCAAGTTTTTGCTATTGGCTTTGGTGGTGTTCCTGTTGTATTGCTGCTGCTCCTGATGGATGGATTTTAGTCTATCTTATTGGTCTTCACTCCATTTTATTTTTGGTTTGTTATTCACCTCACCTGGATTAGAATTTTTGCTACTTTGGTTGGGTTTGGTGGATGTTATTGTTTGCTTCTACCCATTTCCTAGTTGTCCTGGGTTGTTTTGGCATGATGGATGTTGTTGGTCTGATTTGGATTTTGCTCTTGTGGTATGGAGGCTATGTTGGCTATTTTCTTTGGCTAGGTTTGTTGGATGGGTGGTTGTTTTAGCCTATCATTCATGCTCTGTTGGTGACATGTTGGTTGGCTTGCTCCTTCTATGGTTCTCTCTTGTCAGCTTTTTCTATTTTGGTTGACTTGCCTTTAATGTTGCTTATGGAAGACATGAGCTCTTGTGTTTTTTTCTTTTTGGTCTTGGTTTTTTTATTTTTTTTATTTTTGGTTTGTGTTGTTAAGGTCATGATTCTTGCTCCCTTTGATGTTTATATTCCTCTTTGGTGGTGGCTTTGGTGGTGTTCACCGCATCTCATGTCTGATGGTTGGTTTTGCCTTATTGGGCTTATTGGTTTTGTGGTTGGCTATTATGTCTACTACTTGAGGAGTTTGTATTTTGGATGATGGACTTGGGATGATGGGCTACAAGAGGTATTAAATGATGGCCTTGATGTTTCCCTCTCTATCTTGTTTTGGTTGGTAGCACTATATGTAATTATAACCCTTCTTCAGAAATTTGGATGCTTACATATAATGTTGCTCCTTGAGATGATTATGGCCCAAGCCTTTTCTTTACTTTGCTCCTTTCTTTGCTCATACTCTTTATGCTTGCTTAATTGCACTCATCCTTTCATTAGATGTTGGATTTCTTTTATAGGTTGGGAGAATCTTATAGGGATCTTGGTATCAAGGACCTGGATGTGTTGTTGCATACATGGATTTATTATTATTGATGATTTGGTTTTTCTTTTGCTTTTGTTTTTTTTTATTATTTTAATAGTTAGATGGTTTATTTCTTTAGGACTTATTGTAGCTCTTTGAGCATTACTTTAGAGATTTACCCTCTTTACGGACATTGTGATTTTTCTTTAAGTAAAATTCCCCAATTTCCATAAAAATAACCTAAACCCTAAGAATGGGTAGAACCTTGAGGAGAACATCACCATCAACCGTGCTCAAGATCTATTGGAGGAGAACGTTATTCTGGTGGTCTACAGCTATTATAATTTCAGCATTGGTGGTTGAGGGAGGAGCTTTTAGGTTATTTTGGTGGCAGGAGAGATAGATATGATGGTGTATCTACTAGACTATGGTTGAAGGAAATGGAGAAACTAAAGAATGACTGATTCACTTTTATGGAACAATGTCTTTAGATAGTTCACTACTATTTTTTATTTGTCAACCTTAGAAAACTAAATTCCTAAATCAAAAAAAAATTAATTTGTTCTATTAAAAATAAACCTAAACCTAAACCTTAAAAATAAAATAAAATAAAACCTAATAATAAAAAAAATTAAATAAAAACTTAAAAACCTAAACTAAAATGATAATTAAAAAAACCTAAACTAAAATAAATAACCTAAATTAAACTAAAATAATAAAATAAAATAAAACTAAATAAAACCTAAACCTAAAATATAAACCTAAAAATAAAACATAAAAATCAATAAAAAATAAAACCTAAACCCTAAGTTAAAAAAAAACCTAAACCTAAAATAAAAACAAAATAAACCTAAACCTAAACTAAAATAAACAAAACTAAAATAAATAAAACCTAAACCTAAACCTAAAATAAACTACACCTAAACCTAAACCTAAACCCTAAATAAAATAAAATAAACTAAAAATAAACCTAAACATAAAAAAATAAACCTAAAAAATAAAACCTAAAACCTAAACCTAAAAAATAAAATAAATATAAAAAACTAACCTAAAAAACTAAACCTAAAAAATAAATAAAAAATAAAACTAAATTAAAATAAACCTAAACTTAAACCTAAACATAAAAATAAACTAAAATAAAAAAACCTAAACTAAAATAAATAAACTTAAAATAAATACACTAAATTAAATAAAAATAAAAAATAAAATAAATAAAAAATATAGTAAATAAACCTAATCCTACCACTCAACTTAATTTTAAAAAAATAAAAAAAAATAAAAAAATTAAAAAAACATAAAAAAAAACCCTAACCCTATACCAACAACCCTAAACCCTAATCCCTAAATTATAAAACCCTAAAACCTACAACCTTAAACCTTAAACCTTGAACTCTAAATCTTAAACCTTAAGTCATAAACCCTAAAAAGCTAAAAACCTAAGCCTAAAATTAAATAAAATCTAAAAATAAAATAAATAAAAAACATAAACTAAATAAAAATAAAGTAAAACCAAAACTAAAATAAACCTAAACCCAAACCTAAACTAAAACCTAAACCTAAACCAAAACCTAAACTAAAACCTAAACCTAAACCCAAACCTGAACTAAAACCTAAACCTAAACATAAACCTAAGCAAAAAACTAAACCTAATCCTAAAAATAAAATAAAATTAAATTAAAATAATAAATAAAATAAGTAAAACTAAATAAATAAGAATTAAAACTTAAACAAATAAAACTAAATAAAAATAAAAAAATAAATAAACCTAAAATAAAATAAAATAAAACTAAAACCTAAACCTAAAGAATAAACCTAAAAAAATAGAAAAAAATCTAACCCTAAAAAAAAAAAAGCCTAAGCCTAAAATAAAAATAAAATAAACAAAATAAAATAAACCTAAACCTAAACTAAAATAAACTAAACTAAAATAAATACAACCTAAACCTAAACCCTAAAACAAAAAAATAAAATAAAATAAACTAAAAATAAACCTAAACCTAAATTAAAAAAATAATACCTAAAAATAAACCTAAAATAAAAACCTAAACCTTAAAAAAGAAAATAAAAACCTAAACCTAGACCTAAAAAAAAATAAAACCTAAGCATAAAAATAAAATAAAAAATAAAACTAAACTAAAAATAAACATAAACTAACCTAAACCTAAACCTAAACCTAAAAAATAAACCAAAAATAAAATAAAAAACAAAATAAACTAATGTAAAATTAAAAAATAAACCTAAAATAAAATAAAATAAAACTAAAAAAAACATAAACCTAAAGAATAAACCTAAAAATAAATAGAAAAAAAAAACCTAAATGCTAAACTAAAAAAAATCCTAAACCTAAATAAAATAAATAAAAAACCTAAACCTAAACTAATAGAAACTAAACTAAAATAAATAAAACCTAAACCTAAACATAAAACCTACACCAAAAATAATAATAATAAACTAAAAGTAAACCTAAACCTAAACTAAAAAATAAAACTTGAAAATAAACCGAAAATAAAAACCTAAAATCTAAACCTTAAAAAATAAAATAGAAATCTAAACCTAAACCTAAAAATAAAAAATAAAACATTAACATAAAAAATAAAATAAAAATAAAACTAAACAAAATAAACATAAACCCAACCTAAACCTAAACCTAAAAATAAACTAAAATAAAAAAAAAAAACTAAACTAAAATAAAAAACCTAAAATAAATATATAAGCTAAATAAAAAATAAAAAATAAACATAAATAAACAAATAAATAAATTAAACTAAAATAAAAAAACTAAATAAACTAAATAAACGAACCTAAAAATAAAAAATAAACCATAAATAAACCTAAAACCCTAAACCCTAAACTAACTAAAACCTAAACCTAAAACCTAAAAAATAAAAAATCAGAAACCCTAAAACTAAGCTAAACCTAAAAAAAAACCCTAAAATAAACCTAAACCCTAACAATGCTAAATAAAACTTAAAAAATAAAACCATAAATAACCTAAACTAAAATAAACTAATAAACTAAAATAAACCCTAAATAACCTAACCCTAAACCTAAACTAAACTAACTAAACCTAACCTAAACCCTAAAACTAAACCCTAAACCTAAAACTAAACCCTAAACAATAAAACCAAAAATCCAAACCTAAACTAAAATAAACTAAACCTAAAACCCTAACCTAAACCCTAAACCTAAACACTAAACCTAAATAAATAATAAACCCTAAAAATAAACCTAAAAAAGTAAATATAAATTAAAAAATAAACTAAATCTAAACCTAAAACCTAAGCAATAAGAACCTAAAAAAACATCACCAACTGCTAAAATAAATAATAGGTAAATCGCAATGGTATAGTCTATATGGAGGTAAGTAGTGGTGGTTATGGATGTGGGATAAACAAAGTGGTGGTGGTGGAGGAGAGATCGGGGATATGATGGTGGATCATGCTACTGAGAAGCTGGGTGGTTAAACTAGAAAATTGAAGAATGATCATCTAAATGGAACTAGGTCTTTACAATAGAAACTCTAAATTATCCTTTTATTTACTCTAATTTTACTATAAGCTTGTGTCTAAACTTGGTGTGTTACTTGGTTGATGAAATCAAATGAAAAGTTTTGAATCAATTTGTCTCTATTAAAAAAGCCATAAACCCTAAACCCTAAACTAAAATTTTAAACCCTAACCTAAACCTAAACCCTAAATGTTAAACCCTAAACCCTAAAAACCCTAAACCCTAAACCCTAAACTATAAACACTAAAACTTAAACCCTAAAGCCTAACACCTAAAACCTTAAACCCTAAATCCTTAACCCTAAACCCTAAACCCTAAACCCTAAAACCTACAACCCTAAACCCTAAATCCTAAACCCCAAACTTGAAACCCTAAACCCTAATCCCTAAAAACTTAAAAACCTAAACCTAAACTAAATAAATCCAAAAAATAAAATATATAAAAAAACATAAACCTAAATAAAATAAAATAAAATAAAAACATAAATAAAAATTAAAAATAAAAATAAAAAATGGACTTAAATAAAAATAAAATATAAAATATACAAACATAATTAAAAAATAAACTAAATAAACCTAAACATACTAGTTTACTTAATTTAAAAAAAAATCCTACACCCTAAAATTAACCCTAAACCCTAAACCCTAAACCTATAAACCTAAACCCTAAGCTAACCCTAAATCCTAAACCCTAAACCCTGAAAGCCCTAAACCCTAAATCCAAAATACTAAACCATAAACCCTAAACCCTAAACCTAAACCCTAAACCCTAAACCCTAAAACCCTAAACCCTAAAACCCAAAACCTAAAACCTTAATCCCTAAACCCTAAACCTTGAACCCTAAACCCTAAAACATACACACTAAACACATAAACAAATAAAACCTAACAATAAAATAAATAAATAAACCTCCACCTAAATAAAATAAAATATAAAATAAAAAAATTAAAAACCTAAACCTAAACTTAAAAATAAATTAAAATAAAAAATAAAAATAAACTAAAATAAAATAAATAAAAACCTAAACTAAATTAAAAAAATTAAATAAACCTAAGAACAAACAACCTAAATAAAATAATAACTAAATGTAAAATAAGAATAAAATAAATGTAAATAAAATAAAATAAAACTACATAAACTAAACCTAAAAAATAAACCTAAAATAAATAAAAAATAAAACCTAAACCCTAAACTAAAAAAAAACCTAAACCAAAAATAAAAATAAACTAAAATAAATTTAAACCTAAACCAAAAGTAAACAAAATAAAAATGTAAACCTGAACTAAGTAAAATATAATAAACTAAAAATAAACCTAAACGTAAACTTAAAAATAAAACTTAAGAATAAATCTAAAATAAAAACCTAAAACCTAAACCTAAAAAAATAAAATAAAAACCTAAACTTAAACCTAAAAATATAAAATAAAACTTAAACCTAAAAAATAAAATAAAAATAAAACTTAACAAAAAAAATAAACCTAAGCCTAAAAAATAAACTAAAATAAAAAACCTAAACTAAAATAAATAAACCTAAAATAAGTAAACTAAACTAAATACAAATATAAATAAACCTAAATAAAAATAAAAAATAAAATAATCTCAAATAAATAACAAAATAAACTAAATAAACTTAAACCTACTAGTTTACTTAATTTAAAAAAGAAAGCATAAAACCTAAACCTTAAATGCTAAACCCTAAATCCTAAACCCTAAACCCTAAACCATAAACCCAAAACCCTAAACCTACAACCTACAACCCTAAACTCTAAACCCTAAACCCTAAAAAAAACCTAACCAAACTAACCCTAAACCCTAAACCTAAAACTAAAACCTAAAACCCTAAACTACACTATAAATTTTAAAACCTAAAACCTACCCTAAAAAACAAAACCTAAATATCTAAGATAAACCCTAAACCTAAACCTAAAACCTAAACCTAAAACCCTAAACCTAAACCCTAAACCTAAAACTTAAACCCTAAACTTAAACCCTAAATAAAAATAAAACCCTAAACCAATCTAAATTAAACCCTAAATCCTAAACCTAAAAAACCTAAACCTAAATTTAAACCAAACCTAAACATTAAACCCTAAACCCAAAACCTTAAACGCTAAACACTAAACCCTAATGCCCTACCCTAAAGCCTAAACACTAAATCCTAAACCCAAAACCTAAACCCTAAACCTAAACCTAAAACCCTAAACCCTAAACCATAAATAAACTAAACCCTAAAACTTAAAATCCTAAACCTAAACTAAATAAAACCTAAAAATAAAATAAATAAATAAACCTAAACCAAAAAAAAATGAAATAAAAACCTAATCTAAAACCTAAACCTAAAAATAAAATAAAATTAACTAATAAAAATAAACTAAAATAAAATAATTAAAAACCTAAACTAAATTAAAAAAAAAATAAAATAAACCTAAGTATAAAACATCTAAATAAAATAAAACTAAATGTAAAATAAAATAAAATAAACATAAAATAAAATAAAATAAATAGTAAATAAAACCTACCAAAATAAACCTTAAAATATAACTAAAATAAATAAAAAATTAAATTGTAAATCCTAAACTAAAAAAAAAATAACCTAAAATAAATAAAAAAATAAACCTAAACCCAAACTAAAATAAACTTGACTAAAATAAATGAAACCTAAACCTAATCCTAAAATAAACTAAATCTAAACTTAAACCTAAACTAAATAAAATAAAATAAACTAAAATAAACCTAAACCTAAATTAAAAATAAACCCAAAAAAATAAACTAAATAAAAAACCTAAAACCTAAACCTAAAAAAAAAATAAAATAAAAACCTAAATTTGACATAATAATAAAAAATAAAACCTAAACTTAAAAAATAAAATAAAAATAAAACTCAACCAAAAAGTAAACCTAAACTTAGACCTAAACTTAAAACATAAACTAAAATAAAAAACCTAAACTAAAATAAATAAACCTACAATAAATAAACTAAACTAAATAAAAATAAAAAATAAACCTAAATAAAAAAATTAGTTAAAATAAATAAAAAATAAACTAAATAAACATAAACCTACCATTTTACTTAATTTTAAAAAAATTGCCATAAACCCTAAATCCTAAACTCTAAACCCTCAAAACCCTAAACACTAAAGCTTAATAACTAAACCCTAAACTTTAAACCCTAACGTAAAACCTAAACCCTAAAACCTAAAACCTTAAACCATAAACCCTAAACCCTAAATCCGAAACCCTAAACATAAAAAACCTAAAATCTTAAACTAAATAAAACCTAATAATAAAATAAATAAAAAACCTAAACCTAAATAAAATAAAAAAATAAAATAAAATAAAAACCCAAACTAAAACCTAAACCTATACCTAAACATGAAATATAATAAAAAATAAAAGTAAACTAAAATAAAATAAATAAAAACCTAAACTAAACTGAAAAAATAAAATAAACCTAACAATAAAAAACCTACATAAAATAAAAACTAAACATAAAATAAGAATAAAATAAACATAAAAAATAAAATTAAAACTAAATGAAAACCTAAACCTCAAAAATAAACCTAAAAATAAAACTTAAAATAAATAAAAAAATAAAACCTAAACTATAAACTAAAAAATCTACTAAAAAAATAAAAAAAAGTAAACAAAACAAAATAAGTAAACTAAACTAAAATAAATTAAACTAAAATATATAAAACCTAAACCTAAACTGAAAATAAACTAAACTTAAACCAAAACCTAAACTAAATAAAATATAGTAAACTAAAAAATAAACCTAAACCTAAACTAAAAAATAAAACCTAAAAAATAAACCTAAAATAAAAACTAAACCTAAACCTAAAAAAATAAAATAAAATAAAACCTAAACCTAAACCTAAGAATATAAAATAAAAGCTAAACCTAAAAAATAAAATAAAAATAACACTCAAGTAAAAAATAAACTAAAACTTAAAAAATAAACTAAAATAAAAAAGATAAACCTACTAGTTTACTTAAAAAAAGACCCTAAACCCTAAATGATAAATCCTAAACCTAAACCAAAAAACTAACCCTAAACCCTAAACCCTAAGCCTACAACCTTAAACCCTAAACCCTAAACTAATCTTAAACCTTAATCCCTAATCCCTAAACCCTAAATCCTAAACCCTAAAAGCCTAAACTCTAAAGCTTAAACTAAAATAAACCTTAAAATAAAACCTAAAATAAATAAAAAATAAAACCTAAACCCTAAATTAAAAAAAACCTAAAATTAAAAATAAAAATAAATATAAACCTAAAAAAATAAAACCTAAACCTAATCCTAAAATAAACTAAACCTAAACTAAAGCAAAATAAAATAAAATAAACTAAAAAATAATAATAAACTAAAAATAAAACCTAAAAAATATGCCTAAAAACCTAAACCAACAAAAGAAAATAAAAAATAAAACCTAAACCTAAAGAATAAACCTAAAAAATAAAAATCTAACCCTAAACAAAAAAAAAACCTAAGCCTAAAAAAATAAAATAAACAAAATAAAATAAACCTAAACCTAAACTAAAATAAACTAAACTAAAATAAACTAAACTAAAATAAATAAACCTAAATCTAAACCAAAACAAAAAAAATAAAATAAAATAAACTAAAATAAACCTAAACCTAAATTAAAAAAAAATAACCTAAAATAAACCTAAAATAAAAACCTAAACCTTAAAAAAGAAAATAAAAACCTAAACCTAGACCTACAAATAAAAAATAAAACCTAAGCATAAAAAATAAAATAAAAATAAAACTAAACTAAGAAATAAACATAAACTTGAACCTAAACCTAAACCTAAACCTAAAAAATAAACTAAAATAAAAAACCAAACGTAAACAAAAATAAAAACCTAATGTAAAATTAAAAAATAAACCTAAAATAAAATAAAATAAAAACTAAAAAAACATAAACCTAAAGAATAAACCTAAAAATAAATAGAAAAAAAAAACCTAAATGCTAAACTAAAAAAAATCCTAAACCTAAAATAAAAATAAAATAAACCTAAACCTAAACTAATAGAAACTAAACTAAAATAAATAAAACCTAAACCTAAACATAAAACCTACACCAAAAATAATAATAATAAACTAAAGTAAACCTAAACCTAAACTAAAAAATAAAACTAAAATAAACCAAAATAAAAAACAAAATCTAAACCTAAAAAAATAAAATAAAATAAACCTAAACCTAAAAAATAAAAAAAAAAAATAAAACATTAACATAAAAATAAAATAAAAATAAACTAACCTAAAAATAAACATAAACCTAACCTAAACCTAAACCTATGAAAATAAACTAAAATAAAAAACCAAAACTAAAATAAAAAACCTAAAATAAATATATAAGCTAAATAAAAATAAAAAAATAAACATAAATAAACAAAATAAATAAATTAAACTAAAATAAAAAAACTAAATAAACTAAATAAACCTAAACCTATCGATTTACTTCATTTTTTTTATAAAAAAAACCTTAAACCATAAACCCTAAAGCCTAAACCCTAAACCCTTAAACTAACCCAAAACCTAAACCTAAAACCTATGAAAATAAAACTAATAAACCTAAAAAAAATAAAACCTAAAACCCTAAACTAAACCTAAACCTCCTAAATATAAAAACTTAAACCCTAAACTATAAACTAACCCTAAACCCTAAACTAAAATAACCTAAACCTAAACTAAACCCTAAACTCCTAACCTAAAGTTTAAAACCTAACTAACTCTAAAAAGCCCTAAACTCAAACTTAAACCTAAATAAACACTAAACCCTAAACCTAAAACCTAACCTAAATCTAAACCTAAACTCTAAAATAAACTAAACTAAACCCTAACCTAAACCTAAACACTAAAGAAACCTAAATTTAAACTAAACCTAACCCTAAACCCAAACCCTAAACCTAAACCTAAAGTAAATATATAAATTAAAAAATAAACTTAAATCCTAAACTAAAACCTAAGCCTAATAAAAACCTAAATAAACATCAAAACCCTAAATAAAGTCAAAAAATGGTCATAAATCTAGTTCTGGATATAGAGGTAGTGTTAAAAAACCACAAATAAATGGTGGTAAGAGATATAAATGGTGATCATGCTAAAGCTACATGGAAACTAGAAAATTAAAATAATCTATCTAAACTAGGTCTTAAATAGACAACTACTATCCAAGGTTTTATTTACTCTGGCTCATTTTTATCTAAAAGCTAAACCTTACTTGGTTGATGAAATCAAATGAAAAAGTAATTAATTTGTTCTCTATTAAAAAAAAAGCCATAAACCCTAAACCCTAAACTAAAATTTGAACCCTAGACCTAAAACCTAAACCCTAAATGTTAAACCCTAAACCCTAAAAACCCTAAACCCTAAACCCTAAACTATAAACACTAAAACTTAAACCCTAAAGCCTAACACCTAAAACCTTAAACCCTAAATCCTTAACCCTAAACCCTAAAACCTAAACCCTAAATAAATCCTAAACCCCAAACTAAAACCTAAACCTAATCCCTAAAAAACTAAAAAACCTAAACCTAAACTAAATAAATCCAAAAAAATAAAATATATAAAAAATAAACCTAAATAAAATAAAATAAAATAAAACATAAATAAAATTAAAAAATAAAAATAAAAATGGACTAAATAAAAAATAAAATATAAAATATACAAACATATTAAAAAAAATAAACTAAATAAACCTAAACATACTAGTTTACTTAATTTAAAAAAAAATCCTACACCCTAAAATTAACCCTAAACCCTAAACCCTAAACCTATAAACCTAAACCCTAAGTTAACCCTAAATCCTAAACCCTAAAAAACCCTAAACCCTAAATAAAATACTAAAACCATAAACCCTAAACCCTAAACCTAAACCCTAAACCCTAAACCCTAAAACCCTAAACCCTAAAACCCAAAACCTAAAACCTTAATCCCTAAACCCTAAACCTTGAACCCTAAACCCTAAACATACACACTAAACACATAAACAAATAAAACCTAACAATAAAATAAATAAAAAAACCTCCACCTAAATAAAATAAAATATAAAATAAAAAAATTAAAAACCTAAACCTAAACTAAAATAAATTAAAATAAAAAATAAAAATAAACTAAAATAAAATAAATAAAAACCTAAACTAAATTAAAAAAATTAAATAAACCTAAGAACAAACAACCTAAATAAAATAATAACTAAATGTAAAATAAGAATAAAATAAATGTAAAATAAAATAAAATGAAAACTACATAGAAACGTAAACCTAAAAAATAAACCTAAAATAAATAAAAATAAAACCTAAACCCTAAACTAAAAAAAAAACCTAAACCAAAAATAAAAATAAACTAAAATAAATTTAAACCTAAACCAAAAATAAACAAAATAAAAAATGTAAACAACTAAAAATATAATAAACTAAAATAAACCTA
Source organism: Cymbidium sinense (assembly GCA_021442155.1). NCBI lineage: Eukaryota > Viridiplantae > Streptophyta > Magnoliopsida > Asparagales > Orchidaceae > Cymbidium > Cymbidium sinense. Next base: position 265,441,783 of record CM038214.1, on the reverse strand, counting down.
AACTAAACTTAAAATAAAACCTAAAATAAATCTAAAATAAAACCTAAACCTAAACCTAAAAAAATAAAATAAAACCTAAACTAAACCTAAAATATAAAATAAAACTTAAACCTAAAAAAAATAAAATAAAATAAACAACAAAAAAAATAAACCTAAAAAAAATAAACTAAAATAAAACCTAAACTAAAATAAATAAACCTAAAATAAGTAAACTAAACTAAATACAAATATAAATAAACCTAAATAAAATAAAATAAAATAATAAATAAATAATAAAATAAACTAAATAAACTAAACCTACTACTTTATTTAAAAGAAATATAAACCAAACCTAAATGCTAAATAATCCTAAACCCTAAACCCTAAACCATAAACCCAAAACCCTAAACCTACAACCTTAAACCCTAAACTCTAAACCCTAAACCCTAAAAAAACCTTATACCCTAAACTAACCCTAAACCCTAAACCCAAAACTCTAAACCCAAAACCCTAAACCCTACACCATAAATTCTAAACCCTAAACCTCTCCCTAACTTAAAACAAACCTTAAACCCTATCTTAAGTTATAAACTAACCTACAACTACTTAAACCCTAAAAAACCCTAAACTCCTAAACCTAAAACCCAAAAAACCTTAAACCCTAAAATCTTAAACCTAACAAAAAAAAAATAAAACCCTAAATCCTAAACCCTAAATCCTAAACCTTAAACCCAAACCCAAACCTTAAAGTTAAAACTAAAACCCTAAAACCATTAAATAAAAAACTAAACGCTAAACACTAAACCCTAATGCCCTACCCTAAAGCCTAAACACTAAATCCTAAACCCAAAAACCTTAAACCCTAACCTTAAACCCTAAACCCTATAACCCTAAACCATAAACCCTAAACCCTTAAACCCTAAAAACCTAAAATCCTAAACCTAAACTAAATAAAACCTAAAAATAAAATAAATAAATAAACCTAAACCAAAAAAAAATGAAATAAAAACCTAATCTAAAACCTAAACCTAAAAATAAAATAAAATTAACTAATAAAAATAAACTAAAATAAAATAATTAAAACCTAAACTAAATTAAAAAAATAAAATAAACCTAAGTATAAAACATCTAAATAAAATAAAAACTAAATGTAAAATAAAAGTAAAATAAACATAAAATAAAATAAAATAAATAGTAAATAAAAACCTAGACCAAAAAAATAAACCTTAAAATATAACTTAAAATAAATAAAAATTAAATTGTAAATCCTAAACTAAAAAAATCTGAACCTAAAATAAATAAAAAAATAAACCTAAACCCAAACTAAAATAAACTTGACTAAAATAAATGAAACCTAAACCTAATCCTAAAATAAACTAAATCTAAACTTAAACCTAAACTAAATAAAATAAAATAAACTAAAAATAAACCTAAACCTAAATTAAAAAAATAAAACCTAAAAATAAACCTAAAATAAGAACCTAAAACCTAAACCTAAAAAAAATAAAATAAAACCTAAATTTGACATAAATAAAATAAAACCTAAACTTAAAAAATAAAATAAAAATAAAACTCAACCAAAAAAGTAAACCTAAACTTAGACCTAAACTTAAACATAAACTAAAATAAAAAACCTAAACTAAAATAAATAAACCTATAATAAATAAACTAAACTAAATAAAAATAAAAAATAAACCTAAATAAAAAAATTAGTTAAAATAAATAAAAATAAACTAAATAAACATAAACCTACCATTTTACTTAATTTTTAAAAAAATGCCATAAACCCTTAATCCTAAACCCTAAACCCTAAACCCTCAAAACCCTAAACACTAAAGCTTAATCACTAAACCCTAAACTTTAAACCCTAACGTAAAACCTAAACCCTAAAACCTAAAACCTTAAACCATAAACCCTAAACCCTAAATCCGAAACCCTAAACATAAAAAACCTAAAATCTTAAACTAAATAAAACCTAATAATAAAATAAATAAAAAACCTAAACCTAAATAAAATAAAAAAATAAAATAAAATAAAAACCCAAACTAAACCTAAACATACCTAAACATAAATATAATAAAAATAAAGTAAACTAAAATAAAATAAATAAAACCTAAACTAAACTAAAAAATAAAATAAACCTAACAATAAAAAAAAACCTACATAAAAATAAAAAAAACTAAACATAAATAAGAATAAAATAAACATAAAAAATAAAATTAAAACTAAATGAAAACCTAAACCTCAAAAATAAACCTAAAAATAAAACTTAAAATAAATAAAAAAATAAAACCTAAACTATAAACTAAAAAAAATCTAGACTAAAAATAAAAATAAAGTAAACAAAACAAAATAAGCTTAGACCTAAACTAAAATAAATTAAACTAAAATATATAAAACCTAAACCTAAACTGAAAATAAACTAAACTTAAACCAAACCTAAACTAAATAAAATATAGTAAACTAAAAAATAAACCTAAACCTAAACTAAAAAAATAAAACCTAAAATAAACCTAAAATAAAAAATAAAACCTAAACCTAAAAAATAAAATAAAACCTAAACCTAAACCTAAGAATATAAAAATAAATTAAACCTAAAAAATAAAATAAAAATAACACTCAAGTAAAAAATAAACTAAAACTTAAAAAATAAACTAAAATAAAAAAGATAAACCTACTAGTTTACTTAAAAAAAGACCCTAAACCCTAAATGATAAATCCTAAACCTAAACCAAAAAAACTAACCTAAACCCTAAACCCTAAGCTAAACCTTAAACCCTAAAACCCTAAACTAATCTTAAACCTTAATCAATCCCTAAACCCTAAATCCTAAACCCTAAAAGCCTAAACTCTAAAGCTTAAACTAAAATAAACCTTAAAATAAAACCTAAAATAAATAAAAAATAAAACCTAAACCCTAAATTAAAAAAAAAACCTAAAATTAAAATAAAATAAATATAAACCTAAACTAAAATAAATAAAACCTAAACCTAATCCTAAAATAAACTAAACCTAAACTAAAGCAAAATAAAATAAAATAAACTAAAAATAATCCTAAACGTAAACTAAAAAATAAAACCTAAAAATATGCCTAAAACCTAAACCAACAAAAAGAAAATAAAACTTAAAATTGAACCTAAAATAAAAATAATAATGTAGCAAAATAAATAAAATTAAAATAAAACTCAACTAAAAAATAAACCTAAACCTAATCCTAAATCTAAAAAATAATTAAATAAAAAAACTAAACTAAATAAACTAAACTAAATAAAATATATATAAAATATCTAAATAAATTAAAATAAACTAAATAAACTAAATAAACCTAAACCTACTAGTTTATTTAATTTTTAAAAACCATAAACCAAAAATCCTAAACCCTAAACCCTAAACCCTAAACCTACAACCCTAAACCCTAACCCCTAAACCCTAAACCCTAAAAAACCATAAACCCTAAAAAACCTAAACCCTAAACCCTAACCCTAATCCCTAAACCCTAAACCCTAAACCCTAAACCCCAAACCCTAAACCCCAAACCCTAAACCTAAACATAAAGTAACAAAATAAATTAAAAAATAAACCTAAACCCTAAAACCTAATAAACCTAAATCTAAACTTAAACCTTAAGAATGGGCATAACCTTGATTGTAAGAACATCACCGTTAATTAGGCTTAGTCTAGATTTTGCAGTGGAGGCAAAGGGAGATGTGACATTTGTCACAATGGTTGTTGGGGTTCTGGAGGTCTTGGTGGGTATAGAGGTAAAATGGTGGTTGATCAGGTGGGGAGGAGTGACAGGTTAATCATGTGGTGGCGAGGAGAAATCGGGGATACGATGGTGGATCCCACTACTCAAAAGGCTGGGGTGGTTCTGATGGGAAATGGAGAAACTCAAGAATGGCCAATACGATCAACTGCTTATGAAATTGTGTCATTACAGAAGAGATGGTTCTGGTTACCTAAGGTTTTTGATTTGCTCTATGTGTGCTAATTTTTTACCAATGACCTCGCATTTATCTTAGAAAACTTAGTGTGTTACTTCATTGATGAAATCAAAAAAAAGAAATGTTAAATTTGAACTTGTTCTTTATTAAAAAAAACTATAAACCTTAAACCCCAAACTAAAACTTGAACCCAAAACTTAAAACCTAAACCCTAAACTCTAAACCTTAAACCTTAAACCCTAAAAACCCTAAACACTAAACCCTAAAACTCTAAACCCTAACCTGAAACCCTAAACTCTAAGACCTAAACCCTAAACATGTAACTCTAAACACTAAACCCAAAAAAAATCCTAAACCCTAAACCCTATAAAGCTAAAAACCTAAACCTAAACTAAATAAAACTTTAAAAAACCTAAACAAAAAAATAAAAGTAAAACATAAACTAAAACCTATATATGAACCTAAACCTAAACCTAAACCTAAAACTAAAAAGAAAATAAAATAAAAAATAAAAACTAAAATAAAATAAAATAAATAAGAACCTAAATTAAACTAAAAATATATAAAACCAAAATAAAATAATAACTAAACCTAAAATAAAAATAAAATAAACCTAAAATAAAATAAAATAAAAACTAAATAAAAACCTAAACCTAAATAATAAACTTAAAAATAAATAAAAAATAAAACCTAAACCCTAAACTAAAAAAATAACCTAAACCTAAAATAAAAATAAAATAAACCTAAATATAAAATAAAATAAATAAAACCTAAACCTAAAACTAAACTAAATAAAATAAACTAAAAATAAACCTAAACATAAACTAAAATAAACCTAAAATAAAACATAAAACTAAACCTAATAAAATTAAATAAAACTTAAACCTAAACCTAAAATAAAAAATAAAACTAAACCAAAAAAAAAATAAAATTAAAATAAAATTAAACTAAAATAAACCTAATCCTAAAGAATAAACTAAAATAAACCTAAACCTATAAATAAATAAAATAAATAAACTAAACTAAATAAAATAAAAAAATAAACTTAAATCTAAATAAAAATAAAATAAACAAAATAAATAAAAAATAAACTAAATAAACCTAAACCTAAAAAATATAAAAAATAAATAAATAAACCTAAACCTAAACATTAAACAAAATAAACTAAAATAAAAAAATAAATAAAAACTAAATCCTAAACCTAAAACTAACTTAAACCAAAATAAAAATAAACTAAAACCCTAAACCCTAAAATAAACTAAACCTAAACCATAAACCTAAATAAACCTAAACTAAAAAATCCTAAACTCTAAAAAAAATAAACCTAAAAAAAATAATAAATAAACTCTAAAATAAACTAAAATAAACTAAACATTAAACAAATAAACTAAAATAAAAAATAAAATAAATAATAAATCTAAAAAAATAATAAAAAAAAATAAATAAAAAACCTAAACCTAAAACCTAATAAACTCCTAAAAATAAATAAACCCTAAAACCTAAATCTCTAAACTCAAACTTAAACCCTAAACCCTAAAACTTGAACCCTAAACCTTAAACCTTTAAAACTAAACTTAAACTCTAAATTCATAAATCTTAAACCTAAAACCTAACTAAACCCTAAACCATGAATCAAACCCTAAATTAAATCCTAAACCTAAATTTAAACCTAAACCAAAACTAAACCCTAAACCCAAACTAAAACCCTAAACTCAAACCCCTAAACTATTTTAATCCTCTTGGTGCATCCTCAACTAGGGATTTTATGGTTTTGGCCTTATTTTGTAAATTCAAAGCTTGAATGAATCTGGCCATTTGTGATGCTTCATCATTCCCACCATGGCTATGGTGTGAGTTCTATTCCTGGCTCCACCTCAAATTATGGATGCTGCCAGGCAGTTTTGGGGTCTTGCACCCTAATGCCGCTTCTTCTACTAAATCTTAAGGAAGAGCTCTCTGGTAAGACTTCTCCCTCTATTGATTCAATTAATCTCATTTTAATGTCTTTTAGAGGTTTTACGATCATAATGTGCTCTGATGTGGATGTTGAAAAGTTGGCAAAACCATTTAAATTTTCTCTTGTGGGTAAATTTGCTTTGCGTCATCCAAATTTACATAAGATCTATTCTTTTTCCATAATCTCAATTTTATGGGTGCTTTATCGATTGGTCTTATTGAGCTTTGGCATATCCTGATTTAACTTTCTAATGATCTGGATTATTTACATATTTTTTCACATCGTTCCTATTTCATCTTTAATTGTCAAATGCGTTGTTGAAGTGGTCACCCCTTTTTGACATTAAGGAGGAATATCCTATTGTCATAGTGTGGTTATCTCTTCCTAATATGTGCATTCATTTTGTTACCCATCATGTGTTTTTTGTTGTCCGAGCTTTATTTGGTTGACCTTTGCAACTTGCTGCCATCACGAAATGATCTCGCCTTCTAAGGCTCGGATCCTCATGGAATTAGACATAACTAAAAAATACCCTAAGGAAGTTTGGATTTTCTTTAAAAAAATAGGTATTCATAAAAGGTTGAATTGGAGAACCTTCCAATTTTTTATTCCCACTATAAAATTCATGATCAAGATAATTCATAATGTTTTATTCTAATCCCTACTTTAAAAAAAATGAAATCCTCCTAAAGAGAATGTTGTTCCTACCCATAAGCCAATCCCTACTTATGTTCAAATCACTGATCCTAAGAATTGTATGAAGGCTATTAGGTTGATTCCTTGGATAGGGGTTAATTTGAACAAGTTTTCTCCTACTATATATACAATGATTTTCAAAATGGGTAGGATGATTTACCTCTTTTTTCCTTCTTTGAATTTGAATATTTCTAAAAGAATAATAAATTTTGGAAATTCTATTTTCTTCAATTCTATTCTATATATTTTGATAGATGAAAATGAAGCTTTTAATGAGGGGTTAAATGATGTTGAGCATGCTGAAAACATTTTTGATCCGGATTTAACTACTTTTGCTTTAAATGGTTCTAAATAGTTATCGTCTCTCATTTATAATCTTAATATTCATGTTAATCCTACTTTTCAACTTAATATGGATTTGGAAGAGGGTGAACTCCCCTCCAAACACTTGAAGAATTCTACTAAATTTGTGACCAATGTTACTAAATCTTACTCGAATGATGACTCTAGGGGAAAAGAAAATGGTTTTCAACCTTATCATGCTAAAAAGAAAAAGAGTGTAAAAAATTACTCTCCCAAATTGTCCAAAACACTAGATCTGCAGCCTCTCACTCTCTCTTAATTAAACTTTGCTTAACCCATTTTTATTTTACTTATGTTTAAATTTCTTGTTTGGAATATTAGAGGATAGTACCCTCTCTATTAATCATATTAGAAATTTATCACATTCATAATATTTATTTACTTATTAGCCTCTTATTCATGCTAATAAAATTAACCATGTTTCTAGAATGATCAACTTCAATAAAATTTTCTCTAATGTTAGTAATAAGATTTGGTGTTTTGGAATAATTTTGAGGTTTCTATTATTGATGATTTTCAACAAGTTTCAATGCTCAAATCTCTTATGTGACTATTATGTTTTGGGCTCTTTGTTTATGCATCTTATAGATCCGGTAGAAATCTTCTTTGGGATAATTTGAAAAATTTTGCTACCTCGATCAATAAACCTTGGTTTGTTGATGGTGATTTCAACACTATTTTATTCTCTTGAATGAGTGTGTGCTCTTCCAATATTCATTCCATGGAAGATTTTTTTCAATATGATCCTTGATTTTAATTTGATTGATATTGCCTTTAAGGGTTCTAATTATACTTGGCAAAACTCAAGACTTCAGCAAAAGTTGGACCAGATTTTTTTTAATACTCATTGGATTACTCAGTGGCCTATTACTTATGTTGACATTTAAGCAGAACCGTGTCTATTCATGCTCCTCTTCTTATTTCTATTAAAGATAATTCTAATATATTACATAAATCCTCTCCTTTTAGATTTCGACATGTGGATTCAATATTGATTTTTTTGATGTTGTAATAATTGGAAAGCCCCATTACATCTTGATAATTTGATGGGGATTAATAGACTTTGGTTTAAACTTAAAAGGCTTAAACAAAATTTTGGTGGAACAAGCATTATTTTAAAAACCTTTTTTCTAATATTGAAGTTATGGAAAACTTGGATTGTGATCTTGAAGCCTTTGTTATGTCCGATCCTTCTAAGATTAAGGACTTGACTGAGGTGAAAGACGAACTTGTTAACCTCCAAAATATGGAAGAGACTTACTTGCGCAAAAAAGATGCTAGTAAGCATATTAATGGTGATAGAATAGGTATTTCCATGCTTTAGTTAATAAAAGAGAGCTTTAAATAATATTCAAAAATTAAAGATTAATAATTTGTGGATTACGAGAATAATGATATTAAGAAATATGTTATTAATTACTTTAGAAATATGCTTAATAAGAGTTGCTCTTATGAAGCTATTTATAAATCGCATTTGATTATTTCTATTATTACTAATGATGATAATGATTTGCTTACCATCGTGCCTAATGATGATGAAATTTTTAAAGTCCTTAATAGCATGAATATAGATTCTATTACAGGTCCGGAGGGTTTCACTACTCAATTTTTTCAAAAATGTTGGTTTATCATTAAAAATGATTTGATTGAGGCTATGATTGATTTTTTTAATGGTAATCCTTTTCATAGATATTTTCTAGTATTTCATACAAGAAAGATAATCACAGAGTGATTTTAGACCTATTAGTTATTGCACCTTCTTCAATAAGTTGATTTCTAAAATTCTAACCAACAGGCTTAGTCCTTTACTTAATAAAATTATCTCTCTCAACCAAACTAGTTTTGTTAGAGGTAGATCTATTTATGATAATATTTTATTAGCCGAAGAATTAAATCATGAAATTGATGCTAAGAATAGAGGTGGCAACATTCTTTTCAAATTAGATATTACTAAAGCCTTTGATAACATTTCTTGGGACTTTCTTTTCCATATTCTAAATTTATTTGTTTTCGATAAATTTATTTTTCTTATTAAAAATTATATTAATAATGTTTTTTTGATTTTGCTTAATGGGGTAGCCTTGGGTTTCTTTCCTCTTCCCATGGCTTAAGAGATCCTTCATCTCCTACTTTATTTATTATCATTTGAGTGCTTATCTCATCAATGATTTATTCTTTAACTATGAACTGCTATATAAGCTCAGATGATTTTATTATTTTTTACAATGCTTCATTCATATCAAGCATCTCAAGTATTTTCTAAATAAATTTGGTAGAAAGTGGCCTTTCTATCAATGATAACGAAAGCTACTTTATCACTTCCTCTTATATATCCAATAATAAAATCAATTAAATATTATCACTAATTTTAAGCATCAACACTTACCTCTAAAGTACTTGGGTGCTCCTCTAAAGGCCCAAAATGATCCCATCTCTTTGATGAGTTAATTTAAAAATTTTAAATAAAATTTTTTTTGGGAATTCCATTTACTTTCCTTTGGATCACTATTTTAAAAGAACTCTCAATTCAATGCCTCTTTATTTGATTCAAACTATAATCCCCACTAATGCTACTCATCAATTGATCGCTTGATAATACTTTTTGGGGCTCCAATAACTCTACCAAAAGAATGCATTGGACATCTTGGCATAAATGTTCGGTCCTTTGGGTGAAGGTGCTCTAGGTTGAAACCTATTCAAGCTATCAACACTTTCTCTCATAAGGTTTGGTGGAATTTTAGAGAAAATTTTGCCACTCATGAAAAATATTGGTAAACACCCTCATCTCGCTCTTATAAAGTTGGTGACTCCATTTGGAAAAGGCTTTCCATTAAATGGGTTCAATTTAATATCTTGTTTCATTCATTCTCTTTCTTTTAAGACAATTATTTCTATTGAACTTTATCTAGAATTTATATTTAAAAAGTCTTTAAATAACTTTGGAACAATATCATCTATTTCTTATTCAATTTTAGCATGGAGGATTTTGAATAAATTTATTCTATGGATTTTGTTCTTAAAGGGAATTTTATTTACCATCCAAATTTATTATAAAAATAAATAATGTTTTGTCAATGGAGCTATTTTTCTAAATGATGGCTTTCAAGATGATTTAATGCTATTGTTGCTTTCATATTGAAAATGTAAATAACGTTTTGTCAATGGAGCTATTGCTTCTAAATGATGGCTTTGGTATGATGATTTATTTAATTCGAACTATTTTCATGGTTCTCTTTCTTTATATCAACTTCTTGAAGTTTGTTTCTAAAAAATTGTGAAAGGTCATATCAAAGTTTTAATTACTATTACCCTTCTCTGATTCATCTGGATAGAATAGAAATGATGCTAAATATCATGGCACTCCTATGAACCATAAAAAGATCATGGCTAGAACTAAAGAAAAAATTCATGCTCTATTTAATGCTAATCTTATTAGTAACATTCATTTTAGAGGCTGTAAATTTGTGGCTAAAAAATTGGGTATCATTCTGCCTGACTTGGACCCTTATAAAGGTGCTAAGATTATCCATTGGATCAAACCTAAAGACAACTAGATTAAAGTGAATATTGATGGTTTTGTAGCTTCTAATAAATATGACTGTGGTGGTATCCTTAGTGATTCTAAAGGTATTGTCATTTGTGCTTTTGCAAATCCTCTCAAAGCCTATTCTATTATTTTTGCTAAGCTTATGGTTGTTAATAAAGCAATTGAAACTTGTTTGAATAGAGTTTTTCTCAACATCTAAATTGAAGTTGATGCTCTTTTGCTATTTAACATGCTTAATTCAAATAGAATTAGGAATGCTGAATTATTTTATCTCCTTAGTCATATAAGAAATCTCCTTTCTCAAGTTTATTTTAAAATTTCCCACATCCTTCATGAAGATAATGCTTATGCTAATTTCTTAGTTAATTTAGGTGCCAACATATCTGAGTTCACTTTATTTGACAAACAAATGTTGCCTAAAATATTAAGAGGGTTGGTTAATCTGGATAATACTGGATTGCCTTATCTCAGATTATAATTTATTGGCTTGGTTTCTTTTGTGTTGATTTTTTTTTTGCTTTTTTTTTGCCTTTTATTAAACCCTCTTGGTTGTGGTTATTTGCTTTTATTTTCACACTTTGGAGTTGGTTGTTAATTTTGACCTTTATTTTGGGTTGGCTACTCATGGTGGTTATTATCACGTTGAGTTGATTTGGTTTTTTACCTGTACTATTTTCCTATGGGTTTTACCACATTTTTTCTTGGCTATTTTTGATAACCTCCTATTGGGTTATGGCTTTTATCTATTGTTGGTTTTCCTCATGTATGGTTTTGCCTCATTTGGTGGTTGCTCACTTACCTATTTTGGATCCCTATGGTGGTTGAATTGGTTTTGTTGGTCATGGGTTCACTAGGGTTGGTTGGTTAGGCTAGTTGGATGTTTTATCTATTTTTTTCTTTCTATTGGTGACATATCTGGGGATATGGTGGTTTAGCTCTTCATTTTGGAATGGTGGAGGTTTTATTTTACTTTTCGCCTTGTTGACTGGTTGGTGGTATTTTTGTTGATCTTGTTCTGTTTCTTTTGGTTTTGGTTTTGTCCTCCTCCTATTTTAGCTCTCTTGGCTACAGCAGCTCTAGGTTTGGTAATTATTTTGGGTTGGTTGGTTGAGGGCTTTTTGTTGGATGTTATTTGCATGTCTGTCTTGAGAAATTTTGGCTGGATGTTTGTTGTTGGAATTTAAATTAACTTGGGTTTTCTACTGCTGTGGTGATTGGCTAGGAGGCTATGTTGGCTGGCTGGATTGGTTGGTTATTTCTCTATTGTGTGGTGTTTTGCTGGTTTTTATGCTTTTCCTTGGCTAATGGGGATCTTTCCTTTGTTGGTTACTATCGATGGGTTGTTCTCTGAGGGTTGCCTTATGGATGTTTTACCTAGCTGCTTTGGTGGGAGGACTTTAGTTGTCCTTGAATCTGGTTCGCTTTCTCTTTGTTATTTTTTTCTTCTTCTTGGCCAATTTGTTCCTTTTGTCCACTTTAACCTTTGTCGATTTTCTAATTGGGATTTTGGTTCGTGGTTAGCTTGGTTTGTGTTGGTCTTGGTTGTTGGCTTGTTAAGGTATGTTGGTGGTGGTTTTGGTGATGTGACTACTTTGTTCCATTAGTTTGGCCAATGATCCTGCTATAACTTTGGGTTGGCTTTATGTGATTGGCTGTGGGTTTTAGTTGGTGGGTTACGATTGGCTACCGGTTGGTTGTTTTCTCCATTTGTTTAGTGCAGGGCTGGATCACTATGGACTGCTAGCCTTGGATGGTTTCGCATCGTGTATGGCTATGATGGTTTTGATGTTACTCACCTATCTTTGGTTGGTAGCTTTACATATGATTGTAACCCTTATGAAGTTTGATGCTCATATGTATTGTTGCCCTTGAGATGATCTTAACTGAGCAGCCTTTTCTTTCTCGCCTCTCCTTTTCTTTTATCCTTATCCTTTAGCTATGAATTTTGCCTTGGTAGGTTTTTTGCGTAATTCTTTTGTTGGTTGAACCAAGGGATTTTATGCCTACTATTATCTATGGTTTGGTTTTTACTCTCAAAGGAATCATGAACTGCAGCTGACTCAACCTTTTCTATTTTCATGCTTTGTTTTGTTTTACTCTATGTCATTTTGCTCTCATGCTTTTTAGTCAATGTTTTTGCTCTTTCATTTTCTTTTCTTCTTCTAATCTACTTAGATGAGGGTTTATTTTTAGGTTTCTTGTAGCTCTATATGTAGAATTGAAGCCACCTTTTAAGAACATCAGATTTTTCCTTTTATGGTAATAAATTTAACTTTTTCCAAAACCCTAAACCTTTCTAACATTAAAACCTTAAACCCTAAAACCCTAAACCCTAAAATCCCTAAACCCTAAAATAAACCCTAAACCTAAACTTAAACCTAAACCTAAACTAACCTAAACCTAACCCTAACCACTAAAATCAAACCTAAACCTAAACTAAAGTTTAAACTAAACTAAACCTAAAACTATAAACTAACTATAAAACTTAAACTAAACCTAAACTTAAACCTAAACTTAACCTAAACTAAACCCTAACCTAAACTAAACTTAAACCTTAAACTAAACTAAAACTTAAACCTAAACCTACACTAACCTAAAGTTTAAACCTAAACTAAACCTTAAACCTAAACCTAAACTAAACTTTAAACCTAAAATTAAACTAAAGTTTTAAACACTAAACCTAAACTAAAACCTAACCCAAACTAAACTAAAACTAAACCTAAAACTTAAACCCTAAACTCAATCAATAAATACTAAAACCTAAAACCTAAAAAAAAACTTAAACATAAACTAAATAAAACTTAAAAAATGAAATAAATAGAACAACTTAAACCTAAATAAAATAAAAAATAAAATAAAATAAAAACCTAAACCAAAACCTAAACCTAAACCTAAAAATAAAATAAATAAAAACTTGAACTAAACTAAAAAAATAAAATAAATGTAAGAATAAATAACCTAAATTAAATAAAAACTAAAGGTAAAATAAAAATAAATTAAACCTAAGGTAAGACAAACAAACAAACAACAACAAGCCTTAATCCCACTAGGTGGGGAAATTAAACCTAAGGTAAACATAAAATAAAATAAAATAAGAACTAAATAAAAACTTAAACCTAAAAATAAATAAAAAGTAAAGCATAAACCCTGAAACCTAATAAACCTAAACCTAAGCCCTAAGAATGGGCGTAACCGACAAGAAGAACATCACCATCAACCGCTCAGATCCGTGGTGGAGGCTGGCAGAGGCTACGCTTATCGTGGTGGTGGCCATCTAGAGGTGCCGTAAATATGGAGGTGGTGGCCTGAGCAATGGGCAGGAAAGCCAGAAGGACGAAGGTTACACCATGGTGGTGGCAAGGGAGAGATCGAGGGATATGATGGTGGATCCCGCTACTTGAGAGGCTGCAGCCTGATGGGAACTGAGAAATCAAGAACGATCGATCCAATCCCGACATGGAACCGCACACAAAGAGACGGGTTCTAATTATCTGATTTTATTTGCTCTAAGCGTGCTCATTTTTTATCTATGTCGTCGCTTGTGTCCTAGAAAACTTGGTGTGTTACTTGGTTGATAGAATCGAAAAGAATAAATGTTGAATATGAATTTGTTCTCTATTAAAAAAATAATAACATAAACCCTAAACCCTAAACTAAAACTTGAACCTAAACCTAAAACCTAAACCCTAAACCCTAAACCCTAAATCCTAAACCCAAAACCCTAAAATCCTAAACCCAAAACCCTAAACCCTAAACCCCAAACCCTAAACCCTTAACCCTAAACCCTAAACTAACCAAAAACCCTAAACCCTAAAATGCTAAAAACCAAAACCTAAACTATATAAACCCAAAAAATAAAGTAAATAAATAAACCTAAACCAAAATAAAATAAAATAAGAACATAAACTAAAACCAAAACCTAAACCTAAAGCTAAACCTAAAAACAAAATAAAATAAAAAATAAAAACTAAATTAAAATAAAATAAATAAAAACCTAAACTAAACTAAAAATTAGAAAACCTAAAGAAAATAAAAACTAAACTTAAAATAAAAATAAAATAAACCTATAATAAAATAAAATAGAAATAAAATAAAAACCTAAACCTAAAAATAAATATAAAATAAGACATAAACCCTAAACTAAAAAAAAAACCTAAACCTATATATGTATATATAAACCTAAACATAAACTAAAATAAATAAAACCTAAACCCTAAACTAAATAAAATAAAATAAACTAAAACTAAACCTAAACCTAAACTAAAAAATAAAACTTAAAAATAAACTTAAAATAAAAACCTAAAAATCTAAACCTAAAAAGAAGAAATAAAACCTAAGCTTAAAAAAAATAATAATAAAAAACTAAACTAAAAAATAAACATAAACTTAAATCTAAAAAGTAAAAGAAAATAAAAAACCTAAACAAAAATTAATAAACCTAAAATAAATAAAATAAACTAAATAAAAATAAAAAATAAACCTAAATAAAAAATAAAGTAAATAAATAAAAAGTAAACTAAATAAATTAAATAAACCTAAACCTACCGATTTTCTTAATTTGAAAAAAAAAAACCCTAAACCCTAAACCCTAAACACTAAATCATAAATCCTAAACCCTAAAACCCTAAACCCTAAACCATAAATCCTAATTACTAAAAACCCTAAACCCTAAATCCTAAACCCTAATTCCTAAAAACCCTAAACCATAAAGCCTAAACACTAAACGCTAAACTAACCCTAAACCCTAAGCTAACCCTAAACCCGAAAGCCTAAAAACCCTAAACCCTTAAGCCTAAACAGTAAACCCTAAACCTTAAACCCTAAACCCAAATCTCTAAAACCCTAAAACTTAAAACCTAAAACCCTAAACCCTAAACCCTAAACCCTAAACCCTAAACCCTAAAAACCAAAAAACTTAAACCTAAACTAAATAAAACCTAAAAGTAAAATAAACAAAAAAGTTTATACATAAATAAAATTAAAAAATTAAAAAATTAAAGACCTAAGCTAAAAATTAAACCTAAACCTAAAAATAAAAATTAAACTCATAAAAATAAAATAAATAAAAACCTAAACTAAACTAAAAAAGCTAAACCTAAGAATAAAAGACCTAAATAAAATAGAAAATAAACATAAAATAAAAATAAATAAACCTAAAATAACATAAAATAAAACTAAATAAAAACCTAAACCTAATAAATAAAACCTTAAAATAAACCCTAAAAATAAATAAAAATTAAAACTTAAATCTTAAACTAAAAAAAATTAAACCTAAAATAAAAATAAAACATACAAAATAAAATAAACCAAAACCTAAACTAAAATAAATAAAACCTAAACCTAAACTAAATAAAATAAAATAAACTAAAAATAAACCTAAACCTAAACTAAAAAATAAAACCTAAAAATTACCCTAAATCATAAACCTAAGAAAATAAAATAAAAACCTAAACCTAAACTTAAAAATAAAAAATAAAACCTAGACCTAAAAAATAAAACAAAAATAAAAGTCAACTAAAAGATAAACCTAAACCTAAACCTAAAAAAATAAACTAAAATAAAAAATTAAAAAAAAAATAAATAAACCTAAAATAAATTAACTAAACTAAATAAAAATAAAAAAATAAAATAAATAAAAATAAATAAAAATAAACTAAATAAACCTAAACTTAATGGTTTACTTAATTTGAAAAAAAAAACTATAAACCCTAAATCCTAAACCCTAAACCCTAAACCCTAAACCCTATACCATAAAGCATAAACCCTTAACCCTAAACCCTAAACCCTAAACCCTAAATACAAAACCCTAAACCTGCAACCCCAAACCCTAAATCCTAAAAACTAAACCCTAAATCCTAAAAACCCTAAACCCCAAACTAACCCTAAACCCTAAAACCCTAAACTAACCCTAAATCCTAAAAACCTTAAACCCTAAATTAACCCTAAATCCTAAGCTAACAATAAACCCTAAACCCTAAAAACCCTGAATCCTAATACCTAAACAATAAACCCTAAAACCTAAACCCTAAACCCTAAACTCTAAAACCCTAAATCCTAAAACCCTAAACCCTAAAAACCAAAAAACCTAAACCTAACCCAAATAAAACATAAAAATAAAATAAATTAAAAAACTCAAATATAAATAAAATAAAAAATAAAAAATAAAAACTAAACTAAAACCTAAACCCAACCTAAAAATAAAATAAAATAATCTAAAATAAAATAAATAAAAACTTAAACTAAATTTGAAAAATAAAATAAACCTAAGAATAAAAGACCTAAATAAAATAAAAAATAAATGTACAATAAAAATAAAATAAACCTAAAATAAAATAAAATCGAAACTAAATAAAAACCTAAACCTAAATAATAAACCTTAAAATAAAACCTAAAAATAAATATAAAATAAAACCTAAATTTTATATTGAAAAAAAAAACTAAACATAAGAGAAAAATAAAATATACAAAATAAAATAAACCTAAACTTAAACTAAAATAAACTAATCTAAAATGAATAAAACCTAAACCTAAATAAATAAAATGCAATAAACCAAAAATAGACCTAAACCTAAACTAAAAAGAAAAAAACCTAAAAATAAATCTAAAAAAAAACCTAAAACCTAAACCTAAAAAAAATAAACTACAAACCTAAACCTAAACCTAAAAATAAAAAGTAAAACCTAAACCTAAAAAAATAAAATAAAAATAAAACTCAACTAAAAAAATAAACCTAAACCTAAACCAAAACCAAAAACATAAACTAAAATAAAAAAATTGAACTAAAATAAATTTACCTAAAATAAAAAACTAAACTAAATAAAATAAAATAAACTAAAATAAATAAAATAAAAACTTAAATAAACTTAAACCTATTGGTTTATTTAATTTAAAAAAATCATAAACCCTAAATCCTAAACCCTAAATGTTAAACCTACAACCTTAAACCCTAAACACTAAAAAAATCCTAGACCCTAAACACGAAACCTAATCCTAAACCCTAAACCATAAAAACATAAACCCTAAAACCATAAACTCTAAACCCTAAATCCTAAACCCTAAACCCTAAACCCTAAACCCTAAACCCTAAACCCTAAACCCTAAAACCTTAAACAATAAACCCTAAACCCCTTAACTAACCCTAAACCATAAACCCTAAACCCTAAACCCTAAAAACCCTAAACCCTAAATCCTAAACTAACCATAAACCCTAAGCTAACCCTAAACTCTAAACCCTAAACCCTAAAAATTCTAAACCCTAAAGCCTAAACGCTAAATCCTAAACCTTAAACCATAAACCCTAAACTCTAAAACCCTAAATCCAAAAACCCTAAACCCTAAACCCTAAATCGTAGAAACCTAAAAAACCCAAACCTAAGCTAAATAAAACCTAAAAATAAAATAAATAAATAAAAACCAAACATAAATAAAATAAAAAACAAAAAACATAAACCTAAACTAAAACCTAAACCTAAACATAAAAATAAAATAAAATAAACTAATAAAAATAAACTAAAATAAAATAAATAAAAACCTAAACTAAAAATAAATAAATAAACCTAAGAATAAAAGACCTAAATAAAATAAAAAATAAATGTAAAATAAAAATAAAATAAACCTAAATTAAAATAAAATAAAATAAAAACTAAATAAAAACCTAAAACTAAAAAATAAACCTTCAAATAAAACCCAAAAATAAATAAAAAATAAAACCTAAATCCTAAATTAAAAAAAAAACCTAAACTTAAAATAAAAAAAAAATATATATATAAAATAAACCTAAACCTAAACTAAGATAAACTAAACTAAAATAAATAAAACCTAAACGTAAACTAAATAAAATAAAATAAACTAAATAAACGTAAACTAAAAAATAAAACCTAAAAATAAACCAAAAATAAAAACCTAAAACATAAACCTAAAAAATAAAATGAAAACCTAAATCTAAACCTATAAATAAAAAATAAAACCTAAACCTAAAAAAATAAAAATAAAACTCATCAAAAAAAATAAACCTAAACTTAAAAAATAAACTAAACTAAAATAAATAAACCTAAAATAAATAAACTAAACTACATAAAAATAAAAAATAAAATAAACTAAAATAAATAAAAAATAAACTAAATAAACCTAAACCTAATGGTTTACTTTATTTTAAAAAAAACCATAAACCCTAAATCCTAAAACCTAAACCCTAAACCTACGACCCTAAACCCTAAACCCTAATCCCTAAACCTACAACCCTAAACCCTAAACCCTAAAAAACCTTAAACCCTAAACCCTAAACCCTAGTCCTAAACCCTAAACAATAAAAGCATAAACCCTAAACCCTAAACCCTAAACACTAAACCCTAAACGCTAAACCCTAAACCCTAACCCTAAACCCTAAACTCTAAACCCCAAACCCTAAACCTAAACCTAAAGTAACTAAATAAATTAAAAATAAGCATAAACCCTAAAACCTAAAAAACCTAAACCTAAACCTAAACCCTAAGAATGGGAATCCAATGCATAAAACATCACCTAGAAATGGCTGAAGGTGAAGAGGTGGTCTATCGCAAGAAGGGTGGGGATCTAGTGCTAGTGGATTTGGAGGTGGTGGTCCTGGAGTGGTGTGTGGAGGCTGGGGAACCATGGAGGTTGCTGCACGGAGGTGGCAAAGGGAGAGATCTGAGATATGATGATGGATCCTGCTACTCGCGAGGCTAGGGTGGTTCTAATGGAAACTAGAGAAACTAAAAAATGGCCCATCCGATGTACTTCTTATGGCACTCTTTCTTTACAGTAGAGATGGTTCTGGTTATCTAGGGTTTTTGATTTGCTGTGTGCGTGCTCATTTTTTATCTATGTCATCCCATGTGTCTTAGAAAACTTGGTGTGTTACTTGTTTGATAAATCAAAAAGAAGAAATGTTGTTCCCTAAACCCCAAACCCTGAACCCTAAACCTAAAACCTAAACCTTAAATCCTAAACCATAAACCCTAAACCCTAAACCCTAAACCCTAAAACCTAAACCCTAAACTATAAACCCTAAACCCAAAAAAAAACTCTAAACCCTAAACCTTAAACGCACCCTAAACACTAAACCCTAAACCTTAAACCCTAAAAAGAGAAAAACCTAAACCAAAACTAAATAAAACCTAAAAGTAAAATTAATCAAAAAAGATAAACTAAAATAAAATAATAAAATAAAATAAAATAAAAACATAAACTAAAACCTAAATCTAAACCTACATCTAAACCTAAACCTAAAAAGAAAGTAAAATAAAATTAAAAACTAAACTAAATTAAAATAAATAAAAACCTAAGCTAAACTAAAAAATAGAAAACCTAAATAAAATAAAAACTAAACCTAAAATAAAAAAATAATCCTATAAGAAAATAAAATAAAAACTAAATAAAAAACTAAACCTAAATAATAAAACCCAAAATAAACCCTAAAAATACATAAAAAAAATAAAACATAAACCCTAAACTAAAAAAAAACTAAACCCAAAATAAATAAATAAAATAAACCTAAACCTAAATTAAAATAAACTAAACTAAATTAAATAAAATGTAAACTTGAACCTAAAATAAACTAAGCCTAAACTAAATAAAAAAAATAAACTAAAAATAAACATAAATCTAAACTAAAAAATAAAACTTAAAAATAAACCTAAAATAAAAATATAAAACTTAAACCTAAAAAAATATAAAAAAAAATAACCTGAACATTAAAATAAAAAATAAAACCTAACCCGAAAAACTAAAATAAAAATAACACAAAAATAAAAAAAATAAATCTAAACCTAAACCTAAATTTAAAAAATAAACTAAAATATAAACCCTAAACTAAAATAAATAAACCTAAACTAAATAAACAAAAGTAAATAAAAATTAAAATAAACATAAATCAAAATAAAAAATAAAATAAACTAAAATAAATTAAAAATAAATTAAACAAACCTAAACTTATAGTTTAATTATATAAAATATATATATATATATATATATATATATATAATTAAAAAAACTCTACCTTAATCCCTAAAACTAATCCAAAACCCTAAACTCTAAACCCAAAATCTATAACCCAAAACCATAAAACCTAAATCCTAAACCCTAAAACCCAAAACCCTAAACCTAAACCTTATCTAAACTAAACCCTAAACTCACCTAAACCTTAACTAAACCCTAAACCTAACTAACCTAAACTAAACCTAAACTTAAACTCAAAAACTTTAAAACCCTAAACTAAACCCTAACCCTAAAGCTAAACCCTAAACCTAAACCTAAATCTAAAACTTAAACTTAAACCTAAACCTAAACCTAAACCTTAAACTTAACCTTAAACTTAAACCTAAACCTAAAACAAAACCTAAACCTAAACCTAAACTCTAAACCTAAACTAACCTAAACCTAAATAATTTGAATTTAAATTAACTTATACCTAAACTAAAACCCTAACCCTAACCCTAAACCTTAAACCTAAACCCCTGAACCTTAAACCTAAAACCCTAAAATTTAAACCTAAACTAACTTAAACCTAAAACCCTAAACCTTAAACCTAAACTAACTAAACCTAAACCTTAAACCCAAAACCTTAAACCCTAAAGTAAACCCTAAAGCTCTAAACATTAAACCTAAACCTAACCCTAAACACTAAATCTAAACTAAAACCCTAAATTAAACCTCTAAAACCTAAAAATCTAAACCTAAACTAAATAAACTTAAAAATAAAATATATAAAAAACTTAAACCTAAAAAAAATAAAAATGTAAACTAAAACTTAAACCAAAATATAAAAATAAAAAATAAACTAATAAAAATAAACTAAAGTAAAGTAAATAAAAACCTAAACTAAATTAAAAAATAAAATAAACCTAAGAATAAAAAACCAAAATATAATGAAAACTAAACATAAAATAAACCTAAAATAAACCTAAAATAAAATAAAATAAATAAATAAATAAAACCCTAAACCTAAAAAATAAACTTAAAAATAAATATAAAAATAAAACCTAAACCCTAAACAAGCAAAAAACCTAAACCTAAAATAAAAATCTAATAAACCTAAACCTAAACTAAAATAAACTAAACCAAAATAAATAAAACCTAAACCTAAACCTAAACCTAAACCTAAATTAAATAAAATAAAATAAACTAAATATAAACCTACATCTAAACTAAAAAATAAAACCTAAAAATAAACCTAGAATAAAAACCTAAAACCTAAACTTAAACCTAAGAATAAAAAATAAAACCTGAACCAAAAAATAAAATAAAAATAAAATTAAACTAAAAAATAAACCTAAACCTAAACCTAAACTTAAGGAATAAACTAAAATAAATAAAGTAAACTAAATAAAATAAAAAACCTAAATCTAAATAAAAAATAAATTAAGATAAATAAAAAATAAACCAAAGAAGCTAAATAAACTTAAACCTACCAGTTTAGTTAATTTAAAAAAGAAAAACCCATAAACCCTAAATCTGAAACCCTAAACATAGAACCCTAAACCCTAAAAGCATAAAACATAAGCCTAGACCTAAAATAAACTAAATGAAAACCCTAAACTAAATAAAATAAAATAAACTAAAAATAAACCCTAAACCTTAAACCCCAAAAAACCCTAAAAAATCCTAATCCTTAAACCCTAAACCCTAAATGCTAAACCCAACACCCTAAACCCTAAACCCTAAGCCTTAAACCCAAAACCCTAAACCTAGATAATCCTAAACTCTACACCCTATAACCCTAAACCCTAAACCCTAAACCCTAAACCCTAGACCCTAAAACCCTAAACCCTAAACACTAAATCCTAAACCATAAATACTAAAACTTAAAAACTAGAACCTAAAAATAAAATAAAATAAAAAATAAACTAAAATATAATAAATAAAAACCTAAACTAAACTAAAAAAATAAACCTAAAAATAAAAAACCTAAATAAAATAAAAAAACATAAAATAAAATAAAATAAAAACTAAATAAAAACCTAAAACAAAAAAATAAACCTAAAAATAAATAAAATAAACTTAAACCTAAACCCTTAACTTAAAAAAAAACTAAACCTAAAATAAAAATAAACCTAATCCTAAACCTAAACTTAAAATATACGGAACCTAAACCTAAACCTAAATTAAATAAAATAAAATAAACTAAAAATAAACCTAAACCTAAACTAAAAAATTAAACCTAAAAATAAACCTAAAATAAAAACTTAAAACCTAAACCTAAAAAAATAAAATCTAGGGTTTTATGGGAACTGAGAAACTAAAGAAGGTACTGATCTACTACTTATGAAATTGTCACAGTAGAGACAGCTAGTTATCTATTTTTTTGTTTTATGCATTTTGATCTATGTCATGATTATAGAAAACTTGTGTTGCTTGGTTGATGAAATCTCAAAGAAGAAATGTTGAATCTAAATTTGTTCTCTGTTAAAAAAAAAAACCCAAAACCATATAATAAAACCTGAGCCCTAAACCTAAAACTTAACCTAGACCTTAAAACCCTAAACCCTAAACCTTAAAACCCTAATCCCTAAACCTTAAACCCTAAACCCTGAACCCTAAACCCAAAAAAAACCTAAACCATAAACCCTAAACCTTAAAAAACCCTAAACCCAAAATTAAACCCAAAATCCTAAACCCTAAATGCTAAACTAATCCTAAAACTAAACTAAACCTAAACCTAAAACCTAAAACTCAACTCTAAAAAATCTTAAACCCTAAACTAAACCTTAAACCCTAAACCCTAAATCCTAACCCTAAACCCAAAACCATAAAAGCATAAATCCTAAAACCCTAAACCCTTAACCCTAAACCCTAAACCCTAAACCCAAACCCTGAACACTAAAGCGTAAACCCCAAACCCTATACTTAAACTTAAAGTAGGTAAATAAATTAAAATATAAAACTAAACCCTAAACCTAATAAACCTAAACCTAAGCCTAAGCCCTAAGATTGGGCAGAACCTTGACAACAGGAACATCACCACAAATAGCTCCCATATCCA
Source organism: Cymbidium sinense (assembly GCA_021442155.1). Classification (NCBI taxonomy): domain Eukaryota; kingdom Viridiplantae; phylum Streptophyta; class Magnoliopsida; order Asparagales; family Orchidaceae; genus Cymbidium; species Cymbidium sinense. Next base: position 265,418,297 of record CM038214.1, on the reverse strand, counting down.
AGGTGGAGGCAAAAGTAGGCAATGCTATCACAAAGGGTGGGGGGATCTGAGGTTGTGGGTGGATAAGTGGTGGTCGAGAAGTGGTTAAGGGAGGTGAGCGAGGAGGTTACAACTGTGGTGGAGGGAGAGATCGCATATGATGGTGGATCCCGCTAAAGCCAAGGTGGTTTTGATGGGAACTAGAGAACCAAGAACGCTGATCCGACCACTATGGAACTTTAATGAATGATTTGTTATTTTATACATGTCACTATTGGTGACTAATTAAAAATGGAATAAGAAATAATAAACCAAAACCAAAATATAAACTAAAACCTAAACCTAAACCTAAACCTAAACCTAAACCCTAAACTATAAACCCTAAACCTAAACCCTAAACCCTAAACCCTAAACCCTAAACCCTAAACCCTAAATCCTAAAACCTACAACCCTAAACCATAAACCATAAACCCCAAACCCTAAACCCTAAACCTTATAAACCTAAAAAGCTAAATCTAAACTAAATAAAACCTAAAAATAAAATAAATAAAAAAACTTAGACATAAAAAAAATAAAATAATAAAATAAAATAAAAACCTAAACTAAAAACTAAACCTAAAAATTAAATAAAAAAATAAAAAGTAAAATAAAATAAATAAAAACCTAAACTAAATTTAAAAAAATAAAACAAAGCCAAAAAATAAAAAACCTAAACAAAATAAAAACTAAACAAAAAATAAAAATAAAATACAAACTAAATAAAAACCTAAACCTAAAATATAAACTTAAAAATAAATAAAAAATAAAACTTAAACCTTAAACTAAAAAAAATAACTTAAACCTAAAATAAAAAAAATAAAATAAAGCTAAACCTAAATTATAATAAACTAAACTAAAAAGAATAAAACCTACACCCAAGCATAAAATAAACTAAACCTAAACCCTAAACTAAATACTTTAAAATAAAAAAAACCTAAACCTACACTAAAAAAATAAAATGAAAAAATAAAGCTAAAATAAAAAGCCTAAAACCTAAACCTAAAAAAATAAAATAAAAGCTTAAACCTAAACCTAAAAATAAAATAAATAAAACCAAAACCTAAAAAAATAAAATAAAAATAAAACTAAACTAAAAACTAACCCTAAACCGAAACTAAAATAAATAAACCTAAAATAAAGAAAATAAACTAAATAAACATAAAAATAAAATAAACTAAAATAAATTAAATAAAATGAAAAATCCTAAACCTACTTATTTACTTAATTTAAAGAAAACCCTAAAACTTAAACCCTAAATCCTAAACCTTAAATCATAAACTCTAAACTTTAAACCCTAAACCCTAAATCCTAAACCCTAAACCCAAAACACTAAACCCTAAACTAACCCTAAACCCTGAACCCTAAACGATAAAACCTAAACCCTAAAAAATTTTAAGCCCTAAACCCACCCTAAACCTTAAACCCTAAACCTAAACCCTAAACCCTAAACCTAAACTCCTAAAACCTAAACTCCTAAACTAAAACTTCAACTAAACTTAACTAACCTAAATTATAAACCTAAACATTAAAGTTTAAACCTAAACTAAACCAAATAAACCCTAAACCTAAACTTAAAGTTTAAAGCCTAAATTAAAGTTTAAACCATAAACCCTAAACTAACCCTAAACTCTTAACCTTAAAAAACCTAAACCTTAAAGACTAAACACTAAACCCTAAACCCTAAACCCTAAACCCTAAACCTAACCTAAACCCTAAACCTTAAAACCCTAAACCCTAAAAGCCTAAACCCTAAACCCAAACCCTAAACCTTAAAAACCTAAAAACTTAAAAACTTAAACCTAAAGAAAATAAAACCTAAAAGTAAAATAAATAAATAAAATATAAACTTAAATAATATAATAAATAAAATAAAATAAAAAATAAACTAAAACATAAACCTAAACCTAAAAATAAAATAAAATAAAATAAATAAAAATACACTAAAATGAAATATTTAAAAGCCTAAACTAAACTAAAAACATAAACCTAAAAAACAAACCTAAGAAAAACCTAAACCTTGAACTAAAAAAAAAGTCAAAACCTAAAATAAAAATAAATTAAACAAAATAAAATAAATCTAAACCTAAACTAAAATAAATAAAACCTAAACTTAAAATTAAAATAAACTAAACTTAAACCCTAAACTAAATAAAATAAAATCAACTAAAAGTAAACCTAAACTTAAACTAAAAAAGAAAACCTAAAAATACACCCAAAATATAAATGTAAAGCCTAAACCCTAAACACTAAACCCTAAAAAGCTTAAAATCTAAACCAAAATTGAATAAAACTAAAAATAAAATAAATAAAAAAATTTAAACCAAAATAAAATTTAAAAAAAATAAAAACATAAACTAAAACCTAAACCTAAACCTAAATCTAAAAAAAAATAAATTAAATTAAATTAAATAAAAAACCTAAACTAAACTAAAAAAATTAAAACCTAAATAAAATAAAACTAAAACTAAAATAAAAAATAAACCAAAATAAAATAAAATAAAACTAAATAAAACCTAAACCTAAAAAAATAAACCTAAAACAAAACCTAAATAAAAAATAAAACCTAAACCCTAAACTAAAAAACACCCTAAACCTAAAATAAAAATAAAATAAAACTAATCCTAAACTAAAATAAACTAAACTAAAATAAAAAAATTAAAATCTAAACTTAAAACAAACTAAACCTTAACCTAAATATAAAATAAAATAAACTAAAAATAAACTTAAACCTAAACTAAAAAATAATACCCAAAAATAAACCTAAAACCTAAAAAAAAAATAAATTAAACCTAAACCTAAACCTGAAAATATAAAATAAAGCCTAAACCTAAAAAAAAATTAAAATAAAAGTAAACTAAAAAAATAAACCTAAACCTAAACTTAAACCTACAAAATAAACTAAAATATGTAAACCAAAAATAAATAACTAAACTAAATAAAAATAAAAATAAACCTAAATAAAAAAATAAAAAATAAATTGGATAAACTAAATAAACCAAAACCTACTAGTTTACTTAATTTTAAAAAAATAATAAATAAATAAATATAAATAAATAAAAAAACCTAAACCCTAAACCTACCACCCTAAACCTTAAACTTTAAAACCCTAAACCCTAAACCTTAAACCCTAAACCAAAAAACTCTAAAACCCTAAACCCTAAACCCTAAACCCTAAAACCAAAACCCTAAATGCTAAAACCTACAACTCTAAACCCTAAACCCTAAACCCAAAACCCTAATCCCTAAAAACCTAAAATCCTAAAACTAAACTAAATAAAACCTAAACATAAAATAAATAAAAAACCTAAACCTAAAATCAATAAAAAAATAAAATAAAATAAAAACCTAAACTAAAACCTAAACCTAAAACAGAACTTAAAAATAAAAGAAAAGAAAAAATAAAACTAAACTAAAATAAAATAAATAAAAACCTAAACTAAAAGAAAAAATAAAATAAATAAAAATAAAACTTAAATAAAATAAAAACTAAACATAAAATAAAAATAAAATAATAAATAAATAAATAACTAAACCTAAAAAATAAACCTAAAATTAAATAAAAAATAAAATCTAAACCCTAAACTAAAAAAAAACCTAAACCTAAAATAAGCAAAACAAAAACCTAAACTAAAATAAACTAAACTAAAATAAATTAAACCTAAACCTAAACTTAAATCTAAAATAAACTAAACCTAAACACTAGACTAAATCAATTAAAATAAACTAAAAATAAATATAAACCTAAATTAAAAAGTAAAACCTAAAAATAAATCTGAAATAAAAACCTAAAATCTAAACCTAAAAAAATAAAATAAAAACCTAAACTTAAACTTAAAAAATTAAAAATAAAACCTAAACCTAAAAACAAAATAAAAATAAAACTAAACTAAAAAATAAACATAAATGTAAACCTAAACCTAAACCTAAACCTAAGAAATAAAATAGAATAAAAAACCTAAATTAAATAAATAAATCAAAAATATGTAAACTAAACTAAATAAAAATAAAAAATAAAAAATAAAATAAACTAAATAAACTAAGCCTATTGATTTACTTAATTTAACTAAAGAATACCCTTAACCCTAAATCCTAAACACTAAACTCTAAATCCTAAACCCTAAGCCCTAAACCATAAACCCTAAAACTAACCCAACACCCTAAACCATAATCCCAAACCATAAACCCTAAACCCTAAAAACCTAAAAACCTAAACCTAAACTAAATAAAACCTAAAATTAAAATAAATAATAAAACCTAAACTAAAATAAAATAATAATAAAACATTAACTAAAACCTAAACCTAAATCTAAACTAAAACCTAAACATAAACCTAAAAATAAAATAAAATATAAAATATAAAATAAAAACTAAATTAAAATAAAATAAATAAAAATCTAAAATAAAAAACCTAAATAGAATAAAAACTAAATGTAAAATAAAAATAAACTAAACCTAAAATAAAATAAAATAAAAAATAAATAAAAACTAAAACCTAAAAAATAAACCTATAAATGAATAAAAAATAAAACCTAAACTCTAAACTAAAAAAAAACCTAAACATAAAATAAATAAAATAAAATAAACTTAGACCTAAACTAAAATAAATTAAATTAAAATAAATATAACCTAAACCTAAACCTAAAATAAATTAACACTAAACATAAAACTAAACTAAATAAAATAACATAAATTAAAAATAAACCTAAACCTAAACTAAAAAAATAAAACCTAAAATAAAAACCTAAAACCTAAACTTAAAATAATAAAATAAAAGTCTAAATCAAAACCTAAAAATAAAAAATGAAAGCTAAACTTAAAAAGTAAAATAAAATAAAATAAAACTAAAATATAAACCTAAATCTAAACCTAAACCTAAAAAATAAAATAAAATAAAAAATCCAAACTAAAATAAATAAAACTAAAATAGATAAACAATACTAAATAAACTAAACTAAATAAAAATAATAAATAGACCTAAATTTATATAAAAAATAAAATAAACTAAAATAAATAAAAAATAAGCTAAATATACCCAAACCTACTAGTTTACTGAATCTAAAAAAAAAACCTAAACCCTTAATCCTAAACCCTAAACCATAAACCCTAAAACTAACCCTAAAACTAACCCTAAACCTACAACACTAAACCTACAACCCTAAACCCTAAACCCTAAACACTAAATCCTAAATCAGAAACCCTAAACCCTAAACATAAACCCTAAGCCCTAAAAGCATAAACCTAAAATCCTAAACCCTAAACCCTAAACCCTAAAACCCAAACCCTAAACTTATGCCTAAAGTAACTAAATAAATTAAAATTTAAACCTAAACCTAAAACCTAATAAACCTAAACATAAACCTAAACCCTAAGAATGGGAAAATCTTAAATAGAACAACAACCCAAGCTTATCAAGAGGTAAAAGGAGAAGGTGGTAGAAGGATGGGGACTGGATGGTGGATATGGAGGTGGTGGTCAGACCAATGGTCATTATGGAGGTTGGAGGAGCGATAGAGGTTACATCCGTGGTGGTGGCGGAGGGAGAGATTAGGGATATGATGGTGGATCTTAGTACTCGAGAGGCCATTGTGGTTCTGATGGGAACTGGAGAAACTGAAGAACGACCGATCTGATCTACTGCTTATGGAACTATGTCTTTATGATAGAGATGGTTCTACCTATATAGGGTTTTTCATTTGCTCTATGCACGCTCATTTTTTATCTATGTTGTCGCTTGTGTCCTAGAAAACTTGGTGTGTTACTTGGTTGATGAAATCAAAAAGAAGAAATGTTGAATCTAAATTTGTTCTCTATTCAAAAAAACTAAAAACCCTAAACTCTAAACCCTAAACTAAACTCTGAACCCTAAACCTAAAACCAAAAACCTAAACCTTAAAAAAATTAATAAATAAAACCCTAACCCTGAACCCGAACCCTAAACCCTAAAACTAACCCTACACCCTAAACCTTAAACCTACAACCCTAAACCCTAAACTCTAAAACCCTAAACCCTAAATCCTAAATCATAAACTCTAAAACCTAAAACCTAAAACCCTAAACCTTAAACCTAAACCCTAAAACTACAACCCTAAATCAAACCTTAAAATAAACCCTAAACCATAAAGTTTAAACTAAACCCTAAACCCTAAACCCTAAACCTAAACTAAAACTAAAATTTAAACCTAAACTAAAACCTAAAATAAAGAAATAAATAAACCTAACTTAAAACCTAAAAAAAAAATAAAATAAAAAATAAAATTAAACTAAAATAAAATAAATAAAACCTAAACTAAACTAAAAATTAAAATAAACCTAAAATAAAACCTAAATAAAATTAATTCTAAATGAAAATAAACATAAAATAAACCTGAAATTAAATAAAATGAAAACCTAAACCTAAAAAATAAACCTAAAAAAATAAAAAATAAAGCCTAAACCCTAAACTAAAAAAAACCTAGACCTAAAAAAACCAAATAAAATAAACTAAACTAAAATAAAAAAAAATCTAAACCTAAAATAAACTAAACCTAAACCTAAGCTGAATAAAATAAAATAAACTAAAAAAAACTTAAACCTAAACTAAAAAATAAAACCTAAAAATAAACCTAAAATAAAAACCTAAAACCTAAACCTAAAAATAAATAAAAACCTAAACCTATACCTACAAATAAAAAGAGAAAGATAAACTAAAAAAATAAAATAAAATAAAACACAACTAAAAATAAACCTAAACCTAAAAAAAAATAAACTAAAATAAAAACCTAAACTAAAATAAATATAACTAAATAAACTAAACTAAATAAACTAAAAAAATAAAATGAACCTAAATTAAAAAAAAAATTAAATAAACCTAAACCTACTAATTTACTTAATTTTAAAAAAAAAACCCTAACCCTAAATCCTAAACACTAAACCCTAAACCCTAAACCCTAAACCCTAAAAGTAACCCTAAACCCTAGATAGCTAGAACCGTCTATTTTGGGGTAAGACTTGTATATTTTGGACCTTTATTGATTTGGACTCATCCTTTGGACATGTCAACGCCTTGGTAAGCTTGGCTAAAGCATACTCTATGATGTTCTCTCCTCGAGGAATGTTATAAATGTTAACCTCTTGGATTTGGGCCAACAACACCATGGTGTACTTGTGATAGTGATGGAGTTTGGGCTTTATAACCTTATAGGACCCAGTGATTTGGTTGATAAGTAACTGAGAATCTCTAAAGATGTTGATGTTCTGGATGCATAGAGTAATGATTGACTCCAGACTAGCAATTAAAGCCTCATATTTGCCTTCATTATTGGTCCAAGGATTGAACAGATGAGATGAGAATCTCATCACATCACAGTCCAGGGTTAAGAGAACTATTCCTACCCCTGCCTTTCCTAGAATAATAGATAATGGTTATTCTCTTCTGTGAGAGGAAGCCACACCATCAAAGTACATCTTCCAGTGGTGAATGCTATTATCCCCTAAGTTCATGACTTATTCATCAAGGAGATTATCACTAAGTAGAGTCGAAGTAGGGGTGCTAAGAAATCGCTAGTGCTTATCCTTTCACCGCATCTGTATGAAGGTAATGTCAAACTAAGAGGATCATGGATCATCTTTCCAACCATCCGATAGGTTATCATGTAATAAGATACTATAATAGATTGATCCTTGAGATTAAGTTCACCTTGCCGAAGCTTTTGGGATGCAAAGATTAAAGCTAGCAATGGGTGGATAATTAGCTAGGGATTAGATGACTTAGAGGTAGAGTGTGTTTCCATCCATTCATCATTGGGCCAACAAAGCAGAAGGGAGTCAACATGTAAAGTATGAGTAGCTTGCTCAAAATAAGGGCTACTAGAACTGGCGACATCACCAGGTAATGCTTGATGTATTTGAAGTAAAGCTCACACCTATCATCCAACTTGAACTTGACATCCTTTTTGACAAGTGCTGAGAATGGTTAACATCTTTCTGATAGGTTGGATATAAATCATCTTAGATACGTTGACCGCCCTTGGAATGATCTGAGTTGAGTTAATGTTTTAGTGGCTGGCATTTCTAATATCATCTTGATTTTCTGTGGATCGATTTTGATTCCCAAGTGTCAGAAAATAACCCAAGGAATTTCCCTGATGCTACTCTGAATGCACACTTCAAGGGGTTAATTTTGAGTTTAAATTATCTTAACTGTTTGAAAACTACTCTAAAGTCAAAGAGATGGTCATCCTTTTCTATACTTTTGATGATCGACATGATGATAAATGAATGAGTTCATCAAAGATTCGAGTCATAGCCCATCGGTATGTAGCACCGACATTTTTAAGGTTGAAAGGCATGACCTTATAGCAATAGATTCTGGTCGGGGTTCTAAAAGTAGTGTTTATTTTATCTATAGGAACCATCTTTACTTGGTTATATTTAGATGGGCCATCCATGAAAGAGAAGACTACATGAGATGAGGCAATGTCCACCATCAACTCCAGGATTGGTCATGGAAATTCATCTTTTGGACATGCCTTATTTAAGTACATCTCCTCTTATGAATTTGGCCATTTTTTTTCTTAACTAGGATGATGCTAGCTAACCAGGTAAGGAATATTTCTTCTCGGATGAAGCCAACATCGATCAATTTTTTGACTTCAGAAATGGCCTATTATTCTATGTCTAACCGCATGTGTCTAGGAGCTTTCTTAATAGGGTTAGTATTAGGCTCTATTGCTAGTTTATTGATAGCTACGTCAAAAGCCAATCTAGGCATTTCTTCATAACTCCATGCAAAGTTGTCCTTAATCTCAATCAATAGCTTAACTAAGTCATTGGTTTCAATTTCATTCAATAAATAACTGATGTATGTTGGGCGTGGATCTTCTTCAATTCCTAAGTTGATTTCCTTGAGCTCATCGATGGTTGACTTGATCTCTTCTTCAAACTCTAGTGGTGCATCTTTGACTTCAAAATCATCTGGATCATCTGAAGTTTCTAAGTATAGCTCCTCATATGAGTTAATGTGATTTGAAAAGAACCTATCAATTCTAAATGATTGGTGATGACTAAGCAATAATTATCATCATCAACTAAACCCACTGTACCGAATCATAGACCCAATCTTGATTGAGAGCTTTTGCATTTGTTCTTACATATTCTTTCAAAGTAGTATGAATGATGCTTTGACCAAGTATGTTGGATTAGCCCTTTCTTTACTAAATTATGAACACAAGTATTAATCGATAATTCTATTAAATCTTTATATTAATCATCGCTTAAGTTCTACATCAACTTTGACTTGAGGATGATGCTTCAAATAAACCCCTAAGTCTTCACACTGTGGATGACTTGGGGGCTTCCTAACTACAAACCCTCAGCTTTTGAGAGTGGGGTTAGAGCAGGTTCCCAACCGATGCCTAACTGCTATCACATATAGACTTGGATACACTTATGCTTTGCTTTGTATGGTCATCATTATTCTCAAGTGTCACCTCCAAGAGAATCTACTATTGAAGAGTTGGTATGCTAACCATATAAGACTCATCATATGAACTATATTCTAAGTCTTTATGGATAGTGTACTCAGTGGGACATATCTATGGCCAATAAGGAGGTTTTCCACCCTGGGATTGCCTCAACTAGCCTCTTCCTTTGCCTGGTGGAGGAAAGGTCATCCAACCCATATGTTCGAATGGAGTAACGAACTGTGGGTGGAATCTAATGTCAAGCTCCACTTCCTCCTCCAAGTTTATTTCCACTCCCTTTTATTTTATTTTTTTTCTTTTTTCTCTTTATTTTCTTTCTTTCTTTTATTTTTCTTTTCTTTTTTTCTTTTTTCTTTTTCTTTTATTTCTAAACTTTGGTCAAGTTAATGAGAATATACTTGTTGATTTTAAGGAGGTAGTAAGATCCTCATATATGTCGCCTCATGAACTGTAAAATGGCTTGAGATCTCCTTTGACACTGTAGATGATCCCACCTCTCATAAACTTCATACATTGATGTAGAGAGGATGGAACTATGTTTTTCTAAAGTATCCATGTTCTCCCAAGCAAAGCATTGAAAGATGTATTCAAGTTATAATGTGAAACTTGGCGTCGGTCTTCCAATCATCTATCACTAAGGGCAACACTATGGAGCCTAAGGCTTGTTGACCTCACTTTTGGAGTGTGAATTCAATCTTCCCATCTTAGACATAGAAGTCTTCTAGACAATAAGACTTTCCTAGTCATAAGACACTTCTAACAATTAGGTAAATGCTTAACCTAAGCCTAAAGACTTAGAAGGGTTAACCATAGGATTAGGTTATGCCTTAGGGATTAGGATAATCCACCTACCTTACAACCAAAATCCAATCCATGTTCACCTTCTCAAACCAAACCTCAAGTTCAATCCAAATAATAAATTCAAATCCAAATCCAAACCCAAATTCCAAAACCAACTGAATGAAGCCCATGATCAAATCCAAACTTGAGACCCTTCCTAAGCCATACGACCTATCCCATGGACTTAGCCAAATATTAATCCAAATTAACCCAAAATCATTTGATTTTATTATAATCAATTTATATCTTTAATCATCTTCTTAAATATAAATAAAATCTACATTCAAATGACCAAAATTAATTCAAACTAAATCAAATTATATTAATACCCTTCCTAAGCCATATGACCTATCCTTGGACTTAGCCAAATATTATTCCAAATCAAGTCAAACTCAATTTATTTTCTCATATATAAATCATATTTTCAATCATCTTCACAAATTTAAATGAAATATACATTTAAATCATCAAAACTAAATCAAACCAAATCAAAATCCAAACCTAAGCCACACGACCCAACTCCATGGACTTTGCCAAATTCCTTCATTCCAAAACCCAAATTCAATTGATTTTCTCATGAATCAATCATACCTTCAATAATATTCACAAATATATATAAAATCTACAATCATCAAGCCAAACCAAAATCAACCCAAGTCAAACCCAACTTAACCCTTTTGACTTGAAATGTTCAAATGAACCAAAACCAATTTGAACCTAAGCCAATTACAATTGAATTTATATAACAATCCCAAATCCAAATTTAAACTCAACTAAATTAAACTCAACCCAAAATCAAGCCAACTAAATCCAATTGGTCCACTTGACCCAAAGTGGCCAATTTGACCTATTTTACCAAGTTCTAATGCTACCCAAATTTGATTGAACCAAGCCCATCAAAACCTCCCATCATGATTATTGTCATAAATTGGGTCAAACCAAGTCAACTTGGTTTGACCGTCAACCCTTAACCCATATGAACCCAAACTAGCCAAATTGTAACCTAAGCCAAATCCCTTGAAACCCTGATTCATACTAAATCAAAATCAATATTGAATATGACTTGACCTATAATTGAGTCAAACCAAATCCAATTGGCCCTCTTGAGCCAATTGACCCAAATTGACCTAAAAGACCAAATTAGGTCAAATAAAAATATAAACCAAATTGATTGCAACTAATGGCTCAAGTTATTTCCAAATTGATTGTTGAACTTGACCATAGCCATGATTGGACCCAATTAAACCTAATTGACTTACTTAGCCTAATTTGACCTAAAGGTTCAAGTTGCCCTAAATCAAAACCAAATCCAAATTAATTGAAACCAAAGCCTACTCATCTTCAATTGTTAACTCCAAACCAACACCCAACCTAATTTGGCCAATTTGTCAAATTGGTAAGCTTAACCCTTTTTGACCCAAATGAATTCAAATGAGCAAAATCAAATCTAAGTCAAACTAAACCAAACCAATTGAACTAAAACATCCCAAATGATCATATGAACTTGACCTAGCCTTGGTTAGACCCAATGATCAACAATTAACCTAACCCAATTTGATCTAAATGAGTCAAATTGAGCCAAACCTAACCAAATCAACTCTAATTGACTTAAATTTTGACTAACCAACTATTGGCTCATTTCAAATCTGCCCAAATAAAATCCAATGCCAAATGATCATTCTACCCTTGGGTCAAGGGCATCACATGAGAAAAACCACCACTGTAAGTGATCATTTCCATTCCTTGGCTACTTGGTAATCTCTCAATGGTCCACCTAGGCACCTAGATACGCAACCACCAAGGGTTACATGACCCATGGGAGGTAAAATCACCTCACCCTCCCCATTGGAGCATTAGAAACCCATAGGATACCCATGATTCCTATTTGGTAGCCACCTCCACACCTTCAATCAACCAAGCTGAGCCAACTCACCTCCACCCTACTACCCATGACTCCTTGAAATGGCTAGATGGCCACTAGAAGCCAAACCCGATCCCACCATCCGATCAAGATGAAGGGGGGTATACACCCCCTCATTTCCACTCAAACACACACAAAAATCATTTCTCAGAGCCCCAACTACCCAAGACGAGCCGCTAGAGCCATTTCCTAAGCTTTCAAGCTTGTTTCTCGATCAAAAAATGTCCTTCCCGTCCATCCTGAAATAGAACACTCCCATTTTTGACTTAACTTCCCTATTTCTCCATCAAAATCAAATTAACTTTGTACACACCTTCCCTCAGCCTCGTCAAGCAAGAATGAATAATCTCCCAAGCTTCTCGAGCATCGAAAGTGGGACTTTGATTAAAGATGAGCTCTAAATCATCAGTTTTTGGCCTTCCAAGAGAACATCGAGGAATTGATCCAATAGCTGCTCAATAGGGCTTCATCTCAACTTGATGAATTTTCCTCAATCATTCGAGCCACCGATCTTGAGCTCCAGTGAGGTATACTTCCAAAACTAATCCTCAACCGAAAATAGGTTGGAGATTTTTGAAAAAAATTTGCATCTCGTGTGATCTTGACTATTGGATCCCCTCCGATCAATGTCGTGAAGGTGTGGGATTTCTTTGGAGTTGATCTGAGCTCGGGTAAGCTTGGATCAAGCAAACAATGGCAGACAAACTTCATTCTCCCTCACTCACATGATGTTAGATCAGGTGCCATCCGTTTCACATGATCGGAATGGATGATCATGATTAGATCCACTAGATCGATCTGATTTAATCTATTATGGATACCGTAGCGATCTTAGATCAAATGATGGAAGAAAAAAGACGTCACATACATGAGTCGATAAGTTTACTTCCGTTCAGTTACGTATTGCTAGAAAGTGTCACATGCATATAGAGTTGAGCAATTAATTACTTTTTTAATGGTTGAAACTACAAAAATCATAGACAAATAAAAATGCAAATAAATACTCATTTTAAAGGTATTTCGGAGGAGAATTAATTAAAAATGATCATAACTAATTTTGAATAGTTATTAAGGTTTAATTACAAAATTAATTAGCTTAATTACTTTTTAATTACTTAAGTAATCCCAAAATTTGTGGGTTAATTTAATGGGATGACCTCTACTTCTCAAGATTTTCTTGGGATTTATTGCTCACTTAATTAAGAAAATTGACTAATTAAACTACTCTTTTAAGTTAATTAATGATTAATTAGTCCCATGAATAGTAATAAATTGGTTAATTAAGTTTATTAATCATTGTTCAACAATAAGAGAACTAAGGAATATAGTTGGGTCCCCTTTACCTCAGTTCATTTCACCCTTTTTAAATGAAATTGATTAAGATTTAACTAATTAATTAAATCACTGAATTAAATTGAAATTATAATTATATTAGACCTTAATTAATTAAATCATGGGGTAGATCTTTAGGTGTTTAACATACTAAAGGAGTCTAAAGAAATTATGGTTAGTCCACATGTGTCGAAAAACCATAAGAGTAATTAATTAAGTCTCTTAATCTAATTAACTATTAATCATGAGCTAATTGCATTAGGCCCCTTTTATTTCCTAGGATCATTGCAAGTTTTTTTCTATGCATATCATGTTGGCTCGGAATTATTTAGTTAATTAGTTTAAGGTGACATTGGTAAGGGTAATTAATTCATCTAATTAAGGGTTCAACTTAATTAACCAATAAAATTAACTTAATTATATTTCCTTAAATTAAATCAAATCACTATTGTGGGAATATGTTTAAAATTGTATGTGATGATTTCTCCTCTCCTCTTCAAATCAAATCAAATCCAAAATTTAATTAATAAAGAAGCTTTGGTTTGCTTTAAATAATCTTATTTGATTTGATTGTCATTAAGAACTAGTTTGGTTGAATGAATCACATGCTTATATTTGATTCCTCTTTCCAATCATGTTAAATTTGGTATGGCATTTGAATTCATGCATCCATCTTTTCAAAATCAAGTAAAATAAAATGGATTACCTTTATGTAAGTTTGCATGTGTTAATTTAATTTAATATATGTGTGGCTATTATCACTATTAAATCTAAATGTATTTTTAAAAAGCTTATAAATGAATAATAATATGTTTTATGATGCTCTTTCTAAATACATAAGAAATGCATGTGCTTATAGCTTAAGTGTATGAATGTTGAGTTCTCTTTCCTCTATTCATGTATTAATTTGTATAAGATTGAATGGTAATGGGAATATAGTATGGACATCTCGGGAACACAAGGCTTTAGCTAGCCCCAAGGAGGCCATTTGATTACCTCACTTCCCTGGTTTGTTACTTGGTTGATGAAATTGAAAAGAAGAAATGTTAAATCTGAATTTGTTCTTTCTTAAAAAAAAAACCAATACCTGAACCCTAAACCTAAACCATAAACCCTAAACCCTAAAAATGCTAAACCCTATACCCTAAACCCTAAGAATGGGCGGAAACTTGATGGCAGGAACACAACTGTCAACCAAGCTCAGTCTTGATCTGGCGGTGGAGACGAAGGTGAAGGCCACATATATCATAGTGGTGGTGGGGGATCTAGAGGTGATTGTGGATATGGAGGTGGTGGTCAAAGTATTAGTGGTTGTGGGGGCAGGAGGAGCGATGGAGGTTCTGGTGTGGTGGTGAGAGAGATAGGATATGATGGGGATCCACTGAGAGGCTAGTTGTGATGGGAAGTGGAGAAACTGAAGAATGACTGATCCAATCTGCTGCTTATGGAACTGTCTCATTATAATAGAGACGATTCTAGTTATCTAGGATTTTTTATTTGCTCTATGCATGCTCATTTTTTATCTATGTTGTCACTTGTGTCATACAAAACTTGATATTTTACTTGGTTGATGACATCGAAAAGAAGAAATGTTCAATATGAATTTGTTCTCTATTAAAAAAACACAAAACCCTAAACTAAAACCTAAATCCTAAACCTAAAACCTCAATGATAACCATAAAAACCCTAAACCCTAAACCCTAAAACCCTAAAACCATAAACCCTAAACCCTAAACCCTAAATCCTAAACCTAAACCTAAACCCTAAACCATAAACTCTAAAGCTTAAAGCCTAAACCCAAAAAAACCCTAAACCCACAACTAACCCTAAACCTTAAACCCTAAACGCTAAACCCTAAAAAGAAAAAACATAAACCTAAACTAAATAAAACCTAAAAAATAATATAAATAAATAAACCTGAATATAATCAAATAAAGATTGTTCCTGAAGATGAAAGAAACACTACTTTTAGAACCCCGATCAGAATCTATTGTTATAAGGTCATGCCTTTCAGCCTTAAAATGTCGCTACATAGGTGGGCTGATCAAATCTTGATGAACTCATTCATTCATCATCATGTCAATCATCAAAAGTATAGAAAAGAAGACCATCTCTTTGACTTGAGAGTAGTTTTCAACTAAGACAATTTAACCTCAAAATTAACCACAAGTGCATTGAGTAGCATGAAATTCAGCTTGTTGTTCAACACTAGGGAATAAAAATCAATCCAGAGAAGATCAAGGTGATATTAGAAATGCCACCCACTAAAACATTAACTCAACTCAGATCATTCCAAGGGTGGTCGGCGTATCTAAGACAATTTATATCCAACCTATCAGAAAGATGTTAGCCATTCTCAGCACTTGTCAAAAAGGATGCCAAGTTCAAGTTGGATGACAAGTGTGAACATGCCATCGAAGACATCAAGCATTACTTGGTGACACCATCGGTTCTAGTAGACCTTATTCTAAGCAAGCTTCTCATACTTTACACTGATGTGTTAGATGACTCCCTTGGTGGTTTGTTGGCCCAAGACAATGATGAAGGGATGGAAAACACACTCTAGTACCTCAACCATCATCTAATCCCTACTGAGGCTATTTATCCACCAATTGAGAATCATTGCTTAGCTTTAATCTTTGCATCCTAAAACCCTAAACCCAAAAAATGAATAAAATAAATAAAAAAGTTTATATATATATAAAATAAAAAATAAAAAATAAAAAACTATGCTAAAGCCTAAACCTGAACCCTAAACCTTAAACTTTAAACCTTAAACACTAAACCCTAATCCTAAACCTAAAACTCTGAAACCCTAAATCATAAAACCCTAAACCCTAAACCCTAAACCCTAAAAACCAAAAAACTTAAACCTAAACTAAATAAAACCTAAAAATAAAATAAATAAAAAAGTTTATACATAAATAAAATAAAAAAAAAATAAAAACCTAAGCTAAAACCTAAACCTAAACCTTAACCCTAAATCCTAAATCCTAAACCCTAAACCCTAAACCCTAAACCTTAACCCTAAACCTAAAACCTTAAAAGCATAAACCCTAAAACCCTAAACCTTAAACCCTAAATCCTAATGCTAAACCCTAAACCCTAAACCCCAAACCCTAAACCCTAAACCTAAATCTAAACTTAAAGTAACTAAATAAATCAAAAAAAATAAACCAAGACCCTAAAACATAGTAAACCTAAACCTAAACCCTAAGAATGGGCAGAACCTTGATGGCAGGAACATCACCATCAACTCAGCTGAGTAAAGATCTGATGGTGGATGCGAAGGAGGAGCCCACAGTTATCATAGTGGTGGTGGGTGATCTGGAGGTGCTAGTGGATATGGAGGTGGTGGTCAGAGCAGTGGTGGTTATGGAGGCAAGAGGAGTGATGGAGGTTACAACCAAGGTTATGGCAGAGGGAGAGATTGGGGATATGATGATGGATCCGCTACTCGAGAGGCCAAGTTGGTTCTGATGGGAACTGGAGAAACTGAAGAATGCCCGATCCAATCTGCTGCTTATGGAACTATGTCATTATAGTAGAGATGGTTCTAGTTATTTAGAATTTTTAATTTGCTCTATGTGTGCTCATTTTTTAACTATGTTGTCCCTAGTGTCTTAGAAAACTTGGTGTGTTACTTGGTTGATGAAATAAAGAAAAATGTTGGATTTGAATTTATTCTCAGTTAAAAAATAACCCAAAAACCCTAAACCCTAAACCTAAAACCTAAACCCTAAAAACCCTAAACCCTAAACCCTGAACCCTAAACCCTAAACCCTAAAATCGTAAACCCTAAACTCTAAACCCTAAAACCTAAACCCTAAACCCTAAACCCTTAACCGAAAAAACACCCCTAAGAGATCTCATCTCTTTGATGAGGTAATTCATAATATTCAAAATAAAATTTCTACCCTTTAATTTGCTTTATCTTTTGGTGGTAGAATTATTAAAAGTATTCTTTATTCTTCTTATGTTGCTTTAATAAGTTTTCTCTACTTCATGAAGGTAAGCATATCTTTGATGGATGGAATTTTCAAAAAGTGAAGTCTTTGGGCTAAATTCATGAAATTTAAATATTGCAAAGGTAAGCATCCTTTAATTTGCAATTATAAACATGGTGACTCAATTGTTTGGAAATGACTCTATGATATTAAATGGAAAGTGAAACCTCTCATTTTTTGGGGTATTAATAATGGATCTTCTTTCTTTTAGCAAGATAACTCGATGGGGGATTTTTTTTATTGATTCTTTGCTTAATACTCACTCTACTTCTTCTTTGACAGTTAGTCATTTTATTTATAATGGTGAATGGAATTTCTCTCTTTTAAATGATTTGATTTCATTAGTAATAACATCATCAATATTCCTATTGATGGTAATTTTCTAGATCAAATTCATTTCAAAATTTATAGTAATGGAGAATTTTCTTTTAAAGATACTTGGCACTATATTACAGTTAAAAAATCCTCTTCTTCTCTTTTCCTTAAAATTTAGAATAATATTATTCCTACTTATTCTATTCTTGTGTGGAGAATTTTAAGGGATTATATTATTGTTGATTCTTTACTTTTGGACAAAGTTTTTATTTACCCTCTAAATGCATGTGTTGCATTCATATTGAGAATGTTAAATGTTTGTTGGCATGAGGATTTATTTAAATTAAGTTGTTTTAATGGTAATTTAACTTTAATGCAACTTCTTGACTCTTATTTTCTTAATATTGTTAAAGGGCATATCAAAATTGTGGTGGCTATTACTTTGATTTGGTTTATTTGGCTTGACAGAAATTATGTTAAGCATCGTAATGTGCCCATAAATCTTAAAAGGATTATTGGTAGGACTAAAGATATGATTTTTTTTTCTTTACATAAGGCTACTCTTCTTAGTGGTCTAATTTTAGAGGTTGCAAGTTTGTTGCCTCTAAATTGAGTATTGATTTTCCTTATTGTGACTCCTCTCTGGATTATAAAATTATTCATTATATTAAGCCTCCTAATTATTGTATTAAAATTAATATTGATGGCTCTATTGCAAAGAACAAGTCGGGTTGTGGTGGTATTTTTTTTATAAATAATCTTAGGAATATTATCTTGGCTTTTCCACCGCTCTATCTTCTAATTTAGTTATTTTTGTTGAATTGATGACTGTTTATCATGCTCTTAAGCATTGTCTGGATAGAAATTTTCATACTATTTGGTTGGAATTTGATGCTGAGATGGTTATTGTTATGATCAATTCTAACCATAAGGATAATGGTGAGCATTTTTATTTAATTAGAAAAATTAAAGCTATTATCTCAAAACTTTCTTTTAAAATTAATCATATTTTAAGAGTAGGTAATGCTTGTGCAGATTTCTTAGCTGGTTTTCGGTGTAATTTGTCTGATTTTACTTTTTTTTTACCAATGCCAATATTCTTAAGTAATTAAGAGGGTTGTCTAATTTAGATAAATCTAATTTTCCTTATGTTAGATTTTCTTAATTTTTTTATCTTTCTTTTCTATTGGTGTTTTTCTTGGGGCTTCTATTTAGGAGCTTCTGGTGGTTTTGGTTTGTTTGGTTACTATTGGCTCCTGTTCTTTTTTGGGGGATTTCTGTTCTTATTTTATTCTTATATTTTACAAGTTGGAATGATGGCTTCTGTTATTTTGGTTGTCAGGCAATTGTTGATTGTTGCTCTTACTTTATTGTGGTATCTCTTGTGGCTTTATTTTTTTAGCTTTTGGTTGGTTGGTTGGCTTTCTTTCGTGGCTTTGTGGTTGGTCTCCTTGAGCTTCCTGGTTTTGGGTGCCTTCTCTAGATGTGATGTTTGTTGTGCTTCTCTTTCTTCTATTTCCTTTTAGCTAGTTTGGTTGGTTTAGGTGTTATGCTTTCTTTGTGGATTTGGTGGTTCTATTATTTATTTTGGTTGGAGGTTCTCTTCTTGGTTGCTTTAGTCTTGGAGTTGATGAGCTTGTTGCTTCTCTTCTTCCACCCCCCCCCACCACCCCTTTTCTAGTATTTCCTCCTTGGTTTGTGACTTTGTTTCTTACTCCTACTAGTTTTGGGTGGTTGGATGGTCTTGTTACTTGGATTTTTTTTTTGTTGGCTCAATTTTTCTATTATTGCCCTCTTTGGCTGGTGGTTCTGTTACTGTTCTTCCTTTTTTGGTGGCTAGTTGTAGATCTTTGCTGGTTATTGGTGTGTGCTCGAGTGCCTTTGTGAGGTTTGTTGGCTATGATGGCTAGGATGTTTACCCTTTTTTGTTGGTTGGTAGCATTTTTTATGAATTCAACCCTCCTTTCTGATTTTGGCTGCACACAAAGTTTTGTTACCACTTCAAATGTTTGTGACAGAGCCTGAGCCTTTTTTTTCCTTCATCTTTATCTCTATTTATTTTCTTTCAATTGTGCTTATTTTTGCTTTAGTTTTTTCTTGCAAGTTTCCTTCGTTTGCTCTTGGGTCTCTTCAGTATGTCTTGCCAGGATTCTCGTGATGTTTTATTCTGGTTTTTTCTTGCTTTTCATTTTTTTTTGTATTAGTTAATGGATATTTCTCTTTAGGTCTTTCTGTAGCTCTTTGAGAAATAGTCTTTGAGATTTATCCCCTTTAAGGACGTTGTATCCTTTTCTTTTGGAAATAAAAATTCCTCTTTCCAACAAAAAAAAAACTTAAACCCAAAACCCAAAACACTAAAAACCCTAAAACCAAAAGCCTAAACACTAAACCATAAACTCTAAACCCTAAACCCTAAACCCTAACCCTAAACCCTAAACCCTAAACCCTAAACCCTAAAACCTTAAACCCTAAACCCTAAACCATGAACCAAAATAAAATTCTAAACCTAAACCTAAAAATAAAATAAAATAAAATAAAATAAACTAAACTAAAATAAAATAAATAAAAACCTAAACTAAACAAAAAAAATAAAAAATAACTTAAGAATAAAAAACTTAAATAAAATAAAAACTAAATGTAAAATAAAAATAAAATAAAATAAAAACTAAATTAAAACCTAAACCTAAAAAATAAACCTAAAAGTAAAACCAAAAAATAAAACCTAAACCCTAAATTAAAAAAAACCCTAAACCTAAAACAAAAATAAAATAAAATAAACCTAAACCTAAATCAAAATAAACTAAACTAAATAAAACATAAACCTAAACCTAAAATAAACTAAACCTAAATTAAATAAAAGAAAATAAACTAAAATAAATAAACCTAAATTAAAAATAAAACTTAAAATAAACCTAAAATAAAAAACCTAAACCTATACAAAAATAAATAAAACCTAAACCTAAACCTAAAAAAATAAAAAAATAAAACATAAACCTAAAAATAAAATAAAAATAAAACTCAACTAAAAAATAAACCTTAACCTAAAACCAAAATAAAATAAAAAATAAAATAAGCTAAAATAATTAAAATAAACTAAATAAACTAAATACTATTTTTACTTTTTTTTTCAAAAAAAAACCCCTAAACCCTAAATCCTAAACCCTAAACCCTAAACCCTAAATCTTAAAGCTTAAACCTACAACACTAAACCTACAACCCTAAACCCTAAACCTTAAACCCTAAACCTTAACCCTAAACCCTAAACCCTCAAAGCATAAACCCTAAAACCCTAACCCCTAAACCCTAAACCCTAAACTCTGAATCCTAAATAATAAACCATAACCTAAACCCTAAACCTAAAAGTAAAGTAACTAAATAAATTAAAAAATAAACCTAAAACCTAAACCTAAACTCTAAGAATGAGTAGAATCTTTACAGCAGGAACATCACTGTCAACAAGGCTCAGTCTAGATCTGGCGATGGAGACAAAGGTAGAGGGGGCGGTTATCGCAATGGTGGTGGGGATCTAAAGGTGTTGGTGGATATAGAGGTGGTGGTCGGAGTAGTGGTGGTGATGGAGGCCCGAAGAGCAATGGAGGTTACAGCTGTGGTGGTGGCGGAGGGAGAGATCTGGGATATGATGGTGGATCCCGCAACTCGAGAGGTCGTGGTGGCTGATGGGAACTAAAGAATCAAGAACACTGATCCAATATACTTATGGAATTGTGTCTTTAGACATAGTTCTAGTTATCTAGGGTTTTATTTTCTCACATGCCCATTTTTTATCAATGTTGTCATGTCTTAGAAAACTAAAACTTTGGTTGATGAAATCAAAAGAAGAAATCTTGAATAAATTTGTTCTCTTAAAAAACCAAAACCTTAAACCCTAAACTAAAACTTGAACCCTAAACCTAAAACCTAAACCCTAAACCCTAAACCCTAAACCCTAAAAATAAAATAAATAAAAATAAATTTTAAAAAAATATAAAAAATAAAAATAAATAAATAAACTCTAACTTTAAACCCTAAACCCTAAATCTATCACTAGACCCTAAACCCTAAACCCTAAACACTAAAATCAAAAAACCCAAAAACCCTAAACCCTAAACCCAAAACCCAAAACCCAAAACTCTAAACCTAAAATACACTAAACCTTAAAGCCTAAACACTAAAACCTAAACCCTAAAGTATATGTACAAAATAAATGAAGGGAAAAGAAAGATGCAAAAAGTTTATGTTGGTTGATTTATTTTAGTTTATGCAATTTATATGTGCAAGTGTAGATACCCTTCTTAAGTAATAGTATAGGAATGAATAGGAAGGGAATTAAAGTGTTATGTTATTTTGAAAGAACTATACACTTTTCAAAATCCTATTCAAAACCATACTAAAAGAAATTAGAAGGAAGACTACACTATGCATGTCTTCATACTTATATCCACATGCAAGCTCATAACTAATCATAAGTAGCATACTTTCAATTTTGGATATTTGATATATAGATTTTGAAAATAGTTTTGAATTTAATAGTGATAATAGCAATTCATATTTTACTTTAACCAAAACATGCAATTTTACATAAAGAAAACATTTCATTTTTTGAATTTGATTTTGAAAGCATGAATGTATGAAATTAATATGACATACACATTTAGTATGTTAGGAAAGAAATAAAGTTATGAAAGCATGTAAACACATTCACCTTAATTAATTCTTAAAGACAATCTTATGAAATAAGATAGCTTAAAGCAAATAAAATTATTTTTAAAGAAGGTTTGATTTTATTTTGAGTTTGATTTAATTTGAGAAATGTGAGGTGAGTTTGCTATTCCTAACCCATTCCCACATATGTTGGTTATTTTAGTTTAATTTTTAGGTGATTAGATGAATTTTATGTGTTACTTAGGTATAAATTAAGAATTACCCTTATACCACCTTAGCATAGTTAATCAAATTATGAGCCAATGAGATGACATAGAATCCACAAGGAATGCAATGCACTTAGTAATAAAAGGCCCTAATGCATTTATCATGATTAATGATTAATTAAACTAAGAGGTTTAACTTAATATAACCCCTCACATGTGAGTTGGATTTTGATTTCCTTAATTGTACTTAGGTTATTGAACACCTAAGCATCTACTCAAGATAGATTGATTGAGTTTTGAAAGTTTTATGAAATTAATTAATGGGGTAAGAATTAACCCTTAATTAAGGTTGGATTGAGAAAGAAAACAGAGTTTAAGGAATATCTTAAAAGCATCCATTCTAAACTTCACATTCACTTAATAAAAACTTGATTAACTCAATTAGAGCATTAAACCACTATTTATGCAATTAAGCCTACATTAAGAGAGATTAAGGAATGAATTAGCATCTTAAAGCCTCAAATCCCAAGAATATTAGGAGAGGTAGGAGTCAACCCACTATTTAAGAACAAGAAGTTCAGGATTAATCAGTGGAGTAATTAGAGGGTAATTAGCAAATTAACATTCCTGATAAAACCTAAATTTAGAGAAAAATATTATTCAAAATTCATTATAATTATTTTTAGAATATTCTATATTCAATTATCTACCCAATATAATTTATTTCAAAGTTTTTTGATTTTTCTAAGCATAGATATGAATTTTAGAAATTTCCATAATTAATTAAAATATTTAAATAGCCTAATTAAGTATTTAATCCTCAGTTAATTGGCCAATGATGTGGCATGCTTTCCACGAAAATGGGATTGAGCCTTTAACTATAATCAAAGCCAACGACGTTACGCTTTCCTCACATCCGATCAAGGATGAATGAGATTAAAGCTGTGGTTCTAAAGGGTAAATCCATGGGTGCTACATGTTTTAATTTTGGCCATCCATCCAATATGCATGGATGGATGACTAGAGATTCATCCTTATATTTCCTTGTGAGAGATAACTTCCGTCCACCATCAAAGCCATGATCCGAGCTCGATTGAGCTCGAATTGGGCTAAAATTTAGCCCACACCTTCATCATATAATGGAGATCATATCCAACAGCTAGTTTATCACAGAGCTCCACACTATGGCTTGATTAAGCTTGGAAAAATGGTTTACCTCATTGGAGGTGATCATTAGCACTCGATTCCCTTGGAGAAGCTTCATCTAGTGGAGATGCTTTGCTGAGAGTTTGAGGTCTTGAGATTGGGTGGGTGCTTCTAGAGGCCAACTCCACCTTGAACTCCTTACAGCTTTGATCAACTTGCACCCTCTTGCCTTTGGAGCAGGGAAAAGCTTGGACAAGTTTGGGGTCCCTGTTGGGAATTGGGCTGGTTTTAAGTGTGGAGTGAGATTGGATTTTGGTTTTCTTCCCTTTTTAGCTTGAGAACAGAAATGGGAAGTTCAAACTCTCTAGAAGCTTGGGAAGAGTAGCAAGGCTTGCCTGAGTTCCTATGCTAAACAAATTAGGAGAGTGTAGATTGGTTGAATTAGGGGAGTATATCTCCCCTTGAAGGATTGGATGGCCGCAAGCCTCCTTGCCATTTTGATCTAATTGAGCTTATGCCATGAGTTTGTTAGCCATTTTGGATGTCCTTGTATTGGGTTTGGCCTAAGTGGAATGGTGAACTTCCCACATGCTTAATTCAAGTGGAAGGAGGATCCCATGTGCTCCATTTCAAGGCATGTGGTTAGTTTTAGGTTTGGGCTGATTTTGGTTGACCCAAACCAAATGGGTCATGTGCACTAGGTCTATTAGTGACCATTCGATCCACTAAGAGGATGCCAAGTGTCTATGAAAAGGAATTGACCAAATTTTAAGTGGTTTTGATTTTGGGTTACCCTATGGACTAGGAGTAAGATGGTCATTGGACCTTGATTTTAGTTTGGGCATGTTTGTTATGATGAGAAAATAGGTTTGGCCAAGTTTCATTGAATTTGGAGTTGGTTTGATGTGATTTGGGTCATGTTGACCCATTTAGGTCAAAATGTGTCAACTTGGGTCAAATTGGGTCAAACTAAGGGTTGGGTCAAGTTCATATAACTATTTGAAAAGTTTTGGTGGCTTTGGTTTGATTCACTTTGGTTTAGGTTTGAATTTGGTTCAATTGAGTTCATTTAGGTCAAGTGGGCCAAGTTGACCAATTTGACCCATTTGACCTATTTGGGTTAGGTCATGGGTTGGTTTAGGTTTAGTTGGTCATATGAATTAGATTGGTATCTATGTTTCCAATCAATTTTGGTTAAGTTTGAATTTGGCTCAATATGACCCTTTAGGTCAACTAAGGTTCAAGGTCAATCGCTAGGTTAGGTCTAATCAATTGAGGCTTTGGTCAATCATTTTGGGATGAAATTGACCCATTGGTTTCAATCAATTTGGCTTAGATTAAGTTTTCACACATTTTGACTTTTTAGGTCAAGTTGGGTCAACTTGGGTCAAGGCCACTAATGTTAAAATTTGACTAAGTTCAAACATCGATCATGAATGAACTTAGATCATTAGTTTCAATCAATTTGGCCTATGATAGATTTTGGCTATGTTGGGCTTCATTTTGGCTATGTGTTGACTTGGTCAACCCTTAGGTTTGACTTGGTTTGACCCAATTTGAGTGACTGATCATCTCATGATGATTGTTGATCATGATTAGAGGCTTAGGTGGGCTTAGTTCAATCTTTGATTGGAATTTGGCTCATAGGGTACTTTAGGTCACTTTGGGTCAAGTGAGTGGTGGGTCAAATGGCTTGGTCAAAGCTTGATTTAAGTTTGATTGAACTCACATATAGACTTATGATTGAAATATAAATCCACTTGCAAGTGGTTTGAAGTCAAATGGGTTTTGACTCATTTGACAATTTCAAGTTCAAAGGGTGAACATGAGTTAGATTTTGGCTTGCTTTTTTTTTTTAATTGAGTTTTGGTTAAGTGATTGAAGTTTGTATTTATAATTGAATTCATGATTGAAGGGTTGATTGAATCATGAAGAAAAATCAAGAGTTTGGCTTGATTTGAAGTTGATTTGGCTAAGTTCAAGAATTTGACTTGAAAGGCTTAGGTTGGATTTTGATTGAATTTGAGTTTGATTTTTGAAGTTAGTTTTGTTAGTTTGAATTTATATTTCATTTATATATGTGAATATAAATGAGAATATGAATGATGATAAAAAATTTCATGAGTTTGAAGTGATTTGAACATGAACTAGGCTAAGTCCTTAAGAGAAAATCAAGGTGACTTAGAAAAGATTTAAGAATTTGGATTTGAATTTTGGGTTTAGTTTGATTGATTTGAATTTATATTTCATTTATATATGTGAATATAAATGAGAATATAAATGGGTTATGGAAAAATTTCATGAGTTTGAATTGATTTGAATGATTTAAGGCTAAGTCCTTAAGAGGGAAATAAAGGACTTATGAAAGATTTTGAACTTGGAATTGAATTTTGGATTTCAATCATAATTTTTAATCATGGGTTTCAATCATGTGGCATTGATTTGAGTTTGGAGAAAATCAATTAAGCTGGAATTGATTTAGGTTTGATGTTGATTTGATTTGGAGTTTGACTTGAAAGAAGGAAGTGAGGAATGTGGTTCAAACTGTAGGGTAGGAAAATTTTTTAATCATGACCTATTCCTATGGATAACTCTTCTAAGTCTCTAGGATTAGGTTTTATTTGGAGTTTTACTAGATGTGTCTTAAGACTAAGGAACCCTTAAAATCTAAGAGATGTCCAATGTCTAAGATGGAGGGGTTGAGAGCTCATCTTAAAAATGAGGTCAACACTAAACAAACAAGGCGCTCGTCGGTGTGTAGTGGCCAATTAAGGAAGGAAAGCGTAGCAGACTTACATCCTCCAAAGCAAGAAGACCACTAGGGTGACACACTAGCAGGGTAGCACGTCAGGCCGACCTAGAGTAGCTATTGAGTGAGTATCGTTGGGGGCGTTATCTCAACTCATAGTAGCCTAAGACAAAAGATATGTATTTGTTTTATATGTTTATGTGTAGTTTGTGTTTGTATTGTGTCGATGAAGGATAGGACGCCGCTCGGGTTCCTTACACCTACCCTAAATACATCGTGGCCGATTCACAAACAAGAATACTTTCAACATGGAAGAGATTGAATTTGAAATAGAATTTTCATTGATGATAATTTTTGTTTAAGTAGATCTCGTTGATTGGAAGAATTTAGCGTTCTCCCTTATGATTAATAAGTGTGTATGATCCTCCTTGTTAGACCTTCTCTACAGAAAAAGGGCCTTGCCAAGTGGGTTCAAACTTTCCTCCCATCTTACGATGGGCAACAATTGGTCTCCTTAGAACTAAATAAACTCTCCTACTTGAAAAGCTCTATGATGGACCAACTTGTTGTGAGCTTGAATCATTTTAGCTTTATACAACTCGAGGTTTTGGCATGTCTGTTGGAGTCTCTCCACCAAACCTTTGAGCTCTTCTAACCACAACTTAGCACTCAACTCTGTTGTGATCTTGCTACCCACAGCTATCCTTAGTGATGGGAGTTGGACTTCTAATGGTAGAATGGCTTCAAACTCATATACTAAGAAGAAAAGAGTAGACTAAGTTGGAGTTCTATATGTGGTGCGGTAGGCCCACAAAGCTTCCACTAAATACTCATGCCACTATCACTTGTTGTTGTTGAGTGTCTTCTTCAGTATTTGGATGAGAGTTTTATTGAAAGCTTCAAGTTTTTCCCTCTGTAGTTGATTGTAGAATATCTCAAACCTATGTGTCTCTCTAAAGTTATTGATCTCAATGCTCTTGAATACGCATCATCGATATAATTCATCGAGGCACTCAGTATGATATGGTTCCTAAAAAATTAGAGTACAATGAAGCTATGACCTCTAATAAATCGCCTACCATTTGGAAAAGTACGAAAGCCTAAGATAAATTGATGACCCAAGAAGGAGGATTAATTGGACCTACTATGTTGGTACCCTAACACTCGAATGGCCAAGAGGCCAATGTAGGATGTAGAATGTTGGGTGGTTGGTGTAGGACCACACCGTGTATTTGACAATTAGTGGCATCACCTAGCTGTATCCATGCAATCTTTGATCATCGATGGCCAGTAGTATCCTAGTATTGTAATCTTGGCTTTCATCTTTGGATTGGATTCATTATCTACACATAATCCTGAGTGTACCTCAATCATGATCTTATGGGTTTCGTGCTTATCTAAATAATGTAACCACATATGATCGAAAGGCCATCGACATAAGACACCATAAGAGCATAGGAAAGTTCTCTTTACTTCATCTAATGGGCTTGGGACTTCTCTTAAGGTAGTTTGCCTTTATTTAGGTAATCTATGAATGGTTGCTTCCAATCTAACTCTTCATCCTTCTTGGCAATGACAACCTCCCCTTCAAGAGAGTACTTTTTGATGAGTTCAATATCAATAAGGGATAAGGCTTATCTATTTTTGACCTTTATTGATATAGACTCATCCTCCAGACATGCCAACTCCTTGGTAAGCTTAGCAAAATCATACACTATGGCATTCTCTCCTCAAGGAATCTTATAAATGGTAACCTCTGGGATTTGGGCAAATAACTCCATGGCATACTTGTGGTAGTGATGGAGCTTGGGCTTTATAACTTTATAAGACCCAATGATTTAATTGATAACTAGCTGAGAATCCTCAGAGATGTTGATGTTCTGGATGCTTAGAGTAACGGATAACTCCAGATTGATAATCAGAGCCTCATATTCGGCTTCGTTGTTGGTGCAAGGATTGGACAAATTATATAAGAATCTCATCACATCGCCGTCCGGATTAAGAAAACTATTCCTACCCCTACTTTTACTAGAATAGTAGATTATGGTTCTTCTCCTCTTTGAGAGGAAGCTACATCATCAAAGTACATCTCCCAGTGATGAATGTTAATATCCCCTAAGCTCATGATTTATTCATCAGGGAGATCATCACTATGCAGAGAGTCAGTAAGAAGTGGGTGTGTTGCTTAGAAATCTACTAGTGCTTATCCTTTCACCACACTGAGGGGTACAAAGGTAGTGTCAAATTGTGAGAGAATCATGAACTATCATACCAACCATCTGGATAGCATCAGCCATGTCATGAGATATTGTAGTGGATTGATCTTAGAGATTAAGTTCACCTTTTGAGGAAGCATGTAGTGTTGTACCTTTTGGGATGCAAAGTTTAAAGCTAGGAAATGCTTCTCAATGGGTGGATAATTAGCCTTAGCATGGATTAGATGATGGCTGAGATTATAGAGTGGATTTTCCTTCCCTTTGTCATTGGTTTAAGATAAAAAAGCACCAAGGGAGAAATCTAACATAGCAGTGTAAAGCAGTGTAGAATCGATGGTGTCATTAGGTAATGCTTTATGTCTTTGAAGGCATGCTCACACTAATCATCTCACTTGAACTTGGCATCCTTTTTGACAAGTGCTAAGAATGGCTGACAACTTTTCGATAAGTTAGATATAAAGTGTCTTAGATATGCCAACCGCCCTTAGAATGATCTGAGTTGAGTTAAACTTTTAGGGGGTGGTATTTCTAATATTGCCTTGATCTTCGATGAATCAATTTCGATTCTCGATGTCGGACAACAAACCCAAGGAATTTTGAGATGAAATTTTCTTAACTATTTGAAAACTACTCTCAAGTCAAAGAGATGGTCTTCCTTTTCTCTACTTTTTACCACGAGATCATCAACATAGCACTCAACGATGATGAATGAGTTCATAAGATTTGAGTCATTGCCCTCCTATGTGTAGCACCGCATTTTAAGGTGGGTGTGACCTTATAGCAATAGATTCTAATCGGTTCTAAAAGAAGTGATTCTTTCATCTTCAAGGGCCATCTTTATTTGGTTATATCTCATCCTTGAAAGAGAAGACTATGAGATGAGGCAATGTCCACCATCAGCTCTAGGATTGGTAGTGGAAATTCATCTTTTGGGCATGCCTTATTTAAATCCTTAAAATTGATGCATATATGAATTTAGCCATTCTTTTTTTAACTAGGATGATGCTGGCTAACCAAGTAGGATATTTTTCTTCCCTGATGAAGTCAACATCGATTAGTTTCTTGAGTTCATAAATGACTGTATGTCTAATCCCTAATCTAGGGTCTAGGAGCTTGCTTGATAGGGTTAGTAGTAGGCTCTATTGCTAGTTTATGGACTGTTACATCAGGAGCCAATCTAGGCAACTCTTCATAACTCCATGCAAAGAAGTCCTTTAACTCAGTCAGTAGCCTAACTAAGTCATTGGTTTCAATTTCATCCAATAAAGAACTAATGTATGTCGGGCCTAGATCTTCTTCAATTCCTAAGTTGATTTCTTTGAGCTCTTCGATGGTTGACTTGATCTCTTCTTTGAACTCTGGTGGTGCATCTTTGACTTCAAAATTATCTCTTTACTGAATTATTAACACATGGTAAGTACTAATCAAAAGGTAATTCTATTAAATCTTTATATGAATCATGCTACAATTCTACATCAACTTCTTGACTTGAGGATGATATTCCTATAAATAACCTTTGAGTCTTCACACCTATGGATTACTTAGGCGTCTCCTTCACTACCAAACCCTTAACTTTTTAAGAGGAAAGTGGGGTTAGAGCTAATGTTCCTAGCTGATGCATAGCTATTTCACATATAGACTTGGATAGATATATGCTTTGCTTTGGAGCCTGATCTTCATCGCTATCTGGCTCAAGTGTCACCTCCAAGAGAATCTGCTGCTGAGAAGAGCTGGTTGGTGTGCTAACCATATAAGACTCATCCTATGATCTAGATTCTAAGTCTATATGGATAGCAAGTGTACTCCAGGTAGCTGGGACATATCTTCTATTGGGTGGCTAATAAAGAGGTTTTCCACTCCTAGGATTGTTTCTGAACTGTCCTCTTCCTCAGCCTGGTGGAGGTTAGGTCATCCTACCCATATATTCGAATGAAGTAATGAATTGTGGGTAGAATCTAATGTCAGGCTCCACTTCCTCCTCCAAGTCTATTTTCACTCCATTTTTTTCATTTTTTCTTTTTCTTTTTCTCTTTCTTTTTCTTTTTCTTTTTCTTTTTCTTTTATTTTTAAAATTTGGCCAAGTTTCCTAGAATAGACTTGTTGATTTTGAGGGAGGTAGTAAGTCAAATCCTCATATATGTCGATCTCATGAATTATAAATGGCTTGAGATCTCCTTGACACAGACAATCCCACCTCTCACAAACTTCACACGATGTAGATAGGATGGAAACTATGTTGTTCTTATGTATCCATGGTCTCCCAAGCAAAGCTGAAAGATGTCGAAGTCTATAATGTGAAACTTGGCTTCGATCTTCTAATCATCTATCTCCAAGGGCAACACTATCCAGCCTAAGGCCTGTTGACTTCACTTTTGGAGTACGGATTCAATCTTCCCATCTTAGACTTAGGAGTCTTCTAGAAACTAAGACTTCCCTAGTCATAAGACACTTCTAACAATTAGGTAAACACTTAACCTAAGCCTAAAGACATAGATGGGTTAACCATAGGATTAGCTTATGCTTTAGGGATTAGGATAATCCACTTACCCTACAACCCAAATCCAATCCATGTTCACCTTCTCAAACAAAACCTCAAGTTCATGAACATCAAATTCAAATCCAAATCCAAACCAAAATTTTAAAACCAAATGATTAAAGCTCATGATCAAATCCATACTTGAAATCCTTCCTAAGCCATATGACCTATCCCATGGACTTAGCCAAATCTTAATCCAAATCAATTGATTTTCTCATAAAAAATTTATATCTTCAATCATCTTCCTAAATATAAATCGAATCTACATTAAAATGATCAAAACTAAATCAAATTAAATCAAAACATTTCCTAAGTCATATGACCTATTGCATGGACATTGCCAGATCTTAATCCAAATCAAGTCAAACTCAATTTATTTTCTCATAAATCAATCATATTTTCAATCATCTTCACAAATTTAAATGAAATATATATTTAAATCATCAAAACTAAATCAAACCAAATCAAAATCCAAACAAACACCATAGGACCCAACTCTATGGACTTAGCCAAATTCCTTCATTCCAAAATTCAAATTCAATTGATTTTATTATGAATGAATCATACCTTCAATATTATTCACAAATATAAATAAAATCTACAATCATCAAGCCAAGCCAAAATCAACCCACATCAAACCCAACTTAACCCTTTTGACTTGAAATGTTCAAATGAACCAAAACCCATTTGAACCCAAGCCAATTACAAATGAATTTATATATCAATCCAAAATGCGTATATAAACTCAACTAAATCAACACAACCCAAAATCAAGCCAACTAAACCCAGTTGGTCCACTTGACCCAAAGTGGCCAATTTGACTTATTTGAGCCACGTTCTAATCCTACCCAAATTGGATTGAACCAAGCCCATCAAAACCTCCCATCATGATTGTTGATCATAAATTGGGTCAAACCAATTCAATCCCTTAAGCCATATGAACTCAAACTAGCCAAATTGTAACTTAAGCCAAATCCCTTAAAACCAATGATTCATACCAAATCAAAATCAATATTTGAATATGACTTAACCTTCAATTGAGTCAAACAAAACCCAATTGGCCCTCTTGATCCAAGTTGACCCAAATTGACCTAAAAGATCAAATTAGGTTGAATCAAAATATAAACCAAATTTATTGCAACCAATGGCTCAAGTTCACTTCAAATTCATTGTTGAACTTGACCAAAGCCATGGTTGAACACAATTGAACCCAATTGTCCTACTTAGCTCAAATTGACCTAAAGGTTCAAGTTGGCCTAAATAAAAAACAAATCCAAATTAATTAAAACTAAAGCCCACAATCATCTTCAATTGGTCAACTAAACCCAAACCAATAACCAATCAAAGCCAATTTCAATTTGGTCAAATTGTCAACTTAACCCATTTGACCCAAATGAATTCAAATGAGCCAAACTAAACCAAACTAATTGAACCAAAACATCCCAAATGATCATATGAACTTGACTCAACCCTTAGTTTGACTCAATTTGACCAATTGGTCAACTTGACCCAACCCAATTTGACCTAAATGAGTCAAATTGAGCCAAACCTAACCAAATCAACTCCAATTGACTTGAAATTTGGGCTAACCCACTTTTGGCTCATTTCGAATCTACTTAAATCAAATCTAATGCCAAATGATTATTCTACCCTTCGTTAAAGGGCATCACATGAGACAAATCACCCATGTAAGTGGTCTTTTCCATTTCTTGGCCACTTGGTACTCTTCCAATGGTCCACCTAAGCACCTAGGACACGCCAACTTACCCTGGTTGGTCGCCCATGACCCATGGGAGATGAAATGCCTACCCTCCCCATTGGAGCATTTGAAACCCATAGACACCCATGATTCCTCCTTGGCGCCACCTCCATACCTTCAACTAACCAAGCCGAAGCTAACTCACCTCCTACTCGCCACCATGATTTTCTAAGATAGTTGGATGACCACTAGAAGCCAAACCAAATAACCGCTCGATCACATGAAGGGGTATACACCCCTCATTTCCACTCAAACACACAAAAAATCATTCCTTACAACCCTAGCTACCCAAGAGCTAGAGTCATTTCTTAAGCTCCCAAGCTCATTCCTCATCAAAAATGCCATTCCCATCCATCCCGAAATAGGACACTCCCATTTCTGACCTAAATTCTAGATTTCTCCATCAAACTCAATTTAACTTTGCACGCACCTTCCCTAGGCCTCATCAAGTAAGAACGAATCATCTCCCAAGCTTACCAAGCACCAGAGGTGGGACTTTGATTAAAGTCAAGAACTAAATCTTTAGTTCATGGCCTTCTGAGCAAACGTCAAGGAATTGATCCAATTGGTACTCAATAGGTCTTCATCTCCACTAGATGAAGCTTCCTCAATCATTCGAGCCACTGATCTTGAGCTCCGATGAGGTATGCTTCCAAAACTAATCCTTAATCAAAAATGGGTTGGAGCTTTTTGAAGAAAACTTGCATCTTGTGTGATCTTGACCGTTAGATCCCTCCACCAATGTCGCGGAAGGTGTGGGATCCTTGAGTTGATCCAAGCTTGAGTAAGCTTGATCAAGTCTCATGAATGTGATCGACTCTATTCTCCATCACTCATGTGACGTTAGATCACGCACCGTATGTTCCGCGTGATTAGAATGAACAGTCATGATTATATCTACTAGATTGATCTGATTTAATCCTATTAAGTTATGGGAATAATCATAGTGGTCTGATCTTAGATCGAATGAAGAACAAGAAAGATCCGCGTGCCAAAATTAGAGTCCGATATTTTGTAGCCAATGACGCTTTTCAAGCCACATGGCACCAACAAGATTAGGCTTAATTAATCATTATTAATGGCTAAAACTTCTAAAAATCATAAAAAATAATAGATAAATTAAAAAATAAATATAAATACTCATTTTAAAGGTATTTCAAGGGAGAATTAACTAAAAATGATCTTAACTAATTTTGAATAATAATTAATGTTTAATTAATGTTTAAATATAAAATTAATTAGCTTAGTTACTCCTTAATTACTTAAGCAATTAATCTTAAATTTTCTAGGTTAATTTAAAGGGATGAACTCTACCTCTCATGATTTTCTTGGGATTTATTGCTCAATTAATTAGGAAAATTGACTAATTAAATCTTAACTACTCTTTTAAGTTAACTAATGATTAATTAATCCCATGAACAGAAATAAATTGGTTAATTAAGTTTATTAATCATTGTTCAACAGTAAGCTAACTAAGGAATAGGGTTGGGACCCCTTTCCCTAAGTTCATTTCACCATTTTTTAGAATGAAATCTATTAAGATTTAACTAATTAATTAAATCACTTAATCAAATTGAAATCATAATCACATCAACCAATTAATTAAATCATGGGATAGATCTTTAAGTGTTTAATAACCCAAAGGAGTTTAATGAAGTTATGGTTAGTCCAAATGTATGGGAAAACCATAAGAGTAAATTAAGTCCTTAATCTAATTAACTATAAATCATGAGTCAATTGCATTAGGCCCCTTTATTTCCTAGGATCATTGCAAGTTTATTTTCATGCATGTCATGTTGGCTCATAATTATTTAGTTAATTACTTTAAGATGACATAGGCAAGGGTAATTAATTCATGTAATTAAGAGTTTAACTTAATTAAACCATAAAATCAACTTAATTACCTTTTTTTAAATTAAATCAAATCAATATTATGGGAATGGGTTTAAAATAACAAGTGATGATTTCTCTTCTCCTCTTTAAATCAAATCAAATCCAAAACTTAATTAATAAAGAAGCTTTGGTTTACTTTAATTAATCTTATTTGATTTGATTATCCTTAAGAACTAGTTTGGTTGAATGAATCATTTGATTGTCCTCATTCTAATCATGTTAAATTTTGTATGTCATTTGAATTCATGCATCCATCCTTTCAAAATCAAGTAAAATAAAATGGATTTCCTTTATGTAAGCTTGCATGTGTTGATTTAATTTAATATATGCGTAGCTATTATCACTATTAAATCTAAATGTATTTTTCAAAAGCTTATAAATGAATAATAATGTGTTATGATGCTAGTTATAATTACATAAGAAATGTATGTGCTTATAGCTTAAGTATATGAATGTTGAGTTCTCTTTCCTCTTTTCATGTGTTGATTTATATAAGATTGAATTATAATGGGTATATAGTCTGGACATTCTGAGAACACAAGGTTTTAGCTAGCTCCAAGGAGGACATTTGATTACCTCACTTCCCTAGTTTAACAATGACACGCACTATTTATTTCATTCTTATGTATTTCAACATTAGAATTTGGATAAAGCTTTAATTCATATATATAAATAATTCAATCAAAAAATATATACAATTTTTGCATGGTTTTCTTTTCCCTCATTTATGTATACATCCATATGTGTCCAATAAAAATAAGTATATAGTCTGGACATCCCTAGAATACAAGACTTTAGTTAGCCCCAAGGAGGTCATTTGATTACCTCACTTCCTTAGTTTAACAAGGACACATACTTTCCTATATCTTTGTACATGTATATGTATATGTGGTTAGTGAATGAAAATCCCATTTTACATTAAAATTGCATGCATTCATAATTGTCTAATTGGTTCAATAAATTATCCATATGATTTGGAGCTTACTTTCTATGTTCATGTATATGAATTTACATAAGTTTGAATGCAAATGGGTATATAGTCTAGACATCGTTGGGTCCAAAAGCATGTCGCGCCAGTGCACCACGTGGCACCAACAAGATTAGGCTTAATTATTCATTATTAATGGCTAAAACTTCTAAAAATCATAAAAAATCATAGATAAATAAAAAAATGCAAATAAATACTTATTTTAAAGGTATTTCAGATGAGAATTAACTAGAAATCATCTTAATTAATTTTGAATAATAATTAATGTTTAATTAAGGTTTAATAGCAAAATTAATTAGCTTAATTATTCATTAATTACTTGAGCAATTAATCTCAAATTTTGTGGGTTAATTTAAAGGGATGGCCTCTACCTCCCATGATTTTCTTGGGATTTATTGCTCAATTAAGAAAATTGACTAATTAAACCTTAACTACTCTTTAATTAATGATTAATTAATCCATGAACAATAATAAATTGGTTAACTAAGTTTATTAATCATTGTTAGTAAGTGAACTAAGGAATAGGGTTGGGACCTTTCCAAGTTCATTTCACCCTTTTCTAAAAAATGTAATTAATTAAGATTTAATTAATTAAACACTTAATCAAATTAAATCATAATCACATCGACCTAATTAATTAAATCATGGGATAGACCTTGTGTTTAATAACCTAAAGGAGTATAATGAAGTTATGGTTAGTCCACATGTATGGGAAAACCATAAGAGTAATTAAGTCCCTTAATCTAATTAACTATTAATCATGAGCCAATTGCAGGCCCTTTTATTTCCTAGGATCATTGCAAGTTTATTTTCCATGCATGTTATGTTGGCTCATAATTATTTAGTTAATTACTTTAAGGTGACATAAAGGGTAATAATTCATGTAATTTTTAATTTAATTAAACCATAAAATCAACTTAATTACATTTCCTTAAATTAAATCAAATCACTATTATGGGAATGGGTGTAAAACAACAAGTGATGATTTCTCTTCTCCTCTTTAAATCAAATCAAATCCAAAACTTAATTAATAAAGAATCTTTGGTTTGCTTTAAATAATCTTATTTGATTTGATTATCCTTAAGAACTAGTTTGGTTGAATGAATCATTTGATTGTCCTCATTTTGATCATGTTAAATTTGGAATGT
The DNA here is from genome assembly GCA_021442155.1 of Cymbidium sinense. Classification (NCBI taxonomy): domain Eukaryota; kingdom Viridiplantae; phylum Streptophyta; class Magnoliopsida; order Asparagales; family Orchidaceae; genus Cymbidium; species Cymbidium sinense. Next base: position 265,381,100 of record CM038214.1, on the reverse strand, counting down.
CATTTGAATTCATGCATCCATCTTTTCAAAATCAAGTAAAATAAAATGGATTTCCTTTATGTAAGCTTGCATGTGTTGATTTAATTTAATATATGCATGGCTATTATCACTATTAAATCCAAATGTATTTTTCAAAAGCATATAAATGAATAATAATGTGTTATGATGCTAGTTATAATTACATATGAAATGTATGTGCTTATAGCTTAAGTATATGAATGTTGAGTTCTCTTTCCTCTATTTATGTGTTGATTTATATAAGATTGAATTATAATGGGTATATAGTCTAGACATTCCAGAACACAATTTTAGCTAGCCCCAAGGAGGACATTTGATTACCTCACTTCCTAATTTAACATACCATTTGATTTCATTCTTATGTATTTCAACATTAGAATTTGGATAAAGCTTTAATTCATATATAAAACAATTTAATCAAAAAATATATATACAATTTTTGCATGGTTTTCTTTTCCTCATTAATGTATACATCCATGTGTCCAAGCAAGTATATAGTCTGACATCCCGAAAAGACTTTAGTTAGCCCCAATGAGGTCATTTGATTACCTCACTTCCTTGGTTTAACAATGACACATACTTTCCTATATCTTTGAAAATGTATATGTATATGTGATTAGTGAATGAAAATCCCATTATACATTAAAATTACATGCATTCATTATTGACTAAGTGGTTTAATTAATTATCCATATGATTTGTTGCTTACTTCCTATGTTCATGTATATGAATTTACATATGTTAGAATGCAAATGGGTATATAGTCTAGACATCCCGAGAATACGAGGCTTTAGCTAGCTCCAAGGATGTCATTTAATTATCTCACTTTCCTGGTTTAACAACAACACATGCCTATTTAATTTCATTCTTATGTCCATTTTGTATAAGAATTTGGATAAAGTTTTGAAATAATATGTTAAATAATTCAATCAAATAAAATATAAATTCTAAACATACACTTACATTCATCATTTAAGTATGCTAAAATAAAATAATATGTTTAGATGAATGTAAGTTAGGATTAAATCATACACTTACACTTACATTCATCATTAATGACACACACTTAGGATTAAATCATACGCATGTTACATGTGATGGAAAGGAATGATTTAATATATGTCATGTGGTAGTAATTCAATTAAATTAATCTTAAGATGCCTTTCATTTTGAATAGGATTATTTAAAGTGAACCTAAACTTAGGATTAATTAAATCATTTAAGCCATTCACTAAAGAGAACTAAATCAAATTAATATACTTTAGAAAGTGACTTAAGATAGGGATGAAAGAGGCAATCCTATTTTCCTCTCTTTATAACACTTATTTGCTAAGTGTAATCAAATGAAACAAAAGAAAACACAAATTAAAATTCTCAAATCAATTAAACTACTTGAAGTGAAATCAACCTTTCATGTTAAATTGAAGCCTTCTATACTTAGAAAAAATAACACTAATGCCTAACAAGACTTACCACACATGCCTTAATACACACATTAAAACTAAGTCACCACTTCTAGCTCTAAGTTAGGATGGTGTATGATGTGATGTATGTTTTGTTTTATGATGTATTATTTTAGATTGGATGTTAGGGTGTATGCTTCGTAGATTGGATGATAGGCCAATATTAGCCAAATCATGTTTTCTGCAAGGGATTATGCTTAAGGGATGCTTAAAAATAAATGTGAATGCTCTTTTTGCATGTTGCTTAAATCCTTAAGCATAATCCAAGTTAGGACAGGTGGGCTTAGTTATCCTTGTGTAGGGTGCTTAGTCGAAATTATAAATACAACTGCTTGGAATTATATGTATTTTTAGCTAACCTCTATTTTGTATGTGTAGTTAGATTTACTTTTCTCACATAAATGTAATTTTGTAATAGGAATTAGATTAGTGCTATGGGGATTAGGATGAGTAGTGGCTATAAGGCTTTATTCTGGGGTGCCCTGTGATTCCTTTGAAGCAAGCACCATCCAAATCAAAGAAGGAACCAAATAAAAAATAGAGATATGAAGAAAGAAGACCCCCATAGCATTTAATATAATTATAATTATTCTTTCATATTTGAGGTTGTATAAGGGTAGAGCTTGGCTACCCATTATTTTCTCTCTTCGGGTTGTATGACGGTACCTGACCACACCTGCCTTTTATTCTTTTTTATGATAGTTTATTTAATTATTTCATTATGTTTACATTGTGCATTAGGACGACATGATTTTCATTGTTTCTTAGATGATTTAAGCTTTTATGTGTGGCTTGGATACAATTAGGCTCTTAGGATAAAAATAACTTTTCTACCCAACTAATCAGTCATAGCTAAATTTTAAACAAATCATAACCTTATCATAAAGCCTAAGACATAAATAAGATAATTAAAATATTTAGCAACACCTTAGCTGTATGGTTGTATGTCATCATGCATGCATATTCTTTCTCTTGAACATGAAGGATCTCCATCCTTACAGATAAAGGAATACTTAACTTGAGGGCATCCTTTATGGTGGAGAATACCTTTTTCTAGCTGATCTTACCCATAACCTATTCATCATGCATTTAGTCATAATAAATCCTAAAGCCTCTATCAAAATGAAGTGTCTAAAATGAAATAAAATTTGAAAAGATTTTGCATCTATAGATTATGTCATATGCTCATACCACTCATGCTCTAGTCTCTTAGGGAGTGTGTTTAGGACTTTAGTCTCTTTATAATGAAATAAATACCCCAACTATCTTGCAATTAATAAGACCGAACTACATGGTTTTATAATCATAGGAGGAGATAGTTGAAGGCCAATTCTGGCAGTTATAAGTCTAGAAGTCAGACAATTTATTCTCTTTTGTGTAGGTAAACCCTTATGCCCACCTGTCACTTAGAGTTAGGTCATGCTTTAGCTCATACTAAAGGTCCCTAGATTTAGTATTCAAGTTATTTCCTTCATGCTGCTCATATCCTCACCTTTTAGAATTTCCACAACCTTGTGTTAGGATTATAAGCCCTAGTAATCTAATTAAATTTTAACTCAAAAAATATAAATCTCCTCAACTTCAAAATTATAAAGCCCAACCATAGGACAGATTGGAATGCCCACTTGGCTACCTAGTATCATGAGTGTTTTACTTATTTCATTTGATTCCAAAATAAGTCTTCTCCTTGAACAATTGATTTTCCAAATACAACTAATCCTTTGATACCTAACCTTGAAATCTTTGGAGATGATAATTGTCTACTTTAATCGAGAGTATTCTTAAGAAATTTTATTTCCAAAGATGTAATTATCTATGGAGGCTTACCTCCATAGAGAACTTAAGAACCTGGTTTAATATAAACCCTACTTTATTCATCCATGTAAAGTAGGGGGAAAATCTCTGGTACATTTCAAGACCCATCATGCCTTATGAGTCCTTATTATGTGATTAAGTCTATTGTAGGGTGATGCCTATATCTTTTAAGATAGTACATCATATCTCAATGTTGTACCCGATCACCTCAAAAAGTATCCCCCTATGATTTGTGGTGTCCCCCCATGCATACATCCAAAAATAAACACAACATAGTCCTCTCGCCTTGTTCATTGAATCCTCTCAACATCATCTTTTTCTTGGAGCTTGGAGATGTCAATCCTCAAGTAGACAAGGGTTCTTAGACAAATACTATTGACTGATACACCTGGGTCAACCAGAACTCTGGATAGCTTTTATCTGCCAACATCCATTATTATGTAAAGAGGCGGTTGTGCTCATTCATCCCTAGGAGTAAGTTTTCATCGATGAATGTAACACCTAAGATGTCCTACGAGTGGCATGCCTACTCTTTAGTATTGGTCAGCTGAGCTAAGCATATCTCTAGATCAAGTAAGGCATTGATTAGAGATTCCCTCATCTCTTTAGATAAGACAAAGGTGTCATATATGCTTAACTTAGCTGGAAACTTTCTAAAGTGAGCAAGAACATTATAATCAACTTTGGTTTGATCCTCCACAAGCATATCCATGGGTGGAGCATTCTATGGTGGGGCTATCTGCTCACTCAAACCAATGACTAGCTTTTCCTTATCCTGAGGTGCTACCCTAAGAGGTAGAACTTTGCCACTGTAGATTGACTTGGACTTCTTGGAATGATGAGCTCATGGAAAGCTCTACCTTCTCAATGGGCATACCTACAGTTTCTTTTATGGGATCCTTAGTCAGTTGACTCTAAGTCAATCTCAAAAGGTGAACCTAATTGATTAAGAGAAGGATAGTATAACTCTGAATAAGAAAGGAAAGAATCAAAACTACAAGAGCTATTATTTTTATTTAGACTTGGAGAGTTTTCAATAAGAATAAAATCAAGAGCATCAGAAGTAGACAATATATAAGTAAAATCAGCTTTCTTCATTAATTTCTTTTTGGGTGGAGGTACATGATAGAAATCAAGTAAAGTAAGCAGAGTAAGGGATTTAGTGCCCTTATCCGCAGACAAAATGCTCCTGCCAATAGAAGAGGAGCTAGCATAAGAGGTGGTAGCTGCAATGATGGAGGGACTACTAGACTCGGATGGTGGCTGTGCTACTGGGCTATCTCAGGCAAGTATGGTGAGCTGTTGGTGCTACTGGGCTGTTACCCTCCCCAAGTTGTCCTTTACAACTAGTAAACCTTCCTTGGTGTTGAAGGTTTGACCTACTTCAAGCACTTACAAGGAAAGCTTCTTGATCTTAGAAATGATCTTCTTAAATGTTTGGGATAGGGAGATATCCTAACCTTCTTTGGTATTAAGAGGATGGTAAGTATCCCCAAGGATTACTCTAACATAACTGGGTAGGTGGAGTAGTAGCTACCTTGAATACAACCTTTCTTCATTCAATTTATCAATAAGAGTAGGTGGTAGCTACTTGGTGATGAATATGAATACAACTACCGGTAGGCAGTCAAGTGGTGGAAATGGTCATCAGAATCATGGGTGATGATGGCCAGGTGGTGGAAGAGGAGGTGGCAAAGGAGGTCACTGTAGTCTTTATACTAAACTCCTAGTCGCTTTCTCATCCATTGATAGAATCAGATCCGCTTCTTCTCAAACACCTTTTGTGGCTTGGGCCTAGATGATTGGTCAAGAAAGGGCAAATGTTTGGCTTCCTCTTGCAGGCTAGCCGTCTTGTTGATTAATTTCTTGAATATTTTGATGGTAAAGCCCTTAAGCATGAAGGCGACTGGGCATGGATATTCTTGAGAAGAATTTCAATGGCATGTTGTTCAGACAGTTCTCATTTGCATTTCATGCTCAGGTTGCATCACCCGAGAATGTAATCAGCAAGGGACTCATTGAGTTTCTATTTCTCTACAATGAGGTCGCCTACAGTCACCCTCTGCTGAGCTCCAGCAAACCTCTTGATGAAGAGGTGCTTCAACTCAACAAAAGTCTTCACCAACCATTGGGTATTTCGATACCAATCAAATGCAATACACGAGATTGCTAAAGAAAAGGCGAAAAGAGGAGTGCATTCCGCCACCTGTTGCAACAACCCGCTCTAAAGTGTGCAATGTGTTATCATGGGTTCCACTGCCATCAAAGATCATGAAAGATGGTGGCATAAAACTCTAAGTAAAATAAAAAGTAAATAAAAACCTAAACCTAAAAAATAAACCTGAAAATAAATCCTAAAAATAAATAAATAAATAACCTAAACCCTAAACTAAAAAAAAAACTAAACCTAAAATAAACAAAATAAACTAAACTAAAATAAATAAAACCTAAACCTAAAAAAAACTAAACCTAAACCCTAAACTAAATAAAATAAAATAAACTAAAAATAAACCTAAACCTAAACTAAAAGATAATACCTAAAAATAGACCAAAAAAAACCTACAACCTAAACCAAATAAAAATAAAACCTAAACCTAAACCTAAACCTAAAAATAAAAAATAAAACCTAAACCTAAAAGTTCAAAAAAAAATTTTAAACTAAACTAAAAATAAACCTAAACCTAAACCAAAACCTAAAAAATAAACAAAAATAAATAAACCTAAAATAGATAAACTAAACTAAATAAAAATAAAAATAAACCTAAATAAAAAAATAAAAAATAAACTAAATAAACTTAAACCTACTAGTTTACTTAATTTAAAAAAAATTAAAAATTAAAAAAATAGAAACAAATAAAAAATCCTAAACCCTAAACCCTAAAACCCAAAAAATAAAAACTAAGATAAAATAAAATATATAAAAACCGAACTAAATCAGAAAATAAAAAATCTAAATAAAATAAAAACTAAACCTAAAATAAAAATGAAATAAACCTAAAATAGAATAAAATAAAAATAAAATAAAAATTGAAACAAAAAAATAAGGACTCCTTGGAATGCAATGTCTATTTTAACTGCTGATGTTTCTATTCCCATCCGTTAGTTAGGTCGCTATCTCCTTGGAATGCAATGTCTATTCTAAATGGGTGGTACTTTGGCTTGCTACCGCTTGTCACATGTCATCTTGGTTGTTTGTTGATCCGATTATCCAATTTTTGTCCAAGATGCTATCGGAGTCAGAGTTCACTATCTTTATTTGGTGTTATTTTTGGTATTGGGTTATGCTGCCTTCCTTCACAAATATTTTTTACCAACTACTATTATGGATATCATTAAGGGGTTTGTTCACATCTGCACTCATTACTATGATTGGGCTCATTTTCCGACTTTGCTTCTAGTGTACTGGCCCGAAAAGATTCATATATATATCATATGTTTGGGATGGTGTTACTTATAGGCTCATCGACTTGCTTAGCAAGATTTCAGCAGGCTTCCTCTTCTGCAATTTTCTTGTGGATTATTTTTATGCTGGCCAATCTTCTTGTGCATTGGCCCTAATCTTCCTTTGGCTTTTTATGTTAATCTAATTGTATCTTTTGATTGCTTTAATGCCTTCTTTTTTTGGATGTACTTAGATAGGGATTTACTTTTTGATTGTAGCTCTTTGAGCAAGAGGTTCAGAGTTTATCCCCTTTAAGGACCTTATAACCCTCTTTTTGTGGCAATAAAATACCCCCTACATGGGGTTTCCCTAAAAAAAAAAAAAAAAAACCCCAAAGCCTAAACCTTAAACACTAAAAACCTAAACCTAAACTAAATGAAACATAAAACAAAAATAAATAAAAAAACATATGCCTATATAAAAAAATTAAATAATAAAAACCTAACCTAAAACCTAAACCTAAACTAAAACCTAAACCTAAACCTAAAAATAAAATAAAATAGAAAATAAAAACTAAAATAAATAAAAACCAAAACTAAACTAAAAAGTAAAATAAACCTAAAAATAAAAAACCTATATAAAATAAAAACTAAATATAAAATAAAAATAAAATAAACCTAAAATAAAATAAAATAAAAACCTAAACTTGAAAAATATACCTAAAAATAAATAAAAAATAAAACATAAACCCTAAACTAAAAAAAAAATCTAAACCTAAACTAAAATAAATAAAACCTAAACATAAAATGAACTAAACTTAAACCCTAAGCTAAATAAAATAAAATAAACTAAAAATAAACTTAAAGTTAAACTAAAAATAATACATAAAAATAAACCAAAAATAAAAACCTAAAACCTAAACCTAAAAAATAAAATAAAAACCTAAGCCTAAATCTAAAAATTAAAAATAAAAGCTAAACCTAAAAAATAAAATAAAAATAAAACTAATCTAGAAAATAAACCTAAACCTAAAAAATAAACTAAAATAAATAAACCTAAAATATAAAAACTAAACTGAATAGAAATAAAACATAAAATAAAATAAAAATAAACTAAATAAGCTAAATAAACCTAAACCTACCAGTTTACTTAATTTTTTAAAAAATTAAAAAAATAGGAAAAACAAAAAAACAAAAAAAAAACCATGAACCCTAAACCCTAAACCCTAAACCCTAAACCCTAAACCCAAAAATCTACAAACCTAAACCCTAAACGATAAACTCCAAACCTTAAACCCTAAACCCTAATCCCTAATCTCTAAACCTTAAACCCTAAAAACCTACAAACCTAAACCTAAACTAAATAAAACCTATATATAAAATAAATAAAAAAAACAAAACCAAAATAAAAATAAAAAACTAAAAAAAACATAAACTAAAAACTAAACCTAAACCTAAACCTAAACCTAAAAAGAAAATAAAATAAAAAATAAAACTAAACTAAAACATAATAAACAAAAGCCTAAAATAAACTAAAAAAATTAAAACCTAATTAAAATAAAACTAAACTTAAAATAAAAAATAAAATAAACTTAAAATAAAATAAAATAAAACCTAAACCTAAACAACAAACCTAAAATAAAACCTAAAAATATATAAAAAAAATAAAACCTAAACCCTAAACTAAAAAAAAACCTAAACCTAAACAAAAATAGACAAAACCAAAATAAATGAAACCTAAACCTAAACCTAAAATGACCTAAACCCTAAATAAAAGAAAATAAACTAAAAATAAATATGAACCTAAATTAAAAAATAAAACCTAAAAATAAGCCTAAAATAAAAACATAAAACCTAAACCTAAAAAAATAAAATAAAAACCTAAATCTAAACCAAGAAAATAAAAAATAAGACCAAAACGTAAAATATAACAAAAAAATTAAAACTAAACTAAAAAAATAAACCTAAAACATAAACTAAAATAAAAAAACCTAAACTAAACTAAACAAACTAAACTAAATAAAAATAAAAATAAACTGAAATCAAAATAAAAAATAAAATAAATTAAAATACATAAAAAATAAACTAAATAAACCTAAACCTACCTGTTTACTTAATTTAAAAAAAAAGAAAAAAATAAAAAAATAAAAAATAAATAAAAACATGACCCTAAACAATAAACCCTAAAACTATCCCTAAACCGTAAACCCTAAACCCTAAACCCTAAACCCTAAACGGTAAACCCTAAAATCTTAAACCCAAAATCCAAAACCCTAAACCCTAAACCCTAAACCTACAATCCTAAACCCTAAACCCTAAAACCCTAAACCCTAAACCCTAAACCCTAAACCATAAACCCTAAATCCTAAAAACCTAAAAGCCTAAACTTAAAAAATAAAATAAAAATAAAAGTCAACTAAAAAAATAAACCTAAACCTAAAAAATAAAATAAAAATAAAACAAAAATAAAAAATAAACCTAAACCTAAGCCTAAACCTGAAAATAAACTAAAATAAAAAACCTAAACTAAAATAGATAAACTTAAAATAAATAAACTCCACTAAATAAAAAAAGCCTGAATAAAAATAACCCTAAACCTTAAATCCTAAACCCTAAACCCTAATCCTAAATCATACTAAAACCTAAACCTAAATCCTAAACCTTCAACTAATAAACTTAAACACCCAAACTTAAACTCCTAAACCTAAAACCCTAAACCCTAAACCTTAATCCTAATTCTAAACTAAACTTAAACTATAAATTGAATTAAACCTAAATCAGAAACTACAACCTAATCCTAAACTATAAACCCAAACTAAACCTAAACCTAAACCCTAAACCCTAAATAACCCTAACCCTAAACCCTAATCCTAAACCTACAACCTAAACTCAACCCTAAACCCTAAACCCTAAACTATAAACCCTAAACCTAAACCTAAACTATAAATCATAAATCTAAAAAACCTAAACCTAAACTAAATGAAACCTAAAAATAAAATAAAAAAAACCTAAACTAAAATAAAATAAAAAACATAAACTAAAACCTAAACCTAAACCTAAACTTAAAAAGAAAAAAAAAATTGAACTAAAATAAAATAAAATAAAAACCTAAACCAAACTAAAAAATAAAAAACCTAAATAAAATAAAAACTAAACCTAAAATAAAATAAAATAAAAACAAAATAAAAACTTAAACCTAAATAATAAACCAAAAAATAAAACCTAAACCCTAAACTAAAAAAGCCTAAACCTAAAATAAAAATAAAATAAACCTAAACCTAAACTAAAATAAACTAAACCTAAACCTAAACCAAAAAATAAAACCTAAAAATAATCCTAAAATAAAAACCTCAAACTTAAATCTAAGAAAAGAAACTAAAGACCTAAACCTGAACCTAAAAATTAAGAATAAAACATAAACCTAAAAATAAAATCAAAAATAAAACTAAATCAAAAACTAAAAATAAACCTAATCCTAAACCTAAAAAATAAACTAAAATAAAAAACCTAAACTAAAATAAATGAACCAAACAAAATAAAAATAAAAAATAAACCAAAATAAAAATAAAAAATAAAATGAACTAAAATAAAAAAAAAACTATATAAACCTAAACCTACCATTTTACTTAGTTTGTTTTATAATTAAAAAACCCTAAACCCTAAACCCTAATCCTAAACCTAACCTAAAAACTAAACCTTTAAAACCTAAACCTAAACTCCTAAACTTAACTAAACCTAAAACCCTAAACCCTAAACCCTAAACCCTAAACCTAATCCTAACCCTAAACCTAAACTATTCCCCTAAACCCTAAACTTAAACCTAAACCCTAATAAAAACCTAAAATTTAAACCCTAAAACACAAACCTAATGCTAAAACCTAAACCTAAACTAAACCCTAAACCCTAAATCCTAAAACCATAAACTCTAAAACACTAAATCATAATCCTTAAACCCTAAACCCTAAGAATGGGCATAACCTTGATGGCAGGAACATCACCATCATGTCGGCTCAATCTAGATCTGGCGATGGAGGCGAAGGCCGGATGCGATGATTATCAGTGGTGGTGGGGGATCTAAAGGTGCTGATGGATATGGAGGTGGTGGTCAAAGTAGTGGTGGTCATGGTGGCGGGGGGAGCAACGGAGGTTAAAGCCATGGTGGTGGCAGAGGGAGTGATCGAGAATATGATGGCAGATCCCACTACTCGAGAGGCTGTGGTTTTGATAGAACCAACTCAAGAACTGACCGAGCATATGTTGCTTAAGAAATTGTACCTTTATAGTAGCGACTATTCTACTTATCTAGGGTTTTGATTTACTATGTGTTCATTTTATCTATGTCGATGCTTGTGTCTTAGAAAACTTGGGGTACCACTGCATTGATGAAATCAAAAATAAGAAATGTTGAATATGAATTTTTTCTCTATTAAAAAAACCTTAATCCTAAACCCTAAAACTAGTGATTTAATTAATTTTTTTAAAAAGAACCTTAAACTCTAAACCCTAAACCCTAAGTCTTAAATCCTAAATCCTAAAACTATCACTAAACCCTAAACTTAAACCTACAACTCTAAACCCTAAACCCAAAACCCTAAAAAACCCTAAACCCTAAACTAACCCTAAACCATAAACCCTAAACCCTAAACCCTAAACCCTAAACCCTAAACCCTAAAACCTAAAACCCAAAACTCTAAACTTTAAACCCTAAACCCTAAAGCCCTAAACATTAAAGCATAAACCCTAAACCCAAAGCTCACCACAAACACTAAACCCTAAATGCTAAACCCTAAACCCTCAAGCCTAAACCCTAAACCCTAAACCCTAAACCTTAAACCATAACTTTAAACCCTAAACCATAACCCTAAACCCTAAACCATAAACCTAAACCTAAACCTAAAAAACTTAAAATAAACTTAAACTAAATAAAACCTATAAAATAAATAAAAATTTAAACCTAAATAAAATAAAATATAAACTAAACCTAAACCTAAACCTAAAATTAAATAAAATAAAATAAATAAAACCTAAACTAACTAAAAATAAAATAAACTTAAGAATAAAAAGCCTAAATAAAATAAAACTAAACATAAAATAAAAATAAAATAAACCTAAAATAAAAAAAAATAAAAACTAAATAAAATAAAACTAAAAAATAAACCTAAAAATAAATAAAAAGTAAAACCTAAACCCTAAACCTAAAATAAAAATAAAATAAACATAAACCTAAGCTAAAGTAAACAAAATGAAAATAAATAAAACCTAAAATAAACTAAACCTAAACTAAACATAAACTAAATAAAATAAGTTAAACTAAAATAAACCTAAACCTAAACTAAAAAATAAAACCTTAAATAAAAACCTAAAACATAAACATAAAAAAATAAAATAAAAACTTAAACCTAAACCCAAAAATAAAAAATAAAACCTAAACATAAAAAATAAAATAAAAATAGAATTAAACTAAAAAATAAATCAAAACCTAAACCTAAAAAATAAACTAGAATAGAAAACTGAAACTAAATAAATAAACCTAAAATAAATTAATTAAACTAAATTAAAATAAAAATAAAAAACAAAATAAACTCAAATAAATAAAAAATAAACTAAATAAACCTAACCTACCGGTTTACCTAATATAAGAAAACCCTAAACCCTAAATCCTATACCATAAACCCTAAACCTTAAACTTTAAAACTAACCCTAAACCCTACACCCTAAACCATAAACCCTAAACCCTAAACCCTAAAATCTACAACCCAAAACCCTAAACCCTAAACTAACCCTAAACCCTAAACCCTAAGAATGGTCAGAATCTTGATGACATGAACATCACCATCAACTATGGAGGTGAAGGAGGAGGCGGTGGGTATCATAGTGGTCGTGGGGATCTAGAGGTGCTGGTGGATATGAAGGTGGTGGTCAAAGCAATGGTTGTTATGGAGGCGGGAAGAGGTTACCATGGGTAGTATGAGGAGAGAGATCAATATGATGGTGGATCCTCCCTCTGAGGGGGGGGGTTGTTCTGATGGGAACTGGAGAAACTAAAGAACGGTCGATCCGATTTGCTAATTATGGAACTGTGTCTTTACACTAGAGACAGTTCTACCTATCTAGGGTTTTTGATTTACTCTATTGGTGTTCATTTTTTATTTAAGTTGTCGCTTGTATCTTAGAAAATTTGGGGTGCTACTTGGTTGATGAAATCGAAAAGAAGAAATATTAAATTTGAATATGTTCTCTATTAAAAAAAACTTAAACCCTAAACCCTGAACCTATTGGTTTACTTAATTTTAAAAAAAACTCTAAACCATAAACTCTAAATCATAAACCCTAAATCCTAAACCCTAAACCCTAAACCCTAAACCTACAACCCTAAATCCTAAAAACCCTAAACCCTAAAAAACCCTAAACTAACCCTAAATCCTAAACTTTAAACTTTAACCCAAACCCTAAACCCTAAACCCTAAACCCTAAAACCCTAAAACCCTAACCTTAAACCCTAAACTAACCCTAAACCTTAAAGTATAAACCCTAAAAACCCTAAACCCTAAACCCTAAACTAACCATAAACCCTTAGCTAACCCTAAACCCTAAATCTTAAATCTTAAGTAGCAATCTCTAAACCATAAACCCTAAACCCTAACCCTAAACCCTAAACTCTAAACCCTAAAACCCTAAAACCTAAATCAGAACCCTAAGCTCTAAACCCTAAATACTTAAAAACCTAAACCTAAACTACATAAAACCTAAAAATAAAAATAATAAAACAAACCTAAACCTAAATAAAAATAAAATAAAATAAAATAAAACTTAAACTAAAAGCTAAACCTAAAATAAAATAAAATAAAAAATAAAAATAAACTAAAATAAAATAAATAAAAACCTCAAGTGAACTAAAATAAACCTAAGAATAAAAAACCTAAATTAAATAAAACTAAATGTAAAATAAAAATAAAATAAACCTAAAATAAAATAAAATAAACCTAAAATAAAATAAAATAAATGCTATATAATAACCTAAACCTAAAAATATAATAAAAGTAAAACCTAAACTCTAAACTAAAAAAAAAACCTAAACCTAAAAAAAAATAAATAAAATAAAATAAACCTGAACTTAAACTAAAATAAACTAAACTAAAAGAAATAAAACCTAAACCTAAAATAAACTAAACCTAAACCTAAACCAATCTAAATAAAATAAAATTAACTAAAAATAAATGTAAACCTAAAAATAAACCCAAAATAAAAACCTAAAACCTAAACTTAAAAAAATAAAATAAAAACCTAAACCTAAAAATAAAAAATAAAATTTAAACCTAAAAAATAAAATAAAAATAAAACTCAGCTAAAAAATAAACATAAACCTTAAAAAAACTAAAATAAAAAACCTAAACGAAAATAAATAAACTTAAAATAAATAAACTAAACTTAATAAAAATAAGAATACAAATACGTATTGCTAATAAAAATAAAAAATATCAAATAAATGAAAAAATCTAAATATACTAAATAAACCTAAACCTCGATTTATAATTTTAAAAAAAACACTAAACCAAAAATCCTAAACCCTAAAACTAACCATAAACCCTAAACCCTAAACTCTAAACTAACCATAAAACCTAAACCCTAAACTAACCTGAATGCCTAAACCCTAAGAATGGGTTGAACCTTGATGGTAGGAACATCACCGTCAACTAGGCTCGGCCCAGATGCAGTGGTTGAGGTGGCGGTGGAAGGCTGGTTATTATGGTGGTGGTGGTTTAGGAGTCTTGGTGCATATGGAGGTGGTGGTCGGAGTTGTGGTGGTTATGGAGGTGGGAGGAGCGATGAAGGTTACAACCATGGTGGTGACGGAAGGAGAGATCAGGGATATGATGGCATATCCCGCTACTCAAGAGCCGAGGGGTGGTTCTGATGGGAACTACATAAATTGAAGAATGGCTGATCAGATCTTTTGCTTATAGAACTGTGTCTTTATAGTATACAAGGTTTTACTTATCTAGAGTTTTTAATTTTCTCTACGGGTGCTTATTTTTTATCTATGTTGTCGCTTGTGTCTTAGAAAACTTGAGGTGCTACTTGGTTGATATAATCGAAAAGAAGAAATGTTGAATCTAAATTTATTCTCTGTTAAAAAAAACCATAAATCCTAAACCCCAAACTTTAAACCCTAAACCCTAAACCCTAAACTAGCCCTAAACCCTAAACACTAAACACAAAACCCTAAAAACCTAAAAATCCTAAACTTAAACTAAATAAAACCTAAAAATAAAATAAATACAAAAACCTAAACCAAAATAAAATAATAAAATAAAATAAAATAAAAACATAAACTAAAATCTAAACCTAAACCTAAAAAAGAAAATAAAAAATAAAAATTAAACTAAAATAAATTAAATAAAAGCCTAAACTAAATAGAATAATAAAAAATATAAATAAAATAAAAACTAAACGCAAAATAAAAATAAAAATAAACCTAAAATAAAATAAAATAAAAACCTAAACCTAAAAAATAAACCTAAAAAAAAATAAAAAATAAAACCTAAACCCTAAACTAAAAAAACTAAATCTAAAATAAAAATAAAATAAACAAAATAAAATAAACCTAAACTTAAACTAAAATAAACTAAACCTAAACCTAAACCTAAAATAAACTAAAACTAAACTTAAACTTAAACTAAATAAACTAAAATAGACTAAAAATAAACCTAAACCTAAACTAAAAAATAAAATGTAAAAATAAACCAAATTAAAAAAACCTAAAACCTAAACCTAAAAAATAAAATAAAAACTTAAACCTAAACCTAAAAATAAAAATAAAAAAACTCAACTAAAAATAAACATAAATCTAAAAAAATAAACTAAAATAAAAAACTTAAATTGGAATAAATAATCTAAACTAAATAAAATTAAAAAATAAACTTGAATAAAAATATAAAAAAATAAAATAAACTCAAATAAATTAAAGATAAACTAAATAAAGCTAAACATATCGGTTTACTTTATATAAAAAAAACTCTAAACCCTAAATCCTAAACTTAAACTCTAAACTCAAAACCCAAAACTCTAAAATCTTAAACCCTAAAATCCTAAACCCTAAAGCCTAAACCCTAAATATTTACATATAAACACCCGTGAGGACTTATATCAACTCAAGAGTAATCAAGCGATTCTTATAGGGAGTTTTGCTGACACTGCCCTAAAGATAGGATACTTGCTTGGGAAAAGGTACCAATATGGGTGTCCTCCTAATCCATAGGTGAATATATATTTTGTTTATATGTTTTTGTGGACCCTATTAGTGTGCGAGGGACCACACTAAGAAGGGGCTATATCAGCCTTGACCTCTCTCAAATTTACTAGACTAAGGGAGAATCTGCACATCCACAGGACCAATTCTCCAACCATAGGGGTGGTTACTAGAAAAAGGGAACTGTCCAATACGATAGAAACCCATGTAGCATCTAAAAAGGTCGCAAAGGATGTGATCCAAATATAGTGCCCATACGGGAGGTGCTCCTAGGGGCACTATCCTAAGCCCTGAAAAGAAAGCCTATTATTATACGGTGGCCAACTCAAGGAGAAAGCATAGAAGACTTACATTTTCCATGAGTGGTGTATCCTAAGGTGCGAGAACCAACTAACCTAAGGTGTATTCGGTTTGAGTGGTGTATCCATCAATATAGTGAGAACCAACCAACCTAAGGTACCCGTCGGTGTGCAACGATAAATCTAAAAATAAATCATGTAGGCTTACAAATTTTCATGTAGAACTGATCATCGGGATAGTCTATCATCAGCAAGACAGATGCTATCAGACCTAGAGCAACTACTAAGCAGGAAGCCCCGAGGAAAGACTAGCTCTAAACTTGAAGCAGTCAAGAGGGAAGGAGCTGCTAAGGGACTTATCCTAAACCTCAAATATACTCTACTCAATCAGTGCATAAAGGTTAATCCAAGAAGAAAGCAGAGCTGACTCTCATCCTCTTAAACAAAGCCAACATGAGGTAGTTTACTGGCCACACAGTAAGGCCTACCAAACTAACAAGGTGCTCATTAGTGTGCAGTGGCCAAGTAAGGAAGGAAAGTGTAGCATACTTACATCCCCAAAAGCAAGAAGACCACTGGGGTGACACACTAGCAGGGTAGTACATTAGCCTGACCTAGAGAAGCTACTAAGTGAGTGTCGTTGGGGGCATTATCTTAACTCAAACTACCCCGAGACAAAAGATATGTTTTTGTTTTATATGTTTGTGTGTAGTTTATGTTTGTGTTGTGTCGATGAAGGATAGAATGTCGCATGGGTTCCTTACACCTACCCTAAACACATCGTGGTGGATTCACAAACAAGAATACTTTTAGCATAGAAAATATTGAATTCAAAATGGAATTTTCATTGATAATAATTATTTTAAAACATGATTTATAATATTTTTTAAGTAGAGCCCATTGATTGGAAGCATTGGGTGCTCTCCTTTATGATTAATAAGTTGATAAGATCGTCTTTAGGCCTTCTATATGGGAAAAGGGCCTTCCCAAGTGAGTTCAAACTTGCCTCCCATCTTATGATTGGAAATAATTGGTCTCCTTAGAATTAAAATAAGCTCTCCTACTTGAAAAGCTCTAGAATAGAATAACTTGTTATGAGCTTGAATCATTTTAGCTTTATACAACTCGAGGTTTTAGCATGCCCGAAGGCATCTCTCCTTCAAACCTTCGAGCTCTTTTAACCATAATATGGCAATCTGCTCTATTGTGATCTTTCTACCCACAACTATCCTTAGTGATGGGAGTTGGACTTCTAATGGAAGAATGGCTTCGAACCCATACACAAAGGAGAAAAGAGTAGACTGACTTGGAGTTATATATGTGGTGCGGTAGGCCCACATAGCTTCAACTAACTGCTTATGCCACTATGCTTGTTGTTGTCAAGTTTCTTCTTCAGTATTTGGATGAGAGTTTTGTTGAAAGCTTCTACTAAGCTATTTGCCCTTAGATAATTGATGGTAGAATATCTCCAATCTATGTGGTGTCTCTGGGAAAAGTTGTTAATCTCGGTGCTCTTGAATGCAGTACCATTATCATATATAATTCATCGAGGAACTATGAACCTATATACGATATGGTTCTTAAAACATTAGAGCACATGCTGAGTTGTGACCTCTCTGAGTAGAATCGCCTTCACCCATTTGGAAAAGTAGTCAGTAGTAGTTAAGATGAACCGATGACTCTTGGAAGAATGAAGGATCAATCGGTCCCACTTTGTCAGCACCCCAACACTTGAAAGGCCTTGAGGCCATTGTAGGATGTAGAATGTTGGGTGGTTGGTGTAGAACCACACTATGTATTTCACATTGGTGGCATTACCTTGCCATATCCATGAAATCTTTGATCATCGATGACCAATAGAATCCTAGTCTCTTGATCTTGACTTTCATCTTTAGATCAGTTGTTGGCTCCACATAATCCTGAGTATGCCTAAGTCACAATCTTACAATCATGCTTTTCTATACAACATAACTACATATGATCGAAAGACCATGTATAAGACACCATCCACAAGAGCGTAGGAAAGTTCTCTCTACTTCTTTTGATGAGCTTGGGACTTCTCTTGAGGTAGTTTTCCATTCTTTAGGTAATCCATAAATGGTTGCCTCTAATCTAACTCCTCATCCTTCTTGGCAATGGCAACCTCCCCTTGAAGAGAGTACTTTTTGATGAGTTCAATATCAATATGGGATAAGACTTGTCTATTTTGGACCTTTATTTATATGGACTCATCATCTAGACGTGTCAACTCCTTGGCAAGCTTGGCTAAAGCATATGCTATGGTGTTCTCTCCTTGAGGAATCTTATAAATGGTAACATCTAGGATTTAGGCTAACAACTCCATGGTATACTTGTGTAGCGAAGGAGCCTGGGCCTTATAACCTCATAGGACCCAGTGATTTGGTTGATAACTAGCTAAGAATCCCTGAAGATGTTGATATTCTGGATGCTTAGAGTAACAACTAACTCTAGACTGGCAATCTGAACCTCTAATTCGGTATCATTATTGGTCCAAGGATTGGACAAATGATATAAGAATCTTATCACATCATGGCTGAGTTAGGAGAACTATTCCTACCCCTGCCTTTCTTGGAATAGTAAATTATGGTTCTTTTCCTCTTTAAGAGGAAGAGACACCATCAAGATACATCTCCTAGTGGTGAACGTTAGTATTCCCTAAGTTCATGATTTGTTCATCCGGGAGATCATCACTAAGTGGAGAGTCAATAGGAAGTGGGTGTGCTGCTAAGAAATCTTCTAGCGCTTGTCTTTTCACTGCACGGAGGGGTATAAAGATAGTGTCAAACTACGAGAGGATCATGGACCATCATACCAACCATCTGGATAGCATTGATCGTGTCATGAGATACTATAGTGGATTGATCATATAGATTAAGTTCACCTTATGAGGAAGCATGTAGTGTTGTAGCTTTTGGGATGTAAAGATTAAAGCTAGGCATGATTCTCATTGGGTGGATAAGTAGCCTCAATAGGGATTAGATGATGGCTAAGGTAGTAGAGTGCATTTTCCTTCCCTTTGTCATTGGTTTGGGCCAACAAAGCACCAACGGAGTCATCTACATAGTAGTGTAAAGTATAAGTGGCTTGCCCGGGATAGGGGCTGCTAGAACTGGAGGCATCATCAAGTAATGCTTGATGTATTCTTAGGCATGCTCACACTTGTCATCCCACTTGAACTTGGCATCCTTTTTGACAAGTGCTGAGAATGGCTGACATCTTCTCGATAGGTTGGATATAAAGTGTCCTAAATACTACAACTGCCCTTGGAATGATTTGAGTTGAGTTAAACTTTTAGGGGTGACATATCTAATATCACCTTGATCTTCTCAGATCGATTTCAATTCCCTAGTGTCGGACAATAAAATCAAGAAATTTCCTTTAAGTTCTCTGAATGTACACTTCAAGGGGTTCATTTTGAGGTTAAATTATATTAGTTGTTTGAAAACTACTCTCAAGTCAAAGAGATGGTCTTACTTTTCTCTACTTTTAACCATGAGATCATCGACATAGCACTCAACTTTATGATGAATAATTTCATCGAAGATTCAAGTCCTAGCCCGCTGGTATGTAGCACTGGCATTTTTATGGATGAAAGGCATGACCTTATAGCAATAGATTCTGATTTGGTGTTTTAAAAGTAGTGTTTCTTTCATCTTCATGGGCCATCTTTATTTGGTCATATCTAGATGAGCCATCTATGAAAGAGAAGACTACATGAGATCAGGCAATGTCAACCATTAGCTCCGGCATTGGCAGTGGAAATTCATATTTGGACATGCCTTATTTAAATTCCTAAAATTGACGCATATGTGAATTTGGTCATTCTTTTATTTAACTGGGATGAGACTGACTAACTAGGTGAGCATTTTTCTTA
The DNA here is from genome assembly GCA_021442155.1 of Cymbidium sinense. NCBI lineage: Eukaryota > Viridiplantae > Streptophyta > Magnoliopsida > Asparagales > Orchidaceae > Cymbidium > Cymbidium sinense. Next base: position 265,360,979 of record CM038214.1, on the reverse strand, counting down.
CCAGATGAAGCCCGCATCAATCTGTTTCTTGACTTCATAAATGACTAGTTATTCTATGTCTAATCGCATGCGTCTAGGAGCTTGCTTGATAGGGTTAGCGGTAGGCTCTATTGCTAGTTTATGGACCGCTACGTCAGGAGCCAATCCAAGAATCATTTCATAACTCTATGCAAAGTAGTCTATAAACTCGGTCAATAGCCTAACTAAGTCATTGGTTTCAATTTAATTCAACAAAGAACTGATGTATGTCGGGCGTGGATCTTCTTCAGTTCTTAAGTTGATTTTCTTGAGCTCATCGAGATTGACTTGCTCACTTCTTCAAAGTTTGGTTGTGCATCTTTGACTTTGAAATCATCTGGATCATCGATGTTTCTAAGTACAGCTCCTCATATGAGTTAATGTGATTTGAAAAGAACCTATCAGATTCCAAATGACTGGTGATGACTAAGCAGTAATCGTCATCATTGACTAGACCTACTGTATTGATTCTAGTCCCAGTCTTGATTGAGAGCTTTTGCATTTGTTCATCCATTTTCTTTTGAAGTAGTCTGATCTGCACTTTGACCAAGTATTCGGGATTAAACCTTTCTTTGCTAAATGGTGAACACAAGGCAATTACCAATCAAAAGGTAATTCTATTAAATTTTTATATGAATCATCCTCAAGTCTGACATCAACTTCTTAACTTAAGGATGATGCTCTAGAAAGAACCTTTAAGTCTTCACACCTATAGATGACTTAGGTTTAATTACCCCGAGCTTTTGAGAGGAAAGTGGGGTTAGAGCTAAGGTTCTCCCGATGCATAACTATTTTACATATAGACTTGGATACACTTATGCTTTCCTTTAGCTGTCTTCATTATCTAGCTTAAGTGCCACCTCACGAGAAGAGAGGCGGTTGGACCCATATAAGACTACTCTTATAAACTAGATTCTAAATCTTTATGGATAGTAGGTATACTCTTGATAGCTAGGACATATCTTCTATTGGGTGGCCAATAAGGAGATTTTCCAACCTTGGGACTGCCTCAACTGCCTCTTCATCACGGTGGAGGTCGTCATCTATATGTTGAATGGTAACAAATTGTGGGTGGAATCTAATGTCAAGATCCACTTCCTCCTCCAAATCTATTTTTATCCCTTTTATTTTCTTTTTCATTTTCTCTTTTCTTATCTTTTACTTTTTCTCTTTCCTTTTCTTTTTCTTTATCTTTTTCTTTTATTTTTAAACTTTGGCCAAATTCATAAGTATACTTATTGATTTTGAGGGAGGTAGTAAGATGCATCCTCATATATGCCGACCTTGTGAACTAATGGCTTGAGAACTCCTTTGACATAGGCGATCCCACCTCTCACGAACTTCATACACGATGTAGAGAGGATGGAACTATGTATTCTCATGTATCCATGGTCTATCAAGCAAGCGTTGAAAGATGTATCCAAGTCTATAATGTGAAACTTGGCTTCTTCTCATCTATCTCCAAGAGCAACATTATGGAGCTTAAGGCTGTTAACCTCACTTTTGGAGTGCAGATTCAATCTTCCCATCTTAGACTTAGTAGACTTTTAGAGATTAAGACATCCTTAGTCATAAGACACTTCTAACAATTAGGTAAACACTTCACCTAAGCCTAAAGGCTTAGAAGGGTTAACCATATGATTAGATAATGCCTTACGGATTAGGATAATCCACCTACCCTACAACCCAAATCCAATCCATGTTTACCTTCTCAAACCAAAACTCAAGTTCAATTCAAACATCAAATTCAAATTCAAAACCAAATCCAAATCCAAATTCTAAAGCCAAATGATTGAATCCCATGATCAAATCCAAACTTGAAACCCTTCCTAAGCCATATGACCTATCACATGGACTTAGCCAAATCCTAATCCAAATCAATCCAAAATCAATTGATTTTCTCATAATCAATTTATATCTTCTATCATCTTCCTAAATATAAATCAAATCTACATTCAAATGATCAAAACTAAATTAAACTAAATCAAATTAAATCAGAACCCTTCCTAAGCCATATGACCTATCCCATGGACATAGCCAAATATTAATCCAAATTAAGTCAAACTCAATTGATTTTCTCACAAATCAATCATATTTTAAATCATCTTCACCAATTTAAATGAAATATACATTTAAATCATCAAAACTAAATCAAACCAAATCAAAATCCAAACTTAAGCCACATGACCCAACTCCATGGACTTAACCAAATTCCTTCATTCAAAAACCCAAATTCAATTCTTTTTCTCATGAATCAATCATACCTTCTGTAATATTCACAAATATAAATAAAATATACAATCAGCATGCCAAACTTAACCCTTTTGGCTTGAAATGTTCAAATGAACCAATTTGAACCCAAGCCAATTGCAATTGAATTTATATATCGTCCCAAATCCATAAATAAACTCAACTACATCAAACTCAACCCAAAATCAAGCCAACTAAACCCAATTGGTCCACTTGACCTAAAGTGGCCAATTTGACCTATTTGAGCCAAGTTCTAATCCTACCCAAATTGATTGAATCAAATGAAGCCTCCCATCATGATTATTGATCACCTAGGTTGATCAATTGTTATAAATATGGTCAAACCAACTCAACTTGGTCATTTGACCAAGTAAACCCCTTAGCCCATATGAACACAAACTAGCCAAATTACATACTAAGTTAAATCCCTTGAAACCAATGATTCATACTAAATCAAAATCAATATTTGAATATGACTTGACCTTCAATTGAGTCAAACCAAACCCAATTATCCCTCTTGACCCAAGTTGACCCAAATTGACCTAAAAGGCAAAATTGGGTCAAATCAAAATATAAACAAATTGATTATGACCAGTGGCTCAAGTTCATTCCAAATTTATTGTTGAACTAAAATAAATAAAATAAATAAAAACCTAAACTAAACTAAAAAAATAAAAAACCAAAATAAAATAAAAACTAAACCTAAAATAAAAATAAAATAAATCAAAAATAAAATAAAATAAGAACTTAAACCTAAATAATAAACCTAAAAATAAAACCTAAAAAAAAAAAAGAAAAACCTAAACCTTAAACTAAAAAAAAAACCTAAACCTAAAATCAAAATAAAATAAACCTAAACTAAACAAAATGAGCTGCTAAAATAAATAAAATAAACCTAAAATAAAGTAAAATAAACCAAAACTAAATAAAATAAAATAGCTAACAATAAACCTAAACCTAAACTAAAATATAAAACATAAAAATAAACCTAAAGTCAAAACCAAAAACCTAAACCTAAAAATATAAAATAAAGACCTAAACCTACACCTTAAAATAATAAATAAAATTGAAACCTACAAAAATAAAATAAACCTAAACCTAAACTTTAACTTAATAAATAAACTAATATAAATAAACTAAAATAAATGAAAAAACAAATAATCCTAAATCAAAATAAAAAATAAAATAAACTAAACTAAAAAAAACTAAATAAACTTAAACTCTGAGTTTTCTTAAAAAAATTTAAAATTTAAAAAATATTAAAATTAAAAATAAATTAACCTAGCATACTCCCTAAAAGTGCCCTAAACCCTAAACAAAACCCTAAACCTACCCCTAAACTCAAACTCTAACCATCAGACAAACCCAGGCCCATCATAACTCAAACTGATCTGCACCCTCCCTAACCCTACCATGACCCATGACTCCCTAACCACTATCCCTAAACCTGAGCCTAACCATACTCTAACTAAACTAACATAAAAATAACCACCAAAACTACTGGGCTAACATGACTACTACCCAAAATCCTAATGACAGAAATAAACCCTATTACCCCAAAATACTAAACCCTGGGCCTCCCTAAAACCTAAAACCTGGGCCCTCCACTGACCACACTTGGCCTAACCCTGCCATCTAACCACTGAACCTACTCCCAAAACTAAACACTAAATACCAAAATAAACCCTTAGATCCCTAAAAGCTCTCCCAGGCCAAAGATCTAACCACAAACTGATCTTAAACTAAATCTTAGGCTAAAAAAATAAAAATAAAATAATAAAATAAACTCAATAAAATAAAACCAAAATATTAAAAATAATCTAAAATAAATAAACTAAAAATTATAAAATAAATTAACCTATAAAAATAAATAAAACCTGGGTTTAATTTAAACCTAAACCCTATACTCTACCCTAAACCCCTAAAATACTAAACTCCACATGCTAAACCTCCCAATCTACCACCCTAAACCCTAACCCTCCCTCCTTAGCATAACCTAAACCCTAAATCCTAAATCTTACCAACCCTAACCACCCAACCCAAACCCTAAACCTAAATCTAAGTAAATAAATAAATTAAAAAATAAACATATACCTAAAACATAATAAATCAAAACTTAAATACACTCAAGTGCAACAACACAGTAGGAACATCATCAACTGATCTTGAGAGTGGTGGAGGCAAAGGTGGAGGTGGATTATCATAATGGTGGTGGGGATATGGAGGTGGTGGTCGGGCAGTGGTGGTTATGGAGGCAGGAGGAGCGATGGAGGTTACAACCGTGCTGGTGGCAGTGGGAGAGATCAGGAAAATCATGATGGATTTTGCTACTCAAGTGGCCGAGATGGTTCTGATGAGAACTGGAGAAATTGAAGAACGGTTGATCTGATATATCACTTACAGGACTGTGTCTTTACTGTAGAGATGGTTCTAGTTATCTAGGTTTTTTACTTTCTCTATCTGTGCTCATTTTATATCTTTATTATTGCTTGTGTTTTAGAAAATTTGGTGTGTTACTTGGTTGATGAAATCGAAAAGAAGAAATGTTGAATTTGAATTTATTATCTATTAAAAAAAATCTTAAACCCTAAATTAAAACTTAAACACTAAACCTAAAACCTAAATCCTAAAACACAAACCCTAAAAACCACTAAACAAACTAAAACTTAAACTAAATAAAACTTAAAATAAAATAAAAAAATATAAACCAAAAAAAATAAAATAAAACATAATAAAACTACTAAACCTAAAAAAAAAAATAAAAAAACTAAAATAAAATGAAATAAATAAAACCTAAAATAAACTAAAAAAATTAAAAAACCAAATTAAAATAAAAACTAGTCCTATAATAAAAATAAAATAAAATAAAGACTAAATAAAAACCTAAACCTAAAAAATAAACCTATAAATAAATAAAAAAATAAAACCTAAACCATAAACCAAAAATAAACCTAAACCTAAAATAAAATAAACTAAACTAAAATAAATAAAACCTAAACCTAAACTTAAAATAAACTAAACCTAAACCTAAACCTTAAATAAATAAAATTAAATTAAATTAACTAAAAATAAATCTAAACTTAAACTAAAAAATAAAACCTAAAAATAAACCTAAAATAAAAAAACCTCTAGAAAATAAATAAAAATAACTAAACCTAAAAATAAAAATAAAACCTAGACTAAAACCAAAATAAAATAAACCTAAACCAAAATAAACTAAAATAAATAAGCATAAACTAAAATAAATAAACATAAAATAAATAAATTAAAAATAAATAAAATAAAACTTAAATAAAATAAAAAATAATAAAATAAACTCAAATAACAAAAAAAATAAACTAAATAAACCTAAACATACTAGTTTACTTAATTTTTTTTAAAAAAACCTTGAACCCTAAACCCTAAAACTAACCCAAACTAACCCTAAACTTAAACCCTACAAATGGAACAAACTTAACGTAAAACCTAAAAGCAAATAAAAAAATAAAAAAACTTAAATTAAACTAAAAAATAAAAAACCTAAATAAAATAAAAACTAAACCGAAAATAAAAATAAAATAAACCTAAAATAATATAAAATAAAAACTAAATAAAAACCTAAACTTAACTAATAAACCAAAAATAAAACCTAAAAATAAATTAAAAATAAAACCTAAATCCTAAACTAAAAAAAACCTACTCCTATAATTAAAATAAAACAAACTTAAACATAAACTAAAATAAACTAAACTAAAATAACTAAAACCTAAACTTAAAATAAACTAAATCTAAACCTAAACCTAAACTAAATAAAATAAAATAAATTGAAAATAAACCTAAACTAATACTAAAAAAATAAAACCTAAACATAAACCTAAAATAAAACCTAAAACCTAACCCAAAAAATTAAAATAAAAACCTAAACTTAAAAATAAAAAATAAAACCAAAACCTAAAAAGTAAAATAAAAAAAGCTAAACTAAAAAATAAATTTAAACATAAACCTAAACCAAAAAAAATAAACTAAAATAAAAAAACTAAGCTAAAAAAAATAAACCTAAATCAAAATAAAAAATAAAATAAATTAAAGTAAATAAAAATTAAACTAAATAAACCTAAACCTATCAATTTAATAAATTAAAAAAAACCCTAAACCCTAAATCACGAACCAAAAAAACCTAAACTAAATAAACCTAAAAAAATCAAATAAATAAATAAAACCTAAAATAAATAAAATAAAATAAAAACCTAAACTAAACCTAAACCAAACTAAACCTAAAAGAACAAAAAAACAAAACTAAAATAAAAATAAATAAAACCTAAACTATAATAAATAAAACTTAAACATAATGAAAACCAAAATAAAATAAAATAAAACAACAAAGATAAAATAAAATAATAACTAAATAAAACCTAAACTAATAAAATAAGCTAAAATAAACCTAAAAATAAAAAAAAATATACAAAACATAAAACCTAAACTAAAAAAAATCCTAAACCTAAAATAAAAATAAAAAAAAAACTAAAACATAAACTAAAATAAATAAAACCTAAACTTAAACCTAAACCCTAAATAAAATAAAATAAATTAAAAATAAACCTAAACCTAAACTAAAAAATAAAACCTAAAAATAAACATAAAATAAAAACCTTAAACCTAAACCTAAAAAAATAAAATAAAAACCTAAACCTAAACCTAAAAATAATAAAATAGAACCTAAACCTAAAAAATAAAATAAAAATAAAACTAAACTAAAAAATAAACATAAACCTAAACCTAAATCTAAAAAATAAACTAAAATAAATAACCTAAACTAAAATAAATAAACTAAACTAGATAAAAATAAAAATAAACATAAATAAAAATAAAAAGAAAAATAAACTAAAATAAATAAAAATAAACTAAATAAAATTAAACTTATGAGTTTACTTAATTTAAACAAAAAAACAAAAAAAACTCTAACACTAAACACTAAACCATAAAACTAACCTAAACCACTCTACCAAACCCTAAGACCCACCTAATCCCTAAACCACAAATCCTAAACCACAAACCTCCCTAAACCCTAAACCTTAAACCCCAAACCTAAACCCACCTAAACCCACAATCCTAAAACCATAAAAACCCATAAACTAAACCTAAATTAAATAAAATAAATAAAAAAACCTAAACTTTAATAAAATAAGTAAATGAAATAAAATAAAACCTAAACTAAAATCTAAACCTAAACTAAACTCTAAATAAAATAAAATAATAATAATCTAAAATAAAATAAATAAAACCATAAACTAAACTAAAAAAATTAAATGAACCTAAAAATAAAAACCCTAAATAAAATAAAAACTAAACATAAAATAAAAATAAAATAAACAGAAAATCAAATAAAATAAAAACTAAATAAAAACCTAAACCTAAAAAATAAACCTAAAAAATAAAACCTAAAAATAAATAAAAAAACCTGAACCTAAAATAAATAAAATAACATAAATTTAAAACTTAAATAAACTAAAAACCTAAACCCAAAACCTTAAAAAATATAACATAAACCTAAACTTAAACCTAAAAATAAAAGTAAACCCTAAACGTGAAAAATAAAATAAAAATCAAACTAAACTATAAAATAAGCATAAACCTAAACCTAAACCTCAAAAATAAACTAAAATAAAAAAACTTAAACTAAAATAAATAAGCCAAAAATAAATAAACTAAACTAAATAAAAATAAAATTAAAATTAAATAAATTAAACCAAAATAAATAAATAAAACTAAATAAACATAAATTACCGGTTTACTTAATTTAAAAGAAAATTCCTAAACTCTAAACCCTAAACCCTAAATCCTAAAACCAATAAACCCTAAAGCATATAAACTAGCTAAACCAAACCTATGAACCCTACCATAGAAACCATCAAAATCCTAAACCCTAAACCCTAAGCCATAAACCCTAAACCCTAAACCAAAAACCCTAAACCCTAAACACTAAACCCTAAACTAAACCCTATCTTAGAAAACTTGGTGTGTTACTTGGTTGATGAAATCGAAAAGAAGAAATATTTAATCTGAATTTATTCTCTCTTAAAAAAAACCCCAAACCCCAAACCCTACTAAAAACCCTAAACCTAAAACATAAAACCCTAAACCCTACCACTGACCCAAACCTACCAAACCTACCCTACCAAACTAAACCCTAAACCCTAACCCCTGAGCCATAACCCAAAAGCCAAATCATAAACCAAACCTAAACCCTTAACCCTAAACCCTAAACACCAAACCCTAAATCCTAAAACCAAAAAACCTAAACTAAATAAAACCAAAAAATAAAATAAATAAAAAAACCTAAACCAAAATAAAATAAAAACATAAACTAAAACCTAAACGTAAACCTAAGCCTAAAAAAAATAAAATAAAAAATAAAAATTAAACTAAAATAAAATAAATTAAAACCTAAACTTAACTAAAATATAAAATAGCTAAATAAAATAAAAAACTAAACATAAAATAAAAATAAAATAAACATAAAATGAAATAAAATAAAAACTTAAACCTAAATAATAAATCTAAAAACAAAATAAACATAAAATGAAATAAAATAAAAATTTAAACCTAAACAATAAATCTTAAAATAAAATCTCACAATAAATAAAAAATAAAACCTAAACCCTAAACTTAAAAAGAAAACCTACTATAATAAAGATAGAATAAACCTAAACTTAAAATTAAAATAAACTAAACTAAAATAAATAAAACCTAAACCTAAACCTACCTAAACTATATAAAATAAAATAAACCAAAATAAACCTAAAAAACTAAAATAAAACCTAAAAAACATAAAATTAAAACCTAAACCTAGAAATAAAATAAAAAAAAAGCTAATCCTAAAATAAAAAATAAAACCTAAGCCTAAGTCAAAAAAACTAAAATTAAATTTAAACTAAAAAATAAACTAAAATTGAAAACCTAAACTAAAATCAAGAAACCTAAAATAAATAAACTAAATAAAATAAAAATCAAAATAAACCTGAATAAAAATAAAAAATAAATTAAACTATATAAACCTAAACCTATAGGTCTACTTAATTTATTTTTACAAAAAAAAAACCTAAACCCTAAATCCTAAATAAACCTACACCACGCTAAGGCCAAAAAACCACCCTAAACCCACTATCCATACCCTAAACCCTAAACCCACCCACAACCCCCAAACCTTAAACCACCATACCACCACCACACCACAACTTCCCAAAACTAAAGCCTAAATCCCAAGCCCTACCAACCAACCACAACAAAACTAAACCCTAAATCCTAAATCTGACCCTGGATAAATTCTAAACCCAACTGAAATAACCATAAACTCTACCAAAACTAAATCAACTAAATAAACTTAAATAAATAATAAATAAAATAAATAAAATAAAACTTAAAACCTAAACATAAAAAATAAAATAAAATAAAAGAAGGACTAAACTAATCTAAAAATAAAATAAACCTAAGAATAAATAACTAAATAAAATAAAACTAAACATAAAATAAAAAATAAATCAACTTAAAATAAAATAAAATAAAAACTAAATACTAAACCTAAAAATAAACCTCAAAATAAAACCTAAAAATAAATAAAAATAAAACCTAAACGAACTAAAAGCCTAAACCTAAATTAAAATAAAATAAACAAAATAAAATAAACCTAAACCTAAACTAAAATAAATAAAACTTAAACCTAAAATAAACTAAACTTAAATTGAATAAAATGAAATGAATTAAAAATAAACTTAAACTTAAACTAAAAAAGAAAACTAAAAAATAATTCAAAAATAAAATAAACATAAACCTAAAAAAATAAAATCCTAAACCTTAACTAAAAAAAAAATAAAACAAAACCTAAATAAGAAAATAAAAATAAAACTCAACTAAAAATAAGCCTAAACCTAAAATAAATTAAAGTAAAAAAAAACCTAAACTAAAATAAAATAACTAAATAAAAGAAAAATAATAAACCTAAATAAAAATAAAATAATCTAAAATAAATAAAAAATAAATAAATAAACCAAAACTACCATTTTGCTTAATTAAAAATCCCAAAATACCACACCACCATTCCACTAAACCCTACCATACCCTACCCTAAACTCTCAGTAAACCCTAAACCACCTACTTAAACCCACCCTCTGATCCACCCTACCAAAGGCATAAATCCACAAACCCCACCACTTGTACTCTTTTGACCTAAACCCTGGGCCCTGACCCTAAACCCTACCATGACCCAACACTTAACTACCCTAAAACCTAGTCCAGGCCCTTAACCACCCCACTCTGGGCCCTCTTCCTCCATAAACCCTAAACCTACCTGATCCTAATCAAACCTATAAAGTATAAACTAACCAGATAAAATAACACCTAAACTAAGAGCCTAAACCTAAAAATAAAGCTACTAAAATAAAATAGAAAATGATAAAAGTGAAAATAAAACCTAAATAAAATAAAACAGCTAAATAAAATAAAACCAAAAAATAAAATAAAATTAACCTAAAATAAAATAAAATAAAGACTAAATAAAAACCTAAACCTAAAAATAAAACCAAAGAATAAATAAAAATTAGAACCTAAATCCTAAACTAAAAAAAAGCCTAAATTGGAAAAAATAATAATAAAATAAACCTAAACCTAAACTAAAATAAATAAAACCTAAACCTAATCCTAAAATAAACTAAACCTAAACCTAAACTAAAAATATATAACGTCGAAATAAAGCTAAAATAAAAACCTAAAATCTAAACCTAAAAAAAATAAAATAAAAACCTAAACCTAAAAATAAAAATAAAACATAAACCTAAAAAATAAAATAAAAATAAAACTCAATCAAAAAATAAACCTAAACCAAAACCTAAACCTAAAAAATAAACTAAAATAAAAACCCTAAACTAAACTGAATAAATAAACTAAACTAAATAAAACAAAATAATAAACCTAAATAAAAATAATAAATAAAATAAACTTAAATAAATAAAAAATAAACTAAATAAATTAAATAAACCTAAACCTACTAGTTTACTTAACTTTAAAAAAAAAACCATAAATCCTAAACCCTAAATATTTCCCTTAAAACCTAAATACTAAGCCACCACCCTAAACTCACTGACCCACATAACCCTAAACCTAAACCATAAACTCTAAACCTACCAAAACCCCCTAAACCACTCTCAAAAACTAAACCTAAAGCTACATTAAACTAAATCATAAACCTTAACCAAACCCTAAACCCTACCTTAAACCCAAACCTATGTTAAAGCTGCCTACCCTAAACCCTAAAACCATAAACCATAAAACCATAAACCCAACTAAACCCACCCACCTAAACCCAAACCCTAAACCCCAAACCCTAAATCAAAACCTAAAGTGACTAAATAAATAAAAAATAAACCTAAACCCTAAAATAATCTTAAACACTGAATGGATAGAACATCATCAACCAGCTAAATATGGCGGTGGAGGTGAAGGCGGCGCTCTTATCAGTGGGTTCTGAGGTCTGGGTGTATATAGGTGGTGGTCAGATAAATGGTGGTTAAAGCGGAGGAGTGGCTAGACACTGGTGGTGGGGAGAGAGATCAGATATGGTGGTGGATCCCACTACTGAGAGAAGGGGTGGTTAGGAACTAAGAAAAATGGTCGATCTAATGCTTGTGGAACTATCTTTACAGTAGAGACGGCTCTAGTTATATAGAGTTTTTGATTTGCTCTATGTGCCCATTTTCTATTTATGGTGTCGCTTGTGTTTTAGAAAACTTGATGTGTTGCTTGGTTAATGAAATCAAAAAGAAGAAATGTTGAATATGAATTTATTCTAAGTTAAAAAAAACCTTAAACCATAAACTAAAAGCTTAACCGTAGACCTAAAACCTAAACCCTAAACTCTAAACTCAAAAAATCCTAAACCCTAAAACTTAAACCCTAAACCCAAAACCTAAACCCAAACCCTAAACTAAAAATAAATATTAAACCCTCAAGTAACCTAAACCCTATAAAATAAAAACTTAAACCTAAACTAAATAAACCTAAAAAAATAAATTGAAAAATAAACCAAAATAAAATAATAAAATAAAAAACCTAAACCTAAACCTAAACCTAAAAAGAAGATTAAATAAAATTAAAATTAAATAAATAAAATAAAACCTAAACTAAACTAAAAATAAAACCTAAATTACTAAAATAAAACCTAAATAAAATAAAATAAAACTAAATAAACTAAACCTAAAAAAATAAATAAAATAAACCTCAATCCTAAACTAAAAAAATCTAAACCTAAAATAAAATTAAAATAAACCTAAATAAACTAAAATAAATAAACCTAAACCTAAACCTAAATAAACTAAACTAAACCTAAACATAAACTTTAAATAAAATAAAATAAACTAAAATAAACTAAAATTTAAACTAAAAATAAACCTAAAATAAACCTAAAATAAAACCTAAAACCTACTAAGATAAAATAAAACCTAAACCTAAGAAAAAATAATAACCTAATCCTAAACCTAAAATAAAATAAAACTAAACCTAAACATAAAATAAAACTAAACTAAAACTTAAACCTAAACCTAAAAAATAAACTAAAATAAAAGTTAAATAAATAAACTAAATAAATAAAATAAAAATAAACCTAAATAAAATACAAAATAAAAACTAAAATAAATAAACTAAATAAACATAAACCTGGGTTTACATAATTTAAAAAATAAAAATAAAGTAAAATAAATAAAAAACCTACTCTAAATAACCACAACTAATCAGACCAAACCCTACAAATCCTAAATCCTAAACACTACCCTTACCCTAAACTACCTAACCCTAAACCACTCAACTAAACCCTCCTAAACCCTAACCTACTCTATCCTAAACCCTAAACCCCAAACCTAAACCCTAAACCCTAAATAAAACCTAACTATACTAAATATAACCTAAAATAAAAAATAATAAACCTAGATAAATAAAATAATAAAATTAAAACCTAAACTAAACCTAAACATAAAGATAAAAAATGCAAAAAGTAAACAAAATAAAATAAATAAAACCTAATCTATCTAAAAATAAAATAAACCTAAAAAAAATAATAAATAAATACTAAACATAAATTAAAATAAAATAAAATAAAAAAATAAAACAACATTAAAATAAAACCTAAAAATAAATAAAAAATAAAACCTAAACCCTAAACTAAAAAAAAAACCTAAGCCTAAAATAAACCTAAACCAAGACTAAAATAAATAAAACCTAAACTGAAAATAAACTAAACTAAACCTAAACCTTAAACTAAATAAATTAAAATAAATAAAAAATAAACCTAAACCTAAACTAAAAAAACTAAAACTAAAAAAATAAAAAAATAAAACCTAAACCAAAAAAAATAAAAAATAAAACCTAAACCTAAATAAAATTAAACAAAATTAAACTAAAAATCAACATAAACCTAAAAAACCTAAATTAACTAAAATAAAAACACCAAAAATAAATAAAGTAAATTAAATGAAAATTAAAAATAAATAAAAATAAAACTTAATACTATAATAAACTAAATAAACCTAAACCTTCCTATCTATTTAATTTTAAAAAAAAAGATCATAAATCATAAACCCTAATCCCTAAACCCTAAAACCTAACCCAACCCTAAAATCCCTAACCCTAAACCTACCCTAAAATTAATCCTAAACCCTAACCCCTAAACCTTAAAACCCTAAACCCTAAACCCTAAACTCTAAACCCTAAACCCTAAACCCTAAACAATAAACCTTGAAACCCTAAGCCCTAAACCCTAAAACCAACAACCCTAAACACTAAACCCTAAACCCCAAACCATAAACCCTAAACCCTAAACCCTAAAAACCTAAAAACTTGTACCTGAACTAAATAAAACTTAAAAATAAAAAACTAAAAAACCTAAATCTAAATATAATAAATAAATAAAATAAAATAAAAGCCTAAATTAAAACCTAAACCTAATCCTAAACCTAAACATAAAATTTAAAAAAAAAACTAAACTAAAATAAAATAAATATAAACTTAAACTAAACTAAAGAATAAAATAAACCTAAAAATAAAAAACCTAAATAAAATAAGAACTAAACATAAAATAAAAATAAAATAAACCTAAAATAAAATAAATTAAAAACTAAATCAAAACTTAAACCTAAAAATAAATAAAAAATAAAAAAAACTAACTAAAGAAACTAAACTTAAAATAAACAAAATAAAATAAACCTAAACCTAAACTAAAATAAACAAAACCTAAACCATAAAATAAAATAAAATAAAATAAAAAAAAATAAACCTAAATCTAAATTAAAAAAAATAAAATCTAAAAATAAAGTTAAAATAAAACCAAAAATAAAATAAAAAAACCAAAATAAAATAAAATAAAACTAAATTAAGAATAAGCATAAACCTAAACCTAAACCTAATAAATAAACTAAAATAAAAAACCTAAACTAAAATAAATAAACCAAAAAAATAAACTAAATTTAATAAAATTTAAAAATAAACATAAATAAAAATAAATAATATAATAAACTAAAATAAATAAAAAATAACCTAAATAAAATAAATAAACCTAAACCTACTCGTTTACTTAATTTTGAAAAAAAAAAGACCCTAAACCATAAACTCTAAACCCACAAACCACAAACCCCAAACTAACCTAAATCCTAAACCTAAAACAAACCCTAAACCTAAAGCTAACACTAAACCTAAAACCCTAAAATAACCCCTAAAAACCTAAACCCTAACCCTAAACCCTAAACCCTAAACCCTATACCCTAAACCCAAACTTTAAACCCCAAACCCTAAACTTAAACCTAAAGTAACTAAATAAATTAAAAATTAAACCTAAAACTTAAAACCTAATAAACCTAAATCCTAAGAATGGACAGAACCTTGATGGCAGGAACAACATCGTCAATCAAGCTCGATCTAGATCTCGGTGAGGCAAGGCGAGGCCTCTATCACTGGTGGTGGGATTTGGGCGTGGATATGGAGGTGGTGGTGAAGTAGTGTGTAAAGCAAGAGATGAAGGTTACAAGCGTGGTGGTGGCATAGAGATTGGGTATATGATGGTGGATCCGCTACTGAGAGCGTCGTTGATGGGAATTGGAGAAAGCGAGAACTCGATCTGCTTATGAGTGTCTTTATAGTAGAAAATTCTAGTTATCTTGGGTTTTGATTTATCATCGCTTTTGTCTTAAAAAACTTGATATGTTACTTGGTTGATGAAATTGAAAAGAAGAAATGTTGAATTTGAATTTATTCTTTGTTAATAAAAAATAAAACCAAAAACCCTAAACCCCAAATTAAAACCTGAACCCTAGACCTAAAACCTAAACCCATAACCCTAAACCCTAAACCATAAAAATCCTAAATCCTAAATCCTAAAACCCTAAACCCTAAACATTAAACACTAAAACTTAAACCCAAAACCCTAAATCTAAACCTAAACTAAATAAAACCTAAAAATAAAATAAATAAATAAAACCTAAATTAAAATAAAATAAAATAATAAAATAAAATAAAAACCTAAACTAAAGCCTAAACGTAAGCCTAATCCTAAACCTAAACCTGAAAAAAAAAAAAACTAAACTAAAATAAAATAAATAAAAACCTAAACTATACTAAAAAAAATAAAGAACCTAAATAAAATAAAGCTAAACCTAAAATTAAAATAAAATGAACCTAAAATAAAATAAAACAAAAACTAAAGAAAAACCTAAACCTAAAAAAAATAAAACATAAACCCTAAACTAATAAAAAACCTAAACCTAAAATAAAAATATAATAAACCTAAACCAAAACTAAAATAAATAAAACCTAAACCTAAACCTAAAATAAACTAAACCTAAACCTAAATCATAAATAGAAGAAAATAAACTAAAAATAAACCTAAACTAACTAAAAATAAAACCTAAATAAACCTAAAACCTAAACCTAAAAATAAAACAAAAAATCTAAACCTAAACTAAATAAAATAAACTTTAAACCTAATAAATAAAATAAAATAAAAAAAATAAACTAAAAAAATAAGCATACCTAAACTAAACCTAAAATAAACTAAAATAAAAACTTAAATTAAAATAAATAAACTAAATTAATAAATAAAAAATTAAATTATAAAAAATAAACTAAAATAAATAAAATAAATAAATAAAATAAAATAAACTAAAATAAACTAAACCTAGGGTTTAAATTTTTAAAAGAAAACCCTAAACCCTAAACCCTAAAAACTAAACCTAAATAAAAACTAACCCATACCTAAATCTAACCCTAAACCCTAAAACCATACCAAACCTAAAGCTACCTAAAATCATGTTAACCTAAACCTCAAAATCTTGACCCTAAATCCAAACCCTAAACCCTAAACCATAAAGCTAAATAAACCTTAAACCCAAAATCATAACCCTAAACCTCAAATCTTAAACCCTAAATCCTAAACCCTAAACCCTAAACCCTTAAAACCTAAAAACCTACTAATAAAATAAATGAAAAACCTAAACTTAAATAAAATAAAAAAAGTTAAAATAAAATAAAAACCTAAACCTAACCCTAAAAATAAAATAAAATAAGAAATAAAAATAAAGTGAAAAAAAATAAATATAAACTTAAACTAAACTAAAAAATAAAATAACATAAGAATAAAAAACATAAATAAAATAAAAACTAAACATAAAATAAAAATAAAATAAACCTAAAATAAAATAAAATAAAAACTAAATAGAAACCTAATAAAAAATAAACCTAATAATAAATAAAAAAATTAGATAAAAACTAAAAAAAAACCTAAACCTAAAATTAAAATAAAATAAATAAAATAAAATAAACTTAAACCTAAACTAAAATAAACTAAACTAAAATAGATAAAACCTAATCCTAAACAATAAACTAAACCTAAAATAAAACTAAAATAAACCAAACCAAAAGAAAATAAAACCTAAAATAAACCTAAAATAAAAACATAAAACCTATACCTAAAATAATAAAATAAAAACCTAAACTTGAACCTAAAAAAACAAAACCTAAACCTAAAAAAAAAATAGAAATAAAACTCCACTAAAAAACAAACATACAAAAACTAAAATAAAAAACCTAAACTAAAATAAATAAACCTTAAATAAATAAACTAAACTAAATCAAAATAAAAAATAAGCCTAAATAAAAATGAAAAATAAAATAAACTCAAATAAATAAAAAATAAACTAAAAAAAGTTAAACCTACTGGTCTACTATAAACCCTAAACCCTACAATCCTAAATCAAACCTACCCTAAACCCTAAACCCACAAAAACTAAACCTTAAACCCTAAACTCTAAACCCTAAACCCTATGCCCTAAAACCTATAACCCTAAACTCTAAACCCCAAATCCTAAACCCTAAACCTTAAACCCTAAACTAACCCCTAAACCTAAACTAACAAACCACCCAGAATGGGAGAAAGCGTTAAGAACATCATGTCACTTAGCAATGGAGGTAAAAGGGAGGTAATGGTTATCACAGTGGTGGTGGGGGATCTAGAGGTGCTGGTGGATATGGAGGTGGTGGTCGGAGTAGTGGTGGTTATGGAGGCGAGAGGAGGGACGGAGGTTACAAGTCATGGTGGTGGTGGAAAGAGAAATAGGGGATATGATGGTGGATCCTACTAAAGAGGCTGAGTGGTTTGAATAGAAAGAAAGCAAGAAAGATCAGTTACTACTTATGGAACTATGTCTTTATAGTAAAGATGATTCTAGTTATCTAGGTTTCTGATTTTTTGTATGTGTGCTCATTTTTTATCTATGTAGTCACTTGTGTCCTAATAAACTTGGTGCATTACTTAGTTGATGAAATCAAAAAGAAGAAATGTTGAATCAGAATATGTTCTCTATTAAAAAAAACCAAAAACTCTAAACCCTAAACTAAAACCTAAACCCTAGGCCTAAAACCTAAACCGAAGACCCTAAACCTTAAACCCTAAAACCTAAATCCTAAACCTTAAACCCTAAACCCTAAACCCTAAAAGCCATAAACCCTAAACCCTAAACCCAAAACCTTATATCAAAAAATCCTAAACCCTAAACCCTAAACCTACAACCCAAAACCCTAAACCTTAAACCCCAAACCCTAAACCCTAAGCCCAAAACCCTAAAACCTGAACCCTAAAGCTAAACATAAACCTAAAAATAAAACCTAAAAAAATAAATAAATAAATAAACCTAAACCAAAATAAAATAAATAAATAAACCTAAACCAAATAAAATAAAATAAAATAAAATAAAACCTAAACTAAACTTAAACCTAAACTAAACCTAAAAATAAAATAAAAAAACTAAACTATAATAATAAAAAAACTTAAATAAAATAACAACTAAACCTAAAATAAAATAAAAAAAAATAAAACAAAATAAAAAACTTAAACTTAAAAAATAATCCTAAAAATAAATAAAAAAATAAAACCTAAACCCTAAACTAAAAAAAGAAACCTAAACCTAAAATAAAAATAAAATAAAATGAACCTAATCCTAAACCTAAACCAAACTAAATTAAACCTAAACCTAAACCTAAAATAAACTAAACCTAACTACTAAATAAATAAAAATAAAATAAAATAAAAATAAACCTAAACTTAAACTAAAAAAAAACCTAAAATAAACCTAAAATAAAACCTAAAACCTAAACCTAAAAATAAAATAAAATCTAAACCTAAACCGAAAATAAAAAATAAAACTTAAAGTTAAAAATAAAATAATAATAAAACTCAACTAAAAATAAAACTTAAACTCCCAAATAAATTAAACAAAACATAAACAAAAATAAATAAACCTAATATAAATAAATTAAACTAAATAAAATAAAAATAAACCTAAATAATAAAAATAACTAAATAAAACTAAACCTGTCTTTGCAATTTAAAAAAAACCTCTAAATCCTAAACCTAAACCCTAAACCATAAACCCTAACCACAAAACTAACCCTAAAACCCTAAACCAACAACCCTAAACCTAAAATCTAAAAATGCTAAACCCTAAGACCCTAAACAAACCCTAAACTAAAATAAAAAAAACTTAAACCCCAGCTTTGCTTGTAAAAAACCTAAATCTTAAACCTAAACTTCCTAAAAAAACCCTAAAACTAACATTAAACTCTAAACCAAATTCTTAACCCTAAACCCTAAAGCATAAATCTTAAAACCTAAACCCTACACCCAACCCTAAACTAAACCCCAAACCTAAATCTAACTCCCAAACCTAAATCTAAACCTAAAGTAACTAAATAAATTAAAAAATAAATCTAAACCCTAAAACTTAATAAAACCTTAAAACCCAAAGAATAAACCTTAAACATCTCAACCATGCTGGATCTGATGATGGAAAAGGCTATCGTAGTGGTGGTGGAGGATTTGGAGGTCGTGTATATGGAGGTGGTGGTGTAGTGGTGGTTATAAATGGAGGTTACAGCGTGGTTTTGATGGGAACTAGAGAAATTAAAGAACCCAATTTGATCTATTGCTTATGGGCTGTCTTTAGAGAGCTCTAATTATCTATTTTGATTTCTCTATAATTTTTGATCTATATCATCACTTATGTCTTAGAAAACTTGCATGTTACTTGGTTTGAAATAAAAAGAAATGTTGAATTTATTCTCTAAAACCATAAACCCTAAATGGTAACACTAAACCCTAAAACCTAAAATGCCCAATCCTTAAACCCTCAACAAACCCTAAACTCTAAACCCTAAACCCTAAAAAGCTAAAAACCTAAACCTAAACTAAATAAAATCTAAAAATGAAATAAATAAAAAGACCTAAACCAAAATAAAGTAAAAAAATAAAATAAAATAAAAACCTAAACTAAAACCTAAACCTAAACCTAAACCTAAACTTAAACCTAAACCTTAACTTGAACATAAACTAAACTTAAAAAAATAGAAACTAAAATAAAATAAAATAAAATAAATAAAAACCAAACTTAAATAAAATAAAAACTAAACCTAAAATAAAAATAAAATAAATCGATAATAAAATAAAATAAAAAGTAAATAAAAAGCTAAAACTAAAAAATAAACTTAAAAATAAAACCTAAAAATAAATAAAAAATAAAACCTAAACCTAAACTAAAAAAAACCTAAACCTACAATAAAAATAACATAAACCTAAACCTTAACCATTATAACATAAATAAAACCTAAACCTAAACTTAAAATAAATTAAACCTAAACATAAACCTAAGCCCAAAATAAAATAAAATAAACTAAAAATAAACTTAAACCTAAACTAAAAAATAATACCTAAAAATAAACCTAAAGCCTAAACTTAAAAAATAAAAAATAAAAACTTAAACCTAAACCTAAAAATAAAAAATAAAAATAAAACTAAACTAAAAAATAAACGTGAACCTAAACCTAAACCTAAAAAATAAACTAAAATAAATAAATTAAACTAAATAAAAATTAAAATTGATATTAAAATTTAAAAGAATAAAAAATAAAAATAAACCAATTAAACTAAATAAACCTAAACCTATAGTTTACCTAATTTATAAAAAAATAAAAAATAAAAAATAGAAATAAATAAAAAAAACCCTAAACCCTCAACCTTAAACCCTAAACCCTAAACGCCAAACCCTAAAACCCTAAACCCTAAACCCTAAACCATAAACATTAAACCCTAAAACCTCATAAAATCCTAAAAGCTCACGCCCTCTCCTCCCTCTCATGATTTTATGCTCTGTGGATTGGCTGTAATTGCGCTTTTGCACGCTTTTCTCACTGAAGGCCAGACGGCTCCCTGTGATGTGACGCCCTTGATTAGAGCAATGGCGAGGCCGTCTCAATCCCTACGCTCGACTTTTGCTCTCCGACTCTGCTGTGTTTTCTGATTCGATTGCAATGCACTTGTTAAATCATTCAAAGAGGCTTTATCTAGTAAGATCCCTAGCTCGAATGCTTCTAATCTCATTTGACATCTTATCATGGATTGAGTAATGTGTTCGATCGATGTTGAGAAACTTGCTAAGCCCTTCGAAGTTCGCTTTGGTGGGTAAATTCTCCCTTAGATGCGACTCTTGATAATATTCGCTTTTCTTTCATAGTTTAAAATTATCGTACTTTCTCTATCGATCGATCGCCACATTCTTATTCAACTCTCAAATGATTTAGATTATTCATGGTTTTTTGCTCGTCGTTCTTACTTTGTGCATAATTATCATATGCGCTATTGAAATGGTCCCTCTTGATGTCAAAGAGGAATCTCCCATTGTCCCTCTTTGGCTTGCTTTTCCTAACATGCAATACATTATGTCACTCATCAAGTTTTGTTTGTCGTTGGCCTTTTGGTAGACCTCCAAATAGACCAAGCAACGCCACTAGATCTAGGCCATCTATCGCCAGATTCTCATTGAGATAGACATCACAAAAAAATATCCCAAAGAGGTTTGGATTGGCTCAAAAAATTTGGATATAGTCAAAAGTCGAATTCAAAATTTTCCTATCTTTTGCACTCACTGCAAGATTCACGGGCACGATCACATAGAATGCTTTATACTTCATCCTAATCTCAGGAAAAATTTACCACAGAATATGAACAATATTAATGGAACTGGGAAAACCAATACTCTAGCATATGTGCCTAAAAATACTCAAAAAGAGCCTCTCCTCCCTACTCCTCCTATTGATCTATCTATTGGAAAACACTCTGACCTTGGTACTAAAACATAATGAGGGTGTGACGCTACCAATGGCAATATACCTAACCTCACCCCTCGCTGTAATAATTTGGTTTCCCATGATAGCTCTTTGCATTTAAATCCTACAAAATCTAAATGGTAGCCTTATATTGGACACCCAATTAAACAATTTGAATGGGAATCATATAATGGACCAAAACAATGATGACCCTATGGCTTCGTAACATATTGAGAAAGATATTTGTATTATGAATGGTGCCAACTTCCCATCTATTTCCTTCGTGAGTGATAATCAATTGAACCCAATTTCTCACACTTTATCCGACTAAGAAGGTGAAATCCCTCTTCTAAAACATTGATAGATTCTTCTACTATTCGAACCCAAAAAATCAATCACTTTCATGGAGATAATTTGGATTCTCGATAGACCCTTTCAAATTGTTAAAACAAAAACCCTACAAAGCAAAATTTTCTAATAATAACTTCTAGAACCACTCACTCTTCTTTCCACCCCACACAAGTAATGTGCCATCATTTCTCTCCTCTTTTTCTTTTTTTCCTTTTCCCTTTTGGTTGTCTCCTTATGATTAATTTTCTTATTTGGAATATCCGGGTTGTGGGTCTCTTCCCGTCCGCAATCGTGTTAGAGTCTTTGTCGTGTCATAATATCAAGTTACTTGTTCTTATTGAACCTTTCATTAATTCTTCCAAGATTGCTTTTGTCGCTAGATCCCTTGGTTTTCATAATTTCTTCTTCAATCTTAATAATAAAATTTGGTGCTTTTGGCACAACTCCATCACCATTTCCATCATTGATGATCTTGACCAATTGGTTAATGTCAAAATCTCCTTAGGTGACTTATGCTTTTGGCTTTTTTATCTATGCTTCTTGTAATAGAGCGGTAGGAACATCCTTTGGAATCACTTACGCACCTTCGCCTCTTGATAACCTTCCCGGTTGGTTGGAGGTGATTTCAATACTATCATAGCTAGTTTGGAAAGAAGGGGAGGATGTACTCCTAACCTTCATTCCATGGAGGACTTCTCAAATATGATCCTTGATTGCAACCGATCATTGGTTTCATGGGTCTAACTTCACGTGGCACAACTCTAGACTTTGGCCTCTTGATAGGACCCTCTTTAATTCTCTTGGATCAATCAAGGTACTACCAATGTTGAGCATTTGAGCGTAACTTTGTCCGACCATGCTCTCTTTGATTTCCTTCAAAATCCCCAACCCATCTACTCCCTCCTTTCAGATTTCAAAATATGTGGACCCAACATAGTGACTTCACCAATGCTCTCACTAATTGGATGGCCCCTATTTTCCGGATAATTCATAGGTATGACTCCTTTGGCTTAAGCTCAAAAGACTTAAACAAAATCTCAATTGGTGGAACAAACACATTTTAAAACCTTTTCACAAATCTTAAAGCTATGGAACAAGAGGTTTGTTCTCTTGAAGAGGTGCCTCAAGATCCCAAGAAACTTGAGGAGTTGAACATTGCCAAGAATAACTTGGTTAATTATCAAAACATGGAAGAAACCTATTGCCAAAAAAGCCGCAAGCAAACATATTATTGATGACGTAAAACACCGTGTATTTTCATGCCATTTGTATAAACGGAAAGCCTTAAACTCGATTAAGAAAATTAAGAACTCTAATGGTGAATGGATAACCGATAACAATGATATTAAGGATTCTCATACATCATTTCCAAACTTTATTAAATTCTAATCCGCTTGGGAACTTTATCAAACACCCATCTTATCCCTTCTATGATTAATGAGGATAATCATTTACTCACTATGTGCCTTCCTCAAGAAGAGATTAGTAACTCTCTTAAGAACATGAACCTTGACTCATTCGACTATCGACCCACTTCTTTCAGACATTGTTGGCCATTTATTAAAATCGACTTAGTTGATCTTTATTGATTTCTTTGATGGCAATCCTATTCCCAAATACTTTTCAAGCACTTCTATCCTTATTTCCAAAACTAACAATCCACTAAATCTTGGGGTGATTTTAGACCGATTAGTCTTTGCACCTTTTTCAAAACTCATTGCTAAATTAATAAATAATAGCTTAGCCCTTTGCTTCCTAAAATCATCTCCCCAAATCAAAGCGGTTTTGTTAAACCTGAGCAATATCGGATAATATTCTTCTTGCTCAGATGGTTCATGACATTGATGTCCCTTCTAGAGGAACATCTTATTCAAGCGGACATCGCTAAAGCCTTTGACAATCTCATGGGATTTTCTCTTTCAAATCTAAATTTGTTTGGTTTTCGATAGTTTTATCCAGTTATAAAAGGTGTATCACGAATGTCTAGTTTTGGTTATCATGAATGGTGAGTCCATAGGTTTCTTTCCTTCTAGCCATGGTTTGAGGCAAGGTGACCCACTATCACCTTCTCTTTTATCATCGCTATTGAATACACTGTCAAGGAGCCTTAATGATCTTTTGCTAATAATCTAATATGTCTTTTAAAACTCATGGAGGTTTCCCTATTTCTCATCTTAGCTTTGCGATGATTTCATTATCTTCGCAACGGCTCCCTTCAACATGTTAAAACCATTAAGAACCTCTAAATGATTTTGGTAAAGTTAGTGGTCTTTTCTTAATGAAGGAAAATGCGGTTTTATTCCTTCAACTAAGATTCCTCTAATAGACTTAACCAAATATCAATTACTAATTTTAAGCAAAATCAACTCCCTCTTAATTACCTTGGGGCTCCGCTTTTAAAGGCCAAAAGATCACACCTTTTGATGATCTAATTCAAAAATTTCTAACAAAATTTGGTTTGGGAATTTCATTTACTCTCTTTGTGGTAGGCTTACCTTGATCAAGAGCACTCTAAATTCCATGCCTATATACCTTCTTCAAACCATTGTGCCTACCAACTCTACCATCAATAGAATTGAGCGTCTCTTAAACAAATTCTTAGGGAACCAATACCTCCTCTAAAAGAATGCCTTGGTCATCTTGGTCTAAAGTTGTGGTACTCTTGAAGAGGGAGGTGCAGGATGTAAATCCATCAAAGAAGTTATCAATGCCTTCTCCTACAAACTTTGGTGGAATTTTAGGAGCAAAAAATAGTCTTTGGGAATTTCATGACTTCTAAATATTGCTGGTAAACATCCTCTCATTTGTCCCTTTAAATCGGGTGATTCTCACGTGTGGAGAAGACTTTGTTCGTCAAATGGGATCTGAATCCTTAATTTTTTGGGGCATAAACTCGGCAATTCCTTCTTTTGGCAAGACAAGCTGGGTGGTGTGGATCCATTGATGACTTACTCACTCACTCCCCACTAGAGTTAATTCATTAGCAAAACCACAAGTGGAACACTAGTAAGATTCTTGATTCTATTCCTTCCACTTTCTTAAATATGATTACTAATATTCCTATCACTCCTAATCATGATCAGATTATCTTTAAGCTATCTCATAATGGGGATTTCAACCTTAAAATGTGTGGCTTCACACTAAAGACACTCAGATTCTTCTATTGTGTTCTCCAAAATTTGGAATAACAATATCCCCTCTTCTTACTTTCTAACTTGGCATTATCCTAAAAACTTTATTCTGTTGACTCTTTGTTGTGGGGTAAAGGGTTTTATTTACCCTCTAAATGTCAATGTTGTTCTCATATTGAGAATGTTAACCATGTTTTTGTTAATGGGGCTATTGCCTCTAAAATTTGGATTTGGTATGACGATCTATTCAACACTTGTCAATTTTAATTGTTCTTTTACTTTATATCAACTTCTTGAAGTTTACTTTGACAATGCAATTAAAGGTCATATTAAAATCATAATCGCCATTACTCTTATTTGGTTCATATGGATGGACGAAATGAACTAAACATCGTGGGATTTATGAATCACATGAGGATTATTGCTAGAACTAAAAACAAAATTTGTGACTTGTTTAAAGCCAATTTAATTCATCACAAACATTTTAAAGGCTGTAAATCTGTAGCCAATAAACTTGGCCTCAACCTTCCAGACCAGTCTTACTATCGAAATGATAGAATGGTTTTTTGGAAAAAACCTCTTGATCATATTATTAAAATTATCTTGATGGCTCGTCTCTCATAATGGCTCGGTTGTGGAGGCATTTTGGATTCTAAGGGTATAGTCCTATGTGCATTTGCTTATCCCCTTATTTCCGACTTGTCCCTTATCTTGAGCTTATGGCGTCCACAAAGCTCTAGAAATTTGTCTTCAAAATGGGGCTCAATATTTGGATAGAGGTGGAGCTCTTCTCTTGATTGACCTTTTGACTTCTACCAATATGAGCAGCGCTTGTTTGTACTACCTCCTCAAACAAACTAGGGCTCTTCTCTCTCAACTGAATTTTACCATCACTCATGTTTGGCATGAAGGTAGCTTTGTCTTGATTACCTTGCAAATCAGGTGCGAGATTAAAGTATCATCTTCTTTGATCAATTTACATTACCCAAATACTTGCGTGGTCTGGTTAACTTGGACAATTCGGGCTTCCTTACCTCAGAATCTAGTTCTCCTCTTCATCTCCCTTTTTACTGGTTTTCTGTTTCCTTGTGTTCTTTATGGCTACTCCTCATAGATATCATTGTTGTCTTGTGGTCTTTACCATTACTTGCTGCCTTTACCCTTCTCCTTTAGTTGGAAGATTCTTTTTTTGGCATTTACAATATTATGGGGCGATGTTGAACTATATGCACATCAATCTCTTGAATTGGAACCCAGTTGAGCTTGTGTTACACATTCTTGGTTTTATAACGCAATCCCACTTGGGACTTTAATTCATTTGTTATTATTGGATCTGCAGGTATTTTTTGATATGTTGATTGCTATTCTCTTTGATTCTTTATTTTCTTTTACTTGGGAATTCTTATTTTAATTTATTTGTACATGAAGAGGCTATTTCTTTTCTTGATACTTATCATCTTGGCTATTGTTTTATCTAACAGGCTGGAAGCTCTTTGAATCCATTTCTGTTTATTGAGTCTCTTTGGTGGGATCTTCTTCTTCTTTTCTTACCTATGGATGTTCTTTTTGCTTTCTTTAAACTTGGATTGGGGCTTGGTCTTATCTGCTGAGAATGGCTTTTGTTGGTTTCTTTTTGGTTTTTTTTGTTTACCCATTTTTCTTTGTTTTCTTTGATGGTGCTTTTTTTTTGGGTTCTTTGTTGGTCTTCCATGCTCTTATCCTTGTTGATTATGTGATAATCATCCCTAATGCTTTGAATGTCTTATTGGATTGGCTTGGTATTTTCTTCCCATATCTTTATATATACTTTTGTGGATTCTTGGTTTTGTTGGTTACTTGGTTGTTGGTACCTTTATTCTCTGATTGTTTTTTTTTATTTGTTTTGTTCACAATGTTGATGATTGCTTGGTTGGTTTTGTTTTGAACCCTTAAACTTGTACATTATTTATCGGATGGGTGGTTTATCATTCTTTTTTTTTGTTGTCTTGATTGTCTATTTTTTTTGGTGTTTCTTTGTCAGATTGACATCAAGATACTTATTCTATGTTATATCTTCTTGCTATACTATGGCATTGTCTACTCGATTCTTGGATGGTTTTGCCATTTGTTCTTTGGTTTTTTTTGCCTTGGATTTTTTTGTTATATTGTTTGTCACGGATTCTGTTTATTTTTTCATTTGAATACAATTTTTGATCCTTTTATGGTGGGTTATGTAATAACCTCTCATTGTTGATTGGCTCTCGATTGGTCTATTTCTTGTCTTTGTTGCTGACACTGTATTTTTTTCTTGTTAGGTTATTCTCGATATGATTGGGTTTCTATACTTGTCCAGTTATCTTATCTCTATTTTTTTTTTGGTCATTTAATTATGGGTATTTCTTTGATTATGGTACTATGTTGTATTCTTATCTTGGGTGTCTTGCTTTGTTGTTTATTTTTTGTCTTGGTTCTTTGTCTTGTTTTGGATTCTAATGTGGATCCTTTGTATTTGTTGATAGCTATTTTGTTGTTGATTGTTTCTCACATGCTGTTATTTCTATGTATTCTCATTATCGATGCTACATTACTTGTTGTTTCTATTCATTTGGACACAATGGCTTGTCTACTTTTTTTTGTCTTGATCTCACTGCAATCTTTATGTGGTTTCATGTCTTGGCTTTGTTTGTCTTGGCATCTTGTCTACCTTTTACTTGGTTATCTGTTTGTCTTGTTTTTGATTCTCATAATTGACTCCCTTTTTCTAATCAATATGAGTGCTTACTTTGGAATATAATCTCTATTATTTGGTATTATGCTTTTTTTGTCTTTTTCTTTTATGGTTTTGTTCTCTTTTCTTTCATCTTGGATGTTGTCTTAAGCATTGCTATTTTATTTTAATGTTGAGACTCATTTCAATTCACTTGTTGATTTTTTTATGGGTTCCAATGTTGTATTATTTGTTTCTTTGGGGTTGGCTTTCGATTGCGTGCAATTTATCTCCTATTTTTTTGTCACCTACTACCTCATTTTATTTGGTTGGTGCGGTCTTATGGTGATTTATTCAAGAATGGTATGGCATTACTCTTCTATCTTGGATGTTGTTGCCTTTTCTTTGTCTTGTTCTCTGGATTGATTGTTGATATTATGAATGGAGGCCACGAATCTTTGCTATTATTCTGCTCTGCTTTTTTTTGGTGCTAATTTTGGTTGGTTGTGGTTCATTCCACGTGTTGAGCTATCTTTCTTCCTTTACTATTGCTTTCTCAGACATTAATAAGGGGATTGTTTCACGGGTTTATTTTTTGAAAGATTCATTTACATATCATGTGATTGGGATGGTGTTAATTATAGGCTCATTGACTTATTTAGCGGTTTTGACAAGTTGTCTCCTCTATAATTTTCTTATGGAGGGATTATATGTTGAACTAATTTCTTTCCTGAATATGGCTATTCATGAGATTCTGGCTAAGATGGCTCACTCACTTATGTTTATGTATTCTCATGTCAAGATGACTATATTGATGATATTTTTCTTGAATGAGACTCTCCTTATCCTTGACTCTTAGCAATTACCTATATTTTAGATATGATTTTGCTTAGGTTTGCGGGTAATAAAGCTCACAAGAATATCAACAAGCGGGTGCTTCCTTCTCCAGTTTGTTGGCTATGATGGCTGTGATGTTCTCACTCCTTTTGGTTGGTAGTAGCTCATGTGATGTAACCCTTCGAAGTTTGGATGCTCATACTTGCATCACAGGGGTGTGATTGAGCACGAGCCTTCTCTATCACATTTCCTTATTATCATACTCATATTATATTGTTTCCTTCTACCTTTTTTGTCGTATTACCTTAACGTCTAATCTCCTCTTATTATAACTTTCGGTGATTTCTCTCTTTTTATCTTGCAGTTTGCTCCATATTACGCACTCTTACAACCATGAGCATTGGCCTTAATCTTCTTTAGCTATTATGTTAATCATCTTGTATCTTTTGATTGCTTTAATGTTTTCTTTTTTGTTCTTGGATGTACTTAGATGGGGATTTACTCCTTAGGCTGATTGTAGCTCTTTGAGCATTAGTTTTGAGTTTATCCCCTTTAAGGATCTTGTAACCCTTTTTTGTGGCAATAAAATACCCCCGCATCATGGGGTTTCTCTAAAAAAAAAAAAAAAAAAACCCTAAACCCCAAAATAAAACTAAACCCTAAACCCCAAACCTAAAAACTAAAACCTAAACCCTAAACCAAATAAAAAAAAAAATAAATAAAACCTAAAAATAAAATAAAATAAAAAATATAAATAATACTAAAATAAATAAATAAAAAAATAAATAAATAAAAATTAAATAAAATAAAACTAAAATAAAATAAAATAAAAAACTTAAAATAAATAAATAAATAAATAATAAAAATAAAATAAATAAAACTAAATAAAATAAAAAAAACCCTAAATAAACTAAAACTCTAAAATAAATAAAATAAATAAACCTAAAAAACCAAAAATAAAACCTAAACAAAATACTTAAAATAAAAAAAAAAAAATAATAATAAAAAATAAACTATAAAAAAAAAAAAAAATAAAAAATAAAATAAACAAAATAAAAATAAAATAAAACTAAAAATAAAATATAAACTAAATAAAAATCTAAACTAAAAATAAACTAAAAAATAAAACAAAAAAATAAATAAATAAAATACCCAAACTAAAACCAAAAAACCTAAAATAAAATAAATAAATATAAACAAATAAGACTAAACCAAAAACCTAAACCTAAATAAAACTAAATAAAATAAGATAACTAAAAATAAACCAAAATAAAATAAAATAAATAAAACCTAAAATAAAAAACTTAAAACTAAACCTAAAACAAAAAATAATACATAAATAAGCCTAAAAAAAAAATAAAATAAACCTAAAAAAATAAAATAAAAAATAAACTAAACTAAAATAAAATAAAACTAAACTTAAAATAAACTAAAATAAAACCTAAATTAAAATAAATAAACCTAAATAAAAAAATAAAATAAAATAAAATAAATAAATAAAACAAATACATAACCTGTTTGCTTGGTTTTTAAAATAAACTCTACCCTATGCTCCCTGATCACCCCAAACCCTAAAATGACCTACTGAGCCACAGGCCCCACCACACACCCTCCCAACCCTAAATAGCCCTCCTAAACTGACCTGGGCCCTACCTCAAGGCCCTGACCTAAACCCTGGGCCCTTGGCCCTGGGCCCTGGGCCCTAAACGCCTAATGACCCTGGGCTAGGTTGACCTATAAATGGCCTTCCTGACTTCCTGGGCCTAAACCCAAAACCTACCCTAAATCATGACCCTAAAGCTGACCTACCAAAAATTAAAAACCTAAACCTGGATAAAATAAATAAAATAAAATAACTACTAAACCTACCTAAACTAATAAAAATAAAAAAAAACTAAATAAAAATAAAAAACCAAAACTAAACTAAAATAAAATAATATAAAAATAAATTACTAACATAAATAAAATAAATAAATAAATAAAACTAAATAAAACTAAATATAACTTAAAATAAATAAAATATAAACTAAATAAAAAAAACCTAAACCTAAAATAAAATAAAATAAACCTAAACTAAACTAAAATAAAACCTAAACTTAAAAACTTAAACTAAACTAAAATAAATAAAATAAAATAAAATAAACCTAAACTAAAAATATAAATAAACCTAAAATAAAAAACCTAAACTAAACCTAAAATAAAATAAAACCTAAACCTAAACTAAAATAAAATAAACCTAAAATAAAATAAAAAATAAAATCAATAAAATAAAATAAACCTAAATAAACTAAAATAAATATAATACCTAAATATAAATAAATATAAATAATAAAATAAACTAAATAAATAAAAATAAAATAAATAAATAATAAACTAAAATAAACTAAACCTCTTACTAATAAAACCCTAAACCCAACCTAAACCCACTAAACTAAATACCACATTAACCCTGAGAAAATATCCAAACTATCTAAACACTAATCCAAAATACCACACTAAACCCTAATAACCTACTAAGACCTAATGAGTGGCTCTAGATGAGGCCTTTGTCCTAAACCATAAAAGGCCCAAACTGAGATAAACTAGGTTAATAATGGAAAAAAACCTTAATAACCAAAACACTAAACCTATACTAAAATAACCTGAGCCCTAACCTAAACCTAAAATCTAAAAAACATAACCAAATATAAAAATAAATCAAATAAATAAAATAAAAATAATATAAATAAAACTCAAATAAAATAAAAATAAAAACCTAAACTAAATAAAAAATAAATAAAATACTTAATAAATAATATAAAATTAAAATAAACCTAAAATAATAAATAATAAATAATAAAATGACCTAAAAAACCAAAAAATATTGAAAAATAAATAAAAATAAATAAACCCAAAAAAATAACCTAAAATAAATAAAATAAACCTAAACTAAAATAAAACTAAAATAAATAAAATATAAACCTAAACTTAAATAAAAAACCACAAACCTAAATCTAATAAAATAAATAAAATAAATTAAAAATAAACCTAAACCTAAACTTATATAAACCTAAAATCCAAATCTAAACTAGATAAAACTTAACTAAAATAAATATAAACCTAAAATAAAATAAAACTCACTAAATAACACAAATAAATAAAATAAAACTAAATAAATAAACTTAAATAAACTAAACTATAAATAAAAAAAATAAAATAAAATAAATCAATCAATAATAAAAATAAATAAGCATACTTTTTTTTTTTAAAAAACCAAACTAAAAAATCTTTAATCTGATTAACCTTAAACCCTATCTTATACCACATAAAACCCCAAAACCCTAAACATTAAACCCCAAACTTAAAACCTACAACCCAAACCCAAACCCCAAAACTACTAAACCAAACCCTAAATCCAACCATAAACCCCAAGAATGGGTAACCTGATGACAGACATCGCCAACCAGCTCACCCAGATCTTATGATGAGGCAAGGTGGAGGTGCATTGCATTTGGTGGTGGGGATGTAGAAAATGGGAGGTGGTGGTTGGAACAATGGTGTTTATGGAGAGAGAGCATGAGGTTAAACCATGGTGGTGAGGGAGAGATGAATATGATGGTGATCTCGTAACTGAGAGAGGTGGTGATGGGAACTATAGAAACTAAAGAACGATCAATCTGATCTACTACTTATGAAACTGTGTCTTTATAGTAGAGATGACTCAACTTATCTAGCATTTTTTATTTGCTCTACGGGTGCTCATTTTTATCTATTGTGTCTTAAAAACTTGGTGTTTGATGAAATCAAAAGAAGTTGATCTTAATTTGTTCTTTGTTAAAATAAACTTAAACCCTAAACCTAAACCCTAAACCCTAAACCTAAACCTAAACCCTAAAAACCCTAAACACTAAACACTAAATTGTAAACCCTAAACCCTAAACCGTAAACCTTAAACCCTAAACCCTAAACCCTAAACCCTAAACCCTAAAACCCTAAACCCTAAACCCTAAACCCTAACCCCTAAAATTGTAAACCCTAAACCCTAAAACCTATAACCTTAAACCCTAAACCCTAAACCCTAAACCCTAAGTTAACCCTAAACCCTAAATGTTAAAACTAACCCTAAACCCTAAACCCTAAACCTTGAATAAAGATGTCATTAGGAATAGATCTAAAGAATGGCCTAATCCCAACATAGTTATGGTAGCTAAAGAAAATGTCTTTAAGAGACATTCCCTTGATTATTAAAGATTTGAATACCCTAAACTCTAACCCTAAGTCATATTATATATATAAGTAAAAGCATCATATATTTGAGCATGTAGTGATGTGTTTTTTGGATGTTATAAGATGTTTTGAAATGTTTTAGTATATTATGGTATTGTTCCTATAGTCTATATTAATATAAATCATAAAAATATTGGTTTAATAATCGGATGATGAAATTTGTTAAATTTGAAGTGGGAATTAGGTTGTAGTACCAAAGGTATGATATGCCACTTGTAGTCTAAAAAGTAAGATTTTATGTTCAAAATAAATATTACATGTTGTAGCATAATATAACATCATATATCGTAATATATTGTTTTGTGAATTTTAAATTCTTTTAGTATTTTACAATCATGCGAAGCATACTATAACATTATTTATAAAAATGTTGATTTATACTTCAAAATGGTAGAATTTGGCCAATTCATAATAGGTAGAGCATGGCATCATCATATATTATTTTAATTTAAAATATGTAAGTGATACGAGTAAAATTTATAGTTTTTTAGTGTTTAGACTAATTTTATTAGTTTTTTCTTAAATAATGCCTTCTGATGTGATATGCAATATAATATAATATAATATAATATGTTATAGTGTATTATAATATAGGATGCATAACATAGTGTAGAATCATGCATTATAACATACTATTGTTTATTACTACTTGTTGTTTAGCATATTTTAGTTTGTTATAGTATGATGTTGTAGAGTTTGTACTGGTATATAATCATAAAAAAAAAATCTTATTTATAGGCTAAGATGATGGGATTTTCCAAAGGTAAGCTTTAGGGAACATCATTGGTGTGCTATGGTGTGTCATTTAATCAAAAGAATGGAATTTTTCATCCAAAATAAATGTTCATTTTTCAACCAAATTTTATAAATTTTTTGCTTAAAGTGATTCATTTTAAGGTGTAATGTAAGATAATATATTATATGAAAGCATATTAAAATATAATGTACATAACAATATAACTTCACATATATATGAATGTTGGTGTGTTACTAAATGTTATTGTACATTTTAGTATGTTTTAATTTTGTTATAATACATTGGCTCAAAACACACAAAAATGTTAATTTGAAGGTTGAGATGGAAGAATTTGGCAAAATTCACAACACACACCAAGAAGCAACACAAAAATTATGCTATTTTGTACCATTTCTAATAGAAAATTAATAATTTTACATCTAAAATGAACATTATTCATATTTTGAGAAAATTTTGTTATTTGTTCCTTTTAAGTGATTCTAATAAGGTGTAATGTTAGACAATATATTATATTATAGAAAATTATAATATAACATCATATATGATAATATAATATAGTGTGTTAATTCACAATATAATATGTTTTGCATGATATTGTATAGTAGTTTGAGCTTGCACCATCACAAATCATAAAATGTTGATTACAATGTTAAAATGATGTAATTTGAACAAATACATTATTAGGCTTTTGGTTGAAGTATTAAAGGTGTGCATAAGAGAAGAAATAAGATTTGATGAGAATTCCATGTCAAGGACATGCAAGTAGATCTGTTAGGTGATCACACATGCATTGGACATGACATGTGAGGGGTCTATGTCGAGGGCATAGAAGGAGAAAATTTGCTAAGGATAATGTTTGAATTTGATTTGATTATATGATTTATGGAAAGAACTGCTAGAGATAAAAATCTATAATCCACCAGAGATTAAGATTATATTAACTTTAATTTGTTTTATTTTAGTTGATGTGGAGGCATATCTGCTAGAGATATGGGCTTGAGTCTGCTAGGGATCAGGTATATGAACCTTCCTCTAGGGAAGCAGGTTCAGGCTATCCACTAGGGATTGGGATTTGAGTTTGATTTCATAGATTTTTTTGGGGATGTATCCACTGGAGATAACAGTTTAGTTTAAATTCTTTGATTTAGACTCTATTAAGATAGTTGGTTTAATTTGGTACCACTAGAGAGGTTGGTTTTGAATTTGATTTATTTGTTTGACTTGTTTATATATGATTTGGGGCTCCACTGGGGAGAAGGGTGTGATTTAACTACACTAGGGAAATTCATATTTGGTTTAATTTAATCTGAGTTAATGTATGGACCTTGTCAGTGTGCGATGGACCCACTTAGAAAGGGGTTATATCAGCCTTGACCTACCTTAAGTTTACAAATCCAAAGGGATAGTCTACCGGCTACAGGGTAGAGCTAGCCAACCTAAGGGCTTACCTTTCGATGTGCAACGACTTTGCTAGGAAGAAGGCATAGCAGACTTACATCTTCCAAAGCAAGGAATAACCATTGGGATGATCTGTTGGATGCACAACAAATCGAACCTGACCTAGGGTGACTATAAAGTGAATGTCGTTGGGGACTTATGTCAACTAAAAAGTAGTCAGGATTAATTTGATCTTAATTTCATGTGATTTGATATGGTTTATTTGGTTTAGCTTTGATTTCAAATTGAGGGCATATTGGGGATGTGAGCTCAATCAAATTTGATAGATTTAATTTATGGACCATGTGTGCAATGGATCCACTAAGAAGGGCTATAGACTTGTCCTATTTTAGATTTACAAATCTAAAGGGATAGTCTAATGGTCATGGGGTAGCCAACCTAAAGGGTTGCCTTTCGGGATGCAACAACAATGCTAGGATGAAGGCATAGCACACTTACATCTTCTAAAGTAGAGAACAACTGTTGGGGTGACCTATTGGTAGTACAACAAATTGAACCCACTGGGGTGACTATTAAGTGAATGTCGGAGACTTATATCAATTCAAGAGTGGGGCAATTCCTATAAGGAGTTTTGCTGAAACTATCCTAAAGATAGGATACCTACTTAGGAAAAGGTACCACTAGGGGTGTCTACCTAATCCGTAAGTGAATATATATTTTGTTTATAAGTTTGTGTGGACCATGTCGGTGTGTGAGGGACTACATTGAGAAGGGGTTATGTCGGCCTTGACCTATCTCAAATTTACTTGGCCAAGGAAGAATCTACACATCCATAAGAGGGATCTTCCAACCATGTGGTTTAGGAATGAGAACTATCCAATCTGATAGTTACTCAAGTAATGTCTAAATGGGGATGCAAAGGATGTGATCCAAATATAGTGCCCATAGGGGAGGTGCTACTAGGGGCATTATCCTGAGCCCTGGAAAAGAAAGCCTATAGGTGTACGGTGGCCAACTCAAGGAGAAAGCATAGCAGACTTACATCTACCATGAGTGGTGTATCCTAAGGTGTGAGAACCAACCAACCAAAGGTGTATCCATAATCATGAGTGGTGTATCTATCAGCATAGTGAGAACCAACCAACTTAAGGTGTCCATCGAGCGCAAATGATCAATAGAAGAAAGCATGTAGGCTTACAACTTTTCAAGCAAGTCATCGATAGTGTCATTGGGACATATCTATCTCGACCTAGAGTGACTACTAAGCGGGGAGTCCCGAGGAATGACTGGATCTAGACTTGAAGCATTTAGAAGGGAAGGAGCTGCTAGGGGACTTATCCTAAACCTCAAATATACTCGACCCAGTCAGTGCACAAAGGCTAATATAAGAAGAAAGCATACCAGACTCACATACTCTTAAACGAAGCCAACATGAGGTAGCTTACCAACCACGCAATAAGGCCTACCAAACTAATAAG
Organism: Cymbidium sinense; assembly: GCA_021442155.1. Lineage (NCBI taxonomy): Eukaryota > Viridiplantae > Streptophyta > Magnoliopsida > Asparagales > Orchidaceae > Cymbidium > Cymbidium sinense. Next base: position 265,324,142 of record CM038214.1, on the reverse strand, counting down.
GTGCTTATCAATGTGCAGTGGCCAAGTAAGGAAGGAAAGTGTAGCAAACTTACATCCACCAAAGCAAGAAGATCATTAGGGTGACCCACTAGTAAGGTAGCACGTCGACCTAGGCATTCTTGAGTGAGTGTCTTGATTATCTCAACTTAGAGTAGTCGAGACAAAAGACATGTGTTTATTTTATATGTTAATGTGTAGTTTGTGTTTGTGTTGTGTCGATGAAGGATAGGACACTGTTCGAGTTTCATACACCTACCCTAATCACATCGTGGTAGATTCACAAATAGGAATACTTTCAACATGGAAGAGATTGAATTAAAAATAGAATTTTCATTGATGATAACTATTTTCAAATGTGATTTATAATATTTCTTAAGTAGAGCCAGATTGAAGAATTGGTCCCTTTCCCTTATGATTAATAAGTTGATAAGATCCTCCTTGGTAGGCCTTCTCTATGGCAAAGGGCCTTCCCAAGTGGGTTCAAACATGCCCCCCATCTTGCGATGGGCAATAATCAATCTACTTAGAACTAAAATAAGCTCTCATACTTGAAAAGATCTAAGACAGACCAACTTTTTGTGAGTTTGGGTCATTTTAGCTTTGTACAACTCAAGGTTATGGCATACCCACAATAATCTCCTTTCAAAACCTTCAAGCTCTTTTAACTACAACTTGGCATTACGCTCTATTGTGAGCTTACCCAACTATCCTTAGTGATGTGAGTTAGACTTCTAATGGTAGAATGACTTCAAACCCATAAACTAAGGAGGAGAAAGGGTAATTGGAGTTCTATATATGGTGTGGTAGGCTCACAAGTCTTCAATTAATTGCTCATGCCACTATCGCATGTTATTGTCGAGTGTCTTCTTTAGTATTTGGATGAGAGTTTTGTTAAAGGCTTCTGCTAAGCCGTTTGACCTCGGGTAGTTGATGGTAGAATATCTTTAATCTATGTTGTGTCTTTGGGAAAAGTTGATGATATCGGTGCTCTTGAATGCAATATCATTATCAGATATAATTCATCGAGGCACTCCGAACCTATATATGATATGGTTCCTAAAAAAATGGAGCACATGCTGAGCTGTGACCTCTCTGAGGGGAATCATCTTCACCCATTTGGATTTGGAAAAGAAGTCAGTAGCAACTAAGATAAATTGATGACCCTTGGAAGAAGGAGTATCAATCGGACCCACTATATTGGTACCCAGCACCCAAATGGCCATGAGGCCAATATACGATGTAGAATATTGGGTGGTTGGTGTAGGGCCAACCGTGTATTTGACATTTGTGGCATCGCCTAGCCGTATCCATGCAATCTTTGATTATCGATGGTCAGTGGTATCCTAGTCTCTTGATATTGGCTTTCATCTTCAGATTGGACTGGTTGGCTCCACATAATCCTGAGTGTACCTCGATCATGATCTTATGGGCTTTATGCCTTTCTAAATAATGTAACCACATATGATCGAAAGATCACTGGTATAATACACCATCCACAAGAGCATAGGAAAGTGCTCTCTGCTTCATTTGATAGACTTGGGACTTCTCTTGAGATAGTTTGTCTTTATTTAAGTAATCTATGAATGGTTGCCTCTAATCTAACTCCTCATCCTTCCTGATAATGGCAACCTCCCCTTCAAGAGAGTACTTTTTGATGAGTTCAATATCAATAAGGGATAAGACTTGTCTATTTTAGACCTTTATTGATATGGACTCATCCTGAACATCACCTTGCAAGCTTCGCTAAAGAATATGCTACGACATTCTCTCCTCGAGGAATCTTATAAATGGTAGCCTCTAGGATATGGGCCAACAACTCTATGGTGTACTTGTTGTAGTGATGGAGCTTGGGTTTTATAACCTTTAAGGACCCAACGATTTGGTTGATAACTAGCTAAGAATCCCCGAAGATGTTGATGTTTTATATGCTTAGAGTAATGACTAACTCTAGACCGACAATCAGAGCCTCATATTCAGCTTCATTATTGGCAAGAATTAGATAGATGATATGAGAATCTCATAACATCACGGTTCAAAGTTAAGAAAACTATTCCTACCCATGCCTTTCCTGGAATAGTAGATCATAGTTCTTCTCCTCTTTGAGAGGAAGTCGCACCATCAAAGTACATCTCCCAGCGGTGAATGCTAGTGTCCCCTAAGTTCATGATTTGTTCATCGGGAGATAATCACTAAGCCGAGAGTCACAGAAATGGGTGTCTTTAACAAATGCTAGCTTTTCTTTCCTTTGCAGTGCGAAGGTAATGTCAAACTACGAGAGGATCATGAACCATCGTGCCAACCATCGAGATAGTGTCGACTGTGTCACTAGATACTATAGTGGATTTCTCCTAGAGATTAAGTTCACCTTTTGAGGAAGTATGTAGTGTTGTAGCTTTTGGGATGCAAAGATTAAAGCTAGATAATGCTTCTCAATGGGTGGATAATTAGCCTCAACAGGGATTAGATGGAAGCTGAGGTAGAAGAGTGCATTTTCCTTCTCTTCGTCATTAGCTTGGGCCAACAAAGCACCAAAGGAGTTGTCTAATGCAGCATTGTAAAGTTTGAGTGGCTTGCCCAAGATAGGGGCTACTAGAACTAGCGGTGACATCAGGTAATGCTTGATGTCTTTGAAGGCATGCTCACACTTATCATCCCACTTGAACTTGGCATCCTTTTGACAAGTGCTAAGAATGGCTAACATCTTCGATAGGTTGGATATAAAGCATCTTAGATGCAACCTCCTTTAGAATGATCTGAGTTGAGTTAAACTTTTAGGAAGTGGCATTTCTAATATCACCTTGATCATCTCCAGATTGATTTCGATTCCCTGTCGAATAAACCCAAGGAATTTCTTGAAGCTACTTTGAATGCGCAGTTCAGGGGGTTCATTTTGAGGTTAAATCATCTTAACAATTCAAAAACTACTCTTAAGTCAAAAAGATGCTCTTCCTTTTCTCTACTTTTTTCCATGAGATCATCGATATAGCAGTCAACTTGATGATGAATGAGTTTGTTGATGATTCAAGTCATAGCCCGCTGGTATGTAGCAGACATTTTTAAGGCTGAAGGCATGTAGATTCTGATCGGGGTTATAAAAGTAGTGTTTCTTTTATCTTCAGGGGCCATCTTTATTTAGTTATATCTAGATAAGTCATCCATGAAAGAGAAGACTACATGAGATGAGACAATGTCCACCATCAGCTCCAGGATTGGTAGTGGAAATTCATCTTTTGGACATGCCTTATTTAAATTCCTAAAATCGACGCATATGTGAATTTGGCCATTCTTTTTCTTAACTAGGACAATGCTGGCTAACTAGATAGAGTATTTTTCTTTCTGGATGAAGCAACATTGATCAATTTTTTAACTTTAGAAATGACCTATTGTTCTATGTCTATTCGCATGCATCTTGCTTGATAGGGTTAGCAGTAGGCTCTATTGCTATTTATGGACTACTACATTAGGAGCCAATCCAGACATCTCTTCATACCTCCATGTAAAGCAGTCTTTAAACTCAATCAATAGCCTAACTAAGTCATTGGTTTCAATTTCATTCAACAAAGAATTGATGTATGTCAAGCATGGATCTTCTTCAATTCTTAAGTTAATTTCTTTAAGCTCATCGATGGTTGACTTGACCTCTTCTTTGAACTCTGGCGGTGCATCTTTGACTTCAAAATCATTTGGATCATCTGAAGTTTCTAAGCACAGCTCCTCATATGAGTCAATGTGATTTGAAAAGAACCAATCATATTCTAAATGATTAGTGATAACTAAGTAGTAATCATCATCATCGACTGGACCCACTAGATTGAATTCTAGTCTCGGTCTTGATTGAGAGCTTTTGCATTTATTCTTCCATATTCCTTCAAAGTAGTCTGACCTTTGCTTGGATCAAGTATATGGGTTTAACATTTTCTTTACTAAATTATGAACACAAGATAAGTACAAATCGAATGGTAATTCTATTAAATCTTTATATGAATCATCCTTAAATTCTACATAAATTTTTTGACTTGAGGATGATGCTCCCATAAAGAACCTCTGAGTCTTCACGCCTGTTGTTGACTTAGGGGCTTATTTAGCTACCAAATTCTCACCTTTTGAGAGGAAAAGTTAAAGTTTCCAACGATGCCTAACTATTTCACATGTAGACTTTGATAAACTTATGCTTTGCTTTGGAGCTCGATCTTCATCACTATCTAGCTCCAGTGTCAGCTCCAAGGGAATCTACTGCTAAGAAGAGCTGGCTGGTGTGCTAACCATATAAGACTCATCCTATGAACTAGATTCTAAGTCTATATGGATAGTAGGTCTACTTCTTATAGCTGGGACATATCTTCTATTAGGTGGCCAATAAAGAGTTTATCCACACCTTGGACTGCCTCTGAATTGGTGGAGGACAGGTCATTCTACCCATATGTTCAAATGGAGTAACGAACTATGGCTGGAATTTAATGTCATGCTCCACTTCCTCCAAGTCTATTTCCTCCCTTTTATTTTCTTTTTCATTTTCTCTTTTCTTTTCTTTTTCTTTTTCTCTTTCTTTTTCTTTATCTTTTACTTTTTTTATTTTTAAACTTTGGCCAAGTTCGCGAGAATGGACTTATTGATTTTGAGGGAGGTAGTAAGCCACATCCTGTCTCCCAAGAAAATCTTTGAAAGATGTACCTAAGTCAATCATGTGAAACTTAACTTCGGTCTTCCAATCATCTATCTCTAAGAAACATTATGGAGCTGGGCACATTGACCTCACTTTTGAGTGTGGATTCATTCTTCCCATCTTAGACTTAGGAGTCTTCTAGACACTAAAACTTCCCTAGTCATAAGACACTTCTAACAATTAGGTAAACACTTACAAGCCTAAAGACTTAGAAGTTAACATAGGATTAGCTTATGCCTTAGGGATTAGGATAATCCACACCTACAACCCAAATGCAATCCATGTTCACCTTCTCAAACCATACCTCTAGTTTAGTTCAAATAACAAATTCAAATCCAATTCCAAACCCAAATTCCAAAACCAAATGATTGAAGCCCATGATCAAATCCAAACTTGAAACCCTTCCAAGCCATATGACCTATCCCATGGACTTCACCAAATCTTAATCCAAAACAATCCAAATTAAATTAATTTTCTCATAATAAATTTATATCTTCAATCATCTTCTTAAATATAAATCAAATCTACATTCAAATGATCAAAACTAAATCAAATTAAATCAACCCTTCCTAAGTCATATGACCTATCCCATGGACTTGACCAAATATTAATCCAAATCAAGTCAAACTCAATTGATTTTCTCACAAATAAATCATATTTTCAATCATCTTCACAAATTTAAATAAAATATACATTTAAATCAACAAAACTAAATCAAACCAAATCAAAATCCAAACCTATGCCACATGACATAACTCCATGGACTTAACCAAATTCCTTCATTCCAAAACCCAAATTAAATTGATTTCTCATGAATTAATCATACATTCAATCATATTCACAAATATAAATGAAATCTACAATCATAAAGCCAAACCAAAATCAACCCAAGTCAAACCCAACTTATCCCTTTTCACTTGAAATGTTCAAATGAACCAAAACCCATTTGAACCCAAGCCAATTGCAATTGAATTTATATATCAATCCCAAATCCATATATAAACTCAACTAAATCAAACTCAACCCAAAATCAAGCCAACTAAGCCCAATTGGTCCACTTGACCCAAAGTGGCCAATTTGACCTATTTGAGCCAAGATCTAATCCTACCCAAATTGGATTTAACCAAGTCCATCAAAACATCCCATCATGATTGTTGATCACCTTAGGTTGATCAATTATCATAAATTAGGTCAAACCAAGTCAACTTGGTCATTTGACCAAGTCAACCCTTTAACCCATATGAACACAAACTAGCCAAATTGTAACATAAGCCCAATCCCTTGAAACCAATGATTCATACTAAATCAAAATCAATATTTGAATATGATTTGACCTTCAATTGAGTCAAACCAAACCCAATTGACTCTTGAAAGTTGACCCAAATTGACCTAAAAGACCAAATTATGTCAAATCAAAATATAAACCAAATTAATTGCAACCAAGCTCAAGTTCATTCCAAATTGATGTTGAACTTAGCCAAAACCATTTGGACCCATTGAACCCAATTGACTACTTAAATTGACCTAAAGGTTCAAGTTGGCCTAAATCAAAAATAAATCAAATTTGAAACCAAAGCCTACAATCATCTTCAATTGGTCAACTAAACCCAAACCAACACCCAAGCCAATTTGGCCAATTTGTTCAAATTGGTCAAGTTAACCATGATCAAATGAATTCAAATGAGCCAAAATCAAATCTAAGCCAAACTAAACCAAAAATTGAACCAAAATCCTAAATGATCATATGAACTTGACCACCTTGACCCAATTTGACCAATTGGTCAACTTGATTAACTAACCCAATTTGACTGAATGAGTCAAATTGAGCCAAAAACCAAATCAACTCCAATTGACTTGAAATTTGGGCTAGCCCACTTTTGGCTCATTTTAAAAATCAAATCAATGCCAAATGATCATTCTACCCTTAGGTAAAGGACATCACATGAGATAAATCACCCATGTAAGTGGTCATTTCCATTCTTTGGCCACTTGGTACTCTCTCAATGGTCCACCAAGACTTGACTTGACCTGGGGTGGTTGGGTCATGACCAATGGGAGGTGAAATCACCTCACCCTCTCCATTAGAGCATTTGAAACCCATAAGACACCCATGATTCCTCTTGGAAACCACCTCCACACCTTCAACCAACCAAGCCGAGCCAACTCACCTCCTCCCTACCACCCATGACTCCTTGAGATGGTTGGATGGCCACTAGAAGCCAAACCAAATCCCACCATCCGATCAAGATGATGGTGGGTATACACCCCCTTGTTTCCACTCAAACACTTACAAAAATCATTCCTTAGAGCCCTAGCTACCCAAGATGAGTCACTAGAGCCATTCCTTAAGCTCCCAAGCTCATTCCTCGATCGAAAAATGCCATTCCCACCAGTCATGAAATAGGACACTCCCATTTCTAACCTAACTTTCCCATTTCTCCATCAAACTCAAATTAGCTTTGCACGCACCTTCCATAGGTTTTATCGAGCAAGAACGAATCATCTCCCAAGCTTCTCGAGCACCAGAGGTGGGACTTTGATCAAAGTTGACCTCCAAATCATCAGTTCATGGCCTTCTGAGTGAACATCAAGGAATTGATCCAATTACTGCTTAACAGGGCTCATCTCCACAAGATGAAGCTTTCTCAATCGATCAAGCCATCGGTCTTGAGCTCTAGTGAGGTATGCTTCCAAAACTGATCCTTAGGCAAAAATGGGTTGGAGCTTTTTGAAGAAAACTTGCATCTCATAAGATCTTGACCATTGGATCCCCTCCAATCAATGTCATGAAGGTGTGGGATCCTTTTGGAGTTGATCCGAGCTCAGAGAAGCTCAGATCAAGTGAGCATTGGCAGACGGACTCCATTCTTCCTCACTTGTGTGATGTTGGATCATGCACCATCCATTCTACATGATCAAAATGAACTATTGTGATAATATTGCTAGATCGATCTGATTTAATCCTATTAAGCTGTGGGATTAATCGTAGTTGTCCGATCTTAGATCGGACAACAGATAAGAAAGCATGTCCGCCGCCTCCACATATGCAGTGGATAAGTTAAGTAGCCAATCCTGGCATACATGGAAAGCGAGCCATGTGGCTAGATTAAACTTTCATTAGGCTTAATTAATCATTTTAATAAAACTTCTAAAATCATAAAAAATCATAGGAAAAAAAAAATTCAAATAAATACTCATTTTGAAGGTATTTGAGGATTAATTAGAAATGATATTAAATAATTTTAAATAGTAATTAAGATTTAATTAAGTTTAATTACAAAATTTATTAGCTTAATTACTCTTTAATTGGTTGAGTAATTAATCCCAAAATTTATGGGTTAATTTAATGGGATGACCTCTGCCTCCCATGACTTTCTTGGGTTTTATTGCTCATTTAACTAGGAAAATTAACTAATTAAACCTTAACTTCTCTTTAAAGTTCATTAATGATTAATTAATCCCATCAACAGTATTAAATTGGTTAATTAAGTTTATTAATCACTGTTCAATAGTAAGTAAACTAAGGAATAGGGTTGGGGCCCCTTTCTCTAAGTTCATTTCAATTTATTTTAAAATGAAATTAATTAAGATTTAACTAATTATTTAAATCACTTAATCAAATTGAAATCGTAATCACATTAGACCTAAATTAATTAAATCATGGGGTAGATCTTTAGTTGTTTAATAACCTAAAAGAGTTTAATGAAATTATGGTTAGTCCACATGTGTGGGAATACCTTAAGAGTAATTAATTAAGTCTCTTAATCTAATTAACTAATAATCATGAGCCAATTGCATTAGGCCCCTTTTATTTCCTAGGATTATTACAAGTTTATTTTTATATGCATATCATATTGGCTCATAATTACTTAGTTAATTACTTTAAAGTGACATGGTAAGGTTAACTAATTCATCTAACTAAAGTTCAACTTAATTAACCCATAAAATTAACTTAATTACATTTCCTTAAATTAAATCAAATCACTAATGTGGGAATGGGTTAAAATTAGCAAGTGATGATTTCTCTTCTCCTCTTTAAATCAAATCAAAACTTAATTAATACAAAAGCTTTGGTTTACTTTAAAAAATCTTATTTGATTTGATAGTCCTTAAGAACTAGTTTGGTTGAATGAATCACATGCTTATATTTGATTATCCTCTTTCCAATAATGTAAAATTTGGTATGTCATTTGAATTCATGCATCCAACTTTTCAAAATCAAGTAAAATAAAATGGATTTCCTTTATGTAAGCTTGCATGTGTTGATTTAATTTAATTTATGTGTGGCTATTATCACTATTAAATCCAAATGTATTTTTCAAAAGCTTATAAATAAATAATAATATGTTATGATGCTAGTTATAAATACATAACAAATGCATATTCTCTTAGCTTAAGTGCATGAATGTTGAGTTCTCTTTCCTCCATTCATGTGTTGATTTATATAAGATTGAATAGTAATTGGTATATAGTCTGGACATCCTGGGAATCACGAGGATTAAGCTATCCCCAAGGAGGTCATTTAATTACCTCACTTCCCTGGTTTGTTATTGGTTGATGAAATCAAAAAGAAGAAATGTTGAATCTGAATTTATTCTCTATTAAAAAAAAAAAAATAAAAAAACTAAGACTGAACCTAAACCTAAACCTAAACCCCAAACCCTAAAACCCTAAACCCTAAATCCTAAACCTAAAACCTACAAACCTAATCCTAAACCTAAACCTAAACCCCAAACTACCCTAAACCCTCTAAAATCTAAACATAAACTAAATAAAACCTAAAAATAAAATAAATAAAAAAACTAAACTTAAATAAAATAAATAAAATAAAATAAATCATATCCTAAATTAAAACCTAAACCTAAACTTAAAAATATAATAAAATAAAAAATAAAAACTAAATTAAAATAAAATAAATAAAAACCTAAACTAAACTAAATAAAATAAAATAAACCCTAAACCTTAAAACCCTAAACACTAAACCATAAACCCTAAACTCTAAACCCTAAACCCTAAAAAACTAAAAACATAAACCTAAACTAAATAAAACCTAATAATAAAATAAATAAATAAACTATAACCTAAAAAAAAATTAAATAAAAACCAAAACCTAAACCAAAATAAAATAAAATAAACTAAAATAAATTAAATAAAAATCTAAACTAAACTAAAAAAATAAAATAAACCTAAGTATAAAAAAAACTAATTAAAAATTAAACTAAACTTAAAATAATAATAAAATAAACCTAAAATAAAAGAAAATAAAAACTAAATAAAAACCTAAATCTAAAAAAATTCTCAAAATAAAACTTAAAAATAAATAAAAAATAAAACTTAAACCCTAAACTAAAAAAAAAACTAAACATAAAATAAAAAATAAACAAATTAAAATAAATTTAAACCTACATTAAAATAAACTAAACTAAAATAAATAAATCCTAAACCTAAACCTAAAATAAATTAAACCTAAACCTAAACTAAACTAAATAAAATAAAATAAACTAAAAATAAACTTAAACCTAAATAAAAACCTAAAATAAATGTAAAATAAAACTTAAACCAAAACCTAAAAATAAAATAAAATAAAACCTAAACCTAAAAATAAAAAATAAAATAAAAATAAAACTCAACTAAAAATAAAAGTAAACTAAAATAACAAAACCTAAACTAAAATAAATAAAACTAAAATAAATATACTAAACTAAAAAAATAAAAAATAAACTAAATAAATTTAAACCTATCGATTTACTTATTTTTTTAAAAAACCTAAACCCTAAACGTACAACCCTATAGGTGGTCATTTTTTTATCTATATCATCGCTTGTGTCTTAGAAAATTTTGGGTGCCACTTGGTTGATGAAATTGAAAAGAAGAAATGTTGAATCTAAATTTGTTCTCTGTTAAAAAAAACTTTAAACCCTAAACCCTAAACTAAAACTTAAACCCTAAACCTAAAGCCTAAACCCAAAACCCTATCTAAACCCTAAATTATCCCTAAACCCTAAACCTCTAAAATGCTAAAAAGCTAAACCTAAACTAAATAAAACCTAGAAAAATAAAAAAATAAAAAACCTAAACAAAAATAAAAGAAAAATATATATTAAAATAAAAACCTAAACTAAAACCTAATCCTAAACCTAAACCTAAAAAAAAATAATAATAATAATAACTAAACTAAAATTAAATAAATAAAAACTTAAAATAAACTAAATAAATAAATAAACCTAAATATAATAAAAACTAAACATAAAATTAAAAATAAAATAATAACTAAATAAACCTAAAAAATAAACCTAAAATAAAATCTAAAAATAAAAAAAATTAAACTACCAAACTAAAAACTAAACCTAAAATAAAATAAAATAAACAAAATAAAATAAACAACTTAAACTAAAATAAACTAAACTAAAATAAATAAAACCTAAACCTAAACCTAATTAACTAAACCTAAACCTAAACCTAAACTAAATAAAATAAAAAACTAAAATAAACCTTAACTAAAAAAACCTCATAAACCTAAAATAAAATAAAATAAACCTAAAAAATAAAAAATAAAATGAGCCTTAAAATTAAAAAATGAACTCAACTAAAAATAAATACTAAACTAAAAATAAACTATAAAAATAAAATAAACTAAAATAAAATAAAATAAACTTAAATAAATAAAATAAACTAAATAAACCTAAACCTTTTTTACTTAATTTAAAATCAAAAAATAGAAAAAATAAACCATAACCCTAAAACTAACCCTAAACCCTAATCCCTAAACCCTGAACCTATAACCCTAGGCCCTAAACCCTAAACCCTAAACCCTAAATCCTAAACCCTAAAACCCTAAATCTTAATCCCTCAAACCAAAACCCTAAACCTTAAAACCTACAACACTAAACCCTAAACCCCAAACCCTAAACCCTAAACCATAAACCTTAAGTAACACTAAATCCTAAATCCTAAACTAACCCTGAACCCTAAACCTAAACTAACCCTAAACCATAAGAATGGGTAGAACCTTGACGGCAGGAACATCACCATCAACTAGGCTCAGTCTTGATTTGGTGGTGGAGGCGAAGGCAAAGGCGACAGTTATCATAGTGGTGGTGGGGGATCTAGAGGTGGTGGTCAGAGCAGTGGTGGTTATAAAGGAAGGTGGAGCGATGGAGGTTACAACGTTGGTGGCAAAGGGAGAGATCAGTGATATGATGGTGGATATCGCTACTCGAGAGGCGGGGTGGTTCTGATGGAACTAGAGAAATTGAAGAATGGTTGATCCGATCTACTGCTTATGGAACTTTGTCTTTCTAATAAAGATAACTCTACATATCTAGGGTTTTGATTTGCTTTATGGGTGCTCATTTTTTATCTATGTCATCGCTTATGTCTTAGAATACTTGGGGTGCTACTTGGTTGATGAAATGAAAGAAGAAATGTTGAATCTGAATTTATTCTCTATTAAAAAAAACCTTAAACCCCAAAACCCTAAACCTTAACCCTAAACTTAAAACTAAACCCAAAACCCTAAACCCTACACCCACAAAATCTACAAACACCCAAACCTTAAACCCCTAAACCTAACAAACCTAAAATCATAAACCTAAACCCTAAACCCTAAACCTTAAAACCATAAACCTAAACCTAAACCTACAACCCAACCCAACCCCAAACCCTAAACCCTTAACCCACCCAACTAAACAAACCTTGAATGAAGATGTCATTAGGGAGTAGATCTAAAGAATGACCTAATCCCAACATAGTTATGGTAGCTAAAGAAAATGTCTTCAAGAGACTTTCCCTGGACTATTAGAGATTTGAATTCCATAAACCCTAACCCTAAATCATATTATAATTTCAAATATTATAGTATAATGTAGCATCATATATTTGAGCATGTAGTGATGTGTTTTTAGATGTTATAAGATGTTTTGAAATGTTTTAGTATATTATAGTATTGTGCCCTATAGTCTATATTAATATGAATCATAAATATATTAATTTAATAAATCAAATGATGAAATTTGTTAAATTTGAAGTGGGAATTAGGTTATAGTACCAAAGGTGTGCTACGCCACTTGTAGTATAAAAAGTAAGATTTTATGTTCAAAATATATATTATATGCTATAGCACAGATATAACATCATATATCATAATGTATTGTTCTGCTCATTCTAAATTCTTTTAGTATTTTACAATCATGCAATCAAGCCTACACTAGCATTATTTATAAAAATGTTGATTTAGACTTTAAAATGGTGTAATTTGGCCAAATACATAATAGGTAGAGCTTGACATCATTATATATTATTTCAATTTAAAATATGTAAGTGATATGACTAAAATATATAATCTTTTATTTTTTAGACTAATTTTAGGATTTTATCTTAAGCAATCCCTTGTGATCTGATATGCAATATAATATAATATAATATAATATATTATAATTTAATATAATATAGGATGTCATAACAAAGTGTAGCATCATGCATTATAGCATATTATTATGTATCATTACTTATTTGTTAGCATATTTTAGTTTCTTATAGTATGATGTAGTAGAGTTTGTCTTGGTATAATTCATAAAATATTGATTTATAGGTGAGATGATGGGATTTGGTCAAATTTAAGGTAAGCTTTAAGGAACATCATTGGGGGTGTGCTATGGTGTGTCATTTAATAAAAAGAATGGAATTTTGCATCCAAAATAAATGTTCATTTTTCAACCAAATTTTATAAATTTTTTGCTTAAAGTGATTCATTTAAGGAGTAATGTAAGATAATATATTATATGGAAGCATATTAAAATATAATGTACATAACAATATAACTTAACATATATATATATATATATATATATATATATATATATATATATATATATATATATATATATATATATATATATATATATATACTGTGGTGTGTCATTAAATGTTATTGTACATTTTAGTATGTTTTACTTTTGTTATAATACATTGGGTCAAAACTCACAAAAATGTTAATTTGAAGGTTGAGATGGAAGAGTTTTGCCAAATTCATGGCACACCAAGAAGCAACACAAAAATTATGCTATTTTTTTACCATTTCTAATAGAAAAAAATAACAATTTTACATCCAAAATGAACATTATTCATATTTTGAGAAAATTTTGTTATTTGTTTTTTAAGTGATTCTAAAGAGGTGTAATGTTAGACAATATATTATATTATATCAAATTATAATATAATATAGTGTGTTAATTCATACTATAATATGTTTAGCATGATATTGTATAGTTAGTTTGAGCTTGCACCATCACAAATCATAAAATGTTGATTACAATGTTAAGATGATGTAATTTGAATGAATACATTGTTAGGCTTTTGGTTGAAGTATTAAAGGTGTGTATAAGAGAAGAAATAAGATTTGATGAATATTCCATGTTAAGGACATGGAGGGAGATCCGCTAGGGGATCACACATGCATTGGACATGACATGTGAGGGATCTATGTCGAGGGCATAGAAGAAAAAAATCTACTAGGGATAAGATTTCAATTTGATTTGATTATATGACTGTGGAAAGAAGATCTGCTAGAGAAAAATAATCTATAATCCACCAAGGATTAAGATCGAATCAACTTTAATTTGTTTTGTTTTAATTGATGTGGAGTCATATCTAATAGAGATATGGGCTCGAGTCTGAGGGGCGGTATATGAACCTTCCACTAGGGAAGCAGGTTCGAGTTATCTACTAGGGATTGGGATTTGAGTTTGATAGATTTGTTTGGGGATGTATCTATTGGGAATAAGAGTTTGGTTGGATTTCTTTGATTTAGACTCTATTGGGGAGTTGGTTTAATTTGGGTCAACTGGAGAGATTGGTTTTGAATTTGATTTTTTTCCTTGACTTGTTTATATATGATTTGAGCTCCACAAGGGAGAAGGGTGTGATTTAACTCCACTTAGAAAAATCAGATTGGGTTTAATTTAATCTGAGTTAATATATGGACCATATTGGTGTGCAATGGACCCACTGAGAAAGGGCTATATCAGCTTTGACCTACCTAAAGTTACAAATCCAAAGGGATAGTCTAGCATCTGCGGGGTAAATCTAGCTAACCTAAAGGGTTGTCTTTGATGTAATATGCTAGGAAGAAGGCATGTAGCATACATCTTCCAAAATGAGGAACAACCTTTGGGTGACTGTTGGATGCACAACAAATCAAACGACCTAGGGCGACTATTGAGTGAATGTCGTTGGGGACTTATGTTAACTCAAATTAGTCTGGAAGAATTTTATCTTAATTTCATCTGATTTGATATGGTTTATTTATTTTAGTTTGATTTTGAATTGAGGACATATCCGATGGGGATGTGAGCTCAGTCTAATTTAAAAGATTTAATTTATGGACCATGTCAGTGTGCGATAGACCCACTGAAAAGGGGTTATATCAGACTTGTCCTATCTCAAATTTACAAATCCAAAAGGATAGTCTACTGGTTGTGGGGTAGAGCTAGCCAACCTAAGGGTTGCCTTTCAATGTGCAATGTGTGCTAGAAAGAGAAGTATTACATCTTCTAAAGGAGGAGAAACAAGGGGTTGGTGACCAAATCGAATATGACTTAGGGGCGACTATAGAGTAAATACCGTTGGGGACTTATATCAACTCAAGAGTAGTCAAGCAATTCCTATAGGGTGTTTTGCTGACATTGCGCAAAAGATAGGATGTCTTCTTGGGAAAAGGTACCACTAGTGGAGTCCTCCTAATCCATAAGTGAATATATATTTTGTTTATATGTTTGTGTGAACCTCTTGGTGTGCAAGACCACACTAAGAAGGTGATATGTTAGCCTTGACTTATCTCAGATTTACTGGACCATGGGAGAATCTGCACATCCACAGGATGGATTCTCCAACCATAAATGTGGTTACTTGAATGGGGAACTATCTAATCTAATAGTAACCCGGGTAGTGTCTAAATGGGGTCGTGAAGGATGTGATCCAAATATAGTGTCCATAGGGGAGGTGCTGCTAGGGGCATTATCTTGAGCCCTGGAAAAGAAATCTTATAGGTGTACGGTGGCCAACTCAAGGAGAAAGCATAGCAGATGCCATGAGTGGTGTATCCTAAGTGCAGAACCAACCAACCTAAGGTGTATCAACATGAGTGGTGTATCTGCCAACATAGTGAGAACCAACCAACTTTGCATGCCCATCGGTGTCCAATGATCAATCTAGAAAGCATGTAGGCTTACAACTTTCCAAGAGGAACTCATCATCGGGATAATCTATCATCGACGGGATAGATGCTATCTGACCTAGAGCGACTAATAAGCTGGGAGCCTCGAGGAAAGACTGGACATAGACATGAAGTAGTCATGAGGGAAGGAGTCACTAGAGGACTTATCCTAAACCTAAAATATACTTGACCCAGTTAGTGCACAAAGGCTAATCCAAGAAGAAGGCATAGCAGACTCACATCATCTTAAATAAAGCCAACATGAGATAGCTTACCAGCCACACAATAAGGCCTACCAAACTAATAAGGTGCTCGTCAGTGTGTAGTGGCCAAATAAGGAAGGAAAGCATAGTAGACTTACATCCTCCAAAGTAACAAGACCACTAGGGTGACACGCTAATGGTAGTAGCCACCGACCTAGAGCAGCTATTGAGTGAGTGCCACTAGGGGCATTGTCTCAACTTAGAGTATCTAAGACAAAAGATATGTGTTTATTTTATATGTTTGGGTGTAGTTTGTGTTTGTGTTATGTCGATGAAGGATAGGACACCACTCTGGTTCCTTACACCTATGCTAAACACATCGTGGTGGATTCACAAACAAGAATACTTTCAATATGGAAGTGAATTTGAAATGTAATTTTCATTGATGATAATTATTTTCAAACATGATTTATAATATTTCTTTAAGTAGATCCCAATGGTTGGAAGCATTGGGAGCTCTCCCTTATGATTAATAAGTTGATAAGATCCTCCTTGGTAGGTTTTTTCTATGGCAAAAGGGCCTTCCCATGTGAGTTCAAACTTGCCTCCCATCTTATGACAGGCAACAATCAGTCTCCTTAGAACTAAAATAAGCTCTCCTACTTGAAAAGCTCTAGAACGGGCCAACTTATTATGAGCTTGAATCATTTTAGGTATGTACAACTCAAGGTTTTAACATGCCCACAAGTATCTCTTCTCCGAACCTTCGAGCTCTTCTAACCACAACTTAGCGTTCTTCTTTATTATGATCTTACTACCCACAGCTATCCTTAGTGATGGGAGTTGGACTTGTAATGATAGAATGGCTTTGGACCCATACACTAAGGAGAAAGGAGTAGACTAGGTTGGAATTCTATATGTGGTGCGGTAGGCCCACAAGGCTTCAACTAACTACACATGCCACTGTCGCTTATTATTTTTGAGTGTCTTCTTCAGTATTTGGATGAGAGTTTTACTGAAGGCTTCTATTAAGCCATTTTCCTTCAGGTAGTTGATGATAGAATATGGTTCCTAAAAAATTGGAGCACATGCTGAGTTGTGATCTCTCTAAGTGGAATTACTTTCGTCCATTTAGAAAAGTAGTCAATAGCAACTAAGATGAACTGATGACCCTTGGAAGAAGGAGGATAAATCAGACCCATTATGTTGGTACCCCAACACTCGAATGACCATGAGGCCAATGCAGGATGTAGAATGTTAGATGGTTGGTGATGGACCACATCGTGTATTTGACATTAGTGGCATTGCCTATATCCATGCAATCTTTGATCATCGACGACCAGTAGTATCCTAGTCTCTTGATCTTGGCTTTCATCTTCGAACCAGATTAGTTGGCTCCACATAATCCTAAGTGTACCTCGGTCATGATCTTACAGGATTCCTGGTTGTCTAAATATCATAACCATATATGATCAAAACATTGCCAATACAAGACACCATCAACAAGAGCATAGGAAAGTGCTCTCTACTTCATCTGATGGGCTTGAGACTTCTCCTAAGGTAGTTTTCCTTTATTTAGGTAATCCATGAATGATTGCCTCAAATCTAACTCCTCATCCTTCTTATCAATGGCCTCTCTTCAAGAGAGTACTTTTTGATGAGTTCAATATCAATAATGGATAAGACTTATCTATTTTAGACCTTTATTGATATGGAGTCATCCTCCGGACATGACAACTCCTTGGCAACCTTGGCTAAAGCATATGCTATGATGTTTTCTCCTCAAGGAATCTTATAAATGGTAACCTCTGCGATTTTGGCCAACAACTCCATGGTGTACTTGTGGTAGTGATGGAGCTTAGGCTTTATAACCTTATAGGACCCAATGATTTGGTTGATAACTAGCTGAGAATCCTCGAAGATGTTGATGTTCAGGATGCTTCAAGTAACGGCTAACTCCGGACCGGCAATCAGAGCCTTATATTTGACTTCGTTGTTGGTGCAAATCAATTAAACTACCTCAAGTGAAATCAATCTTTCATGTTAAATTGAATCCTTCTACACTTAGAAAATATAACACTAATGCCTAATAAGACTTACCACATAAGCCTTAATACACACATTAGAATTAAGTTAACACTTCTAGCTCTAAGTTAGGATGGTGTATGATGTAATGTATGTTTTGTTTTATGATGTATTATTTTAGATTGGAGTTAGGGTGTATGCTCCGTAGACTAGATGATAGGCCAATACTAGCCTAATCATATTTTCTATAAGGGATTATGCTTAAGGGATGCTTAAAAATAAATGTGAATGTTTTTTTTTGTAGGTTACTTAAATCCTTGAGCATAATCCAAGTTATGACAAGTGGACTTAGTTACCCATGTGTAAGGTGCTAAGTCCAAATTATAAATAAAATTTCTTGGGATTATATGTATATTTAGCAAACCTCTATTTTGTAGGTGTAGTTAAATTTACTTTTCCCACATAAATATAATATTTACAATAGGAATTAGGATTAATGCTATGGGAGATTAGGATGAGCGGTGACCATAAGGCTTTGTCTTGGGGTGCCTTGTGATTCCTTATAACAAGCACCATCCAAATCAAAGAAGGAACCAAATCAGAAATGGAGATATGAAGAAAGAAGACCCCCATAGCATTTAATACAATTATAATTATTCTTTCATATTCGGGTTATATAAGGGTAGAGCTCTACCCATCTTTTCTCTCTTGGGTTATGCGGTACCCGACCGCACCTTTTATTCTTTTATGATAGTTTCTATAATTGTTTGATGTTATGTTTACATTGTGCATTAGGATGGCATATTTTCATAGTTTCTTAAATGATTAATGTTTTAATGTGTGGCTTGGATATGATTATGCTCTTAGGATAAAAATAACTTTTCTACCCAACTAATCACTCATAACTAAATTTTAAACAACTCATAACTTCATCATAAAGCCTAAGACATAAATAAGGTAATTAAAAGATTTAGCAACCCCTTAGCTGTATGGTTGTATGTTTCACATCATGCATGCATATTCTCTCTTGAACATGAAGGATCTCCATCTTTGCACGATAAAGGAATGCTTGACATGTGATAGAATCCTTTATGGTGGAGAACTCCTTCTTCTAGCTGATTTGATCCATAACTTATTTTGTCATGCATTTAGGCATAAGAAATCCTAAAGCCTTTGTCAAAATGATGTGCCTTAAATGAAATAAAATTTGAAAAGATTTTGCATCTACAGATTAAGTCATATGCTCATACCACTCATGTTCTAGTCTCTTAAGGAGTGTGTTTAGGACTTTAATCACTTTCTAATTAAATAACTCATAGTTATCTTGCAATTCATAAGACTGGGTTAGATGGTTTTAAAATCATAGGATAAGTTATCTAGCTGCCACTCTAGGCAGTTGTATGTCAAGAATCAGATAATTTATTCTCTCGGGTGGAGGTAAACCCTTATGCCCACCTATTACTTAGATTTAGGTCATGCTTTAGCTCATACTATGGAGGGGCTATCTGCTCACTAGAACCAATGACTTACTTACTTTTATCCTGAGGTGCTACCCTAAGAGGTAGAACTTTGCCACTACGTAGGTTGACTTCAGTGACTTCTTGGAATGATAAGCTTGTGGAAAGTTCTACCTCTCATCGGGCATAGCTACAGCTTCTCCTATGGGATCCTTAGAGTCAGTTAACTCTAAGTCAATCTCAAGAGGTGAACTTGATTGATTCAGAGAAGGATAATCTGACTCTGAATCCAAAAGGAAAGGATCAAAACTACAAAAGCTATTATTTTTATTTAGACTCGGAGAGCTTTCAAAAGGAATAAAATCAAGAGCATCAGATGTAGACAATATATACGTAGAATTAGCTTTCTTCATTAATTTGTTTTTGGGTGGAGGTACATGATAGAAATCAAGTAAAGTAAGCAAAGTAAGGGATTTAGTGCCTTTATCCGTAGATACAATGCTCCTTCAATAGAAGAGGAGCTAGAATAAGAGGTGGTAGCTGCAATGGTGGAGGGAGTATTGGACTCAGTTGGTGGCTAGCCTGAACTATCTTAGAGCAAGTATGGTGAGGCACTCTTCGGCTATCACCCTCCCTGAGTTGTCATTTGCAACTAACAAACCTTCTTTGGTGTTGGAGGTTTGAGCTACTTCAGGCACCTGTAAGGAAAGCTTCTTGATCTTAAAAATGATCTTCTTCGAGGTTCGGGATATGGAAATATCCTAACCTTTTTGGGTCTTAAGAGGATCACAAGTATCCCCAAGGATTTCTCTAACAGAACTGAATGGTTGTTCTAATAAGCATTTCTTAAGGATAACTATGGCTCTCAACTTGTAGCTGTGCTCAAGCTAGTCCTTAAAAGTGATACAATCCTTTAAGACATGGCCTAACATGCGATGGTAGGGGAAATAGCTAGAATCATCGCTCTTGCCCACTTCCTCCGTCCTATTAGGCTCTGCTAACTGAAAGTCTCTCATATCAGCAAGAGTACGTGGAAAGTAGCTACCTGGCGATGGATATGAATACCACTTCTTGGGTAGGCTCGAGGTGGTGGAAATGATCATTTTTTGTACTGATTGTGTGGTGGTATGAGAGGTGGTGGAAGAGGAGGTGGCAAAGGAGGCTGAGCTTGTAGTATCTCATACTGAACTCTGGCTGGTTGCTTCTCTCTGTCCACGAACACAACTGTCCCTAGCTTCTTCTCAAACACATTCTACTGCTTGGGCCTAGATAATTGGTCAAGTAAGGACAACTGTTTGGCTTCCTCTTGTAGGATAGCTGGCTTATTGATTAATTTCTTGAATGTTTTGATGGTAAATCCCTTAAGCATGAAGGCAACCGGGCCATGAATATTCTTGAGAAGAATCTCAATGGCATGTTGTTCGGACAGCTGTGGTTTGTATTTCAAGCTCAGGTTGTGCCACCTGAGAATGTAATCAACAAGGACTCGTTGAATTTATGTTTCTCTACAATGAGGTCGCATACAATCACCCTATACTAAGCTCCAGCAAACCTCTTCATGAAGAAGTGCTCCAACTCAGCAAAAGCCTTCTTGTTGGGGAGTTCAGCAAATCAAATGTAACACGATACAAATGAAAAGGCGAAGAGGAGTGCATTCTTTAACACTGGTTACAACTCACTCTAAAGTGTGCAAATGTTATCGTGGGTTCCCACGCCATCAAAGATCTTGAAGGATGGTGGCACAAAACCCTAAAATAAAAATAAATAAAACCTAAAACTAAAAATGAACCTAAAAATAAATAAAAATAAAATGTAAACCCTAAACTAAAAAAAACATAAACCTAAATAAATAAAATAAAATAAACATAAACCTAAATTAAAATAAATAAACTAAAATAAATAAACCTAAACTAAGTAAAACTAAAATAAATAAAATAAATAAAATAAACTAAAACCTAAACCCTACTAAACCTAAACCCTAAACCCTAACACTAAACCCCAAAATCGTGAACCTTAAACCCTAAATCCTAAAACTGCAACCCTAAACACTAAACCCTAAACCTCAAACCCTAACCCTAAAATCTTAAACCCTCCTTAAACCCACAAACCACAAACCTAAAATTACTAAATAAAACCAAATAAAATAAAATAAAATAAATCTAAACCTAAATAAAATAATAATAAAATCAAATAAAACTAAACCTAAACCAACTTAAACCTAAAAATAAATAAATAAATAAATCTAAACTAATATAATAAATAAAACCTAAACTAAATTAAAAAATAAAATCAAATAAAAATACTACATAAATTAAAAAATAATTAACCTAAAATAAAACTAAATAAAACCTAAACCTAAAAATAAAACCTAAAAATAAATAAAAAATAAAATCTAAACCCAATAAAATAAAGCCAAAATAAAAAAATAAAATAAAAGATAAATAAACTAACCTAAACTAAATAAATAAAATAAAAAACTAAAATTTAACTAAACCTATCTAAAAAAAACCTAAAACCTAAAATAAAAATCTAAAACCTAAACTAAAAAATAAAATAAAACCTAAACATAAACATAAAATAAAATAAAACCTAAACCTAAAATAAAATAAAAATAAAATTAAAAAAAATAAACTTAAAAAATAATAAACTAAAATAAATAATCTAAACTAAAATAAATAAACTTAAAATAAATAAACTAAGCTAAAATAATAATAAAATGAAGCTAAAAATAAATATAAAATAAAGTAAACTAAATAAATAAAATAAACTAAATAAAGTAAAGAAACATAAACCTGTTTACTTAATTAAAAGAAACTAAACCCTAAACCTATAAACACTAAATTCTGGGCCATACCACTAACCCACCTGATCCCATACCTCATCATGGGCCTGACCCTGGGCCTAAACTGAGCCCTCAGGCCACTGGGCCACTAACTGAGCCATGAGCCTGGGCCACACCCAGGCCCAAACTAGCCATATACTGGGCCCAAATCCTGGGCCACTGAGCTCTTGACCTGAGCCCTGAGTTAACCACTCCACCCTCTGAGGCCTAACTACCCTGATTGGGAGGCCACTAACCACTGGGCCAAACCAGCCAAAACCACAAAACAGGCAGCCACCAAACCTGAGGAGGCCCTGATCCCCTGGGTTATGGGTCTTACCCTCAAGATCCTGGGCTTACCACTGAGCCCAGGCTTAAACCATAAAAACTAAACCTAAACTAAAAAACCTAAAAATAAAATAAAATGAAAAAACTTGAACCTAAATAAAATAAAACCTAAACTAAAATAAACCTAAACCTAAAATAATAAATAAATAATAAATAAACTAAAAATAAAATTAATAAAACCTAAACTAAACTAAAATAAAATAAACCTAAGAATAAAATCATATAAAATAAAATACGTAAAATAAAATAAAATAAAATAAAAACTAAATAAAACCTAAACCTAAGACCTTAAAATAAAACTAAAATAAATAAAAAAAATAAAACCTAAACACTAAACTAAAGAGAAACGAACCTAAAATAAAATAAAATAAAATAAAATAAAATAAACCAACATTAAAATAAACTAAACTAAAATAAATAAACTAAACTGAAGCTAAATAAAAATAAAATAAAATAAAACCTAAACCTAAACTAAAAATATATCAAAATAAACTAAAATAAAACCTAAACTTAAACCTAAAAGATAAAATAAAAACTAAACCTAAAAAATAAAAATAAAACCTAAACCTAAAATATATAATAAAAAAACTAAACTCAGCTAAAAAAATAATCCACAAACTGTATTCCAAAAAACTAAAATAAAAATCTAAAATAAATAAATAAACTAAGATTAAAAAATAAACCGTGAGAAAATAAAATCTAAATAAACTAAAATAAACAAAAAATAGACTAAATAAATTAAATAAACCTAAACCTACCGGTTCACTTAATTTTTTAAAAAAACCATAAACCCTATATCCTAAACCCTAAACCCTAAACCCCAACCCTAAACACTAAACCATAAAAGTATAAACCCTAAAACTTTAAACCCTAAACCCTAAACTTAAACCTAAATTAACTAAATAATTTAAAAAATAAACCTAAACCCTAAAACCAAAAAAACCTAAACCCTCAGAATGAGCAGATCCTTGATGGCAAGAACATCATCATCAACAAGGCTCAGTCTAGGTTATCGTAATGGTGGTGGGGGATTTGGAGGTGTTGGGGATGTGGAGGTGGTGGTCGGAGCAGTGGTGGTTATGGAGGCGGGAGCAAGAGATCGGGGATATAATGGTGGATCCTGCTACTCGAGAGGCATGGGTGGTTCTGATGGGAATTGGAGAAACTAAAGAATGACCAATCTGATCTACTACTTATGGAGCTGCGTCTTTATAGTAGAGATAATTCTAGTTATCTAGGGTTTTTGATTTGCTCCATGAGTGCTCATTTTTGATCTATGTCATCACTTGTGTCTTAGAAAACTTGGTGTGTTACTTCGTTGATGAAATCAAAAGATGGTGAACTATGTACTGGCGAGTGAGGAGGAAACTTCGGTGGAGGCTCCGGTAATCTGGCAGTGCAAATCGTTAGTCGACGGGTATAGGGGAAAGACTAATCAAACCATCTAGAAGCTGGTTCCCTCCGAAGTTTCCCTCAGGATAGCTAGAGCCCCGGGCGGAGTTCTATCGGGTAAATCCAATGATTAGAGGCATCGGGGGCACAACGCCCTCGACCTATTCTCAAAATTTAAATAGGTAGGATGGCTAGGCTGCTTCGTTGAGCCATGCCAGAAGTCGAGCTCCAAGTGGGCCATTTTTGGTAAGCAGAACTTGCGATGCAGGATGAGCAGGAAGCCGGTTATGATGCCACTGCGCCCGAACCCACAAAGGATGTTGGTGGATTAAGGCAGTGGGGCGGTGGTCATGGAAGTTGAAATCCATGAAAGTGTGTGTAACTCACTGTCGAATCAACTAGCCCCAAAAATTGATGGCCCTTAAGCGCGACCCTCACGGCCATGGTGGCTGAGCCTAGATGAGTAGGGAGGCGTGGCCCAGTAAAACAGGCGCGAGCGATGCGGGTTGGTGCGGATCTTGGTGGTAGCCTTGAGCCACACGTCAAAGGAGCTGCAGACATGAGCTTACAATCCTTAATGTCTCATGCGCAAACAAGCATGGCTTGCCCAGTGCCAAGTTTGTTGGTGGTGGCAGTTACAGGCCTCCAGCGGGCACTGACCTCGACAGCCTTAGCGTGTGCATGCCGACCTCAGCGGTATTGGCCGATGGGCCTTAGCGAGGCCAGCTGAGAACTAGGCGTTCTTGGGACCCGAAAGATGGTGAACTATGTTAAAAAAAATGTTGAATATGAATTTGTTCTCTGTTTAAAAATAATAATAATAATCTAAAACCTTAAACTAAAACCTAAACCCTAAATCCTAAATCGTATACCCTAAAAACCCTAATCCCTAAACCCTAAATCCTAAAACTCTAAACCCTAAGCCCTAAACCCTAAACACTACACCCAAAACCCTAAAGCCTAAACCCTAAACTGACCCAGTAAACCTAAATACTCAAACTAGCTAGCCACACAAACCATCAACTAACCCTAAACCCTATAAACCCTAAAAAGTTAAAATCTAATCCTAAACTAAATAAAACCTAAAAATAAAATAAAAAAATAAACATAAACAAATAAAATTAAAAAATAAACTAAAATAAAACCTACTAAAACCTATTGCCTTGGCACCTAAACCTAACTAAGATAAAATAAACCATAAATAAGATAAAAAATTAAATGGAAAACCTAAAATAAAAATAACAGATAAAAAACATAAATAAACCAAAATAAATACCCACCTAAACTAAAAAAACCTAAACCTAAAATAAATAAAATAAAACATAAACATAAACTAAGATAAACTAAACTAAGATAAATAAACCTTCACTGTGCACAGGCTCTAAACTAAATAAGATAAAATGATCTAAAATAAACCTGATCTAAACTAAAAAACTTAAAATAAACCTAGATAAAACTTAAAACCTTTTGCCTAAAGGATAAAATAAACCTACCAAATAAAAATAAAACCTAAGATAAAGATAAAATAAAATAAAACTACAAAGATAAAATAAACTGAGCCCTAGGCCTAAGATAAACTAAGATAAAATATAAACTAAAATAAATAAACAAGATAAATCTAGGTAAGATAAGATGGGCTTAAATAAAGATGGATCCTCGCCCTAAAGCCACATAGATCTGATGCTGAGGCGTGAGGACCCTAGCCACAGGCCTAATGACCCCAAGGCTGAGCCTAGGCCCACCTGGCTGACCAGGACCTGACAGGCCACTGAGCCACTGGGCCACAGGCTCATCCCAGATCCTGGGCCACAGTTCTGGCCAGGCCTGGGCCCAGGCCACAGGCCCTGGGCCCTGGGCTAGGCCCTGATTGACCCTGGGCCCTGGGCCAGGCCACAAGATCCTGGGCCCTGAGCTCACAGGCTGACTGGCCAGCCTGGGCTGAGCTGAGCCAAACCCTAAAGGCTTAAACCCAGCTAAACCTAAACCCCACCACAAATAATAAACCCTAGATCTTTGGGCTAAACCCACCCTAATCTCTAACAAACTGGCTGAGCATGACCAACCCTAACCTAAATCCTAAAGCCTTAACCCTAAACCACAAACCATACCACACCCTAAACCTAAACCCTAAATACCAAACCCACAAACCTAAACCTAAAGTAACTAAATAAATTAAAAATAAACCTAAACCCTAAAAATTAATAAGCCTAAACCTAAACCTAAATCTTAAGAATGGGCAGAACCTTGATGGTAGGAACATCACCATCAACCAGGCTTAGTCTAGATCTGGAGGTGGAGGTAAAGGTGGAGGCAGTGGTTATCATTGTGGTTGTGGGGATATGGAGGTCCCGGTGGATATTGAGGTGGTGGTCGGAGCAGTAGTGGTTATGGAGGAAGGAGGAGCGACGGAGGTTACAATTGTGGTGGTGGTGGAGGGAGAGATCGGGGATATGATGGTGGATCTTGCTACTGAGAGAAGGGTGGTTACAGAACTTCGAGAAACTAAAGAACGATCGATATTTCTTATAGAACAGTGTCTTTATAGTAGAGATGGTTCTAGTTATCTATGGTTTTCTATTTGCTCTATGCATGCTCATTTTTTATCTATGTCACCACTTAGGTCTTAGAAAACTTAGTGTGTTATTTGGTTGATGAAATTGAAAAGAAGAAATGTTGAATCTGAATTTATTCTTTGTTAAAAAAAAAACAAAACAAAAAACCCTAAACCCTAAAATAAAACATGAACTCTAAACCTAAAACCTTATCCCAAAACCATAAACCTTAAACCTTAAACCCTAAACTTTAAACCCTAAACCCAAACCCTTAAGCCCTAAAGCCTAAAGCATAAACCACAAAAACTGTCTAAACCCTAACAAACCCAAATTCTAAACCTAAACCCCAAATACAGACCCCAAACCCTAAACTCACCCAAACCTGACCCTAAACCCTGACCCTGCTAAACCCTAAATCCTAAACCTAATCCTAATCCTAAATCCCAAACACTAAACCCTAAACCTAAACTAAACTAAGCTTAAATTAAAATAAAATAAACTAAAATAAAATAAAATAAATAAAAATCGAAACTAAACTAAAAAATAAATAATGTAAAAAAATAAAAACTAAACCTAAAATAAAAATAAAATAAATCTATAATAAATAAAATAAAAACTAAATAAAAACATAAACCTAAAAAATAAACCTAAAAACAAATAAAAATTAAAACCTAAACCCTAAACTAAAAAAAACCTAAACCTAAAATAAAATTAAAATAAACCTAAACCTAAACTAAAATAAAATAAGCTAAAATAAATAAGAACTCAAACTTAAACCTAAAATAAACTAAACCTAAACCTAAACATAAACTAAATAAAATAAAATAAATTATAAATAAACCAAATCCTAAACTAAAAATAAAACACGAGATAAACATAAAATAGAAATCTAAAATCTAAACCTAAAAATTAAATTAAAATCCTAAACCTAAACCTAAAAATAAAAAAAATAAAACTTAAACCTAAATAATAAAATAAAAATAAAAGTAAACTAAAAAATAAACATAAACTTAAACCTAAACTAAGAAATAAACTAAAATAAAATACCAAAACTAAAATAAATAAACCTAAAATAAATAAACTAAACTAAATAAAAATAAAAATAAACCTGAATGAAAATAAAAAATAAAATAAACTAAAATAAATAAAGTAAATAAACTAAACCTATTAGTTTACTTAATTTGAAAAATTAAAAAAATTAAAAAAATTTAAAAAAAATAAAAATAACCCTAACCTTATACTAAATGCTAAAACTAACCTAAACTATACCTACAACCCTAATCCCAAAACCCTACCCAAAACTCTCCACACCACCTACCCACCTCACCCTAAAACCCTAAACCTTAAACACCCCAAAGCTAAACCACAAAAGCCTAAACCCTAAAACCTACAACCCAAAACCCAAAACCTAAATGTAAACCCTAAGAATGGGCAGAACCTTGATGGAAGGAACATCACCATCAACTAAGCTCAGTCTGGATCTGGTAGTGGAGGCGAAGGTGAAGGGTGATTATCGCAGTGGTGGTCGGGGATCTTGAGGTGTTGGGGAAATGGAAGTGGTGGTCGGAGTAGTGGTGGTTATGGAGGCGGAGGAGAGATCAGGGATATAATGGTGGATCTTGCTACTCGAGAGGCTGTGGTGGTTCTGATGAGAACTGGAGAAACTGAAGAATGGTCAATCTGATCTACTGCTTATGGAACTGTGTCTTTACAAAAATGATGGTTCTAATTATCTAAAGTTTTTTATTTGCTCTATTTGTGCCCATGTTTTATCTATGTCGTCCCTTCTATCTTAGAAAACTTAGTGTGTTACTTGGTTGATGAAATCAAAAAGAAGAAATATTGAATATGAATTTATTCTATGTTAAAAAATACTAAAAACCCTAAACCCAACTAAACCAGACGAGACCTAAAACTAAACCCTAAACCTAAACCTAAACCCTAAATCCTAATCCAAACCCTAAACCCTAAACCACAAAACTAAATCCTAAACCACACCCTAAAGCCTACAAACCCCATAAAACAAGCTCTGCCCTAAACCCTAAACCCTCAACTAACCTTAAGCCCTCAACCCTAAATAGCTAAAAACATAATCCTAAACTAAATCAAACCTAAAATAAAATAAAAAAAACATAAACCAAAATAATATTAAATAATAAAATAAAACTAAACTAAACCTAAACCTTAACCTAAACCTAAACTAACTAAAAATAAAATGAACCAAGAATAAAGGTAAAATAAAATAAAAACTAAATGTAAAAGACCTAAAATATAAATAATAATAACTAAATAAAAAAGCACCTAAAAAAGTAAACCTAAAATAAATAAAAAAAAACCTAAAACTAAAAAACCTAAACATAAAATAAAAGAATAAACATAAACCTAAATTAAAGATAAACTAAACTAAAATAAATAAAACCTAAACCTAAACCTAAAATTAACCTAAACCCTAAGCTAAATAAAATAAAATAAACTAAAATAAACCTACTAAACTAAAAGCATAAAATAAACCTAAAACCTAAACCTAAAAAAAATAAAATAAAACCTAAACCTAAACCTAAAAAAGGAAAAAATAAAACCTAAACATAAAAAATAAAATAAAAATAAAACTAAACATAAAATAAACATAAACCAAAACCAAAACCTAAAAATAAACTAAAATTAAAAACTTAAGCTAAAATAAATAAACTAAACTAAATAAAAATAATAAATAAACTTCAATAAAAATAAATCATAAACCCTAAAAAAAATTTAAACCCTAAATCCTAAATGCTAAATCATAAAATTAACCCTAAACCATAAAAAATCCTAAAGTCTAAAGCCTAAACCCTAAATCCTAAACCTTAACCTAAATCTAACCTAAACCTTAAACTCTAAACTCCACTCTGCCCTAAACCCACCTAAATCTATAATACTAAATCTAATTTGACACTAAACTCCCTAAACTGGCATAACCCTACTCCACCCAAAATCACTCTAAACCCTCTGAAACCTCTAAATACCCTAAACTAAACTAACTAAACTCCTACCTAAACCCTATTAACTTTAAAGCTGAGTAAACTTAAACTGAGCCTACCCTAAACTATAAACTCCTCTGAGGCCAAACCCTATACCCTTCTAAACCCTAAACCCTAAACCTAAACCCTAAACCTAAAAAACCTAATCACTAAACCCTTGTTGAGGCATAAAAGCATAAACCTTAAAACCACAACCACAACTAAACCTTAACCTAAATCTAACCACAAACCATAAACCCTAAACCTTAAACCTAAACTAAATAGTAACTAAAATTAAAAAAAAAAACCTAAAACCCTAAAACTTAATAAACCTAAACCTAAGAATGGTAGAACCTTCCGCGGCGGAACGTCACCATCAATGGGCTCTGTCAGCGGTGGAGATGAAGGAGGAGGTGGTGGTTATCACAGTGGTTGTGGGGATATGGAGGTCCTGGTGGATATGGAGGTGGTGGTCAGAGCAATGGTGGTTATGGAGGTGGGAGGAATGGAGGTTACAACCATGGTGGTGGTGGAGGAAGAGATTGGGATTATGATGGTTGATCCTCCTACTCAAGAGACGGGGGTGGTTCTGATGGAAACTTGAAAGCGAAGAACAACGACTTATCGATCTGTTGCTTATGGAAATGTGACTTTATAGTAGAGCAGTTCTAGTATCGAGGTTTTGATTTGCTCATGCATGCTCATTTTTTATCTATGTTGCCACTTGGGTCTTAGAAAACTTGGTGTGTTACTTGGTTGATGAAATAAAAGAAGAATGTTGAATTTATTCTTTATTAAAATTTAAAAATAAAAAAAACCCTAAACCCTAAAATAAAATATGAACCTAAAACCTTAACCCAAAATCATAAACCCCTAAACCTAAGCCCTAAAACTAAAGCTTAAAACCTAAAACTAATACTAAACTCTAAACCCTAAACCCAAACTATAAACCCCCCAAACCCCAAAACCCCTAAACCCTAAACTAACTAAACCTTAAACTTAAACACCTAAATCCCCAAATCCTAAACCCTAAACTTAAACCCTAAACCCTAACCTAAACCCCCCAAATCTAAATCTAAACTCTGGCTAAATCTAAACCTAAACCCTGACCCTACACAACCTACCCCACTATAAAAACTAAAAAACCTAAACTAAAAACCTAAAAAATAAAATAAATAAAAGCCTAAACCAAAATAAGATAAAATAATAAAAAAATGGAGCATAAACTAAAACAAACTAAACCTAAACCTAAACCTAAACCAAAATACAATAAAATTAAAACTAAAATGAAATAAAATAAATAAAAAAATCTAAACTAAAAAAGAAATAAAAGCATAAATAAAACTACACTTAAAATAATAAATAAATAAACTTATAATAGATAAAAAAAAACCTAAACCTAAAATATATAAAATAAAACCTAAACCTAAGCTAAAAAAAAAAACCTCTGAATAAAATAAAAAAAACCTAAACCTAAACTAAAATAAATAAACTAAAATATATAAAACCTAAACCTAAACCTAAAATAAACTAAATCTAGACCTAAACATAAACTAAATAAAATAAAATAAGCTATAAATAAAACAAAACTAAACTAAAAAATAAAACCTAAAATAATAATAAAATAAAATAAAACACTATACCTAAACCTAAAAAAAATAAAATAAAACCCTAAACCTAAACCTAAAATAAAAATAAAACCTAAACCTAAAAATAAAATAAAATAAAAGTAAACTAAAAAAAAACTTAAACCTAAACCTAAACCTAAAAAATAAACTAAAATAAAAAACCAAAACTAAAATAAATAAACTTAAAATAAATAAACTAAACTAAATAAAAATAAAAATAAACCTAAAAAAAAGAAAAAATAAAATAAACTAAAATAAATAAAAATTAAAGTAAATAAACCTAAACATACTAGTTTACTTAATTTTTTAAAAAATAAAAAATAAACAAATTTTAAAAAAAATGGCATTAAGTATGGGAATGGGTTAATGCCATTTTAGTTCTTACTTTGATTTGGGTTAATGCCATTTTTAATTAACCCATAAAATCAATTTAATTATGTTTCATTAAACCAAATGAATTAACAAGCATGGGAATGGGTTAGGACCAGCAAATATTTTCTCACATCCTTAAACCAAATAAAAGTATGAAACTAAAAATGGCATTAAGAAAGCTTTGGTTTACTTTAAATAGTTTTATTTGATATGATTGTCCTTAAGAATTAATTTGATTGAATAAAATCATGTGTTTATGTTTATTTATTCCCTTATAATCATATTAAATGTTGAATGTCATCTGAAATCATACATTCATGCTTTCAAAGTGAATTAAATCAAATGGTTTTCTTTTATTTAAGTTTGCATTTGTTGGATTAATCTATAATATATGTGGTTATTATCACTAATAAATTCAAATTGCTTTCTTAAAGTTTATAAATCAATTACATTGATTAAAGTGATAGTAGTTATGAGTACATATAGGTTTGGGATGTACTTATAACTTAAGTATGTGAAGTAAAGCTTTCCTTCCTTAATTCATGTGTGGTTGTTTACATTTTTCAATGTTAATAAGTATATAGTTTGGACATCTCGGGAATACAAGGCTTTAAGTAGCCCCAAAGAGGTCATTTGATTACCTCACTTCCCTGGTTAATCATGACACGTACTTATTTGATTTCATTTATATGTATTTCTACATTAGAATTTGGATAGAACTTTAATTCACATGTATAAATGATTCAATCAAAAAAATTACAATATTTGCATGATTCTCAACTTTATAGTTGTATATACGTTCATATGTATTTAAGATAGCAAGTGTTTAGTCTGGACATCCAGGAATACGAGGTTTTAATTAGCCCCAAGGAGTTCATTTGATTACTTCAATTTCCTAGTTTAATAATGGCACGTACTTACTTACATCTTTTACACATTAGGTATGCTTAATTAGAGAATGATGATCCCCTTTTATATGAAAAATACATGCATTCATAGTCATTTAAATGATTGAATTATCTAATTATGTGATTTGGAGTTCTCTTTCTCATGTTCATATGTACAAACTTACATATGTTTGAATGAAAATGGGTGTTTATTCTAAACATCCTGGGAATATAAGGCTTTAAGTGGCCCTAAGGATGTCAATTGATTACCTCACTTCCCTCATTTAATAATGGCACGTACCTATTTAACTTCATTTCTATATATTTTTGTATAAGAATTTGGATAGAGCTTTAAATTAATATGATTAAATAATTCAGTCAAATGAAGGAATATAAACCTTAAATATGCACATCTACATTCATCATTTAAGTGTGCTAAAATATGTTAAATGTATAGATATACTTAGGATTGAATCATATGCATGTTACATGTGATGGAAGGGAATGGTTTGATATATGTCATGTGATAGTAATCCAATTAAATTAATCTTGAGATGCCTTTCATATTGAATGAAGTTATTTAAAGTGAACCTATACATTGGATTGATTTAAAATGTATAACAAGCCATTCACTAAAGAGAACTAAATCGAATTAACATGCTTTAGAAAGTGGTTTAAGGTAGGGATGAAAGAGAAAAATGCTCTTTCTTCTCTTTATAACACTTAGTTGCTAAGTGTAATCATATGAAACAAAAGAAAACACAAATTAAAAATTCTTAAATCAATTAAATAACTTCGAGTGAAATCAACCCTTCATGTTAAATTAAATCTTTCTACACTTAGAAAATTATAACTTTGATGCCTAGCAAGACATACCAGACAAGCTTCAACACACACATTAGAACTAAGTCACCACTTCTAGTCCTATGTTAGGATAGCGTATGTATGGTGTATGTTTTTTTTCTGATGTATTGTTTTAGACTAGATATAGGGTGTATACTTCATAGACTGGATGTTAAGCTGCTCTTAGCCTAATCATGTTTTCTACAGGAGATTTTGCTTAAGGGGATGCTAAAAATAAATATAAATGCCCTCTTTGCAGGCTGCTTAAACCCTTAAGCATAATTCAAGTTAGGACACTAGGGCTTTGTTACCCATGTGCGGGGTGCTAAGTCCAAATCAAACATATATCTGTTTGGGATTGTATGTCTATTTAGCTAACCTCTGTATTGTAGGTGTAGTTAGATTTACTTTTTCTATTCTTAATGTAATTTTGCAATAAGAATTAGGATTAGTGCTATGGGGGATTTGGATGAGTTATGGCTAGAAGGTTTTGTCCTGGGGTGCCCTGCGATGCTTTTGAAACAAACACATCCAAACCAAGAGAAGGAAGAAAGAAGATATGATGAAATGAAGAAAAGAAGACCCCATAACATTTATTCATTTGTAAATTATAATTATTCTTTCATATTCTAGGTTGTATAAGGGTCGAATTTGGCTACCTTTCTTTTCTTTTTTGGGTTATATGGTGGTACCCGACTGCACTGTCCTCTTATTCTATTACACTATTTTATAAAATGTTTGAAGAATGTTTTAGTTTACGCATTATAAATGGCATGCTTTTCTTAGTTTTTAAATGATTGATGCTTTAATGTATGTGAAGTGATTAAGCTATTAGTATAAAATAAATTTTCTACCCAACTAATCACTCAAAACTAAAATTTTCTACAAGTCATAACCTCACCATAAAGCCTAAGTCTTAAATAAGATAATTAAAAGATTTAGCAACCCCTTAGCTGAATGGTTGAATGTTTCACAACATGCATATCATATTATTTCACTCTTAAAGATAGGGGATTTCCATCCTTGCACGATAGGAGAATGCTTGACCTTTGAGGTCATCCCTTGTGTTGGAAAACACCCCTTCCCACTGATTTAGCCAACAATTATATTTTAACATGCATGTAGGCATCAAAATCTTATAGCCTTTGTCAAAATGATGTGCCCAAAATAAGAATAAAAATTTGAAAAGATTGTGCATTAGACTAAGTCATTATTCATACTACTCATGTTCTAGTATTTTAGGGAGTTAAGGACTTTAGTTTCTTCCAAATAAATAACTACCCTAGCAATCTTGCAATTCATAAGGCCAGACTATATGGATTTGAAGCATAGGAGGAGTTAGTTGTCTTCCACTCCATACGGTTGTAAGTCCAGAAGTCAAGCGATTTTATCCTCTCTTATGAAGATAAATCTTATGCCCATCGTCGCTTAGATTTAGGTCGTGATTTAATTTTTGCTAAAGCTCCTTAGATTTACAATCCGACGTAGTTGTTTCTTTCAGGCTACAAGCATAAATCCTCACCCCTTAGACATTTTCACAATCTTGTGTTGTTGGATTATAAGACCTGGCAATCTAATGAAATTCAACTCTATCAAATAAATCTCTCCAACTTCAAAATCATAAAGCTCAACCATAGGATAGATTGGAATGCTCACTAGGCCTCATAGTATCATGAGCATTCCCTACCTATTCCTTTTGGCTTCAAAAATAAGTCTTCTCCTTGAACTTTCCCAATTAATTTTTCAAATATAACCAATCCTTTAATAGTTAACCTTAAAATCTTTGGAGATGATAATTATCTATGTTAATCGAGAGTATTCTTAGGGAATTTCATTTCTTAAGATGTAATTAATTATGGAGGATTGCCTCCATAAAGAACTTTAGAACCCAATTTAAAATAAACCCTGCTTTGTTCATCCATATAAAGCAGGGGAAAAATCTCTAGTACATTTGAAGACTCATCATGCCTTAGGAGTCCTTATTAGGCAATTATGTCCATTAAAGGGTAATGTCTCTATCTTTTGAGATAGTATATCATACCTCAATGTTGTACCTGATTGTTGACCTCACTTTTTGGAGTGAGTTCTAAACTTCCTTATCATAGATCTAGGACTCTTAAAGACACTAAGAGCTCCTTAGTCATAAGACACTTCTAGTGATTAGGTGAACACTTAACTTAAGCCTAGAGACTTAGAAGGGGTAATCATAGGATTAGGCCATGCCTTAAGGACTTAGGAAAATCACCTACCATATAGCCTAAACCCAATCCATATGCACCTTCTCAAACCCAATCCATACTTCCTTCATGAAACCAAACTTCAAATTCAAATCCAAATCATAAACCAACTCCAAATTAAAATTCAAATTCCAAAGCCCTTCCTAAGCCCTTTGATTTTGTCTAATGGACTTAGCCCTAACCAATTCCAAATCAACCCAATTCAATTAACTTTTCCAAATATAGATCCAAATCTCAAATCAAATCCCAAAATCCCTTCTTAAGACATATGAACCACCTTTATATGCTTAGCCAAAACCTCCTTTAAACCAAATCAAACTTGGTTTATTTCTTTATAAATCAATCATTCCTTCATTTATATTCACAAATATAAATTCCAAATTCAAATAGCCAAAACCAAATCAAGCCCTTTCTTAAACCATATGGACCTACGTCCAAAAGCTTAATCAAATCTCAACCTAAATCAACCCAAACTTGATTGATTTCTTTATAAATCAATTAATCCTTCATTTATATTCACAAATATAAATGTAACCTACCCTCCAATGACCAAAAATAAATCAAACTAAATCAATTCCTACTTATGCCCTTTTGACCTACATCCTTAGGTTTGGTCAAATTTGCTTCCAAATCACTCCAAGATCAAGTGATTTTCTCATGAATTATTTATATCTTCATTTATGTTTCCAAATATAAATGAAATATAAATCCAACTAGCCAAACCAAACCCAAATCAAATCAAAAAAATCCAATTCAAGTTTTTTAGCTAATTTCTTGGACTTAGACAAATCTCATCTAAATCAACTCAAAACCCATGGATTTCTTCATGAGTCAATTATTCCTTCAATCACTTACCCAAATATAAATATAAACTACAATCACCAAGCCAAAATCAAGCTAACCCAAGTCAAACCCAAATTAGCTCTTTTGATTTAAAATAGTCATATAAACCAAAATCCATATGGCTTCAAACCACTTGCAATTGGATTTATTTTTTTCATCTCAAATCCATTTATTAATATAACTAAACTTGAATCAAGCCAAGCGATCAAACTAATTGACCCATTTAGGTTCACTTGACCCAAAGCAACCTAAAGATCCCTTTGAGCTTAATTCTAATCCAACCCAAATTGGATTGAACTAAGCCCATCCAAACCTCATATCATGATCAACAATCATCATAGGTTAATCAATTATCTTGAATTGGGTCAAACCAAGTCAACCTAGCCCATTGACTAAGTCAACCTTTAGCC
Organism: Cymbidium sinense; assembly: GCA_021442155.1. Lineage (NCBI taxonomy): Eukaryota > Viridiplantae > Streptophyta > Magnoliopsida > Asparagales > Orchidaceae > Cymbidium > Cymbidium sinense. The sequence continues at coordinate 265,287,253 of CM038214.1, read as the reverse complement.
CAAATGAAATATAAACTAGCCAAAACATGCCATATGCCAAATTCACCAAAACCTTTGATTTAAACCAATTCATAATCAATTATTGAACATGACCAAACTCTTAATTGACCCAAACCAAGTCCAATTGGTCATTTGATCCAAGTTGACCCAAATTGGCCTAAAAAGCCAAAATAGGTCAAATCAATCCAACCAAATTGATTGCAACCAATGGTTCAAGTTAATTCCAAATTAATTATTGAACTTGACCAAAGCCATTATTGAGCACAATTTGACCAATTGATCAACCTAACCGAGCCTAGCCCAAATTGACCTAAAGGGTCAAATTAGCCAAAATCTAAATTAATTCCAAATTAAACCAAACCAAAGCCTACAATCATTTTCAATTAGCCAATTGAACTTGACTCAACACCTAACCCAACCCAATTTGGTCAAATTGGTCAAATTATCAACATGACCCATTTGACCTATATGAACCCAAATGAGCCATAATCAAATCCATAGTAAATTGATCCAAACCAATGACACCAATACACTCCAAATAGTCATGTGAACTTGACCCAACTCTTAGTTTGACCCAATTTGACCAATTGGTCAACTTGACCCAACCTAACCCCAGTTGACCTAAATAGGTTAAATCAAGCCAAATCAAACAAAATGAACACCAAACCACTTGAAATTTGGGCTAACCCACTTTTGACCCATCCCAACTCTGGCCAAATCAAATCCATAGCCAAATGTCCACTTTGCCCTTAGGTCTAGGGGCATCCTATGAGATAAGACACTTGCGTCTTTGGTCATTTCCTCCCCTTTGCCACTTGGCACCCATCCATAGGTCCACTTAGGCACCAAGGACTATGGTCGACCAAGGGTGGTTGGGTTGGACTCATGGGTAGGTGAAATCACCTCCCCATTCCCATTGGAGCATTTCAAACCACTAATGACACCCACTACTCGCATGACATCCACCTCCCACCCTTCCTCCACTCATAAGAGGCCAAGTGGAGTGATTTTCTGCCCAAATTGAGCTCCCCATGGTGACCATTTGATCAACGAGCCGAAACAATCATCACCACCCAAGCCCAGGTAGGAAGGGGTATACCCCCTTCATTCTAACTCAGACATAGACACTCACATGATTCATCCCTAGTAGCTAAGGAGAGAGACCTCAGAGCTTCCCCTTGCATTTCTCGAGCTCCCAAAATTCCCCATTCTAAATTTTACAGAAAACTAAAATAGGGGAGGCCACCTCCAATTACCTTTTGTCAAACCTCCACCAAAAGTGCAATTAACTTTATACACACCATCCTTGAACCTAGACGAGCCAAAATGAATTTCTTCTTATCACCTTCGACCACCGAAAGTGGGATTTCAACCAAGGTCGATCACTTATGTGTCATGGGTTGGTCTTTCGAGCAAACAATAAAAAATTAAAGCTCGTGTAGCTCAGTAGAGCTTCGTTTCTATCAAACGAAGCTTCCTTAGTTGTTGGAATTGCCGGTCATAAGCCGATGAGGTATGACATTAAAACTAGTCCTTAGCTTAAAATAGGTTAGTCCTTTATTATGGAAACTTGCATCTCATGTGATCTCCACCATTGTATGTGTTTGTCGAGCTTCCCCGAAGGTGTGGGATCAATTTAATCTCCATTCGAGCTCGAGTGAGCTGGATCCGGCGACGGTATCTATCGCCACTCGAGAGGAGACAGATCATGGACCATCCATTCTACGTGATCAGAATGGATGGTCTTGATCTGATCACATGTAGAACCCCTCATTTCTCTTTTAATATGTGCATTTAATTGTGGTTGTCCGATGTTAGATTGGACGACCCATGTGAAAGTGCATTCTGCTATCGTCCGCATCGGCATTGGATGTGACAACTTAAATAACCATTCTCATTGTGCCACATTGAAAGTGCGCCACATCAGCATCCACATGGCACTGACAAGATTAGGGGTTTAATTAGGTTAATTAATCTATTTTTAATGTTGAAACTTCCTAAATTCATAACTAATTGTACAAAAATCTAAAAAAATACAAATGAGGGCTCATTTTAAAGGTATTTCAGAGGAGATCCATTAAAATTATTATTGTTTATTTTTGAATAATAATTTCTACTTAATCATTGATTAATCAAAAATTTAATTAGCCTAATTATTCTCTGATTAATTATCCAATTAATTTCAAACTTTCCAAACATGTTTAGAGGGATGACCTCTACCTCCCCTATTTTTTGGGATTTATTGAATGATTGGGGAATCAATGGATTAAGCCTTAATACTCTCTAACAATTAATGATAATTAAGCAAATGAATAATAAATCAATCAATCAAGCTTATTAACCTCATTGTGGTGATGAAGTTTAGGGAAATGGATTGGGACCCCCTCTTCCAATATTTTCCTTAAGTCTTCTCCATTCCCACTTTAATAATTAATTAATTAAAACTGATTAATTAATTAATTAACAAAATCAGTCAAAATCCAAATCACATCTAAACTTTAATTAACTAATTGAAAGGATTTAGGGATTAAGGCTTAGGCTCCCTTCTTTGTCTCTTTCCCTAAGTCCATTTCATATTGTTGATTAAGGATAATTATGATTTAATTAGATAATTAATGAACTTAATTAATTTGATTGAATCTACTTCTCTAATTAACTCTTGGGTAGCTCTTTGGGTGTTCAATGACTTAAAAAGAGAGCTAATGAAATTATAGTTAGCTCACATGTTTGAGAAAACCATAAGAGTAATTAAGTGACCTCCTTGTGGTGAATTTTTTTTATTCTTGTCTTCATCTAAAATAAATTAAATGAAAATAAAAATAAAACTCTTCTATTTGGACACCACATAGATTCATAGATGTTCTTATTAGGGTGATTGGGTATGACTTTGAGGAATGTTGTACTATCTCAAGAGACAGAAGTCACCATCCTATAATGGACCTAATCACCTTAATAAGGACTAGTAAGGATGATGGGTCTTCGAATGTACCAGAGATTCTTTCCCTACTTTACTTAGAAAAGTAAAGTAGGGTTTATTTTAAATTAGGTTCGTTAAGTTCCCTATGGAGGCAATCCCCCATAGTTAATTACATCCTAAGAAATGAGATTCCTTAAGAATACTCTCGATTAAGGTAAATGATCTTTATTTCTAAAGATTTCAAAGATAGGACTATCAATCAATTGGTTTATTTTTAGAAGATCAAGTGGGATTGATTAAAAGGAGAGAGTTATTATCAAAACCAAAAGGGTTAGGTATGGGATGCTCACGATGCTAGGAGACCTAACGAGCATCCTAAACTATCATATGGTTGGGATTTATATTTTTGAAATTTGAAGAGAATTATTTGTTTGAGTTAAATTTTTATTAGAAATCTAGGTCTTATAATTCCACAACACAAGATCATGGAAATTTCTAAGAGGTGAGGATTTATGCTTGTAGCAAGTAAAGGAAACAACAACCTCTAAACCTAAATCTAGGGAGCTTTGGGGGCCAAGGCATGACCTAAATCTAATAAAAAATGGTATATGGTTTACCTCCATAAGAGAGGATAAACCACAAGACTGTTTGGACTTACAACCGCCTAGGGTGGCCACCAACTAACTCTTCCTATGATTTTAAATACATGTAGGCAAGTCATATGCTTTGTAAGATAGCTAAGCTGTTGTTTATTTAGAAAGAGACTAAGTCCTTAAACACACTCCCTAAGAGACTAAACATGTAGGACATGATTAATGAATTAAATCTAATACAAATTTTTGTTATATTATATTTTTATTTTTTGACAATTGATTTGACACAGGTTATGAGATTCATATGCCTAATGCATGAGAAATTTGATTATGGGCCAAAATTAACAAGAAGGAGGTGTGTTTCCACCATGGCTCTCAAAGGTCAAGCCAAGTTCTCTAGCAATGGTGGAAGCCCTGCATAAGCAAGAGTGAAGCAAGATGTTTTTTTTATGCATGATGTGAAACATACAACCATCCAACTAAGGGGTAGCTAAATCTTTTATCTCGATTTATAACTCAGGCTTTAGGTGAGGTTATGAGTTATTAATTTTTAGTTTTGAGTTGATTAATTGGATAGAAAATTTATTTTCCTGTAAGAGCCTACTCACATCTAGACCATTCATCAAAGCAAGGAAGAAACTAAGAAAAACATACCATTTAATGCATAAGCTAAACAAACATCAAACAATTTATAAAGCCAATGCAAAAGAATAAAAGGTCTTTATGGTTGGCTCCACCACACAAACCGAAAGAAATTGGTAGTCCTACCCCTTATACAATTACATATGAATTAATTACAATCAAAAATAAATTCATGTTATAGGGGTCTTCATTCATCATTTCTTCTTTTCTTTCTTCTTTCTTTTTTCTTCTTTTGGTTGGTTAGAATATGGTTGCTCCAAAGGCTTCACATGGTGCATAAGACATAGTCTTATGACCAATATTCATCCTAATCTCCCATAACATTCATTCCAAATCTTAATTGCAAAATTACATCAAAATAGAAAAAGTAAATCTAACTAAAACCTGCAAAATAGAGATTAGCTAGACAAACCACACAATCCCAAGCATGTATATGACTAAATTGGACTTAGCACCCACACATGGGTAACGAAGTCCACTAGCCTATTTTGGATTATGCTTAGGGGTATAAGAAACCTCCACAACAAAAGCATTTATTATTTTTATTACAACGCCCCTTAAGAACAATCCCCATAGAAGATAATGATTAGACTAAGATCATCCTATCATCTAGTCTACATACACCCAAAAATCAAGACAAAAATATCACATCTCAAAACAAAATCAAGCATCAAACCATGCACCACCCTAACATAGAGCTTAAAATTGTGACTTAGCTTAATGTGTGTGTCATTTAAGGCTTGTGTGGTATGTCTTAGCTAGGCTTTAAGATTAGAGTTTTTTAAGTGTGAAGGATTCAACTTATAGGGTGGTTTCATTTAAGGGATTTAGTTGATTTGTCAATTTTTATTTGATGAGTTGATTTGGTTTGAATGAACCTACACTTAATTACGAAGTGTTATAAAGAGAGAAAAAGAGAAGAGAACTTCTCTTTATATGTAATTTTAAAGGTAGATTCATTAGTGATTTTTCTTTTAAATATTTTATTATGTGCTTTAATTAATCCTAAGTTTAGATTTTCTTTAAAAAAACCTATTCAATAAGAAAGACATTTTAAGATTAATTAAAGTGAATTACTATCACAAAACACACAACCATTTATTTCTTTCCAACATATGTATCATGCATATGAAATGATCCTAAGCATATCTATACATGAAATGCAAATATTTAGCACACCTTAATAATGAATGCTAAGAGATGTTTCTTAAGAAAATTTGGATATTTCATGATGCATGATTTTGTTAAGTAGAAAAGAAAGGGATTCCTTTATCCATTAATCAACTGCACATTTACAAGTATGAAAGACATAAGTGAGAATAGCACCATTATTTTCTACACTAACGGTATAAGGTACAAGACCTTCTTAGGGTTACTTAAAGCCTCATAACCTCAGGATGCCCAAACTAATATACCACTTTTCTTAAATACATGTGCATGTACAAAAATAAAGTAAATGGATGAAGAATCATGCAAAAGGTTTTTGTTTGTTTGTTTGATTTGGTTTATAATTTATATGTGCAATATAAATATCCTTCTTTATTCATGACATGGGAGTGCATAGGGATAAATTTAAGTAAGTGTTATGTTCTTTTCAAATGAACTATACACTTTGCAAATCCCTTACAAACCCATGTTAAGAAAAGAAAAGGAAGTCACATAAAGCACATTTTAAGCTATATTTGCATAAAAGCTTATAAATACTTATAAGTAGCACACATTCATTTGTAGTCTTTGGTTTATATGTTTTGAAAATAATTTTTGGTTTAATAGATAATAGCCACTCATTTTCTTATTTTAGCAAAAGCATGCAATTTGACATAAAGGAAACATTTCATTTTAATTTGATTTTTTAAAAGGTATGAATGCATGATTTCATATGATAAATTACATTTAATATGCTTGGAAAGAAATTGATTGGAATTAAATAAAGTGATGTAAGCATATGACTTCATTAACCCTAATCAATTCCTAAAGACAATCCTATGAAATAAGAATATTTAAAGTGAATCAAGATTTTTTTTAAAGGGGTTTAGTTTTAATTTTGAGTTTGATTTCATTTTAGGAAATGTGAAAGGTTTGCTGGTCCTAACCCATACCCCACATATGTGAATAAATTTAGTTTAATTTTAGAACCATTAGATTGATTTTATGTTTTGTTTAGGTTAGGGTGTGAATTAAGTTCATTAAATACCCTTTACCTACACCACCTTAACATAATTAACCCAACAATTATGAGCCAACATATGATATGCAACCACATGAAATTTAAATCAATAATGCTCCTAAGAAAGAAAGGGACCTAATGCAATTGGCTCACAATCATTGATTAATTAAGCTAAAGGGTTTAATTAAGTACTTTCATAACCTTCCCACACATGTGGGTTGGATATGATTTTCTTAAAAGGCACTTATGTTATTGAACACCTAAGTATCTACCCAAGAATGGGATTGATTAAGTGATTAAATTTCTAGATTACTTTTTTATTTTGAGTTTGGTTAATTAAGCTATTTAATGAAATGATTAAATCATTAATCAATTTATAAATTAATTAAGCCTTCATTCAAATGAAATAGACTTAGGGGAAAAGATTTGGAAAAGGCATCCTAATCTCATTCCCTAAGTCTATCCACTATTCCAAGATGATTAACAAGCTTAATTAATGAGTTCAGCACCATTTAATAGGTTAATTAAACATTTAATTGATTAAGGGAGTGATTAGAGATGAAATAAGAAATTACCTAAATTAATCCAATAATAAATTCCAAGAAAATCATGGGAGGCAGAAGTCATCCCATTAATTAACCCTAGGGAGTTTGGAATTAATTATTGAAATAATTAAGGAGTAATTGACATAATTACAATAAAACTCAAATTGAGTAAATGTCCTTTGTTCAAAATCAATTAAACTTAATTTTATATATACCCCTTTGAATTATCTTTAAAATGAAGTTGAGTTTGCATTTATTTTGGATTTTCTACATTTAGTTATGAATTTTTGAAGTTTATCTTAATAGATCATTAAATTTCTTAATTATAATAATTGCATCGACCCATGGGTTGCTTCTTGGCGGCATGCTTGATGGATTGGTTAAGTTATCAAATCAAATGCCACATCAGTCGGCGGTGCTATGAGCTTTCCCTTGGATTGTCTGATCAAAGATCAAACGGTCAGGATCAAGCCCACAATTATGAAGGGATAAATCAGAGGATCTAATCAAATTAATTAGGACGATCCATCCAAAACATGTGGGATGGACGGTCCATGATTCATCACTACCCTCACCTGAGGGAGATGGAAACCATTCATCCTCCATGGCTTGATAGCTCCTTAGCTTGAGCTAGATTCAACCTACACCATCAAGCAAGGGAAAGAAGATCTAACGGTGGAAACTCAATGGGATTAAAATTCCCTTCACAAAAGACCAAACAATTTTCAACCTAAGCTCAGTTTTGATTCATACCTCATGAGCTATGATGCTTCCAACATTGAGGTAGCTTCATCAGTGGAGATGAAGCCCTGTTGATAGTTTGAAAGTTTGAGATGAAGTGAATCTTCCAATTGGCTAAGCTCCCCTTCAATGGCTTGCAGCTTTGGTCTAATTTCACCTTCACGTGGCTTGGTTGCTTGGAAAACACCTTGGGTGAGATTAACTTGCCTCCCTGATGGTGCTTGCAAAGTGAATTGGACTTTGGTGGGCGATGAGTGAGTTGGAAATTTCCTACCTCCCCTATTTTCGGCTTAAGGAAAACCGAGAAGGAGAAGTTTGAATAAACTTGAGAAACCTTGGAGAAGCTTGAGGAAGCTCTGTTTTGGTTTCTAGGGCTCAATCGAATGCCTGAGTTCTGAATTGGAAAGAAATGAGGGGGAGTATATCTCCCCCTACTTGAATCGGAAGGTCATGAGCCTCCTTGCCATTTCAATCAAATTGATCTCATGGAATGGGTTGTTTAGTTGTTAGGAGTCCCATGTTATTCAGTTTTGGCAGAGGAGTGGGAGTGTATAGGTGCACATGGGTTAAAATGGGTGTGGGAGGTGATCCATGTGGAGAATTATGAATGGGGTGGTCAGTTTTAGCTTTGGGTTGGGTTTGGCTGACCCAAATCCATTGGGTCATGTGCACCATCTCTCTTGGTGTCCAAATGGACCACTAAGAGGATGTCAAGCGATCATGAGTTGGAATATGATCAAATTCCAAGTGAATTTGATCATAGATTACCCTTTGACCTAGGGGTAAAATGGTCATTTGGCTTTGATTTTGATTTGGGCATATGTGGTATGATTGAAAAATGGGTTGTACTAATTTTCAATGAATTTGGTGTTAATTTGATATCATTTGGCTCATGTTGACCCATTTAGGTCAAAATGGGTCAACTTGGGTCAAGTTGACCAATTGGTCAAATTGGGTCAAACCATGGGTTAGGTCAAGTTCAAATGATCATTTGAAATGTTTTGGTATCATTGGTTTGGTTCAATTTGATTTATATTTGGTTTTGGTTCATTTGAGTTCACTTAGGTCAAATGGGTCAAGTTGACCAATTTGACCCATTTAACCCAATTGGGTTAGGTCATGGGTTGGTTTAGGCTTGGTTAATCATTTGAAATATTTTTCAAGCTTTGGTTTCAATCAATTTTGGTTTGATTTGATTTTGGCTTGATTTAACCTTTTAGGTCAAGTTGGGTTCAGGTCAATTGAGCTAGGTTGGGTCTAGTTGGCCAATTAAGGCTTTGGTCAAGTTCAACAAGTGATTTAGAATGAATTTGACCCACTGGTTGCAATCAATCTGGCTTAGACCAGGATTTGACACATCTTGACTTTTTAGGTCAACTTGGGTCAACTTGGGTCAAATGACCAATTAGGCTAGGTTTGGCTCAAATGATGACTTGGTCAAGCCCAATCATTGATCATGAATTGGTTTTGATCAATGGTTTCAATAAATTTGGCCTATGATGAATTTTGGTAAGTTTTAGTTTCATTTGGTTAAATTGTTGCCTTGGTTAAAGGCTAAGTTTGACTTGGATTGACTCAATTTGAGTGATTGATCAATCCAATTTGGGTAGGATTAGAATTTGGCTCAAAAAGGTGTTTTAGGTCACTTTGGGTCAAGTGAGCCTAAGTGGATCAATTGACTTGATCAAGGATTTATCTAAGTTTGGTTGAACTCACATATGGACTTATGATTGAAATATAAATTCACTTGCAAGTGATTTGGAGTCAAATGGGTTTCGATTCATTTGACAATTTCAAGCTCAAAGGATGAACATGGGTTTAATTTGGGCTTGAGTTTTGACTTTAGTTTTGGTTTGATGATTGAAGTTTATGATTGAATTTTGTTTGAATTTGAAGTTTGACTTGAAAGAAGGAAGTAAGGATTTGGTACAAGTTATAGGGTAGGCAAGTTTTGCTAACACCCCTAAGGCATGGCCTATTCCTATGGCTAACTCTTCTAAGTCTCTAGAGTTAGGTTAAGTGTTCACCTAATCACTAGAAGTGTCTTCATACTATGGAACTCTTAGTGTCTAAGAGGATTCTTATGTCTAAGATGGAGAGGTTGAGAGCTCATTCTAAAAATGAGGTCAATAAAGGGCACCCAATAGGTGTGGTGTGATTGACAAGGTACACCGCACGTATTGGTGTTTACTGAGATGATCAACAACACTGAACGATCACAAGCACTAATAGAAATGATTTTCTCCCAACCCATGGTGTACAAGGAATCAATAACTTAGTTCAATGTGACTCTACTCATGTCAAAGACATAAGAGAGTGAAGGAAGGAATCCACTAAGGATTGATTATGTGAACCTTCCATTAGGGAAACAAGTTCAAGTCATCCACTAGGGGTTGATGGGATTTGATTTGATTTGAGTCTCACTGGGGAGAAATTTGATTTGATTTGTTGATTTAGGATTTGGTGTTCCATTAGGGATGAAAAAATGAAATTTGAGGAGAAGCATATTTGACTAGTGAAATCTGCTAGGGGATTAGAATTTGAGATCTGCTAGGAGACTGGAAAGACTTGCATCTCACTGAAGAGAAGCAGATTGATTTGATTATTTGATTTGACTCCACCGAGGGAGGTTAATTGAATTTGTTTGTTTGTTTAGTTTGACTCCATCGATGGAGGAGGGTTGAATTTATTTCAGATTTTTAAATTTTTGGATTTTGAGATGGACCCTATTTGGTTTGCGATGAATCGCACTGAGTAGGGGTCATCTAAGCCTTGATCTAACACAGATTTCTCAATCCAAAGGGGTAGTCTACCAACCACATGGTAGGACTATCCAACCAAAGGGGTTGCCTTTTGGTGTGCATCAGTTGAACTAGGAAGAAAGCGTAGTAGACTTACATCTTCCAAAGTGGGGATCAGTTGTTAGAGTGATCAGTTGGCAAGGCAATGCATTGAACCCAACCTTGGGCTAACTATTGAGTGAATGCGGCTAGGGGGCTTAAATCAGCTCAAAGATAGTCATGATTAATTTCATTTTTTAAGTTATTTTTTATGGATCCTATCGATTTGTGATGGACAGTGCTGAGTAGGGGCTATGTAGGCCTTGGTCTAACACAAATTTACCAATCTAAAGGGGTAGTCTACCAACCACACAGTAGGAGTATCCAATCAAAGGGGTTTCCTTTCGGTTTGCAATGGTCAAGTTAAGAAGAAAGCTCGGTGACTCATATCTTCCAAAATAAGGAACCACTTGGTGATCGGTTGCTTGTGCAACAAATCGAACCCGAACTAGGCCTGACTAGTGAATGTCGCTGGGGGACTTAAATCAGCTCAAAGTTAGTCAAAATTAATTTCATTTTTTAATAATTTTTTATAGATCCCATCAGTTTGCGATGGACTGCTGAGTAGGGACCATGTAGACCTTGGCCTAACTCAGATTTACCAATCCAAAGGGAGTAGCTTCTCGGCTGAGTGGAGAACTATCCAACTAAAGGGGTTGCCTTTCGATGTACAGCAGTTATACTAGGAAGAAAGCATAATAGACTTACATCTTCCAAAATAGGGATCAGTTGCTAGGGTGATCAGTTGGCAAGGCAACGGATGGAACCTAACCTTAGGCTGACTATTATGTGAATGTCGGTTGGGGACTTAAATCAGATTAAAGATAGTCAAGATTAATTTCATTTTTTAGTTATTTTTGATGGATCTTATCGATTTGTGATGGACTGCACTGAGTAGGGGTCGTGTAGGCCTTGGTCTAACACAGATTTACTAATCCAAAGGGGTAGTCTACCTACCACATAGTAGGACTATCAAACCAAAAGGATTTCCTTTTGATTTACAATGGTCAAGTTAAGAAGAAAGCATGGGGACTCACATCTTCCAAAATAAGGAACCACCTAGGGCTGACTATTGAACCTGGCCTGGAGTGATCCGATGCTTAGGCAACAAATCAACCCGACCTAGGGCTGACTATTGAGTGAATGCCATTGGGGACTTAAATCAGCTCAAAGATAGTCAAAATTAATTTCATTTTTAATTATTTTTTATGGATCCCATCAATTTTGATGGACTGCACTGAGTAGGGGTCATGTAGGTCTTGGCCTAACTCAGATTTACCAATCCAAATGGAGTAACTTCTTGGCCGAGGGGAGAACTATCCAACCAAAGGGGTGTCTTTCAGTTCTCATTGGTTAATTCTGGGAAGAAAGCATGGTGACTCACATCTTTCCTAAATAAAAGACCATTAGGGTGACACATTATCGAGGTAACATGTCAAGACTTAGCTGCGTCGGTTTACCATGCTAGAAAGAAGGCATAGTAGATTTATATCTTCAAAAGCAAAATGACTGTCTGGGCAACCTGCTTGTGGTAAAATAGATTAAACAGCTAAGGAAAAATACCAGGACTTATTTACTCAAGAGTACTCAGGAAATTTCTATAGGGAGTTTTGCTGACACTACCCTAAAGATAGGATGCATACTTGGGAATGGGGCCACTTGGGGCTTGAATTCATAATCCATAAGTGAATATTTTTGTTTATTTTATTTATTTATCATGGATCCTGTTGGTTTGCGAGGGATCATACTGAGAAGGAGCTTATATTAGCTTAGACCTATCTCAGATTTACTGAACCAAGGGAGAATCTATGCATCCGTTGAACAAATTCTTCAACTACAGGGGTGGCTACTAGGAAAGGGAGACTGTCCAATCCAAGAGTAACCCGGGTAGTGTCTAAATGGGGTCGCAAAAGATGTGATCCAAGTAGAGTGCCCACAGAGAGAGGGGTCGTTAAGGGCTTTATTCAAAATCCTAGAGAAGATAATTTCTATAGGTATTCGGTGTCCAACTCAAGGAGAAAGCACGGTGACTCAAATCTGCCAAGAGTGGTGTATCCACTGGGTGAGTTGATGTTAGCATGGAGAACATCAACCAAACCTAAGGTGCCCATCAGTTTGCAACAATCAGCCTAGGAAGAAATCATCGGAGACTCACATTCTCTATAGCAGAACTGATTATCAAGATAGTCTATCTTTGGCTTGACAGGTGTTATCTAACCTAGGGCGACTTCTGAATGAATGCCAATAGGGGACTTACATCAACTCAAAAGTAGTCAAGAGGAAAGAAGCCTTTGGGGGTCTTATCCTAAACCTCAAATATACTCGACCTAGCCAGTACATAATGATTAGTTCAAGAAGAAAGTGCGGGGAATCACATCTTCTTAAATAAAATCAACATGAAGTAGCTTAATGGCTGGGCAGTGAAGTCTACTAAATTAACAAGGTGCTCATTAATTTGTAATGGTCAAGTCAGGAAGAAAGCGCGAAGACTCACATCTGCCAGACAAGTGACCACTGGGGTGACTTACTAACATGATAGCATGTTAACCTAACCTAGAGTAGCTATTGAGTGAGTGCCACAAGGGGCTTGCTCCCACAACAAAATAGCCCGAGATAAAAGATATGTGTTTATTTTTATTTTTGTGTTAAAGGGAATAGGATGTCACTTGGGTTATCTCACACATACCCTAAACATGCTTGGAGAATTTGATGAATTGGTGCCAAGAATGGTAGCTGGGATTCCCACCAAGAAAGGATGTCACTTGGGTTATCTCACACCCAACCTAATTGTGCTAGTCAAAATAGAATGATCCTCCTCGGGCATGCACCAACGCTTCTCTCACCTACTACTCAACTATGAGTTTAATGTTTTTTTTCTTGTATGGAGGTACTATCCACCACCTTCCAATACAAGTTGGTGCCACCCTACTCTACTATAGGTGAAGTCTTGGCTTCATCCAAGACATGCAACAACTCAGGCTGACCAGTTTCTGCAATAGTAGGATGCACTTCTTGGGGTTTGGTTCAAGTGCCAGCCGCTAGCAAGTCTTCTCTTTCATCATATCTATTTGTTCATTCTTTTGATTTAATTATTGAAGGAGGTGTTGGGTCGAGTAGGCTGTATCTTCTTACTCGACTGCAGCACCTTCCAAACTCTGCTGATCATGAAGGAGGGAACCCCTGGTGTCTACTATGTGCACTCCTGCTCAATCCTCCAACAGATCATCTTTATTAGGATCTATCTTCTCATCCTCTAGGTCAGACTAGGTGTGTCCTAGAATTTCCTTCTTCTCAACCACATACTAAGCTACAATATCATCGAGAGAATAGTCTAACTATACAAGTACAAAAGATCGAGGTTGACCGATAATAGGATCACTGTCATGAGCAGAGACATATAACCTCCCATACTAGAGAGTCATTTGAGAATCACTCTGGAGGATAAATGTTCCAAACTATCAGTAGATCTAGGTGGAGTGGTACTCACGGGGTATCTTGGCCATGGGGCGTAATGTCTCCTCCTCCTCTGGTGCTATTTCCATGCTCCATAGTGGTGGTGGCACACTATTATTTTTCCATTCATTAGCCGTGGGTCAGTAGGAGGCTTGCCTGGTCATTATGTAGATGGAATGGGATTTAAGTCATTTTGGGTCAAAAAAGTGTTTTAAGTCACTTTGGGTAAAGTGAGCCTAAGTGGGTCAATTGACTTGATCAAGGCTTGATCCAAGTTTGGTTAAACTCACAGATACAGTTATGATTGAAATATAAATCCACTTGCAAGTGATTTTGAGTCAAATGGGTTTTGATTCATTTGATAATTTCAAGCTCAAAGGATGAACATAGGTTTGATTTGGGTTTGAGTTTTGAGTTTTGAGTTTAGTTTTGGTTTGATGATTGAAGTTTATGATTGAATTTGGTTTGAATTTGAAGTTGATTATGATTTGAGATTGATTTGAATTTGAAGTTTGACTTGAAAGAAGGAAGTAAAGATTTGGTGCAAGTTATAGGGTATGCAAGTTTTCCTAGCACCCCTAAGGCATGACCTATTCCTATGGATAACTCTTCCAAGTCTCTAGGGTTAGGTTAAATGTTCACCTACTCACTAGAAGTGTCTTTAGACTAAGGAACTCTTAGTGTCTAAGAAGAATCCTATATCTAAGATGGAGAGGTTGAGAGCTCATTCTAGAAATGAGGTCAGCACTCCTTAAGCTTAATTAATTAATAATGATGAGCTAATTGCATTAGGCCTCTTTTCATTTCATAGAGCATTGTTATTTACTTTCTATGTGGTTTGCATATCATACTAGCTCATAATTGTTTAATTAATTACCTTAAGGTGGCATAGGTAAGGGTTAATTAATTAATTTAATCCATGCTTAACTTAACTAATTCATAAAATCAACCTAATTACTTATTATTGAATCAAATCAACTCACACATATGGGAATGGGATTAGGACCAGCAAACCTCTTCCACATTTCATAAATCAAATCAAACATTAAATCAAAAATGGATTTAACAAACTTTAGTTTATTTTAAATAGGCTTGCTTAATGTGATTTTCCATAGGAATTAGTTGGATTGAATGAGATTGTATGCTTGTGTTTCTTTTCTTCTTTCCAATCATATTAAAATATTGTATGCCACTTGTAGTCATGCATTCATTCCTTTCAAAAATTAATTACCTAAAAAATGATTTCCTTTTTGTCAAATTTTCATGTGTTGACTTAATTAAAAATATGTGTGGCTATTATCACTACTAAATCTCAAACATATTTTTGAAAGCTTTTTAATGAATAAGAATATGTGTTGTGCCTTTAGTGTATATATATATATATATATATATGAAGTGCATGTGAATATAAACTTAGTGTATGAAGTGAAGTTTCTTTCTTATATTCATATGTTGATTTGCATAAGTAAGAATGTTAGCGGGTATATTAGTTTGGACATCCCAGGGACGCGTGGCTTTAAGTAGCCCTAAGGAGGTTCCTACCTCACTCTCTTGGTGCAGAACAATTGTGACGTGTCTGCTTGATTTCATTCTTATGCATTTTTGACATTAAAATTTAGATGGAGCTTTAATTCATTTACATAAATAAATCAATCAAATTGAATCCAACTTTTGTATAGTTTTCATTTCTATAGTTGCTTGCACATTCATATATATATATAAGAGTAGTGGGTATATTAGTATGGACTTCCCAGGGATGCACAGCTTTAAGTATCTTTAAGAAGGCTCCTACCTCACTCCCATGGTGCAGAACAATGGTGTCATACTTACTTAAAATTTGTATATATGTGTATATGTGATACAACTAGTGGTGAAACCATAATTTAATCAAATCAATTATTCTTTTGCATGATTCCCATTCTTGTAGTTGCTTATACATCCATTTGTATTTGAGGATAGCGGGTATATTAGTCTGAACATCCCAAGGATGCATGGCTTTAAGTAGCCCTAAGGCGGTTCCTACCTCACTCTCTTGGTGCAAAACAATGGCAACATACTTTCTTAAAACTTTTATATATTTGTGTGTACATTTGACTAATGAATGAAAACCTCTCTATTTTATTAAAAATACAAGCATTCATACTTTGTTCAAGTGGTTGAATTGATTAATCATATAATTTGATGTTCTTTTCTTATGCTTTTGTATAAGAATTTATATAGAGGTTTAAAATAACATGATAAAATAATTCAACCAAATGAAACATCAATTCCAATTGCATTTGCTTACTTTCATCATTCAAGTATGCTAAGATATAAATTGCATGTATATGTATGTTTAGGACTTAACCATATGCATGCTATATATGATGGAAAGAAATAAGCAAATATGTGTCAAATGATGATAGTTCATTTCAATTAATCTTGAGATGCCTTTCTTATTGAATGAGTTTATTTAAAGTAAACCTAAACTTAGGATTATTTAAAATATATAATAATCCATTCACCAAAGAGAATTGTCTAATTAATTGGCATTAGAAATGACTCAGGGTGGGGATAAAAGAGAGAGATCCTCCCTTTCTTTCTCTTTATAACACTTAGTTATTTTGTGTAGGTCATATGAAACAAAATAGGTCACAAATTAAAACTTTATAAATCAACTAAACAACTTAAAGTGAAACTACCCTTTAAATTAAATTTATCTACAGTTAAAAAAACTATAACTCTAAAGCCTAGTTAGGAAATATCACACAAGCCTTGATACACACATATTAGATTAAGTCACCACTTCTAGCTATAGGTTAGGATGGTGCATGGTTTGATGTATATTTTATTTTGTGAAGTAATGTTTTAGACTAGATGTTAGGGTGTATATTTCATAGACTAGATGTTAGGTCGTTATTAGCCTAATCATATTTTATGCAGGGGATTATGCTAATGGGACCCTAAAAAATAAATATAGATGATCTCTCTTTGCAAGTTGCTTAAGCCCCTAAGCATAATCCAAGTTAGGACAGGTGGGCTTGGTTACTCATGTGCGGGGTGCTAAGCCCAAATTATAAATATAATTGCTTGGGTTGCATGGTGTGTTTAGCTAACACTTATTTTATAGGTGTAGTTAGATTTACTTTTTCTATTTTTAATGTGAGTATGCAATAGGACTTAGGATTAGTGTTATAGGGGTATAGGATGAGCATTGGCTAGAGGGCTTTGTCCTAGGAGGCCATGTGATGCTTTGAAGTGAACCAAATTAAAGGAGGAGAGAAGATATGAAGACTTGAAGAATGAAGACCCCCATAGCATTTATATATTTGTAATTGTAATTATTCTATTATAATCCATATTATATAATGGTAGAGCTTGGCTACCCAATTTTCTTTTTGGGTTGTATAGCGGTACCCGACCATACTGACCTTTTATTCTTTTGGGCTAGCTATAAAATTGTTTGATGTTTTTTTAGCTTGTGCATTAGAAATGGCATGTCTTTTCATAGTTTCTTTATGATTGGTACTTGTTGTATGGTTTGGAAGCAATTAGGCTCTTAGGATAAAATAATTTTTCTACCCAACTACAACTCATAATTAAATTTCTAAATAACTCATAGCCTCACATAAAGCCTAGCCATTAAATCAAGATAATTAAAAGATTTAGAAAGCCCTTAGTTGAATGGTTGAATGCTTTATAACATGCATATCATATTATTTCTCTCTTGAAAATAGGGGATTTCCATCTTTGCATGATAGGGACTTGGAAAATACCCATTTCTCATTAATTTAGCCAATAATCTAATTTCATCATGCATATAGGCATCAAAATCCCAAAGCCTTTGTCAAAATGAGGTGTCAAATACAAATAAGATTTGAAAAGATTTGCATTAGATTAAGTCATTACTCATACCACTCATGCTCTAATCTCTTTAGAGAGTATGTTTAAGGACTAGTCTCTAAATAATAACAACCTAACTATCTTACATATCTTGGCCACATGGATTTAAAGCATAGGAGGAATTAGGCCATTTGCGTTGTAAGTCGGGTGATTTACTCTCTCTTATGGAGGTAAACCTTATACCCATCTTTGCTTAGATTTAGGTCGTGCTTTGGTTCTTACTAAAGCTCAATAGATTTAGGATCTGAGGTAGTTGTTTCATTTAGGCTACAAGCATAAATCCTCACCTCTTAAGTATTTCCACAATTTTGTGTTGTGGGATTCTAAGTCCTAGCTTTCTAATAAAATATCAACTTTAATAAAATCAATTTCAAACATATAAAGCCCAACCATAAGATAGAATGGAGTGCTCACTAGGTATCCTAGTATCATGAGCATTCCTTACTCATCTCCTTTAGCTTTGATAATAAGTCACTCCTTTTGATCCTTCCCGATTGATTTTCTAAATATAATCAATTTATTGATAGTCATGTCTTTGAAATCTTTGGAGACAATGATTGACTACTTTGATCGAGAGTATTCCTAAGGAACTCACCTTCCTTAGGATGTAATTTACTATGGAGTCTTGCCCCCATAAAGAACTTTAGAACCCTTTTTAAATAAACCCTATTTTATTCATCTATGTAAAGTAGAGGGAAAATTTCTATTATATTCGAAGACCCATCATGCCTTAGGAGTCCTTATTAGGTGATTAGGACCATTATAGGGTGGTGATTTCTATCTTTTGAGATAGTGCACCATTCATTGATATCGTACCTGATCACTTCAATAAGTACACTCTGTGTGGTATCCCCCATACACATAATCGAAAACAAACACCACACTGATCACTTCAATAAGTACCCCCTACGATCTGCGTGGTGTCCCCCCACATCTAAAAATATACACCACATGTCAGCATGACTTCAAAGACATCAAGTACTACATGATGACACCACCAGTTCTAGCAATCCCTATTACAGGCAAGCCACTCATACTTTACACTGCTACGTTAGATGACTCCCTTGGTGCTTTGTTGTCCCAAGCCAATGACAAAGGGAAAGGAAATGCACTTTGCTATCTCAGTCGTCATCTAATCCCTATTTATACAAATTATCCACCCATTGAGATGCATTGCCTAGCTTTAATCTTTGCATCCCAAAAACTACGACATTCATGCTTTCTCATAAGGTGAACTTGATCTCTAGAATCAATCGGTAATATCTCACATAAACGCGTTATCCAAGGCTTGGCATGATGGTCCATGATCCTCTCACAGTTTGACATTATTTTCATACCCCTATGTATGGTGAAAGGATAAGCACTTACAGATTTCTTAGCAGCACACCCACTTTCTGCTAACTCTTAGCTTAGTGATGACCTCCCCAATGCACAAATCATGAACATATGGGATACTAGCATTCACCGCTGGGAGATATATTTTGATGGTGCGGCTTCCTCTCAAAGAGGAGAAGAACCATGATCTCTCTTCTAGGGAAGGCAGAGGTAGGAATAGTCCTCATAACTCTGGACTGCGATGTGATGAGATCCTCATATCACCTGTCCAATCCTTGCACCAACAATGAAGTCGAATATGAGGCTTTGATTGCAGGTCTATAGTTAGTCGTTACTCTAAGCATCCAAAACATCAACATCTTTAGGTATTCCCAATTAGTGGTCAACCAAATGGCTAGGTCCTATAAAGTTTTAAAGCCTAGGCTCCATAAGTATACAATGGAGCTATTGGCCTAAATAGAGGTTACCATTTATAAGATTCCTCTAAGAGAAAATGATGTAGCATATGCTTTAGCCAAACTTTCCAAGGAGTTGGCATGTCCAAAAGATGAGTTCATATCAATAAGAGTCCAAAATAGACAAGTTTTGTCCCTTATTGATGTTCAACTCATCAAAAAGTACTCTCTTAAAGGGGAGGTTGCGGTTGCCAAAAAGAATGAGGAGTTAGATTAGAGGCAACCATTCATGGATTACCTAAAATAAAGGTAAACTACCTCAAGAGAAGTCTCAAGCCCATTAGATGAAGCAGAGAGCACTTTCCTACGCTCTCATGGATGGCACCTTTTAATAGCAGTCCTTCGATCATATTTGGTTATGTTGTTTGGATAAACATGAAGCCCATAAGATCATGGTCAAGGTACATTCAAGATTATGCAGAGCTCATCAATCTGGTCCAAAGATGAACACCAAAATCAAGAGACTCAGATACTATTGGTTGACGATAAGCACAAAGTACATGGACGTAGTTAGGCAATGCTACCAAAGTCAAGTGCACAGTGTGGTCCTACATCAACCACCCAACATTCTACATGCAGCATTGGCCTCATGGCCATTTGAGTGTTGGGGTATTGACATAGTGGGTCCGATCAATCCTCCTTCTTTCAAGGGTCATCGATTTATCCTAATCGCTACCAACTACTTTTCCAAATGCACGAAAGTGCTCCCGCTTAGAGAGATCACAACTCAACATGTGCTCTAATTCTTTAAAAATCATATCGTATATAGATTAGGTGCCTCTGAATTATATCGATAATATACATTCAAGAGCACCAAAATCAATAGCTTTGCCTAGAGACACAGCATAAATTGGAGATATTCTACCATCTACTACCCAAGAGCAAATGTCTTGGCAGAAGCCTTCAACAAAACTCTCATTCAAATACTCAAAAAGACACTCGATGATAATAAACGACAGTGGCAAAAGTAGTTAGTTGAAGCTTTGTGGGCTTACCACACCACTTACAGAACCCCAACTCAGTCTACTCCTTTCTCCTTAGTGTATGGGTCCGAAGTTATTCTACCATTAGAAGTCCAACTCCCATCATTAAGGATAATTATGGGTAGCAACACAACACAAACATAAACTACACACAAACATATAAAATAACCAAATTTCTTTTATCTCGGGCTACTTCGAGTTGGGATAGCCCTAGGCACTCTTAATTTTCTGGTGGTGATGTCTACCTTTAGTGTGTCATCTCGGTGGTCTTCTTATTTTGGAGGATGTAAGTCTGCTATGCTTGCTCCTTACTTGGCCACTCCACACCGATGAGCGCCTTGTTAGTATGGTAGGCCTTATTGCACGGCCAGTAAGCTACCTCATATTAGCTTCATTTAAGAAGATATAAGTCTACTATGCATTCTTCTTGAACTAGCCATCGTGCACTAGCTCGGTCAAGTTTATTGATGGGCTTAAAGTCCCCAGCTCCTCTTCTCCTCATACTTTAAGCTGGGTCACTCCTGTGGACTCGCTGAAGTCTAAGTCGATAACATCGATCCTGCCAATGATAGACTATCTCGATGATCAGCTCTTCTTGGAAAGTTTTAAGTCAATATGCTTTCTTTTCAGATTGATTATTGCACACCAATGAGCACCTTAGGTTGGTTGGTTCTCACTATGCTGATAGTAACCCACCAGGTGAATACACCACTCATGCAGATGTAAGTATGATATGCTCTCTCCTTGAGTTGGCCACCACAGACCTATAGGCTTTCTTTTTCAGGGCTCATGATAACACCCCTAGCAGCACCTCCCTTGTGGTACTCTATTTGGATCATGTCCTTTGTGATCCCATTTAGACACTACCCGGGTTATTACCAGATTGGATAGTTTCCATTTCCTAGTAACCACCTATGTGGTTGGAGAATCCATACTGTGGATGTGCAGATTCTCCCTTAGTCCAATAAATATGAGATAGGATGAGGCTGATATATCCCCTTCTTAATGTGGTCCCTCGCACACTAATAGGGTCCACGCAAACATATATAAAGACCCTTGGATATGGGCAGTTTCAGACTTTCTATGGTTTTGGTTGATCCTGGTGCATCAGTGAACATTATAAGTCTAAAGACCCTTGCCTACTTGAGGATTGACATCTCTAAGCTCCGAGAAGATCGGATGATGTTGAGGCGATTCAATGAACAAGGCGAGAGGGTTTTAGGCTCCATAGTATTACCTTTAGAAATAGGTGACTAGAACACTGAAGCCAAGTTTTATATAATTGATTTGAATCTTCAATGCTTTTCAGTTTGGATACATTGGGAACAAGATGATTCCATCATCCCTTCATCAATGCATCAAGTTTCAAAGAGATGGAATCGAATACTGTGTCAAAGGAGATGAAAAGCACTTTTCAATTAGAGAGGTTCAGATATATGAAGATGCAACCTACTATCTTCCTCAAAATCAAAACACCCTTTCTCACGAATTTGATCAAAATTCAAATACAAATGAAAAAAAAAAAAGAAGAAAAAGAGAAATAAAAAGAAATAAAAAGAAAAGAAGAAAGAAGGTACAAATGAGCAAGAAAGGGACACCAAGGAAGAGGTAGAGCGCATGTTACATTCCACTTAGTTTCCACCATATGAGATATGGGTAGGATAACTCAACCACCACCGTGCAAAGGCAAATCTGGGTTCTAGAGGTGGAAGACCCTCGTTGGCTGAGGTCATATTCTAGTTCACGAGTACCCCTATCACAAGGATGAGTCTCCTGTGATTAGCACACCAGCCAACCCCTCTTAGCGAGTTTTATTAGAGGTGACACTCGAGCCATACAATGTTGAATGAAAAACAAGCCTCCAAGAAGGCACGAATATATTCGAATTAGATTTATGTAAAACTATTAGGCAGCAGTTGAGAACTTTAGCTCTAACCTCACTTTCTTCTCAAAATGTTGAAGGTTTAGTAAGCCCTAGGTCTTCCATGAATGATAAGCCAAAGATATTCCTATTGGGATCATCATCCTCAAGTCCAGAAGCTAATGTACAACTTGAGGATAATTCATATAAAGATTTAATGGAATTACCTTTGATTGGTGCTCACCTTGTGTTCATAATCTTGCGATGAAAGATTTAAATCCTTATACATGGTCCAAGCATAGGTCAGAGTATTTCGAGAAGTTGTGGAACAATGAAGGTAGGGATGCACAAACAAGACTAAGACTAGGATTCAGCACAATGGGTCCAGTCAATGATAATGATTACTGTTTGGTTGTCACCAATCATCTGGAGTCTGATAGGTTCTTCTCAAACCACACTAACTCTAATGAGGATGTGTGCTTAAAAATTTCAGATGATTTTGATGATCTTCAAATCAAACATGTACCTCCAGAATTTGAAGAGGAAATCCATTCAACTATCGACAAGCTCAAAGAAATCAACCTCGGGATAGAAGAAGATTCACGTCCTTCATATATCAGTTCTATGTTGAATAAAGATGAAACCAATGACTTAGTTAGGCTATTGACTGAGTTTAAGGACTGCTTTGCATGGAGCTATGAAGAGATATTCAGATTATCTCCTGACATAGTAGTCCACAAACTAGCAATAGATCCTAATGCTAACCCTATCAAGCAAGCTCCTAGACACATGCAATTAGAAATCAAACAACAAGTCAAAATGTCAATAATGGTTTCATCGGGAAGAAAAATACCCTACTGGTGATGCCGATTAAGAAAAGAATGGCCAAAGCATATCATGGGGACTTAAATAAGGCATGTCCTAACGATGAATTTTCACTTCTTATATGAGAATTGATGGTGGATATTGCCTCATCTCACGCAGTATTCTCCTTTATGGATGGGTCATCTAGCTACAACCAAATCAAGATGGCTCCCAAAGATGAAAGAAATACTACTTTTTGAACCCCGATCAGAATCTATTATTATAAGGTCATGCCTTTCGGCTTTAAAAATGCTGGTGCTACATACTAGCAGGCCATGACTTAGATCTTCAATGAACGAATTCATCATCAAGTTGAATGATATGTTGATGATCTAGTAGTCAAAAGTAAAGAAAAGGAAGATCATCTCTTTGACTTGAGAGTTTTGAGGTTAAGATAATTTAACCTCAAAATGAACCCCAAGTGTGTAGCTTGGAAGGTCCTTGGTTTGTTGTCCAACAGGGAATAAAGATAGACCCAAAAGATCAAAGCAATCTTAGAAATGCCACCCCTAAAAGTTTAACTCAACTCGATCATTCCAAGGGCTTGGTATCTAAGACGCTTTATCTCCAATCTATTGGGGAGATGCAAGCCATTTTCAGCACTTGTCAAGAAGGATGATAAGTTCAAGTGGGATGACAAGTGCTAGCATGCTTTTGAAGATACAAGTATTTGAGAAGCCCCAAGTACTTATCCCAAGCCACTTATCCTCTACACTATTGCATTGGATGACTCCCTCAAGCCAATGATGAAGGGAAGGAGAATGCTCTCTACTACCTCAACCATCATCTAACCCCTACTGAAGCAAACTACCCACCTATTGAGAAACATTTCCTAGCTTTAATCTTTGCATCCCAAAAGCTACGACATTATATGCTTTCTCATAAGGTGAACTTGATTTCAAGAATCAATCCACCGTAGTATCTCATGAGATAGCTGACATTATCCGAACGGTTGGCATGTTGGTCCATAATTCTCTCGCATTTTGATATTACATTCGTACCCCTCCATATGGTGAAAGGGCAGGCACTAGCAGATTTCTTAGCAACACACCGACTTCTTGTTGATTCCCTACTTAGTGATGATCTCCCTGATGAACAAACCATGAACTTAGGGGAGGTTGACAATCATTGTTGGGAGATGTATTTTGATGGTGCGACTTTCTTTCACAAATAAGAAGAACCACGATCTACTCTTCTAGGAAAGGCAGGGGTAGGAATCGTTCTCTTAACTCTAGACCGAGATGTGATAAGATTCTCATATTATCTCTACAATCTATTAACCAACAATGAAGTCGAGTATGAGGCTTTGATTACACGTCTAAAGTTAGATATTATAGTGTGTGTCAAAAGCATCAACATCTATGGGGATTCTCAACTGGTCATCAACCAGATTGCTAGATCCTATAAAGTTCTAAAACCTAAGCTTCATCACTACCATGACTACACCATGAAGTTGTTGGCGCAAATCACTGAGGTTGCCATCTACAAGGTTCCTCGATGAGAGAATGTAGTAGCAGATGCTTTGGCCAAACTTGCCAAGGAATTGGCATGTCCGGAAGATGAGTCCATTCCAATAAAGGTCAATAATAGACAATTCTTATCCCTTATCTATGTTGAACTCACCGAGAGACTTTCTCTTGAAGGGGAGATTATTGTTACTAATAAAGACGAGGAACTAGATTGGAGGAAACCATTCATAGATTACTTGAACCAGGCAAACTATCTTAAGAGAAATCACAAGCCCTTCAGATGAAGTTGAGAGCTCTCTCCTATGCTCTTGTGGATAGCACCTTATACCGATGGTCTTTTGATCAAATTTGGTTATGTTGTTTAGACAAATAGGAAGCCCATAAGATCATGATCAAGATACATTCAGGTCTATGTGGAGTGCATCAATCTGGTCCAAAGATGAAAGAAAAGATCAAGAGACTATGATACTACTAGTCTTCGATGATTACAGACTACATGGATATAGCTAGGAGATGCCCTCAATGTCTAGTACACGATGTGGTCTTGCACCAACCACCTAATATTCTACATCCTATATTGGCCTCATAGCCATTTGAGTATTAGGGTATCGACATAGTGGGTCCTATCAATCCTCCTTCTTCTAAGAGTCATCGGTTCATCTTCCGCCACCTACTTTTCAAAGTGGGCGAGGCAATCCCACTCGAGAGGTCAGCCAAAGATGTGCTCCAATTTTTCAGGAACCATATCGTATGTAGGTTCAAGGTGTCTCGATGAATTATATCCGATAATGGTATTATTTTCAAGAGCACCAAGATCAATAGCTTTGCCAGGAGACATAGTATAGATTATAGATGCTCTGCCATCTACTATCCCAGGGCAAATAGACTAGCAGAAGCATTCAACAAAACTCTCATCCAGATACTAATGAAGACACTTGATGATAATAAGCGATAGTAGCATAAGCAGCTAGTTGAAGCTTTGTGGGCAAACCACACTACATACAGAACTCCACTCCAACCCAATCTACCTGCTCTCTAGTATGGGTCAAGCCTCCTTAGAAGTTTAACTCTCATCACTAAGGATAGCAACTGGTAAAATCACTACATAGTAGAATGCCAAGTTGCGGTTAGAAGAGTTCGAAGGTTTGGAGGAGAGATGTCTACGGGAGTGCCAGAACCTCGAGTTATACAAAGCCAAAATGATTCAAGCTCACAGCAAGCTAGTCTGCCCTAGAGCTTTTCAAGTAGGAGAGCATCTTTTAGTTCTAAGGATACCAATTATTGCCCGTCGAAAGATGGGAGGCAAGTTTGAACCAATTTGGGAAGCCCCTTTTATCATAGAGAAGGCCTACCAAGGAGGATCTTATCAACTCATTGATTGTAAAGGGGAACACCCGATGCTTCCAATTAATGGGCTCTATTTATAAAAATATTACCCATAAAATCATGTTTGAAAATAATTATCATCAAAATTCTATTCCAATTCATCAAAATATTCTCTTCATTCGAAGCATTGTTTACTTGTTTGTGAATTCACCATGATGTGTTTAAGGTAGGTGTAAGAGAACCAAAGAGGCATCATATCCTTCTTTCACAAAACGAACACAAATTAAACATAATTTCCTAGCACTATTAGAGTGGGTGTAAGAGAACCTGAGAGGCAAACTATTTTGACTAACATAGCTAAGTTAGGTATAAGAGAACCCAAGCGGCATCCTTTCTTAGTGGGATCACAACTGCCATTTGTGGCACTATTTCATCAACTTTTCAGCGTGTTTTAGGATAGGTGTGAGATAACCCAAGCAGCATCCTATCCTCTTTGAACATAAACACAAACACAAACACAAAAACATATCTTTTGTCTCGGGCTATTTTGATGTGGGAGCAAGCCCCTATGGCACTCACTCATTAGTTGCTCTAGGTTAGGCCGACATGCTACCTTGTTAATGTGTCACCTCAGTGGTCACCTATTTGGAAGATGTGAGTCCCTGCACTTTCTTCTTGACTTGACCATTGCAAACCAACGAGCACCTTGTTAGTTTGGTAAGTCTCACTGCCGCCAAGTAAGCTACCTCATGCCAACTTTGTTTAAGAAGATGTAAGTCTATACGCTTTCTTCTTGGACTAGCCATCATGATCTGACTAGGTCAAATATATCTGAGGTTTAGGATAAGTCCCCTAGTGGCTCCTTTCCATTCGACTACTTTTGGGCTGATATAAGTCCCCCAATGACATTCACTCAATAGTCGCCCTAGGTCGGATAGCACATGTCGAGCCAAAAATAGACTATCCCAGCAATCAGTTTCGTTGTAGGAGGATGTGAGTCCCTGATGCATTCTTCCTAGGTTGATTGTCACAAACCTATGGGCACCTTAGGTTGGTTGATGTTCGCTATGCTGATAGCGACTCACCCGGTGGATACACCACTCTTGACAGATGTGAGTCCCTGCGC
The DNA here is from genome assembly GCA_021442155.1 of Cymbidium sinense. Lineage (NCBI taxonomy): Eukaryota > Viridiplantae > Streptophyta > Magnoliopsida > Asparagales > Orchidaceae > Cymbidium > Cymbidium sinense. Next base: position 265,260,054 of record CM038214.1, on the reverse strand, counting down.
TTTCTCCTTGAGTTGGCCACTGAATACCTATAGATATTATCTTCTCGTGGTTTTGGATAAAGCACTTCCCCTCCTCTCGGCACTCTACTTGGATCACATCCTTTGCGACCCCATTTAAACATTACTAGGATTACTTTTGGATTAGATAGTCCTCCTTTCCTAGTAGCCACCCCTGTGGTTGGAGAATTTGTTCAACGAATGCACAGATTCTCCTTTGGTTCAGTAAATCTGAGATAGGTTTAGGCAGATATAAGCTCTTTCTCAGTATGATCCCTTACAAACCAACAAAGTCCACGATAAATAAATAAATAAATTTATTCACTTGTGGATTAAGAATTCAAGCCTCCAACGGCACCTTTTCCAAAGCATACATCCTATCTTTAAGGCAGTGTCAGCAAAACTTCTATAGGAATTGCATGACTACACTTGAGTTGAGATAAGTCCCCAGGTTAGCACTCTCTCCGTAGTCTCCCTTAGGTCAGGTTCAATCTATTTTGCCAAAAATAGGTTACCCCAATAGTCATTTTGCTTTGGATCAATCTATTTTGCCAAATTCCAACTCACTCAATTCTCCATCAAATCCAAATTACTTTTGCAAGCACCATCAAGGGATCTCGTCGAACTCAATCAAGTTGTTTCCCAAGTCACCAAGTCATGGGAAGGAGGACTTCGATCAAAGCCAATTTCCATTGAAGAGGAGCTTGATCAACTGAGCCGTCCACTTCAAATAAAGGCTTGATACCTTCAACAGGGCTTCATCTCTACTAGACATAGCTACCTCCTCCATTGGAAATGCCGGTGACAGCCTCCGGTGAGGTATTGCTCAAAATTGATCCTAAGATAAAAATTGCTTAGTCCTTTCTAAAGGGAATTGTAATCCCATTAGATCTTGGCCAATGGATACCTTACTTGAGCTCCTCTGAAGGTGTGGGGTGAGTTTGAACTCCATCTGAGCTTCGGGTGATTCGGATCGAAGCGATGACATATCGATCTCGTCGCCGGAGGAGAGATCACCGTCCCATCCGCATGATTAGACGTTGTGATTAAATCACGATAGATCTCCCTTTAATTTAAGCCTAAATCATGGGATTAATTGTGGTCGTTCGATCTAAGATCGGACCCGCGTGGAGAAAGCACGTCGCACCAAGTAGTAGCATGTGACAACTTAAATAACATATCCATGCCACGGAAAGTCGCGTAAGCTACCACATGGCCCGACGGGATTAGGGGGTTTAATTAGCTTAATTGATTCAATTTTAATAATGGAACTTCCAAAATTCTTAACAAATTGTAAAAAAATTTAGAAAATACAAACTCAAGTTCATTTTAAAGATAATTCAAAGGAGATTAATATAAAATTAAAATTAACTAATTTTAAATAGTGACTTTAACATAATTTGGGTTTTATTGGAATTATAATTAGGCTAATTACTCCTTAATTACTTCAGTCATTAATTCTAAACTTTCTAAGGTTACTTTGTGGGATGACCTCTACCTCCCATTATTTTCTTGGAATTTATTATTAGATTAATTAGGGGAATTGCTTGTTTCATCCCTAATCACTTTATTAATTAATTAAATGATTAATTAACCTATTAAATAATGATAAATTCATTAATTAAGCTTTCTAATCATCATTAAATAGTGAATTGACTTAGGGAATGAGATTAGGATTTCTTTTCCAATCTTTTCACCTAAGTTTATTTCACTTAGATAAAGACTTAATTAATTTGTAAATTAATTAATGATTTAATCACTTCATTAAATGGCTTAATTAACTAAACTCAAAACTAAATTATTCCAGAACTTAATCTCTTAATTCTTGAGTAGATTCTTAGGTGTTCAATAACCTAAGAGATCTTCAAAGGAAATCATAATCAAATGACATGTGTAGGATGGTTATGAAAGTACTTAATTAAATCCTTTAGCTTAATTAATCAATAATTGTGAGCCAATTGCATTAGGCCTCTTTATTTCTTAAGTGCATTACTGATTTAAATTCCATGTGGTTGCATATCATATATTGGCTCATAATTACTTGTTCAATTATGTTAAAGTGATATAGGTAAGGGGTAATTAATGGATTTAATTCACACCCTAACTTAAACAAAACATAAAATCAACCTAATTGTTCTAAAAGTTAAACTAAACCAATTCACACATGGGGGAAATGGGTTAGGACCAGCAAACTCTTTTCACATTTCTAAGTCAAATCAAATTCAAAATAAATGTCTCTTTAAAGAATTTTGATTCATTTTAAATAATCTTATTTTATAGGATTGTCCTTAGAATTAATTAGGGTGAATGAAGTCATATGCTTACATTCCATTATTTCTTTCCAAACATGTTAAATGTTATTTTCCATATGAAATCATGCATTCATATCTTTTGAAAATCAATTAAATAAAATATTTCTTTTTATATCAAATTGCATGTTTTGGCTAAAGTAAGAATATGAGTGGCTATTATCACTATTAACCAAAAAAATTTATTTTTAAAACCTGTAAATCAAAGATTATGAATGACGTGATGCTACTTATAATTACTTATAATCTTGCATGTAATTATACCAAAAGATGTGTTTTATGTTATCTTCTTCTCTTCTCTTAACATGGATTTGAATAGGATTTGCAATGTGCATAGTTCATTTGAAAAGAACACGACACTTGCTTAAATCTATTCTTCGATTTCTAATGCTTATGACTTAAGAAGGATCCTCACATTACACATGTAAATTAAACAACCAAATCAAATAAAGATATTTTGCATGATTTTTCAACCATTTGTTTCTTTTTGTACATCTACATGTATTTAAGAAAAGTGATATATTAGTATGGACATCCCAGAGCTGCGAAACTTTAAATAACCCTAAGTCTTGTACTTTACGCCCCTAGTGTAGATAACAATGGCGTTGTACTCACTTATGTCTTTTATACATGTGAATGTGCATTATGTTAAAGGATAAAGAATCCCTCTTTTCTATATAAAAAAAACATGCATTCATAGAATATCTAAATTTTAAAATCATATTTCTTAGCATTCATCATCAAGGTGTGCTAAAATTTGTATTGCATGTATAGGTGTGCTTAGGATTATTCATATGCATGATATACATGGTGGAAAGAAATAAAGGGTTGTGTGTTATGTGATAGTAATTCACCTTAATTAATCCTAAGATGCATTTCTTATTGAATAGGTCTATTTAGAGTAAATCTAAACTTATGATTAATTAAAACACATAATAAAAAATTCACTAAAAAATCATTAATGAATCTACCTTAGAAATTACTTAAGGTAGGGATGAAAGAGAAGTTCTCTTCTCTTTTCTTCTCTTTACAATATTTAGCAACTAAGTGTAGGTTCATTCAAACTAAATCAAATCACCAACTAAACTTGATAAATCAACTAAATCACTTAAACTAAAACCCCCCTTTAAATTAAATCTCTCACACTTAGTAAATCTTAACCTTAAAGCCTAGCTAAGACATGTCACATAAGCCTTAAATGGAACACACATTAGGCTAAGTCACCATTTCTAGCTCTATTTTAGGGCGATGCATGGTTTGATGTCTGATTCTTCCTTGTGAGGTAATATTTTAGACTAGATATTAGGGTGTATGTGCATAGACTGAATGATAGGGCAAGCCTAGCCTAATCATGTCTTCTATAGGGGATTATGCTTAAGGGGTGCTTTAATAAAAAAACAAAAAATGTTTTTGCTGTGCAAGTTGCCTATACCCCTAAGCATGATCCAAATTAGGATAGTTGGACTTGGTTACCCATGTGTGGGGTGCTAAGTCCAAGATATTCATATAACTGCTTGAGTTGTGTGGTATGTTTAGCTAATCTCTATTTTGTGGGTTTAGTTAGATTTATCTTTCCCATTTTGATGTAAATTTTATAATTAAGATTTTGAATGAATGTTATGGGGGATTATGATGAACATTGGTCATAAGATCATGTCTTATGTACCATGTGAACCCTTGGAGTAAACCACATCTCAAGTTAAATGAAGAAAGAAGGAAGGAAGAGAAGAAGAAATGAAGAAATGAAGAATGAAGACCCCATAACATGAATTTCTACTAAATTGTAATTATTCATTTATAATCCGGGTTGTATAAGGATAGAGCTCGGTTATCCACATTTCTTTTAGGGGTTGTGTAGTAGAACCCAACCACATCGGCCTCTTATTCTTTTACGCTAGCTTTATAAAATTATTTGATGTTTGTTTAGCTTATGCATTGGAAATGGCATGATTTTCCTAATTTCTTAATTGCTTAATGGTTGTTGAATGGCTTGGATGCGATTAGGCTCTTAGGAAAAATTAAATTTTTTTTATCCAATTAATCAACTCAAAATTAAATTTAATAACTCATAACCTCACCTAAAGCTTAAGACATCAAGATAATAAAAGATTTAGCAACCCCTTAATTGGATGTTGTATGTCTCACATCATGCATAAAATATTGCTTCACTCTTGCTAATGGAGGGCTTCCACCTTTGCTAGAGAAAATGGCTTGACTTTTGAGAGCCATGGTGGAAACACACCTCCTTCTTTCTTAATTTATCCCATAACCAATCTTCTCATGCATTAAGCATATGAAATCCCATAGCTTGTGCTAAATAAAAATGTCCAAAAATGAAAATAAAACTTAACAAAATTTGCATTAAATAAAGTCATTTATTCATGCCCTTCATGATCTAGTCTCTTAGGGAGTGTGTTTAAGGACTTAGTCTCTTTTCTAAACAAACAATAACTTAGCCATCTTGCAAAGCATAAGACTTTCCTACATGTATTTAAAATCATAGGAGGAGTTAGTTGGTAGCCACCCCCAGGTGGTTGTAAGTCCAACAGTCGAGTGGTTTATTCTCTCTTGTGGAGATAAACTATATACCCATTTTTCCCCTTAGATTTAGGTCATTCCTTTGCCCTCCAAAGCTCCCTAGTTTTAGGATCGAGATTGTCCTTTACGGCTACAAGCATCCTCACCTCTTAGGCATTTCAATCTTGTGTTGTGGAATTGTAAGCCCTAGATTTCTAAAAAATTCAACTCAAACATATAATCCTTCTCAAATTTCAAAATATAAAGCCCAACCATAGGATAGGGATGCTTGGGTTTCTTAGCATCATGAATCCTACTCATCTCCCTTTAGTTTTGATAATAACTCTCTCTCTCTCTCTCTCTCTCTCTCTCTCTCTCTCTCTCTCTCTCTCTCTCTCTCTCTTGATCAATCCCACTTGATTCTCTAAAAATAACCAATTTATTGATAGTCCTATCTAGGAAATCTTTAGAGACAATGATCATTTACCTTAATCAAGAGTATTCTTAAGGAATCTCAATCCTTAAGATGTAATTAACTATGGGCGCTTGCCTCCATAGGGAACTTAACAAACCCAGTTTAAAATAAACTCTACTTTACTTTTCCATGTAAAGTAGGGAAAAGATCTGGTACATTCAAGACTCATTGTCCTGGGAGTCCTTAGGGATGGTGACTTCTATCTCGAGATAGTATATCATTCTTCAATGTCATGCCAATCACTCTAATGAGTACATCAGGATCTACTGTCCCAACTATATATTTTTCAAATTCTAAGTTTGAGAAATAAAAACACCACAATAAACATCTGAACTAAATGAAATTTATCATTTAAATACTTAAAGCAAATTATTCATCCACCCATCCACCATCATTTTGGGGATGACAGATTAAGAAAACTCTAGACAAAGGAGCTAATGGCAAATCAAATAAATCACTATATTCAAACTCAAATAATCTCATGTCAGTAAGGACATGGCTCGTGTCCTCTATCCACATGGTTTGGCCAATAGGCTCTACATATGATGCGGTTACAACCAATCCTCTGATCGAGTGGTTGCTACCAAATGGCACCATTATATTATGGTCATGACTATAGCCCGTATGCTCCCCAAGGGATCAGCCCTTTGAGTTATGAATCATAGGATATATTTGACATGCACAAAGCCATTTTGTCAGCAAAGGTAGACTTAAGATTTTCTCCTTGGACAACACCACCGTGTCTACAAGGATTACTTGGACACAACTCATGGTCATGGACAAGATTTTTCAATCAGGTTGGGTCAACTACCTCCTCTGACTAAGTAGACTATGGACTACGACAGCCTGGGATGACGGAACCATGGGATCTAGATCGGGCACATCATCATTCCACCAACCATATGGTTTAAGGTAAATAATGGTGAATTTCATAAATTCTAAACCCCAAATTTTAAACTCCACATACTGCTACTATATGCTATGCATTTAGCAATCTAATGACTAGCCTTAATCAAAAGTTCCCTCTTAACATTGGGAGGGGTAATTAACTATAGGTACTTGCGCCATAGAAACGGAACCATATCTAAAGTCCTCACAAAATGAGGGAAAAATCTCTGGGTAGTGTCTTACCTATTATTTTATCTGCCTTCTAAAAATTACACCGACACATAAATCATACCTCTTCATTAGAGAGGTGAATTTTGAGCCCAATATTTCTAGCGACTCCACTAGGGATTGGTTTCTCTTTCTATCTTTGGCAAGTCAAATTTGGAGTATAAGTAATTAAAATTGAAATTTAGTCATAAAATAAAATCTCTAACGAACATAATAATTTGTTGAGTATGATTTTATTTGCTCAAAATTTTCTTTTGAGTATGTTATTTTATTTTTATTCTATTGTATCTCTGCATTTTGAAAGTATGGGGTAGAATTTTTATTTCTGATTATTAATCCCCATCTTTCATTTGTGTAGATGGATCTGTAGAATACTCTGTTCATTGTGAAGCTGAGTCGCGGGTCTAACATTCATCTAACTAACGATATCATCAACACTAGAGATGTTGGAGCTACCATTGAATTTAGTAGTGTTGACTTTCCAACAATCACAGCCAAAGCTAATGTCACATCAATCCAGGAATCATGCACATCAGCTCGTGCAATAGGGAAAATATACTGAAGTAGTTACTATTGGAGCTCCCCAAAAGAGAGCTTCTATGTTTCAAAGATTGGGATATTCTGGCACTCTAACTATGAAAAGAACTATTGTTGGGCAAAAAGTCTCAGACATGCCAGCCACTCTACCAATTGAACCTTTCGTACCAGAAAAGCATGATCATGAAGCTTCCTCGTCTGGAGGAAAATTAACAAAAAAAAGCGAGAATAAGGATGAATATAAACTACGAACTCAACAACTATTGTCTGAACAACATGCTATGTCATTAGCCTTAGAACTAGAAGCAAGTATTCCCACCCAGAATAAATTTGAGAACCTAAAATGGGTAAAGAGGAATAGCTCTACTGGTGAGCTGAAGCAATCTTTTTGGGATCCACCACTACGTCAAGCTCCGGTGCCCCAAAAGAAAATTCCTGAAACCTTATCCGCTAGAGTGAATTGAGTGTTAAAGGTTACCAAGGAAACAGGCTTAATGAAAAGAAGGGTTCAAAGGACTATGATAATCGAAGCAGACAATGTTCCACCTAGTAGACTACCACCTGTTGTGAGAGCTCATGATCGATTCAAGCAAATCAGATGGAGAGCATCAGCATGACACCCAGATCGTATGTCAGGGAATCCACTTTTGAAAAGTCCCAACAGAAGGGCAAGCAAGCTTAGAGGCCAAGTCCCCAAAGAGAAACTGTTGAAAATAAAGGAAAAGGTGTGACATCTGGTTCGTACTACGAGAAATCTTCCAATGATAAGATCGACAAAAATGGGTTCAAAAGAAGAGATCTTATGATGATGAATTACATGATGGTCGACACCGTGAACATTCCAGGGAATCCCATCGTCGGTCAACTGAATCTCCACAAAAAAAGTTGACTTTGATCATAGCCCTCCAATTGAAGAGAGGTTTATCTCGAATCCATAGCCAAAAATTCACTGAGGAGACATTTTGAAGTCAGATTACAAGAACATGAAGAATATGATGAGGATACTATGAAAGTAGAAGTAGTGTATGTGGTATAGCACGTTGGAGAACCATCTGGTGCACGACAACACCAATATAGACGGCGTGGAGCACCTCTTATTCATATTGAAGAACCAGCTCTTGAGAAAACAAAGGGGGGAGCTTCAAGCACATCCTCAGATGATGAAGAGGGAAAATAACTAGAAAGAGAAGAGGATAACTCTTTCTTTGCCGACACTACCACATTAGCCCAAATACAGAAAAGAATGAAATGGAAGATGAAGGCAAAATATAGGGAGATTATTCAATTAAATGCAAAGATGAATCAAATGATGGCACAAATGAATGTGATACTGCAAAAGATGTAGAGAAATGCAGTAGCAATGTCAGCATCTATTTCACCTATCAACCACCCAATAGCTAATGCTACACCCGCTGATCCACTAGTTGACTCGCTTCAGAATCAATGAACCCAGGGGAGAAATGAAGTCAACCAACTAGCTTCTTAACCCATCCCTCAAGATGTGCCTAAAATATCTGAGCTCGTGACAACGGCTCAATTGGAAATAATTATAAATGAAAAGATCAAAGCTGTCACTTCTGTAGACTAGGCAGAAAAATTGGTAAGCAAAGGTCGCCCATACCCAGTAGAGTACGATCAAGTGTCATACCCTAAGGGCTATTCAGTGCCTAAATTTAATACATTCAATGGCACTGGGAACCCCATACAACACCTACCACAGTTTAAAGCAACATGTGGAAATATAGGAGATAATGATGCACTACTATTATGTCAATTGCTAGTTAGTAGTTTAATCTCAACTACTTTTGAATGGTATGAATTTCCTATTAACTCGGTCAAGACTTTTATTGAATTAGAGATGATGTTTGTCAGATTTCTGTAAATCAAAAAGATTACAATTGCTACCTTAGAATAAAGAAGAAAAGACTAGTCAGTGACTAAATATATTTCATATTAGTGAAATATGAGCAAGAAATATGAACAACAACTAGAAGAGGAACATGCAATCTAATTGTTGATGGGTAACATCGATGATAAGATGACACCATATTTATGTATGGCCTCTGTCTCAACATTTCAAGAGTTATTGGACCAAGTGGCAAAGTCGAAAATTGAATTGCTCAAAACCTAAGGGTCACTCAGAAAAGCTAAAGAAGAATAAATTCTTAGACTCAAGGAGGAATGAGTCTCATACAACATCCTACAGCTCGAGCAGTGGAAAGCGACCAACTTATACTATTGATAAAGGAAAATAGTCCGCTTATGCGGATGAAGGGGTAAAGTAATCAATGAGAGATGATGAGCAAGTGAACTCATCTCTAAAAGATAAGATGAATAAGGAATACTCTTTCAAGAGAGAAAGTGTGGCTAAGTTATTCCACCAAGCGCTTAAAGTAGGATTAGAATTGTCAGAATCCAAAAGACCCAAAGAGTCAGGTCAAACTGATAATCCAAAATATTGTCCATATCATCGAGTAATTAGCCACTCGATTAAAGATTGTTATGTCTTTAAGGATTGGCTAGAGAGAAAATATAGAAATGGTAAATTCACACTATCTGATAGTGTCCTCGTTCATCCTAAAAGAGAATCTGTCATAGTGGTTACGTCCACTTTAGCACCATTGATGGAAGAGAAGGCAAAAGGAAAAGTAATACAAGAAGAGCAATGGGAGGCAGTAGTCTCTAAGAAGACCGTAAAAATGCTGAAGTAGCTAAAAGACGTCCCTAGGGTTAAGTGAGAATCACCACTTGAACCTATATTAGACTTAAAAGAAATGCCTAAACCAAGCATTTTAGCTTCTCAGTGGAATTTTGATAAGGCTACTTCATCATAACATAAGGAGCAGCCAGCTAAACATAGACCTCATAAATCAAAAAATTCGGCTAAGAAAAAGAAGATCAAGAAGAGAACTATAACTCAAAAAATCATTAATAATCTAGTGGAGTATCATCAACCAATGAGACAAACTATCAGGCTTGCTGATTACATGTCAGGACTTTGATCACTGAGTCAAATGAAGAAGAAAATAGTAATGAAGACTTGCTTCCTAGAGAAACATGTCGAGTTATTTCTATGGTGTCGAACAACCCCCAATGTCATCCATGCCTGGATAATTGGAATCAAGAAGCTTTGAAAAATGCAATATGCAAAAATAAATTCAAGAAGTTTGTCCCACCAAGCAGGAGAACTCCTAAGCCTATAACATCAAAGTCGTGCTTGATGGTGCGACAAATAAAAGATAGCTCTGAAGAAGACTTATGTTTTCCTAACGAAGATGAGTCTGAGCCTTCAATGACATCCCAAATGGGCCACTTGAAGCTTGGCAGTGACTCTGAAGCATCCGCACAGTCCTCCGGGGTAGATGGTGACTCCGAAGGAGCTACCACATCTAATGAGTCTAAGCCAAATAAAGCAGTCCAAGTGCAACTAAGGAGTGGTAAGATACTACCACCTCCATTAAGGAAAGGGTCATCCAATAAGCATAAAATTAGAAATGAAGGCAAAATATTGAAGGTAATGAAGATATCATCCCTAACGTCCCTAAGAAGAAAGTAAATTCAAGTGGAGGAATCGATTATAATATCCTATCGCATCTGAGAAAGATCCCTGCACAACTGAGTGTGTGCGAAGCTCTCTTGATGTCAAAGGACCTTCAAGAAACATTAATTCAAGCTCTTAAAAATCCAAAGAGATATGAAGTTTATTTTGCTGAATGACGCATGACTGAAGTTTTGCAAGCTCAAGATCTCCTGATGATCACTTTCTCTACAGAAGATCTTATACTCGGGACAACGGAACACAATCGTTCATTATATGTAGCTACAGAGAGTGATGGAATTATGATCAATCAAATATTGATTGACCCAGGTTCATCAATAAATCTTATGATTTTGTGAGCACTTAGGGGGTTGTCCCTAGATATTCAGCACCTTGGATGAGATAAATTGATGGTCCATGGCTTCAATGAAATGAGGCAGAGGACTCTCGAGTCTTTAATTCTACGGCTTAGGTTTGGAGAACTCTACAACCAAGATAAATTTCATGTGATAGATGCCGACACCTCATTCAAAGCTCTATTAGGTCGTCCTTGGCTCCATGAATATGGTATGGTTTCATCTACTCTAGATCAATGTATAAAGTACATAAGAAATGGAGCATAACACAATATTCTCGACACTATTCAGCCATTTATGATTCATGAGGCAATAATTTATGAGGATGCAAAGTATTTTCTTTTAAAAGAAAGTAAGCCTCAGTAATCTACAACTCCAACTTCAAAAACTACAAAGAAACCCAAAGAAAGAAAGAGCAAAAAGGAGGAAAGAAGGCTATATTAAATCTCTCTAAAACTTATGACATGTCACTAAAGCTGAAGAGGCTTGGGCAGTGATACCGAAGGAGAAGAAGATATTCCAATTATACTCAAGGAAAAATGTGAGCCTTCAACAAAAGCAAATGAGGTAAATTACTCCAATTTTGATTATGATTTCCCCATCTATGTAAGTGAAGTTCATATATTTCAAAAGAGCTTACAATGTTCACAAAAAATTTTTTTTATGTACCTCCACTACCTGGGAGCAACAGATTGAGAACTTCATTCTATAGATCTAAGGAATGTCAACATTATGATTCTGAATGGTTTATTCAGTACTCAGAGTTTGAAGAGATGATACCCACCAAGATGCCGAGATACTATCCTCAAAAAATCTGAAGGATGATGCACAAACTTGGAATCGATGTTGGAACTGATAGATGGCGAGCTCTCTTCTTTGATATCCTATAGAGTTCAAAGAGTCCATAGACCTCTCGAAGAAGTGATAATTATACAACTAAGAGTCTCGGATACATCTAACAAAAGCATCATCAATGGAACACTTGATATATGGTAATCGAAAGTGAGATTGAAACAAACTTAAAGGAAGATGAATTTTATGAAGTCATTCTCGTCGATGTAGAGTAGCCAAACCGACAAAAGAACTTGAAGATGGTGGGCGACTTCTACCATGGATGTTGAAATAAATTAATTTGGGACAAGACCCCTCCAACCTTCGTTAGTGACCTTCTACGATGATAAGGTTGAAGGAATAAAAGCATTACTTTTGTGAATTGGGGACTGGTTTTCTTTGACATACTCTGAGATGCCTGGCTTATCCCTAGATGTGGCAGTTCAAAAGCTACCTATCAATTCTGATTCAATACTAGTCAAACAAGCTCCTAGAAGAATGAGGCTGGATGTTGAAGAATAAGTGGTCGTAGAAATAAAAAAGCTAATTGAAGCAGGTTTTATTCGTGAGAAGAAGTATGCATATTGGATAGCCAATATCATTCCTGTAAAGATGAAGAATGGTCAGATTCAAGTCTGCATCGAATTTCGAGATCTGAAGAAGGCATGCTCAAAAGATGATTTCTTGCTCACTATGTCAGAATTGCTAGTGGATAACACCTCCAACTATGACATGTTCTCATTTATGGATGGATCATTGAGCTATAATGAGATCAAGATGGCTCCTGAAGATGAGAAACATACATCATTCAAAACACCAATTAGCATTTATTGTTACACAGTCATGTCGTTCAGATTAAAGAATGTTAGAGCTACATATCAGAGGGCCATGACACACATCTTCGATGAGTTGATTCATCATAAAGTAGAATGCTCTATTGATGACCTCATCATTAAAAGCATTGATCGAAAAGATCACCTTAAGGATTTAAGGATTATCTTTGAAAGGATCAGGAAGTATGATCTCAAGATGAATCCTCTTAAGTGTGCTTTTGGGATTTCCTCTGGAAAATTTCTTGGATATGTTGTAAGACATAAAGGAATTGAGATTTACCCCAACAAAATCAAGGCCATCATGGAGATGCCTCCACCGAAGAACCTTCACCAGCTTTGCTCTTTACAAGGATAACTCACATTCATTCGGTGTTCTATATCAAACCTATCAGGAAGATGCCAACCGTTTGTGAAGCTAATGAAAAAGAATGCTCCATTAAAATGGGACGAGGAATGGCAAGAAGTATTTGAGAGAATTAAAAAGTATCTACTCAATCCGCCAATTCTAGCATCTCTTATCCCAGGGAAACCTCTTATCTTATACATCGCAGCCTTAGAGGAGTCCCTCGGGGCTTTACTTGTGCAACATAATGAAAAAAATAAAGAAAATGTGTTATACTACATCAGTTGAAGATTAGTAGGACACAAAGTATGCCACTCTCCAATAGAGAGGCATTATCTAGCACTAATATTTTCATTTCAGAAGCTTCGCCATTACACGCTTTCTTATAAAATCACACTAATCTCAAAGTTTGATCCGTTGAAGTTTCTTATGATGAGACCTACATTGACAGGTCATTTAGCTTGATGGGCAGTACTCTTATTACAATATTGCCTATGTCTGAAAGCAAAGAAGAGACATCTGACTTCCTTGCTATGCATCCTATCCCAACTGATTCACCACTTAATGATGACTTGCTTGATGAGCATATTCAACTTATTAATGAAAGGGAGAAGCTGCATATCTGGGAGATGTATTTTGATGGAGCACCATTAATCAAGCCAACATAACCTCCAAACATACCCAAAGCACAATCCGGTATTGGCCTCATATTCATATCATCGAAAGAGGCATCATAAGACATTCATATTGCTTGACTGAACCTCAAACCAATAATGAAGCCAACTATGAGGCTTTAATAGCGGGCTTTGAAGAAGCTATTGTCATAGGTATCCAAAATTTGCAAATTTTTGGAGACTCTCAACTGAATCATTAATCAAGTTTTGGGAATTTATAAGATCACTAAGCTTGAGTTAGCCTATTATCATAAGCAAGTTCTCGAGCTAATGATATGAATTTTGAATGTTACATTGGATCAAGTCTCTCGATCTAAAAATAGTAAAGCAGACTGCTTAGCTAAATTAACTAAAGAGATGATAAGCATGAACGACTTGCATGTGTTGATAGAAGTTTTCACCCATCGAGTTCTATAGCTAGTGAATCCATATTCCCCGTAGGTAGAGGGGACATCAAACTCAAGCCAGCAGGAAGCAATTCAAATTGCTCCTCATTCTCCCAAAGAACAATAAGTACAAGAGAAAGAAAAACTCAAAAGTACTACAAAAAAATCATGTGAAGCTTTCATAGTGGAAGAGCCTGATGATTGGAGACAACCCTTCATCGATTATTTCAAGGAAAGCAAATTGTCGAGCAATAAATAACTAGCCATGCAAATTATGAAAAGGATCCTACGATATGCCTATGTTAATGAAACATTGTACCATAGATCCTTTGAACAAATATGGTTGTGATGCTTAGGGACGGATGAAGCCAACAAAGTGATATCTAAAATTCATGAAGGGCTATATGGTGAACACCAATCAAGTCCTAAGATAGCAATCAAAATCAAGAGGATGGGTTATTATTGGCCATCAATGGTGAAAGATTGTATTGACCAAGGAAAAAAAGTGTCATGAATGCCAAGTCCACGGGAATCTCATTCATCAACCTCTGAATCCACTACATCCAATGGTTGCATCTTGGCCATTTGAGTGTTGGGGAACATACATAATTAGACCTATTGATCCACCATCATTAGCATGTCATCGCTTTATCTTAGCAACAACTGACTAATTTTCCAAGTGGGCCGAAGTAGCTCCAATTAAAGAAGTTACTGTTGATCAAATCATCAACTTTTTCACTCATAATGTTGTCTATAGATTTGGTATACCATGACGAGTCATCTCAAACAATGGCCCAGCATTCAAGAGTACAAAGATCTATAGATTCATTGATTGATACAAAATTGATTAGCGATATTCATCAATTTACAATCCAAGAGCCAATGGTTTGGCAGAAGCTTTTAATAAAACACTGATCAAGCTACTCAAAAAGATCCTCGTGAGGAACAAGAGAGAGTAGCATATCAAAATGCTTGAAGCATTATGGGCATGTAGAACTACTTACAATATGCCAACTAAAGCCACTCCTTATGCTTTAACTTTTGGAGTCAGTAATTTTTGAAGTCAACTACCATCACTTGAGTAGCCATCCAATATAATCTCACTCAAGAGAAAATACACATTTATGGATGGAAGAGCTTGACATGCTCGATGAGATCAGACTTCAAGCCAACACAGCTTAGAAATCTATCGAACAAGAATGTCTAAAGCCTTCAATGGAACAGTATATCCTTGAACTTTTCAAAGAGGAGAGTTGGTCTTAGTGCTGAGAAGATTGATAATAAAGAATCGGTGATAAATTTGAAGCTAGTTGAGAAGGCCCTTACATTATAGATAAGGTATACGAAGGAGAAGCCTACCAACTTGTTGATTCGAGTGGTCGACGGCCTATGCCACCCATCAATGGTCGTTATCTCAAGAAGTATCATGTCTGTGTGCGCATGATTGCTTGATTGGATAAATATTATATTCATGATTTTAGCTCAAAAATCCCCATGTCAGACTGGGGGAATTTTAAATTTTTATAATAGAAAAGCACTTATGCCTATTTTGGGTTGACATCACGACTTGTGTTGAGATCCCCAAATAACATTTCAAGTTATATTTGTTTAAGTCGCAAGTGACTATGTGAATAATAGGTAAAATTTCGTCCACTCGGGACATGTAGAGGACAACTTCAAAGGCTAGAGGTTCACCTCCAGAGCTCATCAGAATCTCAAAGATCAAGAGAAAAAGCTTCCAAGTTTAGTTGGACTCAATAAGCCCAAATGTGGCCGAGTCGCTGACTGCTCTTCTCACTCAACAAAATGTAAAAGAAAAGCTGCAAGGAAAGAGCCCCTCTCTTGCTTGTCTAATGACTATGGTTGTCTATCCTCCAAAACTGATCCAAGTCAGAAGAATCTTTCCAATTGATCGAAGAATCAACAGAAGATCTCAAGAGAAGTCTAAGTAACCACAATGCAGTACATAACTTTTCAATAAGTCAACAAGCAAACAAAACCAGTAGAAAGCTATCTTGAAGTTAGTAAAAGTTCATAATGGCGAGAGAATTTTGTAGTCAACCATTCCATTAAACACCAAGTGTTGAATTAATGACTTCTTGCCATAGACCTAACACTCCTCTTGAAGACTAGGTCGTTGGCTTACACTCTTCAACCAGTTCCCCAAAAGCAACAAGCAAAGGATCGAAGGTATGCACATTCTCCTGACAAGTTAATTTGACAAGTCAAGTTAATCCTTCAACAAGTCCACTAAAGCAACAAGCAAAGGACTGAAGGTATGCACATTCTCCTGATAAGTTAATTAAAACAAATCAGGTTAATCCTTCAACAAGTTTGCCAAAAGCAATAAGCAAAGGACCAAAGCTATGCACATTCTCCTGACAAGCTAAATTGGACAAATCAGGTTAATCCTTCAACAAGTCCACCAAAGCGATAAGCAAATGATCGAAGGTATGCACATCCTCCTGACAAGTTAAGTTAGACAAATTGGGTCAATCATTCATCAAGTCCATCAAGCTCATAGCTAAGACGAAGGAACCTAAATCACAAAATAAATAAAATTCATTCCTTCATCAAGCCTACCAAACATGAAGCCAAGGCCAAAAGAAGATCAAATTTGTAAACCACTAAGATCAGACCTTCGACAAGCCCGTCAAAGCATTAAGCTTATGACCGTAGGTATCTCTCTTCTTACCTGATAAGTCAATAAAGACAGATAAGGTCAAATCTTATATGGTCAACTAGTTTGCAATAAATATGATCTGCTTCATATGCGCATCATATTTGTTGGGGGGAGAGAGAGGGAGGTGTCATTTATTGACTTACATATATGTTACATCAGTCAAGTCGAGCTCACGAGCCGAATTCGGTGGACTTCGGATGCAATGATGCACAAATCGAAGCTAAAATACACTTGACATTGTCGAAACTAGTTTAAGTGATCTCCGATTGATGAACGGACTTTGCCATCACGTTCAGAATGTTGAAATTGATCAGAATATACATATTGCACAATTCGACGGTTGACCGATCAAGAAGAAAATCCATCGATGTTTTTACACGCATATCAGAGTCAGGAGGCTGCGACGATGCTCGAACAACATCCATTCATAAAATTAATCATGTCGTTAGCGTCAAAACATTGAAACCTATCAAATGAGACTATTTGTGCTCAATTCAAATGAGTCTGCATGGATTTCGAGCGGCCGGAAGCGATGACGTATATTTTTGAACCAAAATTGACTTGATTCAGTGCCAACTTTAATCAAATGGCCTTCAATCATGAAACAGATTACGTTGTTGAATCTGTAATGTCAAATTTACCTAAAAATAACACTCATATTATGTGGGTTTGATTTCGACAAGATTCACAAAAAAAAATTTTGACGTGATATCGTGAAAATTAGACATCTAATTTAATTAAATATAGGTTGATTTAATTTTAATAATTAAATCATAATATGACTAATCAAATTATACACTTTTCCAAAATGCTCTATAATGACGTTCAAAATTGCACTCCAATTTAAAAAAAATCCTACCTAAACTCATAAGGAAAGAAATTAATATGTAATTAAGGATTTCAATCCACTTTTTCTTTCCTCTCGGGATCAAAAATAAAGAAAAAAACTCCTGCTCCTTGAGCTCTGCTCACATTCCCTCTCTCATCCATCTCTCTCTCTCTCTCTCTCTCTCTCTCTCTCTCTCTCTCTCTCTCTCTCTCTCTCTCTCTCTCTCTCGATCCATCTATTTTCTGAGCACCAGATATCCTCATGTGAATCCTTCATCTCTGATTGCAGGTACTTTGTAGCACTAATTCTTTAAAAAAAAATGAATCCTCTGAGTGCTTAGACTATAGCATATTACTATAGTGAAACACGGTAGCAAGATATTGTAGTAAAATACTATAGCAATTATTGTAGACCTGAAAAAAATAATATTTTTTCTATCCTTCTCTATAGTACCCCTTACACCAACCTCTCATTCATCCAAACCTTCCCATAATCCATATTCTCTTGGTAATCAGAGGCAACAACGTCATCGGAGGTTCCTCTCAATTTTTGACACCTTCCTCCTCCTTTCCCTTTCTCTCATTTCTCAATTTCCTACTCCGATCATTCCCTTTGCCGCAACCGAGAAAGAATTTCATCATTAGGTGGGTTCCTCTCAATTTTGGCATCTTCCCCCTCCTTTCCCTTCCTCTCGGCATACCTTTCCCAATTTCCTACCCCGATCATCCCCTTTGTCATAGCCAAGAGGTAATTATGTCCTTAGGTGGGTTCCTCTCAGTTTCCGGCATCTTCCCCACCTATTCAACCCAGATAACCAACCTGATACTCTGGCCTATTCAATTTTTTCCAACCGAACTCATGCAAAATTATTATTGCTTTTATTAGTGAATATATGGAGATGCTTGAAAGTGTAAAAAGAAATTGTATATGTGTACATATGCTTGTCTTTATGCAGGTTTGAAGGCCCCGTCATGCTCAATAGGGCGTGACGAGATGAAAATTGGCTGTGGTGTAAGACACTCCTACTCATTAGGGCATGGAGTAAGCCAAAATTGTTATGTTTCTATGCCAAAATTTTGATTAAATTTGGGACTTAAAAAAGGGAGGATGCTTAAATATGTGAAAATTATATATGTTTACTACATGCAGGTGATCAAACCACCCTAATGCTCAATAGGGCTTAGTGGGTATGAAGACTCATCTGTGGTGTCGCAAGACACCATACACTCAATAGGGCATACCAGGTAAGCCAAACCAGTTCCAATGTAGCCCCCTATGCGGGGATGATGTCGGAATGCTTGCAAAATTTTGATTACATTTTGGACTTAAAAAAAGGGGGGAAGAATCAAGATTCATTTAGAAAATAAATCGAGCACATCAAAAATAAATAATCTAAAATAAAATTTGAATGATTTGAAATTACATATATATATTTGCTTTTATGTAGGTAGTCAAAGACCCCACTAATGCTCAATAGGGCTTAGTGGGTATGAAGACTTCAGTGTGGTGTCGTAAGACACCATCCGCTACGATCAATAGAGCATACCGGGTAAGCCAAAGCAATTCTGATGCAACCTCCTATGCGAGGATGATGTCGAAATACTACTAAAATATTGCCAAAATTTACAATGACAATGACTTAAAGAATATATTTAAATAGAAATTTCTAAGCCTAAATTAAATATTAAGATAATATCGATATACAATTTGAGCTTATCAAGCTTTGAAATAAATGAATCTATAAAAAAAACATATAAGTTTAACTGGAATTGAAATTGCATGAGATAAAATCTCTTGTTAAACATTAAAATCATTTTAAAACTCATTTTAAAACTCATAATAAAATAATTTAAAAATCTTTAATTGACTATATGATCAAAGCATAAGAAACTTATGAAATATTTGAATACTTGATCATATAGAAAATGCAATGAATTTGATAGTCTATTAATGAATACAAATATGACTTTGCAACCCTTCATTTCAGATGATAAAAAAATGAATTCAATTGAATATATGTTAGGATTCTCAAGGATTTTTAATATGACTAAAATATAGTATTCAAGTATGGATACAATTTAACCATAATTTATGTGAAGATTTACATTATATTTAAATAACTCATTATTGAGTATAATCAAGTCCTCTCAAGACGTCTAGATCACATTATATCATCACTAGATCTGCAATTCTTCATACAAACAGATAGAAAACGATACTGAATTAAATTCTACATGAATTATGGAGCTTCCTTCAATCAAAAAAATAAAAAAAGAATTATTCAAATTATGATTTTCAAAATCAATGATTTCATTAATTAGATGAAATTGTCTAAGTCATAAACACTTGCACGTGCTTGGACATAAAGATTTAAAATGCAAATTTTAATGTTTGAAAAGGCTACACAGGCTAACTTGAGATTAAATAAATATGAAATTAATTTCATAATTAAAAATAAATAAAATAATATGAATTATCAAATACGCATGGGATAAGATTCTTAAACTTAGTAATAGGATCTTCATGAGGTTGTTTCTCGGTTGGTCTCTCCAAGATAACAAAACCTAAAAATCAATTACAAAATTTCAACTTATTAAAATATTAGTTAATTACAAAAAGGGATTGATGATTATATTATTAAACCAATAAAATGATGAGATGCGAAATAATAAATTAAATGATCAAACAATACATCCAAGATATTTGTAGTGTTTATTTTTTGAGATTCTTGTGTATTTATGTGAGACATCCATATCTAGAGATGTCATTTAGTGATCATGACATTAAGAATAGTGTACTATCTAGATAGAGTCATTATAATAAATGCTGAGGACTCTAGATATGATGGTCTTGAATATAGAGATATTTTCCTTGCTTTACATGGAAGAGTAAAGCAGTTTATTATTTGAATTTATTAAGTTTCCATGGAAGCAAGATAGTTAATTACATCCTAAGAATGATGTTCTTGGAATACTCTCGAGGTAATGACTTATCCAATTTAGATCTACCAATCAATTGATTATTTTTAAAAAAATAATTATGATTGATCAAAAGGGAAGAGTTTTTATCGAAACCAAAGGGAGATGAGTAGGGGATGCTCATGATACTAGGAAATTTAGTGAGCACCCAAAACTATCCTTTGGTTAGGCTTTATTTTGAAATGAGGAGAATTATATGTTTGAGTTGAATCTTTATTAGAAATCTAAGGCTTATAATTTTATACAAGATGTAGAAAAGCCTAAGAGGTTATGCTTATAGCCACAAGGAAACAACAATGTCGGATCCAAATCTGGAAGCTTTGAGGGCCAAAGTATGACTATATCTAAGATGGTGTATATTATTTACCTCCATAAGAGAGTTTGGACTTATAATTTAGTGGTATGACTCCTCCTATTTTAAATGCATGTAGGCAATTCATATATTTTAGATGGTTTGTTATTTACTTGAGAAACTAAGTCCTTAAACTCACCCCTTAGAGACTAGATCATGAAGGGGAATAATGACTTAAATCAATGCAAATTTTGTCAAGTTTTATTTTGATTTTTGGACATTTTATTTGACATATGGGATTTTATATGCCTAATGCATGAAAATCATTATGGGCAAAAATAAAAGAATGAGGTGTGTTTTCACCATGGCTAAGGTCAAGCCATTTCTCTAGCATAGCCCTCCATTGGCAATGAGACATGATTTATGCATGATGAGACATACAACATCCATAAGGTTTGCTAAATCTTTTATTATCTTGATTAATGTCACTTTAGGAGAAGTTAAGTATTGTTTAATTTAATTTTGAATTAATTAATTGGATAAAATTTATTTTTCTAAGAGCCTTTGTCGTGTAGGCCATTCAACAATCATCAAACAATTAAGAAACTAGGAAAATCATGTCATCATAATTGCACAATCATAAACATAACATCAATCAATTTATAAAATTAGCACAAAATAATAAGAAGCCGATGTGGTCGGGTTCCACCGCATAACTCGAAAAAGGAAAATGGGTAGTCGAGCTTTACCTTTATACAACCAGGTATAATAAAAGAATAAATTACAATTATGAAGTGATAAGTGTTATGGGGGTCTTCATTCTTCATCCTCCATTCTTCACTCCTTGTCCTTCATTCCTTCATCTTTGTTCGCTCCATTTCTTTATTTCTTTTGGTTTAACTTAGGATGTAATTTGCTCACGTCTCACATGGTATATAAGATATGATCTTATAACCAATGTTCACCTTAGTCCCCATAACACTTATCCTAATCTAATGCAAAAATTACATAAAAGAAGGAAATCTATCTACACACCAAAAAAATGTTAGCTAAACACATCATACAACCCAAGCGGTTATAGAATAATTTGAACTTAGTACCCACATGGGTAACCAAGCCCTGTCTAATTTGGGTTATTCTTAGAGGTAAACAACACGCACATCAAAAATATTTATATTCTTATTACTGATCTTAAGCACAACCCCCGTAGAAAGTATAATAATTAGGCTAATATACCTAACATCCAGACTACATACACCCTAACATCCAGTCTAAAATAGTACATCACAAAACTAAACATTCATCAAACCATGCACTCTAACTAAATAGAAATAGTGACTTAGTCTAATGTGCATGTGTTAGAGCTTGTGTGGTATGTCCTAGCTAGGCTTTAGATTTATGATTTACTAAGTATGAAAGGTTTAATTTAAAAATGGTTGATTTCTCCTTAAATAGTTTAGTTGATTCGAGATATTTTACTTAATGTTTTCTCTTATTTCATGTAACCTACACTTAGTAACTAAGTGTTATAAAGAGAAGAAAGAGAGGGAGAGTGTCTCTTTTATCCCTACCTTAAGTGATTTCTATGGTAAATTGATTAATGAATTTTCTTTAATGAATATTTTATTATGTGTTTTAATTAACCTAAGTTTAGATTCACTCTAAATAGCCTCCATTCAATAAGAAAGGCATCTTAGGATTAATTAGGGTGGATTACTGTCACATAACACACACACATTCATTTCTTTTCACCATATATATCATGGATATGAATAATCATAAGCATACATATACATGCAATGTAAATTTTAGCACACTTTGATGATGAATGCAAAGAGATGTGATTTAAAATTTTGGATATTTCATTTATTAATTGGATCATCAATGCATTTCTTTGTTATGTAGAAAAGAGGGATTTTTCATCCATTAGCTAAATGCACATCCGCGTATAAAGTTATAAGTGAGTACGGTCATTGTTTCTACACTGAGCGTGGGTACAAGACCTACTTGCTACTTAAAGCCTCGTAGACCTGAGATATCCAAATTGATATACCACTTTTCTTAGATACATGTAAATGTACAAAAAAACCATACAACAACAACAACAACAAGCCTTAATACTGGGTGATTCTACATGAATCCTTTGTCTCCATTGTGTCCTATTATGTGTCAAATTCTCATTTAAATCAAGTATACTAAGATCATTTTTATACATCTTAACCAAGTCTTTTTAGGTCTAGCTCTACCTTTCTTAACATAAGGCAAATCTAATGCATCTACTCTCTTAATCGGGTCATCGGACGGTAGCTTTATGTGGTCAAACCATCTTCTCCCTAATCTATCTACCACTAGAGCTACTCCAACTTTTTCCCGAATATACTCATTTTTCATTATATCTCTAAGAGTAAAGCCACTCATCCACCTAAGCATCCTCATCTCTGTAACACTTAACTTAGTCTTATGCTTCTCTTTTATTGGCCAACATTCAGCACCATAAGTCATTACAGGTCTTACCACCATCTTATAAAATTTTCCCTTAAGTTTAAGTGAAACTTTTCTATCACATAATAGGTTAGATGCATTCCTCCACTTCAACCATCCAACTTGAATTCTACAAAAAGAACCATATGGATAAAAAATCATGCAAGAGATTATGTTTGATTTGGTTGTGATTTATATGTGTAATATGAAGATCCTTCTTAAGTCTTAACATAGAAATGCATAGAAATAGATTTAGGCAAGTGTTGTGTTCTTTTTAAATGAATTATACACTTGCAAATCCAATTTGAATCCATGTTAAGAAAAGGAAAGAGAACTTCATAATACACATCTTATGTTATCATCACATGCATGCTTATAAATATTTATAACTAGCATCTCTTCATTTATAATCTTTGATTTATAGGTTTTAGAAAATAATTTTGGGTTTAATAATGATAATAACCACTCATATTATTAATTTTAGCCAACATATGCAATTTGACATAAAAGGAAACACTTTATTTAATTAATTTTTAAAAGAAATGAATGCATGATTTCATATGGCAAACAATATTTAGCATGATTGGAAAGAAATAAAGGAATGTAAGCACATGGCTTCATTCACTCTAATTAATTCTTAAGGATAATCATATAAAATAAGATCATTTAAAATGAATCAAAATTCTTTAGGAGATTTTCATCTTTGAATTTGATTTGACTTAAGGAAATACGCGAAGGGTTTGCTAGTCCTAACCCATTCCCCCCACGTGTGAATTGGTTTGGTTTAACTTAGAGCAATTAGGTTGATTTTATATTTTGATTAAGTTAAGTTATGAATTAAATTCATTAATTATCTCTTATCTATACTACTTTAACATAATTATCCGAGTAATTATGAGCCAACATATGATATGCAATCACATGAAAATTAAATCAGTAATGCACCTAAGAAATGAAGGGGCTCAATGCAATTGGCTTACAATTATTGGTTAATTAAGTTAAAGGGTTTGATTAAGTACTTTTATAACCTTCTTACACAAGTAGTTCGATTATAATTTTCTTTAAAATTCTCTTAGGTTATTGGACACCTAAGAATCTATCCAAGAATTGAATGATTGAGTTCTGGAATGATTTGGTTTTGAGTTTAATTAATTAAATTATTTAATGAAGTGATTAAGCCATTAATTAGTTACAAATTGATTAAGTATTAGCCAAATGAAATAAATTTTAGGGGAAAAGATTGGAAAAGAGGTTATAATCTCATTCCTTATGTCAATTCACTATTTCATAATGATTAGCCAACTTAACTAATGGATTCATTACTATTTAACATGCTAATTAATCATTTAATTAATTAAGAGAGGAATTACGAATGAAACAAGAAATACCCCTAATTAATCAAACAATAAATTCCAATAAAATTTTGGAAGACAGAGATCATTCCGATAATCAATCTGAGAAAGTTTGGAATTAATTCCTAGAGTAATTAGAGTAATTAACTTAATTATATTTTTAATAAAACTCAAATGAGTAAAATCACTATTCAAATCTAATTGATTTTATTTTTTTATTATTCTCCTCTAAATTACCTTTAAAATAAAATTTATTTGTATTTTTTGAATTTTTCTATAATTAGTTATGAATTTTGAAAGTTTTATCATTAAAATCAAATTAATTAAGCCTAATTAAACTCTAATCATCGCCACATGGCGGTAGCACGCTTTCCATGGCGCGGATTGGTTATTTAAGTTGTCACATCGTCGGTTGAGTCGGTGGCGGATGCATTTTCTCTATGTCCGATGTTCAATCTAAGATGGATGATCGAGATTAATCCATGGTTGGGAAATCGAGAGATCTAAAATGCGATTATGCCAAATCCAATCATGCAGAATGGACGGTCCATGATCTGTCTCCTTTCGAGCGACGAGAGATGGATGTCATCCATCGATCTTCACTCAATCTAAGCTCACACCTTCGAGGAAGCACAAGCAACACATCTAACGGTGGAGATTGCGTGACATAATGATTTCTTTCACAATGGACTAAGCAAATTTTACTCTAAGATCAATTTCAATGGCATACCTCGTCGGAGGCTATCACTGGTGCTTCCAACAAAGGATGTAGCTTTCAGTAGAAGCTCATTGAAGAAATTCATCTTAATTTGAAATGGTTTGCTCGGTCGACTAAGGTCCTCTTCAATGACGATCGATCTTGATCTAAGTAGCACTTCTCGTTGCTTAGAGGCTTGGGAAATGGTTCAATTGAGCTTGATGAGGTCCAAGAATGGTGTGTGCAAGATTAATTGCACTTTGGTTGAGAATTGAATGAGTTGAGCTCAGGATTGATGTCCCATGTTTCGATTTTGAGTGAAATTGAGGAATGTGAAGTAAGGAAGCTCGGGAATGGCTAGGCAAAGCTTGGGGAGGCTTCGATTCAACTTCTAGAGCTCTGAGGAATGAATGTCTTGTGGTTTGACATAAAAGGAAACACTTTATTTAATTAATTTTTAAAAGAAATGAATGCATGATTTCATATGGCAAATAATATTTATGATTAGAAATAAATAAGGAATGTAAGACATGGCTTCATTCACTCTAATAATTCTTAAGGATAATCATATAAAATAAGATCATTTAAAATGAATCAAAATTCTTTAGGAGATTTTTATCTTTGAATTTGATTTGACTTAGGAAATACGCGAAGGGTTTGCTAGTCCTAACTCATTCCCCCCACGTGTGAATTGGTTTGGTTTAACTTAGAGCAATTAGGTTGATTTTATATTTTGATTAAGTTAAGTTATGAATTAAATTCATTAATTATCTCTTATCTATACTACTTTAACATAATTATCCAAGTAATTATGAGCCAACATATGATATGCAACATGAAAATTAAATCGAATGCACTTAAGAAATGAAGGGCCCCAATGGTCAATTATTGGTTAATTGGTTAAAGGGTTGATTAAGTACTTTTATAACCTTCTTACACAAGTAGTTCGATTATAATTTTCTTTAAAATTCTATTAGGTTATTGAACACCTAAGAATCTATCCAAGAATTGAATGATTGAGTTCTGAAATTATTTGGTTTTGAGTTTAATTAATTAAATTTTTTAATGAAGTGATTAAGCCATTAATTAGTTACAAATTGATTAAGTATTAGCCAAATGAAATAAATTTTAAGGGAAAAGATTGGAAAAAGGTTATCTCATTCCTTATGTCAATTCACTATTTCATAATGATTAGCCAACTTAATTAATGGATCCATTACTATTTAACGTGCTAATTAATCATTTAATTAATTAAGAAAGGGATTACGAATGAAACAAGCAATACCCCTAATTAATCAAACAATAAATTCCAATAAAATTATGGAAGACATAGATCATTCCAATAATAAATCTGAGAAAGTTTGGAATTAATTGCTAGAGTAATTAGAGAGTAATTAACTTAATTATATTTCCAATAAAACTCAAATTGAGTAAAAATCACTATTCAAAATTAATTGATTTTATTTTTATATTATTTTCCTCTAAATTACCTTTAAAATGAGAATTTATTTGTATTTTTTGAATTTTTCTATAATTAGTTATGAATTTTGAAAGTTTCATCATTAAAATTAAATTAATTAAGCCTAATTAAACTCCTAATCCCGTCAGGCCACATGGCGGTGGACGCTGGTATGGCGAAATTGATTATTTAAGTTGTCATCCGTCGATTGAGTCGGTGCGGTGCATTTTCTCTGGTCGTAGATGTCGATCTAGATCGGACGATCGAATTAATCCGATTAAGGAAATCGAGAGAGATCTAAAGTGGGGTGATGAGCCAAATCAATCATCAGAATGGGCGGCGATGATCTATCTCCTTTGAGAGGCGGATTTCCATCGATCTTCGATTTGCTCACACCTTGAGGAAGCACAAACACATCTAACGGTGGAGGTGACATAATGATTTCTTTCACAATGGACTAAGAAAATTTTACTCTAAGATGGTTTCAATGGCATTTCGTGAGGCTATTTAGTGCTTGAAGGATGTAGCTTGTAGTAAGAAGCTCTGATGAAAATTCATCTTAATTTGAAGTGGTTTGCTGATTGGGCTCCTCTTCAATGGTGATGATCTTGATTGAAGTAGCACTTTCGTTGCTTAGAGGCTTGGGAAATGGTTCAATTTGACGAGGTCCAAGAATGGTGTGCAAGATTAATTGCACTTTGGTTGAGAATTTGAATGAGTTGAGCTATGGATTGATGTCCCATGTTCCGATTTTGAGTGAAATTGAGGAATGTGAAGCAAGGAAGCTTCGGAATAATAAAAGCTTGGGAGGCTTGATTTGACATGAGCTCGAGGAATGAATGTCTTGTGGTTTGAGTGAGAATAAGGAGGTATATCTCCTCCTCCCTAGATGGATTTGATTTACTTTTGGCTCAACGGCTTAGATTGGCTGATCGATTTGAGTTGGAAATCATCCCACATGGGTCATTTTGGGTGGAAGAGTGAGGGGGAGTGGCTTCCCATATGATTGGAGAGTGAATTTGGTGAGCTAAGTGTCCAAGGGTGATTGGGGAGGTCGGTTTGGCCTTGCCTTGGGTCATGGCTAACCCAAGCTCATTGGGTCATGTTCACCACCCTCCTTGAGCATGTGGACCAATAGATGGGTGCCAAGTGGCCTTGGGAAAGGAATGGTCAAATTCAAAGTGAATTTGGTCATGGATAGACCCAGGGCAAAGTGGTCATTTGGCTATGATTTTGATTTGAGAAGATTTGAAATGATTTAATAATGTGTTGGGCCAAATTTCAAGTGATTCGGAGTTTATTTGATTTGATTTGGCTCAATTTGACCCATTTGGGTCAAGTTGGTTCAAATTGTTAGGTTGACCAATTGGTCAAATTGGGTCAAACATGAGTTAGGTCAAATTCAAATGATCATTTAGTCTATGGGTATCATTGGTTTGGTTTAATTTGGTTTAGATTGGTTTTGGTTCATTTAGGTTCATTTGGGTCAAATGGGTCAAGTTGACCAATTTGACTCATTTGACCAATGGGTTAGGTCATTGGTTTAAAACTTGATCATTTGAAATGCATTGCAAGCTTTGGTTTTGGTCAATTCGATTTGGTTTGATTTCAAGTGATTTTGACCTTTTAGGTCAAGTTAGGTTCATGGTCAATTGGGCTAGGTTGGGTCTAATTGGTCAATTGAAGTTTTGGTCAAGCTCAACAATAAATTTGGAATGAATTTGACCCATTGGTTGCAATCAATTTAGCTTAGATCAAGATTTGACTCATTTTGGTTTTTTTAGGTCAATTTAGGTCAACTTGGGCTAGAAGAGCTAATTGGATTTTGTATAGCTCAAGTGAGGGCTTCATCATGTTTAATAATTGATTATGGATTAGTTTAGATCAATGGTTTCAATCAATTTGGCTCATAGTGAATTTTGGCTTGTTTAGGTCTCATTTGGGCTAAGTGTTGACTTGGTCAAAAGCTAGGTTTGACTTGGTTTGACCCAATTTGAGTGATTGATCATTCTAGAATGATTGTTGATCACAATGTGAGGCTTGGGTGGCCTTGGTTCAACAATTTGGATTAGAACTTAACTCAAAAGATTTTAGGTCACTTTAGGTCAAGTAAGCTAAATGGGTCAATTGACTTGATCAAGGCTTGATTTAACTTTGGTTGAACTCATATATGTACTTATGATAGAAATATAAACCCAATTGCAAGTGGTTTAGAGTCAACTGGGTTTTGGTTCATTTGATAATTTCAAGTCAAAATAATAAACATGAGTTTGACTTGGGTTAGTTTGATTTTGGCTTGGTGATTATAGTTTATATTTATATTTGGGCATGTGATTGAAGGAGTGATTGTTTGAAGAGAAAATCAAGGTTTGGATTGATTTGAGAATGATTTGGCTAAATCAAGAAATGCTTAAGGATATGAATTGAGTTTAGATTTAAGTTTTGAATTTATATTGATTTGATTTTGGCCATTTGAATTTATATTTTATTTATATTTGTGAAGATAAATGAGAATATAAATGATTATAGAATCATGTAATTAAAGTGATTTGATTGTGAATTTGGCTAAGGTAGATCAAAAGTTTGAAAAGAGTTTTGATTTGGTTTGATTTATATTCATTTGATTTAGATGATTTGGATGCCAATTTCATTTATAGTTATGAATATAAATGATGGAATAAGTGATTTATAAGAAATCACTTGGCTTTTTTGAAGGTTTGGCTAAGCTTATGGATGTGATTCATAAGGCTTAGGAAGGTTATGAATTTGGTGATCATGAGTTTCAATCATGGAATTGGAGTTTGATTTGGAACGATTTTGATTTGAATCATTTGGGATTGGAATTTGGAGTTGATTTTGGATTTGAAACTCAATTGAGTTGGGATTGATTTGAGATTAGAAAATCAATTGAGTTGGAATTGATTTGAGATTTGATGGATTGGTTTGAAGGAGTGTACATGGTGGATTTGAGCTATAGGGTATGTGGTTGCCTTAAATCCATAATGCATAGCCTAATCTATGATAAACTCTTCTAAGTCTCTAGGGTTGGGTTAAGTGTTCACCTAATCACTAAGTGTCTTTAACT
This sequence comes from Cymbidium sinense, assembly GCA_021442155.1. Classification (NCBI taxonomy): domain Eukaryota; kingdom Viridiplantae; phylum Streptophyta; class Magnoliopsida; order Asparagales; family Orchidaceae; genus Cymbidium; species Cymbidium sinense. Next base: position 265,230,286 of record CM038214.1, on the reverse strand, counting down.
AAGGAACTCTTAATGTCAGAGTAATCCTATGTCTAAGATGGAGAAGTTGACTCACTCCAAAGTGAAATTACATATGTTAAATGGAGATTTCAATAGAGGATTACTATTATTGATTCTTAAACTAAGGTATCTCAAATTCAAATTTATAAATACAAGTTGTAGACATCATCTAAAAATAAAGTTGACAATCTCTGATGATGCGTTGATTGAAAATCTCAAGGAGGATATTATCATCAAAAGATGCTTAGCTCTAAACTAATTCATAAACTAAATTTCAACTAAGTAAACATAACTAAATGAAATTTATGATTTAAATACTTAAAGCAAATAATTCATCCAATCCACCATCATTTGTTGGGGATGACGATTAAGAAAATTCTTAAAAGAGCTAATATCAAGTCAATAAATCACTAAATTCAAACTCAAATAATCTCATGTATTAAGGATATGGGTGTGTCTTCTCATTGGTTTGGCGTGGGCTCATATGATCGATTACTAGAGTCCTTCGGTGATTCGCCAAATTTTATTCATTATGAATGGCCGTATGCTCCCATGGCTCAACTTTGAGTTATGAATCATGTATATTTATAGCACAAAGCCATTTTGTTAGCAAGGTAGACTTAAGATTGTCTCCGACAAACATCACCCATGTCTACAATTACTTGGGCGCAATCCATGACTAGCGATACGATCCTTCAATCGTTGGGCTACCTCTAACTAAGTAGGTGAACAGACGGATGATGGAACCATAGGATCAGGCACGCATCATTCCACCAATCATATGCTTTAAGATAAATAATGGTGAATTTCATAAATTCTAAACCCCAAAATTTTAAACTTCACATCTTACTATATCTTGCATTGATCTAATGACTTTAATCGAAAGTTCTCTCATTGGGAGGGTAACTATGGGTGCTTGAGCTTATAGGAAACACGGAACCAAATCTAAAGTCCTCACAAAATGAGGGTGAAATCTCACAGGTAATTTTATATCTTATTTCATTGCCTTTTGAAAATTACCACATAAATCATACTCTCTTGATCAGAGGTGGGTGTAATTTTTGAACCCTGAAACTTATATATTAACATCATTTAATTTTCTTAATATATATGTTACAATATAAAAATAAATTATTAACTTAAGATGATTTGCCAAGAACATTAAAAAGAATTATGAATACATTGATAATATGATAAGAGTAGGAAGAATCATGAAGCCATTATTGGCTCATATCTAAGATTTTGTGAGTAATATATATATATTAATAAGAAATAAAAAAAAGAAATTAAAATTAGATGAATTTCTATCAAATAGACTACCTGAATAATGAATTTTATAGGCAAGTTGTGAATGTTCATTTTCTAACTTAATATAAATTATCATTTATTCTTTTTAAAAAATAACTATTTATAAATCACATATTTATTTGGGGTAAAAGATGTCAAAAAATTTAATGAAAAGTATGGTCATAATTTATTAGATATTCAAAGAATTAAAAGCTTCTTAATATAGAAAATTACACTCTTGTGCACTTACAAAAGAATTGAGATATTAATGCATATTTTACATTAATTTGTAAAGCATCAAATATGTCACAGCATGTAATATATTCAAAAAGATAAAATTTAACAATTTAATTTATTTAATATTTATATCCTCCAATTGATCTATTAAATCAAATATTCTTTCTATTGTTGTCAAATTTAATGATTTTGAATATTTATTTTTACTCATATATAAATTATCTATTGCTATTAATGGACTAAAGATTTATCGACAAAATTATATCAAGTTAAAAAAATGAACAATGATTTCTCAATGCCCTTATTTTAGTATTCAAATATGTCAAATTTAGGTTATTTTTCAATCCTGATCATTGAGTTATAATTTAGAATCAAATTAATCATTCAATTATACTAAGTTGTAAAGCATATCTGATTAATTCTATAATATTAAGTATTATATTTTCATTAAGTTCTTAATTGGTCCATTATTACCTTTTTTTATATATTATAAATAAGCCATCTTAGTGTGATGTTGGGAATAAAACGAACATATAGAAGCACATGAGCCATGATTGTATCTCTTTTCTCCTTCATTTTAAGACTCTCTCTCTCTCTCTCTCTCTCTCTCTCTCTCTATATATATATATACACATATATATATATATATATATATATATATATATATATATATAAAATTGTATTAGCAAATGAACAAGATTAATATGTGATTAAAAGAACATTAAGAAGAGTTATTTTATTTTAGACGTATGATAAATAATCACTTATTCCCTTTAAGACGTATTTATTTAGAATAGTGAAATTAGAAATAATAAAATATGAATATAATTTTATTGTATTTTAAAGAATTGGGAATTATTTCATCTAGAAAAATATACTCTAATAAAGGACTTCGATGGTAAAACTACGCATTTTATATTAATCGTTAGTTCCATGAGTTGTGTTTGAGATCTATACCTTTGCAGCTTACACTTGAGTGAAATATAGTAATAAAAAATTAGATTATTCTATAATTCAATTAGAATTCCATTAAATATCTAGTTTTTAATCACATAATATTAAAATATATATAAATTAATTGTTTATATCATAGAAGAGATATGTAAGATTAGAAGATTACATTATGTATAAATTATGCTAGATATTAAATTAATTTGGGTGATGTGTTTATATTTTTTTATGATAATTTTAAAATATGTTTCTTTTTTATATTAAGTAAATAAAGTAGAAATATATATATATTAGATCATTTTTATTCAAAAAAATTCAAATATGATCCACTCTCTTATGGTTAAATAATATGTAAATATATTAATATATATAATTACACTAAGGGCAGCGGGAGTGGTAAACCTGACTTTCCAAACTACATGCAAATACTGGCCGAATCCAACGGCCGAAGGTGAGCAAACCAAAGCTTTGAATATTATTTCCTCCTTCCTACCATCTTCATAAACCCTAACCCTGGATTCTTGCACCTAAAAAAAGTTTTCATGTATTCAGTGATATTTGATCTAGAAATTAGAATTTTGACATTGCAAAATTTTAGTTTAAAACTGCTTTTAAACATGTTTTAAAAGCTATATCAATGTCACAGTCCTACAAGAGAGAAACGGCGCTTTATCAAAAAATGCTTTTTTTGACCAAACGGACTTCAAAGTTTGAACTGCGTCCTGAGGATCAGCCATTATCGGAGATTGAACTGATGATGTAATACATGTTAAAATTATTTAAATATAATCAATTTGATGCAATGATGAAAATATGTATCAACCTATTTTAATCAATCTTAAATCGTTCCAAACTTTGTTAAAGTTAGAACAAACTAATCAGAGAAAAAGTCATCGTCTATAGCATGAACCAGTGCTCAACGAAGACCTCTAATGATTTCTTGGCTCTTAGATCAAGATTGTTCTGATGCACTATGGTCTATGTTAATCACAAATCTCTTGCTTCATCTCTAGTCTCCTCAACAAAATTTATACCATGACACACATAAAATTATTGATTCTTTGGTTATACTTTCAGATTATATGTCACTTCAGTTTAAATATCTCCTCTTGATGCACTGACTCATGCTAAGCAAGCTTATGCCCTCATTGTAATATTATCACCACAAATTTTTTTCAAATATTTGATACTGTTAAACGAGTTTTTAGAAGCTTATTTTGGACATTCTTGTTTTGTAAGATAAAAGCCATCATTAAATTTATATATCTAACATAATAAATCTATAAATCTTGAGTAAATAAGCTTATTCAAAAATCGCTCTTGATTTATCATGCAGCATATTAAATCGTCATAAATCCATCCAATATAATTAGTTGATTGATATTACATACGAAAGTTTTCTTTCATGTTCTTGAAATGTGTCCTAACGATGGTTGTTGTGTATTTTATTCCGAACTTCTTATTTATCATGGCAACAACTTTAGGTCATTTATTTCTCTTTAATACCATTATATATATTATCTTACAAGCTTAAAGCAAATCCCAAAGTAATGTTTTGATGTTCAAGTAATTTTGGAACTCTATTAGTGCTCCATATGTCCCCTTGTTGAGTTGTTAATTCAGCATTCAAATTAAGATGTGAACTTGTTGAATCCAGTTCTTTAGATTTCCCTATAAAAATTATTTCACATCTACAATTACGAATAAAAAAAAATAAAAAAAAAACATCTACAATTACGAATGAAATTGTGTTAATTAAAAAATAATTGTGATATTGAAAGGCTTGTGGATTGAAAATAAATATCTCGCACGAATAATAAATATCTTATTTTCAATGTGTTTGTTTACGACATATGTACTCAAGATTTGTTGACTCTTAATCAAATGCAACGTTACCAATATCAGTTATTTTTGAGAACTTTTTGTAACATCAAACTTTGTATTTTTTGAATTTCTTTAAAGCAACTGAACTTTCCAAACTTGATTTTGAATGTTGCAAAGATATTCAGATTATATCCTAAAGCCAGAAATTAAAAAATAATAATAATATATTGAGAAATACATCTAAATTATTTTAAATACTATCAGGCAAACAGGTCCTCATCTAGAAATATAGAAAACTTTGACTGCTAGTGCAACAAGCAAAACTAAGTGAAACAGGGGATGAAATTACTTACTGATAATCAAACTATATTATTTAATATTTTAATTATATCAAGAAATAATATGTAACATTAGCAAAATCTTTAAAATATTATGTGGTTAGGAAGGCCATATAATCATGATATTTAACTTTTCATGTAATTCTAAAAAGAATTTGCTTCTTGTGTTACAATGTTTCAAAGCATGGTTTCTTCTTCTTTTTTTCTTTATTTATTTTTCAAATTAGATTTGGGTTATTTCTTTTTTTTTTCAATCATGTTTTATTTCACATCGCTTGATGTATCAATATTATAAATTGTATTTATCGAATTATGTAATTAGCCAATTTTTTTGCTCATCTTTATTTTTTATATTACAACATTCCTCTTTTACATCAAAAAGTGCATATATATATATATATATATATATATATATATATCTATATATATATATATATATATATTCTTTATTCACAAAAAAAAGTAGAATTAAGGGGAAGTGCTATTAACTGTCAGCATTACTAAAAAAGAATTCACTCTTAGTGATTAAACCAATGATAAAGTCAAGTTTTGATAATAGTTGTTTGATATAAAAGGGAGGTGGGTTGAATTAAAATTTTAAAGCAATTAAAAAATAATAATTAAATTACTAGCAATAATATAAATGCAAAATTAAACTATGTGCAAGTTAAGAAAACATAAAAACACAAATGATTTTATGAGATTTGGCTTCCAAAATTACATATGTTCTATAAACTTACACTGTATAGAATCCGATGAACTCGATTTTGTGATTACAAGATTCCTTAAAAAGGATAAAGCTCAAATAGCCTATGTACTCAATGAGCGAATGCCGCTAAATTCTAAATACAAATAAATTTTAGTATATTTAAACATTTGGTACAAAAGCACATAAGAAAAGTGAAAGTAAAATGTGGCAAAAGAAAAGAAACAAACTTTCTTTCAACATTAGAATTGTTGAAGAATCACTTCGATGCCATTGCGCGAATAATTTTACTTTGAAATGTTGATGCTCTTTACTCTTGCTGTGTGCTCTAAGGAATTTAAACTAGGAAGACTAGGAACTATAAGAGAGAATGAACTTGTAAAAATTTTGTTTGAGTTTTGCTAAGCTAAATATTTCTTTTGGTTTTTCAAGTCCAAATGCGATCTGTTATAAATCTTACACTCTTCTTCAACCTCTTTCAATGGCTTTCCACAATCATAAAAAATTTAAGTGATCAAACCCTATACATATTTAAGAAGTCAATCTCTCCTCAACACAACGAGCCAAAATCGACATCTACGAAGGTCGCTCACAAACTCTTCCCTGCCCGACTCTCCTCCGACGCAACCTCCACAGTGTAAAAAAATAAAAGAAGAAAAGGGTGGAGAACACATACCTGTGGTCGCAAAGCAGCGAGAACCCCATAATGCAAGAGCTGCGGGTAGGGCAAACAAGCGATCAATTCAGAGCGAAGAACAAATGACAGATTAGTTGGGAGCGAAGAAATACACGAGCGAGTTTGGAGTTGCGACAAACCGGCTATTTCCCATCATACTGAAGCTCCTCTAAATCTCGTTAAATCCGCCGAATCGCCGGCGAGGGGCTGCGGGTTTGAACGTTTTGAGCCTCAGTAGTATGACGAGAGAGAGAGAGAGATAAAGAGAGCGTTAGTACCTCAAAATCCCGCCATTGGAAGAAAGCTCGTAATCTTTTCCTTCGACGCAGCAAACTAGCAAAAAAGCTGACAGTGCGTCAATGAAGCAGTTTTTTGGAAAAATTTTGAGGGCTTACACCCAATTCATTCCAATATGTAAAAGTAGTTACAAAGAGATACAGAGGGGAGAAAATGCTAAAAAAATAACAAAGGAAATATAGGGACAACTAGCCATTACACAACAGACACAATTTATCCGAATGGACCAAAAGAGAAGACAAAAAAATCAAATGCTGAGAACAATCAAGATTCATAAATTTTTGATCTGGACTCAGACACAAAAAAACAGTAAAACCCAACCTGATCAAAAAACCCTGCGGTTCCCTTACTGCCATCCAATGGATGAAGAGAAGTTCACTCCTACCAGGTTGCAGAGAAAGGTTATCCAAGCAGATTTGAATATAGCTAGCATACTAAAAGCACAAGGCTATTGTCATCATCGTCCAGGTTATATCCCGCAGCCACAAAAACCGATAAGAATGATTCTGTAGTTCACCAAAGCACTTGACCCATAATGAACAATTCGACCATAATGATACGTAAGAGAACAGAAATTGAACCAAAAAACTCAGTATGTAAAAGATATGCTATGCCAACCATCCTTCCAGCCAGTTAGAGGGCAAGAGGTGCAACTCCAAAGACATAAATATCATGACCAGCAAAAAACCTCTTCCATGGGTTATCATCATCAACTAAGAGCAAATTCTAGAGGGTAGGATATATCATCACATAAAAGATGACGCATTTCCATTTTGGATCACTTCGCACATGAGGAGGCCATGAATGTTTAATTTTCCAGTCTTTGTAGTTTGCCACCAGCAGTCATTTATAAGAATAGAAGCCGGAGTAGCAATGGACGAAAAGAGCCTATTATTCCTTTCCCTCCATAAGGAGTAAACCAAGACAATATGTCGATAATGCAATCTGATAATCATCTTATGCATGTTGTCATCTACAAAGCTTAGTATTTGTGGAAGAGAATATTGTAACAGCAACCTTTCACCATTTGGAACTAATGCTCTCAATAATTTCATAGCAAATGGGCATTCAAAGAATAGATGAATATGTGTTTCCGGCATAGAGTAACAAAAGCAGCAATTGATGGGGGGCCCTATACCCCTCCTTACAAGGATATCCATTCATCCAACAATATAAAGCATAATTAATGGCATTTCCTTTGAACCAAATTTCCTTGCTCCAACTTACATTAGGATGTGAATCAAAAATAGCTTCTTTGAATTCCAGATTGGTAGGAGATTTATAGCTACCCCAACTCATGGAGTCTGCACCCCCATTGATAGGGGTATTATACAATAGCTTAGAGCATCTAGGGAAGGCAGAGTTCAAGGAGGAAGAAATATTCCACAACCCTTGATGTATTAAGGAGCAAACCCTATCTTTCTCAGAAATTCCCCATGCTTGTATCCCTCTAGGGCCAAGGATGCTGTATAAAGATGTGCCTCCACACCATGGATCGTAAAGGAGGGAGAAAGAGCTACCACATCCAATATTATAAATAAATTTATGTTTAAATTTATTTGTTGTTGTTATAAGAGATTTCCATAAAGGAGAGGATCGAGTCATAGTAGGATTCCAAATAGAAGTATGTTTTTCTTTGCACCAGCAAATAAGGAGTCTCCAAAACATAGATTCCATATTAAGTTTACAAATGATTAAGAGACAAAGCGTAAAGTAATCCAATTCCTCCTTAGTCTTAGAAGCGTAGTACGCTCCCAAGAGATTGTATGAAGCTTCTTATCCGCACCGGAATGATAAAAGAATTTTGCTGTTAGGGAGCAAATTCTCTTGATTATTCCATTAGGAATCGCCATAGGAACCAAAAGAAAGGTAATCATTAGATTGATATAATTAATTGAAGCCTACCTCCAAGAGAAAGTAATTTGCTTTTCCATCCAGCCATCCAGCCAAACAGTCTATCAAAGAGAGGATTAAAATGAGCCAATTTGATGGGGCCTTTAGCAAGAGGTAAACCCAAATACTTCAACCGGAATCTTCCATGATTAATGCCTAAGTTGTTTAAGATATTCACCTCTACTACCAAATTTAGAAAAACAGATTGAAGACTTGACCATTTACCTCCAACCCAAGATAGACTTGAGGGAATTCGTATGATCTAAGGAGTTAAAGGTGGAGTAAGAAGCTTACAATACCAATAAATCATGCATATAATAAATGGGATATCTTACGCTTCCCAATGAGAACGGTGTAACATCGAGATTTACTTCCATATCCATCATACATGAGAAGGTATCCATGGCAATAGTGAATAGGAAGGGAGAAAGAGGCGCCTTGCCTTAACCCATTGGTGGATGTAAAGTATCCTTTAGAGTTTCCATTGACAATTGAGAAGGGGACATTGACAAGCCTCAACCCACTTAATAAATCTAACTGGAAAACCTTTACAAAGAAGTCTATGAAGAAGGGATTGCCTATTGACTTTGTCAAATGCTTTTTTTAAATCAAATTTGGCAAGGAACAGATGGTTAGAGTGTGGAGAGGAAAATTCATTACAAGCCTCAAATGCCATTGCCAAATTGTCCGCTATATCACGACCTTTGATAAAAGGCGATTGAGCTTGATTAACAATTTCAGGAAGATATTTCTTCAATCTAGAAGCCAAGATTTTTGCAACCACCTTATAAAAGGTGTTACAAAGTGAGATCGGACAATAATCTTCAATCCTATTAGAATGCTTGACTTTTGGAATAAGAGTAATCAATGTATGCTTGAAACCATTAGGCATCTTAGAGGTGTTAAAGAAGTATTTAAGCTCGTTTATAAAGGTTCTTCCTGTGATCTCCATGATCTTTGTAAAAAATTTAGAATTGAATCCATCGGACGACTTATTTTCCAAATACTATGTAATGCATTGAGTATTTCGATCGTTGATATCATCAATTTGGCATCCATAGATAGACATGAACCCAGGGGTAGTTTTCACGATATAACAAGAGAAGAGTTGTTAAAAGATTAGAAAAGTACTTACAATTCCTCGAAATAAGATTTTGTTGTCACAATGCCATCATCTACATGAATTTCTCGATCATATTAGCATTCTTTCTTTCCTTGACGTAATTATAAAGGAACTTCAAATCATCATCGATTTAGTGAGCCAATGCGCTTTAACGTTGTTTGATCCATATATTTTCTTTGACAAGAATCTCGTATCTTTCTTTAATATCCCTCATCATCATGTAATAAGGAAGTGTTACTAGGATCGATTCTAGCTTTTCTAGGATCAGAGCCTGATCAATCCTTAGGGAGCTAATTAAATTCTTTAGGGGTGCAATCTCCTTTGTTTTCTTCCTAAGAAGTATCTTAACTTGATGTAGCTTTTTTGGGCAGATGTCGTGGATCCCCATGAAAGAAGCAAAGCTTCTATGACCTCCTTAAACCAAGTTTCGATGGTCCAATAATTCTTGAAAAGGAATCGATGCGACAAAGGGAGGGGGGTATGAAGGTAGGTAACAAGTGGCGAGTGATCAGAAGATTGCGGGGGAAGGACTTTATAGAACGAAGAAGGGAAATGCTCCAGCCATAGAGAGTTACAGAAAACACGGTCAAGCTTAGAAAAAATCGGCCGGTCAACTTGTTGGTTATACCATGTATAGAACAGCCCCGTGTTTGATAGATCAAGAAGATTACAATCATTTATACATTCTTTGAACTCTAATGAGTTATTGAGAGAGACTATATTACCACCCATTTTATCGATATATAATGGACAATTAAAGTCTCCCATGATAATCCATGGAAGAGTAGAAGAAGAGGCTAGATCATGAAGAGAGTTCCACAGTGATTCTAAGTTTAAGCATCGTTCTCGTATACAGTTAGGAAAAAGGTCAAGTTACCTTGAGCCGTGATCTTACCATGTATAAGGAGGGTTCATAGATATGTGCTCAAAATGTAACCGATCCTTATTCCATTTGATCCATATACGGCCTCCTGGAGAGCAAGTAAAGTTAGAAATACTAGCTTCAGGATTGAACATAGAGAAATTGTTATAAGAGGAGGAGTTTTGTATAGGGCCCGGATGGAGTTTAGTCTCCAGAAGACAGAGAAGGTCGAGGTGAGAATCCTTGATTAGCTTGGACAATCAAGCCACCAGAGAGAGTCCCGAACGTTCCAAAGATCCAAGAGAAGGCTGTATCATTGGGATGAGGAAGGAGTGGGCTTCTTGCCCTTTTTTTTGTTTCCCTTTTGAGGGGTATGGGAAGGGATGTTGGAGGATTTGGAAGAGTCACCTTCCAGATGAGCTTTGCCCTGCATCTTGTTGTTCTTCTCATTATTCTTTTGAGAGCTCTCACGACTTGGAGACATTGCAGCCGATCGAGTAATAACTCCCACAAGGTTGTCCACCCACAAGATCCGAGAGGAAGGTTCCTCTTGAACAATAGCGGAGATGTTTCTCCTTCCAAGTCCAGGGTTCTTCCATAGGAGGGATTGTATAGGAAGGTGATTGAGGTCGGTGATTGTTTTTGAGGATGAGGGGGGCCTGATTAAATTTTCTGAAGGCTCCTCTTGAGGTCTAGATTCGGTTTCCAAAGATGGAATGGATCTATTAGGAGGGGATATAGTTTCCTAACAGGAACTGTGGGATTTGAAGTAGTGGCTTGATTAGGATTTTTTTTTGCACCCGACTCTGCCGCCCTATTGTTAATGAGTTGGATTTAGAGGGAAAGATTGCTTGTCATGTGAGAAAGTGTTACGGGCTGCACAGCTTCCTCATAGACCACCTACATAAACTTCTTACCATTTAAATTGATATTGATAGAATGGAAGAGGGGAGGATGTGTTTATCTGAACACATATCCTTGCGAATGTTATTCTTGCTTTACAGATTAGGTTATCGGCCAATGGAATCCGTCTGATAGCAACCTTAGAGAAGCCAGACTGGTTCCAACAACATGGGGAAGTTCGGAAGCTTTATCCAAAGGGAAGCTCGGTCTGAGTTGCTTAGGCGGAGTCCCAAGCCCACTTTTGGAAGACAAACGGCCTACCGTTAAGGAAGCATGGTCCATTGTCCACACCTGTAATCCTCATGACATGAGAATTTGAAGAGGAAGAAATCCCCTCGGTGTCAAAAGATCTAAGCTCCCTTTGAACTTCCATTTTTCCTTCTTAAGAAGGGGCAGTAAGGGCCACAATAGCATGTCCGATTAGGGAGAGATTCCATTCCTTCTTCCTAGAGAGCTCTTCTTCCGAAGGAAATCTCCTCATCATGGGGATGTAGGAGAGTGGAATAGTTTGGCTTTTTTCATTCTGAGCCAATAGAAGATCCTTCCAGATGCTTTGGTTACAACTGGAAGAGTGAGGTGATCCAAGAATAGAAGAATGAGGAGAGGGGGGATAGAGGAGGGAAGGATGAGATTAGGTAATCGACTCCATCTTGTTGTAATGGGTGACCTCGGACTTCTGAGGTCGAAGTAGTGAGCAGTGAGCAAAACAGGGGGCGGCAGGGTTAGAGCATCATACGGGAGTTCAATGAAGCAGTTATATATAAATGCTTAAAGCGAAGCTGAGTTTGACATTTGTGGTAAATTGGTTGGTTGAAGAATAAAGTGCAGGTGCCTCCCACCATTCCAATTCCTCCTTTAAATAAAGTAATTGATGATTCTATTAATGAGATTTTTATTTTAATGTTGAGTAATTATAATATATATTTTATAAAATATAATAGTTATTCAATTGGATATAAAATAAATATAATAAATTTATTTTTTTACCTTTTAGAATATATTATAAATGAAAAGTAAATACTCTCTCTCTCTCTCTCAAGTATTTCTAATATATTAAGATGATAATAATAATGAGAAGGTTAAATTTTTAAAATAAGCACATTCTTAATCTTAATTATCAATTTAGGCATCAAAAATTTTTTTTAAAGAAAATAGGCCTAGCCATAAGAGGCCATGTCGGCGCCTGTCAAACGACTTATGATTTTTTTTTTTTTTTTTTTGGTAGCAGGCAGAGATAGAGAGCATTTTATTTTTTTTTATTTACATGTTACAAGGAGAGAAGAGAGAGAGATTAAAGATATATATATATATATATATATATATAAATTAATTAAATAAATAAATAAGTATATATGCATTAATAATTAAATAATTAAATAAATAAATAAATTTTTTTTTACGTGTTTTTATATGCATTAATAATTAAATAAATAAATAAATAATTTTTAATAAATAAATATATATATATATATATATAATTTTTAATAAATATATATATATATATAATAATTTTTAATGTATATATATTTCACGCGATTAAAGATAAATTATTATTTATTTTTTTATATATTTATATTTTTGTATTTTTTTATTATTATTTTAGACTCTTTTTTTTTAATTTATAAATCTTCATAATTTTTAATAACTTTGATATTATAAATTAAAAAAATAATATATAAAAGTTAAATATTATAGCAATATTCGGAAATCGGAATACTGCAAATGCTAGTAGGGTTAAGCCGTCGGGAGTCGGGACACTCGAGTACACGCGCGTGAAGAAGCGGGACCGTCTGATCACTGATTGACGGCTAAGAAATTTGCGGAAAGAGAATCGGGTGGTTGAGCTGAACCGCCGCCGGTTTCATGGTTTCCCGGTCCAACCGGGTTTTCGAGCCAGTTGCATGCGAAACGGAGTCTTTATTTCTTTTAAATAATTGGACCGGCTACCAGGCCGGTTTGCGATTGAACCGGTCCAATCGTCCTTTAAATCCTGGTCATTTTTTTAAATTAAGTATGATTAGAAGCTTAATTAAATAATTAAATATTAATAAAAAAAATTTAAGAATATATATAGTCGCCCAATTAATGGTGGATACACGCCATTCCGGCGTGGCGGTATTCTTTAACTGTCAAGTCGGTCAAATTAGTAGGCGGCTTGAGTCGTCGCGATAATTCGGCCACGATATTAATATCGGTCCGCGATCGACCTAGCTCCATAGTTTTGCTCGATTCGACCGAAATTATTCCTCGCCTTGGAGCTCACAAACTCACCACCGAAGTCCTCCCCCCCCTCTAACTTCCGGCCGCCCGTGTCCCGGTCTGCTGAGCATGTCCGTATTCGATAAACTTCTTCTTTTTTCCGACGCTTTTACTCAAATTGTTTGTTGATTCTTTTTACTCTCAACATTTAACTTCTTGCACAAGGTTTTGAGGTTTGCATATATTCATCAATATATATTAGATATGATTTATCCTTTTATTGCACGGAAGATTTATTTAGAAATGCATTGAAACTATTTTGAGGTTATTAATTAAGGCAATACAACACTTTTAGCATTACGTTTAGCTGTTAATTTTATCAAAAAATTTAAAGAGACTTAAATACAAATCATACAAATCAGCATAAATACACTTGGATTTTTAATATCACATCAATAACCACTTTCACTAATTTTTTTTTTAAAATTAATACATCTTTAAAGTGTTAGAAAATCCAAAGTTAAGCCAGCGACAACTTAATATAGATTTTGTAAGTGCAAATTATTAGGTGATATCATTCACTTTTCTTTTCATATATTTTTTTTTTTATTTTTGCTTTCTAATAAACCTTTTTGCCCATAAATCTCAACAATTGAGTGAAGTTTGTCAAAGGAGTTCTATCACAAAGCTCACTCGCATTGCTCTATAGTATTTGAGACTAATAATAAAATAAATTCAAAATTATATTTTTTTGATAAATTATGCATATTCATGTTTGGCATTTTATTGAAATGATAAATAAAATAAATATGATATGTTGAGAGATTATAAACTAAATGTGAAAATCAGTTTGAGAGATACAGATCATATAAGAAATAACTGAGCTATGATTTATATAAAAAGAGGTCAACTTATGATGCTTTATATAAGAGCTATGATTTATGACTTTAAACCAACAAATCTCTAAAGTATATGAATATATATTCAATCACTCATTTCGGATTACAGAAAGGTTTTTGGAGGTTTCAGAGAGGGTTCATAAGCTGTGCTGATACTGTTCTGGTGTTTACTGATAGTCGATAAGTAAATCCAGTTGTGCTGATTTTGATGTGTGTATGTGTAAGGGGGAATATTGAAAAAAAAAATTCATTGTCATCATGTTATAATTTTAGTAATTGTATTATTTTTCTACTGATGTTTACCTATGATTGTGCTATACCTTTCCTACATAAGAGGATGCGAAAAGCAAACATCTACCCTTTGCCCCTTTGTTTGCCTGATTTACTCCTTTGGGGACAATTGCATGACTTCAGTATCATTTGATGCATCGTGCCCTCATTATATTTGCGATGCTTTTTTGTCACGATGGAGGAGCACCACCCGGCTAGACGTCGACATAGACATATCTAAGGAGGCCGACCCACCATTGGAGCCTACACTTGCCGAGGTTCATTATAGTATTGCCTCCCTACGTGGGCGACATCGAGCCGCTCATCCTGATACCGTAAGTGAATTTTATTTTTTAAATGGGTTACGCCTGCTGAGGTTCATCACAGTTACTTAGATTTTTTTTTGAAGCCGTGAGGCCACATCACACTTGCTTATGTTGAGTGGCCCATTACATGCGTGATTCATCGTGAGCTAAAGTAGGTGGGCTCTTGTGTGAGTCGTCACGCTTCATCCTAGATCATCATTTGCTGACTGCCTTGGTTGAGAGATGGTCTCCGCAGATCAATACCTTCCACCTGGTGAGAGATAACGCTCGGGCGTGGCGATAATCCCGGACTACGGGTTGATGGGCCACCATCATGGGCCGATTGTGATTGGTGAGGAGAAGAGATGGGACATTTGGCCTGATTGCTGCGATGATTTGTTGGGCGACACCCCTTACCGAGCGTGATGTATCATGATCCGATCGGTCCACCGGATCGGTCGACATTCGGATGGGTCGCTGTAGACATGCATGCCAGGTGGCTCGGTTTTCTACAAGGAGTCATACATAGTCAGCAGAGGAGTTTTTCTCAGCGTGCTTATATTTTATTTCGATTGGCACTTTTCGGACAGTTGAGGTCCACTGCGGTATTTACTCCTGAGGACCGGATTCCTTTAGCATGATGTCTATGGGTGAAGCGGTTTTAGCTCATCTATATAGGGGCTGCCGAATTAGGCCAATATGGTCGGTTGCCTACACCTCCTTATTTGGACTGGGAGCATATTCAGGTGACCGACTTTAAATGTTCCATATCTGTGAGCTTGTTGTGTTGGTTTGAGGTATGTGTTGTTAATTGCACTTTCAAATTATGCATCTTAAATATATGTTTAAAGATTCTATGCGAGATGGAATGAGAAGTATGTTCAATGACAAATATTGCGATTAATAGAAATGAGCTAGATGGCTGCGGCAAACCGATTGGATAAATAACACTTTAGTTCAAATATCAGAATGCGATTATGTTTTAACATAATTTTTACTATATATATGTAGAGTTGATAAGGAGTTATCAGAATCACACATCTATCAAATACATGCTTAGTAGGCTTTGACATATGGTTATACGAAGTTCCTCTTATCAGGAAGAGGGTTGAGTGGCATTTATCGATAGAGTCTTTGCGCCGATTCGCCTTATTCCCAGTAGATGTAGCCCAGGTTGACCTAGTTTCAAAAGGGATGGTGGGTAGCGGATCTGCGGGTTGATTACCACCAGTCACACATTGCTTCTTGGGAGAGGCAGAGGGATTGCCTCATCGAGGGCTTAGATGAGGATGTGGACAGGAAGACAGCTATCAGCCAGTACATGTGTTGGTTCAGATCGTGAGCTTCTCTGTATTTACTGGCCGCCCCGACAGATCCTCCGACCACTTACTACGCCAGAGCACCAATGGAGCGTATTTATGTAAGTTCTGATATAAGTAAGTATTCATCTGAATTTAATATTTATGTAAGTGCTAATTTTACATTCTGTTTTTTTCGTGTAGCATATCGCAACTGGGACATCTTTATTTATCGGTTCGAGGATGATCACCCTTACAGGGATGTGTTGATAGGTATGAGCGATATGCGAGACCGGATGGCGTGTACAGGTGACACATATTGATCATTTCAAAGGTGTACACCATGGCGCGGTCCATCTACTGGCGATCAGTCCCCTATCTTTGTGTCGACAGTCCCATATCACCTTCCTTCAACCACTATCTTCCATCACGGATGATATGACACACTATAGGATCTTGCGATGAGGAGCCACCATCCATTTGCGTGATCGTCTCGTGCACTAACGGTACACACACAGGAGTGGTGCTATTCGCGTGAACAGGAGGAAGGCGGTTATCACGCGGTATAGGGTTTGAGACGATTATAATATCTTTGTGTACGCATTTTATTTATGTTTCATTACAAACTTGAGAGTCATGTACCGCTAACTTTGATTATGTCATAATGAACTTCTTATTATTTGTCCATTTCTGAAATGAATTGATTAGCTTCATATGATTGTCATCCATTAAATTATTATCAACTTTATGCAATCACGAACTATTTCAAGCCCTAAACCGTGATGCTGTTACTTATCTCACACAAATCACACCTTTAAAAAATAACACGAAGCCGTCTCCCAGGCGGCGGCTTCACACCTAAAATTAACGAAGTCGGTCGCCCAAATAATGGCGGCCAGTACTGAGCGCGCCTCCCATAGGCTTTAGTATCGGCGGTCACTAATTGACGGCGGCCTCATTCACGGACACGACGCCATGCGAGGAGATGTGGTGACCGATCTCGCCAATTGGCGACTATACCTATTCTTAAATTTTTTTATTAATACTTAATTACCTTAAGCTTCTAACCATACTTAATTTAAAAAAATTGCCTTTAAATCCTTGGTTATGTTTGGTGACTCAGGTTTACATTACAATCTTCATGCGTCGATTTCTAAGACACAGTCAAAATCTTCGACATAAGATGTATATATAACATTGCAACTCAATAGTTACGATTGAGAACGACGACATCGGTGACTTCGATCGTAAGCTACATCAGCGGTTTAGGGTTTAATTGCGATGGAACTTATCCTTATCGATTCGATCGGGACATCCGGCTACCCTTTTTTTTTCAAAATTCATAGTGTGATTGTTTCATTTCTTTCTTGTTGACATCAGTCACAGTTATATTCTAAACAAAAATTGCAGATGTTATCCGCTTAGAATCAAGAATATCACAATTCGTACTAGATCCGACTCGACTTACAATTCCCATAAAGCTCACTACTACTTACTCAAAAAATTCTCACCCAATCAAGATTACAATAAACATTAAAAAAAAAAAAAGATTTGATTCTTTTTCAAGTTCAATTCTTTTCGAACAAAGCTAAAACAATTCATTTATGGCGTGTAAGTACATTTAATACATTTTCATGAACCTAATTCTCTCATACTTTTTAGCTCTACTGAACTATCAAAAACCACTAAAATTTCAATTTATGTGGTATATGAGTTTTCATCAAAACAATAATGTAAGATCATCTAGCTGGAGTTTAATTGTATTTGCTAACAATAGTTTTTATACAAAACTTAGCTGATTCTTCAAGGAAGCAAACCATGTGAGGTCTGTTCTTGGCTCTATGGATTAATAGCTACTACATTCCTGTCCCCAAAAATTGTTCGTTCTGAGTTATGCATCAATCCACCTAATTTGGACAAGCTCGTCTCAAATAAAAAAATCATGCAAAGAATTTGGCTGAGCCACAAGATGCACCACTGATGAAGAAGAAAAATAATAGCATACCGCCGATATTTGATAGCTACAAAATGGTGAAGATCAATCATATAACAAATACCCTAAAAGGAGATGGTTGATGAGTGATTTTGTTATGGATCCAATTCTTGAATTGGATTATATTGTAATTGAGTCAGTGGTATCCAGTCGTGCGGCCACGGACGATTCACGATTTAAGTCGGCTCGGGGAGTTAACTCACGAGTGGGATGAACCGGTGAGTAATTACAGTAATTATGCGGGTCTTTGTCAACCGTTGGATGACGCCTTGTTTACCCTTAGCCGTTGGATCTAGCACTCGGATCGTGTGCTTCCTGGGCTTTGATTTGAGTCGTCCGATCGGGACTCTCTCTTCGCTACCCTTGGATTTGTGTTTCGAGGGCGCTTTTCTTGATTTAATTTCTTCCGTCTGATCTGATCTTGGCTTACAGATGGCGCTAGTGGAAGGGCTTGATCCTTTCTGGAGGGCGTCACTGAGTTCGATGGGATCCAGATGTCTTGAGCCGCGTTTGATGAAGTGTCTCGGGGAAGTTTCTCGTTCGAAAAGGGAAAAGAGGAAAACTTCATTTCATTCGGCCATTCGAGCGACCGGAGCTCCTGAGAGAATTTGGGGAGAAGAAGGGTTCCAGAGAGAAGATGGCCGGCGTTCCACCATCTTAAGGGTTATTCCGGTGAAGCCTACCATGGGAAATACTCAGAGGAAGGAGGATTAGACTGGAGATGAGGAAGAAGGAGAGTTCTTGAAAGATTTCCTATATCCCCTCTGTTTGCTTTTCTGATCTCTATTTATAGTCTTTTTTTTGCTCTTCTTAGATCTCTATCTTCTATACTTTTGTAACTGATTTCTGTTACATACGGTTAAGTTGCTTGCTTCTTTCGTTCTGGATATTAGTGATACCTGTAGTCTGTTCCTTGTTCTTTTGTTCTATTGGCAGTTATTTCTGTTATGGACTTTTATTTGCCGGCCGGTTTCTGGACAAGGCTTTTGTTATTTTATTTAAAGATCTACTGGCCTTGCTTCTATTGGTCTTTGATTCTGAATTGTTTCCTATATCTTGTATTTAGTAAAGTCTGTTCCTTTGGATATTATCTTGTTGCTATAAAAGGTGTTTATCCTACTACTCTCTATTATTGTACAAACTGTTATATTTGTCTTGTCTTATTATAATCTTTATTCTTTCTGATCTGAGCATGTAATTTACTCTCTGTTGATGTTATATTTTTGATATATTTGTGAAATCCTTTAGCCAACTTGGCCTTCTTCTATCCCTTTTATTTCTGTTGTTGGTTTGGGGATATGGACTCATATCATTACTCCCCTCCCCCACATTGACCTTGTCCTCAAGGTCAAAGTCAGCAAAAATTTTCTTTATTTCTTCTTCTGCTACCCAGGAAGTCTCTGTAGGTAGTAATCCTTCCCATTGTGTTAAGGCTTCTTTAATCTGATCTCCTTTTAGAATTATTCGTGATCCCTTTCATAGGCCTGATTAGCATCTGCCCATCTCTGAATTGTGTTGATAATTTTGTTGGGTGTATTGTAGAGTCTTGTCTGTATTGCTTCATGGATATATGAAATACATTATGTATTCTTGCTATTTCTGTCAACTCTATTTTATAAGCTACATTCCTATTTTCTGTAGGATTTTGAAAGGGCCATAGTATCTTCTTTACAATTTTGTATCGGTTCCCGATCAAGTTTGTCTATATGGTGTAATTTAACTAATATAAATTCATCTACTTTAAATTGAAGCTCTCTATGTCTCATCGCTTATTTGCTTCATTATTTTGGGCTTCCTGTAAATTTATTTTAATTAGTTGTAGCATCCTGTCCCTCTGTTGTAACATTGTTTCCACTTCTGTGTTGGTAGTTGTCTTTTCATTGTAATGTATTACTGAAGGAGGGAGTCTGCCATATACAATTTGAAAAGGAGTTTTCTTTGTGGATGTATTGATTGATGTATTATATGAGAATTACGTCAAGGAGAGCGTAACCACATCTTTGGTGTCTCTAATACAAAACTCCTAGATATTGCTCTTTCTTTACTTGCTTGTCCATCTGTCTTAGGATGGTATGCCCTTGTGTTTTAGTGTGGTTCCACTTAACCTGAACAATTCTTACCAAAAATTGCTCATAAAGATTGGGTGCGTTCCAGATTATTTCTTGGGGTATGCCATGTAGTTTAACAATGTCTGTAATGAAGATCTAAGCTATATAAGCTGTAGTGAAACTGTTTGGTATGGCTGAGAAGTGAGCATATTTTGATAGTCTATCAACCACTACTAATATAGTTATTTTATTATTAGACTTGGATATTCCTGTAATAAAATTCATTGAAACTTCCTCCCAAATGGCTTGTGGTATAGGTAAAGGCTATTGTAGCCCTGCTGGCTTCTGAGTATCATATTTGACTTGTTGACAAATAGGGCAGGTTAATACAAAGTGTTTAATATCTTTTTTCATATGCTTCCAGTAGAATTATTGAGTAATTTTGGCCAAGGTTTTCTGAATTCCCCCATGGCCTCCTATTGGTGTTGAATGTAATTCTCTTATAATCTTTTACGCTTTTCAATTTTGGGCTATGATAATCTTATCTTTATCTTTGTATTAACCCATTCACCATTCGTATTTAGGAAATAATTAGGATTGTCGATATTTTTCTTGCGCTTTTGTAATTCAACTAACCTTTATTTCCTCGTGATTTGTTGCAAAATATTGTTGAATTATTGAGTATAAAGCATAATAATGACATAAATGATGCTGATTTGTCAACAGTAGAGCTTTCTTCTGTATAAAATAGTTTTTTGGACAATGCATCAGCTGCTTTGTTTGTAATCCCTGGTTTATATTCAATAGTGTAGTCATATCCCAAGAGTTTGATTAAAATCTTTGTTGTTCGTGAGTTTGAATTGTTTCTTTGCATTAACTCCCTTATGCTCTTTTGATCTTCGATTGTAAACTTATTACCTAACAAATATTGTCTCTATCTTGCTATAATTTTTGTTATAGCAACTCTCTTGTATATGTTGATATTTTTTGTAATGATAGTGAGAGCTTCTTCTTAAAATAAGCTATATGATGGCTATTTTGTATTAGACGACTCAATTGTTGTACCATGCATCTGCTTCTATGATAAAAGGGTGAATAAAATTTGGATAATATCGTAGTGATGTCATTGCTTATTTTAATTGCAAAAAGGATGTTTTTGCTTCTTCTGTCCATTGAAACTGCTATTTGGCTAACATAGAGGTTAGTGGAGAGGCAATGGCTACATAGTTTTTAACAAATTTTCTATAGTAGCCAGTCAAACCCAAAAAATCTCTTAACTCTTTTACTGACTTAGGTAAAAGCCATGCTTGTACTGCTTAAATCTTTTTGGGATCCACTGCTATCCCTTGTGCAGATAATATGTGTCATAAATACTCAATTTTGTCTTGTATAAATGAGCATTTAGATGGCTTGATAAACAGTAAATGCTGCTTTAGTTGTTCCAATACCTTTTGAAGATAATTTTGATGTAACTCCAAGGTCTTGTTATATATAAGTATATCATCAAAAAACCACTAAGATAAATTTTCTTAAGAAAGGTTTAAGTACTACATTCATTAAAGCTTGGAATGTTGATGGTGCATTTGTGAGTCCAAATGGCATTGCCATAAACTCATAGTATCCCTCATGAGTTCTAAAGGCTGTTTTGTAGATGTCTTCTTCAGCCATTCTGATTTGGTGATAGCCTGACCTTAGGTCCAATTTTGAAAACAGTGTAGCTCCATATAATTCATTCATAAGTTTCTCAGGAGTGGGGATAGAAATCACGTATTGTTACTTTATTGTATGTAATCCACACAAAATCTCCAAGTTTCAACCTTCTTTTGATTAGTCTTTGGAGAAGCGATGTTTTCTGTTTAAGCCACAGTCTAACATTTCTTTAATTAGTTTTTCAATTTCTGTTTTCTGGAAATGTGGATACCTGTAATTTTTTACCCTTACTGGTTGAGTTCCAGGTGGCAGATGGATCTGATGGTTTATATCCCTTCTTGGAGATAAGCCTGCTAGATTTTAAAACAGTTTTTAATATTGGGATAATACTTGTTGTATCCCTGCAGGTAAGTTACTGAAATTTTTTATAGAGGAATCTGTTTCCTCTGTCATTTTTATGATCCGGAAATATGAAACTATTTCATTTTTTCTATAATTTTGTGGCGGAATGAAATGCTATCCATTGTAGAGGCGTATCCCTCTTGTACTAATCTATCATTAAAGTAGAATTTCATAGACTTTTATAATTAATTGTACATTCACCCAATTCATTGAACACCCAAAACTACATCTGCTCCTTGCATAGGCAACATATAGCAATCAATGGTAAAAGTATTTCCTTATAGTTGGATAGGAACATTAAAACATATTTCTGAACATTTTAAAGTTTCTCCATTGCCTACTAATACTTGAAAAGCGATGCGTGTTACTTTGTAGTCAATAAATTTTGCTAGTTTTGATTGAATGAAATTGTGAGTTGACCGTCAATCAACTTTTTTATATTTCCAATCACCTTGTAATCTTAAAGTTCTAGGATTAGGGACTGTAAATGCATTGTGATTTGAAATTCTTCTTGTACTACTTGCAGTTCTGGTTCAGCTTCTTACTGTATGTATTGATCTTGATCCTCATTGATCATCATTACAAGTTTGGATTCTGAATATGACCTCTGTGATACTTTTCATCATAGTTAAAACATAATCCCTTCCTTCTTCTTTCTTTAAACTATGTTGGTGTTAATTTCTGGATTGGAATGTTTTATTTGTTGGTCATATTATTACTCTGGTTAAATGCTGAAGGTGTAAGCAGTAAAGGTGGTTGGTAGATTTGTGGCTGTTTAACTGGTTGAGCTTGATTGGCTCTGTAATTTCTTGTCATGGTAACTTCATCAGCTAGCCTGTCTTCCATAAGTTTAGCTAACTGGAAAGCTTGTTTGGGAATTGGTACTAGGACTCTTACTTCCCTTTTGATATCATGTCTTAAGCCGATTCAAAACAACTTTGTAAAATTCAATTGGGATACTTGAGATCGATTTAGTTCCTCAAATTCATTATAGAAACTCAACGTAGATTTCTTGTAATTTAGTCAATTCTCCTCTCAAATCAATATATAAAGATGGATCAAATCTTTGAATGATCTCTTTAAATTGTGTCCATGAATGCTGTTGTTTATTTAGGTGCATCCATTGATACCGACTTAATGCTAGTCCATGTAAACAGTCAATTAAGAATTTTGGTCCTCTCGATAGCTATAATCAAAAATTGGTGCTTTGAGCGAAATGGTTTTCTCCATTGAACCTTGGCATATCTACTTTCACAGGTCTATTGTTGTGCTGTGGTTGTTGTCTATTAGGAAAAGAAATTTCAGTATGAGAAGGGGTACATACCTGTGACTATTGTTGTTCTTGATGATTATTTTTAATTTTTTTCTAGAAGATAATCTTCTTGCTACCTCATTTAATAGCATAGTGATTGAAGACATCTGTTCATCTGTCTTATTGAGTCTTCCTACGCACTCATCTATGGTCTTGGCTGTTTGTCTTGTTCCTTCTGCCATACTTTATTTTTCTGAGTGATGAAGTAGTCAACAAGAGCACCAATGTTATGGATCCAATTCCTGGATTATATTGTATATTAGTCCGTCAATGGTATTTGGGTGCAAATGCCAAATTGAGGACCATTCTAATTTAAGTCGACTGAGTTAACTCACGAGTGGGATGAACCTGAGTGAGTAATTACGATTGGGTAATTACGTATCTAAACCATTGGATGGCGCCTTGTTTACCTTAGCCGTTGGATCTCTCGGACGTGTGCTTCGCTTTGATTTGAGTCATCCGACGGACTCTCTCTTATTTACCCTTGGATTTGTGTTTGAGGCTTTTCTTGATTTTCTTGTCGTCGATCTTGGCTTCTGAGATGGCTGGAAGGGCATCCGTCTTCATCGAGTCGTCAGATGAGTTGATGGGATCCAGATGTCTTGCTCCGAGCCGTTTGATGAAGCGTCTCGGGGAAGTTTCTCGTTCGAAAAAGGAAAAAGAGGAAAACTTCGTTTCATTCGGCCATTCGAGCGACCGGAGCTCCTGAGGGAATTTGGGGAGAAGAAGGGTTCCAGAGAGAAGATGGCCGGCGTTCCACCGTCTTAAGGGTTATTAACGAATCCACCGTGGAAATGCTCAGGAAGGAGGGTTAGGCGGATATGAAGGAGGAGAGTTCTTGAAAGATTTCTTATATCCCTCTGTTTGCTTTTCCTCTATTTATAGTCTTTTTTTGCTCTTCTTAGATCTCTGTCTTATCTTTGTAACTAATTTTGGTTACATACTGCTTAAGTTCTTGCTTACGTAGATTACGGATATTAGTGGTATCGTAGTAATTCCTTTATTCTTTTTTTATTATTGGCGGTTATTTACATGGACTTATATTCACGACAACTTTTGTTATTTTATTTAAAGATCTCTTGGTGCTTTGTTTTGGTCTTTGGTTACGAGCTTTCTATATCTTGTATTTAGTAAAGTATGTTCCTGGATATTATCTTTTGTTATTCTTTGTAAAGGTGTTTATCCTACTACTCTCTATTATTGTCTATTTGTTATATTTATGTCTTTATTATAATCTTTATTCTTTCGATCGGCGTATGTAATTTCTCTTGATGTTATATTTTGATATATTTGTGAAATCCTTTACATTCTTATCTCTTTTACATTTGATTTGAGAATATGGACTCATATCAGATTTACCTTGCAGATACTATCGTGATGTTCGCCGATGTCCTCAATTTACCGGCCGGCACACTTCCGATCGCTGAACTCCTCTCGATTGTCAACACCTCGGGCAGATATATGATGCCCTAGCGCTGCGTAGGGGCATTTCTTTCATGCAGGCAAAACTCGATCCGAGAGGTGTAAATCTTATATCGAGATTTTCTCGAGTAATTTTGGATAAGTGGCGGGGGTAATATGTTAAATTTAATTAGCGGACGGCGAAATGTTTCAAAATGAAAAGCAGGTAAAACGGAGCCCTAAGCCATGCAATTCTTGGAAGGCGATCTTCTCACTCACTTGAGATTAAAATACGCTCAGGTCTTTGGAGAGGACAACTCGGCCGACGAGTTGGCTGCGAATCCCGCGGTGAAAAATGGTTTGATCTATCCTGCGTGGAACATCATCTAGCTATTCATATCACTATTTGTGATACGGGGAATACTTCCAGTGGAATTGCCCACTGGTGTGCATGACGAATAGAGAAACTATCCAGATGATTAATCTGTCTTGCGCGGAACATCCAACGGTTCATATTGATGTGTAACACATGGCATACTCTCAATGATTTTGTTTGCAACGGTGACGTGGAAATAGCAGGAATGATCTAATTATTCCCTTTTAATCTCAAACGAGAAAGGATCGCTTCGAAATTATTTGTCGTGAATAATACACTCTAAATATAATATGAAGAGCCAATAATAACGTGACAACTGTTATGTGAGATTTATATTTTATATTTTAATGGACCGATCTTGCCCAAAAATAAAAATTAAAAATTTTGTTGAATTTTTTGTTACACTATAATCATAAATCTCAATGTCAAATATGATTTATATGAAACTAAAATCTTGAGAAATGAAATTCTAAAAGTTATTTGGGATCAATTTTATTTTGTACTTTTTATTTTATTTTAATATTATTTTTATAATTATACTATTTGATGTGTTTTTATGAGCTTTAATTTTTTATTTTCAAAAATAAATAATATTATTTTAAAAATACTTAAACTAGTTTTTAGATATTTTAAATATTTTTAAAAATAATAATTACAATCAAACTTATTTTACTTTGAAATAAAATATAAACAAAACAAAATAAATAATAAATAATAAAAATAAAAATGATCCCAAATAGCTCCTACTAATACAATTTTTATCATTCTATGACGATCGATGAATGAATGGCGAATTCAATTTTTATTTCTGCCGCTTGGGGACTTCTAGACTTCTGGTATCAGTGCCCCGAATGTAGCTCCAGCCGTGAGCTAGATTAAATAATTTATAATTTTAATTATTATTAATATTAACTCTTCATGTATATATAAAAATCGATGAATTATAACTATAATTATATATATATATATTAAAAATTTATGAATATATGACCTAAAACTAATGTAAAAAAATAAATATAATTTTTAATAAGAATATATAAGAATATGTTAAAATATAATACTCTAATCACAACAAATTGTTCTTTTAAAATTTTAAAATGGATCTAGAAGTTAATTTTTATTCCAACATATTTAATAGTTATTTCATATAGCCCATATTGCTAGAAAATGTTAAATCACTTATGTTTATAAGGAAACATGAACACACACAGATATATATATAAAGCTGGTTTTGGTTTTGATACGTCGCCGAGAAAATTAATCTGATCAGCCGAATCTGGCGTTTTTGAAATGTTTCGATCTAATCACCGATTTTTTGCAAACTTACAGTCAAGCGTATCACCGATGAGCGACACATCAGCGTAGTACGATAGAGCGAAGATCGACTCGATCAATCGGACATGAAAATGGATCTGATCCGCCAAATGGTCACCAAAGCGACATATTTATAGTCGGTCGGCGGCTCGTCAAGGCGAATCCAACGAATCCAAGATTCATCATTAAGGCGGTCGAAAATACGCCCGTCCGTCGGATTGTTCGGGCGTCCGATGGGAGTGGTTGGAGTTTTCCACGAATTTACGCCACTCCCAAAAACTATAAATAGAGACTCATTCTCTCCTTAGGGGACCGAATCGATTGGAAGGAGAATCAGAACCTCGACCGGCCGACGATCTATCACCAAGTGCCACCAGTAGTGCACGAAGATCGAGCTTCGCCCAGGAGATCGCCCAGGGGAAGAGACCGATTGCAGCTCCTTTCTCCCGAAGATCAAGAGGTTGCTCCCGAAGATCGGCGCCGCTTTTGGGAAACTTCTCCCTTGGGTTGGAGTTGACCGATATTGTATTTTTCTACACTGAATATTGTTTCCAGAATACCTTCTTCTCGGAACGAAGCGGGACTGTATCTTTGAACACATAGTGAAAGTTCTACTGGGGCAAGGCCGTGGTTTTCCTTAACGGGTTTTCCACGTATAACCCCTGTTCATATCCTTGTGTGTTGGATAATTTTTTGGTGACGAAGATCTCGCATCTAGAATAAAATTCTCTAGCGCAACAAGTTTATAAATTGACAGTTGCTTTTGATATAAGTTGATAGGTTATTTATCATCCATATTAATATTTTAAATTATTTTTTTGGAATAATTATGATTCATTTACATTGAGGCCACGTGCATAGCTTATCAACCCCCAAGGTAGGGCTGCAAATGAACCGAGCATTCAACAAGCTACTCGTGACTCAGCTTGATTAGAGCTCATTTATGTTCGTTCGATTGCCTAAACACTTTTATAAATACTCTGTTGTTAAATTAACAAGCTTAAATAACTTGTTGTTCAATTCATTTATGTTCCTGAACAGTATTATTTAAAGCTCGTGAACAAGCTCGTTAAAGAACTCGATTAAAGCTTATTCATAAAAATTATCATTTATATTTCTCAACACTCTGCTTGTGAACAAGCTAAATTAAAGCTCGTTTATTTCATTAAAAGAGCTGCTTGTTAATATGCTCAATAAGCCCAATTTGAACCTGAGTTCACAAACAAACTCAAGCTCAGCTCGAACAAGTATTTTTTAAATCGAACTAAGCTCAAGGCTAGCTCGAGCTCAAGAATGATAAATGAGCTTGAACTCAAACAAGCACATACTCATGCTCTTCTTTGCTCTTCCAATCACATTTCATGGTGAGCACTTGTAGTAGGACTGTAGGGGTTAAATCTCCATCATATCCCATAGATCAGAAAGATAAACGAGAGAAAGTATGTAAAAATTTCATAAATCTAGCTAGATGTTGATCTTCGTCAATCAATCAGACAAAGAATAAAATCAAACTACGAACAACCATCAAAAATAAAAATCTAAACCTAAATCTTAAAATTAAATTCCAAACACTAATAATTGAATATGAATCAGCAAGTCTTTCAATACCAACCCACTTAAGCAATTCAGACCTACCAGGGGAATATAAAGAACAAACAACAGCAGGACAATAGATCTCCATCATATGTCGTAGATCAGAAAGGAAAAAAAATAATCTCCCTAAACATATCATAGATCTGAACAATATATTAGGATCATAACATAACAATGAACCATCTAGAACAAAAAATTAATCCTAAGAAGGAAAAATTCATAACAAAATACTTAAAACTAAAAGAAAATAATTAAGAGAAAAATACCTTGAACAGCGGATGTTGCGACTACTTTCAACATATGAGATTTTGAGATGGTTTTGTAAGTGGCAAGAGAGGGATGGGCTTGGAATTTTAGGCCTTCCAAAGAGCAAATTTCTGAGCTTCCCATCTGGATAAAACTCCCGAATTTTCCTCTCTGTTGTTGGAATGAATCTGGCTTCTCCAAGGTGGTTAGCCGGATAGGTGTTCCCCTGGCAGTGAACAACCTTACTGCTTCTAAAGCCAGAATCATGTTTGCGTGTATTTGTGTGAAGATAAAAACTTTCTCCTCCCTCCCAGACTCTATCCCTATCAATTTGAATGGAATGAAGTTCAATCAAACATTATATATGACCTGAAGCCGTCGGTTTGCTCCAAATGTAAAACTTGTTCTCATGATGATAAATCCGCCAAATCCAACACCCCGTGCCACAAATCACAGTCGTAGTAGAAGTTATGGAGGCCGCACGAAAATCATCATAACTTCACGCATCGATCGTCCATTCATCATTATGACTCGAAAAGATCTCCAGCGGGGCACACGACGCAGATGGGCGCATCTAATGAGACTCATATCTCCGATTTTGGCTATTTTGAATCCTTATCGCTGCAAGCTCTTCTTCTCGATTGCTCCATCTAAGATCGATAGGGAAGATCTTCATTTCACATTGGATCTCAGATCATCGGTGGAATTCTTCAACATTTTCTTATACATAAGAAATCATATAAAAGTAACATTTCATTTGGAGTTTTATTTGGAATCTTGCTTTATGCAAGAAGAAGAGCTTAGTAGAGAGAAACTAGCGTCATATATATAGTGTGAAAGATGTATTATGATGCAACAAAACTTTGAATGTTGGTGGTTGAGTATTGTGAGTCATATTTGAAGTGGATGAGAACTAACATGCAAGTATGATGGAATGTAAGTGGTACACGAAAATGTGGATTGGCCTTATGGTAGAGTCAAGGCTCAGTGTGAAATAATGGCATTGACACAAGTTTAGGTTCATTCTAAATGACCATATTCAATGAGAAAGCCATCTTAAGGTTATTTGAAATGGATTATCATCACATAACACATATTACGATCGTGAAGTTAAAAAATGAAACTAATTTTTGACTATCTTTGAGCTGATTGATTTAAGTTTCCTACCTTAGGGTTTAGGATTTAGGGTTTAAGGTTTAGAGTATATCTTCCCCTTGAAAGATCGGACGACCGGCAATGAACATACCATTTTGATCCAATTGATCATAGGCTGAAGGCTATTTGATTAGTTAGGAGTGTGCACATGGTTGATTTGAGATAAGGAGTGAATTGCCAACCTCCCATATGCTTGAATTTGAGCTTGAGAGGGATTTTGAAATTTCAATTTTTGACCATAGGGATGGGTTTGGTCTAGGGACCAAATGGGCTTACCCAAACTCATTGGGTTGGGTGCACCACTCTCCCATAGGTCTCCTTGAGCTTTTAGGAAAGCCTCAAGTGAATGTGAAAGGATATGACTAAATTACCCATGGGTTATGCCAAAATTTGTTCTATGACCTAGAGGTAGGATGGTCATTTTATTGTTTTTCCACTTTGCATATGTTGGGTATGTGGAGAAACTAGGTTTGGCCAAGTTTCATTGGATTTAGAATCCATTAGATAGGGTTTGGCTCATGTTGATCCATTTAGGTCAAAATGAGTTAACTTTGGTCAAGTTGACTAATAGGTCAGGATATGTTTTTAGTTGGTTATTAGTTATTATTTAGATTTTTCTTATGTTAAGAAAGGTAGAGGTAGACCTAAAAAGGCTTGGTTAAGATGTATAAAAAATGATCTTAGTATACTTGATTTAAATGAGAATTTGACACATAATAGGACACAATGGACGAAGGATTCATATGCAACCCAACCTAGTGGGATTAAGGCTTGTTGTTATTATTGTATTAGTTATTATTATTATTAGTAAACTCTGCCAAAATTTTCATTCTAAAGCTTTTATTCTTTTAAGAGTTATTGCAACCATTTTCCCTCTTAGCTTTTGCTAAACTCTACGACAATTTGCAGCTAAATGATCTTCCCCCTCAGAAGACAACTCCCACACTCTTTTCTGAAGACCCCAGCTTGCAGGAAGTATCTATTAAGGAACATATCCCTCCCCCTTCTAATACGACTATTAACGACCTTAACCATCCACCTATTCTCTCCCCCTCTCTTGAAGACCCTCTATATCTGGAAGAGGATCATCCCCTTCAATGGATTAAAATGACACTACTCTTCGATACAAGTGAAGGCCCTCTACAATTGGGGTTATTACCGCCAGCTCTCCTAGCCGTTTGAATCATCAAAAGGTCACTAACAATATCCCAAAAACTCTAGGTAAATCTTCTTTGGAGGGGGAATCCTTTAAATCCTCTTCTAATCCCTCTCCCACTCCATACAAGGGAAACAAAAAGAAGGCAAGAAGCCCTCCTCCTCCTCCTCTCAATGATCCAGCCAACCATGGGATGTTGGAACGTCTATGGTCTTTCGATTGAGGGAAGGAAGCTCGATTGTTTAAAGATCATCAAGGACTTTCACTTGGACCTTTTATTCCTCCTGGAGACAATGCTTCAGTCTAATTCTACTCATCCTCCCTTTTTCTTTCACAACTTCTCTATGTTTCATATAGAATCTAGTTTCTCTAATTTTGATTGCTCATTAAGAGGCCGCATCTAGATTAAATGGAGTTCAGATAGGCTAACATTTGATCCTATTATCAAGAACCGCCAGCTTATCCATGGATGTGTCTCGACTCCTAGCAATCACCCCTTTCTCTTAACTTGTATCTACACAGATAATGATGCTCAAGCAAGGGTCTCTTTATGGAGTTCTCTTAGAGAAATTGTTAGCTCTATTAGTAATCCATGAATCCTTATGGGTGATTTCAACTGCACCTATCCAAAGAAAGATAAAGCTGAGGCAACCGTCTCCTTAAATAATTTCTTAGATTTCAAGGACTGTATCAACGACTGTGAGCTCTTAGAACTTCCTAGCTCTTGATTGTTCTTTACCTAGTCAAATCAGTAGATAAATAATCCTATTCTCTCTAAACTTGATCGGGTTCTCTGTAATTCTAGTTGGCTTGATCTATATCCTTCCTCCTATAAAGTCCTTCCTCCCCTCTTTTCAGATCACTCCCTTGTAACCTTTTGGAGTACCCCTTAAACCCTCTCACCGCTTCCTATTGAAACTATTGGATCTCATCTTAATTTCAAGATACCTGTGGATGCTTGGGAGATATGTTCAAGGGGATCCTCTTTATGTTCTCTCCAATAAACTTAAGTCAAGTCAAGATGGCTCTTAAAGGGAGGAATTGGGAATCTATCTCTCTAAAGCAAAAAATTAATTCCATCAAAAAAGATCAAGAGAAGATCATGAAAAGGCTTGATAAATATCCTATCAACCCCTTATTACTCCTTGATGCTAAGGATGTCAAATCTAGATACATGGATTTAACTCTTAAGGAGAGTCTATAGGTTAAACAGCGGGCTAAAGTACATTGGCTCACTTACTCTGATGATGATCTTAAATTCCTGTATCGCTCCATTAAAGAAAGGAAAAATGACAATCTTATAAGAGAAATCCAATCTGAAAATGGGCTTATCACTGAGCAGAACTCTATTGTTGAGGAATTCTGTAAGTATTACTCTGCACTATTCAATTGCTGTAATCCCTTATTCCTTCCTCTCCAGGATCTTCCTCTGGTACCTGCCTCACCTCCTCGCTGAATTACAGACATCAATGATCAAGAAATCCTTGCTACATTAAACAGTATAAACGAGAACAAGTCTCTTGGGTCTGATGGTTTTAACTCAAAGTTCTTCACAATAACATGGGATATAACTGAGAAAATATTTTTAAATGCTGCACAGCACTTCTTCAAATCTCATAAGCTTCCTAACCGGTTCAAGCATACCCTCCAAACCCTTATTCCTAAGGTTAAACATTCTAATCTAATTGG
This sequence comes from Cymbidium sinense, assembly GCA_021442155.1. Taxonomy (NCBI): domain Eukaryota; kingdom Viridiplantae; phylum Streptophyta; class Magnoliopsida; order Asparagales; family Orchidaceae; genus Cymbidium; species Cymbidium sinense. The sequence continues at coordinate 265,197,883 of CM038214.1, read as the reverse complement.
TGATTACCGTCCTATCTTCCTTTGCAATACATTATATAAGGTCATTGTTAAGGTCTTAGCGGGCAGAATCAAGAAATCCCTTCCTTATCTTATCAATCAGGCCCAATATGCTTTCATCAAAGGTAGAGACATTGCTAACAATTTGTCTATGGCTTATGAGATATGCAATGAGTTTTCTTCACCGAAGAATCAAGGTTATTTTTTGGCTAAATTTGATCTAAGGAAGGCATTTGATACAGTTAATAGGTACTCTCTCATTCATAGACTCCTTGCCAAAGGATTCCCTCCCGTGTTCACTAAATGGGTGGCTTATATCCTTAATGTTCCATTCTCTATTATGTTAAATGATAGTATTAAAGGTCTCTTCTCCTCTACAAATGGTATGAGGCAGGGATGTCCTCTCTCCCCCTTCCTTTTCACCACAACTATGAACACCTTCTCTTATCTTATCGATAGGAAAGTGAACCTTCTTCGTTACAATCCATTCTCCTCCGATGGCTGCAACATTTCTCATCTACTTTTTGCAGATGATCTCTTGGGTATGGGGGAAGAAAATCACTTAACACTTGAATCCCTTAAGCTCAACCTCAAGTCTCTAAAGTCCTATCTAAGGTTGGAGGTCAATAAAGATAAATCTTCTATTTGTTTCTCTAAAAATTTCAAAGAAGTGGATGATCTTGTCAACATTCTTGATATAAAATAAAGATTCTTTCCTCTTAAATACATTGGGTTATCTTTGGTTGTTGAACCTATCAAGTTAGCTTTTTTTAACCCTCTCTTTGACAAACTTTAGGCTTGGCTTGCTGGCTAGAAATGTAAGTTCCTCTCACTTGGGAGAAGATTTCAATTGATCAGATCCTCTGTGAATAACTATCTATCCTACTAGTTTGGTTTCATTACTATACCCAAAGGTATCATCAAGTGTATTTGCTCCTTCACTGCTAATTTTTTCTACCACTGTGGGGAAGCTAAGAAGTTACCCATCATCTCTTGGGCTCGTACCACCCTTCCAAAAGATAAAGGAGGCACTGATCTTCTCTCGATCTCTTCCCTTAATGTGATTAGCAAGCTTAAAATTGTTTGGAAAATCCTCATGGGGGAATCTCTCTTTGCTAAATGGTGTAAATATAAATATGTCACTGTCTGGAACTCTATCCTCTACAGAGCTTCCCCCCTTTAGAAAGAAATTAAGTCTACTTCCAGTCATTTTAAAGACAAATTCATCTATCAAATTTGGAGTGGAAGTGACTTCTCCCTTCTCCAAGATCCTTGTTGTGGGGGAAGTTCTCTATCTGATATCCTCGGGCCAAAAGGTTACCTCCTTCTAGGACTACCTGTTAATGCTAAGTTAAGATCTATTATTCATAATGGAAATTGGAACTTACCTATTGGTTTTACTACTGCTTACCCTAGATACTCTTATAGGATTCTCACCATCTCTATCTTGGGTGGAGAGGATAGAATTGATTGGTATAATCAGAAGCCTCCCACAAACAAGGACTTCAAGTTGGTAGCCTTCGAGTCTCATTCCAATGTGTGCTGGAGCAAAGAAATTTGGTTCAAGAGTCATGCTATTAATTATGCACTCTATTGCTGATTGACCTACTTGGGTGGTCTCTAAACTTCTGATATTCTTATAAGGAGGGAGACTTGCTTCCACACTCATTCGACGACTCTCATCTGCTCTTTGAGTGCACCTTTTCTATGAAATTGATCGATCTCTCACAAATGGTCTTCTTTTAATGCCCTCTACACATAATTCCTAGCAATGTGGATGAGTTCACAAACAAAGTGATTACAAGACTTCACTATTTGATTATGGCAGTGATGGTTTATTCTATTTGGAGAGAAAGGAACAACCGTATCTTCTCATCTTCTTCTTCTCCCTTTTCCTCTCTTGTCTCATAGATTAAATGGAGGGTTGCTGCTAAATTGAAAGTGGAAGATCAAGGATTCTTGGCCAAGTAATGTTCTCGACTTGATTAAGCAATGGAGTAGTTTTAAGCCTCCCTAGCCTTCTCCCCTTCCCTCTCTCTTTGTTGTTGCTTTTTTCCTCTTCATTGCTGTATTTTTTTCTCTCGGTGGACTATGATGACTTACTGGTTGACTTAGTGCTCCTTATGATTGGTAGGTCCTTGTTTGGATGACCCTCTCGGCAACCTGGGTTGTTTTTCTATGACACCTCCTCCCCCTCCCCCATCGGATGGCTGTGAAGGTAACCGCAGGGTCCCCTTTACCTCGTCGTCTCTCGTCTGAGATGGTTTTTGGTTTGCTGGGCATTTCAGTTTTTGGTAGTCTTAGTCCCCTTCTGTTTTTACGCTTATCTCTTTACGCTGATTTTTGTTTCTGTTTTGTTTTCATTATGATCGCCGGTTTAAGTACATATTGTTAACTTTTTGCTGTTATTTACCCCCTTCCCTCTGGTTCTACACTTGTAATCTAAACTTCTTTTGAAATGAAAATTGGGCAATGACCTCAAATTTTTTCAAAAAAAAGTGGCAAGAGAGGGCCCTATTTATATATTGGAATACCTGACCTCCGACGCCAACAGGCAAATAAAACCAAGAAAAGCTTGACACATGTCCATTAGGCTAGATTTTTTTTTTTCCGCCGGCCAAGCTGTAACACCACGACGGAACGTATTACCGATTAGATTAGTGTTAGGGTTGGTTGCCGTTACGTGACGTCGTCAGTTCAGACTGGCTCTGTCAAGATATTTCATGTAATTCATTTAATTTATTGTCATCAATTTTTTCAATTATTTTTGGAAAGCATGGAAATTTAATAACCTTCAAATCTCCTATAATTAATTGAATTAATAAATATCCTCCAAATCTCGTGCTCATTGATTTAAGTTAGATAAGGAGAAAAGTATAGTAAATCGCGAACAGTGGACAGGAGGGAAGTGATCGCGATACTGAAGAATTAATTTAGCAGTATAAAATGTTGTTAGAATTGGGTTGATTAAAAGCAGTTTATATTGCTGCTAAATAGATTTTTTAGTAGCAGTTTAAATATGATTGTAATAAAATGCTATTAAAAGTCTCATATTTCAATAATGGTTGAACCAATGTTTATTCATATCAACGCATTATCTAATCTTGATATATTAAGAATTTATTAATATTGATAAAATTCAAGCTAAAAAATATTATAATAATTTCAAAAGATCAAATATCATATGGTGAGATGTTGCTTTTGGAAACCTTTGATGCAATAAATGCTTCAGCTTTCATTTTGTTGCTTCAAGTTTTCTTTTGAGAGAGAGCCATTAATAGAAAGCAGCTTCTTCTGTGCCTTTTATTTCTTGCAAGGGCGGGCTTAGTAAGTTAGTCTAAATAAGTAATAATAGAATAAAATAAAATTATATAAATACCCAGCAAACATATTACCTGAATTATAGAATTAAATATGCAATTTAAAAATTTTTTATTTTCTAAACTTAAGATAAATTATAATTTATTCCCTTTTAAAAATAATTATTTATAAATCACATATTTGTTTAATAGAAATTCAAAGAGTTAAGAAGTTGATATAGCAAGTTGCACTCGCACACTTAAAAAAGTTTGGTGATTTAACGCAAATGAAAAAAGAAGTTAATACTGAATTTAATATTTTACTGGTTTATGTAAAGAAATACACGAAACTATATTTTCTGTTTACCGAAAGATACGTGAAAGTAAAAATACATGTATGTGAATACTCTCAGATATTTAGAAATTAGTGAAATTTTTCATTAATTGAAATATTAAATTAATAAATTAATTATATATTAAAATATAAATATTTTATAAATAAAATTTATTACTTAATTAAAAAAAGATTATAATATATTTATTTTAAAAGTAGAAACTAACAATACGATAATATATAACTGAACTGATGAATAAATTTATTTTAATGATATCTATTATTTATTTTAAAATATTTTTTTATTTTGCTTTCATAGGAAGATATATATATATATATATATATATATATATATATTAAAAATTACATAATCTTTTAGGTCAAATAATGATCAGTAGAAATTTATCATTAATTGCTGGATTTCAAAGCAACTGCATTTCCACATGAGGGCACAAAAAAGAAATGAAGTAATACCACATTTTGCGCACTAGGGCTGCAATGCACTAGGAGCAAATTTCCTAGCAAAGAGAACACAAATAGAAGAATGCTGACCGTTGTACAAACAATCCTGTCCCTCAAGAATTTTATTGAAGAATTCTTCAGATATGTCATCCCCTCCAAATGTGGCAGGGTGAGAACCACCCCTAGACCAATCTGTAAAAGTGATGGTCCTGTTTGCTATCAGACTTGATGCTTCAATGTGAAGCAGGTGGGGGGAAGTAATGCTCGTCGACATAGCATGGCGGCCTGCAAAACGTCTTGAATGACAAGTAGTACTTTGTGTCTTGCACCATATGTATTGCCACCTTTCGATCGACTTCAAACCACTGAGAACCTTTGCGCCACTGGCTGACGTTAATCAGTGGTGCCATTTGTGGATTATACCTCCCTCTTGCATGAGGACTGGGGTCGTCAAAAGAGTTCACAAAGCTGTAGTTTGATCTGTTCAGGTAAATGTAGACTACACTGAAGTTGTAGAGAGGCATGCATGACTCAGACAGAAGAACAAACCATTCATTGGAAAGGTCAAGCAGCGCATTTGCAAGAAGCCGCCTCTCTGCATCACACATACTCATCTCTCCCCATTCTGTTACCTGAGTTGAGGAATCACCAGCAAAAAATAGGTAAGAGTTATTGGCTGTCAAATGGTTAGACATCTGTATATGCAAACCATGTCCGTACGGTTTGAGAGACAAAATGGAATGCATATGATAGAGGAAATCACATCGAATTAAAGAAAAAGAACACAATTTTAAATTCAATTATTGTTAATTCATAGAAAGTGGATGGACTTCACAGGATTTTCTGAGTGTTAAGCCACATGGATGACACAAACAAAATAAAGAAAAAAAAGAGAACCTTTAATGCGCCTTAGTTCTTTTCAGAGTGTAATGAAGTCTCCCCACTTCATATGACATCGTCTGATAAATCTCAGAATCTGTTCAGTCGTGAACATGGATAAGCCTTCCAAGTATTCACCATTTACACCACTCTCTTCAAAAACTTGCCGATAACTACCAAGGTTTATCTCCTCAAGCCACAAACCAACATCCTAAAAAGCAATGGAAGCATGTTTAACAACAATACAGATTCAATTAGTAGCTCTACACCTACTTCACAAATACATTCAACGTGCGTGAGTAGTGTTTTTTTTTTTCTTTTAGAGAGAGAGGGAGAGCGAGGGTTACAACATTCACAATACTATTTTATCTATGAATAATTCCTGGATCACCAATATTCACACATTTGACAGTCATAGATACAAGAAAAAGATCCAAAATAAGCTCAGTGCACCTACTACATAACTATTGATGTTCTTTACTAGGGTGAAGGATTTCCCCAATAAAGAATACTGAAATAACCATGAAGCTAAATTGTAGTTCCCATTCACATCAAATTAATTCTCATTCTCTTACTCATTATTATTCCAAATTTCACAAAAGTTCTTTTTTTTTTAAATTTAAGGTGCAACTTTTTACTACAGAAGGCCTAATAATTGCTCCTTAAGAACCAAACTGCACAAAACGAAATATAACTCATTAAGCAAAGAAGAAACGAGGAATATCACGATGAACAAAAAGTTGGAAGTTGCTCCTTTTTGAAGAAATTAAGAAATATATGGGCATTATTATACATCTATTTGCAAAACTAAAAGAAAAGCTGGATAAAATTAGCACGTCAAACAGGCAGGACAGTTAATACGATGCCACAGCACGATTAGAGAAATTGCAGCATTGAGTTGACCATTCTCTCTGCTCAACCCAGCCTTTGGACTATTCTCCCCCCTAAACCTTCTCAATGGATAATGACATCATCACCAGTTGACATCCAAGGTTTCAAGCTCTTCAAGTGATCACCAACATTCCTCTACTAAGTCCTATACTGCCTCCTTGGAAATTTATTTATTTTCATCGTCAACAGCAAATCAGATATAGCATATGAGAAATATAGCATATGGCATCAATCTTGAATTTCAATGAAAAGATGACTTACAAATGCAAGGTAATATTGTGTACATCAAATCCTGCCAAGACCTCACTTCGAATACTAATTCTGATTTTCCGTAAAACTAAGCCAATGTATTCTTATATTTGACCCATGCATCTTAAAATTGGATGAAGAAAAATTAATAACATACATCCAAGGTGAAAATTTCAACAAAATATCATAGATTACATTCAAACATCATAAACTATCGCAGGTCCATATTCAACTAAAAAAAAATTAAGTTCATGATAAAGTATTGTTGCATACAATAGTTGTAAACAAAAGATTTAAACGAAAAGCTTAGTATCTTTATAATTCAATCAATATTAAAATGAAGGAAATAATCTAACATTATAGTAACCAAATTAAGAAAACACATCCAATTTATACTCATGAATTAAAACTAGGCTAAAAAATTTTATGTCTCACAATATTTTGTCGCATGGATTAACACATATATTTTGATAAATTCAATTCAAGTTTAAATTAATATCCAAAAGAAAAGAAGTAACTTGAGTTGTTTCAAGACCTTGCATCCTTATCCTAACTACCAGAATCAAGCAAATGGCCATCAAGATACTGAAATGCTAAATAAATCAATAGCAAATGGCCTTCAGTGAATAGAAATCGAGATCAACATAGGAAATCATAAATTAAATATCAAATACACATGTAATCAAAATCATATAAAATGAAAGAAATAGTTGGAACCACCTATTGCAACAACAAAGAAAATTCACATAAAGCAAAAAATTCCACCACCCAAATGAAAAATAATCACAATCTCCACCACAAAAGAAAAAAATGATAGCCTGTAGCATTCCATATCAATCTACTCAACATGAAAATAAAATTCTAAAAACAGACACATTACTAAAAAGTTATTCGATAATTGATTTTCTTTTTACTCTATGGAATTACTCTTAACTCAAAAAGTGGTTCACAAGAAGAGAATTCCATGGAATGGAAGCACTGCTAAAAACTCATTCAACAGACTAAATTTTTTAAACATAACTGCAACCAAATATGCCAAACAAATTGAACGTAGCATGCCAAGCAATCAAAAGGCCCTTGGTTATAAGCATCAAATAAAAGTATGAGCGCTTTAATAGAAGTAAGAAAACAGATAAAACAATATAGATCTCAGAACCATTATAAACCATTAGTTATACATGAAATTAAAAAGCACATCCTTCTTAGGGACCAGTAATATCCTTTTTCAAATTATCCTTCAAATATTAATAATTATTAGCAAAATTCCCAGTCAATCTCGATAAATCAAAAAAAAATGAAATAGTAGGAAAAAATTTGTAAATGACTGCTCATGACGATTCAAAACCCGATAAAAGGCACAGAATTAATGAAAAATAAGTATGAGAGCATACCACCGAAGGGGAGGAGATTAAGGTAGGCTGATTGCCACTTTTCTCGGTGTATGTTGATGCACCTCTAATTAAAGTGTTCTTACCGGAGGATATCTTATGCCTCACATAATCGAGGCGATAAGTAGTATATCGCTGAATAACAAACCGGTTCAAATCTATATTCTTGCTTATCTGGCTTGGAATCTAGATCGAATCAAAGAGTTGAAAAACAAAGAAAGCAAATTCTGTTAAAACACATATCGACAGAATAAGATCTGAAGAAAATGGGTAATCAAACAAGGTGGAGAAAAAAATCAGAAGGCAACGGAGTTGTGTAAGAGAGTCGAAGGCAACCGAGCAGAGCGAGAAGGAAAGTTCATGAACTTGATAGTATCAATGCAATCCAGAGAAAGGGAGGAAAAGGGATGTACGATCTGGATACCGCCATGCACAAGGTTCTCGGCCCGTCGACCAGTGGAAAGAAGCGAGCAATGTCGATCGATCACCTCCGTCGCGATTTACTCTCTTCTCTCTGGCGGGTATCAAAGGCGGTATGGAAAAGACATAGCGGGCGAGTCTGGCGGTTAATCTTGTGACTTCTGAAATCGCTCGATTTTGGGATATTTCGTTTACACGGAAAATAGACTGGGGAAAGAAAATGAAATACCGTAAAATTTTACACGGTAATTACACTATCGCATAACAAATACGAAAAAGTAAGAATTACGTGATTACATTATATGGTAATACCACCGAACCAAACAGCCCCTTAGAAAGAATTGGAATATAAATCCATATTTTATATTTATTTACAAAACATCTAATGTGTTTGACAACAAGTAATTTTTTTAAATGGATAACATTTAATAATATAATCTATTTAATGTTTGTATCCTCTAATTGATTTACTAAACTAAATATTCATTCTAATATTGCCAAATTCAAGGCTTTTGAAGAAACTATTGTGTTTATTTGGAAAGAAACTATTGTGTTTGAAAACATGTAATATTTTTAAATGGATAACATTTAATAGTTTAGTCTATTTAATATTTGTTTCCTCCAATTGGTTTACAAAACCAAATATTATTTTCAATATTGCCAAATTTAAAGGCTTTGAAAACTTATTTGTACTCATATATAAATTATCTATAGGCATTAATTAACTAGGAGACTTATTAGCAAAATTATGTCAGGTTAAAAAATGAAAAAGCAAGTTCTTAATGCCCTTGCTTTAGCATTCAAAAAAAATATCAAATTTATTTCTTTTTTTTCAATCCTCGACATTCAGTTATAAATTTGAATCTGATTGATTATTGAATTATACAACTTGATGAGTGAATCTCAATTTTAGAAAATTAAGTATTATTTTGCCAATAGGTTCATAGTAGGTCTATATATCATATATAAATCAGTCATCTTAGAAGAACTGGGGCATAAAAGAAAATATTTAGAAGCAAAGAAGCTATGATTAAATCTCTTTTTTCCATAATTTTAATATTAATATTAATATTATTATTATTATCTCAATTTTGTATGTTCTGTTATATGTACAATTTTATGGTATTTTAAATTAAATATGGAATGCACGTTGACAATATAAATAAATAAGATTAATATGTAATTAAAGATAAAATAAGAAGAGTTTATTTATTTTAGTCCTAAGATAAATAATCACTTATTCCTTCTAGGCAAATTTGTTTGAGATAGTGAAGTTGTAAATAATAAAACATGACTTTAGTTTAGTATTACTTGAAATAATTGGAAATTGATTGATCAAAAAAAATATATTCTTCCTAATAATGACCTTAATTTATTAGTAGTTATTCATCAATAAATTAAACAATGATTATAGACTTTTTTTTTATGTCTATTTTGCATTGTTTTAATAAGCTGACGTGTTGCGGTAGGCAGAAGTCCAAGCTGTGTGTTGCGGTAGCCGAAAGGCAGGAGGGGGAGCTGCGGAGCTGCGGAGGGCAAAGCCGACGAGGAAAGTGGAAGGGGGCTGGCTTGGCATGTGGACAATGAGAGAGAGACTGAGAGAGAGGAGAGTTGTGTTGCTTGTTTTGGGACTGTGGGTGGACTAATGGGCAAAAACAAATTTCAAGGGGAGCAACATGACTATTTTCTATACTTTTTACAAAACATCAATTTTTTTAATAAAATGATGTTTATATATACCATTTTAAAATAATTTTCTTAAAAATTATTTTAAAACAAATTTTTTTAAAAATTAAAAACTCAGCCTAAGAACTTCGGGACGCGGCCATTCGACCCGATTCCTAAAAACGCGGTTTTTCGGCATATTTGCCTATTTGGCGCTAAAAACGCTGTGCCAACGCTCCAATCAAACGGCGCTCGGCGTCGTTTCGCAGTCGAACACGGGCATAACGCGGCGCCAAACAGGTTCATGCAAATTACTGAGTTTATTGTAATAATTGTTTTATTGGATTTAAGAGAAATCGGCACACTTTATTAATCTGTATCTATATTCTATGGGTTTGTTGGCAGGTTTAGATGGATGAATTGGGTTAATATACTAATTTCTGTTGATGCTCATTTTATCTATGTGGTTGTTTGTTCCTGTTAGTTAAATTCTTCCTTGATTTTATTGATTTGTTATTTGTGGCCTCTCTTTTTAAAAAAAAAAATTTGTTGTAAATATTTTAATATCAATAAAAAAGTTGAATATTGAACAATAACCTTCTACAAAAGTGATAGTCTATCATATCTAGTTATAACAAATTATTTATCATTATATATGTTTTATAAATTTATGCTAAAATAATAATAAAAGTAAAAAAGCCCACTCAAATTAACTCTCTCTCTCTCTCTCTCTCTCTCTCTCTCTTTCTTGTTTCTTAACTTGTATTCTTAAGGATGTGATGTTGTCCTTGAACAAATCTAAATATCTCTAATTTCATAAATTAAATTGTATGTAAGTTTTATTAAATGGCCCTTAAAATGAATGTCATATGTCAAAAACTGACTAATATTTAGACATTTTTTCAATATGCACACAAAGATGAATATTATAGTATTGCCAATGAAAAACACAAAGATAATAGTAAATTTTGATCACAATGACACTTATTGATGTACAATCAATGTCAAAAGAATTTAACATCCTGAATTATTTTATCAAAAATACATCACTATTTTATAAGATACTATTATGTCTTTTTGCACGATAATTTCATGTCCATCCATAAAAACAACATTTTTGTTTCAAAAATATTTATATTAATTTCTCAAATAAATATTTATTCACCACATTGATATTTTTTGTGAGATGATTGCTTACATTATATTATACATAAGAATTAAAGCTTGATTGAAAAGCATTAAATGATCGATAATCTCTCACCTTTAAGGTTGAATTTTTTTTTTTTTTTTTGGATAGGGTATTCACCCAACACCCCACTCATCTTGTGGGTGGGGATATCGTTGTGACTAATCCCCCGAGAGCCTAGCGCCACATTCATCACCCACGCGTGTTGGGCCCCCTTTAATTTTCCCACCATTACGAATAGGCGCCTCCGCTCTGGAGAGGAATCGAACTTGGTCCAGGGGTTTTCGGTCATGCTCGCCCACCAACGGAGCTAAAAGACGATGGATAGGTTGCATTTGTTAAGAGGGGAGAACCATTACAAAAAAGAGCATTGTATTGCATGATTAGACTTCCACCTACCTCAACTCGCTAGCTCTGCCCAAATGATAGGGTCTAGTTTGGTGAGACTTGAGTTTGGTTCAGTGAGTTAACTCACTCTGAGTGGAATGAACTCGGCTAAGTTAAGGGGTAATCCTGGTTGATTATCGGGTGCCTTCTAAACCGTTGGATCTGCGCCTTTTTCTCTTGGTCGTTGGATCTAGCACTTGGATTGAGTTTCTTTTTGAGCGTGAACTGGATTGGTTTGTCTCTTTCGCCCACGATTTGTGTTTGATTGAGCGGTTCTTGATTTCTGTCGTTAGTGGATTACGCGCGTTGCTCTCTGCGTGGTTTGATCTCTTGCCTTGATCTTAGACCTGGAGAATTAATCTGGGCCCTTGATTCAAAACGCTCGGTTAAATATGAGATGAACTGAGGGTAAGTTGCCTTATCTTTGCTTTTGGTTTGTTTCTCTCGACATTTCGAGCCGTCGACGCTCCTGAGAGGGAAAGAGGGACCGAGAGTGAGGAGGAACCCTAGGGTTCTTCGATCGGAGATGAGCGGCGGATTCCGGCGAGGGAAACTAGAGAAAAAGATGGTCGGAAGAAGGAGAAGAGGAAGGAGAAGAGAAGTTTTTTTTCTAAAAATTGGATTACACTCTCTGTTTGTCTTTCATCCTCTATTTATACTATTTTTCTAACCTAGATCTAAGCTTTCTCTACATGAGTAACTACTTTCTGTTACATTGGGTCGTTTATTCATTATCTTCTTACTTATGTCTCTCTGGAATATTAGTTGGTTACAGTTGTTAGTCGTCGATCTTCTTGGTTTCTTGATAGGTTCTGTTGTTTCATCCATTCTGTTACAAAATAACAGAAAATTGTTATTTTATTAGTTATTTCTTGTTTCTTGAGTTCTGATCTAAATTCTGTTATGGATAACTGCTGCAGGGTTTTTGCTCTGGAACTATCTATGTTCAGTTGTGTTGTCCTTCTGTGATGTTACTTTGGGATTTTATTGCTGTTGCAGCTGTTTATCATTCTAGCTGATCTTTGGTTTCTAGTGCTATTCTGGACCTGTGTATTTGTACTCTATAATATTTGTATTTATTTTATGCTCTGAATTAGTATACTTGTAATCTTTTCTTCTCTATTATTATCATATCTTGTCCCTATCCTTTGTCTCGTAAGTATGGTCGTATTTATCTCTCTCAGTCCCAGTAATTACTTATGTTATGTTGTGAAGTCCTTTAGCCAATTTGGAATTCTTCTTTCTCTTTTGCCTCTGTTATCTATTTGAGGATATGGAGTCATATCACCAAATATTAATTGATGTCATTGAAAATTGAAAAAGGAATGATACTACAAGTGTGTCATATCACAATGTGATAGTTGTCTGGCGATAGAATCATCGAGATAAGATAGCAAACAATGTCTACTAGTTCCCTAATAATACCTCAAGTTACTGATTTGGCTATGGTTCCCAAGTTTTTAATTAAATTTTCTTTAGTCATACCAATGCCTCAAATGGAAAGAATTTTTTTCTTCTTATCTAACTTAATCGCAATGCAATAAAACACATTTATAATCATTATCATTGAAGCACTTTCATTTAAATCAATAATCCGATTACAATAGGCTTCTACCAACGATCTCAAGTTTTGCATTGTCGACTTCCCCTAGACCTCCTTATCAGTGAGAGAGGAACCGGTCTTGTCGCCTTTTCTCAAATTAAATAAGTGAAATAATCTCAACAAAACTATAACTTCATATACACATTGACCGCACTAAAGAAGAGCCATCTACTCACATAAGAGGCATTAGAAATGAGTTCCCTCAAGAAGATGTCTATGTTACTCTTGTAGAGAGAGTTGTTGATTATATTCATCAACCGTGACACTTTGGAACTCAAACTTCTCCAACACGTACTACCCTTTGCGTCGACTTGACTCGTAAATTTAACAAGGAAGATCGAAAATAAGTTTTCCTCTTCTGCTACAAAGAAATAAAGGACAATCCGTCGATGTTGGGCGTTGGAAACTAGAACATTAAAAAAAATGGCATCTAAACCTCTTTGTGACATCAGTCCATGGAAACTCCGCTAGGGATAGCTCGAGCTTCTCCTCCACCTTCTGGATTCTCAAGCTCATCTCGCCATCGTCCTCTGCATTAGCAAGCTTACGACTGCCAGATCAAACAAAAAAGTGAAATCCGGTTCAAACCGAAATTATCGGATCAACCAAAAAAAATCCCCAAAATAGAAGTGGCGATAGTAGAAGTTCATAAACGTAAACCCTCTCACTAAAACCTAAATCAAATCGCCATAACTTACCATGATCCGAATGGTAGACAAAATGATCGATGAAGAAGAGTGGAAGGGATCGCCCATTTCTTCATGGCGCCGAACAATCTAGAAACAAAACCCCGCAATTCGGAAGGCGATCTTCTGCCGATTGAGATCTAAATAGGTCTTGAGTCTTTGGAGAGGATGACTTCAGAAGGAAAATATTAGTCAGTCCATGTAGCTTTCGTCGCGGACTCCAACCATTTTTTCCCATTTTAGCGTTAGAGAAGTAACATAACGGACGGTACGTTAAGGGATGGCGTATTCACGGCGTTTACACTTTCCCTGGCCATGTCATTCAAAAGTGAGAGAAGAACAAGATAATCGTCGTTTGACATTCCTCCACAACGTTTAGTGCTTTCTTTCGAAGGATTTTTCTCGCCAGCTCTCGTCCTCGATCGGCGTATGTCAGGCCTCGATGATATAGCAAATCAAAATTGAGGTATGTGACTACATGAGGTATTTACACATGCATTCTCGAACTTGAATGAATTTAGGGTTTACTCTGTTCTTCTCATTGTCCAGTGAAAGATTGGTTATTTTTTATATGTTATTTTGTAACTGTACTCTCTATACCTCTCTTGAGGGTACATATCATTTAGGACTTTTTTTAAGTTTCTTTAGCCTGTTTCTTGAGATTATGTTCATTACATTCAAATGTAAGCAATTTGGATGCTGTTTGGATGAATTCAAGGGTTTTTTATGGCATCTGTACTCTCTGTACCTCTCTTGAGGGTACAGATCATTTAGGGCCTACTTTTTTTAGTTTATCTTGTCTTCTTCTTGAGATTATATTTAGGGCATTCCAATGGAAGCAATATGAAGGCTGTTTGGAAGGAATTTGGGGGTATTTTGCATCTGTACTCTCTGTACCTCTTTGTAGGGTACAGATCATTTATGTCATTTTTTTCAGTTTATTTTGTCATTTGTCTATTTATTGATAATGTCTAGCTTTACTACCAACGGAAGCTTACCTGTTTGAACATTCATCATGATTTTCAGATCTCATTTGCTGCACCTCTCGAGGGTACGTATTTCTCTAGGACCCTCTTTTCGCCAGTTTATTCCTACCCTCTTTGATTATGTTTAGGATTCCAATGGAAGTATTTGGTATCGCTTTATTTCGTGGGTATTTTGATTCAGACTGTACTCCTATGAGGGTACAGATTTATTAATTTTTTTCCGCTTATTTTGCCTATTCTGAGATTATGTTTAGGGAATTCCAATGGAAGCAATTTGAAAGTCATTGGATGGTTTGTGAGGGTATTTTACATTCAGACTCTCTCTAGAGGGTACGTCATTTAAGACCTTCATTTTTATTTTGCCTACTTTTCTTATGTTTGGTATTCCAATGGAAGCATTTGAGGTGCATTTGGGGTATTTTTAGTACTGCATTCTCTTGGTGGGTACGAGCATTTATGAGGACCCATTTTGCCCTTTATTTTGCCTACTTCTTTGATTATGTTTAGCATTCCAATGGAAGCATTTGAGTCGCTTATTTCTGTGGGTATTTTGTATCAGACTGCACCTCTTTGAGGGTACATCATTTATGGCCTCTTTTTTCCGCTTTTATTTTGCCTATTCGAGATTATGTTTACATTCTAATGGAAGCATTTGCATTTGGATGGTTTTGTGGTATTTTGTATTTGTATTCTCTATACTCCTCTTTAAGGTCATTTAGGACCTCTTTGCTTATTTTGTCTACTTTTGATTATAGCATTCCAATGAAGCATTGAGGTCGTTTGATGATTTGTGTGCATTCTTTTGATGGACAGCATTTGACCTATTTTTATTTTGCCTACTTCTTTTGATTATGTTTAAGGTTGGATGGTTTCTGGTGGGTATTTTGCATCTGTACCCTCTATACCTCTTTAGAGAATGCAGATCATTTATGGACTTCTTTTGCCAGTTTATTTTGCCTACTTCTTTTTATTATATTTAGGGCATTCCAATGGAAGCAATTTGAAAACTATTTGACTGGTTTCTGGTGGGTATTTTGCATCTGTACTCTCTGTACCTCTTTGGAAGTATAGAGCATTTAGAGACCTCTTTTGCCAATTTATTTTGTCTGTTTTGTTATGTTTATGTATTTTAATGGGCATTTGATATTTATGGTTTCTGTGGTTTTTTTTTAGTGTTCTCTTTGGAGGGTACAGTATCATTCTTCGCTTGTTTTGTTTACTCTTTGAGATAATGTCCATCACATTATAATGGAAGCAACTTAATGATTGTTTGGATGATTTATTAGTATTTTGATCAGACTCTCCTTCTCATGAGGGTGATCATTTATGGTCTTTTTTTCTAGTTTATTTTGCCTATTAGAGATTATGTTTAGGGAATTCCAATGGAAGCAATTTGCTATTTGGCTAGGTTTCTGGTATTTTGTATCTGATCTCTGCACTCTTGAGGGTACGATCATTTAGACCTCTTTTGTTTATTTTGCCTACTTCTTGATTATGTTTGGGCATTCCAATAAAAGCATTTGGAGGCTATATTGGGTATTTTGCATCTGTACTCTCTGTACCTCTTTGGAGGATACAGAGCATTTAGGGACCTCTTTTGTCGATTTATTTTGCCTACTTCTTTTGATTATGTTTAGGGCATTCCAATGGAAGCATTTGGAGGCTATTTGGATGGTTTCTGGTGGGTATTTTGCATCTGTACTCTCTATACCTCTTTGGAGGGTATAGAGCATTTGACTTTTTTTGGTTTATTTTGCCTACTTCTTTTTTATTATGTTTAGGGCATTCAATGGAAGCATTTGGAGGTTTGTTTGGCTTATTTCGGTGGATATTTTTTGTATCTCTGTACCTCTTTGGATATAGCATTTAGGGACTTTTTTTTTGCGGTTTATTTTCTGTTTCTTTTGATTATATTTAGGGCATTCCAATGGAAGTGGACATTTTGGGATTTTTTTTTGGGTATTTACTTACTCTCTAGTATCACATTATGTATTTGATTATTTTGGATGGTTTGTGATGGGTATTTTGCATCATTATTCTGCATTTTTGGAAGTGAGATCATTTGGAACAATTTGGAAGTTGTTGGTTTTGATGGGTGATTTTGCATCTCATTACCTCTTGACTTTTCTTTTTGAAGTTTACCATGTGGGAAAAGGATAACTTCGCACTACCACTGGCGTGTTATAATATTGCGATGCTTTTCTTGATGAAAGCACATTTTAAAGAGGTTTCATCTCCATCAATTCATTAGACTCCACGAAATTAAGTTCGTTCCATTACATCGATCTGTCTTCTTTGGGACATAGAAAAGCAAGCTTTCTTGTTGGGTGGGCGGTCCATTCCTTTCACTCGATGAAGTTGCGTGATGATAGGGATGCGATATAATAAATCCCATTGTCTTGATTCAGTTCATCGATTCAAGAATCAACTTGAGAATTGATGGCTCGTTACGTGCTTATTGTGCGGTTGTATACATTTCTCATCAAATCTATTTTTTATATATATCACAAGGTGGCATCGAATTGATTGCCTACCGATGACATAGATAGATTTCTTTGAATACAATTGGGCAGAAGCCATTTGGGACTTTCTGGTTTCCCAATTTGATGTTATTACATCAAAGATTCAGACCTAGAGGGCAGCCGGTTACATGAGTGGCTTTGTCACTCTTCTGATGGTATATTCTATATCTTCAGGAATGTGTAATTTAATATGTTGAAGTTTACTATTTAAAATATTTTTTGTAGATATGGGCGGTTGAGCACATAAGCATCATAACGTCATTTCCATCCATAAAATATTATCTTTGCGATGGGCAAAATATATTTTCCAAATAATGCTTTCCTTGGTTTGGGAGGAACCGGTGACATATAATAATATCACTTAGTTTATATAAGAATGTCTTTATTTATGTTGTATGTCTTCACATTTTTTATTGGTTTATCACAGTCGCCTTTCATTTGAGACATATTAGAAGAAGAAGTTGTCCCTCGTCCCCCAATACAATGTAGTTCTTTTTGTCCAATTAGTCATTACTCCCCATATGTCTCTCTGATATTCTCCCGTCCTTGCCTCTCCCACACCCCTGCTCTTGGTGGAGAGGATACTTGCGGGTTTGGGGACTTGAAAGATCTGATGTCATCTTTTCATGCAACAATGATGGAGAGAATGGATGGGCTTGATTTGTGGGTTCTTTGCTATCGGAAGTTCTTGCCGTGGGTCCTATCACCCCAAGTGTGGGGGAGGTTCCTGTGGGGGTCACTGGGGAAACTCTTGGGAGGCTACCAGAGCTTCCCATGGAGGATACCCAGGGAGGCTACCACTTGGAAAGCCCCGAGGGGGAGAGAGGAAGCTCTTGTGGAGGCTACCAGAGCTTCCACTATGGAGATACTTGGGGAAGCCCATGTGGAATTGGGGAGAAGTTCTTGTGGAGGCCTCTACACATGAGATGATGCTCCACATGTCATGGCATGGTGTGAAAGCTCGAGATAAGAAAAAGAAAGCTATGTTCCCCTTCACACACACACTTACGAAGTCACGAAAGTAAGTGATGTGGTGGCCTCCACTCAAGATGAGAAAGCAGGTATTAAGTTACTTTCTTTTAAATTTGAGATAATAGAAATAGATTTCACTAATATTTTTATAGGTTCACAAAGATGAGCGGTCAAGGTCGATTACCACGACTTCTATCGTTGTGGTGGAGGAGCATCAATGAGGTATGAAAATGCTCAAGATCGATCCTTAATTCATAGTGAAATAGATCTTCATCACTAACTTTACATCGATAATTTTCTTGCGCCATCGAGGCACTTCATGTTGTTGAGTTCTCATCTAGAGCAATTTTACTGGCGATGCTCGATCTTATTGACAATTCATGCTCCGATTAGGACAAGTTAATCTTCAATCGCATACATAAAATAACTTATTCGTTTAATTAAGCTCCTTTAAAATATTATCACTTGCGGGTGATACGATTATTAGAAATATCATTATTGCGAGGGTCGATGAGTTGCTCAGATCAATATCTCTGCACATTGATGCCTTGGCGTTCTTCGGTAGAAGTATTCACTCTGTCCGGTATATTTATTTGTACATTTCATGCTTGCATTGGGTATGTTACCCCACAAGAATGATGAGTATTACGATTCAATTCTTGTTTATTTAGATAAAAGATATAATCTATAATCGTTCTCTTCTTTTGCGAGTTATGCAGTGCAGAAGAAAAAAAATGTTTATCCAACATGTCACTTTGGCTTCGAGGTTTGAGTTAATCTTCTAGTTATAGATAATTAGCATTGGACACTCGGTTGGGCATATGAAGTCGAGGTATTTTTTTACGACTCATTACCCAAACCAACCCATAAGAGCATTCTTCACGATTGTAAGACGTTTTCAAATTTGGTTCATCTTAACTTTTTTTTACAAAATTTAAGATCTTTGGTCGGTCTTTTTTGGCGATCCCAAAAAAATGGCCAATGAAATGGTGAGTGGGATACCGTCAAGAAAATAGTGTCTTAATGTTTGTCTGCAAATACATGGAAGGCAATCGAAAACTAAGATTGGGTAGACCAAGAGATTGGCCAGAAAGAATATATTTAGGGAG
This sequence comes from Cymbidium sinense, assembly GCA_021442155.1. NCBI lineage: Eukaryota > Viridiplantae > Streptophyta > Magnoliopsida > Asparagales > Orchidaceae > Cymbidium > Cymbidium sinense. The sequence continues at coordinate 265,178,848 of CM038214.1, read as the reverse complement.
TTACGCTATATTTTGTTTGGGACTTAAAAATCCAAATTAAGAACAAGAATATTTAGTTTGATATAGGATTTTGTATAATGCATCGGTTTGGTGGCTTCGAAGACTTAGTTGTTTTTGTTGAAGTGAATGGATCGTTTATGGATGCAGGATGATATTTCTCGCTTTTTGTAACTTCTTTTCTCTCATTTCATATAGTTTGATTTCACTGATATTTTACTCTGGGATGATATTTTACTCCAGCAATCATATTTTTATCTTATGGATTTGGTTTTTGGGGGCTATACTCTTGAAAGAAATGCATTTGATCATTTTAATGGTATTCGGCCATTAGATTATCTTGTATCTAATCTTTGGAGATCATTTATGAATTCTTTTGCGGTTTATTTTGCATACTTCTTTTGATTATGTTTAGGGTTATGGTTTTAGTGGATATTTTGCTAAAATTATTTTTGGAGTAAATCATTTATGATTTATTTTATTTTACCTATTCTTTTGATTATGTTTTATTAATAAAATTAAAGCTATTTGATTGGTTTCTTATTTTTTTATATTGCATTTAGAGGGTAAAATATTAATCTTTTCAGTTATTTTGCTTTGTTTTATGATTATTTGAGTTAAATAATTAAATATTTTTGGTTTTATTTGGTTTTTTGCATCATTATATTTTGGAGGTGAGCATTTAATTCTTTTAATTTGTTTTGCTTATTTCTTGAGATAATGCTTACATTATAATGGTAATTAATCTTTTTGGATGATTTCTTTTTTTTTGTATCGTATTTTATGTCTTTGGGTCGATCATTTATGTTTTTTCATTTATTTTGCACATTAGAGATTATATTTAGAATTTCAATATAAAATTAAATGGTTTTATTGATTTTATGTATTTCTGTATCTTTGAAAGACAGAGCATTTAAATCTTTGCATTTTGTCAAACTATCCAAATCATATGCTTCCATTAGCTAAACATAATCAAAGTAAAAATAAAGGTAATAAATGTTCGTCCCTCAAAGAGTCTAATCTGTAAACCAAAAAAATCAAATGCTTCCATTGAATGCCCTAAACATAATCAAAAGAAATGCAAAATAAAAAAAAAAAGAGGTCCATAAATGCTGTACCCTCAAAAAAATAAATGCAATATCCAAATATACATTTCAAATTGCTTCCTAATTAAACATAATCTATAGAATCAGAAAAAAATAAAAAAAAAGGCATAAATTAAAGTCTGAGAATGAATCTGTCAAATAAGCGACCTCAAAATGCTTATTGGAATAAAATATCAAAAGATAAATAAAGCGGAAGATCCTAAATGCTCGTACCTCTAAAGAGGAGAGTCTGATACAAAATAACCAAATCTATTTAAAAAGCTTTCAAATTGCTTCCATTGGAATTCCCTAAACATAATCTCTAAATCGGTAAATTGGAAAAAATAAATGATGTACCCTCAAATGCAGGAGATGCAAAATACCCAAAATCATCCAAGACCATAATTACTTCCATTATAATAATGTACATTATCTCAAGAACAAGTAAAATAAACCAAGAACTCCCTTCCAAAGAGGTACTGAGTATAGATGCAAAACTAATAGCCAAAACATCAAATGCTTCCATTGGAATGCCTAAACATAATCAAGAAGCAGAAAAATAGAGGTCATAAATGCTCATACCTCAAAGAGAGAGATTACTGATAAAATATCCAAAACTATTTAAACAATTTTCAAATTGCTTCCATTGGAATTCCCTAAACATAATCTCTAGAATCAGGCAAAATAAACTGGAAAAAAAGATCATAAATGATCTGTATCCTCCAAAGAGGTACAGAGAGTGCAGATACAAAAAAATACTTATAAATCATCCAAGCAGCCATTAAGTTACTTCTATGATAATGTAATATACATTATCTCAAGAAACAAGCAAAATAAATTGGAAAAGAACTCAAAATGCTTTTGTATCCTCAAAGAGGTATAGAATCTGGATGCAAAAAAAACCATAGAAACCAAGCGACCTCAAATACTTTGGAATGCCAAACATAATCAAAAGCAGCAAAATAAAGCAAAAGATGTCCCAATGCTGTACCCTCAAGAGGTATAGAGAGTACATATCAAATACCCAACAAAACCATTTAACGACTTTCAAATTGCTTCCATTGGAATTCCTAAACATAATCTAGAATGCAAAATAAACGAAAAAGATCATAAATGATGTACTCCAAAGAGTACAGAGTCTGAACAAAATACCAAATCATCCAAGGCATTAAGTTCCATTATAATGTATGGACATTATCTCAAGAAACAAACAAAACAAACTAGAAGGAATCTAAATGCTCATCTTCAAAGAGGAGAGCTAAAAAAAATACAAATAAACCATCAAATTTGCTTAATGCCAAAATAATCTCAAGAAATAGACAAAATAAACTAGATAAATGCATCTGAGTACTGATGTAAAATCATGATTATAATTTATTACCCATATTTATTTATAACAATGATTACAAGGTCCTCGAAGGGATTAACTTCATATTGCTTAAGAGCTACAAAGCATCTGAGAAAATCCCTTAACTTCTCTGACACATCTTGTGTGTCTGTTAAGTTAAAGAGAGTCATCTTTGGGACTCTAAAGCATTACAAGATTGATGGATTAAGAACCGATAATGTCATGCATCAAAATATTTTCTGAAATTATATCCATCATCGACTTAGTGTACCCTTGATGACGATTGATTATGGAGCTCGAGTTAAATTCGCATGTAGAACATCATATTAGTTGATGATTTCTTACATCGATGTGTGATATTCATGCGTACCTCACGAAAAACACTCTAACATAACGAGAAAAAATGATGCAACTTGTGATGAAACACGTTCGCAACTATCGTACTTTGATTTTCTGCAAAAAAAAAGTAGAAGTGTTTGAAGATTAAAATATTTAAAATACTAAAACTAATAATAAAATAAAATTACTCTTGGCTTTCTTGGATCTCTCCCAATATCCCTTAAGCCTTGAGTTGGAAACACCCTTTGCGTTGCTTAAGCTGGATCCTTTAAGATGTCTTTTCCCTTATATCTGTTGTGGTTGACTTCTCTTCTTAAGCGCTTTATCATTTGGAGGAGAATTTCCACTTATTATAGAGTCGACATCATCATATAGTTTTTAGGGATCCAAGCATGTAGTCTCGACTCTCTTTGTGCCACATTAGGCTTATTTGATATGCATATCGACTTATGTGGTTCCGAAAAATAATGCAGTAGCATTTCCATCTATGCTTGCCACATCTCTTAATTTTCTGTATGCACTATCAATGTAAATATCTCTCTTTACTCTGGTAGACCATCGCATGAGAAGATACTTGTCTGAAATGTGCACAACATCTTCCTGACTAAGAACTCTACGATTGGGCACAAAGTAATCCCATCATTTCAAATTTTTTTGCAAGTACAAGTTACTTAGGGTAGTCTATCGAAATGCAGTCCATATTTTGGATGCATTTTTTTATTAAGTTTCTCACCAAATACTCCACGGTTTTGTCATCTAACTTAGTTACTGATAGGCCTCTAACTCCATGCAAAAATTCCTCTTCAAACATAGGGTAAACCTTTCTTATATAAAACATAGACTTGTTTTAGAATTGGGTCTTAACAAGAACAATCGATGGTACACTTGAAGTCTTCGTCATGTTCATTCGATGCCATGTCTCCATAACCTTTTCAACCCCAAGAAACAATCATGAGCGAACTTGTTGGTTTAGATATTCACATACATTATTCATGGACTCACTACGTTGCGTTGACAAGATGCCCATGAGCAGTCCTTTCTTTCGCATAAAAGCATGATCATGCAAATTGCCTTCTTCTAGCATGGCAGACCAAGCTTCTTTAAACTCTTCCTCTGAGTCACACTTACTCATGCATTTATAAAATAGCCCTTGTACTATCTTATTACTATTAAAGCAATGAACATTGGAAGGAGCTTTCTTTGAAATATGTCATTGGCACAACCTATGATGAGAATGAATACAATTTTGATAGCTCCTTTGATCTTGATCTGAATATTATTATTGGATGTTGTTTGTCACTCATCAAGAAGAAATATTTGGAATATAGCCATGAGAATGACTCAATTGTCTCTTGATAAAAGGCTACTCCAAATAATACATTTTGCGATGATTCACTCCAAGAGGGGCACAAACAAGATTATATTTATTGAGTCGATATCTTGTATCAAAATTATCACATCCCCAAAATAATCATATTCTATCCTAGACATGCCATTTCTCCAAAAAAAAACTTACTAAGCAATCAACTCATCAACTTGTACATCCCAGCAAACATCCATGCTTGCTTTCCTTAAACAAACTGTATTAATGCATTCCACCATTCATAATCCTCGATCTTTTCTCTTTGAATAAAATTGAAAGCATCTCTTTTTTGTGAATCCAATATTCTCTACCAACTTCCTCATTAGATAGGAATACATCATTGCTCTAATACCACTGTCATTGTCTTCAACAGACCTTCTCATTGCTAATGCATGTGATCGAGAAGATGTAGGTCTAAGCCAAAGAATGATTATGACTTTCGTATGTTTTTTAATCATCAATTCTCATCCAAATCAACGAGAATCTAATCTTGGGACAACCGGTTCTTGTATCAACTTTCTGAATTTTGTTAAGCCATTAGGTGACTTCTTACCGACTTTTGCACATAGAAAATCTTTTGATTTCAATTTCTTTGAGTTTGGCCAATAACTAGTATGGTCCTTCAGAACGAAGCCAATTTGATGTGCATAGTCGATCTGCATACATCGTTTCATTACGAGCAGTGGTGCCAAAGAGTTTTCCCAAATTTGGGTCATTAGACATATCACGACTTCATCATCGCGACTCATTGAGCATTCTACCTAGCCAAACAAATATAAAAATATGTTATAAAATACAGATGCAAAAATCTACCCAGAAATCATCCAAGTAGCCATCAAAATGCTTCCATTGGAATTCCCTAAACATAATCTCAAGAAACATGCAAAATAAACTTGCAAAAGAGGTCCCTAAATGCTTTGTACCCTCCAAAAAGGTACAAAGAGTACAGATGCAAAAAAATATCCAGAAATCATCCAAGCAGCCATTAAATTACTTTCATTGGAATGCCCTAAATATAATCTCAATAATTAAGCAAAATAAAATAGAAAAAGAAATCCCTAAATGCTCTGTACCCTCCAAAGAGGTACAAAGAGTACATATGCAAAATACCCATCAAAATAAATAACTCCAAATGCTTCCATTGGAATGCTAAACAAAATTAAAAAGTAGGCAAAATAAAGGGCAAAAGGTCCAAAATGCTCAAAGAGATCTGAGAATCTGATACTATCCAAATAGCTCCAAATGCTTCCATTGGAATGCTAAACATAATCAAAGGCAAAATAAAGCGGCAAAAGGTCCCTAAATACTCTGTACCTCAAAGAGTTACAAAGAGTACGATGCAAAATGCCCCCCACAAATCATCCAAACCTCTTTGGAATTCCATAAACAAAATAGAAATAAACTAAGTAATAATGCTCTCCCTCAAAGAGGTATGAGTCTAAAATACCCAGAAATAAGCCAAACCTCCAAATTTAGAATGCAAACATAATCAAAAGAAGTAGGTAAAATAAGTCCAAATAAAGAGCTAGAGGTACAGTCTGAGTCAATACTCACTCAAAGCTCAAATGCTTCCATTGGAATGCCTAAATATAATCAAAAGTAGGCAAAATAAAAGTGGTCCTAAATGCTCAGACCAAAGAGGTACAGTCAGAATCTAAAATACCAAGAAACCAAAGCGACTTTCAAATTGCTTTCATTGGAATTCCCATTAATCTCTAGAATCAGGCAAAATAAATGAAAAAGGATAAATGATCTATACCCTTCAAAGAGGTACAGATGCAAAATAACACTAAAAGTAAAATTCAACAAAAAGCATCCAAATTATAGAATGTAATGAACATATTCTCTTGACAGCGGAATATCACTAACAAACCAGAGGAGAAAAAATGCACAAGAAACATTATCAATGAATTTTTATTTAATACATCCTCAGCTAAATTGGTCGCTATTTCCTCAACGTTCTCCATCTTCATGGTTCTTTTGTAAAAAGGAAATGAGATTTTCTATTTCTTGAGCTTATTTTGCACGAAAACTAACCATAAAATCACTATATATTTCTTTTAAATTCCTCCGTGCATTCGGCGATGCTTGTAAACGGCATGGTGAATCGCCATCCCTTGCGGCTCATATGTTCTTTCGTTCGCTAAAATGGAGAAAAAAATCCTGGACACACATCGATCGGGGATTGAGTCCCATACGTAAAATACGTTGGACTGACATAATATTTTCTCGGCCAAGACTTGGCGCGAATCCCATGAAAAATGATCCGATCTATCCTACTGGAACACACGGTTCCGCTATGACACATTGGCATTCTTTTAGTGGAGTTGCCCGAATAGTGAAACTATCCCGAATGATTGATCCTGCGTGGAACATCCAGTGGCTCATATTAAATTATTAACAAGTGATAATACTTTTTGAAAAAATTAAGAGACGATTATAGAACTAAATGAAAGCAAAAAGATAGAAAAAGAGGAGCTGGTATAAACCAAATAACTACAATAGAATGTATTAAAACTAAAAAGATCAGGGACTTAGATCAAATAATCAAATTAATCAACCCCAAAAATGAGGCATAAGAGAAAGAAGCTAATTGCGGTAGACACAGCTGTCATCCAAAGGATTATCGACTGGACATAGAATAGCAGAATAGATCAAAGAAAGGTAACATCGGTTTCGATCCAGGAAAAAAAGGCAAAAATTCTAATATCCCCCGTTTCCAAAAATTGGTCATAGTGATCATCATCCTCCAGCTTCCACATATGAAGAAACAAAAGCATTCCAAATATAGAAGATATCAAGAGAAACAAAGAAATTCAAGATCCAGAGAGTTTCAAACATTGAAGAGTGCGTAAAATATCATCAGGCCATTTGTCTTTAAACTTCCATCTTCTGAGCTTGTGAGCTACAATAAAGCGGATCTGACTTTCCAACCATTCAGTAGAGTTTAATATCTAAGAATGTAACATATTGTTCCTTTCTTTCCAGATACAAGTAATCGAGATAGAAACAATAAGACAACAAAGTCTAGCTATAACATTTTGATGGAGATTGCTAACATCACATGGTAATACTCAGTGGATATGTTCTCAACGATGACGTGGAGAAGGTAGGAACGATGTGATTACCCCTTGTATTCTCAAACGAGAAAAGACCACTTTGAAACTATTGATCATAAATAGTACACTCTAAATGTGAATAGCTAATAATAAGCTGACAATTGTTACGTGAAATATAATATTTTATATTTTAATGGATGGACCTTGCCCAAAAATAAAAATTAAAAATTTTGTTGATTTTTTTTTCACACTATAATCATGAATCTCTATGTCAAACATGATTTATATGAAGCTGAAATCTTGAGAAATGAAGTTCCAAGGGTTGGTTGGGATCAATTTTATTTTGTATTTATTATTTTTATTTTAATATTATTTTTAAAAAATATATTTAATTGATATATATTTTATGAACTTTTATTTTTTATTTTCAAAAATAAATATTATTATTTTAAAAAAATACTTAAAAATAGTTTTTAGATGTTTTAAATATTTCAAAATTATAATTACAATCAAATATATTTTACTTTAACACAAAATATAAATAAAATAAAATAAAAAATTAAAATAAAGGTGATCCCAAATAGCCTGTAAGCATAAAAAAATATTTCTGCTTATTACAATATAAGAAATTTTATTTGATTAGACATAAATATTGATATAATGCTTTAATAAAGAAATTTTAAAATTAAATTTAAAATCATTTGAATTTCAATTTCAAAAACTTAAAATAGAATTAAATTTCACACAAAACAAAACTAATAACACCAAAGACCTATTTAATAATTAATAAACTCAAATCAAACATTTTAGGAGCTATTTTGGATCAATTTTATTTTCTTCCTATTATTTTTTTATGTTGTTTTTAAAAATATATTTGTTTAGAGTATTTTATTAAGTGATTTTATTTTTTATTTTCAAAAACAAATAATGTTATCGTAAAAACACTCAAAAAGTTAAAAGATATTTAGAATGTTTTAAAATAACAAGTACAATCAAACAAATTTATTTTAAACAAATTATAAACAAAAAACAAAATAATAAAATAATAAAATATAAATATAAAATAAAAGTGATCTCAAACGGGCCCTTAGTATTGTTAGAAATATAGTAGTGTTAATTAAGGAAATAAATGACTTTCACATTTTGTGTGCTTATAATCAAAATTAGAAATTCAATAACAAATTTCATTGAACTCAAAATCATCCAATTTTAAAATTATTATGATATTTATATGTTGAATGATTGATTTATGATCAAAAAAATTAATAGAACATCAAATAATAAAATATTTTAAATTTTTTATTAAAACTATTGAAATGTAGATCCAAGGAATTAATAGAATATCAAATAATAAAATTATCAAATAATAAATTATTAAAATTATTAAAATCAAGGGAATTAATAGAATGGAGAAGCATCAAATTCAAATATTTATTCTCCTTAGAAATCTAGATAATGAGTGCCATCATAACATGGTGGAGTCATCCCATCATGAAGTTATTTTAAAAATAGGTTAAATAATTTGATGAAACCTTTGTCACCATATTTTAGTTCTTCTTGTATCATAATTTTTTTTTTTTAATATCTAGACATAGCTTGTTCATCATTCCATTGTTGCTTGGTTCTTAATATTATGGCTGCTTTAGTGGACTTAAATCAAACAATGCTTATTAATGTTCTTCTTGGTATCATAAGAAATGAGTTTTAATGCCTTATTTAGGATAAATTTCCTTTGAGAGATAAGGATCAATTTACTACTCTATATAGGTTTTGAGAATCTTTACTTTTGACCAATAATACTTTCTAGAATTCTTTTTTATTTGAGTTCAAGTTATCTTCAATATAACTACATGATAATATGATGAGTACTCATATCTTATGAGCATATAAATCTCTATAACAATATAATATATATTTAATAAGCATTTGATTTAACATGAAAATTTGAATCATTATTTACCTAAATATTTTATAGATAAATCATCTCAAGATAAAAAGGAGATCATTTGACTTTGACATTTAAAGAAATTATAGAAGCTATTGATATTGTTATAAAAATACTATTATAATTTGTCTATCTATCCATATACAAAAAAGATGGATCTAAAATAATTAATTTGCCTATCCATATCGATGATTTTAAAAAAATGCATTATTTGCATCAAAATTCACTAATTATGCCATCTAAAATTAGGACATCAACTTTTAACACTACAAAGATCTTAGTTGGAAAAGATTATTTAGTAAATATTTTGTCATTAATTACCTTCATAAAGTTCAAATTAATTTACACATAACTCTTAACTTTATCTTCATGTTATTTATGTTTTTGGAGGGCATACTTCAAAGTTTTTAGCATAATCACTATTTCAATCACTTTGGGTGAACTGTTTTTATAATTAACCTTCTATTATATGACAATAGACATTAGCTCAATCTAAGTTGTTATCTTTAAGCAGCCTCTTAGCTAAATTCTATGGTTATTATATCTATTTCTCACTTCTAAATCGAAGTTTTCTACATCTAGAGATATTAAAGAAATAAATGAAATAAAGTATTAGCTCAATATTATTATTTATAAGTGATCTAATTAAAATATCCTACCATTGAAACAACTCAAAAAACAAATTTAGATGAAAAAAATTTCTTGTCCATACACCACTTTCTTTCAAGGATTAGTAAGCCTATCAAGAACCATCATGAACTATTAGTTTTAAAAATAGAGGCCTTTAACTATTTTTTTAAGTAAAATATATTAAAAATTATTTTTAAAACAAAGACATAATATCAACTTTTAAAACAAAATAGATAATAATAAAACTTTTAAAATAAAGATACAACTTTAGCCATTTTTTTTAAATAAAAACATGTTATAAACTATTTTCTAAAATAAAGAAATACTATAGGCCTTTTAATATATATATATATATATATATATATATATATATATATATATATATATATATATATATATATATATATGAAATATAAAGGCACACCTTGAGGTATAAATCCAAATTTTATATTTATTTGAAAAGCATCTAATGTGTTTGAAAATATATATAATATTTTTAAATGGATAACATTTAAGAGTTTAATCTATTTAATATTTATTTCCTCTAATTGATTTACAAAACCAAATATTCTTTTCAATGTTTCCAAATTTAAAGGCTTTGAATATTTATTTTTACTCATATTAAATTATCTATTGGCATTAATTAACTAGAAGACTTATTAGCAAAATATGCCATGTTAAAAAATGAATACCAAGTTCTTAATGCCCTTGCTTTAGCATTTAATTATAATTTTGAATCTAATTGATTATTGAACTATACAACTTGATGAGTGTATCTCAATTCTATAAAATTAAGTATTATTTTGCCAATAGGTTCATATAAGTCTAAATACTATCTCTTTATATGTTATATATAAATAAGACAACTTAGAAGAGTTGGGGCATAAAAGCAAATATGTAGAAGCAAAGGAGCTATGGTTAAATAATTTTTTCTCTATTTTAATAATAATATTATTATATCAATTTTGTATGTTTTGTTATATGTGCACTTTTATCTTCTTTCTCATTAAAATATGGAATGGACCTTAACAGTTTGATATGACTCGAAAATTCCTCTAGTGAAAGCGAATCTTGATCAGGTAAGCTGGTCAGATCAAGCACTTAAAATATCATTGGAAACTTTGAGACACCGTTAAATTTCTAAAAAGCTCTCAAATATAGAGTGTTTATAGTCAAATCGCGTCTCTGAGCGGTTCCAACAAGCCAAAGATCTTACAATTCCTTCATTTGAGCATTCAAATACACAAAATACATTATATGATCAAGGGAATCATCATGAGCCGTCATGGAGAGGGTTGGATTTTACATATATTCTGAGCTCTCAATCTATAAATAGTCCTCCTCATATGAGGGGAGCCTAAGAGAGTGAGAGAGAGCTCTAAAGATCCTCCAAGAACAATCGTCGCCACTGACGGTCACCACCACCGTCACGCCGTCAGCCACCGTGATTCGCGGTTGTCGACCACTATTGTCGGTCATCATCGTCAACATCGTCGTCAACATCATCGTGATATCATCATCAACATCATCGTATCGTCATTCACAGCTGTTGTCTCTCACCTCTGATTCTGTGTCGGAAGATCTTGTACTCAAATACATAGTGGAAGCTTTTACTGCTGGGCGTGATTTTCCTCTTTTGAGATTTTTCACGTAAAACTTTAGAGTTTTATTGTTTACTTTTATACCTATGTGTGTGCTGGATTTCACAATGAAGCTAAGGCAAAAACTTTTACTCTACCGCAACTAGTTTTCTAGCACGCAACAGTTTGGTGCCGTATGTGGGAAGCTGATTCCCATTATTTCATCTTATATTGCGACCAAGTTTTCCAACAAGGTCAAAACCACCATTGAGGTGGAACATTTCAAGCTTTTAAGGAGTGCGAAGAATGAAGATTAAACTTGCTCCTTCGATTTTGTCGAACTGGGGAAAATCTTAATCTCAAAAGATTATCCAAATCGATATTCTAGATCTAATTGAAATTCAGTTGAGCAAGCCGTAATACTAATGAAAAAGACCGGTTAAGGAGCAACTTTACTACAACCACAAGCGGATGTTTTAATTCGACCTCTTTCGTTAATGTCATCTGGGTAACACTCACGACAAACAACCTAGGATAGGTCAAAAGGTCCTGGACTTCCTCTTCCATACAGTTAATGTCATAAACTCGACAACAACTTAGGATAGGTCAAAAGGTCTGAACTTCCCTCTTGTTAACGCGTCGTGGTTAACGCCATCTGCAATTACCCTAAGATAAATAATCACTTATTCATTTTAGACAAATTTGTTTGAGATAGTGAAGTTATGAATAATAAAAATATGACCTTAATTTACTAGTACTTGAAAGAATTGGAAATTTCTTGGTCAAGAAAAACATTTTCTTCCTAATAATGACCTTAATTTAGTAGTACTTATTCATCAATAAATTAAACAATAATTATTGACTTTTTTTAATCTATCATGCATTGTTTTAATAATATTGTATTTACTAAATCCTAAATAATAGAATATATATAAAGCAAATATTAGCACCCTAAAAAATATATGTTACACCTTAAAATCATCATTTTCTTAAAGTTAAAAGCACACGTTAGACTTTTTTTTTAAATATATGCAAATTAATTTTAAAAAAGGCAGCCTTTTCTTTTAAAAAAAAAAAAAGCAAAAGCAATAATATTTTAAAATTAAAGATGCCCTTATTTTTTAAAAAAAGCAAATCAATAATATTTTATGAAGGCACACTTTCATCTTCTTTCGTTTTTGCGTCTTTCAAAGACATCAATTAATCCTTGGGCGGAGCCGACGAGTTACAGTAAGCGGAAGTCTAAGCTGGCTTGTTGCTAAAAGGGAAGGCAGGAGGGAGCTGTGAGCTGGCAGAGCCGATGAGGAACTACAGTGGAAGGGGGCTTGCTCGGAATTTAGAAAATGGGAGAGAGATTGAGACAGGAGAGTTAGAGTTGTTTGTGGGTTGTTTTAGGACTGTGGGTAGGGCAATGGGCAAAACCAAATTTCAAGGGGAGCAACATGACTCTTTTGCCTCCTAATATAAGTGGAAATGATAAAATCCTATTTATTAATAAATAGGATTTTTTTTTTATGCATAGATCCTTCCCATTCATGTATTTATTAATATTAAAAAATTATTTAATTATCTAATCAAATTAACACTAGTCTTAATATTATTTCATTCATTTCAACATTTCTAACAAATAAAGCAGACCTACATATGTCTCAGGGTGGCAATTGCTCGCAATAAATTTTATCATTTCTACTTATATGATGAGGCAAAATAGTCAAGTTTCTCCCCTTGAAATTTGTTTTTAGCTATCAGTCCAACCACAATCCTAAAACAAGCTACAAAACAATTCGAACTCTGCTCTCTCTTGTCTCTCTCCCATTTTCCACATGCCGACCCCCTTCCACTTTTTGTCGGCTTCGCCAACTCCAGCTCCCCTCCTACCTTTCGCCTACTGCACGCGAGCTCGAACTTCCGCCTACCTCAACTCGCCATTTCCACCCAAATATTAATTGATGTCATTGAAAATTGAAGAAGGAATGATTCTACAAGTGTGTCTTTAGTTTAAAATATTATTGATTTGCTTTTATTTTAAATAAAGCTGTCGTTATTTTTGAAAAATGATATTACTTGCTTGTCTGGCTTTTGCAAGTTCACTTTAACTAGTTCACTTTATTTAGAGTTAATTTGAGTTAGCTTTTTTACTTTTTACTTTTTCATATGATTGGCATATTATTGTTTGACTACTATTTTATCACAACTTTTCAAAAACCAATATACAACAACAACAAGCCTTTATCCACTAAGTGGGGTTACATGAATCTTTCGTCTCCATTGTGTCTACTTATGTGTCAAATTCTCATTTAATTCAATTATACTAAGGTCATTTTTTATCATCTTAACCAAGTCTTTTAGGTCTACCTTTTCTTAACATAAGCAAATCTAATACATCTACTCTCTAGCTGGGTCATGGACGGTTGACACTTTATATGTTGATTTCACTTTTGGAGTGAGCTCTTAACATCCTCTTCTTAGACTTAGGACTTTTCTAACTAAGAACTCTTGGTCATAAGACAGTGATTAGGTAAACACTTAAAACCTGAGACTTAGAAGTGTTAATCATAAAATTAAGCTATGCCTTAAGGTTTAAGTAAATTACTTATCTTATAGCTTAAACACAATCTAGGTACACTTTTTTCAAATCCATTTAATTCTCTCAAATTAAATCTCAAATTCAAATTCATAATCTAATTTCAAATTTGATTCCAAATGATTGAAACCTAAAATCAAATTCAAATCCTAAAACTCTTCCTAAGCCATATGAACCTGGGATGTGCATTTGGTTGATTTGGATGGATTGGATGATAAATTTTAAAACTAATTGGTTTTGGATTCTAAAATATTGAATATCCAAATAAAATGTAAAACCAAACAAACCGAATAATAATTTGGTTCGGTTATTTTGGTTTGGTTTTGGATAAACCAAGTTCTATATTTAAAAATTATTTGCATAATATTTTATTGTATAATGAATAAGCAATATTAGTTTATATTTATAATTCTTACTATAATATAATACATAAATTAATAATATTGTATATCATATAATTACTTTAGTTTATTTGGTTCCATCCAAAATTTTATTTAACAAATCGATCCAAAACCAAAACCAAGTTTTTATTAATTAAAACCAAAATCCAAATTATTAAGTTCAAAATGACAAATTACTCTAAAACTTTGGTTGGTTTGGTTTTTTGGTTAAAACCAAATAATGCACACCCTATATGAACCACTTTCATAAGCTTAGCCAAAATTCCTCTTAGATCAAATCAAACTCAATTGATCTCTTTATAAATCAATTATTCTTTCATTATATTCACAAATATAACAAATCAAAATTCATAACCAAAATCAAATCAAACTCCTTTAAGCTAATTCTTTGGACTTAGCCAAACTCTATCAAGATCAAGTTAAAATTAATGAATTTTCTCTTGAATCAATCATTCATTCAATTATCTATCCAAATATAAATGAAACCTACAATCATCAAATCAAATCGAAACCAACCCAAGTCAAACTCAACTTAGCCTTTTGACTTGAAAATTTCAAATGAGCCAAAATCTCTTAGACTTCAAATTGATTGTCGTTGAATTTATATTCCAACCTATGGCTCATATATAAGTTCAACTAAACTCGAATCAAATCAAAACCAAACAAATTGACCTACTTAGATCCACTTGACCCAAATTGACCTAAAGGACCAATTTGTGCCAACTTCTAATCCAACCCAAATTGGATTGAACAAAGCTCACCAAAATCTTCCTCCATGATTGTTGATCACCCTAGGATGATCAATTGCAATCAATTGAGTCAAACCAAGCCCACTTTGTCATTTGATCCAAATTGACCCAAATTGGCATAAAGGACCAAATCAGGTCAAATCATGATCTAACCCAAATTGATTGCAACCAATGGCTCAAGTTCATTTTAAATTGATTATTAAACTTGACCAAAGCTATAATTAAACCCAATTTGATCAACCGAGCCCAATTGGTCAACTTGACACAACCTAGCCCAAATTAGCCTAAAGGGTCAATTTGGCCTAAATCTAAATTAAATCCAAATTAATTCAAACCAAAGACCACATTCATCTTTAATCATCCAATTGAACATGAATCAACCATAACATAGACTAATTTGATCAATTTTGGTCAAATGGGTTAATTTGACCCAATATGATCCATATGACCCAAATTGGGCCAAATCTTTTGAAACCACACCAAGACCCATTGGTGATCAACAACCTATTTGGGATCAGCCCAAAATCCACCCAACCCATTTAAATTCCTCATGGATCCTCCCACATATAGGATTTCACCCAACCACATTTAATTCTCCTCCATCACATGCACTTAACTCCTCTCCAATATTTGCTTTGAATAGAGCTGATCATTCCAATCAATTCATCATCCATCCCAACCACTCCAAGCAAGATGATAATCAATTTGGAGCTAAAAAATTTAAAAAGAATATATTTTCGATCATTATAAAAGAAGGGAGAAATGAAGCTTTAGATCATCTTGCTCTCACCATCATTCAGCCTCCAAAAGCTCCCCAAAGCAGAAAAAAAGAACCCATCCTCCACCTCTTTGAGCTATTTTTTAGCTCAAAAATATAAATAGTTACTTTTTTAGTGAGGTAATGGTAAACATCGGAGAATACAAGGTTCCGAAGGGAGGCAAGGGTTGAAGATCATTCTCTCACATACCTAGAGTTATTTCGGATCTTCATCGAAACCATCCCGTGAGGTAAATTTCGTCAAACTTTAGCTGACCTTAGGATATCTCTCATTTTGTATTAATTTTCTTGCGATCTTAAGAATTTTCCCTAGATAATCCCGCATTTTTACTTTAAATCATCCCAATTAAAAAGTATAATTTTTTCGGTGTGAATCGATGCGACAACGGGTCCATTCGGACAAGTTTTCACTTAAAAATCCCATTTTTTCTTTTTTTAAAAAAATATTTTTACTGTTCACAGTCGGCGGGGCTACAGCCGCCGTCCGATCCCGCAATTTGTGGGATCGGATGGCTCGTATCGCGTGTGGATCGTAGGTTTTCTAGATCATGCGATCGGTCGAGGGCTGGTCGATAGCATTTGCTCGGGTCATTTTGTGGGTTGGTAGTCTTCCATGCTGACGTGGCAACGCTTCTTTATTTTCTTTTAAAAAATAATTTAAATCACCTAAAACTTCAAAATTTATTAAAATAAAATACTTAACCAAAAAAATTACAAACAAGGGCTCGTTGATTCATCTTTCAGAGAAATCCAACAAACCCAAAATCCCAAATTCACTAAGTATTTTGAGCTTAATTTGAGTTTTAGTGAAAATCAAATTTCATTAATTAAACCAAAAATATATCAGATTAAGTTGAAATTTTCAAGATTGAAACTAAAGTTAAAACACACCTACCATAAAAATTTTAGCGAAAGGACTTCTAGATTGGGAGAAATTAAATTTTGAAATTTAGATTATCTATTTTAATAAAATAAATCAAATAAAAATTTCAAAAATTTACAAAAATATTTAAAATGGCTTAAATCACTTCAATTAACATCTATGACTCTAAAAAAATAATGTGATCTTCTGAATCCTAATGAACTCCAAACAAACACTTAAGAGTAGAGTTTAATCAATTAAGGAGTTAATTAAAATATAATCTAAAAAATAATTTAAACATTCAATCAAAATTACGAATGAAATAGCACTTAAGCAATCATTAAGCAAACCTCAAATCAAAAAAATATCATCCTTAAAAGAAATTAAATTAAATATTATTTGAGCTAATAAAACTCAATTAAATGATTAAATCTTGAATCAAACTTAAAATTAAACAAATCTAGGAAACTTTAACATTGGTGAAACCGGTATAACTAAACTTACACTAAGCATGAAATCTTAATCATATGAAACCCTTAATGAGTATAAATCAACTAAAACTAATTAATCATTAAATAAAAAAATTAAATTGATTAATAAACTAATACAACATAATCATTTAATACTAATTGAATTAAACCAAATAAAGTTAAGGAAAACTTCATTAACATATTATTAAATCACATCCATTTTGAATAAGATAATTAATTAACCATTAAATATTTCAACTTAATAACTAAATCAAACATGTGAATGAAATCAAACAAACATAATAAATGAATCAAATCAAATAAAACTCTAATCATAAATAATCAAACTTAATTGAAATGAAATAAACAATTAACTCACTTAATAATGATGATAATAACAATAATCCTTTAATCAAATCAAACTTAAGTAGAACACTTAACTAAATCAAATCACTTACATGTGGAAAATTAAATCATTAATTAAATAAATCTTCGATAAATCTAATGATTTAAAAAATTTAATTACCATTAATCAAAACTAGTCAAACATCTAATTAATGCAAATTTGAATTAATACATCATCTTAATTAATCAAATTAATTTAAATAAGTTATATTAAAGCTAACTCTAAAATTAAATCAAACTTAAATTTAATAATCATACCTCTTAATTAAACTAATTAAGTCAATTAATCAAATTAATCATATTAAACCTAAAATAAATCAAACATAATCAAAATGCAATTAAATACTAATCTAAACCTAAATTAAACCTAAATCATTAAGTTATTAATTACATCATTAATAATTAAACAAATCTTTATTTAATTTAATATTTAACTTAAACACACTCCTTAATTAAACTAATTACCCTTAAGCTAATACAATTGAATAAACACCTAATTAATGCAAACTTAACAAATTAATCCATCATCTTAATAAACCAAATTAAATTTATAAATCACATTAAAATTAATTCAAATCAAACACTTAATTAATCTACTAATTAATTTAATCACACTTATTAAATAAATTAATTAAGTCAATTAAATTAATCATATTAAACTTAAGCTTAATTAAACATAAAATGCTATTAAATGCTAATCAAATCATAATTTAAACTTAAATCATTAACTCATTAATTACATCATTAACCTAAATAAATATGAAATCAAATTAAAAATTAAATAAATCTTTATTTAATTTAATAATTAATCACACCTCTTAAATAAAATAATTAAGGTTAAAGTAATCACATCAAACCAAAGCTTAATCAAACATAAATGTAATTAAATACTAATCAAAACCTAAATTAAACTTAAATTATTAAGTCATTAATTATATCATTAGTCTAAACAAATATGAAACCAAATTGAAAATTAAACAAACCTTTATAATTAACATAAATACACTTCTTAATTAAACTAATCACATAATCACATTAAACCTAAGCAAACCCATAGATAAAATAATCAAATCAAATTAAATCAAATTAAATTAAATTAAGAAAGACTCTCATCAATTTAATATGTGATCAAATCAAATCTCATTCAACCAACTTAAATAAGATAAACTAATCAACTATCCAATGAAATCAAAATACAAATCAAACTTTGATGAACGTGACAAATGGATGTGATTAAAAATAAAATCCTAATTACAAAGAATCAAACTCAATTAAAATCAAAATAAAATTTTAATTAATCTAATATGATCAAACTACAAATAAATGAACCACAATCAAATAAGCATGAAATTAAGTTACATAACCATAATCAAAGAAAATAATTAAATATTAATTCAAAAGGATATTGAATTATCAAGATTTTACTAAACCAAAGACGTGTACTTAAACAAACTTGAACTTCATTAGATATTAAGGATATTGAATTATCAAGATTTAATTAAACCAAAAACATCTAATCTGAAATTAATCAATCAAAAGAACATGAACTTAAACAAACTTAAACTTCATCAAAGATCAAGGATATTGAATTATCAAGATTTAATTAAACCAAAATATCTAATCAAAATTAATCAATCAAAATACATGAATTTAAAACTTAAACTTCAATAGATATTAAGGATATTGAATTATCAAGATATAATTAAACCAAAACATCTAAATCAATCAATCAATCAAATACTTAAACAAACTCAAATTCTAAATCAAATCAAATAAATTACACAAATTCAAATGGGCTAATTAAGATACTTGAGGACCTTAGTTAGATTATTTAGGAATTAGGATGTAGAATAAGATGAGTTCCATCTACAATTGAAATTCTACTCTTCATTCTTGAAAACCTAAACATCATTTTAACCAAATAAAAGTGAAATAAAAATAAAAATAAATCATTTAAATTGAAATCACCAAGGTAAAATTTAAATAAATTCAAACTCAAATTGAAACTTAAACTAAAGAAGCCTACTAAATTCTTGTCACAAGCCTTAAGCACACACATTAGAATATTAAGTCACCATTTGTAGTGTTAAGTTAGGGCGTTGTATTTATGATGTTGTGTTTTATTTTGTGATGTAATATTTTAGAGAAGATATTAGGGTGTATATTTCGTAGGGTGGATATTAGGCAGTTATTAGCCTAATCATGTTTTCTGTAATGGATTGTGCTTAAGAGGTTGTTGCAATAAAAATATAAATGCTTTTGCTGTGCAGGTTACTTAGCCCCTAAGCGTAACCAATGTTAGGACAAGTGGGCTTGGTTACCCATGTGAGGGGTGCTAAGTCCAAATTATTCATAGAACTACTTGGGTTGTAGGAGTGTGCATTCGATCGGATTGGACAGATCGCTTTTTTAATTTGCTAATCTGTTCGGTTTGAAATTCAGAATTTAAAAATCTGATCCGTGTAAGATTTAATATAATCTGAACCAATCCAAAAAAAATTTGAATTTTTGGTTCAGTTTTTGAAAAACTAAAAATAATAAAAATGAAAAGCCATATAAATATTCTTTGCACTCCATATTATTTAAACTAAATATCCTAGCACACAAAAAATCATTCAACACAATAGATCTTTCACAAGAAAAAATTAATTTCTCGATGCTAACATGACTTTCTAAGGTTTTATTTTACCGAATCATAACTTCATTATGTTATGCATAAATTTATAATCACATAATCTAATACCTTCTTTAATTTAAAAACAGACTAAGTATATTTCTCTTACTCTTTAAGATTTCACTAAAAAAATTATTAAACTATAATATCTTTGACAACTTTTCGAAAATTCAAAAAATATATATATAAAGAATACCTAAATATGAATATGAATACAATGCAGAAAAAATGGCATCTTATGAAAAAAATACAACAGTTCATACAAAGATAATCCCACTCATTTCAAATGAAAGATAAGCCATGAAGGGTTACTTTCTTAAGAGCTCATGAAACATGACAAAGAATATCTGGAAGAGTTTGCATATACATGCGAGCATCATTCCTATCCTCATTAGCCCTAAAAAATATAAAACACAACATAAAGTCATAACAAATCGTAACATAAAAAAAAATCCATTACTCTATTCGATTTCTAGATAAGCAATACCACATAATAGAAACTACAGAACCTGCCTCCGGAATAGTAAACAAATCCAACTCCAAGTCTCCAAAGAAGAAAACACTAAATAGCATAAAAAGAATCCATGATGAGATAAAACTCTTGTTGAATGCTATGTCAGGTCACAGCAGGAATCCATGAGCGAGAATCCAGGATGAGACACGAGCTGAGAGAAAAACTTAGAGAAGGGAGAAGCAGCTCCCGTTGGTGTCTTGAGACGACAAGAGGTGAGAAGGGAGAAGCCAAGAAGAGAACAGATGAAACAAACAAAACTTAACTAGCGAAGAGTGGTCTTGGGAGTTAAACAAAAGTTGAAGAGAACTAGAGAAGTAGAGAACCACTTCCTGTCATGGGATTGCCCTTCTCCTCTAATCACTTTTTGGGTTTGGCCAGGATTTGTAATATCTCGATTTCTATTTTGCATGTGCAGGCGAACCACGGAATGAAGAGTCCGAGTCGTCAGTGACTGATGGACTAACTGCTAAATAAATTTTGAATTTTCGGTTTTTTGGATTATAAATGTTTAAATCAATCCATAATCCAATTTACCTAAATTAAATCGAAATCAAAATAAAATTAAAAAAGCGATCCAATTTTAAAATTTGAGTTCGGTTTTAATCGATTTTGGTTTAAACTAAATTATGCAACATGGGTTGTATAGTGTGTTTAGCTAACATTTATTTTGAGGTGTAGCTAGATTTATTTTCTACTTTTGATGTAATTTTGCATTGAATTAATTAATGTTATGGGAGATTATGATGAGCAGTGACTAGAAGGCTTAGTTCTTGGGGTGCCCTGTGATGCCTTTGGAGCAAAACAAATCAAAAGAAAGAGAATGAAGAAATGAAGAAAAGAAGACCTCTATAGCATGTATTATTTTTTTGTAATCCGTGTTGTATAAGAGTAGAGCTTTACCATCTTTTTTTTCTCTTTTTAGGTGTAGGTGAAACACAATGGCCTTTTATTCTTTTACAGTAGTCTATAAAATTGTGTAATGTTGTGTTTAGATTGCACATTAGAATAGCATGCTTTTCATAGTTTCTTTATGACTGATGCTTGAATGTGTGGCCTGGATGTGGTAGGCTCTTAGGATAAAAATTTATTTTTCTACTCCCCTAAAATTTTAAAACAACTCATAACCTCACATAAAAGCCTAGGAATTAAATCAAGATAATAAAATTTTAGCAAAATTTGGATGAATGAATGTATAATATCATGCATATCATATTATTTCACTCTTATTAAGAGGGGGTTTCCATCTTTGCTAGAGAATGAAGGCTTAACCTGTGAGAGCCTCTGGTGGAAGAATACCCATTTCTCTTGATTTGGCTCATAATCAAATTCTCATACATTTAGGCATACAAAATCTCATAGCCCGTGTCAAAACAAAGAGTTCAAAAGAATCGAATAAATTTGATAAAATTTGCATTAGATTTAGTCATGGTTTCATACCACTCATGCTCTAGTCTCTTAGGGAGTGAGTTTAAGGACTTAGTCTCCTTTCTAAATGAACAATAGCTTAGCCATCTTGCAAAGCATAAAACTTGCCTACATAGATTTAAAGCGTAGGAGGAGTTAGATGGCTGCCACCCTAGGCGGTAATAAGTCTAGCAATCGGGTGGTTTATTATCTCTTGTGGATGTAAATCATATACTCATTTTCGCCTTAGATTTAGGTCGTGCCTTTGTTTTGTACCAAGGCTCCTTAGTTTAGAAATCTGAGGTAGCTGTTTTCTTTGAGCTATAAGCATAAATCACATCTTAGACATTTCCACAATCTTATGTTATCAGATTATATGCCCTAGCAATCTAATAAAATGTCAACTCATATAATTAACTCTCTTCAATTTTGAAAATATAAAGTCTAATTATAGGGTAGATTGGAATGCTCACTAAGCTTCCTAGTATCATGAGCATTTCCTACTTTCTCTCTTTGGATTCCAAAATTAAGCCTTCTCCTTAATCTATCCCATTTGATTGTCTAAAATAGTCAATCCTTTGATAGTCTTAACCTTGAAATCTTTGGAGACTCTAATTGTCTACTTTAATCGAGAGTATTCTTACGAAATTCTCATTCCTTATGATGTAATTAACTATGGGAGCTTGCCTCCATAGGGAACTTAACGAATTCGGCTTAAAATAAACCCTACTTTACTTTTTTATGTAAAGTTGGAGAAAGATCTCTGGTATATTCGAAGACCCATCATGCCTTAGGAGTTATTATCAAGTGATTAGATCCATTATAAGGTGGTGATTTCTATCTTTCAAGATAGTACATCATTCATTAATATATACTTCCAAGTACCCCAAGATCTGTGGTATCTCATCCCAAAATAAATACCATGGCCAAACCATCTAAGTACTCTCTCTAATCTAATCGTCCTTTGCTACTCTATCTTTTTTTAATATACTCATTTCACATTTTATCTCTAAGAGTAAAGACACTCATCATCCTTCATCTGTAACACTTAACTTAGTCTTATGCTTCTCTTTTATTTATTGACATTCACCTAAGTCATTGCAAGTCTTACCATCATCTTATAAAATTTTCTTTTAAGTTTAAATGGAACTTTTCACTATGAGGTGCATTCCTCCACTTCAACCATCCAACTTGAATTCTATTAATAACATCTCCATCTATTTCACCACTATTTTGAACAATGAGCCTAAATATCTAAATAAATCACTCTTATTAATGACTTGTTCTAATGTCACTATCACTAGAACTTTACAACTAAAATTACACTCTATATATTCAGTTTTGATCTACTTAAACGACCTTTAGACTCTAAAGTTGACCTATAAGAAAATTCATGGACAAATTTAGGTAATTTAAGAAATATTTTGGATACTTGCAGTGATTTGTGAAAGTAGCTATAGAATTATTTATTTATTTTTGTTGCGTCTTTGGAAAACATTCGGTAGAGTAAAATTTATGCCTTAGCCTTGTTGATTAGTCCAGACACACGTAATTAAAAGAACATGAGACACTCAGAATTTTAACGTGGAAAACCTCGAAAGAGGGAAAAAAACCAGGGCTAGCCGATAAAAGATTCCACTATGTATCCTTTTGAGTACAAAATCTTCCCGATACAGTTAATTCTATTTGAGAAAGGGACAAGGTTATTAACAACGATCGTTTATAATAGTTCGATGTTGGAGATCTTTGGGTAACCGGTGGAAATCTGTATAATTAGCGATGCGGCGGTGGTCGATCTTGCTGGGGATCTTCAAGCTTTAGAGCTTTCTCTTCCTCCTCACTTCACTTTTCCTCTTCTTCCTCGATCGGACTTTTCCTCTTCTTCCTTGCCTTCTTTCTTGCTTTAGCTTCCTTCTTCTTCACTTGCTTGGACTCTTCTTCTTCTTCCTTGCCTTCTTCCTTACTTTAGCTTCCTTCTTCTTGCTTGGGACTCTTCTTCTTCTTCCTTGCTGGGTTCTTGTTCTTCTTCACTTGCTTGACTTCCTTCTTCTTGCTTCACTTCACTTAGCTTAGCAGGCCCCATGTGAGGAGTGAGGCCTATTTATAGATGGGAGGAGGGTATTCTAGTAAACTCATGTAAGGCGTACCACTCCCATCGGACGACTCAGAATGACTCCTTTGATCATTTGATGTATTTTGAGCATTTGGATGCCCAAATGAAGAATTATGAGATCTTAGGCTCATTAGATCCGCTCGTCGAGCCTTCGATTTGACTATAAACACTCCACATTTGAGAGCTTTTGGGATGTCAGAAGATTAATGATATTTTAAGTGCTTGATCTCGATTTGTTTGACTCAAAATCATATCGCTTTCAACATCAAGATTTGTGCTTTGGTGGTATTTTGAGAATATATCAGTTATATTTTGGATGACAGCAATCATCCAAAAATATATGTCAAATGTTCAAAAATAATGGAAGTTTTAAGCGTTTCAGGGACCCATGAGCTCTAGGCGCCTGGCATGTAGCGTCTTGAGGGCCAGCGCTGATGATGGCGTATGGCGGCGAAGGATGGGCCAGAGCAAGCCGGCGCACGGGCCGTGATGTGAGCGGCCTTATGGAAGCGTCGCGGCTGATGGCGGGTCATGAAGCGGCCGACGTCGCTTGTAAGACGTATGGCAATCTTGGCCGCGGCGGGATTCGCCAGCCAGCCGATCATGCGTCGGTTATTGCGGGCCATTCGCGTAACGGATCGGGTCAGCCATTCGCCAGTTGATCATGCGGTGTGATCCGGGTCGAATGGCGCGGGCCAGCCGCGTGCGCTGTAGCGTCCGCCTTCCTTGTAATCTGCCCTATGTAGCGCATGGCAACGCTGCCAGCGACGGCAACCGCGGCCAGAAATTGGGCGGTTTGAGCCGTTTTGGTTTTGAGGGTTTTACCCTTTTGCCCCCTGGGGAATAAATACCCCAGAGTAGAGGAGAGGCACACCTCTCCCTTTCTTCTTAGTGAGGTCTTTGGAGCAATCGCGTCAGAGGGGAAGCGATCAAGGCCGGTATAATTTGGTTCCGGTTCGCCGTCGGACCGTCCGGGTTAAGGCGATCAAGGCCGGTATCGTCGTGGTTCCGGTTTCCGGCCCGTATCCGTCGGTTAGAGGCGATCAAGGCGCGGTATCGTCGTGGTTCCGGTTTACACCGCACCGTCCGGGAAGGCGATCAAGGCCCACGGTATCGTCGTGGTTCCGGTTCGCGACGTCGACGTCCGGGTTAGAGGCGATCAAGGCCCACGGTACGTCGTGGTTCGTTCCACGTCGTCTGCGTCCGGGTTAGGGCGATCAGGCGCGGTATCGTCATTCGTGGTTCGCGGCGTCGTCGCCGTCGGTTAGGAAGGGTCAAGGCCGGTACGTCGTGGTTCGGTTCTGCGACCCGCGTCGTCTGCGTCCGGTTAGGCGATCAAGGCCGGTATCGTCGTAGTTCCGGTTTCACCGCATGTCGGACCGTCCGGGTTAGGGCGATCAAGGCACGGTATACGTCGTGGTTCCGGTTTCCCGCGTCATCGTCCGGTTAGAGGCGGTCAAGGCCCGGTATCGTCGTGGTTCCGGTTTCACCGACCACGTCGTCGTCCGGGAAGGCGATCAAGGCCCACTATCGTCAGACGCGTCGTCTGGTCGGTTGGAGGTGGTCAGAGCGCGTATCGTGGTTCCGTTTCACGCGTCGTCCGGTTAGGAAGCGATCAAGGCCCGGTATACGTGGTTCCGGTTCGACCATGTCGGACCGTCGGTTAGAGGCGATCAGGCCGGTATCGTCGTTTTCGGTTCCGACGCGTCATCCGTCGTTAGGCGGTCAAAGCGGTATCGTCGTGGTTCCGTTTCGCCATGTCGGACCGTCGGGTTAGAGCGATCAAAACCCGCGGTATCGTCGTGGTTCCGGTTACCCGCGTCATCGTCCGGGAGGCGTCAGGCCGCGGTATCGTCGTGGTTCCGGTTTACGTCGCCCGTCCGGATGAAGGCGACACGGAGATGGTGGCCAGATGCTCGATGATAGTGGCCGACGAGGATAACCAGCGACGATGGTGGTGACCGGCGGGATGCCGATGATAAGAGCGACCATGGCAATGAGCGATGGCGAGTCCGGCAGCGATGGCCAATTGTGGGCGATGGCCGGCATGACCGGTCAGTCGGCCTAGTGGTTGCGGGGGTGTGACGGGCAAGCGGGCTCCACGTTAGAGATATAATTGAATCCGGAGGATTTTTTATCGAGGTTATTTGTCGAGTGTTATCCGACGGACATCGTGGTACAAAGTTTTGACCTTTCTAGGTTATTGGTGAATTCGGACGCTAACCATGGAAGAGTGGAAGTCCACCAAGGACCTTTGACCTTTTTTTGGTGGAATATTCGTCGACAAGTATGGAAGAGGTGGGAAGTCCACCAAGGACCTTTGACCTTTCGGGTTGTTTGTCGAGCTTTTGCTCGATGACATTAACTGGAAGAGGATGAAGTCCAAGGGCGTTTTGACCTTTCGGGTTGTTTGAATATTATTCGTCGCTATGGAAGAGATGGAAGTCCGGGTCCGACCTTCTTGGGTTGTTTGTCGCTTTGCTCGATGACATTAACCCGTATGGAAGAGATCGCGAAGTCCACCAAGGACGTTTGACCTTTGGGTTGTTTAGAGCTTTGCTCGATGACATTAACCGTATGGAAGAGTGAGGAGTCCACCAAGGGAGCGTTTTGACCTTTCACCGGTTGTTTGTCGAGCTTTGCTCGATGACGTGCGTATGGAAAGATCGCGGAAGTCCATGAGGCGTTTTGACCTTTCACTGGTTGTTGGTCGAGTTTTCACCGATGGCGTTAACCGTATGGAAGAAGGTGAATGAATCGGTAGTCGGTGGCGGCGGCGTGTCGATGGTCGGGTGAGGGAATAATGGTGATATGGCGAATTGCCGTGATGGTCGGCGTGGCAACGATGGTAGTCGACGGTGGTGGCGACGATGTTGACCCATCCAAGGTTGTTTATTGAGTGTTATCGATGACATTAACTGAGTGGGTACAAAGTTTTGACCTTTCTTTGTTTTGCTTTTTTCGATGGCTGCTGTATGGAATCGCAGAGATCCACTAAGGGCGTTTTGACCTTTCAGGTTGTTTATTGAGCTTTGCTCGGATTAACCGTATGGAAGAGATCGCGAAGTCCACTAAGGACGTTTGACCTTTAGGTTGTTTGTCGAGCTTTTTTCGATGACATTAACCGTATGGAAAGATCGCGAAGTCCACCAAGGCGAGGCGGCGGCTGAAATCGATGGCGAGGATGACCGACGATGATGGTGGTGGCGGCGCGATTCCCGGCGATGGTGGCGGCAGTGAAACGGCGGTAGTGGCGGCTGACAACTAAGGGTTGGCGGACGGGGGTGGTTGGCTGATGTCCGGACGGAGATCTTTGACCTATCAAGGTTGTTTGCGAGTGTGACTTGATGGCGTTAACGTATGGAAGAGGTCCCGATCCCCGGATTGATCATGTCCCAGTGAGATGTAACATGAGTTGTATATTTCTCAAGTGGGAGGAAAAGTAAAGAAAAAGCAAATCTTGTTAGAACAAAGTGAATTCACTAGTTCAATGATATAATCATAAGACAGTGCAGCTTTAAGAGAAAATGACAACAACAACACAA
The DNA here is from genome assembly GCA_021442155.1 of Cymbidium sinense. Lineage (NCBI taxonomy): Eukaryota > Viridiplantae > Streptophyta > Magnoliopsida > Asparagales > Orchidaceae > Cymbidium > Cymbidium sinense. The sequence goes on along the minus strand of CM038214.1, from coordinate 265,151,003 downwards.
CAAGCTTTAATCCTAGTAGGTGGGAATTGATTATCAAGGATGAAATGACGAGATAAAGTCATAATAATTATGCGATGAGTTCTTCGATAATATTTTGAAGATTCTTAGTATTCCAAGTTCGAGGTAGAGTTTTTCCTTACGGGTCCGAGCTTGAGCGTTCTCGGCTTGACCATAGCTATGACCACATGGACCATCCCGAGAGGTGAGAGTTTATTATTGAGGGCCTTTACTGCGACTCGAGACTTCAGGACCAAGTCAAACGAGATATGGGGCGAGGTTTCACTCTTGTTGAAGTGGCGAGCTAGTTGGTGATAGGCGGTCAGAAGTAGGGCCATATCCGAGTTTGGGAGTAGGTCTCAGGTCTTTGGGAGTTTTTCTTCATTACTTCCATGATCAAAAAGCTGGACTCTTGGACTTGGAGATATCCCCCGATGATAAGCTTCACCAAAACACAAGTTATACGGTGTCTCACCGGTTGGTGCGTGGCGTAGTGCGGTAAAGAACATTGGGAGCTCATCAACCCATTGCCCCACCTTCTCAAGAGGCGTGTTTTAGTCCTTTGAGTATGGTCCTATTGGTAACTTGGTTTGCCCATTAGTTTGAGGATGTGCTACTGCGGCGGTGAATGTGAAGATCTTTGCAAAAGGGCGTAAAGACTTTTCCAGGTAAATTGAGTTCCATTGTCGGTGATGATCTTTGCGGAAGACCGAATCGACATATTATATTTTTAAATTGTTTGGTATTTGCCTCTGATTTTAGCGAGTGGTTGCCTCTACCCATTTTGTGAAGTAGTCGACGGCTAGAATGATAAATTTTCGTTGCCCGATGCTATTGGAAAAGGTCCCATGATATCAATCCCACGAGCAAAAGGCCATGGGCTTTGAATGGATGAGAGTTCTGCGGCATGTGAGGGAGGTTAGAATGCAATTGACAACTTAGCATTTCTTTGTGAATTCCAAAGGCGTCTTGTTTCATTGTAGGCCAATAAAACCCTTGCCTCATGATTTTAAGGGCCAATGCTCTTCCTCAAGGTGTTCCCCACATATTCAGTGAACCTCTTTTAGCAGCGTGTAAGGTGGAAGGCATTTGAGATATGGACGAAAGCTTCGCTTGTATAGTTCACCTCCAATATAGCAAAGTTTGAAGCTTGTCTTGAGGCGAGTTCTTGGAAGTTGGATCTTAGGAAGGGTCCCTTCTTGTAGAAAAGATAGGATCGGGTTTATCCACGAGCGTTCCTTTTCCTCATCAATAGTTTGAATTATCCATGGCCCTTGGATACTAGGAAAATGTATTTCTTCAACATGCTTTCTCTTAAATAGATCTCCGGTGGTAGAGGTAGCAAGCTTAGAAGCGTCGGCAGTATTCTTCTCTAGTAGTATGTGGATGATTTGATGTGTCTTGAAATGAGTAAGAGATTTTACCAAGTGGAGATATTGCACCGGTTGAGGATTATGAGTATTAAAATCTCCTCCAACTTGGGAGGCAAGGCGGGAGTCGGTGTAATTACTAAGTTTTGGGCTTCGGTCGATGGCGAGTCTCAACCTGCGATGAGAGCCTCATATTGACCATGTTATTAGTTAGGGAATTTTAAGCGAAGTCCATACTCTAGGGTATTTTCTTTGGGGAAAGTAGGATTCCCTTTTGACGATACGAAGCTCCATCAACGTAGAGAGTCCATCGAGGAGATGAAAGACGCGAGATAGCTCTTCTAGAGTTGGGTTGGTGCATTCCACTATAAAGTCTGCAAGTATTTGAGACTTTATGGCGGTAGAAAATTTATATCAAATTCTCCCAGTTCTGACCATTTGATCAATCTTCCGGATCCGGTTTACGTAAGATGGCTCTTAATGGTAAATCGTGCAGATGGTGTGAGCTTGAAAGTATGGGCCAATTTTGAGAAAATTGCCTTGAGCCACTTTATCGCAAATGGATAACGACTTTCTATATCGAGAATTTCTTGGCGTAATAAATTGGTTGTTGTGCCCCATCTTCTTCTGCACTAAAGCGAGCTTATTAGTGGAAGAAAGATAAGATATAACGTTTCTCCTTGAATAGGTTTGGATAGCGGGAGATGCTAGATATTCTTTAGTTGCTCAAAAAACATCGACATTCATCGGTCCATTGAAAATTATTATTTTTAGCTCCCTTCAATATTTTAAAGAATGGCAAGTATTTGTCCCAGGCAGAGGAAACGGGATAATGCAGCAATTCGACCATTCAAACGTTGAACGTCTTTGATATTCTTCGGAGGAATCATATCTTGGAGAGCTTTGATTTTTTCAGGGTTAGCCTCTATCCCACGGTGAGTTACCATAAATCCAAGAAATTTTCCAGACGTAACCCCAAAAGCACACTTGGTTGGGTTAAGTCGTATGTTATAGCGTCGAAGGAGGTCAAAGCATGCTTCTAAGTCTTAAAATATGTTGTGACTTTTCTAAGCTTTTCACTAACATGTCATCCACATTACACCTCCATTGTGTGGCTAGGTCTTTAAAACCTTATTCATGAGGCGTTGATAGGTAGCACCGGCATTTTAATCAAATGGCATGACTTGGTAACAATATAAACCTTTATATGTTTGAGCAGTAGCCTCTTCATCTATTGGGTTCATCTTTATTTGATTGTACCGAATAAGCATCAAAAGCGAGCATTTGATGTCGGGATGTAGCGTCCGGTGATCGATTGAGGAAGAGGAAAACTATCCTTTGGGCGGTTGGTCGATAATCAACATCCTCCATGTTCCATTTGTTTTTTAACCATGACAACATTTGCTAGCCATGTGGGGTAATGCACTTCTATGAATCCACATGAGCTTGTTAACTTCTTGTTCAATAGCACGAAGACGATGGTGCAAAACTCCTTCTTTTGGATGATTGGTTTGAGCGTTGGATTAATTTTGAGGGAGTCGTGATTACATTGGGGTGACCCCGCATATCTGGACTCCAAGCAAATATGTCTTGATTCTAGTAAGAAATTTATATACTTTTCCCTTTGTTCTTAGAGTAAAGATCCCACTTGCCTTGCTTGTAATGGTTGGTCATCGATAATACTATTGAGTAAATCTTACGGGGAAGCTTTTTGAGGTACTCTTTCATCTCGAAAGTTAAGATCTTGATCTTTGAAGGTGATGGAAGGCGGTTGAGCTGTGCGAGATAACATGATTGTTTTGTTGATTTCCACAAACCACCCCAACTCCAGGGGTAGGAAATTTTATCTTGAGATGAGGCTTGAAGTGATAGCAGAAAATTGATTGGAGGGGCCTCAGAAAGATTATATCGAATCGACTTCACCACCATGAATTGTATTAAATGAGTCACTTGTCGGGAATTCTCAGAGGGTAGCAGGAAGAGTGATTGTACCTTACGCGTCTTGGGTGATTATCAAACCCATATAGTGGTAAATGGTTGGAGCTTTTACTAGCTAGGCCCATGTTGAAAAGTTGAGTAAAATAAGACATCGAGAACTCCCATTGTCGATCAAAATTCTTTTAACGTTATAACAAGGATCACCGATCCTGGCGATGACAAGTGGATCTTGATGAGGGATATGGACTCCTTAGTCGAGTCATTGAAAGTGATGGAATGATCAATCAGACTTCTTCAACTGGTTCTTTGGAGGCGATACGAGAACTTGATTATGTAGTATCGATCCTCCTGCGATTGTTTGATTTCTCCAATTATTTGATGATTATTTGGTTGTTTTGTGATGATTGTCACGGTTGCCCCAAGCGGAGGTGTGTTTGTTTGAGGTGGTTGATTCTTCACAAAGCGGCGTAGGTATCCTTGTTGAATGAGTCTCTCGATTTCTTCCTTGAGTTGTATACATGCTTGATGGTATGTCCCACTTGATGAAAATGACAATATTGCTCGATTTCCACGAATTCGGTTTCAATGGATGCGCCACTTGATATGTTCTTCATTCGAATAGCCATCGAGGAGGTTAACACGAGATGTGTTGGCGGTGTATGTCTTTTAGGTTCCGTTGTTGATATGGGGTGGTGGAGGAGATCATGACTATTGTCGCTTCTTTTGATGGGCACTGGTCCACATTTCTGGGTGTTTTTGCGTTTCCCATATTGTTCAAATTGTTTGCGATGAGCATTAATAGCTTCATCGGCGGAGATTTGCTTCTACGATGAACTAAATTGCATATGAGGGGCCGTGTCCCATTAATGAATGAATAGAAAGGCCACGGGCGGAGTCCTCAAGGAAAACTCCTCTTAATAGTTGAGTCACCCGGTGTATTTGGCGAGCTTCTAAAGAGAACCTCACGGAAGTATTCTTTGAGTGATTCACCCTTACGTCGTCAGGAAAGATGGGAGGAATCTTTAATGATTCTCCGATTTGCAATGAAGCCCACAAAGAACGGCGAGTTAGTTAAAGGTATGGATGGATCCCCTTGGAAGAGAATAGAACCAAGTCGCTTGCCCTTTGAGGAACGGAAAGACGACAAAGCGGTGTCGGGAGCTTCGTTGGATATGCATGATAGTCTGTAATGGTGATGTGTTGTTCGTTGCCCCATCATAGGAATCAATGCTGGAAGCTTGAAACTACGAGGTGGATGAAGAATAAATTTAAAGGTGAGGACTCCTCATGGTGTGGGTGAAGATGATTTCTATCTTGAAGGTGAAATTCATCTTGTATTAAGCGTCGTACTTACACTCAATGTGATGTGGGATTAATGAGATGAGCATGTGTGAAGCTATCAACAACGATCGGTGGATTAGTAGCGGTTGAGTACGCGATGGATGAGTGGAACTAGCAGTGTCAAGGAGATCGTCGTTACGGTCTCCATGCGGAGGAACTCCGTGTCGGGAGGATTAGCGTTTTGACCTCCTCCGGGCAATGACCGATCTTGGGGGAGATATGTTTGCTGTAGTAGCGGCATTGTAGTCCTTGGCTGGATCATCTTATTTTGAGACTCCTCCATTCGGACACGATCTTCCAAAGAGATTCCGTTCCGCCTCAACTTGGCGTCCTTGGTTTGAGGATGGGTTTTGAGAATGGCGGGAGTTGGGAGGAAACTCCGTTGTGACGAGTGTTGTGCTTTAGCCATAACGTGGATGTTCCGAAGTGGTTGAAGAGTTTTACTTCCAGTGCTATCTTTGGAAAACCAGATTCGCGGTAGAGTAAAATTTATGCCTTAGCCTTGTTGATTAGTCAGGTGTTAAAAGCGAACATGAGACACTCCGAATTTTAACGTGGAAAACCTCGAAAGGGGAAAAACCAGAGATAAAAGATTCCACTGTATCCCCAAAATCTTCCGATAACGATTCTGAGTTTTGAGAAAGCGGTATGTAACGATCGGTTTATAATAGTTCTTGATGTTGGAGATCTTTGGGTAACCGGTGGAAATCGGGTATAATTGATGGTGGCGATCTTGATCTTCTGGGGATCTTCAAGCTTTAGAGCTTTCTCTTCCTCCTCACTTCTTTTCCTCTTCTTCCTCGATCGGACTTTTCCTCTTCTTGCCTTCTTCTTGCTTTAGCTTCCTTCTTCTTCACTTGCTTGGACTCTTCTTCTTCTTCCTTGCCTTCTTCCTTGCTTTAGCTTCTTCTTCTTCTTGCTTGGACTCTTCTTCTTCTTCCTTGGGTTCTTCTTCCTTCTTCACTTGCTTCTTCACACTTGCTTCACTTAGCTTAGGCATGTGAGGAGTGAGGCCTATTTATAGATGGGAGGAGGGTATTCTAGTAAACTCATGTAAGGCATACCACTCCCGTCGGACTCGAATGACTCTTTGATCATTTGATGTATTTTGAGCATTTGGATGCCCAAATGAAGTCGAATTATGAGATCTTAGGCTCATGTCATCGTCGAGGCCTTCGATTTGACTAAACACTCCACATTTGAGAGCTTTTGGGATTTAATTGATGTCGAAGATTAATGATATTTTAAGTCTTGATCTCGATTTGTTTCAAAAAATCATAAACTTTCACAAGATTTGTCTTTGTGGTGGTATTTTGAGAGTATCATCGATTTTAAATTATTATAGATACTAGAATATAATTTTTTTTTAAAAAAAGAATAATATTAGTTTTCAACAAGAGAAATAATATAATAAATTTTATCATAAAAGGTTATTTTCACTTAAAATAATCTATAAAAATAGTTAAAAGTTGCCCAAATTGATCATATACTTAATACAAATTTTAAATATTTTTAAAGAAACCTTAGCCCAAAAAATACTATCTTTTATAATTCTTTTTCAAAATTTTATTAATTTTTCCAAAAGAAAATAATGAAAAATTTTAAGGTAGCGTTCAATAACCAAAATGGAAAATCGTACCTCGTAAAGAAGCCATTTATGATCTCCATTTTTCTATTTTCAGAAAATCAAATATCAATTCAAATTTTCAAATATTTTAAAGCCAACCTTTATGTCAAAATTTGCGATTGAATAAATAAAAATCTTAACAATTTTAAAAATAAAATCATATAAATACAAATGGTAATTTTTAAAAATTAATTTGTTTTACTTTGGTCAAATACTTTATTATAGTGAAATATAATTTTTTTTTCGAGAAATAAAAAATTGTAAATTTCAAAATCGTAAAATTTAAAATTGTTACCGTACTTTTTAAAACTTCCGAGAGTCAACATTTTAAGATTTAATCTCGGTATTTGAATGATTTTATGGCAATTTTTTATTGAGAAAAGTAGCTGTATAATAACTGCTGTAAATAAATATATAATTAAACTTTCTTTGAAAGTTAATTGAATATTTGAAATTTTTTTTACTTTTCAAAATTTTGAATTTTCTTACAACTATCAGAATGTAATAGAGTTTATTAAAAAATTTGACTTCTGTTTATAATGAAAAGTACATAAATAAGAAAAATAAAGCAATGACAAACTAGCTCAAATAAACCTTAAATTTATACTTTCTCATTTCAAATTTTCAATGATAATAATAATTATTGCGTGCAGAAAGATTCGGATTTGTAGAATAGGTGAATTCGATGTCTTAGCTTTGCACAAAAATTTTGCACACATAATAAAAGAGTTTGAGACCGGGATTTTACGTGAAAAAATCCAAGAAGGGAAAAATCATGGGACCTAGCTCACTTAGAAATAATTTTACTATATCAGCTTTTGTTATAATTATTATCCTTTCTCCCAAGTTGGAGAAGGATAACTTACAAGAGTAAGTTTTGTGACAAGCTTCACTGGATTAGCGACGAAATCCTTGCTTAAGGTGGTAGTCTGATGATCCGACGAAAACTATCGAAAGATAATCGGGTGACGGTTGGTAGCAGCTAATGATGATGAACGGCGGCGGTCGGCGGTGATCCTACGACCGGCGCGGGCGCTAGTGGAATGTCGATGGAAGTGGCGTGACCAATAGTCCGGCAACCGGCCGATCCGCGATCTATCGAGTGGTGGTGATGGCGCGGCTGGACCAACCGGTGTGCTTTTTTACTAAATGAAGGCTTCCATCTTGCTAGAATGAAGGCTTAACACGAGAGCCTTTGGTGGAAGAACACCCCTTTCTCTCTTGATTTGACCCATAATCAAATTCTCATGCATTTAAGCATACAAAATCTCATAACTTGTGTCAAAACAAAGAGTTCAAAAAAATCAAATAAATTTGATAAAATTTGCATTAGATTAAGTCATGGTTTCATACCACTCATGCTAGTCTCTTAGTGAGTTTTAGGACTCCTTTCTAAATGAATAACAACAAGCATCTTGTAAAGCATGACTACACATGGATTTAAAGCGAGGATGAGTTAGTGCCACCACCCCGTGGTAATAAGTCCAGAATGGAGGTTTATTCTCTCTTGTGGAGGTAAACCATATACTTATTTTCACCTTAGATTTAGGTCGTGCCTTTGTTTTGTACCAAGGCTCCTTAGTTTAGGAATCTGAGAGCTGTTTCCTTCAGGCTACAAATATAAATCCTCACCTCATAGAAATTTTCACAATCTTATGTGGTGGAATTATATGCCCAGCAATCTAATAAAATATCAACTCAAATAATTAACTCTCTTCAATTTTAAAAATATAAAGCCTAATTATAGGGTAGATTGAAATGCTCACTAGGCTTCTTAGTATCATAAGCATTTACTTTCTCCTTTGGATTCCAAAATAAGTCTCCTTGATCTATCACATTTGATTTTCTAAATACCAATCCTTTGATAATCTTAACCTTGAAATCTTTGGAGACCCTAATTGTCTACTTTAATCTAGAGTATTCTTAAGGAATTCTATTCCTTAGGATGTAATTAATTATGAGGGCTTGCCTCCATAGGGAACTTAACGAACCTAGCTTAAAATAAACCCTACTTTACTTTTTCATGTAAAGTAGGGAAAGATCTCTGGTATATTCGAAGACCCATCATGCCTTAGGAGTCCTTATTAGGTGATTTGGTCCATTATAGAGTGTGATTTTATCTTTTGAGATAATACATCATTCCTTAATATCGTACTCGATCACTTCAATAAGTACCCCCTAAGATTTGTGTGGTGTCTCGCATCCCAAAAATAAACACCATAATGGCCAAACCATCTAAGGAGACTCTCTCTAATCTTATCTGCCACTGGAGCTACTCCAACTTTTTCCTAAATATACTCATTTCGCATTTTATCTCTAAGAGTAAAGCCACTCATCCACATGAGCATACTCATCTTTGTAACACTTAACTTAGTCTTATGTTTCTCTTTTATTGGCCAACATTACATTGGTCATTGCAGTCGACCACCATCTTATAAAATTTTCCCTTAAGTTTAAGTGGAACTTTTCTATCACACAACAGGCCAGATTTCTACTAATAACATCTCCATCTATTTCACCACCATTTTGAATAATAGAGCCTAAATATCTGAATCGCTCACTCTTATTAATGACTTGTTCACAAACTTCTAGAACTTCTACTAAAATTACACTCCATATATTCAGTTTTAGATCTACTTAAATGAAAACTTTTAGACTCTAAAGTTGACCTCCATAATTCAAGTTTCTCTTGGACTCCCTCTCTAGTCTTATCAACAAGAAGAATGTCATCAACAAAAAGCATACACCAAGGTACATCTTCCTATAAATGCATAGTAAGAACATCCATAACTAAAGTAAAAGGATAAGGGCTTAAAGATGATCCTTGATGTAATCCAACTAAAATAGGAAAATATTTTGTCAATCCTCCTTGTGTTTGGGCACAAGTAACAAATCTATTATACATATCCTTAATGACTTGAATATAACCAATATTAACTCCTTTCTGTTCTAGAACTCTCCAAAGAACATCTCTTTAAACTTTATCATAAGCTTTCTCTAAATCAATAAATATCATATGTAGATCCTCCTTACTTTCTCTATACCTCTCCATCAAACCTCTTAACAAATGTATAGCATCCATAGTAGAGAAAAATGTGCAAGGGCCGCTGCATCAGCGCCCGGGTGCAGTGTTAAATAAGCAAGGGTTCCCATATTATGGACCGATGTGGGCAAAGAAGCTAGTCCATGAAACTAGAATTAGGTTAGGAACTTATAATATAGGTACTCTACTGCAAAAATTAATGAATTAGATATTATGGTTCATAGAAAGATAAATATTTTATGTATTCAAGAAACTAAATGGGTTGGGGAGAAGGCCAAGAGATTGATAGTTTAGGTTTTAAACTTTGGTATTCAAGTAGAAGTCGAACTAAAATGGTGTGTGTGATTATAGATAAAAGTTTCAAGGATAATGTTATAAATATTAATCGATGTGGAGATAGAATTATAGCTTTAAAAATTATTGTTGATACTAAGATTATCAATATTATAAGTGTTTATGCTCCTCAAGTAGGTTTGGATGTAAGCTCAAATTTTTTTTTGGAATGAATTAGAGGGATTAATACAAAAGATACCTCTTGAAGAAAAAAGTATTTAATTGGAGGAGATTTAAATGGATATGTTGGTAGTGTGGTAGAAGATTTTAAAAGTATTCATGGTAGTTAGGATTTGGAGTGACTAATGAAGAAGTAGAACTATATTAGATTTTACCTTAGTTTATGATGTTATAGTTGGACTTGAAACCTAGGAAAATCATTGGTCGAATGGACTCAAAGTTCGCTATTAGAGTTTCATATATGAAAGCATGGGATGCACGCAGGAAGGCCATACAAAGTATATTTGGCAGTTGGGAAGAGTCGTATCGTTTGCTGGATCAGTTCAAGGTTATTTTATGTTCGCACGCACTGTATCAAATTCTAGGTTTTCACAATGTGTCATGTCGTTCAAGGTCAAGATCTCAGATTGTACGCGACATGCAAACCACGCATATTCCATGTCCTCATATTATTGTGATGGGACGGCATCACATAAATACACACGCTTTCTCCTTACTACATTGCGAGATGTACCGCCAAACATGAAGCTCAATTTCATGTTATCCCGATCGTCATGATTAATGTATTTAGGGTCGCACACAAGATCTTACACCACCAAATGTTAAAAGGCGAACTGGTAGGCCTAGGACCCGGCGATATACAAATACAATGGACGAGAACATACAATGAACAAACAGAATATGTGGTCTATGCAAAAATTTGGGGCATAACAGGACTACTTGTCCACAAAAGCGACATTAGTTTTTTTGTCAGGCATATGTGTTTTACTTGTACTTTGCCCGTCACTGTCTCCTTTCTGTACTTAGAACTTTGCATTGTATATTTTTTCTTTCAAATATTTGTACTGCATTAATATGTGGTAATTTGTTTTTCTTAGTTTGATCCTGTAAGAGAATGTTTCTTTAAATGCTAAGGAGTTCGATATGTGTTTCCTAGTTTGATCATGTACATTTCTAGTTTTAGTATGTCTGTATATAATCGTTGTTTTGTTTTGCTCCTATACATCTTCTTTTCTAGGGCTACTTTAGTACTGCATTTTATGAAATAAAATAATTGTAATATCTTACATGCTTCGTTACATATTTACAGATGAAATTGAATGCATTTAACATTTTAACTGACCAATAAATTTTTAGGTAATATGGTGAAGGAAGGAAGCGATTAGGCATCGGCGTAGATGAGATGTGTCGATTATGGCCACCCCTGGAGGTGCATCGACATCGTATGCGGCGCATTAAAGAGTGCACACCGATATGGTATATGTTGTACTATTTGTGATAAGATGAATTTCGATGATACATACACTTTATCTTATGCGATCGATTCTCGAGGCGCTTCACTTACTTATGATCGTGAATGGCGAATTACCCCGGTTCATGGTTGGACTACGAGGTTGGATTACATTATGTTTCACAGTTGCAGTACCTCAGACTAGATCACCATTTACTCACAGCTTTGGTTAAGTGCTGGTCACCACAGACAAACACATTTCATCTAGCGGTTGGTGAGATGACAGTCACACTGCAGGACGTAGCCATGATCCTTGGTGTTTGGATTGACGGACCTCCTGTTATAGGTCCGACGGCTGTTGGAGTGGGTAGGCTTTCATGGCGATTGTTGTGAGCGGAGGAGACATCCCAAGCTTCGATGTCTATACCACGATCCCATTCGCCACATTTGACATCTACATTTTGTATGGGGCAAGCACACGAAGACCCGCATGCCATTACGGTGGTATTGAACATTCTTCGTGATTCATATTTGGATATGTCGATCGAGTTCTTGATACATGTCGAAGCGCACATATGCTCATATAGGATGCTTCCTCATGCCGATACACGCCCGTCGTAGGTACATCTCTACATTACCATTATGAGAATCGACATTATTTAGCAAGTTCAACATTGGATTAGCCGTTGGCACACTTATATAGAGTCGAATGAGGCAACAAGACCAAGCGACGAACATGGCGGGATATGCACTACCGCAGGTATGGTCGTGGGAGCATTTACATGTTGGTCGACCCACATTGCAGGTACCCTATCCTTGAGTTGAGGGTTTGAGTGTTGATGGAACGAGGGTTACCGCAGGAGATGAAACCGCCATGTTAGAGTGCTGAGCTTGATGGTTTGCTTGAGCGTATGACTATTTGTCATCCACTTCTATTATTTTTTAATTTCATAGAAGACATAAAATTTACTATATGACTCTGAATATGGAACCTTATGCGATCCGCAGTGGCGGTGATGTCTTTGGTCGCGTGAGATATGGCTCAGTTCCATTGATCGCGTTAGCGAGTGGTATCTCCCCGATCGCGTTCTCAGGCTCGCTATCACATAGTCGATGTAGATCCTATAGATCCTTCATTTCGCCGATGATGATGGAAAGCGATGTTAACCGGTTTGAGTACCACCAGGCTTACATATTACAGTGGGAGGCCAGACACGATGCCATTATTGCTGTGGGTGCAGTTCCACCTGCAGTTGACCGGGCGGTGAGTTGGTATATGAGGTGGTATCGATCCTGGGCCTCCTTATACATGCTTAGGGCTCCTACCATACCGCTGACCACCTACTATCTCCTGCTCCTAGAGAGAGACTGATGGTAAGTGTTAAAAAAAAATTATGCTATTCATGAATTTATATGTTAAACAGACAATATAATTTTTTTTCTCGGAGGAACATATCTTGGACATGGATATATTCTCAGCTTATTTTGGGCGAGATATGGACACCGATGATTCGATCAATACTTATGAGGAATTATGCGGGAAAGTTAATAAGGACATGCACATATCGATAGCGGTATAGAGATGCACGGCTAGTAGTTCTGCGCATCACGTCTTCACATGCTACTGTGATTGCGTGTCCATCGGCCCATGCCGATGTCGGTCCATTACACTTACCCATATAGTACACTAGACTCTGCCTGTGAAGGCATGTTCACCCATTTCCAGTGCAGTGCTCTTCCATGTATCCTCACCCATCCGATACATGCCACGTGATGCATGCAAGAAAATTTATAGTCTTTCGTGACCATCGCAGAGATACCGATGTTACACCTCTCGATGACACCGCGTACTAATCGACCAGCCGGAGATGATGTGCGGCATCGCGAAAGATCACTTGCGCCCCCAGCACCGCGACATTACACCGTGAAGTGACGACTTCCACCACGCAGACACCGCCGTCATTAGATGTACCTAGCATACCGTAGATAGATCATATGCTACCTTGATGTACATTGTTCTAAAGATCGCTTTTATATTTTCTAAGTACTCTAGCCACATTTCTTTATTTAATAAATTTATGAGATCAATAGAATCCTATAGGTGATCATAACCTACATATTATTTTAAAAAAAAATTTAATTTTTTTTTACATTTCTATATTTTTTTAAAAATTAGTCTAAATATTAAAATATCACTAAGATAAAGAACAAGCACATCAAAATTCTAATATGCAAACTACTAAGCATTCAAAATTCAATAATTCACTCTATATTTCATGAAGTTTATCTCATATATTTATAAAGTGAACAAATAAAAAAATGCAAAAAAAAAACATAAAATAGAAAATAGGCATTCACCACATTTATTTTTCTATTTTTAATATGATCAAAGTCTATTAATCAAACAAGACAATTCATAGTAGACATCAAAAGAAAGAAATACTCCTTATATAAAAAAATTAATGTAGTCATTATCTTCATATAAAATACATAATACAAAACTATGTAAAATTTGGGTGAGAATCATAAATTGTCCTTTAGGTTGAGTTTTCCTTTGTTTTACCAATAGAGCTTATATATAGGGTTCCTTTTGTGCATGCATATATGTATATATATATTGAAATTTAAATCATAAATGCAACTAAACTCAGGGACATCAAAATTTTTTATGCAAGACGCCACAATCTCGTCAACATGAAAGTCGTTAATTCGCCCGATTCCAACGATACTAATTTCATGAATTCGATAACAAACGACTCCGATACGATCAAAATACTACAACTGGTCAAAAAAAATTTTTATTTAATATTTTCTAGCGTGTATTACAATCACAACCGCTTAAACGAGATGTATTTTTAAAATTTTTTTTAAATATACTTAATTCACTAATTAAGATTTTAACCATACTTATTTTAAAAATTTTGCCATTTACATTCTAGTTGTATTCGGAGGGCTTCGGACGGGAGACATAAACGAAGAAAGCCCTAAATAAATTTAAATAGTATTTATGAATTAATTATTATTATTTTAATCTACTTTTTTAAAATTTTCTAATTTTAACTTGTATTATAATTAAAATAAAATTATTAATGAGCAATTATAATCAATTACAATAAAAAATTTATAAAGAATTTTATTATTTATTTAATATATTATTATTTAATCATAATAGCCAAAAAATAATATATTGATTAAAATTCATTAAATTAATTATACATATTCAAGTTAATTTAAATTAAATTTAATTTAATTTAATTTATAACATGCTCAGTAATGATTATATTGTGAATTATAATACTAACTCAAATTAAAATTTTTAATTAAGGTGATTAAAATAATAATAATAATTAATCAACAAATACTACTTCCTTCACTTTCTCTGTTTATCTCTCCTGCCCGAAGCCCTCAGAATAGTTGCGATTGGATCTATAGCAGAGGCAACAACGAGCTTCGCAGCTGTAGGCGGAGCTGATCCCTCGGCTCTCTGTGCATGAAGAAATGGCTGAAAGCAGTGCATGATTATATGATTTATATCCATACGCAGTTGTATAAATTATACAATATATAATAAATAACGTATTTAGTATCGACGAAATTCAAAATAAAAAATTTTACCATAATTTCATAAGATCAATATCAGATGGTGAGTTTTTGCTTGTGGAAACCTTCGGTGATTGAGCTTTCTTGTTGTTGCTTCAAGTTTTCTTTTTAGAGAGCCATTAACTGAAAGCAGCTTCTGTTTTTGTGCCTTTTTGTTTCTTGAAGGTTAGGTCTTAGCGAGTTAGCAGCTATCAGCTTCATTGAAGCAATAAGCAAAGATATATCTGCTTTGTTGGTGACCTGTGTTCATCTCTCTTTCAGGCTTTCACCATGAAACTAAACCATGCAAGCCTTGATGACATTCTCAATAAGCTCCATTTGCTTCAATCCTTCTTTTTTAAAAAAAAAAAATTTAAAATAGTTTTATTTTATTTATGATTTTATGATGATTCATTTCTTTATTTTAATGTGAGTTTAATAATATGTATTTTCATATTATATATATATAGCAAAATAATAATATCAGCGCATGTCTGTACCAACAGAGCCTTAATTTCCCAATCATCTTTTCTATGATTTAATCTTTGACGAAACATGCAAACTTCACTCGCTTAAAAAGGAAAAAAAATATGTTGAAGTGCCCCAAATGGACTAAATTCTTCTTTTAAAGTCTGATTCCCTACAATAGAATTCACACATATAAAATATAATTGCTTTGCTTAATAAAATAGTATTCTATAATTATTTTGTTTGTTTGTATTAAGGAAGCCGACCTCACATAGTGGGATAAAGTTGTGTTGTTTGTTGTTGTAATATGAAAGAAGTAATGACTTTTCGCTCAGACTCCCAACTACCTCTCTCATCATTCTTCTTCTCAATAATTTCAAAATCATTGGATTGAATACCTTTCGTTTGTTGACTACTAACTACCTATTTAATATATATATATATATATATATATATATACAAGGGCGGACCTGCCCTTACGAGGGTGGGCAATTGCCCACCTGAAAAAATATATATATATATATTATGAGGATATTTTAGACTTTTAGTACATTTGCTTTAAACTCTCCTCCCCAAAAGAAACCCTAGGCCCGAGCGAAAATTCACCTCTTCAAAAATCTGCGCAGCTATCCTCCGATCTCCCTTCCTGCTCTCGACTCACTTTGCCCACTTAGAGATATATTCTCCTCATTTTGATTGTCCACTGACTCCGCCATCCGCATCCACGCCACCACTTCCACCGCTAGTCCGAACTTACAGATTCCTTCCTATTTAGGTTGGTTTTTATTCCGGAACTCTTAGTTTGTTAAAAACGAGTTTTCTCTTTGTTTTAAGTGCAAATTTTATTTTATTTTTAGTTATTTGTGTGGTTATTTCATAGTCTCCTTTGAATGAAAAGAATTTTAGGCATTTTCTCAACAAAAAAAAATGATAGAACTTTAATTTTCGAATTTATTTTGTTAGTTTATTTTAGTTTGGCTTTGGACGTGAGGTGCCAGATTTATTAATTTCTAGTTTCCATCTTGATTATTTTATTTGTGAATTGAGAAGTTTTTTTTTGACTCAAACTCCTGAATATTGAGCCAAGGTTGTCTCTGATCCTTACCTTGGGTTTGGTCGCTTGGAACATCATGCAGGTTTGACTGGTGGCATTTTTTCTGAAAAGTAAATTCTATTCAATATTAAACCCTTCAAGTTTTCTGTACGAAAATGTCAACAAATACTTAAAATCCTGCTAAGCCCAGCTAATGAGATCACCCGACGTGATGTATTTGTCCAACACAAGCTATATAGCTACCAAATGGTATTATTTTGAGTATCTGATAGCTACGTTGCATTGGTTTGATGCTCATTTTACAGTAAATTAAAGCTCTGCAAGCTTATCCTTTGGAGGGCTATTCTTGGTCTTATTGTTCATTTCTTCTTGTTTATTTTACCTTCTGCAAATCAGTTCTGCTGCCATCTGTTCTTCTTCTAATGCTTATTAATTTGAAGATAGGCTCTTTGATTAAGTATATTTGTTTAAATTATTAAAGTGAGCGTGCAATTGACTCTATAACATTGAAGAAGTCCTGCTAATGGAAAAAAAATAAGACAAGATGATTGAGGAAGGCCAGCTCTTTCTTTTGGTTTTCTTCTTCGTCGTATTGAAGTTGCTTGGTCTCCATCTCTAAGTAGCAGGCTCAAATTTGTGTAAAATTATTTTAACTTCAAATATTAGATTGATATATGGATAAAACTGATAATAATTTACCTGGAAAATGAACAAAGCAGTAGCTATGTTGTACTACATTTTGTCATTTCTAGAACAAAAACAAATCTTGTTAGCAAGCATGCAATCATATTTTCGTTTGATAGCTATATCATTGTTAGATATTACAAGAACATTTGTCCTCCATACAAATTAATTAGAAAGAAAGAGTACAAGAAATATATCTGTAAGCATGTCCTTAGCCTCAATGGATAAAAAACAGAAAATCCTTACTTATAAATCATTTACTTCTTTATTATTCCATGTAGTAATCATTAATTATATGCTTTATGGTGATATTGAAGGATTAGTATTCAATAATATTTTCGAACATTCTTCTCAATCAATTAAAGTATGTGAATAGATTTTTAATTTTAAATAAGCCTTTTTTTTTAAGATATTATTGGTTTAATTTTATTTTAAAAGGAAGGTGCCTTTTTTTAAATATTGTTGGTTTAATTTTATTTTAAAAAAGTATGCATTATTCTTGAGATATTATGAATTTATTTTGAAAAGGTTGAAAGTGTGTCATTATTTATTGATTTATTTTTATTTGCATTCTACTATCATATTTAGGATTTTCTAAATGGATCGTTATTTAAGAAAAAAGAACGAGTTGATCTTGATATCGATAATCTTCAGATCCCCGGCTTCACCGATTTCTTATGATGTTAATGAGATGTAGATAATACGTAGCATATTTGGTAAAAGGCCACATCAACCCAAAAGTCATAATTTTTCTCAAATAATGATAGCAATACACGCAGATTTAATTCAAAGTGGTTTGAGAATATTCATATTGGTTAGAATATAGCATACGAAAGATGCGATATTGTTTATATTACTATTTATTTAAGCCTCAAGAACAAGTTATTATAAATCAAGGAGGTGGAGATTCATTTATCGAGAAGGATTTAAAAATTGGAAAAGAAAAGAAAGTTTTCTTGCACGAGAACACAATAGTGCTCAATAGGCAAAATAAAAGTGTGAAGATTTAATGAAGCCTTAAACACAAAGTATCTCTACTATGTGGTTGACTAAAGATGAAACAAAAAAAGAGTATAGGGTAATGTGACAGGTTGATTATGTTAGATTTCTTTTGCGACAAGGATTACCATTATGTGGTCACGATGAATCTTTTAATTCAGTTAACCAAGAAAATTATTTAGAATTATTTGATTTTCTTGTAGATCATAATGAAGAAATTAAAAAAGTTATATTTGAAAATGCTAGTACAAAATTACAATTGACTTCACCAAATGTACAAAAACAACTTTGCCAAGCTGCATCATCTAAGACTTTAACTTCTATCATCAAAGATATCGATTCTTACTTTCTATTATCATGTGGATGAAGCTCGTGATGTAACAACAAAGGAACAATTAGCTATCGTGAGATATGTTGATAAAAGGTCAAGTTATTAAAGATTTATTATCATTAAATATATTTCTTCAACAAGTGCAATTGCACTCAAGACAACACTTGAAGTTATACGGCTAAACATTCATTAAGCTTGCATAGGATAATGAGGTCAAGCTATGATGGGGCATCCAATATGCAGGTGAATTTAATGGTTTGAAGGCACTCATTCTTAATGATAATCCTCATGCATTTTATGTTCATTATTTTGTCCATCAGCTTCAATTATGTTTAGTAGGGTCAAAAAAAAATACAATAAGTGAAGCATCTTTTGAGATCACTTCAAGAATTTTAAACACAATTGGAAGTTCTTGTAAGAGAAGTGACATTTTAAAAACTATTCAACATGGAAAGGTTATTTTACATCTCCAAATAAGGAATTTAATTAGTGGACGTGGTTTGAATCAAGAAACTAACCTATAACGAGCTGGTGACACTCGTTGGAGTTCACATTTTCATAGTTTAATTAGTCTTATGAAGATGTATGCATCCTCTCAAGTGCTTGAGATAGTAAAAGAGGATGGAGTACATGATCATCAATCACCAGTTTGTTTTAATCGCAATTGAGTCTTTTGATTTTGTATTTACTATGCATTTGATGATTGATATTTTAGGTATCATAAATGAATTATCACAATCTCTGCAAAGAAAAGACCAAGATATTAAAAATGCAATGAAATTAGTATAGATATCCAAGCAACAATTACAGATAATGAGAAATAGTGGATGAGATTCCTTATTACATGAAGTGTCTCTTTTTTGTAATGTTTTTGAGATTGATATTCCGTGATATGAGTTCTACCTTTAAAACTAAGAGCTATACGGGAGGTGAAGAAGAAATAAATTTGCATCACTATCAGCATTGAGTTATTACAGTAATTGATATGCAACTTCAAGAACCGAATAATCATTTTTAAGCAAGCACGAGTTACTTTTGTGGGATGCTTAAACCCAAGTGATTCATTCTTTACTTTTGATAAGAAAAAACTTATTTGACTTGGTGAGTTATATCCTATGATTTTCTACGGTTGAGCTTGTGACCGAACATCGCCTTTCCACTTATATTATCGATGCGTAGTAGTGATGATTTCTCATCTTTAAATGGTATATCTTGCCAAATAATCAAGACAAAGAAGGATGGTGTGTATCCTTTAATTTAAAGACTTATTATTTTGGCACTAACTTTACCGCTACAACCACTGGAGAGAGCATTTTCTCGCAATGAAGATTGTTAAATATCGACAAGTAGTAGAATGAGTGATGATTGGTTCAATGATTGTTTATACTTTATATTGAGAAGTATTTGAATCGATTCTCAAATGAATCTATCATGCAATATTATCGACACAATGCAAAATAGATTAAGAAGTTTGTAAATATTTTTATTAGATTGATGATAATGTAATACAATTCATTCTTTTGATTTATTCATTGTTAAATTCACCTCTTTTTTTTAAATTATTTTTTGCCCACCCTGAAAATAAAGGCTGGTTCCGCCCCTATATATATATATATATATATAAACCGTAAACTCTTTTAATCTAGGTATATGTTATATGAAGTTTATCTTTATAAATTTTTATATTTGATGAATTTTTAATAAAATTTTATTATTAGTTTTAAACAAATAAATTATTTTTAAAAATATTTAAAATAATTTTATATAACTAGAATTTTTTAAAAAATATTATCACCCCTAATCATTAGTGACCATCATGATTTTATTGTTGTTGATGACCGCCACTTTCATCATAGTCGTTGTGACTATCACATTCAATTCTCATTTAATTCTTATTTATAAAAAAAAAATGACCACCACTATTGTGTCCTATTATGCATCAAATTCTCATTTAATTCAATCATACTAAGGTCATTTTTTAAACATCTTAACCAAGTATTTTGGTCTACTTCTATATTTCTTAACATAAAGCAAATCTAATTCATTTACTCTTCTAAATAGGTCATCAGACGGCTGATACTTTATGTGGTCAAACCATCTAAGGCCACTCTCTAATCTTATTTTCCATTGGAGCTACTTCAACTTTTTCCCGAACATACTCATTTCACATTTTATCTCTAAAAGTAAAGCTACTCATCCACCTAACCATCCTCATATCTGCAACACTTAACTTAGTCTTATGCTTCTATTTTATTGGCCAACATTATTCACCATAAACCATTGCACGTCTTACTACGATCTTATAAAATTTTTCTTTAAGTTTACACGATACTTTTCTATGACACAATAGGCCAAATGCATTCCTCCACGTCAACCATACAACTTGAATTCTACTAATAACATTTACATCTATTTCACCATTATTTTGAACAATAGAGCCTAGATATCTGAATCGCTCACTCTTTTTAATGACTTATTCATCCAATGTCACAACACTATCACTAAAATTTTTACAACTAAAATTACACTCCATATATTAAGTTTTAGAAGTAAAAAAATGACATCTTTTAAAAGATATCAAATATGTTGAATTTTAAATTAAAATGTAAATAAATAACTAATAAAAGTAAAGCCAAAGTTCTCAAAACCAATTGCTTAGAGTATCTCTAAGATCAAACATATTTTGTTTTTTTTATTTTTATGTTTTTTAATAATATGTTTTTTGTGTATTTTTATGCATGTTTTATTTTTAAAATAACACTGTAATTTAAAAAATGATAAAATAACTTCAAAATATTTTGAATATTTTTAAAAATAACTACAATAACTAATCACTTACTAACTAATATCTATCACCGCCACCACCACCGACTATTATTATTACTATTAGACACCATTATTATCGATATGTCACTGAAAACTCTCCTAGTTTATGCACGAATCTTGCTATCGAAAATAATATGATTCTTAGTCAAGACTAGCCCAGATCAAGCACTTAAAATATAATTGAAAACTTTGAGATATCAGTCGGATCTCTAAATAGCTCATAAATATAGAATGTTTATAGCCAAATCGAGCGTCTTGACGAGTCGGATCTAACTTCATTTGAGTATTCAAATACTTAAAATATATCAGATGATCGAAGGAATCATTTTGAGTTGTTCGATGGAGTGGTTTGAATTTTGTCTGTATTTATAGAAATGTCACACCCATAATCTATAAATAACTCTTCATTCTTCACAAAAGCGTGGGGAGCTAGAAGATCAAGAATCTCAAAGCATAATTGGGCCACCGGACGACCGTCGTCGGATCATCGCCGACCACCGCCATCGGCCACCACCACCGATCATTGCCACCACCACCGCTGGTCAATGATGCCGACCACCGCAGGCCACCATCGCTGCTGCCAACTTCCTTCGCCGGTCAACGCCGACCACTTATGGATCATCGACGACCACCACGGTTGGTCACCGCTGACCGCTGCCGTCGTCGGCCTTCCACTGTTGGTCACCTCTGGTCGCCACCACCGGTCACCATCGCCAGCTGCCACCGTCCGATAGTCGCCGGATCACCGCCGACCGCCGCCGTTTCACCAATCGTCGCACTAACCGTCCCACCATCGCCGCTTCGATCGTTATCATCGGATCATCGATACCACCTGCAAAGCCTTGCCGCTAATCCAATGAAGCTTGTCACAAACTTACTTTATCATTCTCCAACTTTGGAGAAAGGATAATAATTAATAAAGACCGATATAAATAAATTATTTTTTAAGTGCAAATTTTTTTCTTCTGATTTCAACATAAAAATCGAGGTCTTGACTTTTTTATAAAACTTTGCATGTTAAGACATCGAATTCTCCTACTCTATCAACCCGAATCTTCTTGAACATAACAATTATTGCCATAAATAACAATCGCTATGCAAGAACTGCCACATAAAAAAAAAAGCAACATATAGTTAAGATGATAAATATATTTTATTTTAAATTAAAATATAAATAATATAAAAAAAACCCAAAAGGCCTTTCTTATATACAAAATTGCTAAAAAAATAGTACTTTGTATTATCCATTATCAAAGGCATTCCCTTATAAAGGAGAACATTATTCCTATAATACTGATATAAATTAAGGAACAGCAGGAAAGTCCTGGCCAAGTGCAATGAATCTTTATTATTCATATGTGTCAAATTAGGTGGGACCCAAGCCTCTTAATTAGCATTTATAATTCATAATTAAATTATTAATTATAATAAGGAAAGAGACAAAGCAAGTATACAAATAAAATATCTCTTCTGCCTCATCCCTAAGGTAAAATAAAACACGGATATTTTTTGGTCACCTATCAGAAGTCCAGAAAACGCCACGTAATCTATATTTCTAGCATTTATAAAAAAAAATTATTTATATTCGCCTGAATATAAAAAATTTAAAAATAAAATTTGTATTCTTATATTGAACTTAATTAATTAAAATAATTCTTTTTTTTTTCAAGCGTTGAGCGAAGAAATCAATGTAGTGCCACAACAAACTGAGCAGAGTACAAGACATCTTAGATTAGTGGTTGAGAGTTTTATGTCACGGAGAAACTTTTCCCAAGTCGCTCGTGCTCTTAACACTCCTTTCCTTGATGCTAAGTTAGCCTAACTCTTGCAAAGCAGGACTAGAATGCTCAAAAATTTTTAGCAAGGTGAGGTTAGAAAAAATGAGAAAGCACTTTACTTAGCAAAAAAAACTTTACAATACAAAAATACTTGGGAACCTTGATTGGTTCTTGCTTAGTACTTGCTTGGTTATTGCTTGGTTACAAATGATGGGTGATGACATCTATTTATAATCCTCTCCATGGCTCTAAGAAGAATCTAGAAAGAACATTCTAGAATACAATATAATATACATGATCTAGATCATTCCACACCACTCCTACCATATACAAGACTTTCTAGAATATTTCACACTATCATATAGTTCTCTTGAAGTATTCTTCCTCCAAAGCCTTCTAGAATTTGGTGAAACCTTCTAGAGTCCTCAAGGTTGTTCCCCATCTTTCTATAATTCTCTAAAACTCTCCTTGTATGTAGAGTATAGCGACCTCCTTAATATAGCTGTGACATTCTCCCCACCTAAACTCATGATGCTGCCTTCAATCAATTATCACAGAGTGTCTTTATGTTCTCAATTGGCCTCACTATCTGGCAACTCTTTCCATTTGATGAGATAATTTATGTTGTTTGACACCCCTCTCATGTGAACTTCCATTACTCCTTTGTCAAAAGGAGTACTCACTGGTATAGAAGCTCGATTGGATCCCCTTAGGTGCCTCCTTTTCTGATCTCCATATTTTTCTACCCTCCTTGTTGCTTCGTGTAGTGCGGCCCCGACTATCTCCCTTTTGGGTGAGAGCACTTTTGACAACTCTGCAAGTGAGATGTCCTTGAAATCTTCAAGTTCCACTGCCGCCTCCCTTGGCATGTCCTCTTGTGGCTTTGGTTCTTCATTATCTATATCATGAAAAATAGCCAAGTCGTTCCCCTATTTGTGTTGAATGTCCTCGAATTGGATGGTCATTAGCATCTTAGCATTTGACCTGGAGGCTCTTATTACTGGCACCATGCAAGTTTGATTGCCTTCCATGATGCACATGCTATTGGAAAATGACATCGGGAATGCTTTTGCCTGATCTAAGAAATCCAATCCAAGGATAACTCTATAGTCATCCATTGGGATGACGGAGAAGTTTAGCGACCACCAAGCTCCACTTCTTCACTCGTTAATGCCATGAATTGGCTTTGCCTCTGAGTTGACTACCTTGATGGAGCCTCCTCCTCTAACCGTTGGTAGTCCTAGCCGCCTTGCTTCTTCCACGGAGATGAAATTATGGGAAGCACCCGTGTCTAGCATGGCATTGGTAATTTTTCCCCAATAACCATCTTAACAAAGAGCAAACCCTTGGCTTGCGGCTTTGGGGCAGCCTGAATCTCATTCAAGAGCTGCATGGATCCCACTTATGCCACCACATCGTTCTCCTCGCTTTCTGTCTCGTGATGACTTGTTAAGAGGGAGTTCAAGGCAATCTTCTAAGGACACTCCCTTGCCCAATGGGGTCCTCCACAAAGGAAGCAATTATTATGTGTGGCTTTTACCATTCTTTTTTTCCTTTCCTTATTTTTTCCCCATGTTGAGGTCGATTCCTAGCGAAACTCCTTTTTGTGTTCTCCTTTGTCTCCCCCACCGTTGACATGGGTACTCTTCTTTGGCTTCGTAGACTCCTTGGTGTAATCGATCAAGCTTTCGGTAACAACAATGGCAGTTGCAAGGTCTTGCACTCTACGCCTCCTAAGCTTGGTATTAGCTCAGGGTTGAAGTCCATCCATGAAGTTGAAGAGGGAATCTTTGTCGAACATATCGGGGATTTCAAGGACCAAGCTATTGAAGCCTTTGATAAACTCCCGGATCGACATTTCTTGTTTGAGCCTTCTTAATTTGGCTCTAGCCTCATCCTCCGCATTCTCAGGATAGAACTGCCTCTTGAGTTCTTTCTTGAATCATCAAAGGTGGATATGGTGCACATACATTTCTCCATATCTCCTCGCCTCCTCTACCATAACATGGCGGTGTTAAAGAAAGATAACGAGTAGCAAATTGGACGTTGGCACCTTCCTCAGTGATGCTCATTGCTCCAAAATATTGTTCTAGTCCTCATAGAAAGTTGTCCACCTCTTTTACATTGCAGACTCCCATGAAGCTCTTTGGTTTTGGCACTTCGATCCTCTTGGCTTCAACGACATGGCTGCTGGATCCGGCTGCTAGTTCCCTCTTGCACAAAGCGATGTCCCCTCGCATCTCCTTTATGCCTGCACGTAGATTAGTCATCTCCTCCTCATGAGATCGTTGCATCCCATGGAGCTCCCCCATTAGGTCCTCACGCATCTTCACCATCTGATCCAAGAAGGATTTCTCCAGCATTGCCATCAAGTCTCTGATTGATGAATGGATGGTGGTGTCCTCCTCCTCGAGGTCATTCACCCTTTTGGGATCCTCCATCTGGGCTTCCATCCCACTCATAGCTTCCTCCACCTAAGTAAGGCATGCATCAAAACCTGATATTAGCTCTTTGGATCTCCTGCGTGGCTTAGATGTAGCAGGATCACGTTACTCATCACAACCTCAACCTTGTTAAGATGACTCCACATTCGTGGTCTCCGATCCAACAACTTGCTCCTTACCAGCCTTCGTCAAGCCTCCAACCTTGCTCTGATACCAACTATCATGAAGAAACTTTTTCCAAGTCGCCCGTGCGGCCTTAGCACTCATTTCCTTGATGCTAAGTCAGCCTAACCCTTACAACGCAGGACTAAAATGCTCAAAACTCTTTAAACAGGAGAGGTTAGAAAGATTGGAAAAGCACTTTACTAAGCAAAAGAACTTTACAATACAAGAATGCTTGGGAACCTTGGTTCTTGCTTGCTTGGTTACTTGGCTTAGCTACAAATGAGGGGTGAGGATCTCTATTTATAGTCCTCCCCATGGCTCTAGGAAGAATCTAGAAAGAACATTCTATAATACAATATAATATACATGATCTAGATCATTCCACACCACTCTTAGCATATACAAGACTTTCTATAATATTTCACACTATCCTGGAGTTCTCTTGAAGCATTCCTCCTCCAAAGCCTTCTGAAATTTGGTGGAACCTTCTGGAGTCCTCAAGATTGTTCCCCATATTTCTATAATTATCTAGAAACTTTCCTCCTTGTGTATGGCTAAGAGAGCATGACTGATCTCTCTTAATATAGCTTTATGACATTTAACTGTCAACCAAGAAGTATTGGGTTCAAGCCTTCGCACATGCGTTATGTATGTGAGTTTGCAATGAAATTCGCTCAAATATATACACAAAAAAAAAAAGTAAGCTCGAAGCACCAATTCCCCAAATTTGATGATGTATAGTTGTTTGTTGTACGTGTTGGAATGAATAAGATTTAAATAGAAAATTTATTAATAATGTAAACAATAGTTCAAAATTTTCTTGAAGTTATTTGTAGAATTTAGTCTTTCAAATGGTTGACTAAATGATAATATATGTATAAAGAGGGATAGAATATTATAAAATAAATTTATTCTTCAATAGATCATCTTATTCATATTACTCAAAAATTTTAAGAAAATTTATAAAGAAATCTTTAATGTGATAATTTTACTTGGAGAATTAATGATCATTCTCTATATATATAAAGAGAGAGAGTTGAATTATGGAACATTACTTGCCACCACACAAATAATGAACCATAAATGATATAATCTAAGCTCAAGTCAAACCCATTAGATTAGAAAAGATTAAACTGAAATATTAAGTTCTGATATATCCCTCTAAAATTTATAAATTAAACACGGATCTCAATTTAAAACATACATACAATCAAATTAAATGACTCAGTGAGATGAGTCCAACAATGCTAGAACCAAGTCAAATTAAGTCTAAATGAGCTTAAATCAAGCTCAAATGTTATATCTGAAACTTTGAAATATTGAATAAATGATCAAATGACTTCCAAATTTGACGTTATTATAGTTGAATCGAGCGGCTCGACGAGACGAATCCAACAAGCCTAAGATCATTCAGATCGAATGTCATTTAAATGGTCAAATCGCCAAAAAATTATCTATGATCAAATGAATCAATACGGACCGTCCGATGGAGTGTTTTGAGATTTTAACTACATTGACCAAAATACCCTCTCATAATCCTATAAATAGGACCTCATTCTTGTCATGAAGGGAAGGAAGGAGCTAGAAGTGAACTTGGGAGTCCAAGCAAAAGAGAAGAGAGAGCTCTACGGCTTGAAAATCCTTCAAGCATAATTGTGTCACCACTCGATGGTCGCCGACCACCGCTGCCGATCCGCCGCCAACCACGCGCCATCGCCACCACCCGGCCCTTCCGCCAACCACCACCACGGTCATCTGATCACCGCCGCCGCACAAACCACTGCTGCGTCGCGCATAACCGCCGCCACGGGCCACCACCATCGATCATCGATGTCATCGACCACCGCTGACCGCTAGACTACCACCGGCCATCTGCACCCATCGCCGCTGCTGACCGCAACCAGTATGCACTATCACCATTATCATAACTATTACATTCTTACATAACATTTAATTTTGGGATTCTCATTGTCAAGCTTTCTCATATACAATTTTGTAATCCTATTATCAGGAAAACTTTGTGCTCCAAACAGATACATAGTGGAAGAACTTTACTAGGCTAGGCCTCGTGATTTTTTTCCTCCTCTTTAGGGGTTTTTTCACGTAAAAATCATGGAGTTTATTATTTACTCTCTAAATATTTGTGTGTGTGATGGATTTCACAATAGGGCTAATGCGTAAACTTTTATTCTACTGCAATTGGTTTTCTAGCACCCAATAGTTTGACGTCTGTGAAAAACTGATTCTTATTATTTCATCATGTCTGCGACCAAGTTTCCCAACAAGATCAAGCCCACCAGCCAGGTGGAGCATTTCATGCTTTTAAGAAGCGCATGCGAGAATGAAGATTTGTCAAACTCTAATTCTTCAACTTTTGTTGGAAATTGGGGGGAAACTCTTAATCTCAGAAGATCACCCATTATTAATATTCTGAGCATCTAATTGATTACCAGCCCAAGAAAGAAGTCAAAGTTAGAGGATATTTCAAAGAAGATAGCTTGACAAACTGTTATCTTTACATTATAAGGCAAAGTTCAAGGAGCAACTTTGGTTATAACCTCAACTGGTTGTTTTGATTTGACCTTTTTCATACAGGTTAACATCATCAAGTAACACTTTGACAAACAAAATCGGATGGTTCAAAAATCCTTAACGAATTTGATTCAACCTCTTCCATACAGGTTATTGTCATCAAGTAATACTTTGATAAACAACCTGATGGTCAAAAATTCTTGGCAGATTCAATTCGACCTCTTCCATATTGGTTAATGTCATCATGTAACACTTTGACAAACAACCTCGGATGGGTCAAAAATTCTCAGCGGATTCTATTCAACCTTTTCATATGTTATCACAAGTAATACTTTTGACAATAACCTCGATGGAAATCCTCAGATTGATTGACCTTTTCCATACAGGTTAACGTCATCAAGTAATACTTTGACAAACAACCTCATATGGATCAAAAATCCTTGGCTGATTCGATTCAACCTCTTCCATACAGGTTAATGTCATCAAGTAACACTTTGGAAAACAACTTCGAATGGGTCAAAAATCCCCAGTGGATTCGATTCAACATCTTCCATACATGTTAAAGCCATCAGGTAACACTTTGACAAACAACCTCGGATGGGTCAAAAATTCTCAACGAATTCGATTATATCCCTTCCACACAAGTTAACAGAATCAAGTAAACATCATGAAAAATGACACTCTGAAATTATCTTCCAAAATTTATGAGTTTTCTGAGGAATGATTTTAATCAATACTTCCCCACCACCTTGACAGTTGTCAACTATTGGAGTTTCAAGAAAATTAATTTTTTATAAAATATGAGACTTGATCGCCTCCAAACCCGGTCAGTCAGACGAGGACAATTGATGCCTCTCCCAAGGGAAAATTGGAGCTTCGTCGTATGAACTACGTGACTTGATCGCCTCCAAACTAGGTTGGTCCGACAAGAATAGTTGACGCCTCTCTTAAGAGAAATCAGAGTCTTGCCGTATGAACTATGGGCATTGATCGCCTCCAAACTTGGTCGGCCCGACGAGGACAGTTGACACCTCTTTTGAAGGAAAATCTGAGCCTCGTTGTATGGACTATGGGCCTTGATCGCCTCCGAACTCGGTCGATCCGATGAGGACAGTTAACGCCTCTCGAGAGAGAAAACCGGAGCCTCGCCTATGAACTACGGGCCTTGATCGCCTCCAAACCCGGTCGGTCTGACGAAGAAAGCTAAAGCCTCTTTCGAGGGAAAACCAGAGCCTCGCCGTATGAGCTACGGGCCTTGATCACCTCCAAACCTAGCCCGACGGCGACGTTGATGCCTCTTCGAGAAAATGAGCCTCGTCATATGAACTACAAGCCTTGATCGCCTCAACCTTGTCGAAATTGACACATCTCGAGGGAAAACCAAAGCTCGCCAGATCAATTCGTCTCACCTCCAAACCGATCCGATGAGGATTGATGTCTCTCTCAAGAGAAAATCGGAGCCTCACAGTATGACTATGGGTCTTGATCGCCTCTAAATCCGGTCGGTCCGACGAGGATAGTTGACACCTCTCGAGAAAATTGAGACTCGATGAACTACCGCCTTGATCACCCAAGCTGGTCCACAACGATTGACGCCTTCTTGAGAAAATCGAGCTCGCCAGATGAGCTACTGGGTTTGATCAACTAATGACCTTCTTCTAAGAAGAAGGTTAGAACTTCGTTGACAAAAAAAAAAAAAAAAAACTTTTATTACCCTAGCCTTTGAACTTCTGCTAGATAATTCTCATCCAACATAGAAGAACACTAGAGCATATGAGAGTTGTATCTCTTTACTTGACCATATGGGGTTTTTATAGGCGCACTATAATGACAAAAAAGGAACAAATTAAAAAAAAATGAAAAGAAATAAAAAAATGGAAAAAAAAATCAATCTCCTCATTATGGCTAGCATTTGCTCGTCATTTAATTTAAAAAAAAAACTCCTCTCCTCATTATGACATTTAATTAAAAAAAATCCTCTCATTATTATTACATTTAATTAAAAAAATCATCTCCTCATCTCTCTCTTTCTCAAGAAAAAAATATATATTGAGGGGCCCGCAACCACTCTCTTTCAAATCAAATAGCCACCCAAAAAATATATATAATAATATAAAATGATAAAATAATTTATATATTTATAAAAATTATTATATATATAAAATAAAATAAAATAAATATTAATAACTAATTAGTAAATAAATAAATAAATTTAATATACATAATATAAATATATTATATATCCTAATAATTTTTACTTAAAGTGAATTTATATAGTTTTGAATGAAATGAGTTTTTTCATCCAAAAATAGTCAAATGATATACCCCTCTAAAATTTATAAATTAAACATGGATCTCAGTTTAAAACATACATACAATCAAATTAAACGACTCATTGAGATGAGTCTAACAATGCTGGAACCAAGTCAAATCAAGTCCAAATGAGTTCAAATCAAGCTCAAATGCTATATTTGAAACTTCGAAATACTGACTGAATGATCAAATGACTTCTAATTTTGACGTTCTTATAGTTGAATCGAGCGGCTCGATGAGGCTCGATGAGACGAATTCAACGAGCCTAAGATCACTCAAATTGAAGGTCATTTGAATGGTCAAATCACCAAAAAAATGTTTATGATCAAATGAATCAATACGGATCGCCTGATAGAGTGTTTTGAGATTTTTGACTACAATGACCAAAATGCCCTCTCAGAATCTTATAAATATGACCTCATTCTTGTCATGAAGGGAAGGAAGAAGTTAGAAGTGAACTTGGGAGTCCAAGAAGAGAGAAGAGAGAGCTATAAGGCTTGAAGATCCCCGCTGTTACCACTCAACACCACCATCACCGCTGATCACCGCCGCCAACCACCGCTACCACCACCGCGGCCTCACGCTGCCAATCATTGCCGCCACCGGCTATCTCCGCTTGTTGATCACATATCGGTTTATCAACCACTATCGTTTGCCGCCACTATTATCGACCACCCGGGCCGCAGTTTGCCACCATCGACATCAATCATCGACCACTATCCGGCCAATCGCCACCGACTACCGCCATCGGCCATCTCCACCGGTCATCACCACCGCTGACCGTGCCGAATGGACGCTGCTTCACCATCACTAACTATTACCAATAATCATTTAACCACTACCGCATACCGTATTACTGATTTGGGATTATAATTGTCAGGCTTTCTCATATACGATTCTATAATCTTATTATCGAGAAAACTTTGTACTCTGAAACAGATACATAGTAGAAGATCTTTACTAGGCTATGCCCGATTTTTTCCCCATCTTCAGGGATTTTTCCACATAAAAATCCTGGAATTTATTGTTCACTCTCTAAATATCTATGTGTGTTGGATTCCACAATA
Organism: Cymbidium sinense; assembly: GCA_021442155.1. Lineage (NCBI taxonomy): Eukaryota > Viridiplantae > Streptophyta > Magnoliopsida > Asparagales > Orchidaceae > Cymbidium > Cymbidium sinense. Next base: position 265,119,703 of record CM038214.1, on the reverse strand, counting down.
GGGCTAAGGCGTAAACTTTTAATCTACCGCAACTGATTTTCTAGCACGCAACAAATTCAATATTTGATCAAAATAAATTCAAATATTAGCTTTGATATATTTCTTTAAAATTTATAAATCAAACACGAACCTCAAGATCAAGCATGTATACAATCAAATTAAACGATTCAATGAGATGAGTTTAACAACACTAGAACCAGATTAAATCGAGCCCAAAGGAGCTCAAATCAAGCCCAAAAGCTACACAAAAAAATTTCAGAACATTGATTAGATGATCAAATGGTTTCCAAATTTGACATGCTTATAGTCGAATCGAGTGGCTCGATGAGAAGAATCTAACAAGCTTAATATCACTTAGATCGAAGGTCATTTGAATAGTCAAATTGCAAAAAAAACTATCTATGATCAAATGAATCAATATACACCGTTCAATGAAGTGTTTTGAGATTTTGGCTATAATGACCAAAATACCCATTTTAGAATCCTATAAATAGAACCACATTATTGTCAAGTGGAAGAAAAGTGAACTTTGGAGCGAGAGAAATAAGAAGCTCAAGTCATTATCACCATCATCGCCGCGCTTATTATCGCCGTTGATTGTCAAACAATAAGCTCAACTACCGTGATAATTGTTATAACGATCCCGAAATTCTCATCGTGATTTCGCATACATCTTGTAATCCCGTTATCGAGAAGATTTAAACTCTGTATTCCAAAGCGGATATAGAGAGCATTTTTATTGTGCTAGGCCGAGTGGATTTTTCAACTCTTTCTCGGATTTTTTCACATAAAAATTCTAGAGTTTTTTTTATTTTCTTTTCAAATATCTATGTGTGTGTTGGATTTCTCAACAAAGCTAAGGCTTGAAGTTTTATTATAACCATACTAATTTTCTAGCATGCAAGAAGCTTTATCATATATTCATTGTAATATACTAATAATAATTTAAAATTTTTATTACATTTAAAAAAAAAATAAAAGCAAATTTTTTAAGACTATTATCAATCAGGTTGATGCTTCTTTTTCCAAACCGTTTTGGTTTTTTTTTTTTTTTTTTTTTTTACATTTTAAAGTAACTTTGCTATTCTAAATAATATTAATTTGGCTTATGACTATCATTTTGTAAAATTAAAATAAAATTATATATATATATATATGTATATATATCTTTCCTCTCTTTGTTAATATTCTTTGGAGGCGGCTATCCAGATAAGCATGAAGTTCAAGAATGTGACGAAAAAACTTCAATTATTATTTTTTTTACAAGATTCTTCAACGTTTTATTTGATTTTGATTTTATTTTATTTTGTGTTGTTGATTCATACACAACTCGAGGTTTGTTAAAATATTTCAAAAAATAACAACATAGTGATTAGCAAATAAAACAAATGAAAATTAATTTTGTACAAACAATTATTTAAATTTAATAAAAAAGTTCTACTCTCAAGCATTATATAAAGGGATTTCTTAAGTCTTTCTTTTTTCTTAATATAGGAGTATAATAGCTGTCGTATTAGAGATTTTTAAAAGTTAATTGAGTATTTTAATTTTTTTTACTTTTCGAAGTTTTAATTTTTCATGCAATTACTGCAATTTAATAGATTTAGTTAAACAGTTTACTTTTGATTATAATATATTTTAAATTAATAAAAAAACATATTAAATTATAATTGTGAATTAAAAAAGAGAACAATGATAAACTATCTCAACCAAATCCTAAATTTATAATTATCATATTTAAGTTTTTTAATAATACTAATAACAATTAATCAAAACAATAGTAATTTCAGCTTTTACATACAAAATATAAGTAAAAGTAAACAGTTGAATTTATAGATGAAATGTTAAAACATAATAGAATAAATTATTCTAAACTTTTAATCATCAATCATGTTTGATATGATACTTAAAATAATACTACAAAAAGTATGAATATTGATGTCAAAAGCAAGTTGATCCTAAGTTAAAACTAGTGAGATCAAGACTTAAAATATCATCGAAACTTTGGATATCGCTTAAATCCTAAATAACTCTTAAACATGGAGTGTTTATAATAAATCGAAGCCTCGACGAGGATCTAACAAGCCCAAGATCGTAATTCCGACTTCATTTGAGCATTCAAATTCTTAAAATACATCAAATGATCAAATGAATCATTTTGAGTCGTCATGGAGTGGAGTGATTTTGCGTATCAACAAAAAAGCTCCTCTAATCTATAAATCTCATTCTTCAAATGAGGAGGTCAAGAAAGAGAGGAGAGAGCTCAAAGCTTGAAAATCTCCAAGATAATCGCGTTACTACTGATTTCCACCGAATACCGCCGTGCCGGTATCACATCGCTGGTCATCGCTGCCGCTGCCGCCGATCACCGCGTACCATCATCGGCCATCTCCGCCGGCTACCACCATATCATGGCTATCCCATACTATCGCCAGCCGCCACTGCTGACTACTGCCGCTGCCATTGCCGCTTACCACCGCTAACCGCTGCCGTTACCATCACCATCAATTCATCGCCAACCATCGCGTTATCTCGCTGACCACTTGCCGGCGCCGTCACCGCCGACCATCGTTATCGTTGCCGCCGGGCATTGCCGACCACCGCCGCCACTATCGCTGACATCTTCGCCACATTACCACCGAGAATGCATCGCTGGCCGCCATTTCATCGTTCACCATCATCTACTACCATTAGAATTGTACACTCTAACTACGACTATATATTGTTTTATCTGATGATTCTTGCCTCTTTCTATATAATTACGTAATGTTATCGTAAAATTTTATTCAAAGATATATGTGTAAATTTTACTTAAAATTTGCGTAAACTTTTATTCTATCGTAAGTGATTTTTTAGTATGCAACAATAATAAAATCTTAAATTAAATATATAAAGTGGTCCATATAAATATATATTTTTTCCGGGAAATTGTCCACATATGAGTCTTAGCTGTCTTATTTTGTAACGCTATTGATTTCCAGCCGTACCTATCACTTTCAACGAGCTGTACCATCGGTCCACGCTTAGGAGACGTCCACGTCTCTAACTCGAATAAAATTAATATTTTTTTCAAAAAAATATATATATAATTTTACAATTTGGCAAAAGGTTTCATCCAATTTTTTATCTTAGTAAAATTTAATTTTAAAATAAAAATATATATAAATATAAAAGAAATAGAAGCTCGCAATAATCAACGGTCAGAAATCGAAAGAGCAAACGGTGGGCCCACCTTCTTATCTCTGATCTTATCGGTTCCGCCGTTGATTGAAAGCAGACTGCCCACCGAAAACCTGAGTTTAACTCTATTTTAAATTAAATTTAAAAGTAATTACTTTTGATTAATTAATTTTAAAGTAGCCGACAAAATAAATAAAATGGAGATGCGCATACGCTTATCTCAGTATAACGCCAAGTCCGTGGTCCCCACCCATGTGAGTCTCAGCGTCTGTACATATCAGTTGATCAGTTGATGAACATTTATAGAATAAATTATTTGATTTTTTTAATGAGAATATAATATATGTACTTATTTATATAATGAAAATATAATAATGTAAACCATTTTTATTATTAAATATAATTTAATAATAAAAAATAATATATATTGTTATATATTGATACATATATTAATTAATTTTAAAACAAAACATACTTTAAAAAAAAATATATTATATGAATTTATTTTTAAAAATAACATCTTATTAACAACTTTAATTTTTAATTAAGAGATCTTTGATTTAAAACTTGTATATATTTTTTATACCTGAATTTGACATTAAATAAGTTCAGATATGTCAAATAAAATATATCTGAAATATAAAAAGCTTTTGATTTATATATATTTGATATTAATTTTATAAGCATTGTTGATGATATCTCTTTAACGCTATTAAAAACTTGTAAAATCATACTAATTATTTGTCTTATATATATATATATATATATATATATATATATATATATATATATGGTTTTTTTTTTAATTCATAAACATAAGAAACATTTCTTGATAAATAGTCCCCTCAAGAGCTTAAATATGTACCACCCCACTAGTGATTCATCCCATCAATGAGATAAGTATATCCCACAAAAATATCATTGTGAGAGGTCCAAATTTCATTTGTGAAATTAATATAAATAATTTTGAAAAAAAAAATGTATGAAGGGTCATGAAATAAATGTGCAAGAAGACATGATAATGAAATCAATATTTTTTAAAATAGTGATGCACCTAAGACAAAATAATTCAAGCCGTCAAAGTCTCTTGACATTGATTGCACAACCAACAAATATCATTGTGATCTAAACTTATTAATGCTTTGTATGGAGGTGAGAGTGTAACGATAATTGAGTGTTTTTCATGGATAATACCCCAAAAATATTAAATTTAAATAAAGAAATACATAAAGCATAACCCTTATCATATAACTTTGGGATCTTCTATATTATGCATGTTGGATATGCAAACTTGTTTGACAACTCAATTTAGTCAACTATAAAGTCGAGTACTCTAATCGAGTTAAGCTTTAGTAACACAACATTATGTAGTCAACAGCGAAGATGATATTACTTTCTTATATGACTAAGGAGTTCTCTTTCAATAGTCATAGACTCTATCCAAGTAAATTTAGTTGTATAATGTAATATAAAAATATTTAAAAGAATAAATTACATCCAAAGCATTAAGAGAGAAATAATGAAGATTCTTATAAAGGTTGTTTTTCTATAATAGATTTTTTTATATAATTTCTTATTTTTTAAACTATTTGAGACAATTATTACTGATATATCACTGAAAACTTACTAAAGACGAATCTCGATCGAAAGTAATTCTAAGTGAGACCAAATTAGAAAGATTTAAAATATCATTGAAAATATTGGGATATCATTCAGATCCCTAAATAACTCATAAATATGCAGTTGATCAATCGTCTTGATGAGCGGATCTAATAAGCAAGATCTCTTAATTCGACTTCAAGATTCAAATACTTAAAATATATTAGATGATCGAAGAAATCATTTTGAGCCGTCCAATGGAGTGGTTTGGATTTTGCCTGTATTTACAAAAATGTCACTCCCTTAATCTATAAATAGCCCCTCATTCTTCACATAAACGAGACCGGAACTAAAGAAAGGAGAGAGCTCTGAAACTCGAAAAATCTCAAAGCATAATCGAGCCACCAGCCGACCGTCGTCGGATCATCGCCGACCATCGCCAACCATCGCCGATCCTCCGCCACACGCCGCCATATTACCACCACTGCCATCGCCGCTGACGCTCATTGGTCACCACGGATCATCGCGCCATCGCAATTGGTCATCATCAATGTTGCCGCTGATCACTATCCAATAGTCGGATCACCACCGGCTAACGCCACCTCCGCCGCTGCCGCCACCAATCACCAATGTTGCTACCGCCATCGACACCACCGCTGATACGGTTTCACCGCCACCACTATTGATTACAATCTACTATCACTACGCATTAACCGCCCGACTATCACTCAATCGTTGTCGTCGGATCATCAAACTACCACCTCAAGCAAGGTTTCGTCTAATCCAAGAAAGCTCAAAACTCACTCTTCAGAGTATCATTCTCCAACTTGAGAAAAGGATAATAATTGTAACAAAAATTGATATAGTGAAATTATTTTGAAGGGGCCTCTGGTTTTCTTGAATTTTTCAAAAAATTGGGTATCTCAAACTCTTTGTTGTGTAATAGAATTTTAGTAACGCAAGACATCAATTCTTACTCTACCGACCAATCTTCCTGCACACAACAATTATTATATTTTTTACAAGTACTTATATATTTTTGTTACGATTATTTGATAAAGTTTAGATATCAATGCGATGAAGAAGAAAATGAAGAATAATTTTCATTAACTAAAAACTAATGAATATAACATTATAATTCATGAACTAAATACTAGAGAGCACATAGATTTACATATATATTTTCATAGTAAGCAATATGTTATAGTGTAAAATAAATCCATGTTCTTAAAAAAAAAAATTGAAATGAAACTACGTAATAGATATTTAGGATTCATTTGAGTTTTTTTGTTATGCAAAGATTTTCGCCTTTGCATTTTTTATCCAATTAGATGGCTATCTAATTATTCAACAATACTTCATTCATATCTTCATCTTTTATATCAAACTAATTAATTGTTATAATTACTAATTAATCAAACAAATATATGTTTTAGGGGGTGTTTGGCTACTGATTAGATTTATTTCAAGTAGGATTTAGTAAATCTAGTATATCTGGATTTAGTAAATCGAGTTAAATCGAAAAGTATTTAAGAATCGATTTATTAAATCGCTAAATCCAAAGAAAGATGTTTGGTAAGTTATATGAGTATTTAAGTCTGTTATAATTAAATAATAATATTTTTAAAATATAAAAATAAATAAAAATAAAATAAAATATTAAAATTAAAATTCATCGTTTAAAAAAGATATCATGCTCATCACAAAATATAAATAAACATTACATTAGTTGGATCTAAAAAATTTTTCTGCTGATAATACAATTGAATTTTTCAACTCCTTCAAAATGTCACACGCTCATAATGAATTCTGTGAATGCAAAAAAATTGTATTAAAATTATATAATCAAATGTTATATTTTCTCAATGTATAAAGTTGTTTTCTTGCATTTCCCATATCAGAAGTAGTATTACATGTCTCAAACCATTTGAACTCTTTCGCCAATAGACATGCATATCGTGGTCTTCATCATCTACTCCACCTCCTAAGTCCCTATCATATTGCATTGCTTGAGACATATTAAAGTAATAGTCATCTCCATGATAACGACCAATAAAATTTTGTAGGACCGCACATGTAATTACAATGTCACCCTGCACAGTTAAAGAAAATTTATGCATGTGAGTCAAGACCTGAAATCTTTCTTTCCAAATCTCAAAAGTTCTTCCACCATATTTCAGTTAATGACGATTAAACAACTCGGGCTCCAGATATCTACGAGTTGTATCTCCAATGATACCACTTAGGTGATAACAAAAGCCTCTAAATGGTGCAATAAATTTGTCTGTATTGGCATAACCTGAATCAACTAAGTAATATTTCCATTGTGGAACACAAAAGCTGTCTTGCTCAACTGATCACGTAAAACTCTCATATCTGTTGCAGATCCTTCCCAACCAGAAGCTAGATAAACAAATTGATGATTAAATGAAACAGCAACCATAACATTTTGTGAAGTGAATGTTTTTCTGTTACGATATCTGTTCTGCAATCATGAATTGATAACAGTACATGTGTTTCATCAATTGCACTTATGACATTACTGAAAAATGGATGGAATTGGGGATTACCCGATACAAATGAATGACAATCAGCTAATGCTGGTGGTAGGTTGATGAACTCATCGGATAATAAAACGATAGATTGCAACACCTGATTGAAGTAGCGACTAATTGTTTCTAATGAATGTTGAAAAAATTTATAAAGTTGTTTGTAATTATGCGCACGTACAACACCTCTTAAAAAATGCCTAATTGTTCTACCGCAATCATGTTTCTTGTGTCAGTTAATAATCGACTACCAAAAGATCTCTGAGCTGTATAAATGCTTGCGTTGGTAACCTAAAGCAAATGTAAGAATGTCGTGGATGTCCGTTAAGAATATCAAGTACGTATTGATGCCCAGTGTATTGTCTATCAAACATAGGTCTCTGAATATAACCTTGTTCATCAGGTGCTTGAGCATTATCATCGATAATAGATGGGAGCAACGCATTGATAGCGTCCGTCATCTTTAAAAAATTGTCAATTAATGAATAAATTGGGCCAGGCAGCCCTCTTCTAGCATTATATGTCATTTCAGTGTTATTACCAAAGTGTAAGATGTCACATCAGATGCATAACAGATAACAGGTTAAGTTGACAATAAATTGGATCAAAATTATAGAAACGACACATCAAACGTTAACAAGAACAAAGCAAAATTACGCTAAATTAAGGAGCACAACTTACGAAGCAAAATTACAGTAATAATAGTACTACTAACTGGAGCAATAACAAATGCTAGCTAAAAAAATGGATGACTGCGAATTTAGCCTAAAGCCATGTTGACGATCCATAAAAGCGTGGATGGGTTGCAACTGTGTGTTCTATCCAACTAAGTAGCATATCACCTTCCCACCTTATTAGTATAACTTTATTGTCACTACAATCTTTGATCGCGTCAATCACAACAAGTAAACCCTCAGTTGAGATGTTAAGAACAGTGGATAGCTTGGTCAAACAATCATCCATTGTATATGGATAATATTTATTCATAGTTTCACGAATTTCTTCTGCGTTTTCAACATTTTTATTAAGCATATTCTGTAATATTTCCTGCTCCGCTGGTTTCTTCGCTCTTCGGTGATTTTGTTGATTGTCACTTGATGATCGCTTTGGCTTAGGTCATTAGAGTGCGAGTGAGTCATAAAGTCCCTGCCTTTCCTATTGCTTCCCCACAAAGTTAATTTCGTGCTAAACATGAAATTATCAATAACCGCTCACCCGTGATTCTGTTTCGATCTCCTCTTGATGTATTGCTTCATTGAAGGCGTTTGTACGTAACATTATCACCACAAATTTTTTCAAATATATGGTACTGTTGAAAGGGGTTTCGTCTAAAGGGTCGCATTTTGAAATTTTCCTGTTTTAATTAGATGAAATTCATGGATATTCAGTTTTAATAAAGTAGATATCTAAATCTTGACTGAATAAATTAACTTACCTGAATCACCTCTTCCCATATTTCATCTGGTGCACCTGGTATATCCAACACCTCATCTCAACCCCATCCACTCCGGTTAGTTAGTTGATATAACATACGGAAGTCTGATTTCATGTTTTTATACCGTGTCATAACAATAATGGTTATGTACTTTATTCCTAATTTTCTATTTAATGTGGCAACTACCTCGTACCATTTGTCTCTTCTTATTACACCGTAGCAGATATTGCCCTGCACAAATTGTTCCATAGTATGTCCCCGAAAATCACATTATGATGTTCGTGCCATTTAGGAACTCTACTACTTTTCAGTATTCTCTTCATGAGTTGGTAAATCATCTCCTACATTAATGTGAGAACTTGTGGAAGCGCGGTCTTTGGATTTTCACTTTAAAAAACCTTTCATATCTACAAGTAGAAATTAAATTTTAGTATGAATAAAACAATGACAGCTATGTTGGCAGGATAATAGTATTGAGTCACACGAATAACAAATGTCTTGTTTTCGATGTATTTGATTACAATAAAATGGACTTGACGCTCACACTCGACGATCGCAGTATCATCAACATTGATAATTTCTAAGACCTTAACGCGACATCGAATAGTTCATTTATTTCGAGTGCATTTTATAAATTTCTTCAGAGCAACTGAACTGTTTGAGCTTGCTTGTAAAAGTTACGATGATATTCTGAATATATTTTAAAATCAAAAAATTTATTTAGGAAGTAATATATTGACAATATGCAGGATAATTTTGAAGAAACGTACAACTACTGTCTAATCTCTAGTATTGTTCAGGTTCTGCAATGTATCGTTTCTTCAAAGTATTGTAATAAATAGGTCATTTTAAACTATTATTAATGTTCTTCAAACTACTGTAGTTCATGTTATTACATGAGAGTAGATAGATTCTGGGAAAACTTCAACAAAAAGTACATTATTTAATGTTTCATGCCTCACACGAAAATATTATTAATGCTAGAAGAAATGCTTCATGCGAGTGTTGTGGGGATTGCTTATTGTAAGAACTGGTGTGAATTGTTCGAACTTTATAACCGTAGCTTAAGATTTATGTCTTAAATTTTTGTGGATAAGGTTTTAGTGTTTTGTATTCGAACTAAATATAGATAATTTTTTTCTAGACTGAAATATTTCTTTTAATCCCCGTTAGATGAGTTTAACAATGATGAGCTTGTTTTCACATGTAGTAACATTCATCTTATTCTCTATCTGATTTTAATGCATTGAAGTCGAAGTTTTACATTTCTTATTTTTGAAGGTGAAAGGCCAATTGGATGACGTTGACGAGAAGGATGGACTGTGACTGAAATCTATGAAAATGTGGAAATGCAAGGGGGTGTGGTAGAACTTGAATGCAAGCCCTTATCTTCATCTTAATTCGGCAGCCTCTGAAAATTTTAGCAAATTAGCAAAATCCATGGCAGTATGTGTGTGTATATATATATTTCATCATTGATATGGCTCTCAAAATATGACTAGTCAAAGCACAAATCTGAAAAGTCGAGATGATAGTAAAGACAATCGACTTAAATATCAAATCTTTTTATCAATTAAATCCCAAAATAACTCCCAAATATGGAGTGTTTATAGTCAAGATTCGACGGATCTAACGACCCTAAGATCTCATAACCGACTTCATTTGGGCATCCAAATCAAAATACATCAAGTGATCAAGGAATCATAGCAAATCGAGGGGAGTGAGTCTTGAATTACAAGAATTATCTATAAAGCATTCTCACACCAAAAGGAGAAGTGAAGAACAAATGGAGAAGTGAAGAACAAATGGGCCAAAAGAACAAATGGAGTGAAGAGGAGCTAAAACAAGTAAGAAACCGTGATCAATCACCAGCCACCGTGTCAGATCCTGTCAATCCCAAGAAGAGGAAGAGTCCAAGCAAAAGAAGAGAAGAGCAAAGCAAGAAGAAGAAGAGTCCAAGCAAGAAGAGGAAGAAGAAGGAGGAAGAAAAAGCAAGGAGAAGGAGAGCTGAAGATCCTCAAGAAGATCGCGAAAGCAAGATTCACTCGCTTCTGGCCATCAACCATGCAGAATGGTCACTAATCAGATAATTCTAGGAGTTCGATCTCCACCATCGAATACAAACCGCACTTCGATATTCCTCTCTGATTCAGTAATCGTTATCGGAAGATTTGACTGAAAGAGATACATGTGAAGCTTTTCTAGTTTTTCCCCTTTCGAGGTTTACGTTAAAATTCTTGAAATCTCTCACTCTTAATTATGTATGACTATAACATAAGAACTTTACTCTAGGTTTTTAAAGACGCAACAATCATATATCTGATACTAAAATACAACGTAATAAAAATAAGAGCTAATAAGCTCGAGATTAGTAAGAAGATAATGGACGGAGTACCAAATAATTTTTTCAGAAATTAAATGTCTTGCTGAAGGCGAAGACAAAACAGAAATAGAACCAACGAACTTTCAATTGTGAATTATATAAGCAATGAAATTTCATCTTCAGTGAAACAAAGAGACAGTCTTATAAATTAAAAACATACAAAGAAGAAAAAAGGACAAAATGGTATGTAATGCAAACAAAAAAACCCGTTATCTGAAATCAAGAAATACTAATGGTCTACTGCATAAGCTTCTCATATTCCCGTATATAACGAACTCGAGCATTTTGAAACCAAACAACTCATCCAAGGCGAAAAGTTTCACATGTGAAAATTCAACAAGGACGAAATCTATCTCAAAAGAAAAGAAAAATCATGAAGAGAGGCCAGATAAGGAAGCATAAGGAACCAACGACCTGTAAGATCCAGGAGACGCTGCTGAGGCATACGAAGATTTGATCAAGAGTGGACTATCCGTGAAGAAATGACTTAAGGGTTACGACAAGCTTCATCGCATATCGGTTTCATGACTGAATCCGTTAAATCGATGGATTTAACAACCGGATTTACGAACTGATTTTGGATTTGACTGAAAAGAATTTAGTAATCACAGGCTGGTAGATTTATAGATTTAGCTAGCTAAATCTTAAATCTGTTGCCAAACACCCCCTTAAAGATTCTAGAGAAAGAAAGGAAAAAAATATTATATATATACACATATATATATATATATATATATATATATATATATATATATATATATATATATATATATATGTATATATAAGATCTAACAAAATATTTGAAGATAAACTTAGGGAGCTTACAAACTATTTTGGGTGGCTGTAATGATTTGTAAGAATTGCTATTGAATTACTTGAATTTTTTAGAAAAATTATTATAAATATTATTAGATAATTTTATTGTTTCAAAAAGTCTAATAATAACTTTCTTACCAGAAAATAATATAACAAAATTTATTATAAAAAGTTTGTCTTATTTTAAAACAATTCTACAATATAATAAAAAAAAACTGGAGCAACCTAAAAATTAGCAATGATGTGCAAGATAATGTAGCCTAGTGATTGAGAGCTTTGTCATTCAACTAAAAGATTTTTGGTTAAAGTTCTTACACATATATTATAAGTATGAATTTGTGATTAAATTTACTCAAATATTTTTAAAAAAATTGCAATGATCTTAAAAATTAAAACTATGCAAAAATTAGTCAAATTGATTCATAAATTTAATAAAATTTTAAATGTTTTCTTTAAGGACTATCAACCCAAAAAATAGTATCTATTTTTAATTTTTTTTTCATAATTTTATTATATTTTTAAAGAAAAATAATAGTTCAAAATCTCTAAATATTTTAAGTACACCTTTGTCAAAATTTACAATTGAACAAATAATAGTATTAAAATTTTCAAAAATAAAATTGAATAAATACAGAAATAACATTTAAAAATAAAAAAGGTTTTTTACATTTTATTGTAGTGGAATATATATATTTTTATTCGAGTAATAAAAAATTGTAAATTTTAAAAATAGTTGCCGTGTTTTGGAAGCAACAAGTCTTATTAGGCCTAAATTTTTTAATGTAGAATTTGTAAATTTAAACTGGTTCTTCATGAATTATATTTATCTCAACATAAATCAATGAGCTAATTTAATTATAGTGATTTTGAGTGTAGTGTGCCTCAATTTTTTAGGCTTTAAATTAATAATATTTGATTAAGAGAAAATAGCATTCAAGATATTTTTGAGGAGTTTAGAATGCACTTATAAGTACTTTTGGTGTATTTACATTCATTAAATTAGAGCAAATTTTTAATGTATCTCATAAAAATTTCGCCCATATCAAGTTATAGCCTTGCACACGACTCTGCTGTCACCCAAGATCCGCCTCTGCTCTCTAATCATCACAAATAATCGATCCCTGCAAGCTCCATCTGGATTCTAACACTGTTAGCAATCTCACTGCCAACAATCACATGCCATCGATCCCATAAATCTCGATCACAATTGTCTCCTAGCGAGCTACGTCTCGATTCCATCTTAAATATTCTATTGTAATATCTTTATCGTAATTATTTGTTAAGGCCTACTCTTTTAAATTTTTTATTTTTATTTGTTTCAATCAAACATATAAAATTATTCAAGATATTATTGTCGTGTAAAACCACACAGAAATAAAATTCGCAAATTGTTATAAAATCCAGACAATAATGTATTTAAAGAGTGAATAAGAAAACTCCGTAAATTTTAAATGAAAAAATCTCAAAAAGAGGAAACCATAAATAATAAGAATCTTTCACTATATATTTATTTCAGAGTATAAAAGTTTTCCGATCACGGATTACAAAATTATAGAAGTCGACAATGAGAATCCCGTAATCGATAACGAAGCCATATAACGTCACAGAATGGTATGATAGATGATGATGAACAACGGAGATCATGATCGACGATGGGCGTCGCCATGATGGTGACCGACAGAGATTGACGACGACAAGGATCACGCCGACTTTGTTGCGATGTGACAAAGCTAAGACGATTTTGATTTTCGTTTTTGAGCTCTCTCATCTCTCTCCACTGGATTCCTTATACGTAAGAATGGAGATTTATAGGATGGCGCCATCAGAAATACATGCAAAATACTCCTCTTTTCATCTGACGCACTCAAAAAATGACTCCTTTGATCATATGTTATATTTTGTATATTTGAATGCTCAAATGAAGTCAGAATTATGAGATCTTGGGCTTGTTAGATCCGGCTCGTCAAGACGCTCGATTTGACTATAAATATTCCATGTTTAAGAGTCGATTGATAATAAGCGCTTGATCTCGGTTAATCTTGATTCAGAATCAGATTGCTTTCGACATCAAGATTCGTGCTTCGACTAGTAGAATTTTCAGGGTCATATCAGTTGCCTCCCTATTTTTGGATGATATTATCTCAATTATCCAAAAAAATATATATACCGAATACTTGAAAATAGCAGATTCTTCAATGAAATTTACGGGTCCATTAATCATACATTTTGAGAGAACAGATCTTCATGGAAGCACAAGATTATGATCACGGAAGCGGATCGGTAGTGGATGTATCTAGTATCGCGAGCCAAGGTTACGGCTATGGACTCATCCAACATTTATAGGTGCTTCGGTTTAGTTGGTTTGAAGGATGGGCGCCAAGGAAGGAGGTCTGTGAGCGGGTTGGGTGGTGGGTAAAACCACCGGGTCGGTTTAGGCGGCAGGCTGGAACATGGGCCGGGCGGTCACACTAGCCGGATCGCCGGGTTCGCGTGTCCGAGCGACGCCACGACTGGGGTTGGGGCGCAGCGTCATGGCGGTGAAATGGCCGGGCGAGCGGCGGGATGAGCATGGCGTGCGCATGCGTGGGCGAAAATGTATTTTTTTTTTCGTTTGGCGTTCGCCCGTTTGAGCGGTTTGAACGATTTGGGGCGGTTTTAGCGATTTTGACATTTTGCCTATATGGTCTATAAAAACCCCCTTAGGGCTAAGGGAGGAGGCACACTTCTCATATGCTTGAGTGTTCCTCTTCTTGTTGAGTGAAGGTCGTTCAGAGGAGATCAAGACCCATAGTTCCTACGGCAAGGCTCTAGTTTTCCCTCGAAAGAGGTGTCAACTAACCTCGTCGGTGGCCGGGTTGAAGCGTCAAGTAGTTCATACGGCAGCTCCAATTTTCCCTCGAAAGAGGTGTTAACGCCCGACCTCGTCGACCGGCCGGGTTTGGAAGCGATCAAGGCCGTGGATTCATCTGGCCGAGCTCGATTTTCACTGAAAGAGGTCAACGCCGCTTGACCGACTAAGTTTGGAGGCGATCATCAGCAATAATAACCGGAAGCGATGGTTGTGGCGATGCCGGCAAGTGCGATGGACCGGCGATGATGGTGGTGACCAGAGATGGCGGCGATAGTCAGCGTGACCGGCGACAGTGATGACCGGCAGTAATGACGCGGAGTAGCGGCCAGCCTGTAGTACGGTGACCACTGATGACCGGCAGTGGGTAGTGATGGCCGGCAGTATGGTTAGCGGCCGGAGTGGTAAGAATAGCAAGATTCAGCAATTAGCGGCAGCGTCGGTAGTTAGCGGGGATGACCGACAACGATGGTGGTGACCAGCGAAGATGCCGGCGATAGTGAGCGGTAAGGCAAAGTGGTTAATGCAGGGTAATCAGCGGCCAGCAACAACAATGTCGATAATCGCGGCAGCATCGGTAGTCCAGCGAGGCAATGCGATGATGGTGGACCGGCAAAGATTGCTCAGCGATGGTCAAGCGGTGACTATGGCGGAATAACTGGTTAGCGGACGAGGGTGGTAAGCGGCGACAACTCGGCAATCGATGTGGCAGCATCGGTAGTCGGCGGGGATGACCGGCGACGATGATGATGACCAACGGAGATTGCCAGCGATGGTGATGATTTTTGACCTATCCGAGATTGTTTGTCAGAGTGTGACTCAATGACGCTAACCTGTATGGAAGAGGTTGAATTGAATCGTGAGGATTTTTGACCCATCCGAGGTTGTTTGTCAGAGTGTTACCCGATGACGTTAACTCGTGTGGAAGAGGCGAGAAGTCCAGGCGACCTTTGACCTATCCTAGGTTGTTTGTCGAGTGATGATGTTAACCTGTATGGAAGAGGTTGAATTGAATCCCTAAGGATTTTTGACCCATCCGAGATTGTTTGTTAGAGTGTTACCTGATGACGTTAACCTATATGGAAGAGGTCGAATTGAATCCACTGAGAATTTTTGACCCATCCGAGGTTGTTTATTAGAGTGTCACCCGATGACATTAACCTGTGTGGAAGAGGTTGAAATGAATCCGCTAAAGATTTTAGACCTATCCGAGGTTGTTTGTCAGGGTGTTACCCGATGACGTTTACCTGTATGGAAGAGGTCAAATTGAATCCGCTAAGGATTTTTGACTTATCCGAGGTTGTTTGTCGAGTGTTGCAGATGGCGTTAACTGTATGGAAGAGTCAGAAGTCCAAGGACTGACCTATCCTATGTTGCTTGTTAGAGTCTTTGCTCGATGACGCATATGGAAGATGACGAATTGAATCCTGAAGATTTTGACCTATCCGGGTTGTTTGTGAGTCTTTGCTCAATGACGCGTTAACACAGTATGAAAGAGGGCATTGAATCGAAGATTTTGACCTATCCGAGGTTGTTTGTCAGAGTCTTTGTTCGATGAAGTTAACCTGCATGGAGTAGGTGCGAAGTTTTGATATATTCGAGGTTGTTTGTTAGAGTCTTTGCTCGATGACGTTAACCTGTATGGAAGAGATCGAATTGAATCTGCTGAGGATTTTTGACCCATCTAAGGTTGTTTGTCAAAGTATTACTTGATGACGTTAACATGTATGGAAGAGGTCATCATTTGTGGTTGTCAAAGTTGCTCCTTAACCTGTCTTTTTCATTGGTATTGTTTGCTTCTCCTTGTAGATATCCAGAATATTGATTTAGATAATCTTTTGAGATTAAGAGTTACCACCCAGTTTCAAAAAAAATTTGAAGGAACGAAGCTTGATGAATCTTCATTCTTCGCTTGCGCTCTTTAAAAGTTTGAAATGCTCCACCTCGATGATGGTTTTGATCTTGTTAGGAAACTTGGTCGCCATACAAGAAGAAATAATGAGAATCTTTTCCACAGCTGGGTGCGTCAGAAAATCAGTTTATGGTAGAGTGAAAGTTCTACGCCTTAGCTTTGAAATTCAAAGACACACATGTATTTAAAGGGTGAATAAGAAAACTCCAGAAATTTTTACATGAAAAAATCTCTAAAAGAGGGAAAAATCACGGGGCCTAGCCCAGTAAGAATCTTCCACTATGTATTTATTTCAAAGTACAAAATTTTCTGATCACGGGATTACAAAATTGTACATGAGAAAGGCTGACAATGAGAATCCCAGAATCAGATAACAGCAGCTATATAGTCACGTTCATGTTGTAATAGTTGCTAGTGGTAACAGATGATGATGAATAGAGGAAAATTTTGTACTCTGTATTTAAAGGGTGAATATAGTCACGTTCAGGTTGTTATGAAATCCAGCACACACACATGTATTTAAAGGGTGAATAAGAAAACTCAAGAAATTTTTACGTGAAAAAATCTCGAAAAGAGGAAAAAACCACGGGGCCTAGCCCAGTAAGAATCTTCCACTATGTATTTATTTCAAAGTACAAAATTTTTCGATCACAGGATTACAAAATTGTACATGAGAAGGGCTGACAATGAGAATCCCAGAATCAGATAACAGCAGCTATATAGTTACGTTCAGGTTGTAACAGTTGCTAGTGGTAACAGATGATGATGAATAGTGAAAAATTTTGTACTTTGTATTTAAAGGGTGAATATAGTCACGTTCAGGTTGTTATGAAATCCAGCACACACACATGTATTTTTAAAGGGTGAATAAGAAAACTCCAGAAATTTTTACGTGAAAAAATCTCGAAAAGAGGGAAAAATCACGGGGCCTAGCCCAGTAAGAATCTTCCACTATGTATTTGTTTCAGAGTACAAAATTTTCCGATCACGGGATTACAAAATATGAGAAAGGCGACAAATGAGAATCCCGAATCGACAATGCTATATAATAGTCGCAGAATACTTGTTAGTGGTAACAGATGATGATGAATAGCGGAAATCAGTTACTGACGATGAAGGTCGTCATGATGGTGACCGACGGAGATTGACGACAGCAAGGATCAGCGGCGGCGGCATGGCGAAGTCACAATCGTCAGTGGTGGTACCGATTGCTTGGAGGATTTTCAAACTTTAGAGCTCTCTCTCTCTTCCTGCCTCATAGAAGAATGAGGCCTATTTATATTTATGAGCGACGCCTCGTAAATACAAAAATCCAACCACTCCTTTCCATCGGACGACTCAAAATGGCTCCTTTGATCATATGTTATATTTTGTGTATTTGAATGCTCAAATGAAGTCATAATTATGAGATCTTGTTAAATCGCCAAGACGCCGATTTGACTATAAATACTTCATGTTTAAGAGATCGATAATAAGCTTGATTCATTAATTCGATTCGTAATCGACGGCTGACATCAAGATTCGTCTTCGACTAGTGGAATTTTCAGGGTCATATCAATTATATATACATCCGAAGTCAAATTAATAATTAAAATATGTACAATAATAGAAGTTAAAAAAATAGAATGTTAATTACTTGGTAATAACTTATTGATTTCAAAAGTAAGATATCAATTTATATAAATATTTGAAGTCATATCGATCTTAAAGCAGGTTAAAGCTTTGGTTTGTCAATTGCTACTAAGATCTATTTTGTAATTTAATTTTTGATTTAACGTAAGCTGACATTAGCTTAAACGAAGCAAGAATGGGTGATTCATGCTGCATGCACTGTATTATATTAATTAGACCCTTTCAAGATTCCATTTTTATCAAGCATGAAAACAACTGCTTTGATAGTTTATTGTTTTGGCTTAGGTTTTTTTTTTTTTTTTTTATTTTTTATTTTTTATTCAAGATATAAAATATTTTATCAATATTTGTTCAAGTTCTATGCATTGATATCCCCATCACATGTTTAGTTTTTTTTTTTTTTAATTTCTTAAAAACAGTCACTTATGTGTTTAGTTATTGTGTTTGGTTTGTTATTTTTATTTTTATAATAACTTCGTTTTAATATGGAAAACTTTGGAAGCAAGGCATTAGATAATTTTAGTTGAAGCAATTGATTGTCATGCCAACTAATTTTTTATGATAAAACTATGGAATAGATATGCATTTAAAAATGATTAGGTAAAAAGAATCTAACATGTATAATCACATCATCTTTTGATTGAGTCCTAGACAAAGATTAGCAGCTTCAACTGAGTCCAAGATGAAGGTCACAGCCAAAAAGCTAGTAGTCAAACACACCCGTGATTATTTTTTAGCTGCTTTCTGAAAAGCAAAGCAATCAAATTACCATCTCAAACACACCCTCAATATAAAGGCTTATATATTCACTCCCATTTCTTTGTCTTCTTTTTTCTATATATGCATTTTTTTTCTTTTCTCTTACTAGGATTTGTTTGGCAATGTAACTTTTGAAAAGATTGTAAAACTGCGTCTGCTACAACTATTTTTCTTTTGAGAAATTTTAAAAGCTTTCTAATAAATACCACACTTTAACCTGCTCTCAAAATAATTTTGTGGTCTAAGACCAGAAGTAGAGTGAAAGTTTACTTTAGTTTTGTTGATTAGTCCAAAGACACACATTTAAAGAAGCGAGAGAACTCCGAAATTTTAACGTGAAAACCTCGAAAAGAGGAAAACTGGGTGGCTCAAAGAAAATGTTCCACTACGATATGCCTCAAGACAATCTTCCGATAACCGGATTACAAGATGATATACAAGAGAACAACAAAATACGTAACACGTCAGTAATGTATGCTGGCAGCGGGTGAGGTGCGTGCAGAACTTTAGAACGCAGGAACAATTTCCGCAGAAATGCAGCGAACGACAGTGATCGACGAGGCGAGCGGATTACGGCGGGCCGACGGCTGCAGTGGTTGACATCGTCGGGCGGTCGATCTTGCCGGGATCTTCTCCTCCTCTGCTGGGCTCCTCTCCTTCACTGGTCTCCAAAAGCCCCCCCCATTTTATATCTAGAATTTGACTCAGAATATATGGAAAACCCAAACCACTCCTCCCCATCTGGACGGCTCTGACGATTCTTTTGATCATTGATGTATTTGAACATTTGATGCTCAAATAAGAATTGTGAGATCTTAGTTTGTTAGATTCCTCGTCGCGATTGACTATAAATACTATTATTGATCATTCGAGATTTAATTCATGTTCCAAAGTTTAATGACGTTTCGGCTTGATTGATTGATTTCGATTTGACACTTGCCTTAAGATTCACGCTTAGACTAGGGGAATTTTGAATGGCATATCAAATTTTTTTATCACAAAACTTTCTGAATAACAGTTAAAAAGTTGATAGTGCTACTTTATTTTTATAAAAATAAAACAGCTAAAAAGCTATCACAAATGCACTATAAGTGATGTGAAGGCGCTAATAATTTAAAATCTAACATTAGATAATTCAAATAATTAGAAAATCGAAGGAATTGATCTCTTAGCATTCAAACAAATAACATCATAATTGAAAGTACATTATTGTATATTTCATTATTTTCGTCTTCATTGCAATTATTTGGAGATCCTACTTTAGTCCATTTATTATTATAAATATATTCTCAAATATATATTTAATCCTTGAAAAAAAAAAAGAATTATTTGATTAGTCTTCACGTTAAATTGCCATGAAATTCAATGAGAGTACACTCTTAAATTCGAATAGAGTGTATAAAATTTTATTAAAAATATATGATTACCTACTAAAAATTTTGAATCTCTCCCGAAATTTCTTTGAAACTCTTGAATAGATGCTGCTATGACAATTCTAGAATACGATTAAAATTAATATTATCATATAATTAATATTATATTAATATATAATAATATATATAGTAACTGGCAGTCAATATGCATTAACTTTATATTAATTGGGTAACATATAATATAATATAATATTATTAGAATAAGAATATACCTAGCAGGTAATAATCTCTTATATTAAAAAGGCAGATTTGTAAAATTGAACGACACTTTTCAAATTAAGTTATCTATCATAAAAATAAAGTATAAATAAATAGATTTTTTTTTGGGCTAGGCACTCAAATTTTCCAAAAATAAATTTATTTTTAATATATTATTAATAAATTTATTTTATAATTTAATAATACTGATTCTACAAGCCTTGCAGCCCTGGCCGCTGCTGGTTTCCACGAAAACTCGGCACTGCACTTCTATAAAAATCCGCCAAACTTCTGCTTTTCTTCCTGAATTTGTCATCCTTGACACAGGGAGAGAGAGAGAGAGAGAGAGAGAGAGATGGGGGCATTACCGTCGCAAGGTACAGAGGTGGGGAAATGGCTGGGATTCGTGACAGCGGTATGGGTACAGTGCATCTCCGGCAACAACTACACCTTCTCCAACTACTCCGACGCGCTGAAATCCCTCATGGGTCTCACACAGCTCGAGCTCAATAACCTCTCCGTCGCGAAAGACGTCGGAAAGGCCTTCGGGCTTCTCGCAGGCCTCGCCTCCGACCGCATCCCCACGCCCGTCCTCCTCCTCATCGGCTCCCTCGAAGGGCTCATCGGCTACGGAGCCCAGTGGCTCGTCGTTCGACAGTCAATCCCTCCTCTTCCATATTGGCAGGTAAATTAACGGCGCTGAATGGTTATTATTCAACTTTTTTTTTGTTTGAGGCAATTCATCGAACAGCTGAGGTTCGGTTACAGATGTGCGTGTTCCTCTGTATGGGCGGAAACAGTACAACGTGGATGAACACGGCGGTTCTGGTGACCTGCATCCGCAATTTCCGCCGTAATCGTGGTCCAGTCTCAGGGATACTCAAGGGCTACGTGGGACTCAGCACCGCCATCTTCACCGATCTCTGCTCCGCGCTCTTTACCGAAGACCCAGCCTCTTTCATTCTCATGCTAGCCGTCGTCCCTCTCGTCCTCTGCGCAATCGCTATGATCTTCCTCCGCGAGACTCCTCCGCAGTCAACTTACCTCAGCGATGACACCGATAGTCGATATTTCGGGTGGATCGACGCGGCAGCGGTAGTCATCGCCATTTATCTCCTCGTCTTCGATCTAACCGGAGATCACGGAGTGATCGTTTCCAGAATCTTCTCCGCGGGTCTTATCGTCCTTATCGCTGTCCCCGCCGTCGTTCCGGCGTTCGTCTGGTTCAAGGAGCGATCAGCCTCGCTGCGATCAGCCAATCCGGATCTAGAGGTGGCCGAGAGTCGGATTCAGGAGCCGCTCCTCACCAGTAGCAGCGCGGAGGAGAAAACTTCACCGGCGGAAACGGCGGTGAATGGAGACGGGGTTGAGGGAATACATAAGATACCGGAGATCGGTGAAGACCATACTATATGGGAAGCGATGAAGACAATGGAGTTCTGGGTATTGTTTGTGTCGTTCCTCTGCGGAGTGGGAACTGGTATGGCGGTGATGAACAATATGGGGCAGATGGGGCTCGCCATGGGCTACTCCAACGTCTCCATCTTCGTCTCTCTGACCAGCATTTGGGGTTTCTTTGGCCGCATCGCCTCGGGCTCCATCTCCGAGCACTTCCTCAAGTACGCCTCTCTCTCCCCCTCTCTCTGTTTTTAGGTTAGTATGATTAGCAAAAGGGTAACGGTACATACGTACGGAAGAATTTGTTATTTGAAGGGATTCTTAAAGAATCTTCGTATGAACATTATAAGAATTAAAATAAATAAATAAACATACTTTTTATAATAAAAAAAATAAAAAATTGTCATATACAAATCCTAAATAAAATATAATTTCTTTGAGAAATAATTCATCATTATTTCATAATAATGACCGTCTCTAATATGAAACATTAATATCATGATTTTAAATAATAGTATATTTTTTTTAATGGGTATCCATTCAATACGCCATCCATTTTATGAGTGGGGAGGTCATTGTGATTAATACTATGGGGGCTTAGCATCACATCAATCAACCATATGTATCGAGTCTCCACTTACTTTTCATCAGACGTTTCTGCCTCAGAGATGAATCGAATGTGGGCTGAGGGTTCCCAGCTGCGCTCACCTATCAACCGAGCTAAGAGATGATGGGTAATAATAGTAGATTTAATATTGCAGAAATCGGTCGTTTTAGAAGATTTAATTTCTCAACTATTGTTATGTCAAAGGAATCAAATCATTAAATGTTTTGTCGTTTTAGATGCAACTCACAAAAAAAAAAATTAAAAAAAAATGTTGACATGAGAAATGCGGCTGATTAATACATGGGGGACATAATTTCTTTTAAAAAAAAATAAAGCTTGAGATTTTATTTTCGTAAAATCACATAATCATATATATATATATATATATATATATATATATATATATATATATATATATATATATATATATATAATTTTAGTTGTGCTAATTAAATTAGTTTATTTTTGGCTCAATACATTTATTGTCAAGTTTTATTTAATTTGTTTTTATTAATATTTTGATTAGACTTTATTATCTTTAAATCTCATCATGATTTTATTTTCATAATTTATTTTGTCCGTTTTAATGTTCGAATCGGTTTAGTTATTATATTATTATTTTTTCTTATTTAATAAGCTTAGATTTTATTCTCATTTAATTAGATTCAACACATTGATTTGTTTAATTCAGTTTGATTTTGACATTTTGATTATATTTTATTTTATTTATATTTTGATTTTTAAAAATATTCAAAATAATTAAAAGTTATTTTGAGTATCTTTAAAAATATGTTATTTATTTAAAAAATAAAAATAAAAATACTTAAAAAAATACATTAAACTAATATATATTTATGAATAATATAAAAATACAAAATACAAAATAAAATCAATTCCAAACATGCCCTTAAATTTTTTTTCAAATTATCAATAACACCATCCATATTATTTAACCCATAGCAATACTTGCATTTTTGTAAAGTACATTATATTGTGATGACAGGATATTTTCCACATTGAATAACAAAATTATATTCAATCATTGAATAATATTCTATTTTAAATATGTCTTTATAGACACTGTCATATTTTTATTTTCCATAATGCTTGAAATACCTACAGATGCATTTAAAATTTGAGAACAGACATCATTTTTTATTATAATTACATCCTTATTTTCTTATTTATATTTTACCTTTTTTTTGTCTTAATTTGTTGGCAAGAGTTGGTATATATGTGACTTCTTTGGTGCAATTCCCTGCAATTTAATTTACATACTCTCAATTGTCTGGCCATTGTTGTTGAAAAATAAATAAATAAATAAATAAAATAAAAGAAAAAGTGGAGTCCACACAAAATTAAACATTTGGTTGATTATGAATAATTGCATAAGGTTTAATTTACATGGTAACTATATTGAATTAATCTTAAAAAAAATTAGAAAATTTATATATATACCGCATAATTTTATACATTTACATATCTAATACCTAGTCTTTGCTGGAAAGGGTGTATTTACTTCAAGAAAGTTAATAATAGTGGTATTTTTAGTGTGATGTTAAAATTTTGAGTGCTATGAATATAAATATCAAAACTTAAGTGTTAAATATATTAAGTATATAAGAATTATGCGGTATTTATTTAAATGCCCCTAATTATTATTATTATTATTATTTTTTGGGTTTTTTGAGATAACATTCCTAACCAATATAGCTTCCATATCTGTAGGTGTAGGTGTTTAATCATTTTAATCTTTCTTAGAGATTATTTAGTTGGCTGAAAAAAGAATGCAGTATAAAAGAATTATTTTACAGTTATTTAGTTGAGAGTTTTACAAATTCATGCATTTGTATTTTTCTATTTGGTAAAAAAATATATAATGTAAAGTATTTTGAAGATTTTTCGACGGAGTGAGAGAAGACTTGTAATGGTGTATAGAATTCACCCAAATTTGAGCAAATTCAAATACACCAAAATATACTAAGGAGTGAATTTCAAATGCATTTAGTTTACTTACTTTATTTTGTATTCCAACCAAACATCAAAATTTTAAAACACCTTATATTTATTTTACTTTACTTTGTATACAAACCAAACAGCCCCTTAATCAAATACTAACATAAACATACTTTGTCTCAGGAAGAGTGGAACACCAAGACCTCTATGGAATGCAGCTTCACAAATTCTCATGGCCGTTGGATATGCAGTGATGGCCATGGCCTTGCCGGGATCTCTCTATGTCGGCTCCGTCGTCGTCGGCATATGCTACGGCGTCCGCCTCGCAATCTCCGTCCCGACAGCATCTGAGCTCTTCGGACTCAAGTACTATGGTCTCATTTACAATGTCCTTATCCTCAACCTGCCTCTCGGTTCATTCCTCTTCTCGGGTCTTCTTGCTGGTTTGCTTTACGACGCTCAGGCCGTCGAGACTCCCGGCGGCGGAAACACCTGCATCGGCGCGCACTGCTATCGGCTCGTGTTTGTGATCATGACCTTTGCTTGCATTGTTGGGTTTGGATTGGATGTGTTATTGGCGATGAGGACGAGGAATGTTTATTTGAAGATTCATATGAGCAAGAAGAAGTTGAAGAACAGTGACAGAAAACAACAGCAGCAAGCCATAAGGAGTTGAAATAACTTCAATCTTCATTTCATTTCTTAGGTTATTTGAGATTGAAAATATGTATTATGAGAAATAAGATCCATCATTTGATTGGATGTTGGTTGTAATTAAAAAATAGTTTTGAAATCTTTTCATAATTTAGGAATGTAATGATTTTATTTTTCTTGTATGTAATGAATGAAAATAGAAGTATTAATTTTTAATATATTTTTATTTAGCTGTAGCAATTGATCTGCAGTGCAATTGTAAACCTGGTTAAGCGGTTGACTATCTTTGTTTGGAAAAGATTAGGCACTTAAGGTTCTCGATCCCAACATTAAAGCTTAAATTTAATTTTAATTTTTTTAATTAAAATATTACATTGATATTCATGTCTAATAAAATAAAATCTCTTATTGATATGACACTGAAAATTCTACTAGTAGATCTAATCGCGTGATGTCAAGTTGAGGATCCTCAAAAATTAAGAAACACTTAAAATATCATTTGAAACTTTGGCATATCAGTTAAATCCATAAATAGCTCTTAAACATGGAGTGTCATAGTCAAATCGAAGGCCTTGACGATTCTAAAGTTCTCAAGATCTCATAATTTCATTTGAGCATTCAAATACTTAAAATACATCAAATGATCAAAGGAATCATTCTAAGCCGTCTCGAAGTGGAGTTTTTAGATTTTGCATGTATTTCTGAGCGCATTCCTCCATCTATAAATACTCTCATTCTCATAGAGGGAGCAAGAGAGGAGAGCTCTAAAGCTCAAGATTCTCCAAGACAATCGCCACCACTAATGGATCAACTACCATTCGCCGTTGATCCTCGCCGTCAATCGCTTGTTTCTCATCTGACGACTACGCCTCGCCGTTCACCATCATTCGCTATCACAATCATACTTACCAATAAATGATATGTTGTTTCCTCTTTATGTAATCTGTAATCCATCTAAGATTTTTTCAAAATACATAGTGGAAGATTTTACTGCCAATTTTTTTTCTGAGGTTTTCATATAAGAGTTCACTTTAAATATCGTATGTGATTTCACAATTTAAGAACTTTCATTCTACTGTAATTCTAGCAGGTAACACTTATATTATATCAAAAAATTTTATTTTTCTTAAAATTTAACTACATAGAAATTATGTTTGACATAAAGTTTGATGGTTATATCATGAAAAAAATTCAACAAAATTTGTAATTTTTATTTTAATCCTATTAAAATTAAATCTCACGTAACAGCTTATTATTGAATCTTTATTTAGAATGTATTATTTACGACCAATAGTTTCAAAATGATCGTATCCCGTTTGAGAATTCAAAGGTAATCAGATCGTTCCTCCCTTCTCCACGTCACAGTTGAGTATAAATCCACTTAGAATATGCCACGTGTTAACTATTTAATATGAATCGCTGGATGTTCCACGCAAGATAGATCAACCATTCTGAATAGTTTTCTGTTCTCCACGTCACACCAGTGGGCAACTCCACTGAAAGCATGCCACGTGTCACAGCCAGCGATATGAACCGTCAGATGTTCCACGCAGGATAGATCAGACGATTTTTCACGGCGAGATTCAAAGCCATGTCGTCGGCCGAGTCGTCCTCTCCGAAGACTGGAAGGCGTATTTAGATCTCAAGCGAGCGAGAAGATCGCCTTCCAAGAATTGCAGGATTTAGTTTCTAGATTGTTCTGTCACGGCTGAGCGCCATGAGGAAATGGGCGATCCCTTCCGCTCTTCTTCTACTGATCATCTTGTCTACCATTCCGGATCATGGTAAGTTATGGCGATTTGATTTAGGTTTTAGTGAGAGGGTTTACGTTTATGAACTTCTGCTTTCGCCACTTATGTTTTCTGCAGGATTTTTTTTGGTTGATCGCTGATAATTTCGGTTTGGAACTGGATTTCACTTGTATTTTGTTTGGATCTGGCAGGTCGTAAGATTCAAGCGAATGCAGAGGACAGTGGCGATGCAGATGAGCTTGAGAATCCGCCGAAGGTGGAGGAGAAGCTCAGAGCTGTCCCTAGCGGAGTGTCCACGGACTCTGATGTCACAAAGAGGTTTAGATTTGACTATTTTTACTTCCAACATGCCGGATCAGCTTTGGATTGTCCTTTTTTTTCTGGTGGTGCAGAAAGATGAAAATTTATTGCCGATCTTTCTTGTTAAATTTACAGAGAGTCGGAGTCGATCACAAGGGGCAGTCTGCGTAGTGGTTCGGAGAAGTTTGAGTTCCAGGCGGAAGTGTCACGGTTGATGGATATAATCATCAACTCTCTTTACAGTAACAAAGACATCTTCTTGAGGGAACTCATTTCTAATGCCTCTGATGTGAGTAGATGGCTCCTCTTGTAGTGCGGTCAATGTGTATATGAAGTTATAGTTTTGTTGAGATTATTTCACTTATTTAATTTGAAAAATAGGCGCTGGACAAGATCAGGTTCCTCTCGCTCACAGATAAGGAGGTCCTAGGGGAAGGTGACAATGCAAAACTTGAGATTCTGGTTGGTAGAACTGCGTTACTGTAATACTGGATTATTGATTTAAATGAAAGTGCTTCAATGATAATGATAATAAATGTGTTCTATTGTGCATTGCAGATTAAGTTAGATAAGGAGAAAAAGATTATTTCCATTCGGGACAGAGGTATTGGTATGACGAAAGAAGATTTAATTAAAAACTTGGGAACCATAGCCAAATCTGGAACTTCAGGTATTACTTGCGGATTAGTGAACTACTATAAGTATTTTTCTATCTGTTTTCGATGATTCTATCAGCCAGTTGACGGCATGCTTATCATAATTGTTGTTTTTTCATGGTTGCAGCTTTTGTGGAGAAGATGCAGGCAAGTGGTGATCTCAATCTGATTGGACAGTTTGGTGTTGGGTTTTATTCTGTATATTTGGTAGCTGACTATGTGGAGGTCATTAGCAAGCATAATGATGACAAGCAGTAAGGATTTTGTTCTCTTTGATGCATCAATTTAATCCATAGGGCACGGTTCATACCTATTTGCTGTTTTTATAATTATTTGATGAACCTGTTTTCTTCTTTCGCTCCAAAGGTATGTTTGGGAATCTAAAGCTGATGGTTCCTTCGGTATTTCTGAAGACACATGGAACGAGCCTTTGGGCCGTGGAACTGAAATTCCTCCATCTTAGAGATGAAGCAAAGGAGTATCTAGATGACAATAAGCTGAAGGTGAGCATAACAGATTGCAAAATTTTAAGCCAGCTTTCTTAATTTACTTGTCGATGTTGCTTACAACGATTGTGTTCTTAGTCAACTAATATTACATTAAATTTTTTTTTTCCATGGAGTTGTGGTAATCTATCTAGCCTTAGCAAACCTCAATTAGGAAGGCTCTTATATTTTGTTGGTTTAGCTTGTCATTGGTAGACAAATATCTGATACACACACATCCTTGTGATCTTGTTAAGCATTCAAAATTTAGAACTCACTTGCAATGTAGCCTTCGATCTTCCTCATATTTTTTGTATTCTATTTGACATTAATTTTTGAACTGCTTATGCAGTTCTCTTTAATCCTTCCTTGTACATGCTTAAATCTCCTAAGTTTTTTTTTTCTACTACCTTATTTTCAATAGATGCTATTCATGCCATCCCGTAATAGAATGATTTTCAAGTTATCATTCTTAGTTTGTCACATATCCACATGAAGTAACTTCAAGGCACTTCTTCATTTTAACCCTGCTCTAGAAGTTACATCCTAGTGTATATCTCATTTGTTTTTATAATAGTTCTGAGATAGTTGAACATGATAATTAATAGTATAATACCTACTGGAAATTATATTTCATATGATCATTTTTTAGTTTTACTAATTCAAAATTACTTATTTCTAAAATATTTTTTCTTTTATTTAAATTTTAATTTATTTCAATAGTGGGCTCACTTATTATAACAATATTTTTTGTAAAAACAAACCATTCATCAAGATACACCAATTTGAATACTCGTTGTAGGAATTTCAATGATCAAAACTGAAACATGCAAATTCAATACTAACAATTGATGTTAAGCATTATAATTGAGTGCTTTTGGCCACTCCAACTTTTAGTATGCATTAATGCTTTATAGGACATACTTTTAATAATTTTAACATTTCTTTGAACAATTTTTTGGATTGTTGCGTGCCAAATCAATTTAAATATTATTTGGTCATGATTATTTATGTCCAATAACAATATGTGATCCATTCTTTATTCTCTATGTTGTTCTATTTCATTTGTTACTTGATGAGTGAAGAAGCATGCAAAAGACTGCTGTGTCTTATGTCATTGACATTTGCATTTTATTCCAAAAAATTGTATCCTAGTTGAATTTGACCAAGTCAATAGTTCAAATGGATTCTTTTGTAAACTTATGAAAATAACTCTATAAGACATCCCGTTTGGTTGAATTCAGCTCAAAATAGCATGTCTTTATTCCAATTTCAGCGAATGGCTATTAATGTCTCTAAAATATGAAATAATCTCAACACTTTTTTTTTTTTTTGAATTTTTCAATTGAAAGTTCTTAGAACCCCAAATTCATGAAAGTTTGTTTATTTATTGATGTATGATATTTAAAAGCTATAGAGGGTTACAATGTTTTCTTCTAGAAGATTATAAGATTGGATGGTAGGGCATTTTATTTCCTCACAAGGTCCCTGCTATCTACTATTTTTGCATTTCTGGGTAATTGTGACTTCACTACAATTTACCAAAAAAATGCTTTTACTAGTAAATTTATTAAATACAATGGCAATTTTTTAAAGGCTACGTTTGGTTGCCAAATGTCTCATTAAGTCTTTTGGATTAAACCATAAATTCTTTTTTGCTTTCTGGTGTAACTTGTATAAATAAGATATTTGATTGCACATATCTGTACTTCACATACTTGATTGAGAAGTCTGTAACATCCATCTTGTATGCGTTATACTAAAGTGAGCACAAAAGTATCTACCAGCTCATTATATTGGAATTATTTTAATTTCATTTTAACTTAAATCTTATGTATTTTTATTATTGAAATGTAAAAGGCTTAAATCTGTTTAGTTTATTTTTCTAAGAAGCTTGATATTGATCTATTATGCTCTTTCTTAATTTCATTTCATCATTACATTCATTAGTCTTATTTTTTGCAAGTTTTTTTTCCCATTTCATAGCCAAGTTACATTTGTTATTTTCCTTTTCCTTCATTAACCTTCTTTACGAATTCTTCTTTCATCTTATTTGTGCATCTTCTATAGCCAAGTTACTTTTGGTGTCTATACCTTTTTTATCATCCTTCTTCATTAGTTCTCTTCTATAATCATATTAGGGCATCTTCTATCATCCCAATCCATCTAATTGTATTTTTCACATACTTGTGTTTAATAGTTGCTACGCACTCATTTTTTAATTTAATTACTTTCAACTTTGTTCTTGTTAGTTTTGCTACCATTCATGTTAGCATTCTCATTTCTATTGTGCTCAACTTAGTTTTATAGGACTTGTTTATTTTCTAACAATTTGATCTATATGATATAATCTATCTATTTGCAATTTTATAGAATTTTATATCTTTTAAGTCACTTTTTTATCATATAATTGTTTGGGATCCTTGAGACACTTCATTTTAATTATTTTAAGCTCAGCTATGCATGCTCTTTGGATAATAAAATTTTCTACTTAATGACAATAACTAAGGCTTCATTCATTGAGTGGTTGCATCTTATCTTTTAAACAAATGTTTAAAAATGCGACATAAGAAATTAGGGCGTTTTTGTCATAGCGAGATGAGGCATAAGCCATGATGCGGATTGAGGCGTAAGCCTCAAAATAAGAAATTATAAATAATTCATAAAAATGATAAATTATTAATATATTCACCTAATTTTAAATATCAACATAAAATATAAAATTGGAATGAAATTTTATGTAAGCACTTGTTTAAAATTTAATGTGCAATAAGGATCAAGATCTACAACAGTTATATCATCACTTTCATCATTTTAAAATGAATCATTGTATGTAGTAATTTTAATCGTCGAAATATGTTGTATCATCTTCATAATTTTCTTAACTATTACAACTTTATTCTTACTCTTTGTAGCAGTTAACAACCTACTCAATATAATTTTAAATAAAATAATAGATTAATAACACAAGAAAGATAGAGACATTGTTCTCGCTCATATTGTTTGGAGGAGAAAAGTAACAGTTGCTTGCATAATCTGGGAGACGAACTGCTCAAAATTGAGACTCTAATTCACGTGAAACGGTAAGGTAAATAGATAAATCAGTAGAATAATTTATAAGATATATTAATTATAATTATTATTTATAAAAAATAAAGTGAGGTGCCGATTCAAAGCATCTCAAGGAGTTAAGCCCAAAGACATAAGCCTCACTTGAAAATGGCGTAAGCCTCGCTAGATTAAGTGAGGCTTAAACATGAGGGCACTCTTTATGTGCCTAAATTAGAACAATATTTTAAACAATATTTTAAACAATCCTTAAGATTTTCTGCGAGCATAGAGTAAAAATTTTATGGATATCTGCTTCGGTTCTATTTGTAGCCCTGCTTGTCCATTGTCGCATTGATTTTTCTTGTCCGGGAAACTTTCCGACCATTTATTAATCACCATACATGGTAGAGGAAGAATTGTTACTTCATTATAAATTGTTTCAATCTTTCATTTGAATCTCGGATTAATATCTTCAATTGTAGCAATAACTTCTGTAACTTTATTGAGCTTAGTATGGAAGTTGATTATGTTGAAAGCATTTGACTTTCTAGAGGGTAATCTCCTCTGACCAAAAAGTCGTTTAAGCATTTATTCAATTCTCAATCAATTATTTTTAAAGAATAATTGTAGAAACACTGAGCCTCTGAAGTGACTCAAGGAGCAATATCTAACTTCAGGTCCCCATAATGACTGATAGTTTTCATTACGAGGATCTGTAAAATGGATTCACCTTCCCATCTCCCCTTTTGTTTTCCAAAGATATGTTTAACTAGGCTTGATTTTGAAAGTTAATTTAGGAATTTCAATTGCTTTTGTGTTAGTGTCTTACATACATTGCCATAGATTTGAGGATGATAAGGTATTTAATAAACTAGAGTTAGGTTAAAAAGGGTAGATTGGTAAGTTTTACCAGAGAATCTCTTCTTCATTGTAGAAATCCAAGAAAGTTGACTTGTTCGATGTTGGCATGTGTCTGTTTTCTCCTTGGAGGAGCATAGGCTCAACAGATGAGCTGCTATACGTGAAATAGTAGCCTAAATACATGTCTCTGCGTGTTACCTCCAAATAAAGCATTTCATAATGAACTTTTCAAATTGATTATTCTTTTTCTAACTGATAATTATCATGAACTTGAATTTGAAGTGCAATAATCATTAAATCGCCTTTAATTTAGCTTAATCTTGTTTTAAATTGAGCAAAACAGTTCATATATATACGTATATTTTTATTGCATCCATGGATAACCATGAGTTGGTACAATAACAAAACTGGAAAATTGGATGACAATATTAAAGATTATTCATAACCATTTTTGCCTTTTCTTTTATAGTTGCTTAACAACCTACTTATAGCATATTTCACAGTTAAATGTGTTAACATTTAAAAAGGATTATCAAACTTACCTATTTTCGGTAATAGGTATTTATAAAACATAAATAAAAGGGTTAATACCTTGATATTTTATTAATTAGCATTAGTTTTGTCCGATCCTAAATTAGTGGTCCAAATTGTTTGTTTAATTTTTAATAGATTTTAATTCAAAGCATTTCATGTTTAAGTTTTATAATAAACTGAAGATAAATTTTATGTTTAACCAATGTTATAGATTGGATTTTGTTTAACGAACTTAAGGGATGTGGTCACTTACCAAAGAAGATCCAGCGCTCATTTATTAATGAATACTTGATTACCAATGCCTGAGTATTGGAAGAAATAGATTAGTCATAAACATGAAAGAACTACTTTTTCTTGCTAGGCATATCAAGTTCTCCCTCCTTTACCTGGCTTTGCATCTCTCTCTCTCTCTCTCTCTCTCTAATGCATAAATGCACATGCCCACACACATCCGCACGCACCATAAGGTTTTGTGCTTTTGGCATCAATATGGATAATGATTACAAAATATACTTGTCCAGAGGAAAAACCTGAATGTCTAATAATCATTTCTAACCTATAAATTCTTGCAAGAAAGTTCTAATTTGGGATTGACTGAATTTTATTTTATTTTCAACTTAAAACCTTTGAGGAAAAAACTAATTTAAGTGTTGAATTCTGTTACCCCTAGTTTTTGTTTGGAATATTAAGTTCTTCTAAACTATGTTGCTCAATCATTTGTATTGCCTATTGGGTGCAATTTATCTTTGTAGAATAGTTAGTCTTGCAGTTTGTGTAGTTGGAAACTGAAAGACAAGACAAAAACACACGGGATAAAATTGGAAGAAAGTTGATCAATCTATCTTTTCCTTTTTTTGTTCTTCCTCTGAGAACATTGTCTATGCTTTATCCAAGTATCTGTCTCCATGATTTCTAACAAAATGGTTATGATAATCACTATCTCTTATGTTCCATGTAAGTCATTTCATTAAAAGGTGGTCATCTACTTGGTTTTCTTGGTTGCTTGACAATTGTATAATTGAGGATATGAAAATGGGGGTGTCATGGATACCTTCTAATTAGCTTTTAATATTTGACTTTTAGTTCTTGATCTCACATCTCTTGCGTCTTATTTCAGGAGTTGGTCAAGAAGTATTCTGAGTTTATCAACTTCCCAATTTATCTCTGGGCAAGCAAAGAGGTGGATGTGGAAGTTCCTTCTGATGAAGAGGAGTCTGGAGACGAAGAAGAATCATGTACGCATTTGTAATATCAAAGCTTGATTTAACTTGTTGAATTTCGATGTAATTTCACTAGTTTTTGTGGAACTTTTCTTTATATTCTGTCAACTTTTTGGTGAATGTTTTCCATGTTTTTTTTTGGTCAATACAGCTGAAACATCCAGTACAGACGGAGAAACAGAGGAGGAAGAAGCTGAGTCAAAGCCTAAGAAAAAGACTGTTAAGGAGACAACTTATGAGTGGGAGCTTCTGAATGATATGAAAGCAATTTGGCTCCGCAATCCAAAGGAGGTTACTGAAGAAGAATACATAAAATTCTACAATTCTATATCAAAGGTTAGATTCAACAACATTGCCATTTAATTTAATAACAAGAAGAATATGTTTCTTTTATTTTTGAGAAAAGATGTTTGTTATTTATTGTTCACATATGTTATCATTGTTTTATATTTTTCAGGATTTCAGTGATGAAAAACCTTTGGCTTGGACTCACTTTATTGCTGAAGGTGATGTAGAATTTAAGGCCTTGCTTTTTGTTCCTCCCAAGGCGCCTAGTGATCTCTATGAGAGCTATTATAATACCAAAAAGTCCAATCTGAAGCTTTATGTTAGGCGAGTGTTCATTTCAGATGAATTTGATGAGCTTCTTCCCAAGTTCCTAAACTTTTTGAAGGTAAATACAACATTTTTTTTTTATTCCTGTTAGCTTAGGTGCGATTCATTACTTGTTTCTTTGGAACTAAAAAAGCCCCCATTAATTGTTTTTATAGGGTCTGGTTGACTCTGATACGCTCCCACTTAATGTTTCACGAGAGATGCTTCAACAACATAGCAGCCTGAAGACGATTAAGAAGAAATTAATACGCAAGGCCCTTGATATGATTCGGAGAATCGCTGAAGAAGATCCTGATGAATATTCCAACATAAATAAGACTGGTATAGGTTCTTAGCCAATTTCAGGTTCTTTGCATTTTATTTGAATTCAAGTTTCTGAGATGCAGTTATTAATTAGTGAATCCTTTGAAAAAAATGATGCAGAGAATTCAAGTGAGAATGAAGAGAAAAAGGGTCAGTATACAAAATTCTGGAATGAATTTGGCAAATCCATAAAGCTTGGCATCATTGAAGATGCGCAAAACAGAAATCGTCTTGCTAAGCTTCTCAGGTTTGAGAGGTAAGGCTTTGTATTTTGTTCTTTACTGTTTTTACCGAGGTTGTTTTATCCCATGTTTTCCTATAGTCTGAGCTGTCTTACGGTGATATCAAGCAAGTGAAGCAACATGATTCTTACGCTATATTTTTCTTGGATTTCAGCACAAAGTCAGATGGGAAGCTTATTTCATTGGATGAGTACATTTCTAGAATGAAACCCGGACAGAAGGACATTTTCTATATTACTGGAACCAGTAAAGAGCAGTTGGAGAAATCTCCTTTCCTTGAGAGACTCACAAAGAAGAACTATGAGGTAATAATGGCCTCTAATTCTATCACTTTCTATAAGATTAGAATGATAATTAATTTTTTTATTGTTATTTGTTAGATAGGTAGTGACAACCAGTGTAAAACTTGTCGAAATAATCATGACATGAATCCTTTAAATCATTGTGTTAATCTTGGGAAGTCCACGG
Source organism: Cymbidium sinense (assembly GCA_021442155.1). Taxonomy (NCBI): domain Eukaryota; kingdom Viridiplantae; phylum Streptophyta; class Magnoliopsida; order Asparagales; family Orchidaceae; genus Cymbidium; species Cymbidium sinense. The sequence continues at coordinate 265,083,858 of CM038214.1, read as the reverse complement.
AAGCTATATGACTTGAATACATAAAAAAATGTGCAGATGCAAAGGCACCATGTAGTGTTAAATAAGCAATTCCCACATTATGGACGGATGCGCAAAGAAGTTAGTCCAAAACTAGAATTAGGTTAAGATCTCTTGGAATATACTCTTAGGTAAATTAATGGAATTAATAGATATTATGATTCATAGAAAAATAAATATTTTATGTATTCAAGAAATTAAATGGGTTGGGGAGAAGGCCATGGAGATTGATAGTTTAGGTTTTAAACTTTTGATATTGGTAGAATTGACTAAAATATTGTAGGTGTGATTATAGATTAAAGTTTGAAGGATAATGTTATAAATATTAATAGATGTGTAGATAGAATTATAACTTTGGTATTCAGGTATAAGATTATTGGTAGAAGTCGAACTAGAAATGGTGTAGGTGTGATTATATATAAAAGTTTGAAGGATAATGTTATAAATATTTAATAGATGTGTAGATAAAATTATAGCTTTAAAGATTTATTGTGCAAGATTATCAATGTTATAAGTGTTTATACTCTAGTAGGTTTGGATGTAAGCTCAAAGAAAATTTTGGAACAAATTGTAGAGATTAATACAAAAGATACCTTGAAGAAAAAAATATTTATTGTAGGAGATTTAAATGGATATGTTGGTAGAGTGGTAGAAGATTTTAAAAGTGTTGAGTGGTTATGGATTTAGTGATTAATGAAGAAGGTAGGTATATTAGATTTTTTACATGATTTTGTAGTTCTAATATTTTATTTAAGAAAAAAAAAGATCATATTATTACTTATAAAATGGATCTAGAAAATACGATTGATTATTTTTAATGAGAAAAATAGATCGCTTTAGATTGTAAATATTATAGGTCATTCCAAGTGAAAGTTTAAGTCTAACATCGATTGTTAGATTAGATTTTAAGATGAAAGATTATAAGAGGAAAAATAAATTAAATTATTCTCCAGAATTAGATGGGGACACTTAAAGAACAAATAAAAATATTTTAAGAAGACTACTGAACTTAGAATTTAAGATGTTCATAAAGAAAATATTATGTGGAAAAAGTATAGTGAAATTAAGCAGTTGTTAAAAATGTCTTGGAGAATCAAAGGAAAACTTCTTTAATAAAATAGTTGGTGGTGGAGTCGAGTGTGCGAAAAGATAAGAAATAAAAGATTGTTATAAAATTTGGTTTAGATGAAAGATTTAGAATTAAAAGATATAAAGTACACGGAGAGATTTTAAAAAAGAATATATGATCAAAAAAAATTACTTTTATTGATTTATCTGATAGATTAGATCTAAAGAAGGTGAAAGATGTATGTATAAGTTAACCAAAGAGACAAAAGTAAAGAATTAGTGAAGTGTAAGGATGAAGATAATAAAATATTTTTTTTTAGAAAAGATATTGAATTAGGTGGAATATTTTGATAAACGCTTCAATGAAGGATCCGAAATGTACGATTGATTTTAGAAATATTATGACAAAAATAAAGAATTTTATTTTTCGTCAGATAGTAAATCTAAAGTTAGAAGTTTTAAAGAAAATGAAATGTGGAAAGCGGTAGGACCGATATTTCAATAAAGTGTGAAAATGTTTAGGAGACCAAGGAATTTCTTGCTTACAAATTTTTTTAATGTTATTTTAAAGACTAAAAGATCGATGAGTGGAGAAAGAGTTTATTGGTTCCTATATTTAAGAATAAAGGTGATACACAAGAGTGCAAATTATGGAGGAATTAAGTTAATGTGTCATACATTAAAATTATGGGAAATTGAGCACGAGTTACGATGTGATACAAAGTTTTTATCGTTTGGTTTCATTATGTAGATCATTATGGATGTTATACATTTGTTAAGAGGTTTGATGGAGAAGTATAGAGAAAGTAAGGAGGATTTACATATGATATTTATTGATTTAGAAAGCTTATGATAAAATTTCAAGATGTTCTTTGGAGAGTTCTAGACGAGAAATGAATTATTAATTATATTCAAGTCATTAAGGATATGTATACTAGAATGTTACTTGTGTCCAAACACAAGGAGGATTGACAAAATATTTTCCATTTCAATTGGATTACACCAAGGATCACTTTAAGCCCTTATCTTTTTTTGCTTTAGTTATGGATGTTCTTATTAGGCATTTAGAAGATGTACCTTGGTGTATGTTTTTTTGACATTCTTCTTGTTGATAAGACTAGAGAGGGAGTCCAAGAGAAACTTGAATTATGGAGGTCAATATTAGAGTTTAAAGGTTTTCGTTTAAGTAGATCTAAAATTGAATATATAGAGTGTAATTTTAGTTGTAGAAGTTTTAGTGGTAGTGTTGTGACATTAGGTGAACAAGTCATTAATAAGAGTGGCGATTGATATTTAGGCTCTATTGTTCAAAATGATGAAATAGATGGAGATGTTATTAGTAGAATTCAAGTTGGATGGTTGGCGTGGAGGAATGCATCCTGTTGTGTGATAGAAAAGTTTCACTTAAACTTGGAAAAAATTTTATAAGATGGTGGTAAGACCACGCAATGGCTTATGGTGCGAATGTTGGCCAATAAAAGAGAAACATAAGACTAAGTTAAGTGTTACAGAGACGAGGATGCTCAGGTGGATGAGTGGCTTTACTCTTAGAGATAAAATGCGAAATGAGTATGTTAGGGAAAAAGTTGGAGTAGCTCCGTTGGCAGATAAGATTAGAGATAGTCGCCTTAGATGGTTTGGCCACATAAAGCGTCAGTCAATGACCAGTTGGGAGTAGATCATTAGATTTGCTTTATGTTAAAAGATAGAGGTAGACCTAAAAAGACTTGGTTAAGATGTATAAAAAATGACCTTAGTATACTTGAATTAAATGTGAATTTGACACATAATAGGCTTGTTGTTGTTGTTGTTGTTGTTGTAGTGTTATTTGTTAGATAGTTATTGTTTAGCTTATTTGTTTTTTTATTGTTCCTAAACATGAAATGCATGAGATGTGTATCTTTTATACCCAACTAAATATAAAATTGAATTATGCATAATATTAGAGTACCTAGCCTTTACTTCAAAATTTAGCAAATTTTGTTCACCTCCAATAACACAAAAATGAAGAAATGTTAAAGAATAACTTGAGAGAGATGTTCCTCTTTGTACAAAAATTAGAGTCCATTCCATTTTTTAAAATTTCTATCTCTATTTTCTTTCCTCACCCAATTACACTTGATTAAATAACTCTCTCCCTCTCTCTCTTACTGGTGCCACTGACCACCCTCCCTCATCTGCACCTTCTGATTTTGCTCACCTTAAGATGCTTACCTCTTTACCGTCTCACTTGCCCACTCCTATTCAATCGTGTCACTAAGCATGCTTCTAATTCCTGGTTTCAGTATGCCTTAATGCATAAATTATTTTCTCATTTCAGGTCATTTTCTTTACCGATCCAGTTGATGAGTACTTGATGCAATACCTGATGGACTACGAAGACAAGCATTTCCAGAACGTGTCCAAGGAAGGCCTGGAGCTTGGGAAGGACTCCAAGAACAAAGATCTGAAGGAGTCCTTCAAGGCTCTCACCAAATGGTGGAAGAGCACTCTTTCCAGTGAGAATGTTGACTCTGTAAAGATCAGCAACCGTCTGGACAACACTCCCTGCGTTGTGGTCACATCCAAATATGGGTGGAGTGCAAATATGGAGAAGATCATGCAGGCACAGACCCTATCTGATGCTAGCAAGCAAGCTTACATGCGCGGCAAGAGGGTTCTGGAGGTTAACCCAAGGCATCCCATTATAAAGGAATTACGGGAAAGAGTTGCTGCAGATCCCGAGGTAATACAAGTATTTCATTTAGTTAATCTTGCTCTATTTATAAAGGCGAAGATAGTGGACAAAATGAGAGATTTAATTGAAAAATGTTTAAACAACTTTTTGATTTCAAATAAGTGTTGATAAATGATCATTCTGCAGTAAACAAGCAAGTAAAATCTTTATAATATATAGCAGAGGACTTCCGGTCGCTATATAGAGCGTGAAATAAAAAAAGAGATATAATAGAAAAAAGATATTAGAGACAAAGAAATTTTAATAATATAGTGTGGGACTTTTGGTCGCAATAGAGAATAAGAAAAATATGAAAGAGACATAATAGAAAAAGAATTAGATACCAAGAGAGGTGTATTTTTAAATTTTTAAAAGAATGTGAATAAAAGAACATTTGAATAAAAGAACATTTTTGAGTATGGAAGATGGTAAAATTTTTAAAAGAAAAGGAAATAAAAGAAGTTTCTCCGTGCAAATGCAAACTTGGTAAGTTTTTCTTTCTTTCATTTAATAATATAATAAAATATAAATTAGTGGTGATCTCTATCATTGTTTTAAAATTTTTAAGTCCATGAATGTCCATCCATTGAAATATTAAGCTCAATTTTCGTTGTAATATGTTTTATTTGAGGTTGGTGAAGTTATTTTACTTCCTATTTCATTTATTTATAAATATATTAGTCATTTATCTTACAATGATTTATTTTAACTGCAACACTATTAAAATGCCTGTGATCTTCTTACAGGATGAGAGCTTGAAGCAGACTGCAAGGCTCATTTATCAGACGGCATTGATGGAGAGTGGTTTCAACTTGCCTGATCCGAAGGACTTCGCCAACAGCATCTACGGTTCCATCAAGAAGAGTCTCGACATTACTGCAGATGCAGCTGTGGAAGAAGAAGAAGAAGCTGAAGAAACCGAAGCTGAGGCTGAAGAGAAGAGTTCCGCTACCAAGAATGATGCTGAAACTGAGGAAAGCAACGAGGAGGCTGATTTCTCAGTCAAAGATGAATTGTAGAAGAAAGAATCTTAGTATATGTTTTTGGAGATAAAGGTCGAACCCTTCTTTTTTTCTGTCTGAATGTGGGGGTGTTTGATAGAGTCTCCTGGGTTACAGCCACACCCCCCTGCCCCAAGGTAGGAGAAGCTCCCTAAACCGTCTGATCTCTTTTTTTAAGAGTGTGATCGGAATAACTTTTTGAGGTATTTCCTTATGATCCTTTTTAACTAATTGTACTTTTGATGAACTTAAAAATTTTCCATCCTTAAATTTAGTAATGTACTTTTTAAATTTAATTATTTTGTTTTTCCTGCTTTGTTTGATGATATTCTTCTGACTGCTACTATCATTCTATGCATTAAATCTCAAAGACAGTTCACACACACGCATGTTATCTTCCAATTAATTATATCTTTGATTATTATGATCTGCAGTTTTATCCCAACTATTTGTGGCGGTTTTTATGAATCTTTATTTCATTTGCTTATTTGTTGTTTTTATGAAGTGCTGCTTGAGGCGTTTGATGTTATTTTTTCGCATCATTTCAAATTTCTATCAATTTTATGGTATTTCTGCAATCTTTTTTCTTATCTATTCCTTTGATATTACTGTTGAGTGTGTTTCTGGTCATCTTCAGCCAGTCTGCCTCCATATCAGAGCTCTACCTTCTAATAGTGATACAGCAGCAATAATGCAATTATGTTTTAAAATTTAAGTCAATAAGCAAATCCTTTCCGATCCCCGTAATCATCAACTTCGAAGCTCTATAGTTTAATTTTCTTAAATGACAGTGAGGAAGGTAAATCAAATTGTACAGCCTTTGCATACTGGAATATTTTGTACGAAATAGTTGAGTTTTGATGAAGAAAGTGAAGGTTTTAATGTATTCTTTTTCTTCTTAGTCGTCGGCTAAGGCTTTTCATTAATGGATGATATTATTAATCCTTTTCATTTGTATGTATGATAGTGGAGATCATTGCAAAGGTTTGTATCAATTATTTTACTTTGATTATGCTTACAAGCTATACAGAGCTTGTGGTTTTTAGTAGGGGTTGACCCACATATAGCAAAGGATGGGCAATTGGTCACACTCAATTTTGATATTTTTTTTAATAAGTTATACATATATATATATATATATATATATATATATTATCTTGAAAAAATGTACTCACTCTCGGCAAGGACATTTGCTTTGGTTCAGCTCTTTAATTTTGGACAATTCATATTTAGAGTTTATTTGGGATAATTCTAGTTGTATGAAAATATTATGATGGAGTTATTGTTGAGAAGTTATGATGGGTATTACATTTTTATTTTTACTTTAGAAAAATTAGATCATAATTTTCCAGCATTCATTGCATTATATTTAGATATTATTAGAAAATGCAGTTTTTTCATTGTAACTTCTTCAATATGTAGCTTCTCAGATGTATGCGGTGCAGTTTGAATCACACCGTAGGTAAAAAGTTATCTCAAACACAAGGTATGTTTAGGACAATTACAATTGTATGAAAATGTAGTGACGGTGGAGTTGCAGAAGAAGCTATGGTGGATATATATATATATATATATATATATTTTTTTTTACAAAAGTAAAATCTTAATTTTGTAAAAGCTTTTACAGATAGTCAGGTCAGATTAAAAAATATAACTTTTTCATCGTAGATTTCTTAATACATAGTTAAAATATAATTTAAATGCAGTGTCTCAAATAACATCGATGTATGATGCAGATCGCACCGCACTGAGATTGCCAACCCAAACGGTCATTAGTTCCACAATGATGACTTAAGAGGCTCAAAAGAAGTCTATCATAAAAACTGAATGAATATAAGGCTATAAGCGTAAAATTAAATCATTTTGTGCAAATATTATTTACAGTTTTCGTTTAGTTTTGTGATCAAACCTAGAATTGTTGGGGTTTGATTTCATTTTTCTTCAGTTTATTCCTAACAGGTCCGTCTTAAAGCTTGAGTTGGCGACAATTTTTTGCTCCTGAAATGTTAAAAAGTTTCTGTGCTGCTATTAATTAAGGGCATCAGTTTTTACTGCTTAAGCAGGAAGCTGAATTAAGAGCATCAGCCTTTAGTTGTTAAAAGTAGCCTCCTAACAACAATTTTCATATGATAAAACATTAAGTTCATATCATGAAATTGAAAATAATTAAGCTTCCTCCAAAATAATGATTTAGCCTTATTCAATTATGACAAATCATTTTAAAAATCATCTTTAAAATATCTTCAAATAGTGATCCAAACTCGTTAGAATAATCTATGAATCGTCTTTGTACCATCATCAAATTATCTTTGAAGCATCTTTAAATCATCTTTGAATAATCTCCAAATCATGATTCAAAGATGATTTTATTATAGTTTGAAGATAGTTCAAAATGTTCGAAGTGATTTGTCAAATATGGTTTGAAGATAGCTTGATGTTGATTTATATATAAATTGATAATGTTTTGAATATTGTTTGATCATAATTCAATGATGGTTTGAATCTAATATTAACAAATTTGTATTAAGTATTGTGATGTATGACAACGTCTTATGTTTAGGATTTAGAGTATGAACATTATATTCAAATTAGATGCAAACGAGTTGAAGTTTTGTTCATATTTGACTCATTTACATGTATTCACATTTAAAATAAGTTAATAAGAAGTATGTTTGTGTTTGGCTCTATGTTGATTGTTTTGTTCGACTTAACTCGTGTAAAAAAATACTGTAACTTAATGCTATAAAATTAACATTCTAGAAATGGTAAAAAGATCAATAATCGTATAATAGAAAAATGCAATAGAACAAACAACCAATCATCCTCCAAAATAATAAGCATAATATTAATTACTTAAGATTAAGTTTATGAATACCAAATTAGTGTATCAAAATAAATGAAAGAAGAAAAAAAAAGAGAGGGTACTCTCCCTTCAATATACAATATAATAAGAAAAAATATGACTTCAATTCTTTTAATCATGAGCTGATTTCAAACCACAACATATCTTTATAGCAAATCAAGCACAATAAGACTACATTAAAGAAAATTATGAATGAAATATGACATTTATGGTAAGCATAATGCATTAGAGCAGATTTGACCTAAAATAAAATCCAAGAAGGGAGAGATCGATTAAGAGCTATTAAGACTTTCGTAATACTTGAGAATTAGAGTTAAGAATATACGACCACCACCGTATATTCTTAAGGCTCTCACAAGTTAAGCCTTTATTCTCTAGCACAGATGGAAGTCTCCTCTTAACAAGAGTGGAAGAATATGACATGCATGATATTATATATTCATTCATCCAGCTAAGGGGTTGCTCAAAATTTTATTATCTTGATTTAATTTCTAGGCTTTTATGTGAGGTTATGAGTTGTTTTAAAATTTTAGTTATGAGTTATTAATTGGTGTAGAAAAATTAATTTCATCCTAAGAGCCTATCGTATCCAGGCCGCACATTCAAACATCAAATATGAAGAAATTAGGAAAAGTTTGCAATTCTAGTGCGTAATCTAAACACAACATCAAACAATTTTATAGACTACCCTAAGAGAATAAAAGGTTGGTGCGGTCGGGTTAAGCAATTTGCACAGCAAAAGTATTTATATTTTTATTACATGACCACTTAAGCACAATTTCGTAAATATGATTAATAATCACATCAATCCATCTACAGGCACACTCTAACATCTAGTCTAAAATATTTCATAACAAAATAAAGTATAACATCATACATACAACGCCCTAAATTAGCACTAGAATTGGTGACTTAGTATTCTAATGTGTGTGCTTAAGGCTTGTGTGGCAAGACTTTACTAAGCTTATTTAGTTTAAATTTCAATTTGGAGTTTGAATTTGTTTAAATTTTACCTTTGGGTGATTTTAATTTAAATGATTTAATGATTTATTTTTATTTTTATTTCACTTTTATTTGGTTAAAATGATGTTTAGGTTTTCAAGAATGAAGAGTAGAATGAATTCTATTTGTAGATAGAACTCACCCTATTCTACATCCTAACTCCTAAAGAGTCTAACTAAGGTCATTAAGTATCTTAATTAGTCCATTTGAATTTGTGCAATTCATTTAATTTGATTAATTTGATTTGATTTAGAATTTAGAATTTGAGTTTGTTTAAGTATTTGATTGATTGATTTTAGATTAGATGTTTTGGTATAATTACATCTTGATAATTCAATATCCTTAATATCTAATGAAGTTTAAGTTTGTTTAAATTCATGTATTTTTGATTGATTAATTTTAGATTAGATATTTTAGTTTAATTAAATCTTGATAATTCAATATCCTTAATCTCTAATGAAGTTTAAGTTTGTTTAAATCAATGTGTTTTGATTGATTAATTTTAGATTAGATGTTTTGGTTTAATTAAATCTTGATAATTCAATATCCTTTTAAATTAATATCTAATTCTTTTCTTTGATTATGGTTATGTGACTTAATTTTATGTTTATTTTGATTTGATTATGGTTCATTTATTTGTAGTTTGATTGGATTAGATTAAATTTTATTTTGATTTTAATTGAGTTTGATTCTTTGTAATTAGGATTTTATTTTTAATCTCATCCATTTGTCATGATTTGTATTTTGCTTTCATTAGATAATTAATTAGTTTAACCTTTTTCAAGTAGGTTGAATGAGATTTGATTTGATTACATATTAAATTGATGAGAGTCTTTCTTAATTTAATTTAATTTGATTTGATTAGCTTTATTAGTCTATGGGTTTCTTAGGTACAATGTGATTATTAGTTTAATTAAGAAGTGTGTTTAGGTTTATTATAAAGATTTGTTTAATTTTCAATTCGATTACATATTTGTTTAGATTAATGATGTAATCAATGACTTAATAATTTAGGTTTAATTTAGGTTTTGATTAGTATTTAATTACATTTTAATGTTTGATTAAGCTTAGGTTTAATATGATTAGTTTGATTAACTTAATTAGTTTATTTAAGATGTGATCAAATTAATTAGTAGATTAATTAAGTGTTTGATTTGAATTTGATTTAAAAGTTAATTTGGTTCATTAAGATGATGGATTAATTCATTAAGTTTGATTAATTAGGCGTTTTTAATTGGATTAGCTTAAGGGTAATTAGTTTAATTAAGAGTGTGTTTAAAGTTAATATTAAATTAAATAAAGATTTATTTAATTTTTTAATTTGGTTTTATATTTATTTAGATTAATGATGTAATTAATGACTTCATGATTTATATTTAATTTAGGTTTTGATTGGTATTTGCATTTATGTTTGATTAAGCTTATGTTTAATATTATTAATTTGATTAACTTAATTAGTTTACTTGAGGGGTGTGATTAATTATTAAATTTAATTAGGGGTTTGATTTAAGCTTAATTTAAGAGTTAACTTTAATGTAATTTATTTAAATTAATTTGATTCATTAAGATGATGGATTAATTCATTAAGTTTGCATTAATTAGATGTTTGATTAATTAAGTTTGATTAAGGGTAATTAAATTTTTAAATCATTTGATTAATAAAAGGTTTGTTTAATTAGAGATTAATGACTTAATTACCCATATATGACTTATTTGATTTGATAGTTTTAATTAAGCATTTACCTAAATTTTATTGATTAAAGGGTTATCATTGTTATTATCATTTGATTAGATTAAGTGATTTAAATGTTTATTTTATTTCAGTTAAACTTGATTATTCATAATCATAGTTAGGTTTTATTTTCTTCATTTATTTTGTTCATTAGATTTCATTCATGTTTGATTTAGTTGTTAGGTTTATGTATTAATGGCTAATTAATTATCTTATTCCAAATGGATGTGATTTAATCATATGTTAATTAAGTTTACTTTAACTTTATTTGGTTTGATTTCATTTGATTAATAATAAACGATTATGATGTATTGGATTTATAATTAATCTAACTTTTTAGTTTACTTAATGATTAATTATTTTTAGTTTATTTATATTCATTAAGGAGTTTCATATGATTAAGATTCCATGCTTAGTGTAGGTTTAGTTATACTAGTTTGACCTATGTTAAAGTTTCCTAGATTTGTTTAATTTTAAGTTTGATTTAAGATTTAATCATTTAATTAAATTTTATTAACTTAAATAGGTTTAATCATATTTAATTTAACTTTTTTAGAGGATTATATGATATTTTGTAATTTGAGATTTGATTAATGATTGCTTAAGTTATTTCATTTATGATTTTAATTTATTATTAGATTATTATGAATTTCATTTTAATTAAGTCCTTAATTTGTTAAATTTTAATCTTAAATATTTATTGTAGGTTCATTAGAAGATCATATTATTATTATATTATTATTATTATTATTATTATTTAGGATCTTAAATGTTAAGTGAAGTGATTTAAGCCATTTTGAAGATTTTTGTAAATTTTTAGATTTTTTATTTGATCTATTTTATTAAAATAGACAATCTAAACTTAAAAAAATTTTCTCCCAAGTCTTTTTTTTACTTGAGATTTTATTATAGGTGTGCTTTCTTTCAATTCAAAATTTCAACTCAATCCGAGTTATATTTTTAGAGTAATTAATTAAACTTTATTTTTACTAAAACCTAAATTAAGCTCAAACCATTTATCAAAATTTGGCAATTTTTATGTTTATTGAATTCTTCTCAAAAAGATGAATCCAACAAGCCCTTATTTGTAATTTTTGTTAGGTATTTGATTTTATATGAATTTTTAAAGTTTCTGGTGATCTAAATAATTTTTAAAATCAAAAATTTGATTTTTCTATTCTTCAGCGTGCGTGCTGACGTGGCAAGACCACATGGCATACGGTGTGCGGTGCACGTGGCGTGGCACGCAGCGCCGCGCTAGCGATCATGGCGGAAGCCATGTGTGCGCGGTGGCGCGTGTTTGATCGGGCGTCCATCCGCGGATCATCGATCATCATGCATTCGAGCGGTGTCGCGATCGTGCCATCGATCCATGAACCACAAGATCGGGCGATTATAATGCATTTGAAGATATGAAGGCCTGAATCATGCGATCGACGATCCGATCGATCCCACAAGCGGATTGGGACTCTGTGCTGATAAGTAAAATGAGATTGGAGAAAATGAGAAATTATAAGTGAAAACTTGTCCAAATGGACTCATTTTTGCGTCGATTCATACCAAAAAACTTCTATTTCTAATTGAGATGATGCAAAATATAAAATGCAGGATTATCTAGGATAAATTTCTTAAATCATGCAAATAATCACAAATGAAGGATCCTAAGGTCGGCTATGATTTTTTTGAAAGTTACCTCACCGGGGATGATTTTCGACGGCAGTGATGACCCGAGTACGCTGTTGAGTGGGGGAAAAGGCCTTGGAATGAGCTTGGATCTTCGCTTTCACGTCAGAATGGTGTATTTTTTGGTGTTTGTCATTTCCTCACCGGAATCTACCCGATTTTGATGTTTTTGGCTTAAGAGAGATGGGGAAGTGGTGGCTGGTTGCTTTGGGGAGCTCTTGAGGGCTGAATAGTGGTTGGAGAAAGAGGAATGAAGCTTCATTTCCCCCCTCCTTTAATAGTGGCCGAAAATCTACATTTTTTTGAATTTTTTGGCTTCAAAGTGTTGTCATTTACTTGGGGTGGTTGGGATGGATGATGGATTGATTGAAAACTTTGGATTTTTACTCCAAAGTCCTCTCTTGCTGCTACATGATTAGCTCCATTGAATGCCATGGATGTGGGGGGCGAGTTGAATGCATGTGATGGGGAGAATTAAATAAGGTTGGGTGGAATCCTATGTGAGGCTGGATCCATGAGAGATTTAAATGGGTTGGGTTGATTTTGAGCTAATTTCAAATGGGTTTGGGTCAGGTTTGATCAGCCCCCAATGGGTCATGGCCTGGTTTCAAGGGATTTGGCTCAATCTGGGTCATATAGGTCACTTTGGGTCATATCAGGTTAGGTTGACCAATTGGTCAAATTAGGTCAAACCAAGGCTTATGTTAGGTTCACATGATAATTTGAAGAGTTTTGGTATGATCAATTTGATTTAATTTGACTTAGAATTGATTTTGGCTCATTTGGAATCAAATAGTTAAATGGGTCAAGTTGATCAAATGACAAAATTGACCAAATTGGCTTGAGTTATGGGTTGATTCATGTTCAATTGGCTAATTGAAGATGAATGTGGTCTTTGGTTCAAATCAATTTGGATTTAAGCCAAATTGACCCTTTAGGCCAATTTGGGCTAAATGGCTCAATTGGGCTCGATTGATCAAATTAGGTTTAATTATGGCTTTGGTCAGTGTTCAATCAATTTGGAATGAACTTGAGCCATTGGTTTGCAATCAATTTGGGTTAGATCATGATTTGACCCAATTTGGTCCTTTAGGCTAATTTGGGTCAACTTGGATCAAATGACCAATTGGGCTTGGTTTGGCTCAATTGATGGTTAAGTCATATTTAAATATTGATTTTGGGTTGATTCAAATCAATGGTTTCAATCAATTTGATGTATGATGACTTTTGGCTAGTTTTGGTTCATTTGAGTTAAGGGTTGACTTTGTTAAAGGACTAAGTTGACTTGGTTTGACCAATTGATTGCAATTGATCATCTAGGTGATCAATAATCATGGTGAAAGGTTTTGGTGATCTTGGTTCAATCCAATTTGGGTTGGATTAGAAGTTGGCTCAAATGGGTTCTTTAGATCACTTTGGGTCAAGTGGACCTAAGTGGATCAATTAGTTTGGATTTGGTTTGATTTTAGTTTTGTTGAACTTATATATGAGCTCTGGATTGAAATATAAATTCAACGACAATTAATTTAGAGTCTAAGAGATTTTGGCTCATTTGAACTTTTCAAGTCAAAAGGGCTAGGTTGGGTTTGACTTGGGTTGGTTTCAATTTGATTCGATGATTATAGGTTTCATTTATATTTGGGTAGATAATTGAATGAATGATTGATTCAAGAGAAAATCCAGTGGTTTTGACTTGATATGGATAGAATTTGGCTAAGTCTAAAGAATTAGCTCAAAGGGCTTAGATTGGGTTTGGATTTAATTTTGGATATAGTTTTTGTCATTTGAATTTGGATTTCATTTATATTTGTGAATATAAATGAAGGAACAATTGATTTATAAAGAAATCAATTGAGTTTGATTTGATCTAAAGGGAGTTTTGGCTAAGCTTATGAATGTGGTTCATATGGCTTAGGACGAGTCTTGGGATTTGAACTTGATTTTTGGGTTTCAATCATTTGGAGTCAAATTTGGGATATGGATTTAGAATTTGGATTTGAATTTGAGGTTTGATTTGAGATTTGAATCTAGGTTTGATTTGAGAAAGTGTATCAAGATTGGGTTTAGGCTATAGGATAGGTAATTTCCTTAAGCCCTAAGGCATAGCCTAATTTTATGATTAACCCTTCTAAGTCTCTAGGCTTAGGTTAAGTGTTAACCTAATCACTAGATGTGTCTTATGACTAAGAAAATCTTAGTGTCTAGAAGATTCCTAAGTCTAGGAGGATAGGGTTGAGAGCTCTTTAAAAGTGAGGTCAATAAAAGGACTCCCAAAGGTGTTGTAACTCCACATCGTTTTGACCAAAATGATCAACAACATTCAGAAGATTGCAAACACTAACAAAAATGATATATACATAGATCCGAGAGGTAGATAGGATCACGATCTTAGTGCGATGTAGCTCTCTTTATGCCAAGGGCATAAGAGAGCAAGAAGAATGATTGAGTACATGAACCTTCCACTAGGGAGCAGTTCAAGTTATCCGTGAGGATAAGAATTTGAGTTTGATTGTGAATATGATTAGTTTGGGTGTGTATCAGGATAAGAATCTATAATGAGGGGATCAAGATCAAATTGATTTTAATTTATTTTATTTTAATTGATGTAGGCATATCCATGGGATATGTGCTCGAATCGATAGAATTGGGTATGTGAATCTTCCACGGAAGCGGTGCTATCCGGGATAAGAATTTGATTGGATTTCTTTGATTTATTAGACTCCACTAGGGAGGTTGGTTTAATTTGTTATGGCTACACTTGGGATTCTAGATTGAGGGCATATCCACCGGGGATGTACACTCATTAAATTTGTTTGATTTAGATCCCACTGGAAGGCTAATTGATTTGCCTCTTTGGGAGAAGTTTGATTTGTCCAATATATTTAATTTGACTTCACTAGAGAGGTTGGTTTTGAATCTATTTTGTTATGGACTCTGTCGATGTGCGATGGACCACACTAAGAAGGAGCCACAAGGGCCTTGTCTGTCTTAGATTTATAAGTCCAAAGGGGTAGTATACCAACCATAAGGTAGGACTATCCAATAAGGGGTTGCCTTTCGGCATGCAATGACTATGCTAGGAAGAAAGCGTAGCAGACTTACATCTTATAAAGGAGGGAAAGCTGGGGTGATCTGTTGATGGCACCAAATCAATCCTAACCTAGGTCGACTATTGAGTGAGAGTCGCTGGGGATCTTACCTCAACTCAAGAGTAGTCCTAATGATTAATTTGATTTGATTTGATTTGATTTAATTTGGTGTGTTATATTATGGACCTTGTTGGCGTGCGATGGACCCATTGAGAAGGGGCTATGTCGGCCTTGACCTGTCTCAGATTTATAAATCCAAAGGGGTAGTCTACCAACCACAAGGTGGGGTATCACTAGGGTTTTGTGCAATGACTGTATTGAAGAAAGCATACATACTTACATCTTAAAGTATGGATCAGTTGGGGTGATTTGTGATAAGCACAAATCAATTTGACCTAGGGAGACTATTTGAGTGAATTCCACTATGGACTCATATCGACTCAAGAATAGTCAAAATTAATTTAACTTTAGATGGTCCCTGTCAATGTGTGATGGATCTGCTAAGAAGGAGCTACTATCAGCCTAGACCTATCTTAAGTTTACAAATCCAAAGGGATAGTCTACCAGCTATTTGGTAGAACTAACCAACCTAAGGGGTGCCTTTCAGTTTGCAATGGTCGAGTTAGGAAGAAAGTGTGGGGACTCATATTAAACAAGAAACCAGGGTGATCGGTAACACACAATAAATTGGACGACCTATGTCGGTTTGCAATGATCATGTTGGAAAGAATGTGTAATAGTCTTACATCTTTCAAAGCAAAGATGGCCACCATGGTAACTCATTGGTGGCACAACAAGTTTAACCCAACCTAAGGGCGACTACTGAGAGAGTGCTGACTCGGGAACTTATCTCAACTCAAAGTAGTTAGGTAATTCCTATAGGGAGTTTTGCTGACACTGCCCTAAAGATAGGATGTCTGCTTGGGAAAGGGGCCACTGGGAGCTTTAATTCCTAATCCACAAGCGAAGATATTTTTTTTTTATTTTATATTTGCGTGGACCTTATTGGTTTGCGAGGGACAACATTGAGAAGGAGCATATATCAGCCTAGCCCTATCTCAGACTTACTAGACCAAGAAAGAATGTGCACATTTGCTGAACAAATTCTCCAATCATAGGGGTGGTTACTAGAAAAGGGGGACTGTTTGATCCAAAATAACTAGGGTAGTGTCTAAATGGGGTCGCTAGGGACGTGATCCAAATAGAGTGCCCACAGGGGAGGTGCCGTTAGGGGCTTTATCCAGGACACTGTAAAAGAAATCCTGTAGGTATTTGGTGGCTGACTCAAGGAGAAAGCACAGGGACTCACATCTGTAAAGAGTGGTGTATCCACCTAGTGGGTCGCTGTCATCATGACGATAACTAACCAACCTAAGATGTATGTTGATTTGTGACAATCAGTCTAGAAAGAAGGCGTGTAGGCTTACATCTCTCTAAAGCAGAACTGATCTTTGGGATAGTCTATCTTCGGCTCGACAGAAGCTATCCGACCTAAGGTGACTACTAAATGAGGAGTCCTGTGTAAGGACTAGACCCAAGCTTAAAGTCGAGGAGAAAGGAGCCCTGGGGACTTATCCTAAATCAAATATACTCGACCTAGTCAATGCATATTAGCTAGTCAAGAAGAAAGCATGTGAAACATCTCTTAAATAAAGTCAACATAGGGTAGTGTACCGTACATAGTAAACTAACGATAATATGCTCGTTGGTTTTGCAATGGTCAAGTCGGAAGAAAGTGTGAGGACTCATCCATAGACAAGTGACCACGGGGTCACTTGATGTAGTCAGACTGAAGCTAATAAGTGAATGCTATAGGGGTCATATCAAAATAGCCTAAGACAAAAGATATATATGTATTTATGTTGTGATAGAGGAAATAGGATGCCGCTTGTGTTCTCTTACACCTATCCTAAACACGTCGAAGAATGGATGAAGTGGGTAGGCAATTGTGACTCCACCAAGAAAGGATGCCGCATGGGTTCTCTTACACTAACTTTGTTTAATTGAAATAGGATGCCTCTTGGGTTCTCTTACACAATAACTTGGAGGATCATTTGTATTTTGTGTTTGTGTTGTGGAGGGAGAGGATGCCTCTTGGGTTCTCTTATATCTACCCTAAATATATTATGGCAGATTCAAAAGCAAAAGATATTTCTAGCACAGAATAAATGGAATTTGATATGAAAAGAAGTTTTATTGATGGTTATTTTCAAATAAGATTTATGGATAGTATTTCTTTAAGTAGAGCTCATTGATTGGAAACATCGGGCGCTCTCCTTTACAATTTATGAGTTGATAAGATCCTCCTTGGTAGACTTTCTCTACGGCATAAGGGCCTTCTCAAGTGAGTTCAAACTTTCCTCCCATCTTTTGACAGGCAATAATTGGTCTCCTTAGAACTAAAATAAGCTCTCATACTTGAAAAGCTCTGGGACGGAACAACTTGTTATGAGCTTGAATCATCTTAACTTTGTATAACTTGAGGTTCTAGCATGCCCGTAGGCATCTCTCCTCCAAACCTTAGAGCTCTTCTAACCGTAACTTGGCATTCTGTTCTGTCATGATCTTATTACCCACAACTATCTTTAGTGATGGGAGTTGGAACTCTAATGGTAGGATGGCTTCAGATCCATACACTAAGGAGAAATGGGTGGACTACATTGGAGTTCTATAGGTGGTGCGATACGCCCACAAGGCTTCAACCAACTGTTCATTCCATTGTTGTTTGTCATCATCTAGTATCTTCTTTAGTATTTGAATGAGAGTTTTGTTGAAGGCTTCTGTTAACCCATTTTCCCTTGGATAGTAGATGGTAGAGTACCTCCAATCTATGCTATGTCTCCGAGCAAAGCTATTAATTTTAGTGC
Source organism: Cymbidium sinense (assembly GCA_021442155.1). Classification (NCBI taxonomy): domain Eukaryota; kingdom Viridiplantae; phylum Streptophyta; class Magnoliopsida; order Asparagales; family Orchidaceae; genus Cymbidium; species Cymbidium sinense. The sequence continues at coordinate 265,065,819 of CM038214.1, read as the reverse complement.
TCTTGAATGCAATACCATTATCGGATATAATTCATGGAGGCACCCCGAACCTATATACGATATGTTTAATGAAAAATTGAGCACATGCTGACCTGCGACCACTCTTAGTGGGATTGCCTCCGCCCACTTGAAAAGTGGCAGTAACAGCTATAATGAATCGATGACCTTTGGATGAAGGAGGATTGATCGGACCTATGATGCCAGTACTCCAACACTTGAATGACCATGAAGCTAATGTCGGATGAAGAATGTTGGGTGGTTGGTGTAGAACCACGCATTTGACGATGGCAGCTTGACTATCCATGTAATCGTAATCATCATTGAAGTAGTATCTAGTCTCTTGATCTTCATCTTTAGACTAGATTGATGTGCTTCACATAGACCTGAGTGTACCTCGGTCACAATACTACAGGCTTTGTGTTTGTTCAGACAACATAACTACATATGATCGAAGGACTGCTGGTACAAGGTGCCACCTAAAAGAGCATAGGAAAGGACTCTTTGCTTCACCTGGTGTGCTAGTGATTTATCTTAAGGTAGTTTGCCTATATTTAAATAATCCATGAAGGGTTGCCTCCAATCTAATTCCTTATCCTTTTTAGCACTGACAACCTCCCCTTTAAGAGAATCTCGATGAGTTTAACATCAATAAGGGATATGACTTGTCTATTTTGGACCCTTATTAGAATGGACTCATCTTCCATACATGCCAACACTTTAGCAAGATTGGCTAATGCATTTGCTATTGCATTTTCTGCTCAAGGAATTTTGTAAATGGTAACCTTTGGCATTTGGGCCAACAACTCCATAGTGTACTTGTGGTAATGATTGAGCTTAGGCTTTATAACTTTGTAGGACCCAACAATTTGGTTGTTGACTAACTAAGAATCCACAAAGATATTGATACTTTAGCGATAATAATTAACTAGCAATCGAGCCTCATATTGACTTATTGTTGGTGCATAGGTGGATAGATGATATGAGAATGTCATCACATCGCGGTCCAGAGTTAGGAGAACTATTCCTACCCCTACCTTCTCTGGGATAGTAAATTATGATTCTTCTCCTCTTTGAGAGAAAGCTGCACCATCAAAGTACATCTCCCAGTGGTGAGCACTAGTATCCCTTAAGTTCATGATTTGTTCATCAGAGAGAGCATCATCAAGTGGAGAATCAACAGAAAGTGGATGCGCTGCTAAGAAATCCACAAGTGCTCATCCTTTCATTACACGCAAGGGTATGAAAGTTATGTTAGACTGAGACAAAATCATGGACCAACATGCCAACCGTCCGGATAAGGTCGGCCATGTCATGAGATATTATAGTGGATTGACTTTAGAGATCATATTCACCTTATGAGAAAGCATGTAGTGGCGTAGTTTTTGGGATACAAAAGATTAAAGCTGGGCAATGTTTTTCAATAGGTGAGTAGTTTGTCTCAGCAGGGATTAGATGATGACTGAGATAAAAGAGAGCACTCTCCTTCCCTTCATCATTGGTTTGAGCCAACAAAGCGCCAAGGAATTCATCTAATGCAATAATATATAATATGAGCGGCTTGCTCGGGATAAGGGCTGCTAGAACAGGTGGCTTCATCAGATATTTCTTGATGTCTTCGAATGCATGCTGACACTTATCATCTCACTTGAACTTGGCATCCTTTTTGACAAGTGCCGAGAATGATTGACATCTTCTTGATAAGTTGGAAATGAAGCATCTTAGATACACCAATCACCCTTGGAATGACATGAGTTGTGTTAGGCTTTTAGGGGGTGGCATTTCTAATATCGCTTTGATCTTTTTCAGATCAATTTCAATTCCCCAGTGTCGGACAACAAACCCAAAGAAGTTTTTTGAAGATACTCCGAATGCACACTTTAGGGGGTTCATTTTGAGGTTTTATTATCTTAACCGTTCGAAAACTACTCTAAAGTCAAAGAAATAGTCTTCCTTTTCTTTGCTCTTGACAACGAGATCATCGACGTATCATTCAACTTGATGAAGAATGAGCTCGTTGAAGATTCAAGTCATGGCCCGCTGAGATGTGGCATCAACATTTTTAAGGCCAAAAGGCATGATCTTATAACAATAAGTTCTGATTGGGGTTCAAAAAATAGTGTTTCTTTCATCCTCGAAGGCCATCTTGATTTGGTTGTAGCTGGATGACCCATCCATAAAGAAGAATACTGCATTAGATGAGGCGATGTCCACCATTAATTCTGGTATAGAAAGTGAGAATTCATCCTTAGGACATGCCTTATTTAGATCCCTAAAATCAACACATATGCAAATTTAACTATTCTTTGTCTTAACTAGGATGACATTGGCTAACCAGGTAAGATATTTTTCTTTCTAGATAAACCCAACATCAATCAGTTTTTTGATTTCAGAAGTGACATGCTGTTCAATGTCTAATCGCATGCATCTAGGAGCCTATTTGAGAGGGTTAGCATTAGGTTCTATTGCTAGTTTGTGGACTGTTATGTCAGGAGATAGACCAGACATCTCTTCATAACTCATGCAAAGTAGCCCTTAAACTCAGTCAATAGCTTTACTAAATCATTGTTTCTTTTTCATTCAACAGAGAACTGATGTATTGTTGACCTCACTTTTAGAATGAGCTCTCAACCCCTCCATCTTAGACATAAGACTTTTCTTAGACTTTAAGAGTTCCTTAGTCTTAAGACACATCTAGTGATTAGGTGGACACTCAACCTAGCCCTAGAGACTTATAAGAGTTAGCCATAGGAATAGGTCATGCCTTAGGAGTGTTAGGAAAATTTACCTACCCTTAGCTTGAACCATTCCTCACTTTCCTTCCTTTAAGTCAAACTCTAAATCAATCTTATTTGATTTTCTCCAAACTCAAATCAACCCCATGTGATTGAAATCCATGATTGAAATCTATGATTGAAACCCATGAATGAAATTCCTAAGTCCAAATCTTTCTGAAGTCCTTAATCGTCTTTTAAGGACTTAGCCTAAATCATGATTAAACCAATTCAATCTCATGAGATTTTCTCATAATTCATTTATATTCTTATTTATATTCACATATATAAATGAAATATAAATTCAAACCAATCAAACTAAACTCAAAATTCAAAATTAATTCATAAAATTTTTTGAAGTCCTTTAAATTTTGCTTCATGGACTTAGCCAAAATCATGATCAAATCAATTCAAATTCATGGGATTTTCTCATAACTTATTTATATTCATATATATAAATGAAATATAAATATAAATCAATCAAATCAAATCCAAAAATTAAATTCCAAATTGAAAATCCTTCTTAAGTCCTTAATTTTTTTCTTAGGACTTAGCCTAAATCATGATCAAATCAATTCAAATTCATGGGATTTTCTCATAACTCATTTATATTCTCATTTATATTCACATATATAAATGAAATATAAATATAAATAAATCAAATATAATTTCAAAATTCAAGCTCCAAACTCCAAAAATTTCCCAAGTCCTTTAAATCTTCCTTAAAAGACTTAGCCTAGATCATGATCAAATCACTTCAAATTCATCAAATTTTCTCATGATCAATTTATATTCTCATTTATATTCACATATATAAATAAAATATAAATTCAAACAATCAAAACTAATTCCATAAACCAAACTTAAATCCACTTAAAATCCAACTTAAGCTTTTCAAGTCAAAATCTTGAACTTAGCCAAATCAACTTCAAATCAAGTCAAACTCTTGATTTTCCTTCATGATTCAGGAAACCATGCAATCATAAATCCAAATATAAATACAAACTTCAATCAGTTAACCAAAATCTAATTCAAAAAATCCAAGCCAAAATCCATTCATGTTCTTCCTTTGAACATGAAATTATCAAATGAATCAAAACCCATTTGAATTCAAACCACTTGCAAATGGATTTATATTTCAATCATAATCCAGTATCAAGTAATAAAAAACTCAAATCAAGCTTTGACCAAGCCATTTGACTCACTTAGGCTCACTTGACCCAAAGTGACCTTAAGTACCCTTATGAGCCAAATTCTAATCCTAACAAAATTGGATTGAATCAAACTAACCTATGCCTCTCATCATGATCAACAATTATCTTGAGATGATCAATCAATCAAATTGGGTCAAACCAAGTCAAACCTAAGAGTTGACCAAGTCAAACTTAGCCAAAATGAGATCTAACATAGCTAGGAGTGTGCATTCGGTTGGATTGGATGGATCAGTTTTTTAATTTGCTTATCCGTTTAGTTTGAAATTCATAATCCAAAAATCTAATCCGTATAAGATTTAATATAATCTGAACCAATCCAATCCGAAAAAAAGTTTGAATTTTTGGTTCAATTTTTAAAAAACCAAAAATATGTAATTAAAATTTTAAAATACCTAAAAAGACAGTGAAAGGGCTCCAAAGAAGATCAAAAACTCTAGGAACCTCCCAAATCAAGAACACCGCCAAAAAATAGGAGATGATCTTCACTATCATCACCCAATCTCATTGTATTTGTTAAGATACTAAGTGTGACATATACCATGAGTGTGAAGAGCGTATGACATGATATGATAACATGTAATCATTGTTGAGATGATGCAACAAAATATCACAAAGAAATTTAGACGCCATCATTTGCATTTCATTTGTTAGAATTGTCGATGATAACATTAAGAAAAACACTTTGAATGCTAGCAATATTTAAAACATGGAAAAGTTTAGCAACCATAAAATTAAGCAAATCGAAAGGCTAAAATCCTTCCTTATATATATAGGAGAAGTTTCCAAATCCAAATCATCCAAACATAAGAAGCTATGAACACACGACGATTGTATATTTCAAAGAAGAAAATAGTGGTACATCAAAAAGGACCTAGCAAAGATTGGAAAAAGTGATATCAACGATTGAAAATATTCTCGTGACCTTGTCGAGAACACCAAAAAGAAGAAGTAAGAATAGATGAATCATGAACGTGTACAAACCAAAAGCCGACAACTAAAGTCTACAAGAAGAGTCAAATAAAGTCAAACCGTAAGAGAACTAGAGAAGTAGAGAACATCGAACAATCGAACAACTCGAAGGAATGGGATTGCCTTTGCCGCTTTGGCTTTTGCCATTTGCCTCCTTTCGAATCACCCCTAATCGCTTAGTTTTGATCTATTCGCCGATTTATTTTTTTTTTACTTTTGCATGGGCACCAAACGCTGACGGACGTCATGGAGTTGCAATGGGACTACCTACGCTAAATGCCTAAATTTTAGATTTTTGATTTTGTGGATTACAAATTTTTAAATCCGATCCGTAATCCAAAAACTGAATTTAGCTAAAATTAAATCCAAAATCCAAAATAAAATTTAAAAACCGATCCAAATTTAAAATTTCGGTTCGATTTTAATCAGATTTTTGGTATAAACCGAATTGTGTACAACCCTAAACATAGCCAAAATCTACCATAGGCCATATTGATTGAAACCATTGATCTAAGTTCATTCATGAACTATGTTTGAACTTGACCAAGTCAACACTTGAGCCTAACCTAGTCCAATTGGCCACTTGACCCAAGTTGACCCAACTTGACCTAAAGGGTCAAAATATATCAAAACTTGATCTAAGTCAAATTGATTCAAACCAATGGATCAAGTTCATTCCAAATCACTTGTTGAACTTGATCAAAATCTCACTCAACCAACTAACTGCCTAATTTGACTTGAACCCAACTGACCTGGGTCATGTTGAGCCAAACTTAACCAAAAAATTGATTGGAAACAAAAATACCAATCCACTTCATATGACTAACCAAACCTAAACCTACCCATGACCTAGCTCAATAGTCAAATGGGTCAAATTGTCAACTTGACCCATTTGAGTCATATGAGCCAAACTCAAAACTAAATCAAACTGAATCAAACCAAAGCCACCAAAACATCTCAAATGGTCAAATGAACTTGACCCAATTTGACCAATTGGTCAAATTGGCCCAAGTTGACCCATTTTAACCTAAATGAGTCACATGAGCCAAACCATACCAAATGAACTCCAAATCCAATGAAACTTGGCCAAACCTATTTTCGCAACATACCAAACATATTCAAATTCAAAAATCAGCTAAATGACCATTCTACCCTTAGGTCATAGAAGAAATTTTGGTCAAATTAATGGGGAATTTGGTCAAGCTCTCTTCATATCCATTTGATACCTTCTTAATAGGTCAAGTAGACCCTATGGATGGTGCTGCATCCAACCCAATGGGTTTGGGTAAGCCCAAAATCTACCCCATAAAAAATTGGCCAAATATAAAACTTCCCTCCACTCGATTTGAATCACATGGGAGGTTACCAATCCACTCCTTAGCTTAAACCGATAATGTGCTAACTACTAACAACTCAAAAAACCTTCCCATTATTAGCAATTGGATCAAAATGGCAAAGATAGCTTCGACCGTCAGATTGCCATAGGGGGAGATATACTCTCCATAATTCACTTCAAGTTTTGAGGCTCATTGTTGATTAAGTAAAAGAGAGTGTTAGGAGCCATCAGAGAGTGATCCCAAGCCTCCTAGAGCTCTGGCCATTTTCCCATTCTTGACTTTTGAATAGTGAAAATAGGGGAGGAAAATCAAAATTCAAACTTCCTCTTCACTCAAAACCAGTAATTTCATTTACATTCCTTGTCAGTGCACCCAAGTCTTCACATGAGCTCTAAAGGCAAGAGGAGAGCTAGTTCGATCAAGGCCACAAGCAAGAGCAAGGGGAGTTGGTCCATAGAGCAATCTACTCAACCTCAGGAGCTAATTCTTTCACCACAGCTTTGTCTCAACCAGATGAAGCTCCTCCAAGGGAATCGAGCGCCGGTGATCACCTCCGATGAGGTATGGCATTTTTTATCACTAGACTTAAGGGGTATTGGTCTTTTGTGAAAGAAATGTTAATGGCATGAGAATATGATCATTGGATGTGATCTTCTATGCTTTATGATGGTGTGTGCAAAATTTTATCTCAATCTGAGCTTAATCGAGTAATCGTGGCTTAGATCATGGACGCTGATTCACGTGCTTTGGGGATAGATGCCATCCATCCACACATTTTGGATGCACAGCCGAGATCAAAATGACGGCTTTAATCTCAACAATCCAATGATCTAAAGATGCTAAACCGCACTCCCTATCATGATGAGCTTAGGTGACGCTCACCGTATCATGGAAAGAATCGATCGCCGCCATGTCAAGCCATAGATTAAAGGGGTTTAATTAGGTTTTAATTAATTCTAATTAATCTTATAAGCTTTAAAAATTTATATCTCCCTAAATAAAAATCAGAAAAATATGAGGTAAATTGCAAGTGAAATATAATTCAATCTAGAATATTCTAAAATTGGTTTTAATGGATTTTGAATTGTATCTTTCTCTGATTTTGCCTTTTAATAGAAATATTTATTTGCTAATTACTCCTTAATTAATCCATTGATTAATTTCAAACCTCTTGGGTATGTTTTGGGGATTTCTATCTCAATTTTCTTGGGATTTATTGATGGCTTAATTAAATGAATTTTCTAATTACCCCCTTAATGTAATTAAGGATAATTAAGTGTTTGATTAGTGTTTTAATCCCTTATTGAAATTGATTAAGGTTTGATCCAATGAATAGGAGGCTAAGGGAATAATTTTAGCATATTTCCTCTAAACTATTCCTTAAACCCTTATTTTATTTCCTTAATCCTCTCTTAATTAAGGGCTAATTCATTAATTACCCTCCTAATTAATTTTTTAAAATTTTTAAAACTTTTCAGGACTTAATTAATCTACTTTGGGTAGATGCTTAGGTGTTTAAGAGCCCAAGTTCAAATAAGAAAATCAAAACTCAACTCATATGTGTGAGGGGTGTTTTGAAATTACTTAAATTAAACCCCTTAGCTTAATTAACCATTATTTATGAGCCAAATTGGTTTAGGCCCTTTTCTTCCTAGGTACAATGCAAATTTAAATTGCTTGTGAGGTTTTATGTCTTCTCATTGGTTCATAATTACTTGGTTAACTATGCTAAGGTGGTGTAGCTAAGGGTTAATTAACATGTTTAATTCATACCTTAACCCAATCAAAAAATCTAAAATGAATCTAATCATCTAAAAATTGAATATCGGAATGGGTTAGAAATAGCAAACTCAATTCACATTTTCAAAATAAAATCAAATTTAAAATCAAATTAAATAAAGTTTGATTTACTATAAGCTTTCTTATTTCATAAGATTGTCTTTAGGATTTAATTAAAGTGAATGTGTTTACATGCTTTCATTGTTTTAATTCTTTCTCCAACATGTTGAATATGTGTGTCATGTGGTTTCATGCATCCATACTTTTCAAAATTCAAATTTAAAATGAAAATATTTACTTTATATCAAATTGCATGTGTTGGCTAAAGTAAGAATATGAGTGGCTATTATCACTATTAAATTCAATTTTTTTTAAAAAATATATGAATCAATTATCAAAACTGAAAGTGTGTTACTTATATTTTAATTATGAGTTTGCATGTGAGTAAAATATAAAGCTGTGCTTAAGGTAGGTCTTCCTTCCTTTCTCATTTAGTATAGTTTTGAATAGGATTTAGCAAGGTGTGTGGTTCATTTGAAAAGAACCTAACACTTGCCTAATTCTATATCCTATTCATTCCTATACTATCACTTAAGAAGGACACCTATTCTTGCACATAGAAATTGCATAACAAAATAAATCAATTAATACCAATTTTTGCATTCTTTTTTTTTTTCATTCATTTCTTTTGTACACATTTAGGGTTTAGAAAAATTTTTATAGAGTCTTCTTTCAAATCTGTGGTGAGAAAAGAAAGACAAGACTATAAAAATTCATCTTTTCAAGATGTCATGTAGATCCGCAGATGTACTTATTAAGGTGACAATGCCATCAAGAATAGAAGAGATCACTATTTAATGGACCTAAAAATATGGACTCCTAAGGATGATAAGCATGTAAAGATTCTTCTACTTTATATAGAAAGTTAGGGTTTTATTTTAAACTGTTAAAGTATAAGGGCAAGCAATTATCAAAAGAATAAAGATTAGAAAAACTGATTAAGGTAAATGATTATTGTCTTCAAATATTTCAATAAAAAATCAATCGATTAGTTCATTTTAAAGATCAAATGGGATTGATCAAAGAGGGAGTTATTATCGAAGCCAAAATGGAAGATAAGTAGGATGACGATGCTGAGACCCAAGCATCTCAAACTATAATTACATTTTAAAAAATTGATTTAGTTTATTTGAGTTGTATTTTTCATTATAAATTTAGACTTATGATTTAACACAAGATTAAGAAAATGCAGGTGAGAATTATGCTTATGGCCCAAGGAGAAACAACCAAAATTTAAATATGATTTACATCCTGCACAACCAAAGGTGAAAATATTTGGTTTACCTCCATAAGAGGATAATCACCCCACAATTTGGACTTACAAGTACCAACTCATACAATTTTATATATGTAAAGTCTTGCTTATGCAAGATAGTTTTATTTATTTAGAGACTAAGTCTTAAACTCATTAAAAGGACTAGATTATGTGGGACATACTAAAATGACCTAAATCTAATGTCAATTTTCATTTTATTTTTATTTTTGACAATTATTTTAACTGTTAATGGGATTCATATGCCTAATGTAATGAGAAAGTTGGCCAATAACAGAGGGGAGGTGTGTTTCACCATTTTCAAAGTAATTTCTTTTCAAATGATTAATTATTTTATTTTATTTAGAAAAGATTTATTTTTCAAAGAGCCTAATCCACATCCATACATAAAGCAAGGAAGAAACTAGAAGAGAATGCAAAAGCTAAACAAATCTTCAATCAATTTATAGACAAAAAGAATAAAGGCCATTGTACCAGAAAAAAAAAGACAAGTGATGAAGCTCTTATACAAATTATAAAAAATTATATTAAGCAAGAAATTCATCTTGTTTATTTCACTCCTTTCTTTTCTTCTTTCTTTGGTTCCTTCTATGGTTAAGGTAGATGTCACACATGGTGCATAAGATAGGATCTTATGACCAATTCTCATCCTAATCCTCATAACAATCATTCTAAAATCCTAATTGCACAAATTTACATGAAAGGAAAAAAGGATGGAAATCTAAGATGCATGATTTTTTTTTAAGTAGAAAAGGGTTTCGTTATCCAATTTTTCACATACACACATGAAAGTAAGAAAGACATAAGTGAGTATAGCGCCATTATTAAACAGAGGTGTAAGGTACAAGACCTACTTAGAGCTACTTAAAATCTCGCAACCTCGAGGTTTTTCAGACTGACATACCACTTTCCTTAAAATACAAACATATGTACAAAAAAAATGATAAAGAAAAGAGGAATGCAAAAGTTGTATTAGTTGATTTATTTTGTTTATATAATTTATGTAGGCTAGTATAGGTAAACCTTCTTAGATGATAGCGTAGGGATGAATAGAATATGGAATTAAATAAATTTTAGGTTCTTTTCAAATGAACCATAGATCTTACCAACTCCTATTCAAAACTATACTAACATAAGAGAGAAAGGAAATCTATGCTAAGCATATCCATATATTCCTCCACATGCAAGCTTATAATTAAAATATAAGTAGCATACTTTCAGATTTGATAATTTATTTATGTAATTTTAAAAATAATTTGAATTAGTAGTGATAATAGCCACTCATATTTCTACTTTAGCCAACACATACAAATTTGACATAAAGTAAACAATTTCATTTTTTTAAAAAATTTAAATTTGAAAAATATGAATGCAGAAACCACATGACATACAAATTTAACATGTTGGGGGGAAAGAATCAAAGCAATGAAAGCATGTAAACGCATTCACTTTACTTAAATCCTAAAGACATTCCTATGGAATAAGAAGTTTTAAAATAAATCAAAGTGTATTCAATGTGATTTTTGTTTAGTTTTAAGTTTGATTTAATTTTGAAAAGTTGAGTTGAATTTGCTATTCCTAACCCATCCCCACACATGTTTGTTATTTTTTAAAATTTTTAGATGATTAGATTCATTTTATGTATTAATTAAATTAAGGTATGAATTAAGCAAATTAATTAACCCTTACCTACACCACCTTAACATAGTTAACCAAATAATTATGAGCCAATATGATGACATAAAAACTCTCAAGGAATTTAAACTTGCAATGTACCTAGGAAGAAAAGGCCTAATGCAATTTGGCTCATGATTAATGGTTAATTAAGCTAAGGGGTTTAGCTTAAGTAATTTCAAAACACCCTTTCACACATGTGAATTGAGTTTTGATTTCCAAACACCTAAGCATCTACCCAAGGTAGATTAATTAAGTTCTGAAAGTTTCTAGAATTTTTAAAAATTAATTAAGAAGATAATTAATGAATTAATTCTTAATTAAGAGAAGATTAATGAAAGAAAAGGGGGTTTAGGGAATAGCTTAGAGAAAATGTCACAAAATTATTTCCTAACCTATCTACTGGATCTGACCTTAATCAACCCTAATAATGGATTAAAACCACTAATCACACCTCAATTATACTTAATTATATAAGGAGGGTAATTAAGAAATGCACTTGCAATCCCCCTAATTAAACCTTCAATAAATTCCTAGAAAATTAGAGTAGGTAGAAGTCATCCCCTAAAACATACCCAAGAAGTTTGGGATTTATCAGAGCTTAATTAAAAGGTAATTAACAAAATGAAATTTCTAATAAAACCCAAAATTAGAGAAAATCATAACTCAAAATCCATTGAAATTTATTTTTAAAATATTCTATGTTTAATTATCTTTCCATAGAAATTTATTTCACATTTTTCTGAGTTTTATTGTGAGATATATGAATTTTAGAAGATCTATAGATTAATTAGCATTAATTAAAGATCCCTAACTAATCCCTCAGCTCACAGTGCTACGCGTGGCGGTGGAGGTTAGTGCACTTTACACGCATTGCATGGTGAGCATCCCACTTAAGCATCCCATCAGGTGGTGGTGTGGTGGTGGGACATGCTTTTGTCATCAAAGATTGATGGCGGATCTCCCACAATTTTTAATAGGGATAAAAGAATTTCTAAATAGCCGCCCATCCAAAATGGATGGATTAAGATCTTTGTAGTTCTTCCCCTTAGATCAACATAGGTCGTCCATGATCTAGGGGAAGATCCGAGCTTGATTGAGCTCAGATTAAAATAAAACTTTACCCACTAATATCTAAAGCCAATAAGGAACACATACAATGGTGGGATTTGCATGAATTAAAAATTCCTTTCACAAAAGACCAACACCTTCTATGTTAGGTGGTCGAAAAATTCCATACCTAGGAAAAGGTGATCACCACGCTCTAGATCGATGAGGTAGCTTTGTCAAGTGGAGACAAAGCCCTATTGAAATTCTTAGGCCTTGGTGTTGAGTAGATTGTTCTATAGACCAACACCACTTGAAGTCTCTTGCGGCTTTGATCCAATTGCTTCTTCCTTACTGTGGGAACTCACATGAATGCTTGAGTGTGCTTGGATTGATCCTTAGAGGAAGTGTGCAAGAGGAATTGGAGTGGTTTTTAGTGTAGAGAAAGTTTCCAGTTCAAGTGAGCTCCCCTATTTTCACACTGTAAAAAATTGAGAAGATGAAGTTTTATTTCACTCTAGGAAGCTTAAGGAGGCTGAGGAATTACTTCTCTGACTTTCCTAGGTTCAATCGAATTGAGGAATGATGGATTTGAATTGAATTTGGGGGAGTATATCTCCCCCTTGAAGGATCGGAAGGCCGTAAGCTATCTTACCATTTTGATCCAATTGATCATAATGGGAAGGTTGTTTGATCCATTTTGAGTTGGTACATGGTCGGTTTGAAACCTTTAGTGATTGCCAACCTCCCATATGCTTGAAATTCAGTGGAAGAGGGATTTAAAATGAGCTAATTTGACCCATGGGGTCGGGTTTGGCCTTGGGTCCATTTGGGCTGACCCAAACCTATTAAGTTGGGTGTACCACTCTTCATTAGGTCCCCTTGAGGTATTAGGAAGGCCTCAAGTGGATATGAAGAGGACATGACCAAATTACCCATGGATTAGTCCATAATTTATTCTATGGCCTAGGGGTAGAGTGGTCATTTTGCTAGATTCTCAATTTGGATATGTTGGGTATGTGGAGAAACTAGGTTTGACCAAGTTTCATGAGATTTGAAATTCATTTGATAGGGTTTGGCTCATGTTGACCTATTTAGGTCAAAATGGGTCAACTTGGGGTCAAGTTGACCATAATGGATCAAACGGGTTGGGTCAAGTTTATGACCATTTGAAATGTTTTGGTGGCTTTGGTTTGATTCAATTTAGTATAGTTTTATTTGGCTCATATGACTTCATTTAGGTCAAATGTTGACCTATTTGACCCATTTGACCTATTTGGGATAGGTCATGGGTAAGTTTAGGTTAGGTTAGTCTGGAATGGATTGGTCTTTATTTCCAATTTTGGTTCAAAATAACATGACCCCTAGTGTTGGGTCATGGGCTAGTTGGATCTAGTTGAATTGAGGCTTTGGTCAAGTTTCAAAAGTGATTTGGAATGGACTTGACTCATTGGTTTCACCAATTTGGCTTAGATCAAGTTTTGACACATTTTGACTCTTTAGGTCAAGTTGGGTCAAGTGTCCAATTGGGCTAGGTTAGGCTCAAATGTTGACTTGGTCAAGTTCAAACATAGGTTAAGAGTGAACTTAGATCAATGGTTTTAATCAATTTGGCCTATGGTGGAATTTGGCTATTTTAGGTTTCATTTTGGCCTAAGTGTTGACTTGGTCAACCCTTATGTTTGACTTGGTTTGACCCAATTTGATTGATTGATCATCTCATGATGATTGTTGATCATGATGAAAGGTATAGGTGAATTTGATTCAATCCAATTTTATTAGGATTAGAATAAAGGGTACTTTAGGTCACTCAAAAGTGAGCCTGGTAGGTCAAATGACTTAAAGCTTGATTTGATTTTGACAATAGACTCTTATGATTGAAATATAAATTCATTTACAAGTGATTTGAAGTCAAATGAGTTTTGGTTTATTTGACAATTTCATATTCAAAGGAAGAATATGAACGACTTTGATTTTTGAATTGATTTTTGATATGGTGATTGAAGTTTGTGTCTATATATGGATCCATGATTGTAGGTTTGATTAAATCATGAGAGAAAAATCAAGAGTTTGGCTTGATTTGAAATGGATTTGGCTAAGTTCAAGGTTTTAACTTGAAAGGCTTAGACTGTATTTTGAGTGGATTTGAGTTTGATTTTTAGAATTGGTTTTGATTATTTGAATTTATATTTCATTTATATATGTGAATATAAATGAGAATATAAATGGATCATGAGAAAAATTCAAGGATTTGAAGTTGTTTAATCATGATTTGGGCTAAGTCCATTAGGAAGGATTTAAAGAACTTAGAAAAATTTTAAGTTGATTTGAATTCTTGAACTTGATTTGGTTGATTTATATTTATATTTCATTTATATATATGTGAATATAAATGAATATGAGAAAATCTCATGAGTGAATTTGATTTGATGATGATTTAGCTAAGTCCATTAATGAAAAAATTAAAGGACTCGGAAATTTTCATGAATTGATTTTTTAATTTGAGGGTTTGATTTGATTGATTTGTATTTATATTTCATTTATATATATGAATATAAATGAGAATATAAATGAGTTTTGAGAAAATCTCATGAATTTGAATTGACTTGATCATTATTTTGGATAAGTCCTTTAAGGGAAATTTAAAGGGACTAAGGAAAATTTCATGAATTGATTTGGAATTTGAGTTTAGTTTGATTGATTTGAATTTATATTTCATTTATATATGTGGATATAAATAAGAATATAAATGAATTATGAGAAAATCTCAGGGATTTAATTTGGTTATGATCATTATTTTGGATAAGTCCTTAAGGGAAGCTTAAGGACTTAGGTCTTGTACTTTACACCTCTGGTTAACAATGACACTATACTCACTTATGCCTTTCTTATTTTCATGTGTGCATGTGAAAATTGGATAAGAAATCCCTTTTCTACTAAATGAAAATCATGCATCAATAACTTTTAAATTTTCTTAAATGAATTACTTAGCATGCATCATAAAGTGTGTTAAACATTCTCATTTATATGTATAGATATGCTTAGGACTCATTCATATGCATGTTATACAAGGAAAGAAAAAAGTGATGTATTTTGTGAATTTAGTTCATTTTGTTTAATATTAAAATGCCTTTCTTGAATAGTTTATTTAGAGTTCATCTAACATAGGAATTAAAGCACTTAATTAAAACATTCTCTAAACAAAACTGAAATATGAATCTACTTTACAAATTATTTAGGTTAGGGAAGGAAAGAGAAGTTCTCTTCTCCTTCTCTCTCTTTATAACTTAGTAATTAATTGTAGGATTCATTTGGACCTAATCAAAATATAAAATAAAATCAATCCAAAATAATTAAATCACTTAAATGAAACCCTCCTCTAAGTTGAACATGCTTGACACTTAGAAAATTCTAACTTAAAGCTATAGCTAAGCATACCCCATTGACCACATTTTTAGAATGAGCTCTCAACCCCTCCATCTTAAGTATAGGATCCCTCTTAGAATTTAAGATTTCCTTAGTCTTAAGACACATCTAGTGATTAGGTTTACACTCCCCTAGCCCTAGAAGACTTAGAAGAGTTAGCCATTGGAATGCCTTGTGTTTGGAGATTTCTTACTCTTTAAAACCATTCCTCACTTTCCTTCTTTCAAGTCAAACTCTAAATCATTTTTAACTGATTTTATCCAAACTTAAATCATCTCCATATGATTGAAATCCACGATTGAAACTCATGATCAAAATCCATCAAAAATTCCTAAGTTCAAATTTCCTAAGTCCTTAACCCTTTTTTAAGGACTTAGCCAAATTTATGATAAAAACCTATTCAAATCTTTGAGATTTTCTTATGATCAATTTATATTCTCATTTATATTCACATTTATAAATGAAATATAAATTCAAACCCATCAAATCAAATTCAAAATTTCAAATCAATTCAAGAAAATTTCCTTAAGTCCCTTTAATTTTCCATTAAAGGACTTAGCCAAAATCAACTCTAAAACTTGATCAAATCACTTAAATTCATGGGATTTTCTCAAAACTTATTTATATTCTCATTTATATTCTCATATATAAATGAAATATAAATATAAATCAATCAAATCAAAGGAAAATTAAATTTCAAATTTAAAATCCTTGAAATTCCCTTAATTACGTTAATTTTCCATTCATGGATTTAACCTAAACTTTGATCAAACATATTCAAACTCATGGGATTTTCTCAAAATTATTTGTATTCTCATTTATATTCTCATATATAAATGAAGTATAAATATAAATCAATCAAATCCAATCCAAAAAATTAAATTTCAAATTAAAAAATTGCTTTAAATCCTTTAAATTCCCTTTAATGGATTTAACCCAAATCATGATTAAACTCTTTCAAATTCTTGAAATTTCATGATCAATTTATATTCTCATTTATATTCACATATATAAATGAAATATAAATTCAAACAATCAAAAGCAATTCCAAAAAAATCAAACTCAAATCCACTCAAAATCAAATCTAAGCCTTTCAAAAAATCTTGAACTTAGCCAAATCAATTCAAATCAAGCCAAACTATTGATTTTCTCTCATGGTTCAATCAACCCCTACAATCATGAGCTCATATATAAATCCAAACCTCAATCAAACAATCAAAACCCAAATCAAAATTATCAAACCCAAAACCCTTTCATATTCTTCCTTTCAATATGAAATTTTCAAATGGATCAAAACCCATTTGAGTTCAAACCACTTGTAAATGGATTTATATTTCAATCATAAGTCCATATATAAGATCAACCAACTTCAAATCAAGCTTTGACCAAATTTGACCAATTTAGGCTCACTTGACCCAAAGTGACCTAATGTACTCTTATGAGCCAACTTTTGATCCTAACCAAATTGGATTGAACCAAACTCATATATCCTTCTCATCATAATCAACAATCATCATGGGATGATCAATCAATCAAATTGGGTCAAACCAAGTCAAACCTAAGGGTTGACCAAGTCAACACTTAACCTAAAATGAAACCTACATAGCCAAATCCACCATAGGCCAAATTGATTGAAACCATTGATCCAAGTTCACTCATGACTATGTTTGAACTTGACCAAGCCAACATTTGAACCTAACCTAGCCCAATTGGCCCACTTGACCCAAGTTGACCCATTTTGACCTAAAGGGCCAAAATGTGTCAAAACTTGATCTAAGCCAAATTGATTAAAACCAATGGGTCAAAGTCCATTCCAAATCACTTGTGAACTTGACCAAAGCCTCATTGGCCAACTAGACCCAACCTAGCCCAATTGACCTTAGACTCAGTATGACCTAAAGGGGTCATGTTGAGCCAAAATTGACCTAAACCCAAATTGATTGGAAATAAAACAATCCAATGCATATGACTAACCTAACCTAAACCTACCATTGACCTACCTCAAATAGGTCAAATCAAATAGCTCAACTTGACCCGTTTGACTTAAATGAGTCATATGAGCCAAAACTAAATCTATACCAAATTAAACCAAACCAAAGCTACCAAAATATTTCAAATGGTCATATGAACTTGACCCAACCCTTGGTTTGACCAATTTGACCTATTAGTCAACTTGACCCAAGTTGACCCATTTTGACCTAAATGGGTCAACATGAGCCAAACCTATCAAATGGATTCCAAATCCAATGAAACTTGGCCAAACCTATTTCTCCACATACCAACATGTCCAAAGTGAAAAATAGCAAACCATTTTACTAGAACAAATTTTGGCCTAGCCCATGGGTATTTTGGTCATACCTCTTCACAATCACTTGAGGCTTTCCTAAAGCTCAAGGGACTTAGGATGAGTGGTGCACCCAACCCAATGGGTTTGGTCAGCCCATTTGACCCATAGACCAAACCCAACATGCTTGAAATTGAGTTTTCAAACTCTCCAAGCTCAAATTTGACACATGGGAAGTTGGCAATCCACTGGATCAAATCAACCACAAGACTCAAAACCATCAAAACAACCTCCCAATTTAGTCAATTG
Source organism: Cymbidium sinense (assembly GCA_021442155.1). Taxonomy (NCBI): domain Eukaryota; kingdom Viridiplantae; phylum Streptophyta; class Magnoliopsida; order Asparagales; family Orchidaceae; genus Cymbidium; species Cymbidium sinense. Next base: position 265,047,676 of record CM038214.1, on the reverse strand, counting down.
GATCAAAATGGCAAAATGGTTTGCTGATAGATATACTAATTCAATGAAATTTTAATTCACTTCTATTGATTGAAGCCTGGAACCCTCAATCATCGAGAGCATTAAAGCTTGAGAGAGGATTAGAATTCTTCCTTCTTTTTGCATAGTGCAAAATAGGGAGGTGGTGTGAATTCAACTTCCTCTACACTTGATTTCTCCAAATTCCTTCTACACCCATCAGACCAATCAAGCTCACTTTCAAAGTTCCCATACAGAGAGAGGATCAAATCACGGCTTAAGTGAAGTGGTGTTGGTACCCATTGATCCACTCAATCCCAAGGCCGGAATTTCAACAGGCTTCATCTCCACCGCAAAGCTACCTCATCGATCTCGAGCACGGTGATCACCGAGGTATGGAATTTTGACCACTTAGCTTAGGGGTGTTGGTCCTTTGTGAAAGAAATATTCATGGCATGTGAAATCCACCATTGGATAGGTTTGTAATTGTGCTTTAGATGGTGTGGGTTGATTTTGTATGATTCATGCTAGATCGCTGGATCTCCCTTAGATCATGGACGGTCTCCAATGATCCTCATGGAAGAACTTGACTCATCTCAGCCATCCATTCGTGCATTTAGATGGACAGATGAGATTATTTAGCACATTTAGTAATTCACTTACCCTTTTAAAACTGCGGGTGAATCCTTAGCCATCTGATCTTTGATCTAACGAGATATATAGCGCGTGCCACCATCGCCATTTGGGATGATGTTTAAGTCACACCCTCATTACAACGTGTAAAGCACGACTCGCCACCACGCTGCCGCAGTAAGATTAAGTAGGGATTAGTTAGGCCATTAATTAATTCTTAATTAATTCATAGAACTTCTAAAATTCATAAATCTTCATAGAAAACTAAAAAAAATAAAAGGAAAAATGCTATGGAAAGAAAATTCCATCTAGAATATTTTAAAAAATGGTTTCAATGGATTTTGAATTACTCCTTTCTCTGAATTTGTATTTCTTTGGAAATCTTAATTAGCTAATTATTCTTTAATTAGGTCATCAATTAATCTCAAATTTCTAGGGTTCATTTTAGGGGATGACCTCTGCCTCCCCTAATTTTCTTGAGATTTATTGAGGGCTTAATTGGGGAAATTGCTATTTCATTCCCTAATTACCTCTTTCATGTAATTAAGGGTAATTAGCCCTATGATTAGGTTTGATTAAGCTCAGATCCAGTGAGTAGGAGGTTTATGGAATAATTTTAGGGCATTTCCCCTACGCTATTCCCTAAACCCCTTCTTCTCTCCTTAATCTCCTCTTAATTAAGGGTTAATTCATTAATTATTTAATCAATTTTCAAAATTCTAAAAGTTCTAGAACTTAATTAATCTACCTTGGGTAGATGCTTAGGTGTTTAATAGCCTAAGTCTAATTAAGAAATTAAAACCCCTTTCATAAGTGTGAAAGGGTGTTTTAAATTACTTAAGCTAAACCCTTAGCTTAATTTTTTAATTGTGAGCCATATTGCATTAGGCCTTTTCATTATTAGGTGCATTGCAAATTTAAATTCCTTGTGGGTTTTATGTCATCTCATTGGCTCATAATTATTAGTTAATTTTTCTAAGGTGGTGTAGGTAAGGGTTAATTAAGCCACTTAATTCATACCTTAACCTAATCAATGCTTAAAAATGGATTTAATTATCTAAAAATTAAACAAAAATACAAAACACATGTGGAATGGGTTAGGAACAAACTCATCTCACCTTTTCAAAATTAAATCAAACTTCAAACTAAACAAAAAATCATTTTGAAATTCACTTTGATTTATTCTAAAATTTCTTATTATATAAGAATGTCTTTAGGATTTAAGTAAAGTGACTTTTTTCACATGCTTTCATTGCTTTGGATCTTTCCCAACATGTTAAGTATGCCATGTGATTCATGCATTCATAATTTCATGTTTCAAATTTTAAAATGAAATTATTTACTTTATGTCAAATGTGCATGTGTTGGCTAAAGTAAAATATGAATAACTATTATCACTACTAAATCCAAAATATTTTCAAAACTTATAAGTAAAATATCAAATCTGAAAGTATGCTACTTATACTTTAATTATAAGCTTGCATGTGAGATATAATAAATGTATGCTTAGTATAGGTTTCCTTTCTTTCTATGTTGTATTTGAATAGAATTTTGAGATATAAGGTTCATTTGAAAAGGACCCAATGCTCACCTAATTTCATATCCTATTCATCCCTATGCTATCATCTAAGAAGGGTTTACCTATACTTGCATACATAAATTGCATAAACAAAATGAATCCATTAAACAACTTTTGCATATTCCTTTTCCATTTCATTTCTTTATATACATGTTTGTACTTAAGGAAAGTGGTATATTAGTAGACAACCCGGTTGAGAGGCTTTAAGTAGCCCTAAGTAGGTCTTGTACCTTACACCTCTGGTTAACAATGGCTGTACTCACTTATGCCTTTCTTACTTTCATGTATGTATGTGAAATTTTGGATAAGGAAAACCTTTTCTACTTAAGAAAAATCATGCATATTCAACTTCTAAATTTTCTTAAATGGATTACTTAGCATGCATCATAAAGTGTGTTAACTACTCTCATTTGCATGTATAGATATGCTTAGGGTCCATCCATATGCATGTTATATATGTTGGGAAAGAAATGAAGTAATGTGTTATGTGAATTTTGATTCATTTTATTTAATCTTAAAATGCCTTTCTTTTGAATAGGTTTGTTTAGAGTTTATCTAAACTTAGGATTGATTAAAAGATGTAATCAAAACATTCACCTAAATGAAACTAAAATGTGAACTTACTTAGAAATTACTTAAGGTTAGGGAAGGAAAGAGAAGTTCTCTTCTCTTTCCCTCTTCATAACTTAGTAATTAATTGTAGGTTTCACTTAAACCAAATTAAAAAAACATGAAATAAAATAACCCAAAAATACTTAAACAACTTAAATGAAACCCTCCTCTAAGTTGAACATGTTCTTCACACTTAGAAAATTTAAACCTAAAGTCATAGCTAAGCATACCACACAAACCTTCAAAGCACACACATTAGCCTAAGTCACCACTTCTAGCCTTAGGTTAGGTCGGTGCATGGTTTGATGTTATATTTTATTTTGTGATATATGTTTTAGACTGATGTTAGGGTGTATGATTGTTGAATGAATGGTAGGATGTGCTTAGCCTAACTATTCTTGTAGGGATTGTGGGGGCTATAAAATAAAAAAATATAAATGCTTTTGCTTGTGTGCTTTATACCCTAAGCATAATCCATAGTGTGGACTTAGTCACCCATGTGGGGTGATAAGTCCAATATACATGCTTGGGATTTGTGTGGTGTGATTTGACTAACCTTTATTTTGCAAGTGTTAGTTAGATTTATACTTTTCCTTTTCATGTAAAAAATTTGTATATTTAGGATTTTGGAATGATTTGTTATGGGATTAGGATGAACATTGGTCATAAGATCTATCTTATGCATGTGCCTTGAGCATCCACCTTCCAACCATCCAAAGGAGGAACCAAAAAAGAAGAAAGAAAAGAAGAAAGAAGAAAGAAGAATAAAGCTTGAAGACCCCATAATAATGAATTCCTTGCTTAAATTATAATTTAATTCATTTGTAATGGGGTTGTATTTAATTGACATTTGATATTTGGTTTGTGTGGTCCCACCATAAATACCATTTATTCTTTTGTGATTAGCTTTATAAATTGATTGATGATTTGTTTAGCTTTTGCATTAAGTGGCATGCTTTTCCTAGTTTCTTCCTTATTTTATGTATGGCCTGGATGTGGATTAGGCTCTTTAGGGAAAAATAAATCTTTTACCCAACTTAATAACTCATAACCTCATTTAAAGCTTAAGATTAAAATCAAGATAAAAGAATTAGCAACCCCTTAGTTGGGTGAGCATTTCTTTATAATATCATGCACAAATGCATCTTATTTCACTCTTGATTGGAGGGCTTCCACCTTGCCGAGAACCCGCTTGACCTTTGGGAATGGTGGAAACTCACCTCCTCCCTCTTCTCACGATTTTGGCCAATAAATTTCTCATGCATTAGTCATAAAATCCTATTAGCCTGAGTCAAAATGATTGTCCAAAAATAAAAAAATAAAATGAAATTTGAATTGCATTAGATTTAGGTCATTTGAAGCATGTCCCTTTACATGATCTAGTCTCTTTAGGAGTGAGTTTAAGGACTTAGTCTCTTTCTAAATAAAAAATAGCCTAGCTATCTTGCATAAGCATAAAGACTTGCCTACATGTATTTAAAATCATAGGAGTTAGTGCCACCCCAGTGTTGTAAGTCCAAGTTGTGGGTTTTGTCCTCTTATGGAGGCAAACCACTATTTTCACCTTAGATTTAGGTTGTGCTTCTGCTCATAAGCTCCCTAGATTTAGGTTCTGAGTTTCTCCCTTTAGGGCCATAAGCATAATTCCTCACCTCTTAGGCATTTCTTAATCTTGTGTTAAGGAATCTTAAGTCCTAAAATTCTAATGAAAAATGCAACTAAACTAAATCAATTTCTAAAATGTAAAGCCCAATTTTAGATAGTTTGAGATGCTCGCTAGGTTTCCTAGCATCGTGCATCTCCTACTTATTTCCCATTTTGGCTTAATAACTCCCTCTTTGATCAATCCCATTTGATCTTCAAATAAAACCAATCGATTGATAGTCCTTCCTATTGAAATCTTCAAAGACAATGATCATTTACCTTAATCGAGAGTTTTCTAAGGATCCATCCCTTAGGATGTAATTAACTAGCTTTGTAGGGAACTTAACAACCCAATTTAAAATAAACCCTACTTTACTTTTTCCATGTAAAGTAGGGAAGAATCTCTACATATGCACCATCATCTGGGAGTCCTTATTGAGGTGATTGGTTCCATTAAAGGGTAGTGACTTCTATCTTCGAGATAGTACACTATACCTGATGACCCTCGATGATGTATCCCATCACCAATAAGTTTCAGATGGAATGTATGGCATCTTACTAAGATGAATTTTGCTTTCTTTTCTCCCAATTTGAAAGAGACTTATAAATTATTCACAAATGTATTTTTCCGTGACTCACGGGATGGTTCCTCTCTCCATCTTTGGTAAATGATCATTGTCTTGAGTATCGAATAGTGGTTTGTACTTTGGTATGAATCTAAACTATCCTTCTTTTCGTTAGCATTTAACTCATTTCATTCTATAGTTGAGTTAGCCGACATCTTTAGGTTTTAGGACTGCATTCCTTGTTGGTCTTAAAACCCCCGCTGGTTCTCCAATGGGCAAAATGAAAAGATCTAAAATAAAAAGAAACATCTCTTAAACAATTCCTCCTTATCATCTTCATGATAAGGAAAGGTTCATCCTAAAAATAATAAATCTTCCATAAAGAACTTTTTTCAAAAGAACCTTTTCAAAATGCACTTAATAAAATATTTTCACAAAATTTTGTCACCCCTCATTTAACAATTCCCATAATTGTTACATGTAGGGATTTCCAAAAATAAAACTAATAAAATTTTTTAAAAGCACAAATGAACATCTTCTTTCAATTCACTTTGATGAAGATTTCATTTTCAAAGTAAAATGAATAATCATCCTTTTCAAAAAACACAATCATGATCATAAAATTTTCAAACACACATGAAATTTTCTATTCAATACACTCACACTTATTGAATAAAAAGTTCATTTGTAAACAAAATCAAATTTTTTTTTTTTAAAAAAAAGCACATATGAACATCTTCATTTAATATACTAAAATTTATTAAATGAAAATTTCATTCCCAACTAAAAATAAAATATCATTTAGGAAATCTTACTTAAACATATCTCACATATGTTTTAAGTTGGAGTTCCTTTCTTTCAAAAAGCAACAATCACACACAAAAATTTCACATTTCAAAAATAAAATTGATCTCCATTCTACATATTTAAATTTGTTGAATGGAGGTCCTCGTTTCAAAACATTAAAATCAACAATCATATTTCAAAAAAAAATTTAAACACATTCGGAACCTCTGTTAACATACCCATATTTGTTAAGTGAAGTCTCCAAATTCAAAATCCAATAAAATTTTTCAAAATTACATTTGAATTTCCTTTAGCATAATCAAAATTTGCTAAGTAAAGTTTCCAAATCCAAAAATCAAAATCAACAATCATATTTCAAAAAAATTTCAAACATACATTTGGAACCTCATTTAGTATAATCAAATTTGCTAAGTGAAATTTCCAAATCCAAATCAAAATCAACGATCATATTTAAAAAATTTTCAAAACATATTTGGAATCTCCCTTAACATACCCAAATTTGTTAAGTGAAGTCTTCAAATCCCAAAATTCAAAATTTTTTTTAAAATACATTTGGAATTTCATTTAGTGTAATCAAATTTGCTAAGTGAAATTTCCAAATCCAAAATCAAAAATCAAAATCATAATTCAAAAAAAATTTCAAAACATATTTGGAATTTCATTTAGCATAATCAAATTTGCTAAGTGAAGTTTCCAAATCCAAAATCAAAATCAAAACAAAATTTCAAAAATTTTGAACTTTGAACCTCCCTAACATATTCAAATTTAAGTGAAGTTCCACCAAAAAAAATTTCAAAATACATTTGAACTTCTTCCTTAGCATACCAAATTTGCTAAGTGAAGTTTCCATTTTCAAAATCAAAATTTTAAACACATATTTGGAATTTCATTTAGCATACTCAAATTTGTTGAAATTTCCATTTCATAAAAACCAAGTGGGACTTCATTTAGCATACCAAATTTGCTAAAGTTGAATCTCCACTTTCAATCATTTCAAAAAATAAAAAAAAAATAAAAAAAGGAAATACTTAGGATTCCCTTAGCATACCAAATTTGCTAAGGATCCTACCCTTTTCAAAAATCAAAACATTCCAAACAAAGTAAACACTTAGGATTTTCTTAGCATACTTAAATTTGCTAAGAATCCTTTTTTTTATATAAAAAAACACACTTGGATTCTTTACTTAGCATACATAAATTTTCTAAGTAAGAATTCAAAATTTTCCAAAATCAAAACAAAACAAAATTCACAAAAAGAAACAATCACTTTTACTTCACTTAACATACCTAAATTTGCTAAGTGAAAATTCCAAAACATTCAAACAAAACAAAATCATTTGACCCTTACTTTAACATACCCAAATTTGTTAAAGGAAAGGGTCTTCCAAATCACAAAAACTCAAATTCAAAATAAAAAAATGAAATATGGAAGCATCTTATCAAAATTTTGAATCTATATTTCAACATACCTAAATTTGTTGAAGTTTGATTCATATTCAAATTCTCTTTCAATCAATCTTTCCAAATTCATTTGAACCCAACACTTAACACTTCCAAAGTTGTTGGATGTGGGTTCAAATTTTCAAAATTCAAAATTCAAAATCTATGGAGAGATGCAAGTTCATTCATTGATTCTTTTTAGTCAATATGGTTTAGTTTTAGTTTACTATAGTGGTCAATGGCGGTTCCCATAAATTTGTCTTTACTTTCCCTCGCATGGATCTAGCTTTAGATCAGGCTGACTTCCCTCATTTGGACCATACCCACTTGATCCATTTTTGGATTTGAGGGGCCAGATCACTTGAGGGCATTCCCTCACCACTCGGCGGAAGAAGGTGGTGGCCATCATGGGTAGACTTACCCTCGATTATATCTCCTCATTGAAGAGAAAAGTTGTAGTAGTACCACAGACTTCATTTAGTTGATGCTCGGTAGTTCAGTTCATTGCAGTTCATTCTAGAGTTGCACATGTTGCCCCGGTGCGTGCTAGCACCTTACCATTTGTACCCTCCAAGGGTAAGGCTCCCCTGGTTTTAGGGCTTGCCTCCCCAACATTTGAGTATGGGTCTAGCTCACACTCCTCTCATCCTACTTGCACTTAGTGTCGAACAAGAACTGTATGGTCAAACAATTCCATACTGATAGCGAGGCTTGCTTCGATCGACCATGGATGAGTCATGATCACTTCACCAGTATGAAAACTAGTTTCATCCTCTCTAGATCAGATAAAGGATGCGGAGGATCTTCATTGCCTCCTCGGTGGTGCACTTACGGCCAGATTTTAGTAGGAGGTCATTTTCACTTCCCATTCTAGGTAGAATCTGGGCCTTCAGTCACCATATTTGATCTTTTAATCTGTTATCCCCTGCGATAGGAGATCCATCGGAGAGAGGGCCCATGAGGCCCATACATCATACATTACTAGGGGAGGCGGAGGTTTCAGTCTCCACTTACTTTGGTTGATTTTCTAGCTGCTACCCCGACCATACTTAGTATTCTCCTCAGAGACCACCATAAATTCATACAGAGTCGGTGGTGTCTCCACCCCCCACTCTACCCACCATCATCACCGGTCAGGTTCAACATCACCCATTCCATCTAAGGCCATGAAGGCATCAGGAAAAATGTACCCCATTGGTGATCCGCTATGGCCAAGGGATCTACTCCTACACCACCCATTGTGGTAGATGAGCTCTCTGTCGACCTTCCCTGGTGGTGGTCGAAGGAGTGTGACCCAAGCATCATGGTCATTCTTTCCAACTCCACCCATACCAGATCGAGATGGTGATAGTTATCATAATATTCAGATAGTTGATTTGCGGTGATAGAGGATCATCTAGGATTGTTACCCTTTTTACCAGCTTGGTGTATCATTCTTCTAGTGAGTAGTCCACATAGGATTGACTCCCTCTGAGGTGGTGCCTCTTGCATGATAGATCACATGACCCAAGCTATTTGTACCTGTTGAGTTAGATCAATCCTTAGATGAGATAGTTGCACACTATTTTATGGAGAAGAAGGAGATCTTAGAGTACACATGGTCTGATGAAGAAAGAAATAGCTTTGATCCCAATGAAGATGACTTGATGGGGGATTCAGCTGGCGTATGCATGGTCTATACTAGAGGTTCTCTTCTTAGGGAGAAACAGGCCATGGAAGGTGATGAGGTTGATCAAGAGACACCAATCATCATCACCTCAACAATAATTAAGGTAGAAAGATGATGATTGATAGGATGATGGCGATTCTGACTTGTTAGCGGCGTCGTGCTTGAAACAAGCCTCCAGTTCATCTAGATACGGTGATGTCGTCAACCTAAGCTAGTGCATGTCTTAGATCCATTTAAGACTCTACCTCCCATTGAGCAAGGTAGCACTAGACTGTATAGGAAGGTAGTGGATAGTACCTCCATACATGAAAAATATATGAAATCCATGATTGAGTGCAGCAGGTGAAGGAAGCCTTGGCTCAAGCCCGGGGAGGATCATTAATTCCAAAGGGTATACCCTACCAAGAGGAATTTGATGATATCCAGTATCCCAAGAGTTTCATGCCTTCTTCCTTCAAAATCTTCAATGGTAGTGGGAATTTGAGGTAGCATATAGCTCACTTCAGGTGGCAGTGATGCTTTACTCTTTAGATTCTTTATCAATAGCCTAGCGGGTATCACTTTTGATTGGTATGCTGAACTGCCCAATAGTTCAGTTAAGACATTTTGAGTTAGAGCAACTCTTCATCAAGAAATTTGAGCTCAGCAAAGGGTTATTGTAGGTGATCTCGTTGTAGCCCAACAACACTCCGATGAGTCACTTGCTGATTATATTCTCTGATGGCACAACCTGAGTATGAAGTGTGAACCATTTGTCACGACAACATGCCATTGAGATTCTCTTGAAGAATATCCATGGCTGTCACTTAAGGGCTTCACTATAAAGACATTTGAGAAGCTAATCAATAAGGCGGCTAGTCTACAAGGAGAGGCCAAATAGTTACCTTTCAAGATCAGTTGCCAAAGCATAAATCCCAAAAGGTCTATGAGAAGAAACCTGGACTAGTAGCAATAGTTGACAAGGGAAGCCTAGAGATCATCAGACCATGACCTTAGCAACCTCCACCTCCTTAGCCACCACTGAGGTAGTCATACCGGCCTCCACCATAGCCTCCACGGCCACCACCATCACCCAATCACTAAGTGGCATATCTGCCAAGTTATCCACCTACTCTTTTAGATAAGTTAAACAAACCTTATTCTTTTAAGAGGGAGGTAATCAAGAAAATCTTTAAGAATCTCTTAAAGAAACTTAATTTTATTCGACTAGGGAGGAGGAAGTAGGCAAAGTCATGATCCAAACTTTTGCCCTTACCACTATGCTAGGCCACATTTTGGAGGATTGCTTTACATTCAAGGATTGGCTTGAACATAGTTTCAAGACCGATGCTGTAGTTATCCCAAAGGAATACATTGTGGAACAACCTTCTAGTTCCATTAGGGTAATCCTTGGGGATATAAGTGATCCTACCAAAACCAAAGAAGGTTGGGACATTTCTTTGTCTAAAACCTCTAAGAAAATAATTTAGAAGATCAAGAAGCTTTCCTTGGGTGAGCTCAAACCTCCAACACCAAGGAAGGTTTGCAAGTTGCCGGTGCCAACTCTAGAAAGTGGGAGCTCAACGGCTGATAGCATGTGTCAGGGATAGCCACTTAGCGCATAGCCCGTGTCAGTCGACCCAAGTTCCTTCCACACTAGCAACTTCTTTCATTTCTGCTAGCTCTTTTGTTTCTTCTACTAGTAGAACTCTTGTATCAACGGATAAGGGCATCAAATCCCTTACTCCACTCACTCTACTTGACTTCTACTTTGTACCCCCAAATACTTTCAAGAAATTGAAGAATAAAGCTAATTTGAATTACATTTGTGTCTCTTGATGAGTTTATCTTCTATTCCTAAGATAACTCTTCAAGTCTAATTAACTATAATTGATCTTCCTCTTTCTAATTGGACTTTATTAGTATTATTAAAGTTAAATTATTATTATTAGTAATTATTATTATTATTATTATTAATTAGTGAGAAATTAAGAGAGAGTTAGGAACTGAGAATCATCGATTAGAGTCCCATAGGAGAAGCTAGGTGAGCAAGTGTAGAACTTGCACCTTGCCTCAAGAATCGAAGTCAACCTCCATAGTGGAAGGTTCTACATCCTAGGACAGCACCTCAAGATAGAGAGAAATAAGTCATTGATATTGAAGATCAAGAAGCCCTTCCACAAGATGCTCCACCCTTTGGTATGCTTATGGAAGACAAGCTGAAGGTGGACTACAACATCCTTTCTCATCTAAGAAAGTTGTCATCTAAGCTAAGCATATATGATGCCCTTGTCTTATCCAAAGAGATGAGGGAATCACTAATCAAGGCCCTCCTTGATTAGCACAGTTGACCGCTATAGGTGAGGAAACGCATTATGCAAAAGAAGCCCGAGGGATCACCTTCATAGATGAAGACCTTCTGCTGGGGGACTTGGAGCACAACTATCCCCTACATTCAGTGACATGACAGTTGATTCAGGTTCTCATGGATTGGTGCAATTAAACATTATGAGTCTAAAGACCTATTTGAAGATTGACATCTCTACTCTCAGGAGATAGATGATGTTGAGAGGATTCAATGATCAAGGTGAGCGGGCTTTAGGTTCTATAGTATTACCATTGGAGATATTGGAAGATTGAAGCAAGTTCTACATCATTGATTCAAATACTTCATTCATTACTTTTTCTTGGTAGGCCTTGGATACATCAACAAGATCATTCCATCCTCCCTTCATTAGTGCATCAAATTCAAAAGATGGAATTGAATACCAGGTCAATGTGAGATGAAAAACCATTTTCGAGAGAGGTTGAGATTTATGAGGATGCATACTATCTTCCTCAAAACACCCTTTTCATGGAACTTGGACAAAATTCAAATGCAAATGCAAAAGCAAAAGAAAATGAAGCAAAAGAAAATAAAAAAGAAAAGAAAAAAAGTCCAAGTGAACAAGAAAGGGGGTGAAGAAGAAGTTGATCCACATATCACATTCCACCCAGTTCATTCATCATATGGACATGTGGGTAGGATGGCTCAACCCCAGGAGGCGGGAGAGAGAGCGAGGTTCAGAGGTGGGAGACCCCTAGTTGGCCTTATCCAATAGAGGTCGTGTTCCAGTTCATAGGTGTACCCTTGCTATTCACATAGACTTGGAATCTAGCTCGGAGGATGAGTCTAATGTGATTAGTATACCAACCAACCCCTCTCAGTGGGTTCCATTGGAGGTGACTTGATCTAGCAGAGACAAGACCTCCAAGCAAAGCAAAGTATTCAAATCTGTTTATGTGAAACTATTAGGCAGCAGTTGGGAACCTTAGCTCTTACCTCACTTACATCTCAGAAAGTTGAAGGTTTAGTAGTTAAGGAAGTCCCTAAGTCTTCCAATGACACAAAGTAGAAGAGGTTCTTTTTTGGGTTCATCATCCTCAAGTCCAGAGCTTGATGTAGGACTTGAGAAAGATACTTCTACTAAATTAATGGAATTACCTTTTGACTTTACTCACCTTGTGTTCAAATCTTATAGGTTTAGTTCCTCACACTTGGTCCAAGTATTTGAATATTTTGAAAATCTATGGAACAATATAGCAGAAACATCAAGAGCAGGACTAGGATTGATGCATGGGTCAGATGATGAAGATTATTACTAGTTGTTACCAACCATTTGGAGTTTGATAGGTTCTCTCACACTCCAACTCTTATGAGAATGTGTGTTTAGAAACTTTAGATGATCAGATGATCTCCAAGTCAAGAGGCGAAAATTTGAAGGAGATTCATTCAATCGACAAGCTAAAAGAAATCAACCTGGGATAGAAGAAAATCCACGACATACATCGTTCATTATGAAGAAGAAAACCAATGACTTAGTTAGGCTATTGAAGTTTAAAGACTACTTCTCATGGAGTTATGAAGAAATAGATTATCTCTTACGTTGTAGTTCACAAGCTAGCAATAGAATCGTTACCTATTAAGCAAGCTCCAGAGGCATGGAATTAGAAATTGAACAATAGGTCATTTCTAAAGTCAAGAAATTGATCGATACTGATTTCATCTTGGAAGAAAAATATCCTACCTGGTTAGCTAGTGTTAAGAAGAAGAATGACCAAATTTGCATTTGTGTTGATTTTAGGGACCTAAATAAAGCATGTCCTAAGAATGAGTTTCCTCTTCCTATAGAATTAATGGTGGGTGGACATTGCCTCATCTCATGTAGTTTCTCTTTCATGGATGGATCATCAACCTATAAATCAAGATGTCTCTGAAGATGAAAAGAAACCGCTTTTCCAAAACTCATCTTCTATTATAGGGTCATGCCTTTTGGCTTAAAAAATCTTTACACATAGCCATGACTCAGATCTTTAATAAACTCATCCATCATCAAGTTGAGTGCTATGTTAATGATTTAGTAGTAAGAGCAAAGAAAAGGAAGACCACCTCTTTGACTTGAGAGTAGTTTTTGATGGTTAAGATAATATAACCTCAAGATGAATCCCCTGAAGTGTGCATTCAGTCAAGGAAATTCCTTGGGTTTGTTGTTGACAGGGAATAGAAATAGATCCTAAAAGATCAAGTTATCTTAAATGCCACCTCTTAAGACTTTAACTCAACTCAGATCCTTTCAAGGATGGCTGGCGTATCTAAGACGCTTTATCTAAAACTTATCGAGGAGATGCAAGCCATTCTCAACACTTATCAAAAAAGATGCCAAGTTCAAGTGGGATGACAAGTGCGCATGCATTGATCAAAATACTTGGTGAAGCCACCTTCTAGTAGCCCCTATCAGGCATTGATCCTTTACACCCATTGGATGACTCTCTCGGTGCGCTGTTGGCCCAAGCCAATGATGAGGGGAAGGAGAGAACTCTCTATTACCTCAGTCATCGTCTAATTCCCGCTGAAGCAAACTATCCACCTATTGAGAAAGATTACTAGCTTTGATCTTTTCATCTAAGAAGCTACGACATTATATGCTTTCTCATAAGGTAAACTTGATCTCCCAAACCAATCCATTGTAGTACCTCATGACACGTTCAATGCTTTCCAGATGTTTGGCTCATTGGTCCATGATACTCTCACAGTTTGATATCATATTTGTCCCCTCCGTGCGGTAAAAGGATAGGCTAGAGTTCTTAGCACACCCACTTCTTGATTCTCTGATGATCTCCCTGATGAACAAATCATGAACTTAGGGGAGGCGGTAACCACCGATGGGAGATGTATTTTGATGGTACTTCTTTTCTTAAAGGTGAAGCACCATGATCTATTCTCCAGGTAGGAGTAGTTCCTTCCAACTCCAAACCGATGTGATGAGATTCTCATACTATCTTTCCAACCCAACAATGAAGTTGAATGAGGCTTTGATTGCTTTGGAGTTAGCCATCACTATCAGTGTCAAGAGCATCAACATCTTTGGAGATTCTCAGTTGGTCATCAACCAGATTATCCTACCAGGTCTTCAAACTAAAGTTTCATCATTACTACGAGTATACCATGAAGTTGGCCATTCCAAGTTACCATCTATAAGGTTCCCAGGAGAGAACGATGCTTGATGCCTTGGCCAAACTTGCCAAAGAGTTGGCATGTCGAAGATGAGTCCATTTCTAAGGGTCCAAAATAGACAAGTCATATCCCTTATTGATCCTCATCAGAGACTTTCTCTTGAAGGGAGGTTGTTGCCAAAATGGACAAGGAGCTGGATTGGAGGCAATCGTTCATAGATTACTCAACAAACTACCTCAAGAGAAATCTCAATCGTGAAATAGAGCTCTCTCCTATGCTCTCGTTGATGGCACCCTGTACCGACGGTCCTTTGACCAGATGTGGTTACATTATTTAGACAAACACAAAGCCTATGGCATTATAATCGAGGTACACTCAAGTCTATGTGAAGCACATCAATCCGGTCTGAAGATGAACATGAAGATTAAAAGACTTGGTTACTACTGGCCTTCTATGATCACAGATTGCATGGATGTAACTAGAAGATGCCATCAGTGTCAGGTGCACGGTGTGGTCCTTCACCAACCACCCAACATTCTACACCCTACTTTGGCTTCATGGCCATTTGAGTGTTGGGGTACTAACATTATAGGCCCGATCGATCCTCCTTCTTCTAAGGGGCACTGATTCATCTTAGCCAGCTACTTTTCCAAGTGGGTGGAAGCCATCCCACTCGAGAGGTCACACACCATGTGCTTCAATTTTTTTAGAACCATATTGTATATAGGTTTGGGTGCCTCGATGAATTATATTGATAATGGTACAACATTCAAAAGCAAAAGATCAATAACAAGACATATAGATTGGAGATACTCCACCATCTACTAAGCTAATGGTTTAGTAGCATTCAACAAAACTCTCATCCAGATCTTGAAGACTCTTGATGACAACAAATGATAGTGGAATGAGTTGGTTGAAGCCTTGTGGGCCTACACCATCTAACTCCAACTACCCCATTTTCCTTAGTGTATGGGTTGCCATCCTCTAGAAGTTTAACTCCCATCACTAAGGATAGCATTAGGTAACAAGATCACTACAGAGCAGAATGTAAAGTTATGATTAGAAGAGCTCGAAGGTTTGGAGGAGAGTCACCTACGGGCGTGCTAGAACCTCAAGTTATACAAGGCTAAAATGATTCAAGCTCACAACAAGCTGGTCTGCCCTAGGTCTTTTCGAGTAGGAGAACTTGTGTTAGTCCTAAGGAGACCAATTGTTGAAAGATGGGAGAGTTTGAACCCACTTGGGAAGGCCCTATGTCATAGAAGGCCTACCAAGGAGGATCTTATCGACTTATTGATTGTAAAGGGGAACACGATGCTTCCAATTAATGGGCTCTATCTAAAGAAATATTACCCATGAAATAAAAAAAAATAATCATGTATAAAAAGAACAAAATATGATTCCATTCATCAAATCTTCTCTTCATTTGAAGTGTTGTTTGCTTGTCTCACGAATCCACCGTAATGTGTTTAGGGTAGGTGTAAGAGTCCCCTAGTGGCATCCTATCCCTCTTTCACAACATAAACACAATCTCCCAGTACTATTAGAAAAGGTGAAGAACTTGAGAGGCATCTTATTTTGATTAGCATAACTAAGTTAGGTGTGAGAGAACCCAAGAGGCATCCTTTCTTAGTGGGAATTCTGCCATCCATGGCATCATTTCATAATTCCCAAAGATGTTTTAAGGTAGGTGTAAGAGTCCCCGTGAGGCATCCTATTCCTTTAACACATGCACAACATAACATAAATTTTTCTCTCGAGCTATTTTGATGGGAGCAAGCGCACTCACTCATTAGTTTCAGGGTCTACATGCTACCTCCTAGTATGTCACCCCAACTTTTGTTGGAGGATGTCCCCCTGCTTTCTTCCTAACTTGATCACTGCAAAACAATGAGCGCCTTGTTAGTATGGTATGCTTCACATCACAACCAGTAAGTTGCCTCATGTTGACTTTATTTAAGAAGATGTGAGTCTTCATGCTTTCTTCTTGAACTAGCCATCATGCTCTAACTAGGATGAGCATATTTGAAGCTTAGGATAAGTCCCCAAGAGGTTCCTTTCCTCTTGACTATTTTTAAGCTGATCTAAGTCCCATAGTGGCATTCACTCAAGAGTCCTCAGGATGGATAGCACTGTCAAGATAACTATCCTGCCGCTATAAGAAGATGTGAGTCCCCAGCTTTTTCCTAGTCGATTATGCAACGACACACCTTAGGTTGGTTGATGTTCACTATGCCGACAAAGTGACTCACCCGAGTACACCACTCTTGGAGATATGAGTCCCTGCTTTTCTCTTGAGTTGGACACAATACCTATTGAATTTATGATTAGCCATGTCATTTTCTCGGTGTTGGATTAAGCCTTATACCCCATCCGTGGCACTCTATTTGGATCAAGTTCTTTGTAACCCATTTAGACACTACCTGGTTACTTTGGATTGATATTTTCCCCTTTCCTAGTAGCCACCCTGTGGTTGGAGAATTTGTTCAGCGGATGCAGATCCTCCTTGTTTAGTAAATCTAAATTAGGTCTAGGCTAATATAAGCTCCTTCTTAGTTTGATCCCTCGTAAACTAATAGGGTCCATGATAAAATAAACAAACAACAAAAATAAAATAAGCAAAAATTAATTCACTTGTTGATTAGGATTCAAACCCCCAAAGGGCCCCTTCCCCAAGTACATCCTATCTTTAGGCGCAGATAACTCCCTAGGAATTGCCCGACCACTGAGATAAATCTCTCAAGATTTCACTCAGAGTCACCCTTAGGTCGTTCAATCTATTTTGCCACAAGCAGGTTACCCTAGTCATTTCTCGCTTGAAAGATGTAAGACCATGACACATTCTTTCTAGCATGATTGTCGCAAATCGACGGGCAGCCCTAGGTCGGGTTTGATTTGTTGCCCAAAGCAACCGATCACCCCAGTGGTCTTTTCTAGTGGAAGATGTGACTCCCCGAGCTTTCTTTCCTTCAATTGATCATTGCAAACTGAAATGCACTCCTTTGGTTGGATAGTTCTCCCATCGGCTGGAAGCAACTCCCTTTGGTTCAATAAATTTGAGATAAGTGTAGGCTTCTATAGGCTCCTTTTCAGTGTGATCCATCACAAATTGACAGAATCTAACAAAACAAAATTAAAAATGAAATTAATCTTGACTATTATTGAGCTGATCTAAGTCTCCCAGTGGCATTCACTCAATAGTCAGCCCTAGGTCAGGTCTGATTTGTTGCCCAAGGCAACTAATCACCCCAGTGGTTCCTTTGTTAGAAGATGTGAGTCCTCGTACTTTCTTCTTAAGACTGACCATTATATACCAAAATGCATTTCTCCTTGGTTGGATAGTCCTACCTTGTGGTTGGTAGACTACTCCCTTTGAATTGGTAAATTTGAGTTAGGTCTAGGCTTCCATGGCCCCTGCTCAGTGCAGTTCATTGCAAACCTATGGGATCCATCATAAATAAATAAAATTAAAAATGAAATCAATCTTTGACTATCTTTGAGTTGATCTAAGTCCCCTAGTGGCATTCACTCAATAGTCAGCCCTAGGTGGGTTTAATCTATTGCCTTGCCAATAGATTATCCCAGCAACTGGTCCTTACTTGGAGGATGTAAGTCTACTACACTTTCTTCTTAGTACAGCTGCTACATATTGAAAGGCATCCCTTTGGCTGGTTAGTCCTACTATATGCTTAGTAGACTACCCCTTTGGATTGGTAAATCTGAATTAGGTCTTAGCCTCCATGGCTCCTATTCAGTACAACTAATTACAAACCAATAGGGTTCATCTCAAAATCTAAACCTAATAAAAATTAAAACAAATTCAACCTTCTCCCCTAGTGGAGATCTCTCCCCGTGAGATTCAAATCAAATCAAACCTTTTATCTCCTTGTAGATGACTTGAACCTGCTTCCCTAGTGAAAGGTTCACACTCTATCCCTTAGTGGATTTCTTCCCTCTCTTATGTCTTGGACATAAGTAGAGCCACATTGCACTATGTTCATAATCCTTTCCTTTCCTTGATTAAGGATAGATTATTTCTATTAGTGATTATGAGCTTTTGTTGTTTTTGATCATTTCGGTCAACACCAATATGTGCGGTGTTCTTTGTTAGTCACACTACACTTATTAGGCGCCCTTTGTTGACCTCATTTTTAGAATGAGCTCTCAACCCCTCCACCTTAAGCATATGATCCCTCTTAGAATTTAAGAGTTTCTTAGTCTTAAGACACATCTAGTGATTAGGTGGACACTCCCCTAGTCCTAGAAGACTTAGAAGAGTTAGCCATAGGAATAGGTCATGCCTTAGGGGTGTTAGGAGATTTCTACCCTTATCCTAAACCATTCCTCACTTTCCTACTTTCAAGTCAAACTCTAAATCAATTCTAATTGATTTTCTCCAAACTCAAATCAACTCCATATGATTGAAATCCATGATTGAAACCTATGATCAAAATCCATCAAAAATTCCTAAGTTCAAATTTCCTAAGTCCTTAACCCTTTCTTAAAGACTTAGCCAAAATTATGATCAAAACCTATTCAAATCTTTGAGATTTTCTATGATCCATTTATATTCTCATTTATATTCAAATTTAAATGGAATATAAATTCAAACCCATCAAATCAAATTCAAAATTCCAAATCAATTCATGAAAATTTCCTTAAGTCCCTTTAATTGTCCATTAAAGGACTTAGCCAAAATCAACTCTAAAACTTGATCAAATCACTTCAAATTCATGGGATTTTCTCAAAAATTATTTATATTCTCATTTATATTCTCATATATAAATGAAATATAAATATAAATCAATCAAATCAAAGATAAAAATTAAATTCCAATTTTAAAATCCTTGAAATTCCCTTAAATCCCTTAATTTTCCATTAATGGATTTAACCTAAACTTTGATCAAACATATTCAAACTCATGAGATTTTCTCAAAAATTATTTTATTCTCATTTATATTCTCATAAATAAATGAACTATAAATATAAATCAATGAAATCCAATCCAAAAAATTAAATTTCAAATTAAAAAATTGCTTAAATCCTTTAAATTCCCTTTAATGGATTTAACGGAAATCATGATTAAACTCTTTCAAATTCTTGAAATTTTCTCATGATCAATTTATATTCTCATTTATATTCACATATATAAATAAGATATAAATTCAAACAGTCAAAACCAATTCCAAAAATCAAACTCAAATCCACTCAAAATCAAATCTAAGCCTTTCAAGCCAAAATCTTGAACTTAGCCAAATCAAACCCAAATCAAGCCAAACTCTTGATTTTCTCTCATGGTTCAATCAACCTACAATCATAAGCTCATATATATAAATCCAAAAATCAATCAAACAATCAAAACCTAAATAAAAAAATCAAACCCAAAACCCCTTCATATTCTTCCTTTGATGAAATTTTCAAATGGATCAAAACCCATTTGACTTCAAACCACTTGTAAATGGATTTATATTTCAATCATAAGTCCATATACAAGATCAATCAACTTCAAATCAAGCTTTGACCAAGCCATTTGACCCACTTAGGTTCACTTGACCCAAAGTGACCTAAAGTACCCTTATGAGCCAACTTTTGATCCTAACCAAACTGGATTGAACCAAACTCATATATCCTTCTCATCATGATCAACAAGCATCATGGGATGATCAATCAATCAAATTAGTTCAAACCAAGTCAAACTTAAGGGTTGACCAAGTCAACACTTAACCTAAAATGAAATCATACATAGCCAAAATCCACCATAGGCCAAATTGATTGAAACCATTGATCCAAGTTCACTCATGATCTATGTTTGAACTTGAAAAAGCCAACATTTGAGTCTAACCTAGCCTAATTGGCCCACTTGACCCAAGTTGACCCATTTTGACCAAAAGGACCAAAATGTGTCAAAACTTGATCTAAGCCAAATTGATTGAAACTAATGGGTCAAGTTCATTCCAAATCGCTTGTGGAACTTGACCAAAGCCTCAATTGGCCAACTAGACCCAACCTAGCCCAATTGACCTTAGACCCAACATGACCTAAAGGGGTCATGTTGAGCCAAAATTGAACATAACCCAAATTGATTGGAAACAAAGATACCAATCCACTCCATATGACTAACCTAACCTAAACCTACCCTTGACCTACCTCAAATAGGTCAAATGGGTCAACATAGGTCAACTTGACCCATTTGACCTAAATGATGTCATACGAGCCAAAACCAAATCTATACTAAATTGAACCAAACCAAATGCACCAAAACATTTGAAATGATCATATGAACTTGACCAAACCCTTGGTTTGACCTAATTTGACCAATTGGTCAACTTGAGCCAAGTTGACCCATTTTGACCTAAATGGGTCAACATGAGCCAAACCCTATCAAATGGATTCCAATCCAATGAAACTTGGCCAAACCTAGTTTCTCCTCATACCCAACATGTCCAAAGTGGAAAAATAATAAAATAACCATTTTACCCCTAGGCCATAGAACAAATTTTGGCCTAGCCCCATGGGTATTTTGGTCATACCCTCTTCACAATCACTTGAGGCTTTCATAAATGCTCAAGGGGACTTAGTGATGAGTGGTGCACCCAACCCAATGAGTTTGGGTCAGCCCATTTGACCCATAGACCAAACTTGACCACATAGCTCAAAATTGAGTTTTGAAATTTTCTCATAAGCTCAAATTCAGCACATGGGAAGTTGGCAATCCACTCAAGGGATCAAATGGACCATGTGCACACTCAAAACCCTCAAAACAACCCTCCCAATTTGGTCAATTGGATCAAAATGGCAAGGAATTGTTCGACCATTTGATTTCCATAGGGGGAGATATACTCCCCATAATTCATTGAAATTTCAAACTCAAGTCAGAGGAACCCCAATCATGAGGGAGCATTCCAAAGGTCTTGAGAGAGGATTAGAATTCTTCCTTCTCAGTTTTGCATAGTGCAAAAATAGGGGTGGTGAAGTGAATTGATAACTTCCTCTACACTTGATTTCCTCCAAATTCCTTTTACACTCTTCATCTAAGGACCAATCCGAGCTCACTCAAGCTCACATTGAAGTTCCCATAGTAAAGAGAGGATCAATTCAATTAAAGCTAAAGCTCGAGTGACGTGGTGTTGGTCTACCCATTGATCCACTTAACCCCAAGGCCTAGGAATCTCAACAGGGCTTTGTCTCCCCGCATCTAACTACCTCATCGACCGCATCGGTGATCACCTCCGGCAAGGTATGGAATTTTTTGACCACTTAGCTTAGGGGGTGTTGGTACTTTGTGAAGGAAATATTCATGGCATGTGAAATCAATAGTTGGATAGGTTGCTAATTATGCTTAGATGGTGTGGGTTCATTATTGTATGATTTCATGCAAGATCGTTAGATCTCCCTTAGATCATGGATCTCCAATGATCCTCAGGGAAGAACTTGGCTCATCTTAGTCATCCATCCGCATTTTAGATAGACAACTGAGATTATTTAGCACGTTTAGTAATTCATTTACCCTTTTATAACCGTAGGTGAATCCTTAGCCATCTGATCTTTGATCAAACGACTGAGGATATTAACGTGTGCGCCACCGCCGCCATTTGGGATGTGATGTTTAAGTCACACCCTCACATTATGATGTGTGTAAAGCATGCTGAACACTGCCACCATGCGTCATGCCGTGAGATGAGGATTAAGTAGGGATTAGTTAAGCCATTAATTAATTCTTAATTAATTCACAAAACTTTTAAAATTCATAACTCTTCATAGAAAAATTAGAAAAATAAAAGGAAAGATGCTATGGAAAGAAAATTTCATCTAGAATATTTTAAAAAATGGTTTCAAATAGATTTTGAATTACTCCTTTCTCTGAATTTGGATTTCTTTGGGAATCTTAATTAGCTAATTATTCTTTAATTAGGTCATCAATTAATCTCAAATTTCTAGGGTTCATTTTAGGGGATGACATTTGTCTCCCCTAATTTTTTTGAGATTTATTGAGGGCTCAATTGGAGAAATTGCTAGCTCATTCCCTAATTACCCCTTTCATGTAATTAAGAGTAATTAAGGTATGATTAGTGGATTTACCCTATGATTAGGTTTGATTAAGGTCAGATCAAGTGAGTAGGAGGTTTATAGAATAATTTTGGGGCATTTCCCATAAGCTATTCCCTAAACCCCCTTTTCTTTCCTTAATCCTCTCTTAATTAAGGGTTAACTCATTAATCACCCCTTTAATCAATTTTCAAAATTTTAAAAAGTTTCAGAACTTAATTAATATAGCTTGGGTCTTAGGTGTTTAATAGCCTAAGTCTAATTAAGAAAATTAAAACCCCTTTCATAAGTATGAAAGAGTGTTTTAAAATTACTTAAGCTAAACCCTTAGCTTAATTTTAATTATGAGCCAAATTGCATTAAGCCATTTCATTATTAGGTGTATTGAAAATTTAAATACCTTGTGGGTTTTATGTCATCTCATTGGCTCATAATTACTTAGTTAATTTTTCTAAGGTGGTGTAGGTAAGGGTTAATTAAGCCACTTAATTTATACCTTAACCTAATCAATGCTTAAAAAATGGATTTAATTATCTGAAAATTAAACAAAAATACAAAATACATGTGGGAATGGGTTAAGAACAGCAAACTTATATGATATTTTCAAAATTAAATCAAACGTCAAATTAAACAAAAATCATTTTGAAATTTTCTTTGATTTATTCTAAATTTTCTTATTCTATAAGAATGTCTTTAGGATTTAAGTAAAGTGAGTTTTTTTACAATATTTCATTACTTTGGATCTTTCCCAACATGTTAAGTTGTATTCTGTATGATTCATGCATTCATAATTTCATGTTTCAAATTTTAAAATAAGAATTGTTTACTTTATGTCAAATGTGCCTGTGTTGGCTAAAGTAAAATATGAGTGGCTATTATCATTACTAAATATAAATTATTTTAAAAACTTATAAATGAAATATCAAATCTAAAAGTATGCTACTTATACTTTATTTATAAGCTTGCATGTGAGATGTTATAAAGGTATGCTTAGTGTAGGTTTCCTTTCTTTTCTATGTGGCATAGTTTTGAATTGGAATTTTGGTGAGATATGAGGTTCATTTGAAAAGGACCTAATGCTCACCTAATTTCATCTTCTATTCATCCCTATGCTATCACTTTAGAAAGTTTACCTATACTTGCATGTATAAATTGCATAAACAAAAATGAATCCATTAAGCAACTTTTGCATATTCCTTTTCCATTTCATTTCTTTTATATACATGTTTGTACTTAAGGAAAGTGGTATATTAGTCTGGACAACCCCGAGGTTGTGAGGCTTTAAGTAGCCCTAAGTAGGTATTGTACCTTACACCTCTGGTTAACAATGATGCTATACTCACTTATGCCTTTCTTACTTTCATGTATGTATGTGAAATTTTGGATAAGGAAAACCTTTTCTACTTAAGAAAAATCATGCATATTAAACTTCTAAATTTTTTTAAATGGATTACTTAGCATGCATCATAAAGAGTGTTAACTACTCTCATTTTTTATGTATAGATATGCTTAGGGTCCATCCATATGCATGTTATATATGTTGGGAAAGAAATGAAGTAATGTTATGTGAATTTTAATTCATTTTATTTAATCTTAAAATGTCTTTCTTTGAATAGGTTTGTTTAGGGTTTATCTAAACTTAGGATTGATTAATGTAAAAAACATTCACCTAAATAAAATTAAAATGTGAACTTACATTAGAAATTACTTAAGGATTAGAGAAGGAAAGAGAAGTTCTCTTCTCTTTCCCTCTCTTCATAACTTAGTAATTAGTTGTAGGATCAAGTTAAACCAAATTAAAACATAAAATAAAACTAACACAAAATGCTTAAAAAACTTAAATGAAACCCTCCTCTAAGTTGAACATGTTCTTCACACTTAGAAAATTTAAACCTAAAGTCATAGCTAACCATACCACACAAACCTTCAAAGCACACATATTAGCCTAAGTCACCACTTCTAACCTTAGGTTTGGTGTATGGTTTGATGTTATGTTTTATTTTATGATATAAGTTTTAGACTGATGTTAGGGTGTATTCTCATAGAATGAATGGTAGGATGTGCTTAGACTAACTATTCTTTTCTGCAGGGGATTGTGCTTAAGGGGTACTGTCATAAAAAAAAATATCAATGCTTCTTGCTTGCAAGTGCTTATACCCCTTTACATAATCCATAGGCCAGGTGGACTTAGTCACCCTTGTGTGGGGGTGATAAGTTCAATATACATGCTTGGGATGTGTGTGGTGTGATTTAACTAACCTTTATTTTGCAGGTGTTAGTTAGATTTATACTTTTCCTTTTCATGTAAAATTTGTATATTTAGGATTTTGGAATGATTATTGTGGGATTAGGATGAACATTGGTCATAAGATCATATCTTATGCACCATGTGAAATCTTGGAGTATCCACCTTCCAACCTTCCAAAGGAGGAACCAAAAGAAGAAAGAAGAAGAAAGAAATAAGAAAGAAGAAAGAAGAATAAAGCTCCATAATAATGAATTCCTTTACTTAAATTGTAATTTAATTCATTTCTAATCTGGGTTGTATAAGGGTTGAGCTTGACTGCCAACATTTGATATTTTCAGGTTTGTGTGGTGGTGCTCGACCACAAATGACCATTTATTCTTTTTGCGATTAGCTTTATAAATTGATTGATGATTTATTTAGCTTTTGCATTAAGTGGCATGCTTTTCCTAGTTTATTCCTTATTTTATGTATGGCTTGGATGTGGATTAGGCTATTTAAGGAAAAATAAATCTTTTACCCAACTTAACAACTCAAATTAAAATTGAACAACTCATAACCTCATTTAAAGCTTAGGATTAAAATCAAGATAAAAGAATTAGCAACCCCTTAGTTGGATGAGCATTTTTTTTATAATATCATGCACAAATGCATCTTATTTCACTCTTGATTGGAGGGCTTCCACCTTTTCTAGAGAACCCAGCTTGACCTTTGAGGGTCATGGTGGAAACTCACCTCCTCCCTTCTCACTAATTTTGGCCAATAATCTACTTTCTCATGCATTAGTCATAAAAATTCTATTAGCCTGAGTCAAAAATAAAATGATTATCCAAAAATGGAAATAAAATGAAATTTGAATTGTTAGATTTAAGTCATTTGAAGCATGTCCCTTTACATGATTTAGTCTATTTAGGGAGTGAGTTTAAGGACTTAGCTTCTTCCTAAATAAAAATAGCTTAGCCATCTTGCATAAGCATAAAGATTTGCCTACATGTATTTAAAATCGTATGAGGAATTAGTTGGCAGCCACCCCTAGGTGGTTGTAAGTCTAAGCTGTCGGGTGATTTGTCCTCTCTTGTGGAGGCAAACCAATTATCCATTTTCACCCTAAATTTAGATTGTGCTTTCAACTCTCGCCGTTCTAGGGTTGCTTCTCCTCTATGTGAGCCATAAGCATAATTCCTCACCTCCTAGGCATTCCTTTAATCTTGTGTTAAGGAATCTTAAGTCCTAAAATTCTAATAAAAAATGTAGCTCAAATAAACTAAATCAATTTTTAAAATATAAAGCCCAATTTTAGGATAGTTTGAGATGCTCGCTAGGTTTCCTAGCATCATGAGCATCTCCTACTTATTTCCCATTTTGGCTTTGATAATAACTCTCTCTTTTGATCAATCCCATTTGATCCCTCAATCATAAACCAATCAATTGATAGTCCTTCCTATTGAAATCTTTAGAGACAATGATCATTTACCTTAATCGAGAGTTTTCCTAAGGGATCCCATCCCTTAGTGCATAATTAACTATGGGGGCTTGCCCCTATAGGGAACTTAATGAACCCAATTTAAAATAAACCATGCTTTATTTTTTCATGTAAAGTAGGGAAAGAATCTTTAGTACATATGCAAACCCATCATCCTTAGGAGTCCTTATTAAAGTGATTGGTTCCATTAAAGGATAGTGACTTCTATCTTTCAAGATAGTACATAATATCTAGATGACGTATCCATCACTTGAATAAGTACATCTGTGGATTTGAATGGTGTCTTACAAGACAAATTTTTGTAAGGGTTCCTCTTTCTTTTCTCCCCATAGATTTGAAAGGCAACTCCCCTTATAGAAATTATTCACCAAAAACCACACAAACCTCCAAAGCACACACATTAAACTAAGTCCCCACTTCTAGCTTTAGGTTAGGGTGGTGTATGGTTTATTGCTTGCTTTTATTTTTGATATATGTTTTAGACTAGATGTTAGGATGTATGTGCACAGAATGAATGGTAGGATGATTTTAGTCTAACCATTATTTTCTGCAAGGGAGTGTGCTTAAGGGATGCTATAATAAATAAAAGTATAAATACTTTTGTTGTGCAGGTGCATATACCCTTAAGCATAATCCAATAAGCCAGGTGGACTTAGTCACCCATGTGTGGGTGATAAGTCCAATATACATACTTGGGATTTGGTGGTTTGTTAAACTAACCTTTGCTTTGTAGGTGTTAGCTAGATTTACTTTTCCTTTTCATGTAAACTTTACAATGATTGTTATGGGATTAGGATGAACATTGGTCATAAGATCTCATCTTATGCACCATGTGAAGCCTTTGGAGCATCCACCTTCCAACCATCCAAAACAAGGAACCAAAGAAGAAAGAAGAAAAGAAGAAGAAGAAAGAATAAAAGAAGAATGAAGAAATGAAGCTCGAAGACCCCCATAATAATGAATTCCTTTTTTAATTATATTTAATTTATTTATAATCTGAGTTGTATAAGGATAGAGCTTGGCTATCTAATTTATCTTCAGGTTTGTGCAGTGGTACTTGACCACAATGGCCTCTTATTCTTTTATGATTAGCTTTATAAATTGATTGATGATTTTTTCAGCTTATGCATTAAGTGACATCCTTTTCCTAGTTTCTTCCCTGCTTTATGTATGGCCTGGATGTGGATTAGACTCTTAGAAAAAAAAATAAATCTTTTACCAAATCTAATAACTCAAAACTAAAAAATAAAGAACCATAACCTCACCTAAAGCTTAGCTTATGTATGGCCTGGATGTGGATTAGACTCTTAGAAAAATAAATAAATCTTTTATCAAATCTAACAACTCAAAACTAAAAATAAAGAACTCATAACCTCACCTAAAGCTTAGACTAATAATCAAGATAAAAGAATTAGCAAACCCTTAGCTAGATGAGTACTTCTTTTATGACATCATGCATAAATGCATCTTGTTTCACTCTTAATTGGAGGGCTTCCTCCTTTGCCAGAGAAACTTGGCTTAACATTTGAGAGCCATGGTGGAAACACACCTCCTCCCTTTTCACTGATTGTGGCCAATAACTTTATTTCTCATGCATTAGGAATATGAATCTTATTAGCCTTAGTCAAAATAATTATCCAAAAATGAAAATAAAATGGAATATGAATTGCATTAGATTTAGGTCATTTGAAGTATGTCCTTACATGATCGATGCTCTTTAGGGAGTGAGTTTAAGGACTTAGTATCTTTCTAATTAAATAATAGTCTAGCTATCTTGCATAAAGCATAAGACTTTCCTACATGAATTTAAAATCATAGGAGGAGTTAGTTGGCAGCCACCCCTAGACGGTATAAGTCCAAGCAGTTTGATGGTTTGTCCTCTCTTGTGGAGGCAAACCAATTACCCATTTTTCACCTTCGATTTAGGTTGTGCTTTCATCCCTCTTTAAAGCTCCCTAGATTTAGGTTTTGAAGTTGCTTCTCCCCTTTACGGGCCCTAAGCATAATTCCTAACCTCTTAGGATTTTATAATCTTGTGTTGTAGAATCTTCAACCCTAAATTTCTAATGAAAAATTCGACTCAAATAAATTAAATCAATTTCAAAAATGTAAATCCCAATCATAGGATAGTTTGAGATGCCAGGTTTCTAGCATCGGGCATCTCCTACTTATCTTTCTTTTGGCTTCGACAATAACACCCTCTCTTTGATCAATCCCATTTGATCTTCAAAAACAAACTAATCAATTGATAGTTCTTTCCTATTGAAATATTTGGAGACAATGATCATTTACCTTAATCGAGAGTATTCTTAAAGGATCCCATCCTTTAGGATGTAATTAACTATGAGGGCTTACCTCTATAGGGAACTTAACGAACCCAGTTTGAAATAAACATTGCTTTACTTTTCCATGTAAAGTAGAGGAAGAATCTTTGGTATATATGCAGACTCATTATCCTTAGGATCCTTGTTGAGGTGATTAAGTTCATTGTAGGGTGGTGATTTCTATTTTTTGAGATAGTACACCTCTCCTCAATGTCATACTCGATCACCCTCAATAAGAATATCTACAGATCTACGTGGTGTCCCAACAAGATATATTTTTATATATTTCTATTTTCATTTATTCTTTTCTAAAGGAGGAGGGTAGATGAAGGCAGGATTGTATAGGAAGATTATTTTCACCACATGTATGTTGGGCATGGATCTTCTTCAGTTCCTAGGTTAATTTCTTTGAGCTCGTGATGGTTGATCTGATCTCCTCTTCAAACTCTAGTGGTGCATCCTTGATTTCAAAGTCATTTGGATCATCTAAAGTTTCTAAACATACCTCCTCATATGAGTTAGCATGATTTGAAAAAAATATATTAGATTCCAAATGATTGGTGATGACTAAGCAGTAATCGTCATCATTAACTAGACCCACTGTACCAAATCTTAGTCCCAGTCTTGATTATGAATGTCTATATTTGTTGTCCCATAACCTTTCAAAGTAATCCCACCTGTGTTTAGACAAGCATGTGGAATTAATCCTTTCTTTAAATTAAGAACATAAGGCGAGTAACAATAAAAAATTAATTTTATTAAATCTTTGTATGAATCATTCTCAAGTTCTACATCATCTTTTTGACTTGAGGATGATGCTCCAAGATAGAACTTCTATGTCTTTTCATTTGTGGAAGACTTAGGGGCTTCCTTAATTACCAAACCCTCAATTTTTTGTGAGGAAAGTGAGGTTAGAGCTAAAGTTCCCAACTAATACCTGATTGTTTCACATATAGACTTGGATACACATATACTTTGCTTAGGAGCCTACTAGTCATCAATGTCTTGCTTAACTGTCACTTGCTCAGGGATCTGCTATTTGGAAGTGTTAGCTAGCATACTAATCATATATGACTCATCCTCTAAACTAGATTCTAAGTATATATGATAAGTAGGCATTCTGGTAGACATAACTCTATTGGGTGGCCAAAGGAGGTCTTCCATCTATGGGCATGTGGATCCCTTCTTCCTACTTGGTGGAGGTCGTCATCCCACCCATGTAGTCAAAAAAGCTCGCGTTCAAGACTATTTGCTGTTATGTAGCTTGTGTTTGACTCGTTCGTTAACTAAATGAGCCTAACACAAACATACATTTCAAGCTCGATATATAAACGAGCCAAACATGAACAATCATTTATTTGATTGTGTTCGGCTCGATTTAGCTCGAAATAAAAAAATATTATTATTATTATTTATTACTATTATTATTATTATTATTTTATTACTAATATTTTTATTTATTACTATTATTTATTACTATTATTATTATTATTATTATATATACATATGAACACATTTACATATCATAAATGCAAGCATAGCTCAGTGATTAAAATTTTTGTTATGCAAAAAATTGGCCTAGGTTCAAATCCTCCCTCATATAGGGTTGTCAAAAAAGCTCGTTGTTCGCGAACAGCTCATGTTTGGCTCGTTATGTAATAAGTCGAACATGAATAAATATTTCAAGCTCAATATATAAATGAGCCGAACACGAACAAGAGTTCTGTTCACTCAAGCTCGACTCGTTTACACCCCTACCCGTATGTTTGAATGGAGCAACGAACTGTGGGTGGAATCTAATGTTAGGCTCTACTTTCTCCTCCAAGTCTATTTCTTGCTCCCTTTTATTTCACGAGAATAGACTTGTTGATTTTGAGGGAGATAGTAGGTCGCATCTTCCTATATGCCGACCTCATGAATTATAAATGGATTAAGATCTCCTTTGACATAGTATTCAATCCCACCCCTCATGAACTTCATGCACTGATGTAGAGAGGATGGAACCACATTGTTCTCATGTATCCATGGTCTCCCAAGCAAAGTATTGAAAGATGTATCTGAGTTTATAATATGAAACTTGGTGGTAGTCTTCCAATCATCTACTTTTAATGGTAATACTATAGAGCCTAAGGCCCTCTCGCCTTATTCATTGAATCCTCTCAACATCATCCTCTCTTTTGAAAGTTTGAGATATTAATCCCCAAGTAAGTGAGGGTTTTTTAGATTCATAATGTTCATTGATGCACCCTAGTCAATAAGAACTCTGGATATCCTGTATCTTCCAATATCCACTGTAATGTAAAGAGGGTGATTATGCTTGGTCATTTCTAGAAGCAAGTCTTCATCACTGAATGTAACTCCTAGAGTATCCTCTAAACTACAAGCCTTCTCCTCAAGAGCGGTTAGCTGGGCTAAGCATATCTTCGGATCAAGGAAAACCTTGATTAAAGATTCTCATCTCTTTGGATAAGTTAAGGGCATCATATATGCTTAACTTAGCTGATAGCTTTCTATGATGTGTAAGGACATTGTAGTCAACCTTGGCTTGATCCTTCATAAGCATATCCATGGGTGGAGCATCCTGGAGATGCTATCTTATCTTTAGAACCAATGATTTTCTTACCCTTATCCTGAGATTCCACCCTATGAGGTAGAACTTTGCCACTACGAAGGTTAACTTCAATGACCTCTCAGAATGATTAATTTGTAGGAAGTTCTACCTTCTCATCGAGTGTACCTACCACTTCTCCAATGGGATCATTGGAGTCGGATGACTCCAAATCAATCTCAAGAGTTGAACCCGTGTGATTTAGAAATGGGAAATCCATTTCTAAATCAGAAGAGGAATGATTAAAAAATAGAGTTATCATTATTATTTTGTAGACTTGAGAGTTTTCAAGAGGAATAAAATCTAGAGTATCGGTGGACAAGATATAAGTGAAAGCTTTCTTCATTGATTTCTTCTTAGATGAGGTACATGATAGAAATCTAATAAAGTAAGGTAAGGGTATAGTGCCCTTGTTCTGATAACACTCTCTTGGTAGAGAGGAGCTATTTGAGAAAGAAATAGTAGGCAAGTGGATGGAGTCTTTGAACAGGCGGTGGTTGTCTTATGTTATCTCGGGCAAGTAAGGTAGTGATGCTCTTTCTCGTGACACCTTCTTCAAGTTGTCTTTGGTAACTTGCAAACCTTCTTGGTGTTGAGGTTTGAGTTACTTGCACACAGAAGAAAGCTTCTTGATCTTAGAGATCACTTTTTTAGAGGTTGGGATAAGACAATATCTCAACATTCTTTTGTCTTAAAAGGATTGCATGTATCCCCAAGAATTACTCTGATGGAACTGGAGGGTTGTTCTAACAAATGGTCCTTGGGGATAAAATAGCTCCTAACTTGTAGCTGCACTCAAGCCAGTCCTTAAAGGTGACACAATCCTTCAAGACATGACTAACCATGCGGTGGTAGGGCCAATAGTTAGGATCATTACTCTTGCCCACATCTTCCAGCATCTTGGGCTCAGGTAACCGAATGTCAGGTTTCTTTAAGAGATTCTTAAAAATCTTCCTAACTACCTCCCTCTTGAATGAATGTGGCTTAGTCAATCTATCGATAACAGTAAGTGGGTAATAGCTACCTGGCGGTGGATATGAGTATCGTTGTTGAGTATGCTATGGAGGAGATAGTGGTGGCCACTGTGGCAGCTGCGGTGGCTTGTATGCTGGCTGAGGTGGTGGTAGATGAGGTGGTGATGGAGGCTGATGTGCACGTGGTCTCTTATACTGAACTCTGGCTGGCTGCTTCCCTTTGTCTACTAACACTACTACCCCTGGCTTCTTCTTGAATGATTTCTGTGGCTTGGGATTGAATGATTGGTCTTGAAAAGGTAACTGTTTGGCTTTCTCTTGTAGGCTAGCCGCCTTGTTGATTAGTTTCTCAAATATTTTGATTGCAAATCCCTTGAGCATGAAAGCAACCAGGCCATAAATATTCTTGAGAAGAATTTCTATAGCATGTTGTTTGGACAGTTGTGGTTCACATTTCATACTCAAGTTTTGCCACCTAAGAATATAATCAACACTTATTGTAATTTTGTTATGCCACAACGAGGTCACCCACAGTTACCCTTTGTTGGGCTGCAATAAACCTCTTGATGAAGAGGTGCTCCAACTCAGCAAAAGTCTTCACTAAACCATTGGGCAGTTCAACATACCAATCAAATGTAATCTCTAACAGACTACTAACAAAGAGTCAGAAAAGAAGTGCATCACTACCTCTGGTATTGCAACAGTCAGCTCTAAAGTGTGTTATATGCTGCTGAGGGTTTCCATTGCCATCAAAGATCTTGAAGGATGGTAGTAAAAACCCTTGGGGTATTGGAGTGCATCAAATTCCTCCAGGTAGAGTCTACCCTTTGGAACAGATGAGCCACCTTGGGCTTGCGCCAATGCTTCCTACACTTGCTGTTCCATGATATGCTTTATATCTCTTTCAGGCATGAAGGTACCTATGATCTTCTATGCATACTATCTCCACGGAGATGTACTCTTGGGCTTATTTAGAACATGCAACAACCCAGGGTGGTCGGCTTCTAAGAAAGTAGGTTGTACTGATGGAGCCTGGCCTTGAAGTCCTAGGACTAGCTAACAAGTCTTCAACTCTTTTCTACATCTTAATGATATGCTCATCTCTTTACCTCAGTTGTTGAGGAAGGTGTTGGGTTGAATGAGATGTTTCTTCTTCCTCAACCACATCCCTCATGGCTATGCTGATCTCTAAGGGAACCCCTAGTGTCAACCATATGGACTTCTGCTGAGTCCTCCAAGATATCATCCTCATCTAGATCAAAACTGATCCTAACATCCTCTTCATCAAGACATGAGTTCTCTTCTTAGTAAGTCTTGAGCAAGGATCTCATCCGAAGCGGTCTAATCATGTGAGGATAAACACTCTTCTGACGGTGGGGCTATGCTGATAAAAATACATGCATTGCCATTTGTACTACTATCTATATGAGGGATGTGCTCACCAGGCATATCGATCACTGACCATTGGTTGAACACTGACTGTGGGAGGATCTACGCCATGGACACTACATCTATATCCCTCTACCCTTCTTTGCGTCTTTGCTACAGTGGAGGCGCAAGCTCTTTACTTGTGGTGGTGACTCAACCATAGAAGCTTTGGGTTGCCATTCCTTTTTCTCCATTACTGAGGCAGGAGGTCGAATAGGAGAGATCAACCTCACCTTAATGAGTGGAGTACATGGAGTGGGATCCTTGGGCCATAGCTGGATCACCAATGGTGTTGATCTTTCCCTGGATGGGGGCTTCTAGATCTTATTTGGAATGGGAGAAGCTATGAGCTGGATAGCCAATGGTGGGCGGTGAGTGGAAGTGCGAGGTGGCTTCCCCTCATATTACTCCTTATGTGAGTAGCAGTGGGATGATGTTGTATGAATGATTGACCTAGGGAGATGATCGGAAAATCCATCGAGCGAGGAGGCCCTGCCTGGAAAATTTTCTGCTCCCTCTACTTACTGATGCCGCCCAAGTATCTCTCCTCGATCTAACTCTCTCTCATAGGGATAACTATCCTCAGGTTAAAAATTATACGGGACTTTGAGCATCCATAGGCTCGGCCAACCTGGCACAAGACTATCCTGAGCCTAGCGTAGGGCCTCCTGTGCTCCCTAGCCTTTGTATTAAAATATGTGGTGGAGGTAGTGTAGCAATCCTCCTGTAGTCCTCCTCTCCATCTAAGGCTGAGAGGGGGTGGAACCTACTACCACTCAAATATGGACAGGTCTCACATGGAGATCCCTCCTCAGCCATATTGAAAGCAGTGTCCATCTCTCTCTCTCTACCCTCTTGTGATGCCACTGGACCTTGCAGTTCTTATTACAATGATGTGTATATGTAGGTATGGCGAGAGCTACCCACCAACATGGAGGAGACTATCTAAGATAGCCTTCCCCTTTGGGTGTCCAAGGAGGTAGTAGCCCTTGCTAGAGTATAGCAGGAGTAACCACACAATTGGAATAATTATCATAGAAACTAACAGTGGAAATAAACCTTCCTCTTTAGTGGAGGAAACTTCAGGCAGATTTCATATCAAATTGGATAAGTGGCGCACTACGCCACCTCCTCCTTGCTAACTGTCGTGAGCACTGTCCCCTCGCAAGAAATCCTCACCCCTCAAAACCATGGCCAAAGTAGATGACCTCGGTGGAGCCAGTGGTAGAGACTAGCGATCAGGCTAATTTAGTTTTAGTGGGGAAGGAAAAACATGAACTTGTTGGGAGCCATGGATGTTGTACTAATTGAGGATAACTGCACTGAAATCTGCATTATTGAAATATAGTTGAGTCAAACACTTGCCTTGATATTCACCTTCAATCATTGATCTCAAGATTTGATTCAAAATTTGAACCCACAAAACTAATCTTAAGGATGTTAAGTGGGGTTCATTGAAATTTTAAAGAGATTTTGGATATTGAGGAGAGTCTTTGCCATTTGATTTCAATTTAGAACCCATACCCAATCGATTTAGGTAGGTTGGGTGGGGTTCTAAAATTTGAGGAGAGATTTTCTTGGAGATATTTGTGTTTTGTGCATCTTGTTTGAAAATATTGATAGTTTGAAAGACCTATACTTAGCAAATTTGGGTATACTAAGAAGAGGTTGTGATTGTGTGTTTGAAATATTTTTGCTTGTGAAGATTTGATTGTGTGATATTTTGATTTAAAAATGGGGCTTCTTACTTAACAAATTTGGTATGTTAAGTAGAGGCCACATGTGTTTGATTTGTGCTTGATGATGAGACTTTCACTTAACAAATTTGGTATGCTAAGTGAAAGTCAAATGTGATTGTGAGATAGATTTGCTTTTTTTTTTAAGATGGGAGTCCCACTTAACAAATTTGGTATATTAAGTGAAATCCCTAAATGTGTTTGAGATATGTTTGTTTTTCTTTGAGAATGATACTCTCACTTAAAAAATTTGGTATGTTAAGTGAAAGCCTTAAATGTGTTTGAGATATGTTTGTTTTTCTTTGAGAATGAGACTCTTAGTTAAAAAATTTGGTATGTTAACTGAAAGCTCAAGTGTGGTTTGACATGAAAAATTGGATCCTTATTTAACAAATTTGGTATGTTAAAATAGGATCAAATGTGTGTTGAAAAGAGACTTTCACTTAACAAATTTGGTATGTTAAGTGAAAGTCAAATGTGTTTATGATTTTGAAAATGAAACTCTCACTTAACAAATTTGGTATGTTAAGTGAAAGTCAAATGTGTGTATGATTTTGAAAATGAAACTCTCATTTAACAAATTTGATATGTTAAGTGAAAGTCAAATGTGTTTATGATTTTTGAAAATGAAACTCTCACTTAACAAATATGGTATGTTAAGTTAAAGTCAAATGTGTTTATGATTTTGAAAATGAAACTCTCACTTAACAAATTTGGTATGCTAAGTGAAAGTCAAATGTGTTTATGATTTTGAAAATAAAACTCTCACTTACCAAATTTGGTATGTTAAGTGAAAGTCAAATGTGTTTATGATTTTTGAAAATGAAACTTTCACTTAACAAATTTGGTATGTTAAGTGAAAGTCAATGTGTTTATGATTTTGAAAATGAAAATCTCACTTAACAAATTTGGTATGTTAAGTGAAAGTCAAATGTGTTTTTGATTTTCTAAAATGATACTCTCACTTAACAGATTTGGTATGTTAAGTGAAAGTCAAATGAGTTTATGATTTTTTGAAAATGAAACTCTCACTTAACAAATTTGGTATGTTAAGTGAAAGTCAAATGTGTTTATGATTTTTGAAAATGAAACTTTCACTTAACAAATTTGGTATGTTAAGTGAAAATGTGTTTATGATTTTGAAAATGAAACTCTCACTTAACAAATTTGGTATGTTAAGTGAAAGTCAAATGTGATTTTTGAAATGATACTCTCACTTAATAGATTTGGTATGTTTGAAAGTAAATGTGTTTATGATTTTGAAAATGAAATCTCACTTAACAAATTTGGTATGTTAAGTGAAAGTCAAATGTGTTTATGATTTTGAAGATGAAACTCTCATAATAAAGTTGGTATGTTAATGAGTCAAATGTGTTTATGATTTTGAAAATGAAACTCTCCTTAACAATTTGGTGTTAATGAAAGTCAAATGTGTTTATAATTTTGAAGATGAAACTCTTCTTAACAAATTTGGTATGTTAAGTGAAATAAATTTTTTATGATTTTGAAAATGAAACTCATTTAACAAATTTGGTATGTTAGTGAGTCAAATATGATTATGATTTTTGAAAGAAAAGAACTTTTTTTGTATGTTAAATGAGTTCAATTTATTCTTATGATTTTGAAAAATTTCATTTGTCTTGGATGTCAAATGAGCTAAATGTATATTGAAGTCCAAGACTTTGGAAATAAGGGTTATGACAAATGCAAATTGTTAAATAGAATTCAATTTGATTTATTCTCAAGGAAGAACTCCCATTTAAAATTTGATATTCAAATATGTCTTGAAATTTGAGTGTGTGGGATGGGGATAGCTATTTCAAGAAAATGTGCTTTTGAAAAGACATTAAAATGGTTGATTTTGATTTTGAAAAGAACCTCCATGTAACAATCATAGGATTTGTTAAATGAGGTTTGGTTATATGTGTTTTGTGCCTTTTGAAAATTTCTTACAAATTTTTTGTAAAGATCTCTTATTATGTGGATTTTGAAAAAGTGCTTTTGGAAAGACATGTTATTTTGTAGAAGGGTTTTATTTTCTCATTGTTCATGGTGAAGAGGTTCTTAATTTTGGTCATCTCCTTTATTTGATTAATTTTAAATTTCACCTATTGGGGAACCCAATAGAGATTTTAAGACTTACATGGAGTGAGGTCCTAAAACCTAAAGGATGTTAGCGAGCTTTACTTAAGGATGAAATAAGCTAAGTGCCAACAGAAAGAATAATAGTCTCAAGCCTATATAAAATATAAGTCCACTATCGATGCTTGGAGTCTATAATTGTCTACTAAAGATGGAGAGAGGAACTATCCTCAATAGAGTCCCCAAAAAAATCTATGGTGTTTAATTTTGAGGATGTGAGACACCACGCAGATCTTAGGGGTTACTTATTTAAGTGACATTAAGGAATGATGTATTATCTCAAAAGATAGAAATTACCACCCTATAGTGGACCTAATCACCTAATAAGGACTCCTAAGACATGATGGGTCTTCAAATATACATTCCCTACTTTACATGGAAAAGTAAAGTAGGGTTTATTTTAAGTCAGATTCATTAAGTTCCCTATGGAGGCAAGTCCCTATAGTTAATTACATCCTAATGAATGAGAATTACTTAAGAATACTCTTGATTAAAGTAGATAATTAGGGTCTCCAAAGATTTCAAATTTAAGACTATCAAAGGATTGGCTACTTTAGAAAATTAAATGGGATAGATCAAGGAGAAGACTTATTTTTGGAATATAAAGGGAGAAAGTAGTACTAGGAAGCCTAGTGAGCATTCCAATCTACCATATAATTGGCCTTTATATATTTGAAATTGAAGAGATTTGTTTCTTTGAGTTGACATTTTATTAGAATACTAGGACTTATAATCCCACAATATAAGATTGTGAAAATTCTTAAGAGGTGAAGATTTATGCTTGTAACCTGAAGAAAATAACTAACTCGGATCCTAAAGCTAGGGAGCTTTGGTACAAAACACAAGCACGTCCTAAATCTAAGTGAAAGGTGGACATAATGGTCTACCTTCACAAGAGAAGATAGATCATCCGATTGTCAGACTTACAACCGCATGGAGTGGCCACCAACTATCACCTTCTACGCTTTAAATACATGTAGCCAAGTTTTATGCTTTGCAAGATGGCTAGACGGTTGTTTACTTAGAAAGAAGATTAAGTCCTTAAACTCACTCTCTAAGAGGCTAGAGCATGAGTGGTATAAATTCATGACTTAATTTAATGCAAATTTTATCAAATTTATTTGATTCTTTTGGACTCTTTGTTTTTATATAAGCTATGGGATTTTGTATGCTAAATGCATGAGAACTTGATTATGGGCCAAATCAATAGAAAGGGGTGTTCTTCCATCAAAGGCTCTCACGGTTAAGCCTTTATTCTCTGCATGGATGGAAGCCCTCTTAACAAGAGTGGAAGAATATGACATGCATGATATTATACACTCATTCATCCAGTTAAGGGGTTGCTAAAAATTTTATTATCTTGATTTAATTCTTAGGCTTTTATGTGAGGTTATGAGTTATTTTAAAATTTTAGTTATGAGTTATTCATTGGGGTAGAAAATTAATTTCATCCTAAGAGCTTACAACATCTAGGCCACACATTCAAACATCAAACATGAAGAAACTAGAAAAAGCATGCAATTCTAGTGCAATCTAAACACAACATCAAATAATTTTGTAGACTAGTAAAGAATAAAAGGCCGGTCGGTCGTTTTTCCATACAAAAAAAGATGGGTAATCTACCCTTATACAACCCATATTACAAAAAAAAAAATGCTATGGAGGTCTTCTTTTCTTCATTTCTTCCTTTTCTTCCTTTTGATTTGATTTGCTCCAAAGGCATCACAGGGCACCCCAGGGACTAAGCTTTTGGCAACTGTTTATCCTAATCGCCCATAACACTAATCCTAATTCCTAATGCAAAATTACATTAAAAATAGGAAAAATAAATCTAGCTATACCTACAAAATAAATGTTATCTAAACATACCATACAACCTAAGTAGTTATATGAATAATTTGGACTTAGCACCCCACATATGGGTAACCAAGCCCATCTTTCCTAATGTGGGTTATGCTTAGGGGCTAAGCAACACAAAAAGTATTTATATTTTTATTCAGTCTTAAGCATAATTTTCAGAAATATGATTAAAATCATCATCCAGTCCAGGCATACACTCTAACATCCAGGTCTAAAATATTTACATCACAAAACAAAAATAACATCATATATACAATACAACTTAGCATTAAAATTGGTGACTTAGTATTCTAATGTGTGCTTAAGGCTTGTGTGGCAAGACTTTACTTTAGTTTAAATTTCAATTTGGAGTTTGAATTTGTTTAAATTTTACCTTTGGGTGATTTTAATTTAAATGATTTAATGATTTATTATTTTTTTTTCACTTTTATTTGGTTAAAATGATGTTTAGGTTTTCAAGAATGAAGAGTAGAAAGAATTCCATTTGTAGATCACCCAATTCTAGATCTAACTCTAAAGTCTAACTAAGGTCCCTTAATTATTATTTGAATTTATAATTTATTTAATTTGATTTATTTGATTTGATTTAGAATTTAGAATTTGAGTTTGTTTAAGTATTTGATTGATTGATTTTGGATTAGATGTTTTGGTTTAATTACATCTTGATAATTCAATATCCTTAATATCTAATGAAGTTTAAGTTTGTTTAAATTCATGTGTTTTTAATTGATTAATTTTAGATTAAATGTTTTGATTTAATTAAATCTTGATAATTCAATATCATTAATCTCTAATGAAGTTTAAGTTTGTTTAAATCCATGTGTTTTTGATTGATTAATTTTAGATTAGATATTTTGGTTTAATTAAATCTTGATAATTCAATATCCTTTTAAATTAATATCTAATTCTTTTCTTTGATTATGGTTATGTGACTTAATTTTATGTTTATTTGATTTGATTATGGTTCATTTATTTGTAGTTTGATTGGATTAGATTAATTGAGATTTTATTTTGATTTTAATTGAGTTTGATTCTTTGTAATTATTTTTAATCTCATCCATTTGTCATCTTTATCAAAGTTTGGATTGTATTTTGATTTCATACATTGGATAGTTAATTTATTTATCCTTTTTAAGTAGGTTGAATGAGATTTGATTTGATTACATATTAAATTGATGAGAGTCTTTCTTAATTTAATTTAATTTGATTTAATTTGATTTGATTAGCTTTATTAGTCTATGGGTTTGCTTAGGTTCAATGTGATTATTAGTTTAATTAAGAAGTGTGTTTAGGTTAATTATAAAGATTTGTTTAATTTTAATTTGATTTCATATTTGTTTAGATTAATGATGCAATTAATGACTTAATAATTTAGGTTTAATTTAGGTTTTGATTAGTATTTAATTACATTTTGATTGATTAAGTTTAATATGATTAAGTTTGATTAACTTAATTAGTTTATTTAAGATGTGTGATCAAATTAATTAGTAGATTGTTAAGTGTTTGATTTGAATTTATTTTAAAAGTTAATTTGGTTCATTAAGATGATGGATTAATTCATTAAGTTTGCATTAGGTGTTTATTCAATTGGATTAGCTTAAGGGTGGTTTAATTAAGAAGTGTGTTTAAGTTAATTATTAAATTAAATAAAGATTTATTTAATTTTAATTTAATTTATATTTATTTAGATTAATGATGTAATTAATGACTTAATGATTTATGTTTTAATTTTAAGATTTAGTATCTAATTACATTTATGTTTGATTAAGCTTAGGTTTAATATGATTAATTTGATTAACTTAATTAGTTTACTTGAAGGGTGTGATTAATTATTAAATTTAATTAGGGTTTTGATTTAAGCTTAATTTAAGAGTTAGCTTTAATGTAATTTATTTAAATTAATTTGATTCATTAAGATGATGGATTAATTCATTAAGTTTGCATTAATTAGATATTTAATTAATTAAGTTTGATTAAGGGTAATTAAATTTTTAAATCATTAGATTAATCAAAAGTTTGTTTAATTAGAGATTGACTTATCCATATATGACTTTGATTGATTAGTTTTAATTAAGTATTTACCAATTTTATTGATTAAAGGGGTATCATTGTTATTATCATTTGATTATTAAGTGATTTAATTATTTATTTTTCATTAAACTTGATTACTCATAATCATAGTTAGGTTTAATTTTCTTCATTTATTATGTTCATTAAATTCATTCATGTTTGATTTAGTTATTAGGTTTATCTATTAATGACTAATTAATTATCTTATTCCAAATGGATGTGATTTAATCATATGTTAATTAAGTTTAAACTTTATTTGGTTTGGTTTGGTTTGATTAATAATAAACAATTATGATGTATTAGATTTATAATTAATCTAACTTTTTAATTTACTTAATGATTAATTAGTTTCAATTTATTTATATTCATTAAGGAGTTTCATATGATTAAGATTCCATGCTTAGTGTAGGTTTAGTTATACTAATTGACCCATGTTAAAGTTTCTAGATTTGTTTAATTTTAAGTTTGATTTAAGATTTAATCATTTAATTGAGTTTTATTAACTTAAATAGGTTTAATCATATTTAATTTAATTTTCTCTAAGGATTATATGATATTTTTTTGATTTGAGGTTTGATTAATGATTGCTTAAGTGTTATTTTATTTCTAATTTTAATTTATTATTTAGATTGAATTTCATTTTAATAATTAATTTGTTAAATTTTAACCCTAAATATTTATTGTAGTTCATTAAGCAAGATTATATTATTATTACTATTATTATTATTATTATTACTATTATTATTATTATTATTATTATTATTATTATTATTATTATTATTATTATTATTATTATTATTTAGATCTTAATGATTAAGATTTAAGCCATTTTGAAGATTTTTATAATTTTTTATATTTTTTATTTGATCTATTTTATTAAAATAAACAATCTGAACTTCAAATTTTAATTACTCTCAATATATAAGACTTTTTTACTTGAAATTTTTATCATACGTGTACTTTAACTTTAATTTTAATCCTTGGAAATTTCAACTCCATTAGATTTATATTTTTAGAGTAATTATTGAAACTTTATTTTTACTAAAACCTAAATTAAACTCAAACCATTCAATAAAATTTAGAGATTTTGGGTTTGTTGAATTCCTCTCGAAAAGTCAAATCTAATGAGCCCTTATTTGCAATTTTTAGTTATGTATTTCATTTTCTATGAATTTTTAGAACTTTAAGTGATTTAAGTAATTTTTAAAATTTAAAAATATGATTTTTTCTATTTAATACGCAATTGATGGCCAGGTGGCGCCATGTGCCATGCGATTGGCGTGTCTGCATATCGCGCGATCAGCGTGATTGGCGTGCGTGCCGATTTGGCGAAGCTGATGGCCATGGCGTGTGGTTTGATTTGCATCATCGGATGAATGGTCCATATTAGATCATGTGATACAGAGAGTAGGATCTCGTGATCTGAGCCATCCGATCATGCGAATCACGAGATCGGACTATCCTGAATGCATCCTATGATTTGAAGGCCTGGATCACGCGATCAACGTGCAATCAAGATCCATGTGCTCGGGATCGGCTCATCTCATGAAAGTAAAATCGAGGGATTGGAGAAAAATGAGAAATTTTATGTTGAAACTTGTTCAAATGGACTCATTTTCATGTTGATTCACACCAGAAAATTTCTATTTTCTAATTGGGATGATGTAAAATATAAAATGTAGGATTATCTAGGATAAATTCAATTCATCACAAATAAGGATAGTAAGGCATGATTTTTTGAAAGTTACCTCAGGGATGATTTTGGTGGCGGTGAATGAGCAGTATTAAGTGGAAGAGGCATTGAAATGAGCTTGGATCTTCGCCTTCATGTCAGAATAATGTATTTTCGTGTTTGCCATTTCTCTTTGAAAT
This sequence comes from Cymbidium sinense, assembly GCA_021442155.1. NCBI lineage: Eukaryota > Viridiplantae > Streptophyta > Magnoliopsida > Asparagales > Orchidaceae > Cymbidium > Cymbidium sinense. The sequence goes on along the minus strand of CM038214.1, from coordinate 265,004,468 downwards.
CCACCCGATTTTAATAGTTTTTAGCTCAAGAGAGGTGGAAAAGTAGTGGTGGTTGCTTTGGGGAGCTCTTTGGAGCTGAATAGTGGTAGGTGAAAGAGGAATGAAGCCTCATTTCCCCCTCCTTTAATAGTGGCTAAAAATCCACCTTTTTTGAATTTTTTTAGCTCCAAAGTATTGTCGTTTTGCTTGGGGTGGTTGGGATGGATGATGGATTGATTGAGGAGTATGGATTTTTATTTCAAAGTTCTCTCTTACTGTCATATGATCAGCTCCATCTAATGCCAAGGATGGGGAGAGTTGAATGCATGTGATGCGGAGAATTAAATGAGGTTGGGTGGAATCCTATGAGGGAGTATTCATGAGAGATTTAATTGGGTTGGGTTGATTTTGGGCTGATCCCAAATGGGTTTGGGTTGGGTTTGATCAGCCCCCAATGGGTCATGGCTTGGTTTTAAGGGATTTGGCTCAATTTGGGTCATATGGGTCACATTGGGTCATATCGAGTTGTTAACAATTGGTCAAATTTCAAACCAAGGCTTAGTTAGGTTTAAATGATAATTTGATGAGTTTTGGTATGATAAATTTGATTTAATTTGGCTTGATTTTGGGTCATTTAATCAAATGGGTCAAATGTCAAGTTGACCAATTTGGCAAATTGACTTGGGTTATGGGTTGATTCATGTTCAATTGACTAATTGAATGAATGGTCTTTAGTTTGAATCAATTTGGATTTAGTTTGGTAAGCCAAATTGACCTTTAGGCCAATTTGGGCTAAATTCAATTGGGCTCGATTAATTGGGTTTATATGGCTTTGATCAAGTTCAATAATAATTTGAACTTGAGCCATTAGTTGCAATCAATTTGGGTTAGATCATGATTTGACCAATTTGGTCCTTTAGGCTAATTTGGGTCAACTTGGATCGAATGGCCAATTGGGCTTTGTTTGGCTCAATTGGTGATCAAGTCATATTTAAATATTAATTTTAGGTTGATTCAAATCATTGGTTTCAATCAATTTGATGTAGGATGAGTTTTGCTAGTTTTGGTTCATTTGGGCTAATGGTTGACTTGGTCAAATGACTAAGTTGACTTGGTTTGACTCAATTGATTGTAATTAATCATCCTAGGGCAATCAATAATCATGGTGAAAGGTTTTGGTGAGCTTGGTTTAATCCAATTTGGATTGGATTGAAAGTTGACTCAAATGGGTCCTTTTGGTCACTTTGGGTCAAGTGGGCTTAAGTGGGTCAATTGGTTTGGTTTTGGTTTGGTTTGAGTTTGGTTGAACTTATATATGAGCCCTAGATTGAAATATAAATTCAACGATAATCAATTTGGAGTCTAAGGGATTTTGGCTCATTTGAAACTTTCAAGTCAAAAGGTTTTTGACTTGGTTGGCTTCATTTGATTTGATGATTGTAGGTTTCATTTATATTTGGGTAGATAATTGAATGAATGATTGATTTCAAGAAAATCAATTAGTTTTGACTTGATGGATAGAATTTGGCTAAGTCCAAAGAATTGGCTCAAAGGGCTTAGATTGGGTTTGGATTTAATTTTGATATAGTTTTGGTCATTTGAATTTAAATTTCATTTATATTTATGAATATAAATAAAGGAAAAATTGATTTATGAAGAAATCAATTGAGTTTGATTTGATCTAAAGGGATTTTTGGCTAAGCTTATGAATATGGTTCATATGGCTTAGGAAGGGTCTTGGGATTTGCACTTGATTTTGGGTTTCAATCATTTGGAGTCAAATTTGGGATATGGATTTGAATTTGAGGTTTGGTTTGAGATTTGAATCTGGATTTGATTTGAGAAAGTGTGTCTAGATTAGGTTTAGGCTATAGAATAAGTACTTTCCTTAAGCCTTAAGGCATAGCCTAATCTTATGATTAACCCTTCTAAGTCTCTAGGCTTAGGTTAAGTGTTCACCTAATCACTAGATGTGTCTTATGACTAAAGAAATTTTAGTGTCAGAAGATTCCTAAGTCTAAGAGGATGGGGTTGAGAGCTCACTCTAAAAGTGAGGTCGTCATCAAGTTATAACCAAATAAAAATGGACCCAACAGATGAAGAAGCCACATCTTTCCAAATAGATAAAGGTTTCTATTGTTACCAAGTTATGTCGTTTGGGTTAAAGAATGCTGGTGATACCTATCAGTGCCTCATGAATAAGGTTTTCAAAGACCTCTTAGGCCACACAATGGAGGTATATGTAGATGACATGTTAGTAAAATACTTGGAAGAATCACAACAAATTTCTGAGTTAGAAATATGCTTTAACCTTCTTCGACATTAAAATATGCGACTCAACCCAACCAAGTGTTCCTTTGGGGTAACGTTGAAAAACTTTCTTAGGTTCATGGTCACCCATCACGAGATTAAAGCTAATCATAAGAAAATCATAGCGCTCAGAGATATGGCTCCTCTAAGAAATATCAATAAAGTTCAACGCTTGAATGAACGAATTGCTGCCTTATCCCGTTTCTTTGCTTATTTTGGAGATAAATACTTTCCATTCTTTAAGATATTAAAGGGAGCTAAAAATAATAATTTTCAGTGGACTGATGAGTATCAAGCTGCTTTTAAGCAACTAACATAATATTTAGCATCTCTTCCCTTACTATCCAAACCTATCCAAGGAGAGATGTTATATTTATATGTCGCAGTCTCCTCCCATCATGCAATAAGCTCAATTTTAATGCGAGAGAAAAATGCGATATAATGACCAATCTACTATGTTAGCAAAATTATCTTTGATATAGAAATCTGTTATCCACTAGCAGATAAGATGGCTTTGGTATTAATTTTCTCATCCTAAAAATTGCATCCATACTTCCAAGCTCACACCATCGGTGTTTACACTCATTTACCGTTGAGGGCCATTCTATAGAAACCTGAAGCATCCAGAAGGTTAATCAAGTGGTCAGTATAATTGGAAGAGTTAAATATTCATTTTTTGCCCATGCTAGACATAAAATCTCAAGTACTAACATAATTTATAGTTGAGTGTGTCTTACTCCAAATAAGCTATCCACTACACCCCTTTCATCTCTAATGGACCCTCTATGTTGATAGAGCTTCAGGAAACTTTGGCGTCGGAGCAAGAATCTTACTTGTTTTCCCCCAACAGACACCTTAGAGTATGGATTTTGCTTAAAATTCTTGCAACTAATAATGTAGCTGAATATAAGGCTTTCATCGCAGGGTTAAGACTTGCCATCGATTGTGAAGCTCAAAATTTAATGATCTACACTGACTCTCAGCTTGTTGACTCCTAGTTTGAAAGATACTTTATTGTTCATAATCCCCAGCTAGCACAATACCTCAGCTTGGTGAGGTCAATTCTTGCCCATATCAAGACACATCAAATCATTCACTCATGTTGATGCTCTTGTTAAGCTCGCTACCTCTACTACTAGAGATCTATTTAAGAGAAGGTGTGCTGAGGAAATATTTTTTTTTAGTATTCTGGGGTCATGGGTAATACAAGTAATTAATGAGATAAAGGAACCTTCATGGATGGACCCCACCATATCCTTTCTACAAGAAGGGTCCCTTCTTGAAGACCCAACTATTGCAACTCATCTCCGAAGATAAGCAACAAATTTTATTATTATTGGAGACAGACTACACAATTGAGCTTTTCCTGGGCCATACCTTAAATGCCTCTCACCATTAGAGGCTGATTATGCATTAAGAGAGATTCACTCTAGAATATGTGGAGAGCACATAGGAGGGAGGGTGCTAGCCCTTAAAATCATGAGGCAAGGGTTTTATTGGCCTATGATGAAGCAAGATGCCTTGAATTTCACAAAATAATGTGCGAGTTATCAGATGCACTCTAACCTCTTTCATACACCACATATAGAGCTCTCAACCCTTCAAAGCTCATTACCTTTTCCTCAATGAGGAATTGATATCATGTGACCTTTTCCAGTAATGTCAAGGCAATGAAAGTTTATCATTTTAGTTGTCGACCACTTCACTAAATGGGTGGAGGTTGAACCACTCTCTAAAATCATGGAGGCAAATGCTAAATAATTTATTTTGAAGAAAATAATACGCTGATTTGGTCTTCCTGCAAATATCATCACTGACAATGGAACCCAATTTACTGGAAAAGTCTTTATATCTTTTTGTAAAGATTTTCACATTCAGCTGCTGCATACGGCTATAACCCATTCTCAAACTAATGGGCAAACTGAAGTTACCAATAAGACTATACTCAAAGAGTTAAAATGCACCTAGGCTGGGGCAATGGGTAGAGATCTCTAGTGGTATTTTATCTTCTTGCCTTCACCGAACTAGTGAGACACCATATAATTTGTGTTTCAACAAAGACTATTATACTAGTAGATATTAGAATTCCAAGTCTAAGAGTTCAATCATTCAATCATAATAGCAATGAAGAAAAACTCTAACAGAACTTGGATCTACTCCCCGAAACTCGTGACATGGCCCTACTTCAGACTACTTCTTACCACCAAAGAGTAGCTTAACACTTCAATAGAAGAGTGAAACCCCGTTCCATCTCTGTCGGTTACTTGATCCTGTGAAGTCTTGAAGCTGCTAGCAAAGGTCCTCAACGCAATAAGCTATCACCTCTTTGGGATGACCCTTTTGTGGTTACAGCTATGGTCAAGCCAAGAACATTTAAGCTCAAAGATCTAGAGAAAAAACCTTACCTCTAACTTGGAACATGGAGAATCTCCTGAAGTATTATCAATAATTCTTACTGCATAAATATTGCAACCTTTATTTTGTCTTGTTTATCATTTCCTATTCAACTCATATCTTTCTTAAGTTATCTTATGATAATATTGTATCACTGACCTTATCAAAGTAATGAGTTTATGATTTTTTCTTTCAAGCTTGTTGCATATAAATAATCTTCTTTATTTAATCCTCCCACTTGAGGAATGCACAACTCACATTGTGTCTCAGTCGGGGTATGATCAATCCCAAGGGGATTTGATCAGACCTCTTCCATACAGGTGTGGTGTTTATTTTCAGATTCGTTCATGTGTGTATATGTGAGGGGACACCATATTGATCTGAGGATGTGCTTACTGAGGTGATATGGTATGACATCAAGGAATAGTGTACTATGTCGAGAGATAGAATTCACTACCCTAAGATGGACCTAATCACCTAATAAGGACCCCATAGGCATGATGGGTCTTCGAATATACCAGAGATTTTTCCCATACTTTACATGGAAAAGTAAAGTAGGGTTTATTTAAACCAGGTTCGTTAAGTTCCCTATAGAGGAAAGCCTCTATAGTTAATTATATCCTAAGGAAAGTGAATCCCTTAAGAATACTCTTGAGCGTTGTTGTCTCCAAAGAATTAGATATCAAAGGATTGGTTGTATTTTAGAAAATCAAGTGGGATGGATCAAAAGGAGATAGCTATTATCGATGCCAAAGGAGATGAGTAGGGAGTGCTCATGATACTAGAAAACCTAGTGAGCATTCCAATCTATCCTATGGTTGGGCTTTATATGTTTGAAATTATGGAGATTTATTTATTTGACTTGAAATTTTATTAGAAATTTTGGGCTTACAATTCTACAATACAATATTGTGGAAATGCCTAAGAGGTGAGGATTTATGCTTGTAGCCCACAAAGGAAAATAACAATTTCAAATCTTGAATCTAGGGAGCTTTGGCGAGGGCCACAACACTACCTAAATCTAAGATAAAAATGGGTATATGGTTTACCTCCATAAAAGAGAGTAAACCATTCGACTACTAGACTTATAATCATCTAGAGTGACAGCTAATTCCTCCTACGATTCAAAACCATGTAGGCAAGTATTATGCTTTTTGCAAGATGGCTAGGTTGTTATTATTTAGAAAAGAAACTAAGTCCTTAAACCCACTCCCTAAGAGATTAGAGCATGAAGGGTATGAATAATGACTTAAATCTAATGCAAATTTTTATTAAGTTTTATTTGGTTTTGGACATTTTATTTTAACATGGGTTATGGGATTTTGTATGCCTAAATGCATGAGAAATTAATTATGGGCAAAATCAAGAGAGAAAGAAGTATTCTTCCATCATGGAAGCCCTCTTTAAGGATGAGAAATGATGATGATATGTAAACATACAAATGTTGCTAAATATTTTATTTTCTTGATTTAAAACTTAAGCTTTAGGCGAGGTTATGAGTCATTTTAAAGTTTAGTTATGAGTTAGTTAGTGGGATGGAAAATTTATTTATTTATTTTTAATCCTAAGAGCCTAATCGCATGCAGGCCATACAACAATCACCCATCATAAATAAATTATAAAAATGCATGCTTTTTTTGATGCACAAGCTAAACAAATCATCAAACAATTTTATAAAGCTATCACAAAAGAATAAAAGGTCAATGTGATCGGGTACCGCCATATAACCCGAAATGAAATGTGGGTAGCTGAGCTCTACCCTTATACAACCCAGATTATAAGAAAATAATTACAATTAAGAATGATGAATGTTATGGGGGTTTCATTCTTCACTCTTCCTTCTTCATTTCTTCACCATCCATTTCTTCATTTGATTTGGTCCTTTTCTTTCTTCCTTTTGCCTTGCTTGAAATATGGTTTCTCCAAAGGCATCACATGGTACATAAGACTTGTTCTTTAACTAATGTTCATCTCAATACCCCATGACATTCATCCTAGTCCTAATGCAAAATTACATTAAAATAAGGAAAATAAATCTAGCTACACCTACAAAATAAATGTTAGCTAAACATACCATACAACCCAAGAAGTTATATGAATAATTTGGACTTGGCACCCCATACATAGGTAACCAAGCACACCTGTCCTAATTTGGATTATGCTTAGGGGCTAAGCAACCTACACAGGAAAAAGTATTTATATTTTTATTTAGTGGCCCAGTAAACACAACCCCTCTACAGAAAGCATGATTAGGCTAATATTGGCCTAACATCCAGACTACGCACATACACTCTAACATCCATTCTATAATAATACATCATAAAATAAGCGTACATCAAATCATACACTGTCCTAACATAAAACTAGAAATGGTGACTTAGTCTAATATGTGTAAATTAAAGCTTATGTGGCATGTCCTAACTAGGCTTTAGAGTTATAATTTGCTAAGTTTGAGGGATTTAATTTATAAAGGGTTGATTTCCTTCAAGTTGTTTATTTAATTTGCAAGTTTTAATTAACATTTTCTTTCATTTCATTTGGCTTACACTTAACAACTAAGTTATAAAGAGAGGAAAGAGATGAAATCTCTCTTTCATCCCTATCTTAAATCACTTCTAAAGTAAATTAATTAATTAATTTTCTTTAGTGAATGACTTATTGATGTAGACAAGAGTGCCTTTTATGATATGATGTTTATTACCGATAATTCTTAAATCCTCAAAAAAAGAGTAATAATAAATGCACACTACTATTGAGCACATTCATAATATTATGAATTTAGTTAAGTTGAAAAGATTTTGATTAAAGTTATGTTAATCACACTAGAAATCTAAATCTTATAAGTGCAAAGAAATAATTAAAAATATATAAACGACCTAACCTATAGCAAATTTAAAATAACCAAAGAGAAGTGGGGATAAGTTGAAGTTGACCTCTACAAATAGTCCATCATTATGGAGATCATGTTCCTTCCTTAGAAGTCCTTCTTTATGGGTTGTGAGCTCACACACTCAAGTAGTCACCACCGGGAGGAAAGCACACAGAAGAATAGTAAAAGAAATTTAAGAAGATAACTTTTATTCCAAATCCAAGTGTCAAGCATTACAAGAGCCTCCCTATTTATAGGATTGAACGAGAGAGTTAAGAATACTTGTTGACCTCATTTTTGGATTGAGCTCTCAACCCTCCATCTCAGACATAGGACTTCTCTTAGACTTTAAGAGTTCCTTAGTCTTAAGACACATCTGGTGATTAGGTAGACACTTAACCTAACCCTAGAGACTTTGAAGAGTTAGCCATAGGAATAGGTCATGCCTTAGGGGTGATAAGAAAACTTGCCTACCCTATAACTTGGACCAAATTCTCACTTCCTTCTTCCAAGTCAAAACTCCAAACTTAAATAAATTCCAACTTGATTGATTGACTCCAAACGCATACCTACTCCAATTCTAACTCAAACCTTGAACCAATTCAATATATTTTTCTTAAATCATTCAAAATAACTCTAACTTAAGTGATTTTCTCAAATCATTCAAATCAATTCCAAATTAACCTCAAAATTCAAATCAATTTCCAACTTAAATGATTTTTCTCAAATCATTCAAATCAATTCCAACTTAAGTTATTTTTCTCAAATCAATTCCAAATCAAATCTTGAATTAATTCCAACCCAATTAATTTTCTCAAACTATCAAAGCAATCCCAAAAATGTAAATCATGAATCAATTCTAAATGATTGAAATCCATAATCAATTCCAAATCCAAAATCTTTCCTAAGTTCATTTGATTTCACCTTATGGACTTAGCCAAACCAAATCCAAATCACTTCAAACTCAAAAGATTTTCTCATAATCTATTTATATTCACAAATATAAATAAAATATAAATTCAAATAATCAAAACCAATTCAAACCCAAATCCAAATCAAACTAAAATCCAAATTGTGCCTTTTCAAGCAAGTTCTTGAACTTATCCAAATCAAACTAAAATCAATCCAAACCCTTAGTTTTTTTTATGATTCAATCAACCCTTCAATCACAAACCAAATATAAACACAAACTTCAATCATCAAATCAAAATCAACCAAGTCAAATATTAGCCTTTTGACTTCAAATGAATCAAAATCCATTTGACTCTAAATCACTTGTAAATAGATTATATCTCGATCATAAGTCCTTATGTGAGTTCAACTAAATTTGAATCGGGCTTGAGTCAACTTAACCTAATTGGCTCACTCAATTTGACCTATATAATTCAAAATTCAATTCAATTCAAATCAAAGTGAGTTAAGCAAATCCAAACTTCATTTCATGTTTGTTGATCATCATAGGTTAATCAATTGTCATGAATTGGATCAAACCAAGTCAACCTAGCTCGTTGACCAAGTCAACCCTTTAACCCATATGAACTCACTAATCAAATTGATTGCAACCAATGGCTCAAGTTCACTGCAAATTGATTATTGACCTTGACTAAAGCCTCAATTAAACCCAATTTAATCAATTGGCCAACTAGACCCAACCTAGCCCAATTGACCATGAACCCAACTTGACATCAAAGATCAAATCTAGCCAAAATCAAATCAAACTAAAATTGCAACATATTCCAAATGATCAACCAAGCCCAAACCAAGCCATGATTCAAGCCAATTTGGTCAATCGGGTCAAATTGGTCAACTTGGCCCAAATTTAACCTTAAGGATCAAATTGGCCAAAATCCAAATTAAACCAAATTGATTGAAACCAATTAAACCAATCTAATCCAAATGGTCATTTGAACTTGACCTAACTCTTGGTTTGACCCGATTTGACCAATTGGTCAACCTAACCCATTTTGACCCAAACTAAACCAAATGAACTTAAAATGATATGAAATTTGGTCCAACTTACTTTTGAATCATTTCAAATCTGCTCAAATCAAATCTAATGCCAAATGACCACTTTTGCCCTTGAGCCAAGGGCATCCCATGAGAAAAGACACTTGCCCAAGTGGTCATCTCTTTTCCTTGGCCACTTGGCATCCATTTGTCATAGGCACCCCTGACAGATTTTTGACCCAAGGAGTGGTTTGGGCAGCCATGACTCATGGGGAGGTGAAATCACCTCTCCCATTGAAACACTTGGCATGAAGGACTCTCACATCCTCTTGGCTAGGACACCCATTTTTCCTTCATGGCAGCCACTTTCCATGCCTTAGCCAACCAAAATGAGCCACCTAAGATGATTCTCTTCCATTCCCAACCACCCTAAGCAAATGACATACTTTGGAGCCAAAATTTAAAGAAAAGTGTGATTTTCATTCACTTTTCATTCCAAGGAATTAGAGGCTGAAGCAATCATCCATTTCTCATTCTCCTTTTTTAGATCTCCCAAACCCATTAGCAATCACCTCCACTTCATTTTGGAGAAATACTCCAAAATTAAGTGGTTTTGGGCAAGGAAATGGCGATTACCTGTGGAAACTTCATTATGACATGAAGGCAAAGATCCAAGCTCATTCTAAGGCCTCTTCCCCCATTTAACAGCATGCTTGGGTCATCACCGTCGTAGAAAATCATCCCCGGTGAGGTAACTTTCAAAAATCATAGATGGCCATAAGATCCTCCATTTGTGGTGATTTTTTTGCATGATTTTTAGGAATTTATCCTAGACAATCCTGTATTTTTACTTTAAATCATCCCAATTAGAAAATAGAAATTTTTTGGTGTGAATTGAAGTGAAAATGAGTCCATTTGGACAAGTTTTCACTTAGAATTTCTCATTTTTCTCAAAATACCCCTATTATTACTGTTCACGCATGCCAGTTAGCAGCAGCCATCTGATCCCGCGATTTGTGGGATCGGACGGCCCAGATTGTGCATTGATCGTGCGATCCAGACCTTCAGATCACCGGATGCATTCTGGACCATCCGGTCGCACCGACGTGGCTTAGATCGCCGCGTCAATTGCGATCCGGCCTCTAGATCACATGATCGATGGACCATCCGATGCGATTGGGCGGTCCGGATCATCACGTATCCGGTCTTACTCAAATTCCAACTCAAAAGCTGACATGGCACCACATGCTAATCACGTGGTGGCGTGGCCTGCGTGCCATCGCCATCAATCGCCGCGATGCCACATGGCGCATTGTGGCGTGAGTGCGCGCATGGCGTCTATGTAGTAGGAAAATCAAAATTTTTTGATTAAAAAATTATTTAAATCACTTGAAACTTCAAAAATTTATAGAAAATAAAATACTTAATGAAAAATTACAAACAATGGCTCATTGTATTTTCCTTTTGAGAGGAATCCAACAAATTCAAAATCCCCAAATTTTAGTGAATATTTGGAGCTTAATTTGAGTTTTATTAAAAAACTAATTTTAATAATTAAATCAAAAATATATGTCATATTAAGTTGAAATCTCAAGAGATTAAAATTGAAGTTAAAATACACCTACCATAAAAAGTTCAAGTCAAAATGACCTTTGAATTAGAAGATATTGAATTTTAAGTGTCAAATGATTTATTTTAATAAAATAAATTAAAAAACTTCATAAAAGTCACTTAAATCAACTGAAACATCCTAAATTTATAACTAATTATAGAAAAATTCAAAAAAAAAAAAAATGCAAACTCAATTTCATTTTAAAGTTAATTTAGAGGAGAATCCAATAAAATTATTTTTAATTGAATTTGAATAGTAAATTTTCATTAATTACGGTTTATTTGAAAACTTAATAACCCTAATTACTCCCTAATGGCACCATTAATTAATTCTAAACTTCATAGGCATGTTTAATGGGATGACTTCTGCCTCCCCTAATTTTCTTAAAATTTATTAATGAGTTAATTAGGGAAATTAATTAATGAATCCCTTAAAGTTAATTATGCATGTGAACAATGGTTTAATTCCTTGATTAAGATAATCAAAGATTTTTTAAGTGATTAGAAGGTTTATGGAATGATTTTGGGATATTTTTCTTAAGCTATTCCCTAAACCCCCTTTCTTCCTTAATCCAAATCTAATTAAGGGTTAATACATTAATGATCTACTTAATTAATCAAATCAAATTCTCAAAACCAAAATTAATTTAGAAACTTAATCAATTCTTCTTGGGTAGATACTTTGGTGTTCAATAACCTAAGTAAACTTAAGGAAATCATACCTAAACCATATGTGTGGGAAAGGTTATGAAAGTACTTAAATTAAATCCTTTAGCTTAATTAATCATTAATTATGAGCCAAATGCATTAGGCCTCTTTCTTAATTGCTAATTTAAATTCCTTGTGATTTTATGTCATACATTGGCGCATAATCATTTGGTTAAATATGTTAAAGTGGTGTAGGTATGGGGTAATTAATGAACTTAATCTACACCTTAACCTAACTGAAGCATGAAATCAATCTAATCACCTAAAAATTAAACTAAAATAATACACATATGTGGGAATGGATTAGGACCAGCAAACCTTCACATTTCCTAAAATAAAATCAATCTCAAAACAAAATCAAACTTTCCTTAAACTAATTTTGATTCACTTCAAATAATCTTATTTCATAAGATTGTCTTTAGGAACTAATTATAGTGAATGAAATTACATGCTTTCATCACTTTATTTCTTTCCCAATATGCTAAATGTGTATGTCATATGAAAATCATTTATTCATGCCTTTTAAAATCAAATTTAAAATGAAATATTTCCTTTATGTCAAATTGCACATTTTGTCCAAAGTAAGAATATGAATGGCTATTATCACTATTAAATCCAAAATTATTTTCAAAGCTTATAAATCAAATATCATAACTTAAAGGTATGCTACTTATAATTATTTAAAAGCTTGCATGTGAGTATAAAATGTGGTATGTGATTCTTCCTCTCTTTCTTAACATAGAATTGTATAGGATTTGCAAAGTGTATAGTCTATTTGAAAAGGACATAACACTTGCTTAAATTCATTCCTATACACTCCTATGTCATGACTTAAGAAGGAATTTCACATCACACATATAAACTAAATAATCAAACCAAAATCAAACAAACATAAACTTTTTGCATGATTCTCTTTGCATTTCTTTTGTACATGCACATGTATTTAAGAAAAGTGGTATATTAGTTTGGACAACCCAGGTTCGAGGCTTTAAGTAATAAGTAGGTCTTATACCTTACACCCACATACTAACAATGCCATCATACTCACTTATTTCTTTAATACTTGTAATGTGTATATGAAAAATGGATAAAAGAATCACTCTTTTTTTCTACTTAACAAAATCATGCATACATGAAACATTCCAAATTTCTTTAAGCAACCACTCTTAGCATTCATTATTAATGTGTGCTAAATACTTGCATCACATGTATAGATATGTTGAGGGTTCATTTATGTGCATGATACACATATGGGAAAGAAATAAAATATTGTGTGTTTTGTGATAGTAATTCACTTTACTTAATCTTAAAATGCCTTTCTTTTTGAATATGTTTGTTTAGGAAAATCTAAACTTAGGATTAAGTAAAACACATAAAATATTCACTTAATAAAAAATCTCTTCACTTAGTAAGTAAGTAGGTTCATTCAAACCAAATCAAATCATCAAATAAAATTAACCCAAATCAATAAACAACTTTGCGGTGAAAATATTTAAATCATTTCTAAAGATTTATACTTCCATCTTCAATCTATGAATAAAATGAAGAAAGAAATATACTCTTTTGCATTTGGGACACCATGTAGATCCAAGATGTTCTTATTAGGGTGATCGAGTATGACATTGAGGAGAGGTGTACTATCTCAAAAGGTAGAAGTCACCACCCTACAATGGACCTAATCACCTGAATAAGGACTCTTAAGGACAATGGGTCTACATATGTACTAGAGATTCTTCCCCTACTTTACATGGAAAAGTAAAGTAGGGTTTATTTTAAATCGGGTTCATTAGGCAAGCCTTCATAACTAATTTCATCCTAAGGAATGAGATTCTTTAGGAATACTCTCGATTAAGGTAAATGATCGTTGTCTCCAAAGATTTCAAAAAGGTAGGACTATCAATCGATTGGTTTATTTTTAGAAAGTCAAGTAGGATTGATCACGAGGAAGGAGTTCTTATCAAAGCCAAATGAAAATAAGTAAGGGATGCTTAAGATACTAGGAAGCCTAGTAAGCACCCCAAACTACCCTATAGTTGGGCTTTAAATTTTTGAAATTGAATTAATGTGTTTGAGTTGAAATTTTTTTTATTAGAATGTTAGGGGTTACAATTCCATAGTACAAGGCTATGGAAATACCTAAGAGGTGAGGATTTATACTTATGGTCCACAAAGGGAGAAGCAACCTCAGAACCTAAATCTAGGGAGCTTTGGTGATAACCAATAGCATGACCTAAATCTAAGGCAAAAATGGGTACCTCCACAAGAGAAGATAAACCACCCGACTGTTAAACTTACAACCACCTGGGGGTGGCTGCCAACTAACTCTTCCTATGATTTTAAATTAATGTAGGTAAGCCATATGCTTTATGCAAGATAGCGAGGCTATTATTTATTTTAGAGAGATACTAAGTCCTTAAACTTACTCCCTAAGAGTCTAGATCATGTAAGGGCATGAAAAATGACCTAGATCTAATGCAAAATATATTACATTTTACTTTCATTTTTGGACAATCATTTGACTCGGGCTATAAGATTCATATGTCTAATGCATGAGAAATAAGATTATGAGCCAAAATCAACCAGGAGGTGTGTTTCCACCATGGCTCTAAAAGGTCAAGCCAAGTTCTCTGGCAAAGGTGGAAGCCCTCTAATCAAGAGTGAAATAATATGCTTTTATGCATGATGTTAGAAAAGAAATACTCATCCAGTTAAGGGTTTGCTAATTCTTTTATCTTGATTTTTAGCCTAAGGTTGTGATTATGAGTTATTTATTTTTAAGTTTAAGTTGTTTAATTTGGTAGAATATTTATTTTTCCCTAAGAGCCTAATTGTCATCCAGGCCATAGATCAAGTAAGGAAGAAACTAGGAAAACATGTCATCTAATTGCACAAGCTAAACAAAACATCAAACATTTTATAAAGCTAATGCAAAAGAATAAAAGGTCATTTGGTCAGGCACCACCGCACAAACCTGAAAAACAAATCGGGAAGCCAAGCTCTACCCTTATATAACTCAGATTAGAAATAAATTAATTTATAATCAAGTAAGGAAATTCATGTTATGGGGGGTCTTCATTTCTTCTTTTCTTCTTTCTTCTTTTGTCTTTCTTCTTTCTTCTTTTGTTTCCTTCTTTTGGATGGTTGGAAGGTGGTTGCTCCAAAGGCTTCACATGGTACATAAGATGTAATCTTATGACCAATGTTCATCCTAATCCCCCATAATATTCATTCCAAAATCCTAATTTAAAAAATTACATGAATAGGAAAAGTAAATCTAACTAACACTTACAAAATAGAGATTAGCTAAACAAATCATACAAATCCCAAGCATGTATATTGGACTTAGCACCCCACACATTGATAACCAAGTCCACCTGGCCTACTGGATTATGCTTAAGGGTATAAGCACCTGCACAACAAAAGCATTTATATTTTTATTACAATGCCCTTAAGTACAATCCCTACAGAATGATTAGACTAAATCTCCTACCATTCATTCTACTCATACTAACATACTAGAAATAATACATCACAAAATAAAAACAAATATCAAGCCATGCACCACTAACCTAAAACTAGAAATGGTGACTTGGCTAATGTAATGTGTTGTTTAAGGTTTGTGTGGTATGCTTAGCTAAAGGTTTAGATTTCCTAAGTATGAAAATGTTCAACTTAGAGGGTGGTTTCATTTAAGTTGTTTACTTGATTTGGGTCAATTTTATTTGATAATCTTTTTAAATGAACCTACTTAATTGCTAAAGGTTGTAAATAGAGGGAAAAGAGAAGAGAACTTCTCTTTCCTTCCCTACCCTAACTAATTTCTAAAGCATATTCATGTTTAATTTTATTTGGTGAATATTTTATTATGTGTTTTAATTAATCCTAAGTTTATATTTTCCCTAAACAATCCTATTCAAAAAGAAAGGTATTTTAAGATTAAGTAAAGTTAATTAATATCACAAAACACACATCACATCATTTCTTTTCCAACATGTATAACATGCATATGAATGAATCCTAAGCATACAAATACATACAAATGGAAATGTTGAACACACTTTATGATGAATACTAAGAAATATTACTTAAGAAAATTAGAATGTTTTATGATGCATGATTTTCATTAAGTAGAAAAGAGGGGTTTCTTTTATCCATTATTCACATGCACATGTGTATGTATGAAAGGCATAAGTGAGTACGGCGTCATTGTTAGCACCAGAGGTGTAAGGTACAGGATATACTTTAGGGATACTTAAAGCCTCTCAACCTCGGGATTGTCCAGACTAATATACCACTTTCCTTAAATACAAACACATCTACAAAAGAAATGAATGGAGAAAAAAGGATGCAAAAAGTTTGTATTTGTTTGTTTATTTTGTTTATGCAATTTATATGTACAAGTGTGGATGTTCTTCTTAGGTAATAGCATACAAATGGATGGGAATGGGGTTAGGAAAATATTGTGTTCTTTTCAAATGAACTATACACTTTGCCAAATCCTTTTCAAAACTATGCTAAATGAAAAGAGAAGGAAAGCCACACTATGCACATCTTCAAATTTACATCCACATGCAAGCTTATAAATAATTATAAATAGCTCACTTTCAGTTTTAGGTGTTTGATTTATAGATTTTAAAAATAATTTTGGATTTAGTAGTGATAATAGCCATTCATAACTCTACTTTAGCTAAAACATGCAATTTGAC
Organism: Cymbidium sinense; assembly: GCA_021442155.1. NCBI lineage: Eukaryota > Viridiplantae > Streptophyta > Magnoliopsida > Asparagales > Orchidaceae > Cymbidium > Cymbidium sinense. Next base: position 264,987,944 of record CM038214.1, on the reverse strand, counting down.
ATAAAGACATATTTTATTTTAATTTGATTTTTTTAAAAGGTATGAATGTCTGAATTTTATATGACATACACATTTAGCATGCTAGAAATAAAATAAAGTGATGAAAGTAATGTAAATTCATTCACCCAAATTAATTCCTAATGACAATCCTATGAAATAAGAAAGTTCAAAATGAACCAAAGTTTGTTTAATGTGATTTTTGTTTTGAATTTGCTTTATGTTTGATTTAGAAAATGTGAAAGAATGTTTGGTGGTCCTAACCCATTTCCCCCATGTGTATGGCATTTTAGTTTAATCTTTAGATAATTAGATGATTTTTATATATTAATTAAGTGTGTTAATTACCCCTTACTTATACCCCCTTAGCATATTTAACCAAATAATTATGAGCCAATGATATGACATATAAAATCACAAGGAATTTAAATCAGTAATGCACCTACAAATAAAAAGACCTAATGCATTTGGCTCATGATTAATGATTAATTAAGCTAAGGGGTTTAGGTTAAGTAAATTCATAATCCTTCTCACACATGTGACTTGGATTTTGATTACCTTAATGCACTTAGGTTATTGAACACCTAAGTATCTACCCAAAGTGAATTAGTTTAGTTCTAGAAGGTTTTAGAATTTTATCAAATTAATTAGATAAGTAATTAGTGGATTAAGGAAGAATAAGGGGGTTTAAGGAATAGCTTAAGGAAAATATTCCAAGATTATTCCTTAAACCTTATATTCATTTAAACAAACCTTAATTAGCTTAATCAAGGGATTAAACCACTGATTACACACTTAATTAGGCTTAATTATATTAAAAAGGTAATTAGAAATTAATCTAGCAATTCCTCTAATTAAACCATCAATAAATCTCAAGAAAATTAGGGGAGGCAGAAGTCATCCCACTAATCATACATAAGAAGTTTGGAATTATTTAGTGGGGTAATTAGAGAGTAATTAAAAAAATTAAATTCTAATAAAATCCAAATCTAGAAAATAACACTGTTCAAAATTCATTAAAATTAATTTATAATATTCTAGATTTAAATACCTTTCATATGCAATTTATTTCACATTTTGCTGATTTTCTACACTTAAATATGAGTATTTGAAAATTCCTTGATTAATTAAGTAATTTAATCCCTAATTATATAGTTAATCTCATCACCACCACGTGGAGGCTAACGTGATGCACTTTCCATGTGGTGTGATGGGATTCATTATTTAGCTATCACATCATAGCATCACGTCAACGGTGGCGGTACGCACTTTCTCCTTGTCCGTCAGATCAAGGATCAAATGGATGAGGTTAGATCTTTGATTCTAAAGGATTAAAACATGGATCCTACATGTTTTAATCATGGTCGTCCATCCAAAATGCACAGATAGATGGCCCATGATTCTTCCCTGAGATTTCCATGGAATGATCCGAGCTCGATTAAGCTCGAATTGATCTCAAAATCAACTCACACCATCACATGCAAGGGAGATCACATCTAACTATTGGATTCTTATGAGATAAAACTTTACTTCACAAAGGACCATACCACATCTAATCTAAGCTCAGTTTCATGGCTTACCTTGCCGAAGGTTATCACCGGTGCTCGATTCCCTTGGAGAAGCTTTGTCTAGTGGAGACGAAGCTTTGCTGAAGTTTTGAGGTGTTGAAATTGGGTAGATCCTTATAGAGGCCAACTCCACCTTCACTTGAGCTCGATCTTGGTTGAAGTAGCACCTCCCTTGCCTTTGGAGCTTGGGAAAAAGCTTGGGTGAATTCGATTGAGTTCCCTGATGAAGCTTACAAAGTGAATTGAATTGGTATTGAGTGTGGGGTGAGATTGAATTTCAATGGAGCTCCCCTATTTTTGGTTTGAGAAAATTCAAAAATAGGAAATTCAAACTCAATCTAGGAAGCTTGGGAACATTAGCAATGGCTTGCTTTGAGTTCTTATGCTTCAATCGAATAGGGTAAAATAAAATTCAAGTGAAATTAAGGGGAGTATATCTCCCCTTAGAGCAATCAGATGGTTGAGCAAGGAGATTCCATTTTAATCCAATTGAGTTAGGTTGTTTGATGTGTCATTGCATTCAGTTTGGCTAGAGGGAGGTAATGGAAGAGTGTCATGTGCTTGAAATGGGTGGAGGAATGATTCCATGTGGCCATATTCAAGAAAGTGGTCAATTTTGACCTTAGGTTGGGTTGGGCTGACCCAAACCCATTGGGTTAAGTGCACCACATTCACTAGTGTCCACTTGGTCTACTGAGAGGATGCCAAGTGGTCATGAAGGGATTTGATCAAATTCCAAGTGAATTTGGCAAAAATTTACCCTTTGACCAAGGGGTAAAATGGTCATTTTGCTTAGGTTTTAATTTGAATATGTTTGTTATGATTGAAAAATGGGTTGGACCAAGTTTCAATGGATTCAAAGTTTGTTTGATATGATTTGGCTCATGTTGATCGATTTAGGTCAAAATGGGTCAACTTGGGTGAAGTTGACAATTGGTCATTGGGTCAAACTAAGGGTTGGGTCAAGTTCATATGACCATTTGAAATATTTTGGTGGCTTTGGTTTGATTCAAATTGGTTTATATTTGGTTTTGGTTCAATTGAGTTCATTTAGGTTAAATGGGTCAAGTTGACCAATTTGACCCATTTGGCCTACTTGGGTTAGGTCATGGGTTAGCTTAGGTTTCATTGGTCATATGAAATGGATTTATCTTTGTTTCCAATCAAATTGGTTTATATTTGAGTTTGGCTCAATTTAACCTTTCATGTCAAGTTGGGTTCATGGTCAATTGGGCTAGGTTGGGTTTGGTTGGCCAATTGAGGCTTTAGTCAAGTTCAACAATCATTTTGGAATAAACTTGACCCATTGGTTTCAATCAATTTGGCTTAGATCAAGTTTTGATCTATTTTGACTTTTTAGGTCAAGTTGGGTCAACTTGAGTCAAGTGGCCAAATAGGCCAGGTTAGGCTCAAATGTTGACTTCGTCAAGTTCAAACATTGGTCATAAATGAGTTTTGATCAATGGTTTCAATCAATTTGGCCTATGGTGGATTTTGGCTATGTTGGGTTTCTTTTTGGCTAAGTGTTGACTTGGTCAACCCTTAGGTTTGACTTGGTTTATCCAAATTTGAGTGATTGATCACCTTATGATGATTGTTGATCATGATGAGAGGCTAAGGTGGGCTTAGTTCAATCTAATTTGGTTAGGATTAGAATTTGGCTCATAAGGGGTACTTTAGGTAATTTTGAGTCAAGTGAGCCTAAGTAGTTCAAATGGCTTGGTCAAAGTTTGATTTGAGTTTGAATGAACTCATATATGGACTTATGATTGAAATATAAATCCATTTGCAAGTGATTTGAAGTCAAATGAGTTTTGATTCATTTGTTAATTTCAAGTTCAAAAGGGTGAACATGAGTTTGACTTGGGTTTGATTTTTGAATTGAGTTTTGGTTTGGTGATTGAAGTTTATGTTTATATTTGGATTCATGATTGAAGGATTGATTGAATCATGAAGAAAAATCAAGAGTTTGGCTTGATTTGAAATTTATTTGACTAAGTTCAAGATTTTGACTTGAAAGACTTAGGTTGTATTTTGATTGAATTTTAGTTTGATTTTTGGAGTTGGTTTTGGTTGTTTGAATTTATATTTCATTTATATATGTGAATATAAATGAAAATATAAATGGGTTATGAGAAAATTTCATGAATTTGAAGTGATTTGAACTTGATTTGAGCTAAGTCCATGAGGAAGGACTTAGGAAAGATTTCCTGATTTGGATTTGAATTTTGAATTTAGCTTGATTGATTTGAATTTATATTTCATTTATATATGTGAAAATAAATGAGAATATAAATGGGTTTCTAGAAAATTTCATGAATTTGAATTGATTTGGATTTGATTTAGGCTAAATCCAAGAGAGGGAATCAAAGGACTTATGAAATATTTTGAACTTAAGTAATAATTATTGAACTGCTTATATAATTTTATAACCCCTCTCACACATGTGAGTTGGATTTTGATTTTCTTAATGTACTTAGGATCTTAAACACCTATGCAAATCAATTTCTTCTTCAATTCTCCTTTCTCGTTCACTTGGATTTTCATTTTTATTTACTTTTTATTTTTCCTTTTCTTTTTCTTCATTTTCTTTTCCTTTTGAATTTGAGTTTTGTCCAAGTTCATGAGAAAGGGCATTTTGAGAAAGATAGTAGGTCGCATCCTCATAAATCTCAACCTTCTAACTGAAAATGGTTTTTCATCTCCATTGACACGATATTCAATCCCATTTTTTCTGAACTTGATGCACTAATGGAGGGAGGATGGAATTATCTTATTCTGATGTATCCAAGGCATACCAAGCAAAGCAGTAAATGAAGTATTTAAATCAATGATGTAAAACTTGGCTTCAGTCTTTCGGTCACCTATCTCCAAAGGTAACACTATGGAACCTAAAGCTCGCTCACCTTATTCATTGAATCCTCTCAACATCATCCGATCTCCTAAGAGTGTGGAGATGTCAAGCCTCAAATAGGCAATGGCCTTTAGACTCATAATGTTCACTGATGCACCCGGATCGATGAGAACTCTAGCAAGTTTGAATCTACCCATGTCAACTATAATGTAGAGGGGACGGTTGTGCTCTAAGTCCCCCAGGGTATAACTTCATTTGTGAAAGTGATCCCTTAGGCTTCATTTGTGTAATATGGCTCCTCACCAATAGCGATCAGCTGAGCTAAGCATATCTTAGGATCAAGGAGAGCCTTGATTAATGATTCCCTCATCTCTTTAGATAAGATAAGGGCATCATATATGCTTAGCTTATATGACAACTTTTTTAGATGAGAGAGGACATTATAGTCCACCTTGAGCTGATCCTCCACAAGCATATCCAAGGGTGGAGCATCCTGTGGAGGGGCTTCTTGATCCTCTATACCAATGACTTATTTCCCTCTATCTTGAGGTGCTGCCCTAGGAAGTAGAACCTTGTCACTATGGAGGTTGACTTTGATGATCTCTTGGCAGTGTGGGTTCTACACGCACATCGCTCACCTATAACTTCTCCTATGGGACCCTCAGAATCAGATGATTCCAAGTCTATCTCAAGAGGTGAACTTGTAGCATTTAGTGTAGGAAAGTCCAACTCTGAATTAGAAAGAGGAAGATTAGAATTATTATAGTTAGTTTGACTTGAAGAGTTATCATTAAGAATATAAGTAGATAACCCATCAGAAGTGACATAGATGTAATTCAAGCTAGCTTTATTATTCAATTTCTTGGATTTGATAGGAGGTGCAAAGTAGAAATCAAGTAAAGTAAGTGGAGTAAGGGATTGGATGCCCTTATCCATCGATACAAGAGTTCTACTAGTAGAAGAAAAAGAAATAGCTGAAGTAGAGGAAGTCATCGAAGTGGTAGCTACAACAGTAGTTTGGAGGCTGAACTCGATCAATGGTTGCACTACTGGGTTATCCTAATACATGCTCTGCTTTGAGCTCCCAAGTTGGCCTGAACTTGCAAACCTTCCATAATATTGGAGGTTTGAGCTGACTCAGGCACCTGCAAGGAAAGTTTCTTGATCTTCTGGATTATCTTTTTAGAGATTTTGGATAAAGAGATATCCCAACCTTCTTTGGTTTTGGAAGGATCACTAGTATCCCCAAGGATTATCCTAATGAAACTGGATGGTTGTTCCACAAGGTATTTCTTCAGGATAACTACAACATCGATCTTGAAACTATGTTCATGCCAATCCTTAAATGTGAAGCAATCCTCCAAAACATGACCTAGCATGCAATGGCAGGAGCAAAAGTTAGGATCATGGATTTTGCCCACTTCCTCTGGTCTCTTGGGCTTGAGTAGCTAAAAATTAGATTTTTTTAAGAGATTTTTAAAGGTCTTCCTGATTACCTCTCTCTTAAATGAATAAGGTTTATTGAGTTTATCCAAAATAGTAGGTGGACTATAGCTACCTGGCGGCTGGTATGTGTGCTGCTGCTGATGATGATATGGATGAGGAGGTAGCGGTGCTGGCCGTGGAGGCTGCTGTCGAGGCTGGTAGGGCTACCTCGATGGTGGTAGAAGAAGTGGAAGTGAAGGCTGTTGAGGTTATGGTCTCTCGGACTGATCTCTAGCTGGTTGCTTCCTCTTATCCATTACTATCACTACCCTGGGCTTCTTCTCGTATACCTTATGTGGCTTTGCTTTGGGCAACTAGTCTTGAAAAGGCAACTATTTGGCCTCTCCTTGTAGACTAGCCTTATTGATTAGCTTCTCAAAGGTTTTGATGGTGAAGCCCTTAAGCATGAAGGGGGCCATGGATATTCTTTAAAAGAATCTCAATGGCATGTTGCTCAGACAGCTACGGCTTGCATTTCATACTCAAGTTATGCCATTTGAGAATATAGTCAACAAGGGCCTCACCTGGGTGTTGTTGTGCCACAATGAGATCGTCAATAGTAATCCCTTGTTGAGCTTTAGCAAACCTCTTGATAAAGAGTTGCTCCAACTCAGTAAATATCTTTATTGAATCGTTGGGAAGTTCAGCATACCAATCAAAAGCTATCCCTGCTAGGCTATTGATGAACAGGAAGAATAATAGCGTCCATACCAGCATTGCAACAACGGTGTAATATCTTTGCCTGGTTTCCTCAAAAAATCTTGAAAGAAGGTGGCACAAAACCCTTGGGATATTGGATTGCATCAAATTCCTCTGGGTAGGGTCTAACCTTTGGAACTGATGCTCCTCCTCGGTCTTGAGCCAACACTTCCTTCACCTGCTGCTCAACCATATACTTGATGTCTTTCTCCTATATGGAGGTACTTTCCACTACCTTCATATACATGCTAGTGCTACCTTGCTTGATGGGAGCTAAGGTCTTGGTTGGGTTAAAGACATGCACTAACTCTGGTTACTAGCCGTAGTAGGATGAGTGGGGCTTATTTAAATGAGTAACAAGTCCTCCACCTCATCCTATCTATTTGTTCATCTTTATGTTTTAACTAATTTCAGAGGTGTTAGGTTGATTGGGCTATGTATTCCTACTCAACCTCATCACCTTCCATAGACTGCTGCTCTCTAAGGAGGGATCCCCTAGTATCTATCATGCAAACCCTGGCTGAGTCTCCCAAAAAATCATCTTCATTGAGATCAAAGCTGATCTTCTGCTCATCAAACTAGTCGTATCCTAGGATCCTCTTCTTTTTCATGAAATAGTGAGCTACTATATCATCTAAAGATTGATATGTCAGAACTAGCATAAATGCTTTCGGCTCACTAGTGATGGGATCCACATCGTGAACTGTGAGGCATCAGACCTCCCCTGTTGCCAGAGAATCAATCCTGTGAGGACTATACTCGCTAGAAGAATGCACTTCTGGCTGTCACTGACTCTGAAATGGGTGCACTCCTAGGAGGCTCTACTATCATGGGTGCAACTGGGCTATCATCTCCTCCCTCTGTAATTGTTGCAACCATCTCTGTGTCCAGCTGAGCTGGTGGAGTTAGTGAAGGGACGACCACTATGCTTCGGGGTCGCCATTCCTTTGAGATGTATGAAAATCCCAAGCATGTATATTGGACTTAGCACCACACACATGGGTAACCAAGTCCACACTATTGATTATGCTTAGGGTATAAACAAAAAGAATTTTTATTTTTATTATAGCCCTTAAACACAATCCCAAAAGATAATGATTAGACTAAAATCATTTCATTCTGCACATACACCATAACATCCAGACTAGAAATAATACATCACAAAAAGTAAATATCAAGCCATGCACCACCCTAACCTAAAACTAGAAGTGGTGACTTAACCTAATATGTGTGATGCTTAAGGTTTGTGTGGTATGCTTAGCTAGGCTTTAAGATTTATATTTCTTAAGTATGAAAATGTTCAACTTAGAGAGTGGTTTCATTTAAGTTGTTTAGTTGATTTGGGTCAATTTTATTTGATGATTTTTGTTTGGTTTAAATGAACCTACTTAATTACTAAATGTTGTAAAGAGAGGGAAAATAGAAGAGAACTTCTCTTTCCTTCCCTACCCTAAGTAATTTCTAAAGCATATTCATGTTTGATTTTGTTTAGTGAATGTTTTATTATGTGTTTTAATTAATCCTAAGTTTAGATTTTTCCTAAACAATCCTATTCAAAAAGAAAGGAATTTTAAGATTACGTAAAGTGAATTAATATCACAAAACACACATCACTTCATTTCTTTCCCAAAATGTATAACATGCATATAAATGAATTCTAAGAATATCTATGTATGAAAGGCATAAGTGAGTATACACCATTATTAGCACCAGGGGTGTAAGGTACAAGACTTACTTAGGGCTACTTAAAGCCTCACAACCTTGGGATTGTCTAGACTAATATACCACTATCCTTAAATACAAAAACATGTACAAAAGAAATGAATGGAGAAAGAAAGATGCAAAAAGTGTGTATTTGTTTATTTGTTTTATTTATGCAATTTATATGTACAAGTGTGGATGTCCTTCTTAGGTAATAGTATAGAAATGGATAGGAATGGGGTTAGGCAAGTGTTGTGTTCTTTTCAAATGAACTATGCACTTTGTCAAATCCTTTTCAAAACTATGCTAAAAGAAAAGAGAAAGAAAGCCACACTATGCACATCTTCATATTTATATCTGCATGCAAGCTTATAAATAATTATAAGTAGCACACTTCCAGTTTTAGGTGTTTAATTTATAGATTTTAAAAATAATTTTGGATTTAGTAGTGATAATAGCCATTCATATCTCTACTTTAGCCAAAACATGCAATTTGACATAAAAAAATATTTCATTTCAATTTTAATTTTTTTTTAAAAGGTATGAATGCATGAATTTCTTATGACATACACATTTAGCATGCTAGGAAAGAAATAAAGTGATGAAAATAATGTAAATTCAATCACCCTAATTAATTCCTAAAGACAATCTTATGAAATAAGAAAGTTCAAAGTGAATCAAATGTGATTTTTGTTTTGAATTTGCTTTATGTTTGATTTAGGAAATGTGAAAAAATGTTTGATGGTCCTAACCCATTTCCCCCATGTACATGGCATTTTAGTTTAATCTTTAGAGGATTAGATGATTTTTATATTTTGATTAAGTTAAAGTATGAATTAAGTGTGTTAATTACCCTTATACCACCTTAGCATATTTAACCAAAAAATTATGAGCCAGTGATATGACATAAAATCTCACAAAAAATTTAAATTAGCAATGCACCTAAGAAGAAAAGGGCCTAATGCATTTGGCTCATGATTAATGATTAATTAAGCTAAAGGGTTTAAGTTAAGTAATTTCATAATCCTTCTAACACATGTGAGTTGGATTTTTCTTAATGTACTTAGGTTATTGAACACCTAAGTATCTACCCAAAGTGAATTAGTTAAGTTTTGGAAAGTTTTAGAATTTTATCAAATTAATTAGATGGTTGGATTAAGGAAGAAAGAGGGGGTTTAAGGAATAGCTTAAGGAGAATATTCCAAAATTATTTCCTAAACCTCCTATTCATTTAAACAAACCTTAATTAGCTCAATCAAGGGATTAAACCACTGATTACACACTTAATTAGGCTTAATTACATTAAGAGGGTAATTAAAAATTAATCTAGTAATTTCTCTAATTAAACTATCAATAAATCCCAAGAAATTTAGGGGAACCAGAAGTCATCCCACTAATCAGACACAAGTAGTTTGGAATTAATCAGTGGGTTATATAGAAAGTAATTAATATAATTAAATTACTAATAAAACCCAAATCTAGAAATAAAACATTGCTCAAAATTCATTAAAATCAATTTTATAATATTATAGATTTAAATAACTTTCATATGCAATTTATTTCACATTTTTTTATTTTTATACACTTAGAAATGAATATTTGAAGTTTCATTGATTAATTAAGTAATTTAAATCCCTAATTATATAGTTAATCCCATGTACGTGGCAACGCTTTCCATATGGTATGATGGAATTCACTATTTAAGTTATCACATCATAGCATCGCATCAGCGGCGATGCTATGCACTTTCTCCTTGTCCGTCCGATCAAGGATTGGACTACTAAAGTTAGATCGGCAGTTCTAAAGGATTAAAATGTGGATTTGACATGTTTTAAATCGATTCGTCCATCCAAAATGCATGGATGGATGGCCCATGATTCTTCCCTGAGATGGCCTGCAGGAGATGGCCATCGTCCATCTTCCATGGCATGATCTGAGCTCGATTGAGCTCGAATTGATCTCAAAATCAACTCACACCATCACCATACAAGGGAGATCACATATAATGGCTAGATTCTCATGATATAAAATTTTACTTCATAAAGGACCAGACCACATCTAATATAAGCTCAGTTTCATGGCTTACCTCACCGAAGGCTATCACCAGTGCTCAGTTCCCTTGCAAAAGCTTCGTCTAGTGGAGATGAAGCTTTACTCAAGTTTTGAGGTGTTGAAATTGAGTAGATCCTTCTAGAGGCCAACTTGACCTTCACTTGAGCTTGATCTTGGTAGAAGTAGTACCTCCCTTACTTTTGGAGCTTGGGAAAAGCTTGGGTGAATTTGATTGAGTTCCCTGATGAAGCGTGCAAAGTGAATTGGATTGGTATTGAGTGTGGAGTGAGATTGAATTTCAATGGAACTCCCCTATTTTTAGTTTGAGAAAATTTAAAAATAGGAAATTCTAACTCACTTTAGGAAGCTTAGGAACACTAGCAATGGCTTGCTCTGAGTTCTTATGCTTCAACCGAATAGGGCGGAATGAAATTCAAGTGAAATTAGAGTATATCTCCCCAGAGAGCAATTGACGGTGAGCAAGGGGAGGTAATGGAAGAGTGCCATGTGCTTGAAATGGGTGGAGGAATGATTCCCAAGTGGCCATGTTCAAGCAAGTGGTAAATTTTGACCATAAGTTGGGTTGGGCTGACCCAAATCCATTGGGTTAGGTGCACCACATTCACTAGTGTCTACTTGGTCCACTAAGAGGGTGACAAGTGGTCATGAAGAGGATTTGACCATATTCTAAGTGATTTTGGACAAAATTTACCCTTTTCCCTAGGGGTAAAATAGTCATTTGGCTTGGGTTTCAATTTAAATATATTTGGTATGATTGAAAAATGGGTTAGGCCAAGTTTCAATGAATTTGGAGTTGGTTTGATATGATTTGGCTCAAGTTGACCCATTTAGGTCAAAATGGGTCAACTTGGGTCAAGTTGACCAATTAGCCAAATTTGTTTAAACCAAGGATTGGGTCAAGTTCATATGACCATTTGAAAGGTTTTGGTGGCTTTGGTTTGATTCAATTTTATTTATTTAATTTTGGTTCAATTGAGTTCATTTAGGTCAAATGGGTCAACTTGACCCATTTGACCTATTTGGGTTAGGTCATGGGTTGGCTTAGGTTTCATTGGTCATATGAAAGGGATTTGTATCTTTATTTCCAATCAATTTGGTTTATATTTGAGTTTGGCTCAATTTGACCTTTTAGGTCAAGTTGGATTCATAGTCAATTGTCTAGGTTGGGTCTAGTTGGCTAATAGAGGCTTTGGTCAAGTTCAACAATCATTTTGGATTAAACTTGACCCATTGGTTTCAATCAAATTAGCTTAGATCAAGTTTTGACCCATTTTGACTTTTTAGGTCAAGTTGAGTCAACTTGAGTCAAGTGGCCAATTGGGCTAGGTTAGGCTCAAATGTTGACTTGGTCAAGTTCAAACATTATGAATGAGTTTTGATCAATGGTTTCAATCAATTTGGCCTATGGTGGATTTTGGCTATGTTGGATTTCATTTTGGCAAAGTGTTGACTTGGTCAACCCTTAGGTTTGACTTGGCTTGACCTAATTTGAGTGATTGATCATCTTATGATGATTGTTGATCATGATGAGAGGCTTGGGTGGGCTTAGTTCAATCCAATTTGGTTAGAATTATAATTTAGCTCATAAGGGTACTTTAGGTCACTTTGGGTCAAGTGATTCTAAGTAGGTCAAATGCTTGGTCAAAGTTTTATTTGAGTTTCATTGAACTCACGTATGAACTTATGATTGAAATATAAATTCATTTGCAAGTAGTTTGAAGCCAAATGGGTTTTGATTCATTTGATAATTTCAAGTTCAAAAGCGTGAACATGAGTTTGACTTGGGTTTGATTTTTGAATTGTGTTTTGGTATGGTGATTGGAGTTTATGTTTACATTTGGATTCATGATTGAAGGATTGATTGAATCATGAAGAAAAATCAAGAGTTTGGCTTGATTTGAAATTGATTTGACTAAGTTCAAGATTTTTGACTTTAAAGGCTTAGGTTGGGTTTTGATTGAATTTGAGTTTGATTTTTGGAGTTGGTCTTGGTTGTTTGAATTTATATTTCATTTATATATGTGAATATAAATGAAAATATAAATGGGTTATGAGAAAATTTCATGAATTTGAAGTGATTTGAACTTCATTTGAGCTAAGTCCATTAGAACGAACTTAGGAAATATTTCTTGATTTATATTTGAATTTTGGATTTAGTTTGATTGATTTGAATTTATATTTCATTTATATATGTGAATATAAATGTGAATATAATTGAGTTGAGAAAATATCTTGAATTTGAATTTATTTAGATTTAATTTAGGTTAAGTCCATGAGAGGGAATCAAAGGACTTAGGAAATATTTTGACCTAGGAATTTCAATCATAAACTTCAATGATTAGTTTCAATCATGTGTTTCAATCATGTGGGATTGATTTGGATTTGGAGAAAATCAATTAAGTTGGGATTGATTTAAGTTTGGCTTGAAGGAAGGAAGTGAGGAATTTAGTTCAAGCTATAGGGTAGGCAAATTTTCCTAACACCCCCTAAGGCATGACCTATTCCTATGGCTAACCTTCTAAATCTCTAGGGCTACGTTGAGTGTCCACCTAATCACTAGATGTGTCTTAAGATTAAGGAACTCTTAAACTCTTAGAGGAGTCTTATGTCTAAGATGAAGGGGTTGATAGCTCATCCTAAAAATGAAGTCAACAAACTTAAATTGAAATCATCCTCTAAGTTGAATATTTTCATAATTAGAAAATCTAAACCTTAAAGCCTAGCTAAGCACACCACACAAACTTTTTAAAACACACACATTAGCCTAAGTCACCACTTCTAGTCCTATGTTAGGGCAGTGTATGATTTAATGTTTACTTTTACTTTATAATGTGATATTTTAGTCTACATGTTACGGTGTATGTGCGTAGAATGAATGGTATGAAATTTAGTCTACATGTTTACTTTTACTTCTGTAAGGGATTGTGCTTAAAGGGCACTGTAATAAAAATATAACTACTTTTGCTATGCAGGTTACTTATACCCCTAAGCATAATCTAAAATAGGTAAGGTGGACTTGGTTGCCCATGTGTGGGGTGCTAAGTCCAATTTATTTATATACATGTCTGGGAATGTGTGGTTTGTTTAGCTAAACTCTATTTTGTAGGTTTTAGTTAGATTTACTTTTCCCTTTTCATTTAATTTTGCAATTAGAATTTTAGAATGATTGTTATGGGGGATTAGGATGAACATTGATTATAAGATTATATCTTATGCACCATGTGAAGCCTTTGGAGCATCCACATTCCAACCATCCAAAAGAAGGAACCAAAAGAAGAAAGAAGAAAAGAAGAATGAAGACCTCCCATAACATGAATTTCTTTTTGTGATTCATTTGTAATCTGAGTTGTATAAAGGTAGAGCTCGGCCACCCAATTACTTTTCGGGTTTGTGCGGATGAGCCCGACCACAAATGGCCTCTTATTCTTTTACTCTAGCTTTATAAAATGTTTAATGTTTGTTTAGCTTGTGTATTAAGATGGCATATTTCCTAATTTCTTCCTTGCTTTGATGTATGACCTGGATAACGATTAAGCTCTTATGGAAAAATAAATCTTCTACCAAATTAATAAATTCAAAAAATAAACAACTCATAACCTCACCTAAAACTTAGGCTATAAAATAAGATAAAATAATTAAACCCCTTAGTTGGATGTTGTCTTACTTTTCTAACATCATGCATAAAAAGTATATTATTTTACTCTTGATTGGAGGGCTTCTACTTTGTCAAAGGACTTAACTTGACCTATGAGAGCCATGGTGGAAACACACCTTCTAATCTTGCTAATTTTGGCCCATAATCTAATTTTCCATGCATTAGGCATATGAATCCTAAAGCCTGTGTCAAATTGATTGTCCAAAATGAAAATAAAACATATAAAAAATTTGCATTAGATTTAATTCATTAAAATTATGCCCTACATGATCTAGTCTCTTAGGAACTGTGTTTAAGGACTTAGTCTCTTTCTAAATAAATAATAGCTTAACTATCTTATAAAAGCATTTGACTTGTCTACATATTTTAAAACTGAAGGAGGAGTTAGTTGGCAGCCACCCCCAGACAGTTGTAAGTCCAACAGTCGGGAGATTTATCCTCTCTTATGGAGATAAACCAAATACCCATTTTCGCCTTAAATTTAGGTCATGCTTTTTGGCCTCACCAAACCTTAGGCATTTTCATGACCTTACATCATGGAATTATAAGCCCTAGCATTCTAATAAAAATTCAACTCAAACAAATTAATTCAAATTTCAAAAAATGTAAAACCCAATCATAGGGTAGTTTGGGATGCTTACTTGGCTTCCTAGTATCTTAAGCATCCCCTACTTATTTTCATTTGGCTTCGATAAGAACTCCTTCCTCTTGATCGATCCCACTTGACTTTTTAAAAATAAACCAATTGATTAATAGTCCTACCTTTTTGAAATCTTTGGTGATAACGATCATTTACCTTAATCGAGAGTATTCCTAAGAAATCATGTTCATTAGAATGTAATTAACTATGGGGGCTTTCCCCTATAGAGAACTTAACGAATCCGATTTAAAATAAACCCTGCTTTACTTTTCTATGCAAAGTAGGGAAGAATCTCACATTCGACCTATAGTCCTTAAGAGTCCTTTTGAGGTGATTAGGTCCATTGTAGTGACTTCTATCTTTCGAGATAGTACACCTCTCTCAACATCATCCCCGATCACCACCAATAAGAACATCTACTGAGATGGCATCCTAACAATGCGTATTATGTATATTTCTATTTACTTTTATCCTCTTTTCCTAAAAAGGGGATAAATGAAGGAAAGAATATATATAATATTTCACCCACAATACTCAAACCTAACTCCAAACTCAAACCGAACACCATCATAACTACACATACCACCACCTACTACTAACCCTACCGCTCATTGAATACCTACCCAAAATATCATACCTACTATAATGACTCATGGGCCATGACATAAGAATAGCCAAATACATATAAGCTCAAGACATATACAAAATATAAAAACCCAATAATACATAACTTAAATTATAATAAATGGCCCAATACATGGATTTAAGCTTTATGATGATGACATTGATGACGGTGATGATGATGCCTTGCATCAGCACTCCTCAGCTTTAAAAGATTCTCCTCTCAAAAATGAAAATTTAAGTACTCTTATAATAACTGTGAGTCCAGTTAATGTAACTCATCAAATGTAAGCCATGAATATTCAAGTGGAGAAAGACCTTTCTAACAAACGAGAAACCTTTGAGTGCCTCCATCATATGTGATGATAATCTGTTCTTTTAAAATTTGATCTGGATGATGTGATCTTAAGTGATGAGATGGTTGAGGAGTTGGTGATGAAGTATTAACTGCATGTTAGTACTATTTGTAAAGGGAATAGTGTTATACATGGCTTGCCTATGATACAACGTTAAATCTGATACATTTAATATTGGAGAAATCCAGCAGTCATTGGAAGATCTATTTCATAAGCATTATCATTTATCTTCCATACAACTTTATAAGGACCAGATCTCTTGAGAGTTAATTTCTTAAGAGTTCTAGTTGGAAATCTCTCAGGTCTAACTTTAACAAGAATCAAATCTCCCTCATTAAATTTTACATATCGTCTATATGGATCGACATTAGTTTTATATTTATCATAACTTAGAGTAAGTTTTTATTGAATTTCATGATGTAAATCATGCATGATTTGTGCAAATGAAGATGCAAATGCACTAGACCTATATGTTACAGGTAATTCAATGAGATCAGTTGATTTTTTTGGATCATAACCAGTTACAATATGAAAAGGACTCGTACCGGTTGACCTATTAATTGAACTGTTATAAGAAAACTCTGTAGTATGAAGAACTATGTCCTAACTAGTAGTATGATGATTCTAAGTAAATTTCCTAAGCTTATTAACAACTTGTTTGTCCATCTATTTGAGGATGGTAAGTTGTAGAAAATAAGAGTTTTGTGTCAAGCTTTTTCCTAAAATTTTCCAAAAAATAGCTCATAAACCTTACATCATGATTAGGCATAATTTTCTTAAGAAGTCCATGAAACTGAACTATCTTGCGAAAGAAAATAGTCGCTATATGTGTTGCATCTGATGTCTTATAACATGAAATGAAGTGTGTCATTTTAGAAAATCATTCAACAACTACTTTGATAGTGTCAAAATGTTGTACGATGCGAGGTAATCCAAAGATGAAGTCCACACTAAGATCTTCCCTTAGTTTGTGAGGAATTTAGAATGGTGTGTATAGACCATAATTTTGTTTTTCACTTATTGCTACTTGGCAAGCATGACATTGGGCAATGATATGAGCAACATATTTCTTAAGATTAGGCCAATATAACCTATCATCCATCATGGCTATTGTCTTATCACAATCAAAATGACTAGGCACACCTCTTGAATGAATTTCCTCAATAAGAAAATTTTGACGTGATGAATCTAGGATACATAGTTGTGTGCCACGAAAGAGATAGCCGTCTCATATTTGATTGTCAAGACTATTAATTGAAACATCAAATTTCAAA
The DNA here is from genome assembly GCA_021442155.1 of Cymbidium sinense. Lineage (NCBI taxonomy): Eukaryota > Viridiplantae > Streptophyta > Magnoliopsida > Asparagales > Orchidaceae > Cymbidium > Cymbidium sinense. The sequence continues at coordinate 264,971,021 of CM038214.1, read as the reverse complement.
GATTCAAAAATCTATTGAAATTCCTTACAAAATCTAGTAACATTCACACTCATGGTATTTAATAAGGTACATATTCTACTTATGGCATCTACTACTTTAATCTCGACACCAAATTTATGTTTAAGAACAAACGTATATTTTTGAAGAAACTGAACCCATTTTGCATGATGAGAACTAAGTTTCTTTTGGGTGTTTAGATATTTAAGCTGTGATTAGAATAAAGTATAAATTCTTGTAAAGAAGATAATGTAATAACGTAAAGTTTGGATGATAGCATCATCGATCATATATGTGGAATGCACTTCATTTAACTTTTCACTAAATAAATAGGATGACCTTCTTGTTTACTAACACCTCCAATACCAACTCCATAAGCAACACATGATACCTCAAATACTTTGTCAAAATTTGGCAATTTTATTGGACTTGTTAAAAGTTTTTTTTTTAATTTTAGAAGGCATCGTGCGCCTTTGTCCAAATAAAGTCTCCTTTTAAGACATTGAGTTATTGGGGCCATAATAGTGCTAAATCGATGAATAAACCTTCGATAAAATGCTAATGAAAACTATGTACATCATTAATTGTGGTTGGGGTAGGCCACTCTCGAATAGCCCTAATTTTTTTAGGATCAACTAAGATGTAATCACAAGAAATAATGAATTCTAAGAATATTACTGAAGACATCATAAATGAGCATTTTTTTTTAAGTGAACATATAGTCTTTCTTTACAAAGCACTTTAAAGACTTATCGTAAATGATTTTCAAGATCGCTTTTAGTTTGACTAAAAATTAAAATATCATCAAAGTACACAACTACAAATTTTCCAATAAAAGGGAGTAAGATATGAGTCATCACTCGCATAAATGTGCTCGAATCATTAGTTAATCCAAAAGGCATTACTAACCATTCATACAAACCATCTTTTATCTTGATTCATCACCTTCTCTCATGTGAATTTGATGTTATCCACTTCTAAGATCAATTTTAGAGAGAATTATTGATCCAACCATCATATCTAGCATGTCATCAAGTCTAGGTATGGGGAACCTATACTTAATAGTAATTTTATTTATAGCACGACTATCTACACACATATGCCAAGTATCATCTTTCTTTAGGGTAAGAAGAGCAAGCACTGCGCATAGAGATAAACTTTTCCTAATAAATCCTTTTGCTAATAAATCATCAACTTGTCATTTAGCTCTGCATGTTCATTTGGGTTCATACGATAACGTGCTAAATTTGGAGTGATGATCCAGAAACTAGATCTATGGCATGTTGGATACTTCTTAATGTGGGAAGCTCACTAGGAAGTTCTTCGGGACAAATATCTTGGTATTCCAATAAAGGTTCACATACTTGAGATGAGAATGATTTAACACAAGGTTGATTTTCATAGGTTATGATAATTAATGAAAAAATGATATTCCTATTAATCTCTTATTGAAATTGATGTTTATTAATAATATGTAGGGATTTCTTTTCTATGGGAGGAGAAGAATTTTGGGGTTGAAGTGGAGTGACCTCTTTTTAAATGGATTTAAGACAATTATCTTACCTTGAAAATTAAAAGCATATGTATTAGATGTATAATTTGTGACATCCATATCAAAAGCCAACGTCTACCTAAAAGTATATGAGCAACATCCATCAGAAGAACATCACACCAAATTTTATCACAATATTTTTCTAATTGAATGAGCACAAGACAACATTGAGATATAGAGATAGAGGTCTTATCTACCCAAGCAACCTTATAAGAAAATGGGTGAGTCTCTAGGGTGAGTTTCATCCTAGCCAAAGCAGAGGTAGCAATAACATTCATATAGATGCCACTATCAATGATTAATTTACACGTCTTTTCACCACTCTTGAAATAAGTGTGGAAAATTGATGTGCACCTCTAATCAATATTAGCTCATGGGATATCTAACACACAATGCATAACAGCTATATAAGACTCATCTAATGCTTCTTCAGCATCACTAGCTTCTTCACAAGTGTAAGTTTTAACGAGGACAAGTACTTGCATAATGACCAATTTTATCACATGTAAAATAAGTAATTCTAGAAGTCTTAGAACTAGATGGTCCCACTAAAGCTTTTCCTTTTATTTCACTAGGTCCTTTAGGAACTGCTAAGGTAGGAGGGGTAACACGCTACTGAGAGTTATTTCTAAATGAAGTTATGAATCACTTATAAGGTTGTGATCTAAGATATTGTTCAATTTGAGTTGCCACTCAAAATGCATCCTGTGGTGAAAAATTTCTATAGAGGAGTCGCTTTCAAATCTATGGGGAGAAATGAAAGAGGAAACGCCTATATAAAAATTTATCTTTTTAGGATGCCACGTAGATCCGCATACTTATCCAGGTGATCAGGTACGTCATCAAGGAAATAATGTACTATCTCAAGAGATAGAAATCACTACCCTTTAATGGAACTAATCACCACAATAAGGACTCCTAAGGATGATGGGTCTTCATATGTACCAGAGATTCTTCCCTAACTTTACATGAAAAAGTTAAGCAGGGTTTATTTTAAATTGAGTTCGTTAAATTTCCTACAGGGGGAAGCCCACATAGTTAATTACATCCTAAGGGACAGGATCCTTAAAAAAACTATAGATTAAGGTAAATGATCATTATCTCTGAAGATTTCAATAGAAAGGACTATCAATCGATTGGTTTATGTTTGAAGATCAAATGGGATTGATCAAAAGAGGGAGTTACTATCGAAGCCAAAATGAGAGATAAGTAGGAGATGCCCACGATGATAGGAAACCTAGCAAGCATCTCAAATTATCCTATAGTTGGGCTTTACATTTTAGAAATCAATTTAGTTTATTTAAGTTAAATTTTTTATTAGAATTTTAGGACTTAAGATTCCTTAACACAATATTAAGGAAATGCCTAAGAGTAAGGAATTATGCTTATGGTCTGCAAAGGGAAAAAGCAATCTCAGAGCCTAAATTTAGGAAGCTTCGGTGAGGGTCAGAAGCACAACCTAAATCTAAGGCAAAAATGGGTAATTGGTTTACCACCACAAGAGAGGATAAACCACCTAACAGCTTGGACTTACAACCGCCAGGGGGTGGCAACCAACTAACTCCTCCTAAGATTTTAAATACATGTAGGCAAGTCTTTATGCTTATGCAAGATAGATAGGATATTATTTATTAGAAAGAGACTAAGTCCTTAAACTCACTCCCTAAAAAAACTAGATCATGTAAAGGGACATGCTTCAAATGACCTAAATCTAATGCAATTCAACTTTCATTTTAGACAATTATTTTAACTCAGGCTAATAGGATTTTTATGACTAATGCATGAGAAAGAAGGTTATTGGCCAAAATAAATGAGAAGGGATGAGGTGAGTTTCCACCATGGTTCTCAAAGGTCAAGTCGAGTTCTCTGGAGAAGGTGGAAGCCCTCCAATCAAGAGTGAAATAAGATGCATTTGTGCATGATATTATAAAGAAATGTGCATCGAGCTAAGGGATTACTAATTCTTTTATCTTGATTTTAAACCTAAGCTTTATGTGAAGTTATGAGTTGTTTAATTTTAATTTGAATTATTAAGTTGGGCAAAAGATTTATTTTTTCCTAAAGAGCCTAATCCACATCCAGGCCATTCCTAAAGCAAGGAAAAAACTAGGAAAATTATGCCACTTAATGCAAAAAAATAAAATAAATCATCAATCAATTTATAATGCTAATCGTAAAAAGAATAAGTGATCATTGTGGTAGAGCACCATCGCATAAACCCAAAAATATCAAATGTAGTAGCCGAGCTCTACCCTTATACAACTTGGACTACAAATGAGTTAAATTACAATTTAAGCAAAGTAATTCATTGTTATGGGGATCTTCAAGCTTTATTCTTCTTTCATCTTTCTTCTTCTTCTTTTCATCTTTTCTTCTTTGGTTCTTTCTTTTGGATGGTTGGATGGTAGATGCTCCAAGGCTTCACATGGTGCATAAGATGGGATCTTATGACTAATGCTTATCATATCCCCATAATAATTCATTCCAAAATCCTAATTATACAAATTTTTACATGAAAAAGAAAAGTGGAAATCTAACTAACACCTGCAAAATAAAGGTTAGATAAAACACACCACACTCCCAAGCATGTATATTGGACTTATCACCCCACACATGGGTGACTAAGTCCACACATGGATTATGCTTAGGGTATAAAGCACCAAGCAAAAGCATTTATATTTTTATTTATGATAGCACTTAAGCATAATCCTGCATAAAGAACAATTAGACTAAGAATGTCCTACCATTCATTCTATTATACAAGATCTAGTCTAAATATATATCACAAAACTACATCAAACCATGCACTGACCAAACCTAAGACTAGAAGTGGTGACTTAGGCTAATGTGTGTGCCTTGAAGGTTTGTGTGCTATGCTTAGTTATGGCTTTAGGTTTGAATTTTCTAAGTGTGAAGAACTTGTTCAACTTAGAGGAGGGTTTCATTTAAAATATTTAAGTGTTTTGGGTTGGTTTTATGTCAAGTTTTAATTTGATTTAAGTAAAACCTACAATTAATTACTAAGTTATGAAGAGAGAGAAAGAGAAGAGAACATCTCTTTCCTTCCCTAACCTTAAGTAATTTTTTAAAGCAGGTTCATATTTTAGTTTCATTTAGGTAAATGTTTTGATTACATCTTTAAATCAATCCTAAGTTTAGGTAAACTCTAAACAAACCTAAAAGAAAGGCATTTTAAGATTAAATAAAATGAATCAAAATTCACATAACACATTACTTCATTTCTTTCCCAACATATATAACATGCATATGGATGGACCCTAAGCATATCTATACATGCAAATGACAGTAGTTAACACACCTTATAATGCATGCTAAGTAATCCATTTAACAAAATTTATAAGTTGAATATGCATACTTTTGCTTAAGTAGAAAGAGTTTTCCTTATCTAAATTTTCACATACATACATGAAAGTGAGAAAGGCATAAGTGAGTACAGTACCATTATTAACCAGTGGTATAAGTTACAAGACCTACTTAAGGCTACTTAAAGCCTCGCAACCTCAGGGTTGTCTAGACTAATATATCACTTTCCTTAAATACAAACATGCATGTAAAAGAAATTCAATATAAAAGGAAAATGCAAAATTGTTTGATGGATTCATTTTTATGTTTATACAATTTACACATGCAAGTATAGGTAAATTTTCTTAAGTGATGGCATAGGGATGAATAGGGTATGGAATTAAGTAAGTTTTGGGTTCTTTTCAAATGAACCCTACACCTTACTAACTCCTATTCAAAACTACACCAACATAAGAGAGAAAGGAAACCTATGCTAAACATGCCTTTATAATCCATCACATGCAAGCTTATAATTAAAGTATAAGTAGCACACTTTCATATTTTATATTTGATTTATGTATTTTGAAAATAATTTAGATTTAGTAGTGATAATAGCCACTCATATTTTACTTTAGCCAACACATGCACATTTGACATAAAGTAAATAATTTCATTTTTAAATTTGAAACATGAAATTATGAATATATGAAATCACATGACATACAACTTAATCATGTTGGGAAAGATCCAAAGCAATGAAAGCATGTAAACAAACTTACTTCACTTAAATCCTAAAGACATTCTTACATAATAAGAAAATTTAGAATAAATCAAAGTGAATTTCAAAGTGATTTTTGTTTAGTTTGAAGTTTGATTTAATTTTAAAAAGGTGAAATGAGTTTGTTGTTTGTAACCCATTCCCACATGAGTTTTATATTTTTGTTTAATTTTTAGATAATTAGATCCATTTTTATGTGTTGATTAGGTTAAGGTATGAATTAACTGACTTAAATAACCCTTTACCTATACCACCTTAGAAGAATTAACTAAATAATAATAAACCAATGAGATAACATAAAACCCACAAAGAATTTAAATTTATAATACACCTAATAATGAAAATGCCTAATGCAATTTGGCTCACAATTAAAAGTTAATTAAACTAAGAGGTTTAGCTTAAGTAATTTCAAAATACCCTTTCACACATGTGAATTGGATTTTGATTTTCTTAATTGAACTTAGGTTATTAAAACCTAAGCATCTACCCAAGGTAGATTAATTAAGTTCTGGAATTTTTCAAAATTTTAAGAAATTGATTAAGGGGATAATTAATAGATTAACCCTTAATTAAGAGGAGATTAAAGAGAGAAGAGGGGGCTTAAGGAATAGCTTAGGGGAAATGCCCCAAAATTATTCCATGAACCTCCTACTTACTGGATTTGACCTTAATCAACCATAATCATAAGATAAAATCACTAATCATACCCTAATTATGCTTAATTATATGAGAAGGGTAATTAAGGAAACCGTATGCAATTTCTCTAATTAAACTATCAATAAATCCCAAGAAAATTAGGGGAGGTACAGGTTATCTCGTAAAACTTACTCAAGAAATTTGGGATCAATCAGAGGCCTAATCAAAGAGTAATTAGCAAAATATACTTTCTAATAAAACCCAAATTCAAAGAAAATTATAATTTAAAACTCATCAAAATTAATTTTAAAATGTTCTAGGTTTAATTATCTATCCATAGGTTTTTATTTTAAATTTTTTTAAATTTTTTATGAAGAGTTATGCATTTTTGAAGTTCTCTAGATTAATTAGAATTAATTAATTAACTAATCCATTAATCCTTAGCTCACGCGATGCGTGTGGATGCACTTTACACATCATACCATGAGGGGACAACTTAAGTTATCACCTCACAAAGGCGGCGGTGAGGCACACGCTTATATTCTCGACCATCCAATCAAATATTAGACGGCTAAGGATTCCCCCATGACTTAAAATAGATAAATGGATTTATAAATGTGCTAATTCTGTCCATTTAAAATGCAGATGGATGGTGAGATGAGCAAGTTCTTCCCCATCAACGAGATCGTCATGATCAAGGGGAAGATCCAAGCTCGATCTAATATGGAATCACATAAAATTTAACCCACACCATCTAGAGAAATAGAGTGGCAAATCCAACGGTCAAAATTTGATGAGGTGAAAATTTCTTTCACAAAGCTCCATACCACATTAAGTTTAGTGATCAAAAAATTTCATACCTCGTTGGAGGTGATCAGATCGAGGAGGTAAGTCAGAGAGAAGCCCCGAAATTCCTATGCCTTGGGATTGAGTGGATCAATGGATGGACCTCCTCCTTGTTTGGGCTTTGGTAATTTGATCTTTCTTTGAGGTGGGAACTCCAGCTTAGGCAGCTCTAGATGAAGTGTGCAAGAGCAATTGGGAAGAAATTAAGTGTGGAAGAAATTCACTAATGGATTGAGCTCCCTATTTTTTACCTTTGTGCAAAGCGAGAAATAGGAAATTCAAATCCTCTAGGAAACTTGGGAGTGCTCTCGATGATTTTCGGGTTCTTGAATGTAGGGTGAATGATTTTAAATTAGGGGAGTATATCTCCCCTTGAAGGATCGGACGGTCGACAATCCTCTTGTCATTTTGATCCAATTGATGAGATTGGGAGGGTTGTTTGATTTATTTTGTGTGCATGGTGGTTTGATCCAAGGTGGATTGCCAACCTCCCATGTGTGCCTTAATTTGAGGTTTAAGAGTGAGTTTGAATATTCAATTTTGAATTTGGGGTGGGTTTGGTCTAAGGACCAAGCGGGCTAACCCAATTGGGTTGGGTGCACCACTAATCACTAAGTCCTCTTGATCTTTTAGGAAAGCCTCAAGTGATTGTGAAGATGGCATGAACAAATTATCCATGGGCTAATCCAAAACTTGTTATATGGCCTAGAGGAAAGATGGTCATTTTTCTATCTTTTTCACTTTGGACATGTTAGGTATATGGAGAAACTAGGTTTGGCCAAGTTTCATTGGATTTGGAATTCATTTGATAGGGTTTGGCTCATGTTGACCCATTTAGATTAAAATGGGTCAACTTGTCAAGATCAAATAGGTCAAATTGGGTCAAATCAAGGGTTGGGTGAAGTTCATATGACCATTTAAAATATTTTGATGTCTTTGGTTTGGTTCAATTTGGTATAGTTTTGGATTTGTCTCATCTGACTTCATTTAGGTCAAATGGGTCAAGTTGACCTATTTGACCCATTTGACCTATTTGGGGTAGGTCAAGGGTAGGTTTATGTTACGTTAGTCATTTGGAGTGGATTGGTTTCTTTGTTTCCAATCAATTTTGGTTAAGTTCAATTTTGGCTCAACATGACCCATTTAGGTCATGTTGGGTCTAAGGTCAATTGGGCTAGGTTGGGTCTAGTTGGCCAATTGAGGCTTTGATCAAGTTCCACAAGTGATTTTGAATGGACTTCACCTTTAATCAATTTAGATCAAGTTTTGACACATTTTGACCCTTTAGGTCAAAATGGGTCAACTAATCAAAGTAGGCCAATTGGGCTAGGTTAGGCTCAAATGTTGGCTTGGTCAAGTTCAAACATAGGTCATGAGTGAACTTAGATCAATGGTTTTAATCAATTTGGCCTATTGTATAATTTGACTATGTAAGGTTTCATTTTAGGTTAAGTGTTGGTCAACCTTAGGTTTGACTTGGTTTGACCCAATTTGATTGATTGATCATCCCATGATTGTCATGATGAGAGGGATATATTAGTTTGGCTCAATCCAATTTGGTAATGATCAAAAGTTGGCTCATAAGAGTACTTTAGGTCACTTTGGGTCAAGTGAGCCTAAGTGGATCAAATGGCTTGGTCAAAGTTTGATTTGAAGTTGATTGATCTTGTAGATAGACTTATGATTGAAATATAAATCAACTAACAAGTGGTTTGAAGTCAAATGGATTTTGATCCATTTAAAAATTTCATATTCAAAGGAAGAATATGAAGGGGTCTTGAGTTTGATTTTTTTTTAATTTGGGTTTCGATTGAATAATTGAAGTTTAGATTTATATATGAGCTCATGATTGTAGGGTTGATTGAACCATGAGAGAAAATCAAGGGTTTGGCTTGATTTGAAAGTGATTTGGCTAAGTTCAAGATTTTGACTTGAAAGGCTTACATTGGATTTTGAATTGAGTTGACTTTGATGCTTGGAATTGGTTTTGATTGTTTGAGTTTATACTTCATTTATACATGTGAATATAAATGAGAATATAAATTGATTATGAGAAAATTTCAAGGATTTGAAGTACTTTAATCATGATTTATGTTAAATCCATTCAAGGGAATTTAAAGGATTTAAGAACATTTTTAATTTAAAATTTAATTTTTGAATTGTATTGGGTTGATTTATATTTATATTTCATTTATATATGAGAACATAAATGAAGATATAAATAATTTTTAAGAAAATCCCATGAGTTTTATATGGTTTGATCAAGTTTTAGGTTAAATCCATTAAAGGGAATTTAAAGGATTTAAGGGAATTTTAAATTGGAATTTAATTTGTGCATTTGATTTGATTGATTTATATTTATATTTCATCTATATATGAGAATATAAATGAGAATATAAATAAGTTTTGAGAAAATCTCAAGGGTTTGAATAGGTTTGATCAAGTTTTAGGATTAATTTTGGCTAAGTCCTTTAATGGAAAATTAAAGGGACTTAAGAAAATTTTCATGAATTGATTTGGAATTTTGCATTTAGTTGATTGATTTGAATTTATATTTTATTTATATGTGTGAATATAAATGAGGATATAAATGGTTTATGAGAAAATCTCAAATATTTTAATAGGCTTTAGATCATGATTTTGGTTAAGTCCTTAAGGGAGGCTTAAGGACTTAGGCAAAATTTAGACTTAGGAATTTTTTATGGATTTTAATCATGGGTTTCAATCATAAATTTCAATCATGGATTTTAATCATATGGAGTTGATTTGAATTTAGATAAAATCAATTAAGATTGATTTGGAGTTTGACTTGAAAGAAGGAAAGTGAGGAATAATATGAGCTAAGGCTAGGAAATTTCCTAACACCCCTAAAGCATGACCTATTCCTATGGCTAACTCTTCTAAGTCTTCTACGATTAGGGGAGTGTCCACACGATGTGTCTTAAGACTAAGGAGCTCTTAATGCCAAAGAGAAATCATTTCTCTAAGATGGGAGGGTTTGAGAGCTCATCTTAAAAATGAGGTCAATAAAGGGCGCCCAATAGGTGTGGTGTGACTGATAAGGAACACCATGTAGTGTGAAATGATCAACAACAGATCACAAGCACTAATAGAAATAATCTATCCTTAACCAAGAAAAGAAAGAATCCAGAGTTTAGTGCAATGTGGCTCTACTTATGTCCAAGACATAAGAGAGGAAAGAAATCCTAAGGGATAACCACCTTCCAGAAGCGGGAGTCATCCACAAGGGGATGAAAGGTTTGATTTCATTCTCATTGAGGAGAAAGGGATTTGATTTGTTCCACTAGGGAAGAGGGTTGAATTTGTTTCAAATTTTGTTAGGTTTAGATTTTTATATGAACCCTATTGGTTTGCAATGGGTTATACTGAACAGGAGCCATGGGGGCCAAGACCAAACTTAGATTTACAAATCCAAAGAGGTAGTCTACTAGGACTAGCCAACCAAAGGGAGAATGCCTTTTAGTGTACAATGGCTAAGTTAAGAAAAGCAGACTACATCTTCCAAAAAAAACCATTGGGTGATCTTGGGGCAACATTGAACCCAACCTAGGGCTGACTATTGAGTGAATGTAGCTGGGGGACTTAAATTTGCTCAAGGATAGTCAAGATTATTTTTTAAAATTTGTTTATTTTGATGGATTCTATTGGTTTGTGATGGATCATACTGAGAAGGAGCTTATAAGCTAGACCTATCTCGATTCTTGAACCAAAGGGAGTAGCTTCGGTGATGGGAGAACTATCCGACCAAAGGAGTGCCTTTAGATTTGCAATGATCAATTGAGGGGATGAAAGCTTGGGGACTCACATCTTCCACTATAAAAGACCACTGGGGTGATCGGTTGCTTTGGGCAACAAATCAAACCTGACCTATGGCTGCCCATCGGAACAATCATGCTAGAAAGAATGCGTCATAGTCTTACATCTTTCAAAGTAGAGTGACTGTCGGGTAACCTATTTATGACAAAATAGATTGAACCCAACCTAAGGGAGACTACAGAATGAGTACCAACCTGGGGATTTATCTCAAATCAGGTAGTTAGGCAATTCCTATAAGGAGTTCTGCTAACACTACTCTAAAGATAGGATGCTTGCTTAGAAGAAGGGCCCTTTTGAGGGCTTGAATTCCTAATCCACAAGTGAATTAATTTTATTTATTTTGTTTGGTTTATCGTGGATCATGTTAGTTTATGAGGGATCATACTGAGAAGGAGCTTATATCAGCCTAGACCTATCTCAAATTTACTAAACCAAGAAAAAATATGCACATCCGTTGAACAAATTTTCCAACCAAAGGGGTGGCTACTAGAAAAGGGGAACTGTCAAATCCAAAAGTAACCCAAGTAGTGTCTATCGCAAAGGACTTGATCCAAATAGAGTGCCTACAGGGGATGGGGTCGGTAAGGGCTTAATCCAACACCCTAGAGAAAATGATATGGCTAGTCATATTCAATAGGTATTGTGTAACTCAAGGAGAAAGCTGGGACTCATATCAAGAGTGGTGTACTCACTGGGTGAGTCATTGTCGACATAAGAAAATAACCTAGGTGATCGGTTTGTAATTAAGGAAGAAAGCTTGGGACTCTTACCCCTGGATGATAAATCTTGACACAGTTATCCGACCCAGGTGAGTGAATGCCACTGGGACTTAGATTAACTCAAAAGTAGTCAAGAAAAGACTGGGACTTATCCTAAACCTCAAATATACTCAACCTAGTTAGACATGATGGCTAGTTCAAGAAGAAAGCATGGGGACTCACATCTTCTTAAGCAAAGTCAACATGAGGTAGCTTGGCAGGCTGAAATCACCATACTAACAAGGTGCACTGGTTTTTACAATGGTCAAGTTAGGGAAGCAGGGGACTCATCATCCAACAAATGACCATTAGGGGTGAAAACTGAGGTAGCATGTAGGCACCATAGGCTAATGAGTGAGTGCCACAAGGGGCTTGCTCCCACATCAAAATAGCTCAAGATAAAGATTTTATGTTTATTTTGTGCATGTTAAAGAAATGGGATGCCTCACGGGACTCTTACACCTACCTTAAAACACAAGGTATGAAATGATGCCATGGATAACAGATTCCCACTAAGAAAGGATGTCTTGGGTTCTCTCACACCTAACTTAGTTATGCTAATCGAAATAGGATGCCTCTCGGGTTCTCTTACACCTATTCTAATAGCATCAGGAGATTATGTTTATGTTGTGAAAGAGGGATAGGATGCCACTGGGGGGGACTCTTACACCAGACACCGTTGGATTAGCAAGACAAGCAAATAACACTTGAAGAAGAGAAGATTTGATGAATGGAATTAGATTTTGTTCTTTTATTAATGATTATTTTCAAACATGATTTTGTTTCATGGGTAATATTTCTTTAGATAGAGCCCATTAATTGGAAGCATTGTTCCCCTTTAATCAATAAGCGATAAGATCCTCCTTAGTAGGCCTTCTCTATGACATAGAGGCTTTCCCAAGTGGGTTCAAACTTGCCTCCCATATTTTGATGAGCAACAATTGGCTTAGGACTAACACAAGTTCTTCTAAAGACCTAGGGCAAAGACTGTGAGCTTGAATCATTTTGCCTTGTACTTCGAGGTTTACTGCATGCGTGACTCTCCTCCAAACCTTTGAGCTCTTCTAAACATTAAATTCTACTGTAGTGATCTTGTTACCCAATGCTATCCTTAGTGGTGATGGGAGTTGAACTTCTAAGGAAGAAGAACGCTTCCCATACAAGGAAAATGGGTGAACTAAGTTGAGTTGGCATGTGGTGTAGTAAGCTGCTCATTTCACTATCATTTTGTTATCATCAAGAGTCTTCTTCAATATCGGATGAGAGTTTTGTTGAATGCTTCTAAACCATTAGCTCTGGGTAGTAGATGGTGGAGTATCTCCAATACCATGTCTTCAAAGTTGTTGATCTTCATGCTTTTGAATGCAATACCATTATCGATATAATTCATGAGGCACCTCGAACCTATATGATATGGTTCCTAAAAATTGACATGGTGTGACCTCTCGAGTGGGATGGCTTCCACCCACTTGGAAAAGTAGTTGGTGGTAAGAGATAGATGAATGATGGAAGAACGAGGATCGATTATACCTACAATGTCAGTACCCCAACACTCAGATGGCCATGAGGCCAATGTAGGGTGTAGAATGTTGGGTGATTGGTGTAAGACCACACCGTGTACATTGATCTCTAACTACATCCATGTAATGATCATAGAAGGCTAGTATCCAAGTCTTTTGATCTTTCATCTTCATCTTTGGATTGATTAATGCACTCCATAGACGGTGTACCTCAATTATAATGCCATGCTTCATGTTTGTCTAAATAACGTAACCACATTTGGTCAAAGGATGGTGCCATCGAGCATAGAAGAGCTCTTTTTTTCACGATGGGCTTGTGATTTCTCTTGAGTAGTTTGTTTGGTGTTCAAGTAATCTATGAACGGTTGCCTCCAATCTAGCTCCTTGTCCATTTTGGCAATGGCAACCTCCCCTTCAAGAGAAAGTCTCTCGATGAGTTCAATCAATAAGGGATAGACTTGTCTATTTTGGAAATGGGCTCATCTTCCGGACATGCCAACTCTTTGGCAAGTTTGGCCAAGGAATCTACTACTGTGTTCTCTACTCAGGGAACCTTGTAGATAGTAACTTCGAGAATCTGGGCCAATAGCTTCATGGTATACTTGTAGTAATGACAAAGCTTGGGTTTGAGAACCTGGTAGGACCCGACAATCTGGTTGATGACCAACTGAGAATCCCCAAAGATGTTGATGCTCTTGACACTAATAGTGATGGCTAACTCTAGACTGGTAATCAAAGCCTCATACTCAGCTTCATTGTTGGTGCAAAGGTTGGATGGATAGTATGAGATTCTCATCACATCGGTTTGAGTTAGAAGAACTATTCCTACCCCCTTTCTGGAGAATAGATCATGGTGCTTCTACCTTTAAAAAAGAACACCATCAAAATGCACCCCATTGGGTTTCGCCTCCCCTAAGTTCATGATTTGTTCATCGGAGATGTCACTAAGCGAGAATCACAGAAGTGGGTGTGCTACTGAAATATCTAGTGTGTCCTTTTCGCACAGGGTACAAATGTGATATCAAACTGAGAATCATGGACCAATGAGCAACATCCAAAGCATTGGTCATCATGAGGTACGAGGATTGTTCGAGATCAAGTTCACCTTAGAAAGCATGTAGTGTCATAGCTTAAAGATCAAGATCAAAGCTAAACAATGTTTCAATGGTAGATGGTTGCTTGAGGATGATGGTTAAGGTTGTAGAGTGCACTTTCCTTCCCTTCATCGTTGTCTTGGGTCAATAGAGTGTCAAGGGAGTCATCTAATGCAGCAGTGTAAAGGATGATGGCCTTTGCGGATAGGCTGCTAGAATTATCTTCACCAAGTACTCTTTGATGTCTTCAAGCATGATGACACTTGTCATCCCACTTGAACTTGGTATCCTTTTGATAAGTGTCTGAGAATGGTTTGCATCTCCGATAAGTTTGAGATAAAGCATCTTAGATGCACAACCATCCTTGAAAGGATCTTAGTTGAGTTAAACTCTTAGAGGTGGGCATTTCTAAGATAGCTTTAATCTTTTCAAGATCTATTTCTATTCTCAGTGTTGAACATAAACCAAAAAATTTCCTGAAGCTTCAATGCACACTTGAAATTCATTTTGAGGTTATATTATCTTAACCGTTTGAAAACTCTCAAGTCAAAGAGGTGGTCTTCCTTTTCTGACTTTTGACTACTATCATCAACGTAACACTCAACCGATGATGGATGAGTTCATTGAAGATCGAGCATGGCCCATTGGTATGTAGCACCATTTTTAAGGCCAAAAGGCATGACCCTAGAAGATTGATTGGGTTTGAAAAGTAGTGTTTCTTTCATCTTAGAGATATCTTGATTTGGTTATAGCCAAATGACCATCCATGAAAGAACAGAGTATGAGATGAGGCAATGTCACCATTAATTCGGTATAGGAAGAGGAAACTCATCCTTAGGACATGCCTTGTTTAAGTCCCTAAAATCAACAAATATAAATTTTGGCCATTCTTCTTCTTAGTCCGACATAGCTAACGGTAGGATATTTTTCTTCCCTGATGAAACCAGCATCAATCAATTTCTTGACTTGAAATGACTTGTTGTTCAATTTCTAATTGCATGCGTATAGGAGCTTGCTTAATAGGTAAGCAGATCTATTGCTAGCTTGTGGACTACTATTTCAGGAGATAATCCATGCATTTCTTCATAACTCCATGTGAAATAGTCTTTAAACTCGGTTAATAGCCTAACTAAGTCATTTGTTTCTTCTTCATTCAAGAATGAACGATGTATGTTGAGGATCTTTGTCCGAGGTTGATTTCTTTAAGCTTGTATTATTGAATGAATCTCCTCTTCAAATTCGTAGTGCCTCTTTGACTTGGAGATCATTTGGGTCATCAGTTTCTAAACACACATTCTCATAAGAGTTGGGGATGTGTGAGAAGAACCTATCGATTCAATATTGGTAAACTACATAATCTTCATCATCGATGACCCATCAGAATCCTAGTCCGCTCTTGATTGTGCTTCCTACATATTGTTCCATAGCTTTTCAAAATATTCTGACCTGTGCTTGGACCAAGTGTAAGGAACTAAATCTTTTTGTATAAGATTTTGAACACAAGGCGAGTAAAAGTCAAAAGGTAATTACATTAATTCTTTAAAAGTATCTTCCTTAAGTCCTACATCAAGCTTTTGGACTTGAGGATGATGAACCTAAAGAACCTCTTCTACTTCACTTGGAAGACTTAGGGACTTCTTAACTACTACCTTCAACTTTTAGATGTAAGTGAGGTAAGAGCTAAGGTTCCCTCTAATAGTTTCACATAACCAGATTTGAATACTTTGCTTTGCTTGGAGGCATAGTCTTTATCTCTGGTTGGATCAAAGTCACCTCCAATGGAACCCGTTGAAAGGGGTTGGCTAGTATACTAATCACATTAATCATCCTCGAGGATTCCAAGTCTATGTGAATAGTAGGGGTACTCTATGAATGGAACATGACCTTTTGTTGGTGAGGCCAACTAGGTCTCCACCTCTAGGCCTCTATTTTTTTGCCTCGCCTCTTCCAGTGGAGGTTGAGCCATCCTACCCATGTATGATGGAATGAACTATGGGTGGAATGTGATATGAATCTACTTCTTCTTCAATTCCCTTTCTTGTGTACTTGGACTTTCTTTTTCTTTCATTTTCTTTTATCTTTTCTTTTTTACTTCATTTTCTTTTTTTTTTTTTGTTTGCATTTGAATTTTGTCCAAGTTCATAAAGGTGTTTTGAGGAAGATAGTAGGTCGCATCCTCATAGATCTCAACCTCTCTAACGAAAATGGCTTTTCATCCCGTTGACATGGTACTCAATTCCATCTTTTCTAAACTTGATGCACATGAAGGAGGATGGAATGATCTTGTCTAATGTATCCAAGGCCTACCAAAAAGCGGTGATGAAGTATTGAATCAATGATGTAGAACTTGGCTGGTCTTAGTCACCGATCTCAATACACTATAGAACTAAAGCCCGCTCACCTTGATCATTGAATCCTCTCAACATCATCCTATTTCCTGTAGAGTGAGATCTTCAAATAACAAGGGTCTTTAGACTCATAATGTTCATCTGAATCCATGAGAACCGGCGAGTCTAAACTATCCATGTCATGATGTATATGGGATGTTGTGCTCTCGTCCCTAGTAGAAGGTCTTCATATGAAGGTGATCCCTTGGCTTCTTTTGCATAATGTGCTTCCTCACTTATAGCGGTCGGTGCTAAGCATATTTAGATCAAGGAGGCCTTGATTAGTGATTCTCATCTCTTTGGATAAGATAAGGGCATCATATATGCTTAGCTTAGATGGCAACTTTCTTAGATGAGAAAGGATGTTGTAGTCCACCTTTGTGGTCTTCCATAAGCATATCCAGGGTGGAGCATCTATGTGGAAGGGCTTCTCGATCTTCAATGACTTGTTTCCTCTGAGGTGCTAGGAGGTAGAACCTTGCCACTATGGAGGTTGACTTGGATAATCTCACGGAGGTGGTGGTGGCAAGTTCTACACACTTGAGCTCACCTACTTCTCCTATGGGACTCTTGGAATCGGATGATTCCAAGCCTATCTCAAGAGGTGAACCTGTAGTATTCAGAGTTGGAAAATTCAACTCTAAATCAGAAAGAGAAAAATCAAAATTATTATAGTTAATTAGACTTGAAGAGTTATTTCTAGGAATAAAAGAAGATAACTCATCAGAAGAGACACAAATGTAATTCAAATCAGCTTTATTCTTCAATTTCTTGGAATTATTTGGGGGCGCAAAGAAGAAGTTAAGTAGAGTGAGTGGAGTAAGGGATTTGATGCCCTTATCCATTGATACAAGAGTTCTACTAGTAGAAGAAATAGAAGAGCTAGCTGAAATGAAAGAAGTTGTGAAGAAGCTACGAAGGCTGGAGAGGTGGGATGGGTGGGCTATCTTGGCAATCCAGAGCGACACATGTTATTCTTTCTGAGCTCCTATTAGATTCTTGCAAACCTTCCTTGGTGTTGGAGGTTTTGGCCGGGCACCAAGGAAAGCTTCTTGATCTTTAAATTATTTTCTTAGATTTTAGACAAAGAAATGTCAACCTTCTTTTAATTTTGGTAGGATCACTTGTATCCCAAGGATTACCTAATGGAATGAAGGTTGTTCCAAGGTATTCCCGGGATAACTATAGCATCTTGAAACGTGTTCAAGCAGTCCTTAAATGTAAAGCAAATCTCCAAAATATGTCCTAGCATACGGTGGTAAGGGCAAAAGTTTGGATCATGACTTTTGCCTACTTCCTTCGATCTTCTAGGCTTAGGTTGCTAAAAATCAGGTTTATTTAAGATATTCTTAAAGATTTTCTTGATTATCTCCCTCTTAAAAGAATAAAGTTTGTTTAACTTATCTAAAATAGTAGGTGGACCATAGCTACCTGACGGCGGATATGCATGCCACTGCTGCTAGTGGTATGGTGGCTGTTGGCCATGGGCTAGTGGAGGTCAGTAGGGTTACCTCGGTGGTGGCAAAGGAGTTGGAGGCTACCGAGGTCATGGTCTCTGACTGATCTCTAGTTGGTCTTCCCTTGTCAGCACTCTGCTCGTTTCTTTCATAAACTTTTGGATTTTGCTTGGGCCGATCTGAAAATTGTTTGGCCTCTCCTTGACTAGTAGCCTTGTTGATTAGCTTCTCAAATGTCTTGATGGTGAAGCCCTTAAGCATGAAGGCAACTGAGCCATGGATATTCTTCAAGAGAATCTTAATGGCATGCTGTTCAGACAACTGTGGTTCACACTTCATACTGGTTATGCCATCGAAGAATATAATCAAGTGACTCACAGAGTCTTTGTTGGGCGAGATCACCTACGAACCCTTTCTCTAGTAAATCTCTTGATGAAGAGTTGCTAACTCGAAATGCCTTAACATTGATTATACATACCAATCAAAGTAATGCTACCGATAAGAGTCTAAAGAGTAAAGCATCATTACCATTTTGTGGTCCTCAAAGTGCTATATGCTACCTGATTCCCGCCATCGGCTCTTTGAAGGAGGAAACCCTTGGGATATGGATAGCATCAAATTCCAGGTAGGGTCCTTTGAACCGATGATCCTCCCCGGAGCCAAAGCTTCCTTCACCGCTTTCAACCATGGATTTTAGATCTTTTTTTATGGAGGTACTATCCACTACCTTCATATGCTAGTGCTACCTTGCTCAAGAGGTAGAGTCTTAACGGGTCTAAGATATGCACTACAGTGACATCATGGATGAACTAGAGGGCTTGTATTTAGCCGACACTTCTCTAACAAGTCCTGCATCATCCTATCAATGCTCTTTCGCCTTAACAAAGTGAGGTGTTGGGATTGTATCTCTTGAACCTCATCACCTTCCATGCTATTGATCCCTAAGAGAGAACCTTTTGTATCAACCATACTCCAGTGAATCCCCATCAAGTCATCTTCATTGGGATCAAGTCGACTCTCTCTTCATCACGCATACCCAAGATCTCCTTCTTCTCCATAAAATAGTGTGCACTATCTCATCTAAGGATCGATCCAATTAGGTACAAATAGCTTAGTTGACTATGATGATCATGCACTAGAGGCCGGACCTCTCATGGGGAGTTAAACCTATGCGACTACTCTTAGAAAGAATACTCTAACTTTAATAGGTGTAATAATCATAGATGATCTTCACCACTATTACGGCTGTCATCAGAATATTTGTGATAATCACCATCTCCATCGGTGTATGGGTGGAGTTGGTGAAGGGCGATCATGATGCTCGGGTCGCCACTCCTTCCCCACCAGGGCGAAGGTCGGCAGGGAAGCGCCCCACCACAATGGGTGGTGTAGGGGATGATCCCTGGTCATGGCTCACCAATGGGGTTTTTTCGATGCGCTTCATGGCCTTATATGGAATGGAAGATGAACAAACCGGCACTGGCGATGGTGGGCGTGGGGTAGAGTAGTGGGGTGGAGACTCTCTGCCCTAGCGCCCTCATGGTGGTTGGTCCATGAGAATAATGCTATCATGGTGCGTAGAAAATCAACAAGCAAAAGCGTGACTATGAACCTCCACTCTCTCCGTAATGTGTGATGTATGGTCCTCACGCCTCTCTCGATGAATCCTCCCTACGTGGTGGATAATAGATCAAGATCAGTACTTCAGCTCATGTATGCCTACCTAGCATAGAATAAAGTGAAGGCCAGCGTATGACCTCCTTCTCCTAAAAATTGCTGGTTATAAGTGCACCACTGGAGGAGGTGATGAACAGATCCTCCTAGCATCTTCTCTGTCTAATCTTGAGAGAGAATGAAACTAGTTTTTCATAACCAATGGTGAAGTGATCATGGGAGACTCATCCATGGATGATCAACTGCCTCTAACTCTATCAGAGTGGAACTGATTAGTTCTTATTCCTGGTAGGGTGGGATGAGGAGTGCAAGCTAGACCCATACTCAAATGTGGGGGAGGCAAGCCTTGAAACTAGGGAAGCCTTACCCTTGGAGGGTACATATGGTAAGGTGCTAGCCCACAACAGGGTAATATGGGCAACTCTAGGATGAACTACAACTGGAACCGGTACAACCAGTATTGTTGGAACTATAAAAGTTGGAGTCTATTGTACTGCCACAACTTTCTTCTTCAATGAGGATACATCTAAATTAGAAGGTAAGTCTATCCTGATGACCGGCTTCTGCCCGGTCACCTTCTTCCTGCGTGGTGGAGAATGCCCTCACAAGTGATCCTGGCCCCTTCCCAAAGTGGATCAGTGGGTATGGTCTAACAGAGAAAAGTTAGATCCAAGCTAGATCCATATGGGGAAAAGTAAAGATAAACTACCATTTTTTGCACTATAGTAAGACCTGACTGCGCTGTGAAAAGAATCATGAGAAATGAACTTGTATCAATTTTCTATCTCCATAGATCTTGAATTTTTGAATTTTAAAAATTTGAACCCACTTCCAAAAAGTTGGAAGTGTCAAGTGGGGTTCAAATAGATTTGAAGAGATTGATTGAAAGAGGAATTTGAATATGAATTCAAACTTCAACAAATTTAGGTTTGTTGAAATATGAATTCAAAATTTTTGATTGGATGCTTCCATGGGTTCATTGATATTTTGAATTTGAATTTTTTTATGATTTTGATTTGAGAACCCTTTCCTTTAACAAATTGGGTATGTTAAAGTAAGGGTCAGATTGAATTGTGTTGTTTGATTTGTTTTGGAAATTTTACTTAGCAAATTTAAGTTTGCTAAGTGAAGTGAAAGTGATTATTTTTTTGTGAATTTTGTTTTGTTTTGATTTTTGGAAAATTTTGGGATTCTTACTTAGCAACTTTAGGTATGCTAAGTGAAGAACCCAAGTGTGTTTTGTTTTGTTTTTGAAAATAAAATTCTTAGCAAATTTAGTATGCTAAGAAAATCCTAAGTGTTTCATTTGTTTGAATGTTTTGATTTTTTGAAAAGGGTAGGATCCTTAGCAAATTTATGCTAAGGGAATCCTAAGTGTTTCATTTTATTTTGATGTGATTGAAAGTGGAGATTAACTTTAGCAAATTTGGTATGCTAAAGATGAAGTCCCATTTGGTTTATGAAATGGAAATTTCACTTTTGCAAATTTTATGCTAAATGAAATTCAAATTATCATTTAAAATTTTGATTTCATTTTGGTTTTGAAAAATAGAAACTTCTCCTTTGTAAACTTGGTATGCTAAGGGAAGAAGTTCCAAAAAGGTGTTTGAAAATTTTTTGATTTTTGAATTTGGAAGTTTCACTTTAACAAATTTGGGTATGTAAAGTGAGGTTCCAAATGTATTTTGAAAAAAAAATTGGATTTTGGATTTGGAGACTTCACTTAACAAATTTGAGTATGTTAAATGAAGTTCCAAAATGTGCTTGAAAATTTTTGAAATATGATTGTTAATTTTGATTTTAGATTTGGAAACTTCACTTAGAAAATTTGATTATGCTAAATGAAGTTCCAAATGTATATTTGAAAATATTTTGTTAGATTTTGAATTTGAAGACTTCACTTAACAAATCTGGGTATGTTAAATGAAGTTCCAAAATGTGTTTAGAAAATTTTTGAAATATGATTGTTGATTTTGATTTTGGTTTTGGAAACTTCACTTGGAAAATTATGTTAAATGAAGTTCCAAATGTATGTTTAAAAAAGTTTGAAATATGATTGTTGATTTTGATTTTAGATTTGGAAACTTCACTTAACAAATTTGGGTATGTTAAGTGAGTTTTCAATTATGTTTTAAAAAATTTTGATCTTTGGGATTTGGAGACTTCACTTAACAAATTTGGGTATGTTAATGAGGTTCCAAATGTTGAAAATTTTGAAATATGATTTTTGATTTTGATTGGAAACTTCCAAATTTGATTATGCTAAATGAAGTTCCAAATGTGTATGTTTGAAATTTAAATAGGATTGTTGAAGTCTTAATTTTTAAAAAGGGGGCCTCCATTCAAAATATTTAACTATGTAGAATGGATATCAATTTTATTTTTGAAATATGAAATTTTTGTTTTGTGTGTGCTAGTTGTTTTTTTAAAAGAGAGGAATTCCAACATGAAACATATGTGAGATATATTTAAGTGGGATTTCCTAAATGATATTTCAGTTTTAGTTGGAAATGAAATCTTCATTTAATAAATTTGAGCATATGAAATGAAGATATTCATATGTGCTTTTTGAAAAGTTTAATTTTCTTTGGAAATGAACTTTCCATTCAATAAGTGTGAGTGTATTGAATAAAAGAATTCATGTGTTCTTTTTTAAAATTTTATGATTATGATTGTGATTTTTGAAAAAGATGATTGTTCATTTTATTTTGAAAATGAAATCTTCATCAAAGATATTCATTTATGCTTTTGGAAAATGTTATTAATTTATTTTTGAAAATCCCTACTTGCAACAATTATGGGAATTATTAAATAAGGGTGATAAAATTTTATGGAAAATATTTTATTAAGTGTATTTTTGAAAAGGTGCTTTTTTTTTTGAAAAAGCAAAATTCTTTATGGAAGGTTTATTGTTTTAGGATGAACCTTTCCTTATCATGAAAATGATAAGGAGGAAGTCTTAAAGATGTTTTATTTTTATTTTTGATCTTTTCAATTTACCCATTGGAGGACCCAACGGGGGTTTTAAGACTAACCAAGAATGTGGTCCTAAAACCTAAAGATGTTGGCTAACTCAACTCAAGAATGAAATGACCTAAGTGTCAATGAAAAGAAGGATAGCCTTAGATTCATACCAAAGTGCAAACCTACTATCGATACTCAAAGACAATGATTATTTACCAAAGATGGAGAGAGAAACTATCCCTAGCGGAGTCGCCAGAAAAATCTATGGTGAAAAATTTCTATAGAGGAGCCGCCTTCAAATCTATGGGAGAAATGAAAGAGGCAACACCTATATAAAAATTCATCTTTTTAGAATGCCACGCAGATCCGGAGATGTACTTATTGTGATCGATGCATCAAGAAAATAATACTATCTCGAGATAAATCACTACCCTTTAATGGAACCAATCACCTCAATAAGGACTCCTAAGGGGATGGGTGCATATTTATCGAGATTCTTCCCACTTTACATGAAAAAAAGGGATTTATTTTAAATCGGGTTCATTAAGTTCCCTACAGGGGCAAGCTCCCATAGTTAATCACATCCTAAGGGATGTGAACCCTTAGAAAAACTCTCGATTAAAGTAAATGATTATTATCTCTGAAGATTTTAATAGAAAGGACTATCAATTGATTAGTTTATATTTAAAAATCAAATGGGATTGATCAAAAGAGTGAGTTATTATCGAAACCAAAATTAGAGATAAGTAGGAGGTGCCCACGATACTAGGAAACCTAACGAGGATCTCAAACTATCCTATAGTTGGGCTTTACACTTTAGAAATTGATTTAGTTTGTATAAGTTAAAATTTTATTAGAATTTTAGGACTTAAGATTCCTTAACACAAGATTAAGGAAATGCCAGAGGTAAGAATTATGTTTATGGCCCATAAAGAGGAAAAGAACCTCAAATAAATAGGGAGCTTGGTGAAGGCGGTCAACCTAAATCAAAAATAGGTAATTGATTTGCCTCTAGAGAGGACAAACCGATAATAGGTTAGGTTAGTATAGTGGATTGATATCTTTATTTCCAATCAATTTTGGTTAAGTTCAATTTTGGCTCAACACCCTTTGTTTCTATGGTCAATTAGACTAGGTTGTCTAGTTGGATGAGGCTTTGTCAAGTTCCAATGATTTTAATGGACATTGGTTTTTCAATTTGGCATAGATCAAGTTTTACACATTTTGACCTTTAGGTCAAAATGGGTCAAGTCAAGTGGGCCAATTGGGTTAGGTTAGGCTCAAATGTTGGCTTGGTCAAGTTCAAACATAAGCCATGATTGAACTTAGATCAATGATTTCAATCAATTTAGCCTATGGTGGAATTTGACTATGTAAGGTTTCATTTTAGGTTAAGTGTTGACTTGGTCAACCCTTAGGTTTGACTTAGTTTGACCCAATTTGATTGATTGATCATCCCGTGATGATTGTTGATCATGATGAGAGGGATATATGACTTTGATTCAATCCAATTTAGTTAGGATCAAAAGTTGGCTCATAAGGGTACTTTAGGTCACTTTGGGTCAAGTGAGCCTAAGTGGATCAAATTGCTTGGTCAAAGTTTAATTTGAAGTTTATTGATCTTGTATATGGATGTATGATTAAAATACAAATTCATTTACAAGTGTTTTGAAGTCAAATGGGTTTTGATTCATTTGAAAATTTCATATTCAAAGGAAGAATATAAAGGGGTCTTGGGTTTGATTTTTTTTTATTTGGGTTTGATTGAATGATTAAAGTTTAGATTTATATATGAGATCATGATTATAGGTTGATTGAACCATGAGATAAAATCAAGGGTTTGGCTTGATTTGAAAGTGATTTGACTAAGTTCAAGATTTTGACTTGAAAGGCTTAGAATGGATTTTCAATTGATTTGAACTTGATGCTTGGAATCAGTTTTGATTGTTTGAGTTTATATTTAATTTATAAATGTGAATATAAATGAGAATATAAATTGATCATAAGAAAATTTCAAGGATTTGAAGTGGTTTAATCATTATTTAGGTTAAATCTATTAAAGAAAATTTAAAGGATTTAAGGAAATTATTAATTTGAAAATTAATTTTTTGAATTGGATTGGGTTGATTTATATTTATATTTCATTTATATATGAGAACATAAATGAAGATATAAATATGTTTTGAAAAACTCCTATGAGTTTGATATGGTTTGATCAAGGTTTAGGCTAAATCCATTAAAGTGAATTTAAAGGATTTAAGGGAATTTTAAATTGGAATTTAATTTTTGCAATTGATTTGATTGATTTATATTTATATTTCATTTATATATAAGAATATAAATGAGAATATAAATAAGTTTTGAGAAAATCCAAAGGGTTTAAATAGGTTTGATCAAGTTTTAGGATTGATTTTGGCTAAGTCTTTTAATGGAAAATTAAAGAGACTTAAGAAAATGTTCATGAATTGATTTGAAATTTTGAATTTATATTTCAGTTATATATGTGAATATAAATGAGGATATAAATGGCTTATGAGAAAATCTCAAAGATTTGAATAGGTTTTAGATCATGATTTTGGTTAAGTCCTTAAGGGAGGCTTAAGGACTTATGCAAAATTTAGACTTAGAAATTTTTGAAGGATTTTGATCATGGGTTTCAATCATAGATTTCAATCATGGATTTCAATCATATGGAGTTGATTTTAATTTGGAGAAAATCAATTAAGATTGATTTGGAGTCTGACTTGAAATAAGGAAAGTGAGGAATGATCTAAGCTAAGGGTAGAAAATTTCCTAACACCCTTAAGGCATGATATTTACTATTCTAAGTCTTCTGAGCTGGGGAACTAATCACTAGATGTCTCTTAAGACTGAGGAACTCTTAAAGCCTAAGAGAAATCCTATGTATAAGATGGGAGGGGTTGAGAGCTCATCCTAAAAATGAGGTCAACACATCCTCAAGAGAATAAATTTCTCGGGTTAACATTTCATTACGAATATCAGTTCATAACTCAGATCTAAATCTAGAGATTGTGGTGTGGTGATCCTCTCTAACATTACAACGGGTCATCAATTCATCAAACTCATATACTCAACATAAAGATCCTTGTTTAAAACATCCATAAGTTGATCATAAAAATTTAATGGTACATAGTTTTGCTTTAAAATTTCTTTCATCTCATCCCAAGAAGCAATAATGGTTGTTTCGTTGAAATTTTGTGTGAGATTAATCTAATAAGTCTTAACATGGTTAGTTAGTTTCATGCGGCAAAATGAACTTATCTTTCTTAGCATGGGCATCCAATCAAAATATTGATCAATATCTAACCAATCTAAGAAAATTTTTGGATCAAGTTACCATCAAAAGTAGGTGGATCAAATTTAACCCTATGAATAACATCATCAGTTCTCTAAGTATATGAGGCAACAAAACTAGATAATGACTCTTCATGTGGATAATGCTCTAAAGTTCGATGAGCATAACCTTCATCTCATCTTAATTATCTTCTTATTTTATGAGGTGGGTGAGGAAGTACCTCATCAAACTCAGAATATTCATTCAAGTTATTCCTAGGGTGATAGTGAGGTCTAATAAGAGAATATGGATGAGGAGGGAGAGGAAGAGGAACAAGATTGACAAGATGACCTTCCCTCTCTTCAAGTTGGTGTTCTAGGATTGGGTTAGTTTCTGATGAATGTGTTGTAAGCCTACCAACTTTTTGTTCTAAGGCTTCAAATCTTTTTTGGAATTCATTATAGGTTTGTTGGTGCATAAGTGTAAGCTTTTTTATTTTTTTCTAGTAAAAATTCATAAGAATCATGTTTTTCATCTAAAGATTGATCTTGATATCTAAGACCACTACGAGTTGACATGATGATATTCTTTTAAAAGTTTAACATAAGCAAATATTTAATTTAATTTTTTTTAAAAATATGTAATGTAATGAAATCAAAGACATGATTAAAAAAAAGTAAGTAAATTCCCTAATTAAATAAAAATTGTGTATATTTTTTAAATAATGAATTACAAGATTACTCTAATGCAAAAATAAAACTCAATACTAAACAAGATGTTCCCAAAAAAACATAGTTGCTTTGATACCAAATATGATGTATGATGAGAGCCTTTTATGATATGATGTTTATTACATCGATAATTCTTAAATCCTCACAAAAGAGTAATGATAAATGCACACTACTATTGAGCACATTCACAATATTATGAATTTAGTGAAGTTGAAAAGATTTTGATTAAAGTTATGTTAACCACACTATAGATCAATCTTATAAGTGCAAGAAATAAGCGAAAAGTTATGAGCGACCTAATGTGTGATTTAAAATAACCAGAAGCGGGATAAGTTGAAGTTGACCTCTATAAACAGTTTGTCATTGTGGATATCAAGTTCCTTCTTTAGAAGTTCTGGACTTCTCTTCAAACTTGTGGGTTTTTCTTGGACTTGTGAGGTTAATTAATTTTCTTTTATATGATAGTTTCAATACATATTAATAGCTTGGAATGATATATATTGCTTGCAAGTTTATGGTGATAGCATAAAATTTTAATTAGTAAGCTTCATTATACATTTAGCCATTTTCCAATTGTGTGAACTTGCCTCCTCCTCAAAAAAAAAAAAATTAAGAGAGCATATAGTGGGGTAATTCTTCACCTAAACAACCTAGCCATTAGTGCAAATCAAAATCTAATTTCTTGTTTTATTATCTTTGTTATTGTTTATGGTTAATTTTAGAAGTTTCATTGATTAACTTATGATAACTTATTTTTTAAGAAAAAAAGAGCTTGATAAATTTGAGAATTTTTTCATTGCATTAAAAAATATGCATGCATAATAATATAAGTGTGTTAAACCCGGTGCTTTTGGAAGCTAAATAGAACTTTGTCAAAACAAACTCTTTCTAAGGAGCTTGGGATTTAAGTGGTATTGTACCCCCTCCTCACTTTGTTCTCTAGCCTAAAATTTCACTTTGATTGCACAATTATATTATACTTATTTCATTTTTTCCATTGGTCCCTTTTCATATATCTTTTCTTTTTTCTTTAAAAAAAAATCTCATGGCACCAAAATCTATCTCTTAAGATCAAGTTGAAAATTTGACTAGATTAGTTGATGCTTAGATCTTAGGATCCAAGACAATGAATTAACAACTCAACAAATATTAGAAGAAAGTAAGAATCAAATACAAGAACTTAACCAACAAATGTAAACTCTTATAGCGCATCTACAAAATAATAGAGTACCAACTCTCCTATACACCTTTCAATATTATATGTAGGGATAGATGAAGAAGATTCATATTCAAACCATAGAAAATCAACCACTTAGAAGACCATCAATTGCTAGAAATGGTGGAAGGGATAGAAGACTCTAATGATCCATCTCGAAGAGTTAAAGTAGAAGCCCAACTTATAATGGTATACATGACCCAAATAAATTTCTCGATTGGTTAGTTTAAATGGATGACTTCTTTGATTGGTATAAAATGGATAATTACTAAAGGGTTACTTTTTTAAAATGAAATTGATAGGGCATGCTAAAATTTATTGGACAAATACTTTACTAAAGAACAAAGATTAGGGGACAAACCTCACTTGGATAGAAATGAAAGAAATGTTAAGAGCAAAGTATTGTCCTAGGTATCATGATAAGAAGCTGCATAGTCAATTATTAACTTTGAGACAAGGTAATTATCTTATAACAGAATACTTGAATACTTTTGAAGATATAGTTTCTAGAACTGATTGTGCCGATAATGATTGGCAATTAGCCAATAAATTTGTTATCGAACTTAGGACTGATATTAAAAATAAAGTTGAATTATTTGACCTATAATCTTTAGAGGAAGCATTTCATTATGCATTATTGGTTGAACAACAAAAAATATGCCTCCTCTAAAACTAAAAGTCAAGTACCTTCCATCTAGATCTCATTGTTAGATTCATCCAAATGGCCCATCCCTTTGCCTAAAACTTTAATTGAAGGGAGCTCTAAGAATATTAGGGAAGTAATATGTTTTAAATGCCATAAAAAAGGTCATAAGCAAAATCAATGTAAAGCTCAAATCTTATTTTTAGAAAAAATTTAAAATCCAATAGATGATAATCTAGAAGAAGTTTATGATGACACCCCATTATCTGATGAAGAATTGGAATTAATGACCTCATGTTAATGTGATGAGATGTCTTCAATAATAAAAATGAGGCGAAGATTGAGGAGAAAAAGATATTTTAGTATGTATATTTTGTGTAATGAAAAGAGATAGGTTAGTTATAGATGGAGAGAGTGCTATGAATGTCATTTCAACACACACACCTTTCGAGCCAACCTAAAATGAACCTCTGAACCATTTCATGTTAGTTGGGTAAATCATACATCTCTTCCCATCAGGTGTTTAGTTCTTATTGAAATAGGAAGCTATGAGGATCAAATTTGGTGTGATGTTCTATGGACATTGCTCATATTCTCTTAAGACGACCTTGGCTATATGATATGAATGTTATTCACTATGGTAGGAAAAATACTTATATTTTTAAACATAATAATAAGATTATTAAACTCCTACCAATAAAGCCAGTAGAAAAAATACCCTTCATAACACCACATAAAACAACTTCTGACTTGCAACCTAAGCCTCTATTGAAAAAAAATGCTAAACTTCAATTAATTATCATAGAAAATCCTACTATTAGGCCTAATACTATCATTTTTTGATTCTTACTTTAAAACACATACTCTTCCTCCTTTGACCCCAAAGACAGGAATAATAGGTTTTAGCTTTACAAAAGAATTTTTGATCCATTTCTTCTTCACATATTGTATGTAAAAGAAGTCATACAAGACTCTAATGAGACTCACATACCTCGTTGTCTCTTCTCTTCTTTTAACGATATTGCACTGATTAGCTTCGATGAGCTACCTCCCAGAGACATTTGCTATTGAGTTCTCTGGTTCTCAACTTCCTAATCTTCCACATTATAGGATAAACCCTATCGAGCATGTTGAGATTAAAAGACAAGTTGAGGAATTATTAAGAAAGGATTTTATTCAAGAGAGTCTTAGCCCTTGTGCAGTCCCAGTATTATTAACTCCAAAGAAAGATGGAACATGGCGAATGTGTGTTGATAGTCGAGCAATAAATAAAATTACTATCAAATATAGGTTTCATATTCTCTGATTAGATGATATGTTAGATTTAATCTCAGGAGCAAATTTTTTTTCAAAGATTGATCTAAAAAGTAGATATCATCAAATTTGGATTAGATCAAGAGATGAGTGGAAGATGGCTTTTAAGACCCGATGGACTTTATGAATGGCTTGTCATGCCCTTTGGACTTTCAAATGCTCCACATTTATGAGATTAATGAATATTGTACTTAAACTATATATAGGTAAATTTTGGTGGTGTATTTTGATGATATTCAATTTTAGTCCAAGTAAAAATGAACGTCTACAACACCTACAAAAATTATTTGAACTACTTAGACAAGACAAATTATACATTAATTTTAAAAAGTGTTTCTTTTTGCAAGCTGAGGTAATCTTTTTAGGCTTTATTATATCCATTACTGGACTTATACTTGATCCTTCCAAAGTGAAAGCAATCTTAGATTGGCCATCACTAAAAGTTTTACTGAAGTTAGAAGCTTCCATGGTTTAGCTGCTTTTTATCGAAGATTTATTAAGAATTTTAGTACCATTGTTGCTTCGATAACTGATCTACTAAAATTAGATAAATTTTGTTGGACTTCTAATGCACAAAAAGCCTTAGAGCAAATTAAAGTTCTTATCACTTCGCAATCCTTAGGCTTTTGATTTTTCTAAAGCCTTTGAAGTGACATGTGATGCTTGAATTGGGATAGGTGGAATTTTAAGTCAAGAGAATCATCCTATAGCATTCTTTAGTGAAAAGTTAAATGAAGCTAAACAATGATATTCCACTTATGATAGAGAGTTTTATGCTGTAATTCAATTCTTAAGGCATTGGAGACACTATCTCTTATATAGAAAATTTATATATAATTCTGATCATCATGCCTTAAAATTCATTAATACTCAATGAAAATTAAGTCATAGGCATGCAAAATGGGTTGAAGTTTTACAAGACTACTCTTTTGTTCTAAAGCATAAGCTTGGAATTGAGAATAAGCCTGTTGATGCTTTATCTAGGGTAAATATAATGATTTCATCTTTAGAATTGAGAATCCCAGGATTTAATAGAACTAAAGATGATTATATTGTGTGCCCTGACTTTCACCTAATTTATCTTGAACACCTAGATAAACCAATAACTGTACAAGGGACATTCTTGAGAACAAATGGATATTTATATAAAGGAAAATAATTATGCATTCCTCGATCTTCTCTTGGAGAATTCCTTATTACTGAGCTACATGTTGGGGGTGTAGCTAGTCATTTTGGAAAGGATAAGACCATATGTTTATTAGAAAATAGATTTTATTGGTCTTCATTAAAATGAGATGTTCAAAAATTAGTGGCTTAATGTTTAATTTGTAAACAGTCTAAAACTATCAAACAAAGTCCTAGACAATACACTGCCTTACCTATTCTTTATAGGCCTTGGGAAGACATATCAATGGATTTTATTCTAGGATTACCTAGGACAGCTTGAGGACATGATGGTATTTTTATTGTAGTTTATAGGTTCTCAAAAATGGCTCATTTCTTACCTTGTTCAAAAATAAATGATGCTTCTTATATAGCCAAATTATTTTTTAAGGAAATAGTGTGAGTCCATGGTCTGGTCCCTTAACCATTATTTCTAGATGTTAAGTTTGTCTCATATTTTTGGAAAATATTATGGAAATTATTACCAAATTAAAATTTCTTACCTTTCACCTGGCAAAGTAGTTAATTGTACCTTAGAAAATTTGCTTAGATGGTTGGTAGGTAAAAGTTTAAGAAATTTGGATTTACATTTACTAACCCTAGAATTTGCCGATAATAGTATTATATCTAGAACTACAAAAAAATTACCATTTGAGATAGTCTATGGTCAAAATCCACTACGATCAATAGATGTAGCAAACCTACCATCTCATATATTTTTTGATGTAGCATTCTTATTTGCTAAAGATTTTCAAAGCCTCCATGAAGATATAAGAAAGAAAATTACTATAAGTAATGATATGCTTAAGGCAAATCATAATCGTTCAATGAAAGAATATAAAGAAGGTGATTATGTATTGATTTGCATTCAGCCTGAGCATTATCAAACTACTAGATATAAGAAATTACATGCACAAGCTTATGGTCCATTTAAAATTCTCAAAAAAATTGGAACTAATGCTTATCACCTTGATTTGCCTGCTGATATGCTCATTCATTCAGTTATTAATATTGAAGATATTTTATCATATAAAAGAATTAAAAAACCTTCACTTGTTCAATCTAACTCTTTAGCAGGAGATATAGCATTGTACTTGTAGAAGCCCTCTTCCTTTGAAATTGACTATATTATCACCAAGGAAGCACCCATTAATCCAGACAACATCATTTTTAGGAATAAGCCACCAAATTTAAGACACATGGTTGACGTCGATTTGGAGACTTTAACCCCATAATTAGTTGATGACTTCTTAAATTTCAACTCTATGGAGCAGAGTTTAATTGAGCCTAGGGGAGTTGATGTAGAACATCATGAGGATCCAAAAAAATAGAGCTCATAGTCCATTTACAATATCTCAAACTAAAGCCCAAGAAAATTCAAGAAAGAAGAAGGCTTAGCCCATTAACCTGATAAAGCCCATTTTATGATTTCATCTTTTTTATTTATGTAATTTTTAATGTTCTTCTAGAAACTCCATGTTTAAAATTTTGCATTTAAAAATTCAAAGCATGACATGTGAGGTGGTTGAATCCACATAAAATAATAGCATGTGAAATGGGTGGATGGCATAAAAAAATGAGGCAATTTAATGCTTCACATTAATGTGTCCACCCACCTTTCCCTCCATATTTTGAATTCTTTTATTTTGAAAGATGCTTTTAATGGTTATAAATAGCCCCTCTTACTAGAATGAATGGATCTTTCTGGCAATTACAAATTATTGAGTTATTCTTGTGGTTTGAGAGCTTGATGGCCAAACCTTGGCAATCTTTGATGGGAGAGCTAGTTATCCAACATATCTTCTTTCCTCACCTCTAATACCCACGTTCTCTCAATCTCATCAAAGAAAAGAACACCCACCTCCATCACAAACCTAACACCATCATAACTGCACCTACCACCACCTACTACCAAACCTACCACTCATTATATACCTACCCAAAATGTCATAAATACTACAATGACTCATGGGTCATAACATAAGAATAGCCCAATATATATAAGCTCAAGACATATACAAAATATAAAAGCCCAATAATACATAACTTAAATTATAACAAAAGTCCTAATATATGGATTTAATCTTTATGATGATGACGTCGATGACAGTGACGATGATGCCCTGCATCACTTATTACATGTTTTAATTAATCATAAGTTTAGGTTCACTCTAAATGACTTTATTCAATAAGAAAGATATATTAAGATTAATTAGAATGAATTACTATCACATAACACATGTTCATTTATTTCTTCTCATCATGTATATCATGCATATGAATAATCCTAAGTATACTTATACATGCAATGTAAATCTTAACACACTTTAATAATGAATGTAAAGAAGTACATTTGGAATTCAAATATTTCATTTAATTGAATTATGAATGCGTGCCTTTTTAATAGAAAAGAAGAACTTTTTATCCATTAGTCAAACACATATTCATATGTATACAAGTTTTAAGTTAGTACGTCACCATTGTTTTTTACACCAGAGGCGTAAGGTATGAGACCTACTTAGGGCTACTTAAAGCTTCGTAGTTCCGGGATGTCCAAACTACTATACCACTTTCTTAGATACATAAAGATGTATGAATAACTATAAGGATAGTAAAGTCCATGCAAAAGTTATGTTTTATTTACTTAATTTATGATTCTTATTCATTAACCACATCATACATACACATGTATAAGAGTTTTAACTGAGTACGATACCATTATTTTCTACACCAGGGGCATAAGGTACAAAACCTACTTAAGACTACTTAAATCCTCGTAGCCCTAAGATGTCCAGACTAATATACTAATTTTCTCAAATACATATAGATGTATGAAAAGAACCACAAGAATAAGAAATCATGCAAGAAATTATGTTTAATTTGATTAATATGATTTATATATGTGATGTGAAATCCTTCCCAAGTCTTGACATGGATATGTATAGGAATAAATTTAGGCAAATGTTGTGTTCTTTTCAAAAGAACTATACATTTGCAAAACCTATGTAAACCCATGTAAGATAAGGAAATAGGGCTTCATGTTACATTTCTTTTATTATCAACACATGCAAGCTTATAGATATTGACATCACTTCATTCATAATAATTGATTTATAGGCTTTCAAAATAACATTTGATTTAGTAGTGATAATAGCCACCCTTATTTAATTTAAATCAACATGCAATTTGACATAAATGAAACCATTTCATTTAATTAATTTTAAAAGAAATAAATGCATGATTACATATGGAAAGCAACATTTAACATGAGTGGAAAGAAATAAAATAACATAAGCATGTGATTTCATTCAAATCCAATTAAGCCCTAAGGACAATCATACTAAATAAAGTCACTTAGAATAAATCAAAATTTCTTTAATGTCATTTCATTTTGAGTTTGATTTGAGTTAAAGGAAGTGAAAGAAGTTTGCAAGTCCTAATCCCCCATTCCCCATGTATAAGTTAATTTAGTTTAATGAAGAAGTGATTAAGTCAATTTTATGGTTTAATTAGGTTGGGAATAAATTAAATGGATTAATTAACCCTTACATACATCACCTTAAGATAATTAACTAATTAATAATGAGCCAACATGATATGCAACCACATGAAAAGTAAATTTGTAATGTTTCTAAGAAATGAAAGGGGCTTAATATAATTGGCTCATGATTAGTAGTTAATTAAGCTTAAGGGGTCTTACTTAACTACTTTTATTGTTTTCTCATATATGTGAGCCAACCATAATTTCATTATCTCCCCTTTTGAGTTATTGAACACCTAAAGAGCTACCCAAGATTATATTAGAGAAATTAAGTTCAATTGGATTAATTAAGTTCATTAATTAGTTAATTAAAATTGAATTAACCTTAACCAACTCAAATGAGATGGGCTTAGAGAAAGAGATAAAGAAGAGAGTCTAAGTCTTAATCCCTAAATCATTTCAAATAATTGATTAAGGTTCAGGTATGATTTGGGTTTTGATTAATTTTGTTAATCAATTAATTAAGATGTGTTAATTAATTAATTATTTAAGAGATTAGAGAAGGTTTAAGGAAAAGGTTGGAAGAGGGAATCCCAATCTATTTCCCTATACTTCATCATCATTAATAGAGGTTAACAAGCTTGATTGATTGATTAATTTACTATTCATTTACTTAATTATCACTAATTACATTAAGAAGGTGATTAAGGCTTAATTTATTGATTTTCCTAATTAAGCAATCAATAAAATTCCAGAAAAATAGGGGAGGCAGAAGTCATCCCTAAATATACACAGAAAGTTTGAGATTAATTGGATGGTTAACTAAAGAGAAATTAGCTCATTATATTTTTAATTGAACCTTAATTAAGCCAAATTAACTTTTCAAAATCAATTAATAATATTTTTTTTGAATTCTACTCTGAAATATCTTTAAAATGAGCTAAGTTTGTATTTTTTAGATTTTTTTTACAATTAGTTATGAATTTAGGAAGTTTTAATTGATTAAGATAATTTTCATGAAGCTTGTTAATTTAATTTATTAAAATAAATCATTTAAACTTCAAAATTCAATATCGTTTAATACAAAAGTGATTTTGATTTAAAATGTTTATGGTAATTAGATTTCAGCTTTAATTTCAATCTCCAAAAATTTCAACATAATCTAATATGTATTGTTGGTTTAATTAATGAAATTTAATTTTTACTAAAACTCAAATTAAGCTTAAAATATTTAGTAAAATTTTGGAATTTTAGGTTTGTTGGACTCCTCTTGGAAAGAAGAATTCAATGAACCCTTGTTTGCAATTTTTTTATTAAGTATTTTATTTTCTATGAATTTTTGAAGTTTTAGGTGATTTAAGTAATTTTAAAAATCAGATTTTCTCTTAACCCAAATCAAGATAACACATGGCAATGCGGCACCACCACTACGGTTATTGACGATGCCATGTGGCATATGGCGGGCGAAAAAAATCTGGGTTGAGGGGAGGGGAAGAGAAGCGACGCAAATCGACGGTTGATCCGTGATCCATGGCATCTAATCGGGGATTTGAAGGTTGATCACGTGATCTAGAGGTAGGTCAAAGTACACGGCTCCAACGTGATCTGAGCCATCTGATCCCCAGAATATAGGATTGAACTACTACTATGCGCCGACCGGCGAAACCGACTGGAAACAAGGAAACAATGCAAACTTTCAATGAATTTTTTCCAAAATGGGCTCATTTTCATGACAATTCACACCAAAAAACTTTTATTTCATATTGAAATTATATAAAGTAAATAATGCAGAGGATTTCTAAGAAAAATCTAAAATTGCATGAAAATGTCACAAAAATATAAGAAATCCTAATGGTTATGGATTTTTGAAGATTACCTCAACTAGGATGATTTTCAACGACGGTGATGATCCGAGCACACTTTTGAGTGAGGGAAGAAGCCTTGAAAGAGCCTAGATCTTCGCTTTTACTCTGGGATGATGCGTTCTTCAATCGCGCACCACTTCCTCGCCAAAATCCACTTATTTTTAGTGTTTTTTACCCCCAAACTCAAGTAGGAATGATTGTTGGTTGGTTTGAGAGCTCTAAAGAATGAAAATGAGAGGAATAGAATGAGTTTTACTACTTTTAACCCTCTTGATTTGAATGTAGATGAAAGTCCACCTTTCGTTGAATTTTTGGCTCCAAAGTGTTGTCATTTGGCTTGAGGTGGTTGGAAATGGAAAGGAATCACCCAATGTGACTTATTTTGGTTGTAAAGGCATGAAAAGTGGTTGTAATGAATGACAATTTGGTGTCCTAGAAAAGGAGAGGTGAAGTCCTTCATTTCAAGTGTTCTAATGAGAGAGGTGAGGTGATTTCACGCCACCCCATGAGTCATGGCTACCCCAACCACTTTTTGGATCAGAAGATCAGTGTCTTTGGTGCCTATGCGGACCAATGGATGAGTGTCAAGTGGCTAAGGAAGAGAAATGACCACTTGGACAAGTATCTTTTCTCATGGGATGCCCTTGACCCAAAGGCAAAGTGGTCATTTAGCATTGAATTTCACTTGAGCAGATTTGAAATGAGTCAAAAGTGAGTTTAATCAAATTTCATATCATTTGAAGTTCATTTGGTTTAATTTAGGTCAATTTGACCCATGATCAAAATGGGTCAAAAATGGGTTAGGTTGACCAATTGGTCAAATTGGGTCAAACTAATGGTTGGGCCACGTTTAAATGATCATTTAGAGTATATTGGTTCAATTGGTTTCAATCAATTTAGTTTAATTTGGATTTTGTCCAATTTGATCCTTTAGGTCAATTTAGGCTAAGTTGACCAAATTAGCTTGAATCATGGCTTCGTTTGGATTTAGTTGATCATTTGGAATATATTATAGGCTTTGGTTAAGTTCAATTTAGATTTGATTTTGTTTTAGGTTGATTTGACCCTTAAGGTCAAATTGGGCTAAGTTGGGTTAGGTTGATCAATTAGTCAAATTGGACTTAATTGAGGCTTTAGTCAAGTTTACTAATCAATTTGGAGTGAACTTGAGCCATTGGTTATAATTAAATTGGTTTAGGTTGCAATTTGGCTAGTTTGGATTCATATAAGTTAAAGGGTTGACTTGGTCAATGGGCTAGGTTGACTTGGTTTGACCCAATTCATGACAATTGATTAATATAGGTGATTGACAATCATGACATGAAATTTAGATTGACCTAATTCACTTTGATTTGAATTTAATTATATTTTAGTTCATGTATGTCAAATTGGCCACTTTGAGTCAAGTGAGCCAATTGGGTTTAGTTGGCTTGATTTTGAGTTGAGTTTATATATGGATTTGAGATTGACATATAAAATCAATTGCAATTGGTTTAGGTTCAAATGAGTTTTGTCTCATTTGAGTATTTCAAGTCAAATGGGCTATATTGGGTTTGACTTGAGTTGACTTGGATTTAATTTGATAATTATAGTTTATGTTTATATTTGGAACAATGATTGAAGGAGTGATTGAATTATGAAAAAATCTATGGGTTTTGAGTTGATTTGGGTATCATTTAGCCAAGTTCAAGAATTTAGTTAAAAGGGCTAAATTCGGGAATTTGATTTGATTTAGGTTTCAATCATTTGGATTTGATTTATGAAAATTTAATTGGAGATTAAATTTGATAACTGAGAAAATCAATTGGATTTGGGTTGATTTGAATTTAGTAAGTCTATAAGATAAAATCAAAAGGCTTAGGCAGGTGATTTAGAGTTTGAATTTAATCATGGGTTTCAATCATTTGATAGTTGGATTTGATTTTGGAATTTAGATTTGAATCTAAGATTTCATTTGGAAGAAGGAAGCAAGGATTTGGATGGGGCTATAGGGTAGGCAAGTCTTCCTAAATCCCTAAAGCACAACTTATCCCTATGGCTGACTCTTCTAAATCTCTAGGGTTAGGTTAAGTGTTCACCTAATCGCTAGAAGTGTCTTAAGACTAAGAAACTCTTAGTGTTGATGAGAGTCCTAGATCTATGATATGAAAGTTGAGAGCTCAC
This sequence comes from Cymbidium sinense, assembly GCA_021442155.1. Lineage (NCBI taxonomy): Eukaryota > Viridiplantae > Streptophyta > Magnoliopsida > Asparagales > Orchidaceae > Cymbidium > Cymbidium sinense. Next base: position 264,932,346 of record CM038214.1, on the reverse strand, counting down.
TCCAAAAGTGAGGTCAACAATAGGTAAGAAGTCAAGTAACACTTTGACTGATACCTATAATAGGTCAAAAAGTCTTTGGTGGACATTACATGGCCTCTTTCATACAAGTAAGACGTCAAATAATATTTTAACTAATACCTAAGATAGGTCAAAAAGTCCTTGGTGGACTTCTCATGATCTCTTCCATAGAGGTTAGTGTCATCGAATAATATTCACCAATCACCTCGAATAGGTTAAAAAAAAGAGAGCAAATCACCCAAAATTTTAGTTTACTAATGTCATTGATAGCTCTAATATGATGATATAAGAAGACTTAAAATTTTAGATATAAGAGAAATAAAAAATAAAAGAGAAATAAATGCATCATCAAGTGATAATACATGATATCAACATCCTCCTCACCATTGGAAGATGCTCCCTTAAACTCACTTTCAACCCCTTCATCTCCTAAATTTGGCGAAGGGTTTTCAAATACTTGGCTGTGAGACAGATTCTCAATACTAACCCCAGGTTTATGATGTATTATGCAAATTTCTTTTAGGAATCCTTAGATAAAGCCTTCCTTCAAACATTGGCACTCCAAGACCTTTATTTTAACATCAAGAATATGATTACGAGCTTCTTGGATATGATCCTAGATAGCATCACGATAAGCTAGGGAGTTCTTAAAGTCTTCCATTCTCTTCAAAAACATGACATTTGCTTCCGCTTCTGACATAATAAGTTCCTTCTCAGAAAGGCGATCCTGTAATGCTTTCTTTGCCTTCTTCTCTGCTGCAAATGAATCAAGTATTTTCTCTTTCTGGTGAGTCTCTGCCCTCACATCAATCAGCTCATCACGAGTACACTCCACTTCTTGAAGCTGGAGAGAAATAGAAGTTGACATGTTTGTCAGCTCAGTTCTACACCCAGTTAGTTAATCCTCCAAAGCCATCACTTATTTGGCCTTAACACTCATCCTTCGCTTGTACTCGCCTTGCAAGTATTTTACTTTCACAAATTTAGTATTCCACTCATCTAGAGTAACACCCAAATGAGCCATAAGCCATAATGTTTGGGTTACCTACAATAAAAAAAAACCACAAATATTACACAAAAAGGGGAGAGAAGAAAAAAAGAGGATGAGAAGATAACATACTAAATCATCTGCTCGTTAACGTCTAATGCATATATGCTTTAACACCTCTTCAGAAATATGCAGCTTCGAGAGACGAACCCTCCAATTATGAGTTGAGATAGCCAAACTCTTAGATGCCAGTTCGGGAGAACATCTTCTCTGCAACCTCCATAATTATTTGACATAATTACTCCGACGTATGTCTTCTTTTTCTTTAGAGAAGAAGCATTGTTGTCACAATGACTTAATAATGGGCTTCTTGAAAAAATTTTATGAATATGAGAAGACTTCTCATTACCTTTACATGATATCTTCAGTGAATGAGCATAAGATCTCCCTGCCTGAATGAAAATGCCAACCTTGAATATTTTATTTCAATTATATACTTGCCAATGTGATGTAACTTATGCTGCAAGCTTTCTACATTAGGAATATTGAGAGTTGTTAGGATTTCATTCTCCTCAATCAGTAATGGATCTTGAAGGTTATTTAATCTTCCCCATCTCTCAAAAAGACCCCACTCATTGTTCACAAAAAAAAACCCATTAGATCAATTTCTAGATGGATCCCGTGCTGAAAATTCTATCCAATTTTTGATACCTCGATATGAAACATGTCCCTAAGCATCACTTGTGAACCTGCACATTATGCATAAGTACTTGATGTTCAAAGTCACACCACACACTATAAAAAAGACGGTCATACCAACAATGATCACTATAGCTCAAAGTAAAATTGTGACAAAGCTACTTCGCATATTTTAAAAATCTCAATCAATTCAGGAGCTAAAGAGAATCGCAATCCTGCACAAAGAATCATCTCATAAATAGTAATGTATTATTGCGGAGAAAAATGTGCCCAATCAGACTTTTTGACAACAAGAGCTACCAACTCATTTGGGAGATGAAAATTTCTACAGTGCACCATTAAACTGTCAGCTTTGATAGTGGATGATATATTATCTGTAGCTGTCACGCTATTAATTTTTTTTCAGCCATCATTTTGTGAAAATGCATAATAAATATGAAATAAAAAGTGGAGAGAAAGATAAAGGTCCGAGAAATGTGTAACTCACTTACCTCAATACTTGGGCACATCCTTTCCTGACTTTGTTGCTGGGCAGTTTTGGATATAATCTTTCATTTACAATCTAACAAAAAATATACGTATACTTACGAGTTCATAAAAAAAGTTATTTCTCTCTAATGATACTCCAAAATTACCTGTCAGATTTTATGAATTTTTTGAGGAATGATTTCTAATTGATGTTTTCCCAACACCTTATCAACTGTTGAGCTATCCATTGGAGTTTTCAAGAAAATCAATTTCCTAAGAAAAAGTATAAACTACGGGCCTTGATCACCTCCAAACTCGGTTTGTCCAACGATGATAGTTGATGCCTCTCTCGAGGAAAAATCGGAGTCTTGCCGTATGAACTACATGCCTTAATCACCTCCTAACTCGGTTGGTCTGACGATGACAGTTGACGCCTCTCTTGAGGGAAAACTAGAGCCTCACCGTATGAACTATGAGCCTTAATCTCCTCCAAATCCAATCGGTTTGAAGATGACAGTTGATGCCTTTCTCGAGAAAATCGGAGCATCGTTTGAACTACGGGTCTTAATTAACAAAGTAAATAACCTTCTTTTCAGAAGAAAGTCAGAGTCTAGTTGATAAAAGAAAATTTTTTTATTACCCTTAGCCTCTGAACTTTTGCCAGATAATTTTTCATCCAACACAAAAGAACATTATTGCATATGAGAGAAAATTATGTCTCCTTACTTAACCCAAGGGGAGGTTTTATAGATCCATAATAAGGACAAAAAGTAAATAAATTTTGAGAAGAAATTTAAAAATATTTAAATAGATTTTGAAATTTCTGCACTCAAATATATATTTGATTTTATAAAAGTGAAAAAAGGAAAAAAGATAATAAAAAACCAAAATTTCTCACCATGTTGTTCCGGGGAGAGTGTCGCACAGGTTCACACTGCGGCGCACAGACTGCGGAGAGCTGTGGACGCCATGAGCACCGTGACTCATGACCCTCCCAGACCGCCGCGAGATCAAGACGCCACATGTGCCTTGCACCCACTTCCGTGATTATAGCCATGTGCGCCTATGAAGATCTATTCTCTCAAATTATATCTAACGTAAAGACTAATGAACCCACAAATTTAATTAACATTGAAGAAAATTATTTCCAATTATTTATCATATATTTTTGGATGATATAGGTGATATCATCCAAAAATAAAGAGGTAACTGATATAACATTGAAAATTCCACTAAAACGAATCTTGATAAAATAATCGATTCTAAGCGGATCAAATCATGCTTTAAAATATAATTAAAAATTTTGGGATATCAGTCAGATCCCTAAATAGCTCCTAAATATGTAGTATTTATAGTCAAATTGAGAGTCTTGACGAGCCTAATCTAATAGCCCATGATCTCTTGATTCTAGTTCATTTGAGCATTCAAATACTTTAAATATATCAGATGATCAAATGAAAAAATTTGAGCCATCTGATGGAATTGTTTAGATTTTGCATGTATTTATAGAAATATCACTCCTCTAATCTATAAATGACTCGTTAGCATGTACTCACATTTTAAATAAGTTAATAAGAAGTATGTTCGTGTTTGGCTCAAATTAAGCTCATTTGGTTGTTTACTTGAATTTAGCTTGTTTACTTGGCTCAACTTAAGCTAGTGTTCAACCAAACAACTACTAAAAGAGTTATAATGGAAGTTTCATTATTGGTCAAGACGTTCATTGAAGATTCATTCAAAACCTATTACTTATATGAAACTTCATTAAAATTCCAAAAATCAACCAAAACCAAAAAATATTTATGTGCTTGGGATCCATTTTTAGCTAATCATATTCAAAACCACAAACACCAAATTGAAACTTATAACCATGATTTGAATAGTATTTCTCACAAGTTGTCAAAAAAATAATATAACTTAATGCTACAAAATTAACATTCTAGCAATGATGAAAAGATCAATACTTGTATAATAGAAAAATGCAATAAACCAAACAACCAATCATCCTCCAAAATAATGAGCATAATATTAATTAGTTAAGATTAAGTTTATGAATACCAAATTAATGTATCAAAATAAATGAAAGAAGAGAAAAAAAGAGAGGGTACTCACCCCTCATTGTACAATATAATAAGAAAAGAATTTGACTTCAATTCTTGAAATCATGAGCTGATTTCAAACCACAATAACTCTTTATAGTAAATCAAGCACAATAAGACTACATATAAGAAAATTATGAATCAAATATGACATTTATGGTAAGCATAACGCATTAGAGTAGGTTTGTCCTAAAATAAAAACCAAGAAGGGAGAGATCGATTAAGAGTTATTAAGACTTGTGTAATACTAAGAATGAGAGTTAAGATGCATAAAGATTCATAAGGAAAAGTGAGGGAGAGGATGAAATCGGCTAAGCAACGGATAAACAAAATGAAATAATATATCTAACATTGCTTGAGATGCAAGAATGAGAGAGAGGAGGCTGTAGCTCTAGGAGCTAAAGAAATGGTTTTGATTAGCCGATTTAGGTTTATATATGATATAGCACTAAAAATTACACTAGTTGACGTACGAATCTTGATATCGAAAGCAATCTGATTATGAGTTGAGACTAGCCCAAGTCAAGTGCTCAAAATGTAATTAAAAATTTTGGGATATCAGTCAGATCCCAAAATAACTCCTAAATATGGAGTGTTTATAGTCAAATTGAGCGTCTTGACGTGCCGGATCTAGCAAGCTAAAGATCTCTTGATTCTGACTTTATTTGAGCATTCAAATATTTAAAATACATTAGATGATCAAATGAATCATTTTGAGCAGTCCGATGTAGTGTTTGGATTTTACACATATTTACAAAAACATCACTCCTCTAATATATAAATAATCCCTCATTCTTCATATGAGGAGCCCCGAAAGTGAAATAGATAAGAGAGCTCTAAGGCTTGAAGAATCTCAAAGCATAATCGTGCCACTAGTCGACGGTTGCCGACCACCGTCGTTATACCGACCGTTTGGCTACTATCACCACCGGGTCGCCGCCGTTACTATTGTTGGTCACCGTCGGCCGCCATCACGGTCACCACCGTTAGCTGCCACCACCCGATAATCGCTAGATTATCACTGACCACCACCGTTCACCATCATCGATCGCCGCCAACAACCGTTACGTACCAACTGCCAGATAAATTGTACTGATTCTTAATTCTCATTGTTATGCTTTATCGCATACAATTCTGTAATCTCGTTATCGGAAAAACTTAAACTTTATACTCCAAAGCAGATATATAGTGAAATATTTTTACTGGGCTAGGCCCTGTGATTTTTTCTCTCTTTTTGGGGTTTTTCCTCGTAAAAATCCTGGAGTTTTTTGTTATCTCTTCAAATATCTATGTCTGTGCTATATTTCTCAACAAAACTAATGCGTAACTCTACAACTGATTTTCTAACGAATAATATATATATATATACATACATACATATATATATATATATATATATATATATATATATATATGTATAATGTATATATGTACATATTTTTTGTACATACATATATAATACTTTTTAATGAATTTAATTTTATGCATGCCTATGAAAATAAATAATACTTAAATTTCTCCGATTATGACTTTCTCGAGGCATATATAGTTAATATTTTCTTTTATTTTAAATTTCAAAACAATTTAAAATAATATTATTTTTTTAAATTTGTTTCTATTTACAATGGAAACTTGATTCGATAATTTTTTTACAACATTAATGCCATGTGATAGCTACTGTGATTTTACTTTAAGTACAATTTTTTTAAAAGTATAATATTAAATATGATTAATACTATAATGATCATCAATTTACATACACATGTTATCATCTTTCATCTTATAGTCAATTTTATTGTATGGATCAATGCGCATATTAAGTTGATGTGCAACTTTGAAAATAATTGAAATTATAAATCATAGTTATTTGAAATTGAATATATATTGCTTCTTTGTATTTTTTTATATATAGTTTGATTTTTTTTAAAAAAAATTAAATTTCATTTTATTATTTCAATTTTTATTGTTCAATATTTAATCTCCAATGCGCTTTATTAATAATTGTTAAAAAATTATATTAAGTTTGATTGAATCTTATGTATCATTGTTTATCATTATTTGTTATCACATGCACTTTGTTGGTCTGATATGTGAGCACAAGTTATTATTATTATTATTATTATTATGTGGCTCTTAATGAAATAATATATATTTTATTTATTTTGATGTATTTTTTTAAACAAAATTTTAATATAATTATGATTAATACAACCCTATTATTTTCTATCACTCTCAATAAAAATTCAAATGGTATATTGAGTCAAGAATCAATAAATAATGTCACTAATTGTTTAGAATAAATTTAAAATTTAATTTAAGTTTATTATTTTAATAATTTAAAGAGATTAAATATTATGGCCAATTGTTTATAAATTATAAAGTTTACTAAAAATAAATATTTTATAGTAGATTTTATATTTTTCTCATCTCCATAAATATTTAGTTTTTTTAATTTGTAATATTAAAAATCAAAATTAATTATTTATATCAAATAAGAAATATATAAGAATTAGAAGATCATATATGATGTATAAATTATGTTAGATATTAAATAAATTTAGGTGATATATTTTGACTTTTTTATTATAATTTTAAAATATGTTTCTTTTATATATTAATTAAAAAAGTAAAAAAAAATGAGAGATCGTTTTTTATTTTAAAAATTTAAATACTAAATATATATATATATATATATATATATATATATATATATATATATATATATATATATATATATATCTATATATATATATATATATATATAATTGAAGCTAAGGGCAGCTAGTGGTAAACCTGGGTTTCTTGATAAGCAGTGTCCGAATCCAACGGCTGGTGGGCGAACCAATTTTCTGTTTCCTCTCTTCTTCAAAAACCCTAACCCCAGATTTTTGCACGACGACACGGCGACCGTTGCAGTTACGATCGTTGGCGGCAGCTATACGACCGGCTCGCCCTCGCATGAGTTAAGGTGCGGCATTTTCTCCGATTCTGTCTCTCTCTCTTACGTAACTTTTTATCTATCCGCTGTGTTAGGGTTAGGGTTAGGGTTAGGGGATTCCGTCATAAGCTTCGCGCTTCTTATGCAGTTTTATTGAGGAAGGTAGAGGGGAATTGAATGTATGTATGCAGCAGAGAGAGCGGGGGAAATCAAGGAGTGAGCGAGAGCTGATGGCAGGCGGAGATTGGGCGGTTGGGTAAATATTAGGTATGATTTGTGTAAGGTTGATTGAGAGCAGTAGTTATTATATCGTCCGTGAAAGGGTATATTAGGTCATGCTGTCTGTTTTTCTTTTTGCACATTGCTAAAATACCCATATTGTTAAACTCCGCACTCGCATATTATTTTGATGTTTGAAGAACAGATGTATTATGTCGTTACTTTCTGGGAAAACGATAATGTAATCACCTTCTAAATTTGTATTATAAGTTTTGCAGTTACTTTTTCCTTGTTGATGCTCGAGTGTTTGCTATGATGGCCAGCAATCCACAATCTTCTGGGCCACAGGTTGGTTATGCATTCGTAAATTTGGATTTCTTACTCTTCTCATTTTCTTGTTTTATTATAATTAATAAATTATTTATGAGAATTTGAATTGAGGTTCATTATGGCTATATTAATATTATTTTCATGTGTGAATTTTTTATTTGAAGCCTATAAGGCCTTCTACAGTAGGATCAGCCCTCCCTCAAAATTTTGGTCCGCCAATGCCTATTCAGGTTAGGCCTTTCTCCAGAGTTTCAATCACTTGCTTATGCTTCATAACAATGAATTTTCACAAATTTTGATATTTTGATGATGCAGTTTAGACCTGTTGCTCCACCTCAACAACCTCTTCAATTCAATCCTGCAACCGCCCAACCATTTAGGCCAATTTCTGGCCAAACTCAGGTTTCCCAGTTTTCTTAACTCTGGGGTTTTATATACATACTACAAAATTCTTATGTATTTACATATCTAGCACCTAATGTTTAATTTTTTACATATAGAGCACCTCATTATTCAATATCACATCAAAAATATCATCATCACTCACTTTTTTAAAGTGAAATGTACTTTTCAAGCATAAGAATGTGTTAGATAAGTAAATATTTAACTTTGGATGTTAGATACATAAATGCATAAAATTGTGTGGTATGTATGCAAATCTTCCTAAAATTTTTCACCTAGGCTAAGTGCAATCAGGTCATGGTGCTCCTTTATTGTAGGCAATTCCAATGCCATATCTTCAACAAAATAGGCCCATTACAGCCAGCACACTTCAGAATCCACAAAGCATGCAGTTGCCAAATAATATTGTGCCTAATCTGGGTGGAGTTGGGATGCCACTTTCTTCCTCTTACACGGTAATTTTACACATATTGACCAATTTTCTGTTTAATCAAAGAACATTCTTTTGTTATTTTTTGGTCTCATTTGCATTGTTTTTACTGTAGTTTGCAACATCTTATGGCCAACCGGCGAATAGTATGAATGCCTCATCACAGTATCAACCAACAATCCATGTGCATGCACCAGTCACACCTGCTGGTGGACCATCTTGGGGTACTTCAGTGTCTCAAAGCTTACCTTCTGTAACACCCTTGATGCAACCAACACATGCTACTATTATAGGTTCTACTGTCATGGTGAGAATTTTTTCAGCTTTCGTATGGTCTAGAAAACAAGATGTCTATTTGGGAGCATTTTTGTTTTATTTTGATTTATTTTGGTTTATTGTTTATGTTCTAACCTGAAAGTCTGAAAAAAAAAACAAAGTTTGGTAATTCTTAGTCATTTATTATTTTAAAATACAAAAAACCCACTTATTTCTTTTTCCATGAAGCTGTGTTATGCCTAAGCACGTGAGAGAGAGAGATGAAAAATTGACACAATTCTTTTTGTTTTGGTTTGCGATATGAACTAATTTGCCTGTGCATCGGTCAAGAACTGATTCATTAATAGCATTGGCATTCAGGCATGAGCAAGTTAGAGAGAGAGAGAGAGAGAGAGGGGAAGATTGGATTGGAGATGGCTGATCAAGGATGTGCTAGCAGGAGGATAGTAGGGGAGTTGGAGTCTTTTAGCAAAAAATAGTTTTTAAAGTATTGAAAACATAATCTATTTTATTGTAGAAAACAAATCAACTTATTTGATTAAAAGCAAAACTAATTAAGCAATCAAGTTTGGTTATCTTTTTTGTTTTTTAAAACGCCAAAAGAATTGATCCCAAACAAGATCTAAGTAAATATGATATTTCCCATGGCTATAGCATGCAATTTATGCTAACTTTTTAATATTTATTTGACAAATAATGCAGGGTACAAATGTACATGCTGGTCCGGCTGAGCAGCTGGCCTTTGACTGGCAAGAACATACTGCTGCAGATGGAAAAAGGTGGTTTCTAACAGCTCTTTTTAAGTTTTCCATTTGAACTTGAGGTGCTCTAAACAGCTACATTAACTATGTTATCCAATTAATTACCTTTTTTTATTGATTCATAATATGCCTGTATTTGATTCCTAACTTTTCTTTTGAACTTCTTCATTTAGTTTTACTGTATTGTTTTATTATTTCTTCTGTTCAGATATTATTATAACAAAAGGACTAGGCAATCTAGTTGGGAGAAACCCTTTGAACTCATGACGCCAACTGAGGTGAGTTATGGAGTAATTGCTTTGAAACTCTTTATTGTTCTCTTCATGTTGCCTCTATAGAACTCGCTTCAATTCAACTAAAAAACTGTTTTATGAGCCTCTTCTGTGATTACTGAGTATTGTAGCTGAATTTAAGTGAATCACCATTTTTTATGATGAAGTTATGCTGTTCAATGTTTGTTTTATGCTTCTGGTTCTTTGCATTGTTATTTGTGGATGTCTTTTTACATTGTTTGAGAGAAAAATGATCTCTCTGTATGATCATTTTGAAGGTGGTATGATCATTTTGAAGGTGGCATTTTACTTTTCTCAAGGCAGGCAAATGTTGCGATTCTTTTTCTTTATTCAGGGCTGATAGTTAGCAATTTGGATGACCATGAAACATCTTTTATTTCTCCTATTTATTTCTCTTATCTATCTCAAATTGCTACTTATCACTAGAAGAGGAATTATGTGAGGTTAATCTTGCTATTTTGTGAAGTCATGTCCACCTCTTTTTTTTTTTGAAATATAGGTTCCTAATGATCAATATATGTATTTTATGGGGTAGTACATAGATTAAGGATATGTTTGGGGCAGCTTTTTGGCTGCCTTATTTTTTAGAATTGCATTTGGCCGTCAATTTCTTGGCTGCTTTTTAAAAACTTTTGCAGTGAAAAATAGCTTTTGAGAACTAGAGCTATTAATGTGTTGTTACTATTTGAATTTTTTAAAAAGAAAATATCTGTAGCACCAACAATAGTTTTTTAAAATGTTGTTTTCTCCATAGCGGCTTTACAACCATCTTTACCAAAAGCTGTAGCTGCCCCAAACGGACCCTAAGTGGAATAAAAAATAGTTTTGGGGGATAGGATATAGATTGAATGAAAAGGCATATTTATTGATATTGTAAAATATTAAGAATAGAAATACATCTAATGCATGTAGCTAGATTAATTAAATATAAATTATTTAGTTAAAGCCTATTGTCCAACAGAAATAAGCATAGCACATTTTAATGGTTTACAACCTAAATAAACCAACCGGGAATAAACTCATATATATATCAAATAATTGATCATTAAATGTGAAACTAATAATTATTTGTTGGCCTTCAAGTAGTTCTAGCTGTAACATTCAATTTGATCTTGAACTGGCCAAAATGTTTATACATTATAAACGACATCTTTGTAGAATTGAAGATTTTAAAAACCTCATGCACTAATTCAAAAGCATGAATGCAAAACATATAATCCCACTGCAAGTGAGGGCAATATTACAAGACATTCCAATACAATGCTAATTCAAAAATTTTTTATATTCTTTCACAGAGAATTAGGTTCAATTAAAGCCAAAGACCTACTGGTCATTTTGTGGGCAATAATTATAGCAATGCCAAACTATTACATGTAATATTGGATATACTTTTGTTAATGAAAAGCTTGGTGAAGATGTGAGGGAGAAGGCATCATTGTTCAAAGGGAAGTTCAAGGGTGGATGAGTTGTAGATTAAGGTTCATAGATCTCCTACTTGAGTGATTTTTGCAAGTTCTTATAGAGAAGTGCAAGATTTAATGATTTTAAGGACCTATGGTGTTGGATTGTGTTGTGTGAAATGAGGTTTGTAGCGATATGAAAAAATAGGTTTGAGGAGTGGCCTTTGCCATCGTCGCTATTATAGGATGCCTTTTCACAATCAATACTTTTCTTTGACATGAACGACTAAAGAGAATGATGATGATTTTAGGAGGGTAATGTTTTAAATCATTTTTAATAGTAATATAGATTTGCGTATAAAAGATGAATTGAGGTATTTTTATGCAGTATGCTTGCTATGGAATTTTGCACATTTTTATTTCAAAAAAATGTGTAAGTTGAGTATTCATTGGGTAAAATTTTCTTGCTCTGTTAACTAAAAAAAATTATAAATTATAAATATATATTATTAATGAGTCTCTAGTGAGAGGATGTTGTCATCATCATGTCAAACATTATCTTAACTTTTTTCGGTTAGCTTGATGATTCCTTCTTCATTCATTTTAGCAAAGTTATCTATGCGATATTTAGTTTATATGAATCTTTTTAGTCACCTAACTAGGTTTATTTGCTATTCCCCATTTCTTTCTTATTTTGAAATGTTGTCCATGATAATCTTTTTTATTATATCATTTACTATTAATGTTGCATACTATCTTGGTATTTTTTTGTTTTGTTTCATGTAGTGCTAATCACTTACTTTCAAATAATAATTTTAACTTCTTCTTAGTCTTGAAAAATCCATGCTAACATCCCTTTTCTATCATATTATGTCTTCTTGGTAGGGATCCAAACTACAATTTGACAAAATAGGTCAAGATTGATCTTTAAATTTGTAAATGAACTCTTTTATGCTGGATTCTCTTGGTCCGCTCGGTAATCCACGTGATTGCAAGTTTGAAAGTATTTTTGCTGGCCATGTTGGCAACGTGGGAGTGTTAAGAGACAAAAATTGCTCTATGAGATTCAACGGAAATAAAGGGTGCAAGTTGTAGAATGCCCTTCTCTATTTCCATATATATGTGCATATACAAACATTTATAATTCGTTAAATTTTGTATGTTCTATTATAATAAATGTCATCTAATCACTATGTAATTATTTATTTTCAAAGATAGAAATTTCTTTAAGTAGCTTAGATTTTTGTAATATAATAAGGGTGCGAGGCCTCCAATAAAATACAAACAAAATTCCAATAATTTCTTTTCTTTTCATTCTCCATATTATTATCTTATGAATAAATGGTTATTGTAATACTTTTATTGATCTTGAGAGGGCATGGTATTAAGATAATTGACTTGATGTGCCTTAAGATTTTGTTTAGTATAACTTTTTAGTTTAGGGTATTTGCATACATACACACAATTCTTATAAATTTATATATGTAATACCTAAACTTCATTATTTATATAAATAATATTTAAATCTTTAATATCAAGTAAAAAATATCATTATCAAAACTTTTAAAGTGAAATTCATCTTATAATTTATAGGAAATGTGTTGTATATGCAAATATCAAGCTTTAGGTCTTAGATATGTGAATACATAAGAAGTGTGTGATATGCAAATCTTCTTTTTAGTTTTTTTAACTTTTTTTTCTCCTCTATCAATAATTGTGATAAACACTATATTGTTCGGTCCCAAGTCCGAATGTGAAAAGTGGAGGGTCGATAGCAAAGTGATCAAATGTAAAATTCGAAATAATCACATGAATTCTTTAAAACATTGTATTAATGCTGGCGTCCCCTAAGCGCGATGTGATGTATGGTCCGAATACAAAAGTGTGTAAGGTCAGAAGGGTTCCCACATTATGGACGGATGCGCAAAGAAGTACCTATGAAACTAAATTGGTTAAAAGAATAATAGGTACTCTTACAAGTAAATTAATGGAATTAATAGATATTATGGTTCATAGGAAATAAATATTTTATGTATTCAAGAAACTAAATGGGTTGAGGAGAAGGCCAAGGAGATTAATAGTTTAGGTTTTAAACTTTGGCATTCAGGTAAAAGCTGAATTAGAAATGACGTAGGTGTGATTATATTAATAAAAGTTTGGAGGATAATGTTATAAATATTAATAGATTTGGAGATAAAATTATAGTTTTAAAGATTATTGTTGATACTAAGATTATCAATATTATAAGTATTTATTCTCCTTAAGTATGTTTGGATGTAGGCTTAAAAAACTTTTTTTTGTAATGAATTAGATGGATTAATACAAAAGATACCTCTTGAAGGAAAAATATTTATAGGAGGAGATTTAAATGTATTTGAGTAGTGGTAGATTTTAAAAGTATTTATAGTATTGATTTTGAGTGATTAATGAAGAAGAAGGTTATATTAGATTTTAATTTTGCTTATGATTTTGTAATTGCTAATATTTTATTTAAAAAAGAGATGAAGATATTATTATTTATAAAAATGGATCTAAGAAACAATATTGATTATTTTTCGATAAGAAAAGTATATCGTTTAGATTGTAAAGATTAAAGGCCATTTCAGTGAAAGTTTAAGTATCCAACATCGATGTTAGTTTTAGATTTTAGGAAAGATTGGAAGATAAAAATAAATCAAATTATTGTCTTAGGATTAGATGGGGCATTTAAAGAACACCAATAAAAATATTTTTAAGAGCAAACGATAAAAGCTTAGAATTTGGGATGTTCATAAAAAAGTTGATATTATGCGAGAAAAATAGCTAGTGAAATTAAGCAAGTTGCTAAAAATGTGTTTGAAGAATCAAAAGGAAAAGGATTTTTTAATAAAAATAATTGGTGGTGGAGTCAGAATGTGCCAAAAAGATAAAAAATAAGAAATATTATTATAAAACTTAGTTTAGATATAAAAACTCAAAGAATTGAGAAAGATATAAAGTGACCTGTAGAGATTCTAAGAAAATAATATATGATACACAAAATTTAGCTTTTAGTAATTTATACAATAGATTGGATACTAAAGAAGTTGAAAAATTTATGTATAAGTTAATCAACTAAAAAGATAGGAGAATTAAAGATTTAATTCAAGTGAGGTGTATTAAAGATGAAAATCATAGAGTATTTTTCTTAGAAAATGATATTTAAAATAGGTGGATGAGATATTTTGATGAACTTTTTAATGAAGGATCTGAAAATACGATTGATTTTAGCAACCTTAATACTCTAAACAAAAATAGAGAATTTTATTTTTATCGTCGTATCAGTCAATTTGAAATTAGAGAAGCTTTAAAAAAATGAAATGTGGAAAAACAGTAGGACTTGATGATATTCCAATAGAAGTGTGAAAATGTTTAGGAGATCAAGGAATTTTTCGACTTACAAATCTTTTTAATATTATTTTAAAAACTAAAAAGATACCAGATGAGTGGAGAAAGAGTTTGTTGGTTCCTATATTTAAGAATAAAGGTGATGTGCGCAAGAGTGTGCAAATTATAGAGGAATTAAGTTAATGTGTCATACATTAAAATTATGAGAGGGAGTAATTGAGCATAGGTTAGGATGTGATGCAAAAGTTTCTCACAATTAGTTTGGTTTCATGGAAGGTAGATCTATTATGGATGCTATACATTTATTAAGAGGTTTGATGGAGAAGTATAGAGAAAGTAAGGAGGTTCTACATATGATATTTATTGATTTAGAGAAAGTTTATGATAAAGTTTCAAGAGATGTTCTTTGGAGAGTTTTAGAACAGAAAGGAGTTAATATTGGTTATATTCAAGTCATTAAGGACATGTATACTAGAGCTGTTATTTGTGTCCAAATAGAAGGAGGATTGACAAAATATTTTTCTATTTCAATTGGATTACATCAAGGATTAGCTTTAAGCCCTTATCTTTTTGCTTTCGTTATGGATGTTCTTACTAACCATTTATAGGAATTTATAGGAAGATGTATCTTTAGATATCTAAGCTCTATTGTTCAAGATGATGGTGAAATAGATGGAGATGTTATTAGTAGAAATCAAGTTGGATGGTTGAAGTGGAGGAATTGCATCTGGCCTGTTGTGTGATAGAAAAGTACCGCTTAAACTTAACGGAAAAATTATATAAGATGGTGGTAAGATCTGCAATGATTTATAGTGCAGAATATCGGTCAATAAAAGAGAAGCATAAGACTAAGTTAAGTGTTGTAGAGATGAAGATGCTCAGGTGGATTAGTAGCTTTACTCTTGGAGATAAAATACAAAATGAGTATGTTCGGAAAAAAGTTGGAGCAGCTCTAGTGGCAGATAGGATCAGAGAGTGTTGCCTTAGATGGTTTGACCAAATAAAGCGTCGGCCGTTCAATGACCCGGTTAGGATAGTAGATGCATTAGATTTGTCTTATGTTAAGAAAGGTAGAGGTAGACCTAAAAAGACTTGGTTAAGATGTATATTAAACGACTTTAGTATACTTGAATTAAATAAGAATTTGGCTCATAATAGGACACAATGGAGAAGAAGGATTCATGTCGTCGACCACATAGTGAGATAAAGGCTTGTTGTTATATCAATGATTGTGATAAAAAGGCAAATTATATGAAAGCTAAAAAATAATTTTCTTTGATTAGCACTTTAGCAGCTTTCTTTAAAATGTATTTTAATGTTTCTATTTTATTAATTAATCAATTAAATATTTTATTTAATAATAGAGTAATTAAGATTATGTTATTATTCTATATTTATGTGAAATACATAATATATCTATTTAGGTCATTTTATTAACCTATCAACCTCACAATATTTTGTTTTACTTAGTGGCTGCATTTCTTACATCACTTAAGGCAATGAATTTACGTAATAATCATCTTTTGTTTTTTTCTAATAACCTAGTACAATACATCACAGTGTAGAACAATTTATCACTAAAGATGGCAACAATGTCATATGAAAATCTATGAAATGTATGTGTTTGAGATATGTTGAGGTTATTAAAGATATGTATGTAGTATTATCTAGCATTAGAAGTTGTTGTAGAGTTACTATAGAGTTTCTAATTATTGTAAAATTGATCATATGTTAGCATTTAGCCCATTTTTTATCAATTATTGATATATTTAGAAGGACATTCAAAGTAAGGGGCTTGGTGTATGTTTTTTTTTGCATATGTTAGTTCTAATTAACAATGCATGTATTGAGGTGAGTGAAAAGTCAGAACAACGGAAACTACTTAGCAGGTTGAGGGCTTGGGATTACTTTATCAAACAATGATTATATGATACATGATTCTAGTGTGTGTGATATTACCTTTTTTTTGGAAAGATTTGAACTTTAGACATTCATTTTAATGTTCAAAAGGCAAAAACTACTCAAACAAGTGATTGGTGTTGGGTGATATTTACAACTATCAATGAATTTTCGGAAGATAAATTGATATTTAGGTGTAACAAATTTAAGTAATTTTGATCGATTATTATAGAAGGATGTAAAGATAAATGTGGATGTTACTTATAGAATCAAGTTTGACTTGTTAAAATGTTGTAGTACCTTAAGAGCAATATGCAATAAGTTGATATTATGGACACCTAAAGTTAACCTCAATAAACTGATAATTAGATTGGCAATATGTTGATATTTTATGAATTTGAGCTTTTGTAAAAAAATGGTGATTACTAATTTGAGTGTGACGGAAATGAGATTATTAAGATGGAGGTATATGAAAATTAAGAAGGATAAATTAATGAATTATACTAGGGAAAATGTATTAATGATATCTTTTGAAGAAGTTTTAATTGACAATAAGTTTAGGTTGTTTAACAAGTATAGTGAAGAATATAGAGAGAAAGCTTAAAATAATCCCCTTACTATTAGTAAGCCGCGAATTTAGTGTTAGACTTTTACAATGATACAATTTATTTTCTTGATTATTAAAAATTGATCTCAATTAGTCTCTAGGCCAAATATCACCATTGCAGTGAACTACAACGGTTAAATGTGAGGAAATTTTAGGAATAACACTTGTACATGAAATTTTATTATTTATATTGCTCTATTTTTCTTGTAATGAATTAATTTTTATATTTAATTAATGAGAGGTAAATCATAATTATTTATTCAGACAATATAAATTTATTAGGGATAAATCATAATTATTTATTAAAATTGATTTATTATATGTGAAAATAAAGTAATTTAAAAATATATTTTCATGTACATTTGTTTTTCTTAAAATACTCTCAGATTTAACTGTTAGGGTTAATTTTAATAGTGAAATTTAGCTTGGGGACCAATTGGGATCAATTTTCAAAAGTCGGGAGAGAAACTCTGAGTCTAAATGAGTAACTTAATAATATCTACTGTTAGCATAAGTATTATCTTGTCAGTATGATATTTTTATTCTTGGATTACATTTTGAACACTGACCTATACGATGTATTATATGTGTAAAACTTTAAAAAAATTATATCCAGATCAATTTTTGCTATACAATTTTTTTAATCGTAACAAGATCTCAGATTGCTGACACAGAGTTGGATGAATATGTTGTAGAATAAATTCGTTGAACTTCAATGTGCATGCCACATCTAGTATTACGCTTCAGAACTCAGTTTCTTTGGATTTAATTTTCGTTTATATTGAATGAATGGTTTTTACAGATGTGTTAGTTGCTAGTGGAGTCTTGAGAAAAAATATTATTTGAATATTGTATGTTCTTGATGGTGTTCTAATGGAATTTGGTTTTATTTTCATTTCCAATTTTTAAAAATTATTTTTCGACTTATTAGTCATTTGGCTTTTGCAATGTAAAAGTCTTTTGATGCTATAGAATTCTATTTATTACAAATAGGCTGTTTTAGTTTAAATTGGCTCTCTATGGCTACAAGTCCATTACATTTTGATTATGGGCATGAGCTACATTTACCTTTTTTTAAAATGCTTTCAGTATCATATTTTTTTAACTGTCTCAAGAAATTCCGACCAGGCAATTATTTTTGCTATACTTAAAGATATTGTTTAAGCATGTTTTTGGCACTCTAGATGATTTGATACTGTTTACACAATGAAATTCCTATGACCGTTCTAACTGGTGTGCTGAATGCTACGATTGTTTTAGGATTATGCTATTATACTACAAAAATGAATTCCTTTTAGCCTTTAGCATTTACAACATTTTAAGTTGTGCAATATTTTTTGTCAGAATAATAAATACTGAGCTATTGCTGACATTGCATATGCTTGGGGATTCATCATTGTTTTTATTATTATATATTTTTTGAATGTCATGATGTATGACATGCCTTTGTGTCTCACTTAATATGTGACTAAGTGACATATGGTCTGTCATTTAAGAAAAGAGATAAACATATTATTACTTATAAAAATAGATCTAGTAAAACACATATTGATTATTTTCTAATGAGAAAAATAGATCGTTTAGATTGTAAAGATTGTAAAGTCATTCCAAATGAAAGTTTAAGATCCAACATCGATTGTTAGTTTTAGATTTTAAGATGAAAGATTGTAAGAGAAAAATAAATCAAATTATTGTCTTGTGATTAGATGACATTTAAAGATCACAAATAAAAATATTTTAAGAGAAGCTACAAGAGTTTAGAATTTGGGATGTTCTAAAGAAGTAATATTATGTGGAAAAATAAAGAAAATTAAGAAATTGTTAAAATGCTAGAATCAAAAGGAAAAACTTTTTTAATAAAAATAATGTTGGTGATGTTAAAAAAAAGATAAAGAAATAAGAAACATCATATAAAATTTGGTTTAGATGTAAAAACTTGGAGAATTGGGAAAGATATAAAGTGTGAAAGATTCTAAGAAAGAATATACGATAAAAAAATTTAAATTTTTTAGTGATTTATCTAATAAATTATACCGAAGGTGATTTATGTATAAGTTAAACCAAAGAGAGAAAGAAAGATCTAGGAGTGATTAATGAAGATAATGCTTTTCTTTAAAATGATATTGAATATAGGATGAGATATTTTGATAAACTTTGAAAGATTTATATAAGTTAGAACCAAAGAGAGAAGAAAGATCTGATTATTTGAAAGATAATGTCTCTTGAAAATGAGAAATATGGATGAGATATTTTGATAAACTTTTCAATGAAGGATTTGAATGTACGACGATTTTAGCAACCTTAATACTAAACAAAGAGAATTTTATTTTATCGTCAGATTAGTAACTGAAATTAGAGAAGCTTTAAAGAAAATGAAATGTGAAAAGTAGAAGGACGATGATATTCCAATAGAAGTGTGAAATGTTTAGGAGATCAAGGAATTTCTTGCTTACAAATCTTTTAATGTTATTTTAAAGGCTAAAAGATGTCGATGAGTGGAGAAAGAGTTTATTGGTTCTTATATTTAAGAATAAATGTGATGCACAAGAGTGCAAATTATAGAATTAAGTTAATGTGTCATACATGAAAATTATGGGAGAGAGTAATTGAGCATAGGTTACGATGTGATACAAAAGTTTCTCACAATTTGGTTTTCATACCGTAGATCTACTATGGATGTTATATATTTGTTAAGAGGTTTGATGGAGAAGTATAGAAAGTAAGGAGGATTTACATATGATATTTATTGATTTAGAGAAAGCTTATGATAAAGTTTCAAATGTTCTTTGGAGAGTTCTAGAACATAAAGGAGTTAATATTGGTTATATTGAAGTCATTAAGGATATACTAGAGTTGTTGTATCCAAACACAAGGAGGATTGATAAAATATTTTTCCATTTCAATTGGATTATATCAAGGATCAGCTTTAAGCCCTTATCTTTTTTGCTTTAGTTATGGATGTTCTTACTAGGCATTTACAGATGTACCTTGGTGTATGCTTTTGCCGATGACATTCTTCTTGTTGATAAGACTAGAGAGGAGTCCAAGAGAAACTTGAAATATGGAGGTCAACATTAGGAAGGTTTTCATTTAAGTAGATTTATAACCGAATATATGGATGTAATTTTAGTTGTAGAAGTTATAGTGGTAGTGTTGTGAAGGTGAACAAGTCATTAATAAGAGTGAGTGATTGATATTTAGGCTCTATTGTTCAAAATGATGGTGAAGTAGATGGAGATGTTATTAGTAGAATTCAAGTTGGATGGTTGAAGTGGAGGAATGATCCTTTGTTGTGTGATAGAAAAGTTCACTTAAACTAGGAAAATTTTATAAGATGGTGGTAAGACCTACAATGACTTACAAGAATGTCACAATAAAAGAGAAACATAAGATTAAGTTAAGTCTTACGAGATGAGAATGCTGTGGATGAGTGGCTTTACTCTTAGAGATAAAATGCTAAATTAGTATGTTGAAAAAAAGTTAGACCGAGATAAGATTAGAGAGTCGCTTAGATGGTTTGGCCACATAAAGCGTCGTCCTAATCCGGTTAGAGAGTAGATCATTAGATTTGTTAAGAAAGGTAGAGGTAGACCTAAAAGACTAAAGAAGATGTAAAAAATGACCTTAGTTTACTTGAATTAAATGAGAATTTGACACATAATAGGACGCAATGGAGATGAAGGATTCATATAGATGACCCCACTTAGTGGGATAAAGGCTTGTTGTTGTTATTGTTGTTGTTGTTGTTGCTGTTTCTGGTTCTCATTTCTCAAAAATTTTACTGTAAACACCATCTTATTTTTACAAGCCTTTCTTGAGTGTAGCGAAGTGCTTTTTTTCATGTCCTTATAGGCTCATCCAATTCCGTTATCTGTTTTCAGAGGGCTGATGCATCAACTGAATGGAAAGAATTCCAAACTCAAGATGGTCGGAAGTAAGGGCTTGGTTTTGATTTTTTTTTTTTTTTTTATATTCGATTTACTTAAGAAGCATTTGATTTTTAGTAACATGCTGTACTTTCTGGTGAATGTCTATGATCTGTTTCCCCTTGTCAATGCTTTGCAGATATTACTATAACAAAGTGACAAAGCAATCAAAATGGTCAATTCCTGAAGAGCTCAAGGTGTTTTTTTGTAAAGATAACGATTTCTTTTTAAGTGGGCATGCTAGAATGTTTATGATTAGATCTGAAAGATAAAGTTAACTATTTGTACATTAAGCTCTCTCAATCATGTTTAATGTAATTAAACTTGAATTTTAATGATGGTTTACTTGCAATGTGTATGGCAAAGAAGGATAAAATTTGGTTGTGGAAATGGCACTTCGATTTTAGATGATGGTTTACTTGCAAAGAGGATAATTTAGTGAGGATGGACATATATGAAATAGTTATGAAATGACTTTTATATGCTACTGTGATGTGATTATTGAGTATTATTTTATTATATAGCTCTTATTTTTATTTTTGTAATTTTGCAGTTGGCCCGTGAGCAGGCAGAGAAGGCAGGAAATCAGCCAACCCCTGCAGAACCTGTAGTTACTTCTGTTGCCTCGGCAGCTCAGAGTGCTATTGTTGAGAAACCTTCTTCAACAACACTAAATGATTCGACACCTCTGACAACTAGTGCAGTAGCAAGCCCAGTTTTGGCTCCAGTTTCAAACCAGGCTACTTCGACTTCAGGATCATCATCTGCCCTTGATGCACCTGCTGGATTAGCTTCCAGTTCTTCCTTGGGAACTGCAGCTCCAGTTTCTGTTTCAGATCCTAACACCCCTGTTGCCTCAGTGATTCCTTCTGTTCCTGGAAGTTTAGAGATTCTTACTGCTGCAGCAGATATCACACTTGGGAGTACGAAGTAAGAGCAGTTTGATCTGCTTTTGATGTTATGCCTTTTGTCTTAATTTTTCACATGCTTATACTATCTGCATAATTATTTCGTATTATATGGCACAAGGTCAATAATCTTATGCTTATGCATGATATTTCTACTGTTGTATACAATAAATGATAGAAATGAAAATTATTGTTGGAGGATTATGAAATGAAAAGGGTAGATATATGGTACAACTATAAAAGTTGTTTTAATTGATTCATGGGTTTGAAGAGGCAACAAGTAAGGGAATTTTGTTATATGCATTCATTTGTGGCATGCTTTGTTTGGATTCATCTCTTCCAAATGTTCTTGGGCAACGCTTTGCGGGATGTTTCTTTTTTAAGATTTTACCATTGAATGCTGGTAATTTTGATATTTGCATATTTTCAGGAGCAATAATGAGGATTCTTCATCTCTGCCGAGTGTTGTAAATGCTACAGATGGTGCATCTGTTCAGGATCTGGAGGTAATTTTACGTAATACATATTTTTTATGATGTTTAGATTATTGGTAGCTTGCTGCAGTCAACTTATGTGTTGTGCAAGGCACCTTAGCCTAATGTTGGGAGCTTAGCTTTCAACCAAAAGATCTTGGGTTTAAATTCTTGCACATGCATTGCAAGTAAATTCATTTAAATCCACCACTAATGCACTCTAGAGGACCAACAACAATAACCTGCATACTGAATGCTCCCGGGTAATTAATTGAATAGATTGATTTTGTTTTGGTTGTTTGTTTAGTTCTTTGGCTATGATTTGTTCTAGATATGACTACATACCATGCTTTTGGTTTTTCTTTTGTACAAGTGGAATTTTACTTTATGCTAATTTCAGTTTCTTCTCTTTTTTTTGGGGGCTTGCTCAAGCAATTTCAGTTGTTTGTCATTTTTTTGTTTTCCATTATAACCGTACTGTTTGATAAGATTAGAGAGAGTCACCTTAGATGGCTTGGTCACATATAAGGCTGGCTTGGTCACATATAAGGCGTTTGCTGTCCGATGGCGTAGTTAGGAGAGTAGATGTATTAGATTTGTCTTCTATTAAGAAAGGTAGAGGTGGACTTAAAAAGACTTGATTATGATGTATAAAAAATGATTTTAGTTTTTTAGAATTAAATGAGAATTTGATACTTAATAGGACACAATGGAGAAGAAGGATTCACGTAGCTGACCCCACATAGTAGTATAAAGGCTTGTTGTTGTTGTTGTAGTATTATGACTGTATTGCATCTTAGATCGGATAACTAGAGTCCCTTTCTGGGATCCTTTTGGAGGTGCTCAACACTTTAAGTTTTATCTTTTGGTTCAATTTCTGGAAAAGATTATTTTTGTTAGGAATTAGATCTCTTATTGTATTCATTCAAGGGCACTTCTCTGAGTGTTTCCCTTGTGCATGCTATAGGGGGAGTTATCAATCTGTTTTGAAGGTTGGTTTTCTGATTTGAGCTGGCTCATGTTGGCCTAATTTTTGTTTTTTTAATTTCTAGTATCACGATAAGCTGTCTAGGCAGGAGATGGGATGGAAGAGATGGCATGTGTGAAACTGTTATTTAAGTGTATTGATTTGTAACCGAACAACGTCTGAATATTTTGGAGATATGCAAGCAGAAACATGGAAGTTGTTGCGTGGGACTATCTGATTTTTTTTACTCTGCAGTATTTGGACGTGTTAGCATTCATCTAGTAGCATTTCCACAGCATACTGAAGCTCTTATTGACTCTGTATTTGGAGTTCAGCATGTTTCTCATTGGATTATTTCATATAGGTTTAATTGTGTATTCATATAGTTGCATACTTATTGGCATTGCTTTTTTTCACTTCTCGGCAATTGTCAAAAGAATATAAATGTATAGTGAGTCTACCCTTGAATGTTCTTTCTTGTACAAATATTTTATTTTGGTATGATCTATGCTGCTCTCATGGATGTTATATTTTCAGAAAGATACAAATTTTCATTTCTACGTCATACATTAAACATATTTTGTTTATTGTTTGGAGTTTCACCTTTTAACTGAGTTATGTATTTTAATTGGACATTTTTTTCTTCATCCATGATGATTTTTGTACTTCAATGTCATTAAAAACGTGCCACTTGCTATGTTACTGTTGAGCGGTGGGGGGATCAGATGGGAGCTGAAAGAGCATATGGATTTGCACCAATAAAAGTTAAGAAAGGGCTGTTGTAGAAGAAATCCTTTTCATTTAAGATTGCTATTTATTTCAGTAGGGAACATGGGGTTGCTGTAGGGAGGTATGGTTCACCTAACTAACATGAAAAGGTTCTGGATGTGCTTCTACCTCAAGGTTGGCTCTAGTGAGCACTTGAGCGGATATAACATTCATTGCACATAATTGGATTACATCCATGTATTTTTGTGTTAGCAAAAAATCAATGTTGATCATTCTTTGTTTTCTTGACACTTTGTCATCCCAAGCTTCTGAAAGAAAGTATAGTTGGTGACGAGATTGTCTTATTTTTTCGACGTTTCTTTAAATTAAACAAAGTGTAGCTTTTTTTTTCTTAAATATCTGCTCATCATTTCACTTTTAAGAAGTAAACTAGGTGGGTTCTGAAATTAGTCTTAGGAGTTGGTTATACTTGCTGTTTGTTGGCCTCTTTGATTTTATATCTTTCTTCTTGTTGAGGAGGTTTAAAAATCCATTTTTTTCATACCAAGAGGATCTTTGTGTTTTAATCATAATGTGATTCTTCTTTGTTAGGAAGCGAAAAGGGGCATGCCTAGTACTGGGAGAATAAATACTACTCCCGTGGAAGAGAAATCGGTTGATGAGGAGCCTTTGGTTTATGCTAATAAACAGGTGTGGCATTTTTACTTGATCCCTTTTCATTGGCTTTGCTCATATTAAGATCAATATAAATTTGCCACAACATATTGTTGCAGGAGGCTAAAAATGCCTTTAAATCTTTGCTTGAGTTTGCCAATGTTGAATCTGATTGGACTTGGGAGCAGGTTTTTTTTTTTTCAATCAGCAGTATTTATTGTAATTTTTGTATCTCTAGTTGTGTTAGTTGTAATATTTGAAGTGAATTATAGACCATGAGAGTCATCATAAATGACAAAAGATACGGTGCTTTAAAGACCCTGGGGGAGAGGAAACAAGCATTTAATGAGGTGTGCCTGTTACAACATTTTATTCTAAATTTTCATTTGATTTTGATTTTACCTGGCACTGAGGAGTGCATTAGTTTCCTGGCTAACCACTGAAAACAACTTATCTTGATTTCTTCCATGCTTTCTTGGATTTATTCCATTTCTTTTTTATCTAAGTATTTGGGCCAAAGGAGGAAACAAGATGCTGAGGAGAGGCGTAATAGGCAGAAAAAGGTCCGCGAGGATTTTACAAAAATGTTAGAGGTACAGTAAGTTATGCTTTTAGAGAAACTGAGCTATTTTCTATTTCTATGCTAAGCTATGGTTATTTTTTCCAGGAATGCAGGGAACTTACTTCATCAACAAAATGGAGGTAAGAGTAGTAATTATTCACTTATTTTTAGGTGTCTACTGGATAACTTGATTTCGTTTTAATTCTCTTTTTGCTAAGAACTTACCCTTGTATGCATTACTTGGTTGTTTTTAACTTATATGACTGAATTCATCTTTTATGTTAACACTTACTGCAGCAAAGCTATAACCATGTTTGAAAATGATGAGCGGTTCAGTGCTGTTGACCGGCCTAGAGATCGTGAAGATCTGTTTGAGAATTACTTGGTCGAACTTCAGAAGAAGGTTTCATTTTATTGGTTTAGATGTTTGCATATGCTAGATGTTTTCATTTTCAATTCTTGTGTTTTAGAATTATGGTGACATTTTTTCTGTTATATTTGGGTTGACTGAGAGACATGTAATTCATTTACGGAGTCTGTTTTCTTGTAAATAATAGTATTTTGTAATTGTGGCATCATATATTTTATGTATTCTCTTTTTGTATTGATTCTTAAATTATGTTGTTGTTTTGTTCTTTCCAGTCGTGCTGAAGATCTTCTGGTATGGGATAATTTGATTATGTCAGTTTATTTTTATAGTTATGCAATTTTTTATGTAAAATCTGAATTGCCATCTAATTATTCTTGAAGTAGGTTTTGTAATGTTTGTGTTGAAAATTGCAAGTCTAGAATTATGTCTGTCACCTTGTTTTTAACCTCTTTAGATTTAGCTAGTGATTTTAACTGACCATGGCTCACTCTTTCAATCTTTCCCAAAATTTTCATCAGTTTTTTTTTTTTTTTTCGCAGTGTTTTTTCTCTGTTTCTTTTGTACTTTTTCAAAGGTGTTACTCGAGGTGGCTTATGGCTAGCATCATTTTATATTTGTGAGCATCTGTAATGTGAGCACTTCTTACATATACTTGCATTTAGGGATGTAGATAAGTTGAGCTGAGCTTGAGTCACATTTAGATTGAGCTTGATTAATTAATCAATTGGAGCTCGAGATTGAGCTCAATTTATGAGTTTGTGGCTGCTCATGAATAGGGATATTATTTTTTATAAAAGAGGACAAATAATTGAATTTAAGTGTTTATTATGATAAAATATTAAATATAATGTAAAAAGAGTTTATAAATAATAAGAAATCACTTGAAAGGTAAAATATAATTTCTAATAACATTTAATAATTTTGTGCTTAAATTTTTGAATTTTAATATATTTTATACCAATTTTTATCGAACAAGTTAACCTGCGAGGTAAAGAGTTGGTTTGGAGCTAGCTCAACCTTAGCTCATTAGTTCATTTAGGTATTCTTGTGAGTCATTTATCATGTCGTGCTCAAACTGGTTCACTTGTCAGTTTCACTCAATTTTATTCTTACTTGCATTGGATTGATCTGCTAGCATAGCATATCACTTGTGCTTAAGTGGGTCTCCCTGTATCCTCAATATAATGATTTTATGTTGATGCTTCTGTAAACTTTCTATTTACTAATTTAACTTTGTTTTTACTATTACATTAAGATTCATGTGTTTCTACCCAACTAATAATTCTATTGTCTTGTCGTTCCTATGTCAATGGAGACAAAGGATTCATGTAGCTGATCCCACTTAGTGGGATAAAGGCTTGTTGTTGTTGTTGTCGTTCCTATACTTAGGGTAAATATCATCCCAAGAATTTATGCATACTTCTCCTCAGCCTTCAAAGGCTTAAAATAGTTCTTCGAAAGCATTTAATCTTATTCAGAGCATTTTTAACTGCTGATTCTAATATGTTGTATTAAAATTCCCACAATTTCATGCATACTTTTCCTTATCCTTTAGAGGGTTAACATAGTTCTTCTGAAGCATTTAATCTTATTCAGAGCAGTGGTAACTGCTGAATCTATTATGTTGCATTAATTTTTCATTTTTTTTTCTGCTACATATTATTCATATGCTGTAACTTCTAATTTGATGGTTTTGCTGTTATGCTATGATACAGGAAAGGGCAAAGGCAGTTGAGGATCATAAACGTAATATAATTGAATATAGAGCTTTTCTGGAATCTTGTGACTTTATCAAGGTTTTGTGATAAACTTTACTTGTTTTGTTGATAAACATGGTAACGTTAGATAATTCTTTACCTTTTTTTACTGTATACTCAGGCGACTACCCAATGGAGGAAGGTGCAGGATCGTTTGGAGGATGATGAAAGATGTTCTCGGCTAGAAAAAATTGATCGTCTTGAGATTTTTCAGGTGAATTACTCTCACCTTATTTGCCAGCTTTTTGGGTTCTTAATATTTGGTGTTTGTTTGCAGGAGTACATTCAAGATCTAGAGAAGGAAGAAGAAGAGCAAAAGAAGATACAGAGGGTTCTTTAGATATCTTATCACTATAATTTATAAGCTTTTTTTAATGAAATAACTAATCTTAAAATAATAATTGCAGGAGCAATTACGACGACAAGAGCGAAAAAACCGTGATGCATTTCGTAAGTTGATGGAAGGTGACATTGCTGCTGGCATTCTTACAGCTAAGACACACTGGCGTGATTATTGTATGAAGGTATTTTTGTTTATTGAGTTTTATTATGGATATTTTAGGCTGTTTATTATTTTGTTTTAATGCCTTTTTGTATTAAGGTCAAGGATTCTGCATCCTATATGGCAGTAGCATCAAATACATCTGGTTCAACGCCTAAAGATCTATTTGAAGATGTTGCCGAGGAACTTGAGAAACAGGTAATATATTGCGTTTTGCTAGGCAACTTTAGTGCTTTTTCTTTTTTCTTAAAGGGAATCGACTGTGCACAAGGCTTCCACCAATTTATTGCTGTGTGGTTCAAAGTGCAGAACTTAAATCTGCATAATGGATACAATCTGCTTCTATGAGGTCACTGTGGATACAATCTAATTATTGTTTGGTTTAACATATTATCCTAAAATTTTGATAATTTTAAAATTTAAATAGGATTATTTTCATTATGACTATAGTGCGTATTTTTAGGAATGCAAGATTTTTTTCATTTTATTATTCTTAGATGTTCCATTAAAAAGATTAACAAGAATTATTTATACGGGAAGATGGATTCTTAATGACACTTATTGGGTTAAGTCGTGAAGTGTTCCCTAGTTGAAAGATCAAATACGATGTGTGATAATGTGCTTTGTCTTGGACATGGATTTCTTTTTAGACGTTGCAAGGTGCATTATGATATTCTACAACAAAATATGTTGCAGACATATGATATGAGTTTTTTTAATGCTGTGCTTTCATTAAAGTTTGTAAACTATAAACGTGAAGGTATGCCAAGATGGATCTTTAATCAAATTTTAACATATTTCTCAATTTTTTTTTTTGTATTAAGTGTTTCTTTTGTCTCATTGTTTGACTTTAACATGACTAACGAGTAGGTATATTTGATAATTTAATACTGAAATCGTTCATACTGAGTTTTATTTGAACATGTCTTGAGTTTAAGGATTATTCATTGCTTATGTTAGCAGGCTTCAAGCTTAATTCGTGCATTTGTTGAACTTAAGTACAGCTTTGTTTGAGTTTAGTTGAGCTTGACTACAAAATTAATTTGGTATCCTTAGTAAATCAAATTCATATTTTTCATAGATGTTGGCTTAATTAATTTGGTTTGCTTTCTATTAATATACTCACTGAAAATATCACTAACTTCATTCAAAATTATTAGGTGATTCATTAGAAGTCTGTTAGTGGAAAAATATATAGTTGTTTATTGACCTATTCGTTAAACAAGAAACAAACATTTTGGTTTGATAAGTAAGCTGGCTTCAATTGAGCCCGTTTATCAATTTATTGAGCTTCATAGATTATGTAGTTTGTCGAAATAGCTATGTATATGTCACTAAACCTGCCATGTTCAAACTAGTATCAAACCATTCATTGTCAACATTAAGTGACATAACCCCCACTAAAAATGGGCACAATGTTTATGGAAATAGAAAATCATGATAATCTTGTTAAACCAAGGCATGGTAGGCATATAGGTTCCATGTTCAGTTGGGTACTCTAGAATTGCAATTTAATTGTTGTGACTTGCAAGTAGTGATGTATTTTGTCTTAGGGCCTATTTAGGATCGAATTTATATTGTGTTTATATTTTTAATTTTTATGTTATTTTAAATTTTTTTGTTTAGTCTGTTGTTTAAGTGATTTTTATTTTCAAAAATAAATCACATTATTTTAAAAAATGTTCAAAGCATCTTTTAGTTATTTTGAGTATTTTTAAAAATAACCATTACTAGCGGTCACCTGTCGCCGCTAAGTACTGCTCAATTCAAGCTGTTGTTGCTGTTGCTATGGCTGCAGGTGATAGCCCTCCACCACTTATTAAGATACCAAGCATATTTTATTTTGAAATTAAAATAAAGTAATAAAATAGATATAAAATTAGTGATTGATTATAGTGCATATATCAAATTTTGAGTCGATGTTGTACTTCACCCAGATATGTCCGTCACTGAGTGCCATGTATTAAATTCTTACTGTTTTCACAATTATTTATATTTTTACTCTAATAACTTGAGGTTTATTTCTTTTTCTCTCATGCGGTTTTTAGGCTGTGCTGGGAATTTTAAAAAGGTTTCAACCAAAGTGAATTAACTGCCTCTCACTTCTCTTTTGGTATATTGACAGTTTCATGATGACAAGGCACTAATCAAAGAGGCTATGAAGGCGGGAAAAGTATCCTTTTAACAGCCATTTTTAAATTTTTTTGGTTTGGGTTGGGTTAGGCTATAATGGCAATAACCTTTTAATTATGCAGATTACTTTGACATCCGCATGGACTTTTGATAAGCTGAAGGCTTCAATATCCGAGAACGATACATTGAAAGGATTATCTGAGATAAACTTAAAGGTTACTTTGCATTCCTTGCCTCTCTTTCTTATCGTTTTGCATGCAATTTACTTTGTTTCTCTTATGTCCGTGTTATGTTTGAAACATGCCCTTGTATTCTTGCTAGGATGATTTTTACATCATTATCATTTGTCACAATTCTGTGATGGATTTTTTATAATACATTTTGTTAGATATATGAACAGGGACATCCAAATTTGAAATAACAATTTGTGGTAACAAAATATGTATTTGGTGAACTAAGGTGGATATTAGCATTAGTATCTAGAAATGGCAAGAAACGACCACCAGTTCACCTGGTTCATTTTTGCTCTCATTGTTTGTGCCTGTCAAATGTGGCGCTTACATTATATGTGATAAATTTAGTGGGCTTAAAGGCAAATGCTGTCGATATAATCGGTAGGAAATAACGGGAAGAATATTCATCATAGTACATAATTATGATTGCATATTTAATAAGTGCTAATTTCTAATTTGTAAAATGTCTGAAATGATATCTCAAGTTAGAGCATATAAATTATGAACATTTGATTTGCTACAAAAATTGGAGAAACTAATTGGTATTGGAGCTTTGTAAAAATATTTCAATTGTTCTTTAATGGAGACATGAGGAATGATGATCTTCTTTGATAAAATTGTTTACTTGATAAATTGAAAATCTTGTTCAATATGTTTTGTTCCCTTGTGTTAAATAAGGGTGCTTTTTATGTAGATCACTGCATAATTATCACACTAATGAACCATGAATTGAGCAGTAGGAAATATTAGATTAAGTTAAATAGGGTTGCTCATAATGTAGATTGCAACTTGATGATCCATAATTTTATAGTATGAATGTGTATAACTTTGTATTTGTTAGGAATGCTAGATTTAGCAAAAATTATTTACTTTTTGCTACTCTGGTGGATAATATCCTTTTAATAACAAAATACAATAACATGAAGTAAATTTATGATCTTCAATGAATTCTTTATAGTCGACATCTGAGTAAGCTTAAAATTTTAAATGGTTATGTTTGTGATAAATTTTTTTTTTTATCTTCAGTCACTTTTTAATATTTTTTAAATTCTTATGGCAACAGTCTTGTTTTTTTTCTTCAGTTTTACATATCCTAACTTTCTGTACAAGTTGTAAAGGAAATATTTTGTTGGATGATGGTCAAATATATTAGCTTATTAATAAAACGACAATTATGTTGAGTATCTTTGATGCTTTCCTTATCATTGAGAGTGTACAAAATATCCATGGGAGAGTGGACAGGTTTACACTTGAGAAGCATAGTTTCCTCAAGTATGTTTATGGCCTATTTTCTTCGGAAAAGTACTCAGTTCGTGGTAAGTAAATACTTGGATGTTTCAAATTTTTCATAACAAATGTCTTTTGAAGATACACTTTTATCATAGTGCTAAAAATAAATTTTCCAATGAGCATATTAATATCAACATAGCTTGGATCAAAGTACTAGAGGATGAATGGTGGATGTTGATTGGGTGTTCAGTTTAGCTACTTTGAAGACCAACTTTAGCAAGGAATTTTTGAAGTTGTTAAGCTAGACACAATGACTTTGTTTTGACTCAAATTGTTTTTTAAAGTTTACATATTTTATTTCCCCTCTCCAATCCCTTGAGTAAAATACCAATGAGATAAACTTCTTTGGATAGTTTTCCATGGCGAGAAATATTGATGACCTTTCGTTATTAGGTTAACTCTTAACGATCACATAGAGAATGAGCCAGACAAAGTTTAGCTAAGCAATCGGGAAAAGGTCTCTATTAGGGTATGGTGAAACATTAATGTATGGGCAATATTGATGAGATGTTAATGTTTACATTTATCTATAATATTTTATTGGTATGATTATGTAAAATATTATTATTATTAACAGAAAAAGATCAAAAAGTAGATTATATATAAGTTATTACTATAATAGATAATTTAAAGAGAAGTGAAAAATTGAAAATTTATTTGTTGATAAAATTATTTAGATATAGCATAGACTTTTGACTTGTGTGAATAATAGATAGAATATTAAATTTAAATGATTTTAGCTTGGGCTTAGAAATATATTGTCACAATCTTCTTTAACTTGTGTGAATGATGTGCAATGTGAGTTTCTATCCTATACTTGATAGGTGGTGTGTAGTGAGTAATCCAGTTGGTTTTGGATTATATAATTTTATGATTAAGTATTTTTCTGTACGCTGATGTTTCCTTCAATCATTTTATACTTTTTCCCTTTTTTTATCCTCTATTGTACTTCTTTGAATTCTTGGTTCTTTATTTTGATCAAATTTATATCTTTGTTTACTTCCACGTGGGTGTTGAGCCTGTTCATTTGTTTCAAGAGGTTGGGAATTTTAAATTAGTTTATTTCATTCTTGAATTGAATCTCTTGTAGGATTTTTACCTTGTTTATTTTTATTTTACATTCCTTGTAGATTTTGTGTTTTCAAGTATTTTAATGCAGCGTAAATTAGGTTAGTGTCAGCTTTTTATAATTGCATATGCGCTTGTACTTATTTTCATGTGAACAATGTGTCATGTTCTTTATAGTATCCTTCCATTTTTTAAAAAAACTACTCTGAATTGCAGTTTTAATTGCATCTTGGTCTTAGTTATTATGTCTCTTTCTAGTGTGGCAGCAAGAGTAATTTTTTCTGAAGAACAGCCTTCATCAGCCTCCTCCATCACAAGTACCCTGCAAACAAAGTGAAAGATCACTTTAGGCACACTCACGCACAGGCATATGGCTTCAATCCACATGCACGTGCATACCCGTAGATGCACACGCATTCTTTCCACACTCTATCACATACCAATTAAACCCTACACGCCCCAGTTTATGTATTAGTTTCTTCTAAAGGTTCAAAATCTTGTCTTCTTTTTTCTGCTGTTGTCTTCCTTTTCTTTCTAATTTAGTCTTCTCTGGCATATAACGTTTATAGATCTTACCCTGTTTTCACTGGTTATGGAACTTCTTGGAATAGTTTTCTTTAATAAATATTCTGTAATTGTTTTGTAATGGTTATAGGACCTACTTATTGTTTGATTCTGAAATGATAACAAAGGCTGTTGATTACAATTTTTAAATAGACTTTAGGTTAATGGAGGGGCAGCATGAATTTGAATCTAATTCTAAAAGATGGAAATATGGAAGATTCATTTCCTTTTTGGGATTTATTTTTGCTTGATTTTCTTCTTTTTTTTACTTAATTGAAGCTCATCTTTGATGAACTATTGGAGCGTCAGAAAGAAAAAGACGAGAAAGAAGCTAAAAAGCGCCAACGTCTTGCAGATAATTTTTCTGACCTGCTTTATTCAATGAAGGTTTGAACTTATGTTTGTTTAGTTATTTGGTCTGCATGAATTTGGAGATACTTGCTAACATAGTTGACCATATTCATAATTTTGTAATTTTAGGATATAAGTGCATCTTCAAAATGGGAGGAATCCAAAGCTCTTTTGAAGAAAGTCAAGACTATAGGTATTTTGTCCAGAACTTATCTTAATTTAATGAATTATTATCACCACAGAGGCATTGTTATAAAGTCTGTTAGGTCTCAGGTTGTTTTTTTAAATCAACTTCTATGCGAGCTTTGGCTTACTCATCTTTCTTAGCCTTTCACGTTAATTCCATCCCTTTTCTTTGTGATGAGTGTGCTTTCTAGTTTGCATATTCCGAGCATGTCAGCTTTTACATAATAATTATTGTACAAGCTGAACCAACTTTGGATTATCTTGACTTTATCTCTGGAGTGCTTGTAGATCTATTGGAGAAGAGAGCTTTGCAAAGGAGATTTTTGAGGATTATGTTTCTCTTTTGCAAGAAAAGGCTAAAGAAAAGGAGCGCAAAAGAGATGAAGAGAAGGTAATCAAGTCATTGCAGTCTTTTTAGATTTGTGCTCTGTACTTATATGGTTTCTTCTAGCTCTCCATGAAACATAAAATTTGTTAAAGCTGTATATGACCTACCTTTTGGGAAGAGAATATCATAATTTTTTGAAATTGTCCTGTTTTCTTGCTAGTGGGTTGATTTCATAGGTCAGCTAACCAGTCTTTCAATAATGGGGGATTAGGTTTTCACTCATTTGATTTATTTAGGGTCTGTTTGGTGTGCTTATTGCTGTTTGTATGATTAGTTGTAGCATTATTATGGGTGCAACAAATTTTGTGAAAGCTATTCATTGGCAGTATAAAATTTTTTCTTGTTGATAAAGCCAGATTAATTTCTTATAGCTAACACTCTCTAGTAGATCTAATTGTAAAAATTAGCTTCCCATCATAGAAATTTTTGAAAACTGAGAAGAAAGTTGTAGCAAATACAACTATAATAGCTTTTTAGAAGGCGAATGGTGAAAATGCTGTTCTAAATGAACCACTGATGCCATGTAAATTGAATCCCTTTATGCTATGACTGAATCACCTTCTAATCTTGCGAGAATGAGGGAGGGAAGGGGTTCTTTAAATTTTAGCCGGCTTGAACTTTCTAATGCGAGATTGCTTTATTTGGGAGAAAAGATGTATTTATGAAATAGTAGATTGATTTGATTCAATCATGATTTTATCTCACTCCAAAAATGAATTTTGCCAGTCTTTCTGTTTTTGCATAAAGTCCATTCTTCTATCATACATTGTGCATTGATAAACAAATATGAATTGTTATATGTCATGCTTTTAACACTATGATTTTACATGTTACTGGTGGCAAGCTATAGCTCATACCATCATTCGCTAATATATTGATCATCAGTTGTTGTTTTGCAAATTGAGGGGCAGGGAGTGGGTCGGAGTTGATTACCTGTCTTGAAATGCCTGGAAACTAGATACTTGTTTCATTGAGAGAAACCACATTTTCTTTAGAGAATATTTTCTCATTACTCCTGTTTATTTTTGCCCCAACTAAAATTTTGACATTGTTCTCTAGACTGTTTCAAGCTTTTCATTTTTAGAACTTACTTCTCTAGATGTATGTGATTAACATGGATACGTAACCAGAGTTTATAAAATATTAAAGGGTACTAAATATGAATTATTGCACTGGCCCATGCATGTATTATATGGATTTAGTTTTGAATTTTGAATGGAACTATGGATTTCTTACCTAACTTTTAAAATATAAAAAAGATTGGTAAAATCCATTAGTGGCACATCAAAACAAGACATGTAAAGGTGTCTTTAACTTATGTACGGGAGTATGACTAAAGTACTTGTATACTTCTGAAGTTTAAGATGCTTTTATTTTTCATCGCACTATGGAATTATGGAGATCAAAATTTTTTTTATTAAACAATTCAGCTGTACTTGTATTATACTGATATAATACACCGTATTGCTAACAGTAATCTAACTAAACACATACTCTACTCATTTAGGCATATTCTGTAGGAAACAATGTTTTTTTAAGATTGAAGCTTATTCCATTAATTAATGCCACCATGTTCACGAGCTGTTCATGTTTTCCATCCCATTGAAGACCTTGGTTGCATTTGCATCCTCCCCTATTGATTCTTAGCTTTTCTTTTTTCCTATAAGATTCAATTTGTTTGAAATCTTTTGTTTTAAAACTTTGGTCAATACAGCACAACTAGCCATATTGCAAATATCTATTCTTTCAAAGAAGAGTTTCAACAGGTGATATTTAACGAGCAGTATCACCTGCTTGAAGATATTATCAGTATTACAAGCTCAACACTTGAGATCATGTAATATTCAGGTGAATTTATGCATCCTATCTCATCCTGTTTGCAGGCTAAAAAAGAGAAGGAAAGAGAAGAAAAGGAAAAAAGGAGGGAGAAAGAGAGAAAGGAAAAAGAGAGAGAACGTGAGAAGGACAGAGTGAAGGAACGATCAAGAAGGGATGATGTAGAAAGTGAAACTGTTGATGCGCCCAGTAACCATGGAATCAAGGATAGGAAACGGGAAAAAGACAAGGATAGGAAGCATAGAAAACATCATCATAATGCAGGAGATGATGTAAGCTCTGAGAAAGATGAGAAAGACGAGTCTAAAAAGTCAAAAAGGCATAGTAGTGATAAGAAGAAATCTAGAAAGGTGATTAATGTCTTGATTATATATGGGCTCTTTCGATTTTCTCTTATTACACTGAAATTTATATTCATTTTTTTGCAGCATGGGTACGGCACTGATTCCGACAGTGAAAGCCGTCATAAGAGACATAAGAAAGATAGAGATGGATCCCGTAGAAATGGTGCCTATGAGGAGCTCGAAGATGGGGAGCTTGGAGAGGATGGAGAAATCCGTTAGGTTTTACCTTACAGACTTCAAATTTTATTCTTATTTGGTACTATCTTTAATGTATAGAGTCATAGCTTAAAGACCTTATTACTTATTTAAGTACTTACCTTATGCAATTTCTCTCATTGATCGAGTTTTCATCTTTTGTACTTTTTTTTATTAAACATCTGTCACCATTTTTTTTTGTAGAATATATTCTCATGATGAATGGTATGAGCATCTGGAAGTTTTTGGTTTTCCCTGTCATATTGTAATCTCATTTATTCGTAAAATTTTATTTATGATGGTGTTTTGTTGGATGAATAAGCACGAGTGTTTGTTTGTCATTTTCTTGTAGCTAACAAGTGTTTATTCATTATGACCAGTCTCTGGGTCTTAACTGTCTTATTTTATTGTTCTAGTTGTGTTAAATTTAATGAGGCATTTCCTTCAGCATTTAGCAGAAGATTCATAAACATATCAGTTAATATTGCTTGATAAGTACGTTGGCTGAAACCATCATTGCATCAAGTCAGGTGAAGCTGTATGAGTTCTCATTTGTTAACTGGAAAGCTTTATAAATTATATTCCGTTCTTTCTAATTACTTATTAATTTGTTTCTTTCTGAAGCTAATTTTACATTTCATAATTTTATTGAATATTAAATTAAAGTTAGATTTTCTTTCTGAACTCATCCCTTGTCATTCCATATAAAAATATTTTGTTGTCTAGCCCAAGTATCATAAATTATTTGTTTATTTATTTAATGGAATATAGGACATGGAAAGACATATATACTTGATTTCACGGAATTTTTTAATTATTTTAACTGATTTCAATTAATTGAAGGTGTTTATGTTCTAGAACCATTGTCTAGTTACCTCATACAACCTATCCCAGCTGTTTGGTGTTGTTTTTATGAATTCTCATTTTTCATTATCCCTTATTAAGTACAACATGACATGTTCAATTTATTTTATGTGCATTTTCTTTAATAATTTTTATTCAAATCATCTCTAATTCTTTTTTTCCTAATCCTTCAGCTGCATTTTTTATTTTCATATCTTATCAATGCATCTTTTAGCTTACTTTGTACATTTTGTGATAGCTTAAGTGTATATTTATTTATTTTATTTCCTAATCTTCAATAGAAGCAACTCTCACCACCATTCTATTATAATCATTTCTTACTACATTCTGATCACATTCATCTTAATATTCTCATTTA
Source organism: Cymbidium sinense (assembly GCA_021442155.1). Classification (NCBI taxonomy): domain Eukaryota; kingdom Viridiplantae; phylum Streptophyta; class Magnoliopsida; order Asparagales; family Orchidaceae; genus Cymbidium; species Cymbidium sinense. The sequence goes on along the minus strand of CM038214.1, from coordinate 264,894,495 downwards.
ACATTTAATTTTTCTATCAATGCCTTCTTATCACTTATTTTGTATAGTTGTCTTAACTAGAGTTATATGAAATTTATCTTTGATTTTTAATGATATTTTCATATCACAGTTTTTTTTAATGCAAATATCTAATTTAACCATCCAATCCTACTTTTAGAACTTATTATTTTATTTTTGTACCTTTATTCTTCTCTATAATTGATATGAAGAAATTAAAACTTATCATGATTGGGTGTTACATTATCATCTAATATTACATGTTATATCTGCAGTCTTTAGTCAAGTTGTCTTATGCCCTTTTTTTCTAATAGTTCTTTATTTTTTCAGCCTTTAGTTTATTTCTATAGAATCTTTATCAGTTTTAGACTTACCATATATCTAGATTCCTCACTGTCAATATCTTTTGCAAGTAATTTTATAACTAATGCAAAAGTTAAATTTGATCTTCGATTTAAATCTATTGTGATAGTCACTCCACAACTAATTCTTATACTAGCCAATAGTTTATACATATAATTGCCACATTTTAGTCTTCCTTAGTGCAAAATAAATTAATTATTGTTGTGCTTGATTATATATACCTTGTTAATTCAAAAGACACATCTTTGACCCATTTTTTTCATTAAATGCTTTAGCACAAAAATCACATTCATAAAGATTTTTTTTACTTGAAACTAAATTGCTTTTTAAAAACTAATGCAATTCTGACTTATGAGTTTGATTGTCTTATAAAATTCATGATAGTGAACATCTCCCTTTTTTGAATATTGATTCTAAAATGCTATTTCTCCAACTAATGCATCATTGTCTTCAAAACCCTAATATAGAAATTAGTTTATCGAAATATACGTAAATTATTTATAACTCTACTGATCTCATTTGGCACCTCATATAGACTCAAAGTCTTACCATTCTGCATCTTCTTTAGAGGCTCATAGTTAGCCCATTTCACTTTTGAATTATTCTTATATTTCATTAATATATTTATTGTGCTCTTCCAAAAAGTTTTCGTCCACAAGCCTCTTATTTAATCTTTTGTCAAAGGTGCATCATTTATTTTTATAATTGTCTTCATTTTCAACTAAGATTTTATTATCATCAGGCACTTTTTTGCATGCACGAGGGTTGGTTGTTGCTCATGTTATGGAAGTTTCTAGATTGTATGATCACAAATTTAAAGGTAATTGTGTTGTGTTAGATATTTGGAGATTTGAGACTATCATTTGTACACTTGTGGACCCTCCATTGTTAATGTCGTATGCCTTATTTTTTTTTTTTAAAACTTTGGTCATTTCTTAGAGTTATCTTATACACACTATACAATTTGAATGTGAGACACCGTTTATTATTTGTGATTTAGAAGTGGTATGACATAGTGATGATCTTAATTTAGAAATATATTTCTTATGAAAGATGAGAATTTTTAAAATTTCAGTATTGTTATTTATTATAAATATTTGTTGAATAATTCATTATCTCTGGTTTTCTTCTAAAGTCCTATGAGTCGATGACAATTAAAGGTCGGGAAATATCCTTGCCCATTAGAAATCTCTACTTGGCAAGATGGCTTTGATAATTGATAGTTAGAGAATTTTATACACTTTGTGTGATAAGAAGGTTGTAGCAACAATTGGGCTTGGTTGTTGGTTTCTCCCTTGGATGTCTATCATGGTAGCGCATTGATATCGCCCTTGAATCGGTGGGTCTTGATTGATTTAGTAAGCTTTTTTGTTATTTTTATTTGTGGTTACTGTTATAATATTTTTTTTTCTAGCTTGGATGGAATTTATTTTTTTTCTTATTTTTATGTATCGTAAAACCCTTTAAATAGTGCCATCTTTTGGCCAATTAAACACGATGGAGTATTCTTTAATTTTTCTCCTTTATTTCTCTTGTACTATTTTCTTTTTAATATGGTGTCAAAGAGCTGGATTTGGTCTAAGTTATGAGCTGCTGTTATAAGAGGCCCTAGTTTACTGAAGGAGAGAAGCAGTAAAAATAGGATTTAAGCCACCCTACCAAGTCATAACTTCATTCCAAAACTCTCTGAAGAATAATAAGCCTTACAATTTACTTTTTACAAATAAAAATGGGAATAATTTTTTTCAATGGTCTCACTTGGTACAAATGGTGATCTGAGGAAGAGGTAAAATAGGATACCTAAATGGTATCATTTGTCAACTCGAAATGGGTGACCTTCTCCATAATGGGACACTAGAAATGATATGTAATGTTTTTTCTAGTCAATTTTATGGTAGAATATATTTGACCGACAACACTGTACATGTGGTTTTGGAGATAGTTAGCGTGGCATATTTTGATCTTGAAAATTCTATTAAATTGTGTGAATTACGTGACTATGCTTATGACCTCAACTAAGAGGCATGAGCTATTAAATATTTCACCACACAAATATTTGGCAAGAATTGGATATCTTCAAACTGAACAATTGATAAGGCACTTATTGGCAAAACTAGAGCTTATGACTTTCTTGTTGGTCTCAATAATGATCATTGTAGAATCTTTGGGTTTTGTCCACTTATTAAAATAGTATTTGCTGAGCTTCAAAGAGAGAAGGCATATAGAGAATTATGTTTGGTGGTACTAGGAATAATCATTAACTAAATAATTTACTCTTGCCATTCTCCATACGGGAAAAAAAATCTTGTACTTGCCTCGAGGCATGGAGAAAAATGTAATCTTTGGTGTGATTCTGAATTAGTGAGGGTTTTATGTGAAGGCAACTACTTAGATCAATTGTAGGAACTTATACAAGACACCCATACTTACTGAACTAAAAGTAAGGAAGAGGAGATGAAGATCAAAGAAAATTTGGAAAACTTGTCCTTGAACAAAGAGCAATTGAAATTCCTATACAAAGTAGATGTTTCCTTTTAAGAAAATGGCCAATTGTTCCCTTCTAGCTAGGGGTGTCAATTCAGGTCGGCGGGTCGGGTTCGAGTCTGACTCAAAATTGATTCGACACTAATAGGCTCAACCCGAACTCGACACGTTTATTAAGCGGGTCAAAAATTCAACCCGAACCCGACCCGCCTTTAACTCGATTTACCTAAACACCCAAATGATTTATTTATACATGCATTAGGTCAAAATCATATCAAAATTGAGTCAAAGTAGGGTTCCCAGGTAAAAAATTGGCTCAATTTTGAAGTTTGTGGATAAAAAATAAGTCAGCCTAATTGACGGGTCAAAATGGGATCAATTTTGGGTTAGCGGGTCAACCTGAACCTGACCCAAATAATTAAACGTGTCATTTTCTTTGACCTGAACCTAATCTGAAAATTATTCGGGTCAACCTAAACTTGGATTTTCGAGTCGAGTTGTCGCTGTCGGGCCAATTTTTGACACATCTACTTTTAGCCCAGAAAGATTTTTTCTTGTACTCTTAATTGTGCCATGGCTGAGAATCTTGGATCATTGACTTGAAAACTTCATGTCACATGACAAGTTGCGCTCACATATATTACTTGCAATCTCTTATTTCAAGTCAATATTTCTAATGGTTTTAATTTTTTGTTGGTAGGATATGGGCCATTGGAATTAACTTAGAACTTTGTCCAAATTTGGTTGTACATATTCAAAATTCTCTTGCAATCTTTATAATGAGAGATCACAACTATAAAATTACATTCTCATCCAAATCTTGTGAATTTAGGACAAAAATATTGAGAAAGAGGATTGGTAGTGCTAGCAAGGTTAGAAGTTTGTTCTATTTTGATGAAAATTCAAAAGAGAGTAGTCATGCTCTTACTATCAACAATGATTTATCCTTTTTTGAAAGTATGTATTAAATTATGTTTTGGCATTATAAGCTGAGTCATGTAAGGTTTTCATATCTAAGAAATTTATTTCCTTCATTGTTTCGTAATAAAGATATTTTTTATTGTGAAATTATCAATTAGTCAAACATAGAAGATCTACTTTTAAAGCTATATATTACAAGGTCACCTAACTATTTTTGCTGCACATAGTGATCTACATTTTTTGAAAATTTGTTGTTGAACAGACCTGCAAATATCTTTACAATATTATTAAAACCCTATATTTTGTGGAAATCTGAATTCTTCACAATGATAGGGGTATGGAATATTCTTATCGCATCTTGTAAGCTATCTTATGAAGAATGGTATTATTCATCAAAATTCTTGTCTTAATGCACATCAACAAAATATTACAAATAGATAGAAAAATTGACATCTATTTGAGGTGCTTAAATACATCATGTTCACTACCGCTACTACCACAACAACAAGAATAAACTTTTATCCCACTACGTGGGATCGACTACATAAATCTTTTTCTCTAATGTGTCCTATTAAGTGTCATTATTCTCATTTAATCTTAATAAATTAAGGTCATTTTATATGTTTCTTAATTACCAAGTTGTTTTAGGTCTATCTCTACCTTTCTTAACATAGGTTGATTTTAATACATCTATTCTCGTAATTTGGTCATCGGAATGCTATCATTTTATGTGACCAAAACTTCTATAAGGCGGTTCCTAAGCATTATTAATCTCCTAAGCATTTCTACACTTATATTGGAATATCATTAGGTTCTATTATTTTTTCACATTTTATTTTCTTTTAAGCCTCTCTATCTTCGATTTTACTAATACAATGATAAAAATAAAAAATTTATATTAATTTAGGGTACTAGAGTCGTTAAAGTCAATCGTTCTATGACCATGCTCAACAAACTATATAATTTAAAATCATAATCAATAAATGATTGCTCTATGCTAGTCCTCATATGTCATTACTGCTTTCATTTTATGATTTTGTTATACCTCAGTGTGTGCATCTGTACAAGAATAACTTAGGTAAATGGAGTTGAGACAACGCCTGGTATTTTGTTTTCTTCTAACCTACCTGCTGAATTGTTTGATCTAATAGTTTCAAGTGAAATTCAATTCATAATTACATAGTATTCTGTTTACTATTACTGATGGAATGCTTAGCACTGCTTAAGAGACATTTATGGAGAAAATCTAATTGCCAGATACACGTTCAAATTTTGGAAACAATTGTACGGATTTTTATCATAGACAAGTTCAGATTTTGTATTTTGAACTCAGAAACTTGGTCCATGATATTTAATGTAATTGATAGTTCATATCTTATAATGGAAAATGTTATATTGTTTCTTTTTGAAAATTTTGTCAAATGATCTGGTTGTCCGAAACTCCCACTTGTTTTGCAGTGCAAGTTGCAACTCGGTGTTTATTACTCGGCAATCATACCTTCATCATGATGAATGGGTAAGCTGATAATTTTTTTTACCTTTGTAGCTTAAAACCTGTCTCTCCTGAAATTGAATTAGTTGTTTAAATTTTATGCAAATAAGTTATTGCTTTAATTATACATGGTTTTCATTATTGACATGGAACATCAGCTAGAATTGTAATCCTAAGAATGTACCATACTGATTGAAAATGGAAACATGATTATATAATGTATGAAACCTCTAAACAGTAGCCAAGTTATATGCTTAGAATGTCATGCTAACTTGTTCAGGCAATTTTTTTTTAAAGCTTGCTTATATTTTTGAATATATTTGATTCACATGCTGGTGTGGTGATCACTAGCAATCTTAAGAAGTCTGCATGTATGTGCTTTTATTTGCCACCTTGAAGTTCATAGGATGGCATTTATTATGATGAAGGTGGGATTTGAATTTTAGTTCTTGGCAATAAATTTTAAGCCCCTTGTCAACTGAACTAATTGGCACCAACACATTTATGTTCTTGATCATTGTCATCTTCACAAAATTTGGATGTAGGTTATCAAGCATCTACTTTAAAGATGGAAATTTTTTCATAGTAAACCAATGGCTAGTTTGCATATCATGAGGCTTTAACTCAGGAAAGGGAAGAGTAATATCAAAAGCACTGTCTGCTGAGTTTTGTTACAAACAGCATTATTAATGGTAAATGTTTTGAAGCTCTTGTTGGTAGAATTTGTCAATAAAGATTAGTATTGCAGGTTAAAGCCTATTTTAAAGGCATTATTATTTGATTTTGAATTCGGTTCATTCAAAATGTTCCATTCGCTTGTATATCTTTTCTCGGCTTTATCATTCACGCTATCCTATAACAAGTAAACAGTAGGGGGAAACTAAGTGCATAGTGTGTATTGATCTTAATTTCTTATTCCATTGATAATGACAATGTATTCTGTTTATAGATGATACATAGCCCATAAGAGGACCAATCATTGAATATGCAAAACATTCTTCAATTTTTTATGGAAAAAATGATTAGAAAATAAATGAAATCATATTCCAAATTAGCCAAGGGGTTGGTGCTTCCTCACGTGGACAGCTGGACAGTAGAGAAGCTATACAGAGAGCTGGACAAGAAATTGGAATTTGCAAGGGGAATTGCAATATAGTGAAGGTTTCTAGACTAGGACCTAAGAATCAGCACCAACATTTAATCACGTTTAATTGCAGTTTCTGCCACTTGGTTTTTTTTTTTCTAGATTCTGGGGTACCATGTTACCTGCTAAATTTGTGCAAGATAGTTGTCCACATCCTGTAATTCCACTGTACCCCTCAAGCTGGCAGTATATAGTGATCACACGAGTTTGGAATTGAGGTTGTCAAATTGTATTTGATTAGCAGCCTTAAGTGAAAATTTCTATCATTTTGAGATTTTGTAGCAGTGTAAATCACTTTGTTAATCTCCTAATTGATTTTTTTTCTTGTATGAAGTTTCTATTAATCCTGATATTTTCAGTCTTATGTGATGGAGATAATCTTTGACAATATTGATTGTAGTTTGTTTGTCACACATCATCATTATTAGTTCTTTAATATGAATTTTTTGGACTCCTATAAGTTTTTTGAGTCTCATTTCTTTAATTTAGCTTCAACGAGGCATCTACCAACTAACATCTCCTTTTATTTCTCCAAGTGACTAGATCTTCCCATGTAAATGGGCAATAGCTTTATGTGGATTTACAAATATTTTAATCTCTTGTTCTTTCTTGAAGAGTGAACTATTAAAATTAAACTTTATAAATCTTCTTCAATAACAACTTTTTCGGTGTCTTATCTACAATGACAACTCAAATTCAAGGTGGGTTATAATCTTGTCTTTTTTTACATTTTAAACAAATCTATCTCTACTCTCTCTGGGTCATTGGATGGTCGACGCTTTATGTGGCCAAACCATCTATAAGGCTACTCTCTCAAATCTTATCACCTGCAGTCCAACTTTTTTTCGAATACTCATTTCACATTTTATCTCAAGAGTAAAGCCACTCATCCACCGAGCATCCTCATCTCGTAACACTTAACTTAGTCTTATGCTTCTCTTTTATTGGCCACAACATTAAGTCTTGCAGGTTTTACCATCTTATAAAATTTTCCTTAAGTTTAAGTGAAATTTTTCTATCACACATGCGATGCATTCCTCCACTTCAACCATCCAACTTGAATTCTACTAATAACATCTCCATCTATTTCACCATCATTTTGATCAATAGAGCCTAAATATTTGAATCGCTCACTCTTATTAATGACTTGTTCACCTAATGTCACAACACTACCATTAGAACTTCTACAACAATAATGATTGAAAAAAATGTCAGGTCTAGTTGGGGAAGAGTAGATTAGCTTTCTAGTCAAATTTTGTTACCTTGTCTACTTGTTAAATCATAAGTTTGGACCCAATTATATTGATATCTTTTATTGAGGTATTAACAGACTTGCATCCTTTCATATCGATTTTCTTTAGTAAGTATGAAGTATACTTTTGTTGAGAGACATGTACCTTTAAGATCTTTAATTTCAAAGTTTTTTGTATTTTTATGTCTGCTAATCATGACCTCGTTGTTACTTTTAAGGTGACTTCATCAGCATTGATAATGAGGATCATGATTTAATTCTTTGATGATTTCTTAATAAATAAAGTGTGATTGACCTTGTCTTTAAGAGTACCCACACCTTTTAGTTGTTGTAATGAATCTATTGAATGAATTTCTTAGTGATTGCCTCATATAAATTTTTTTTTTTTCAGTTTGTGGATTTTATTTTGATTCTAGTTGGTATGAAAACTAGGTTTATAGTCTTATGGGCTTTATCCTTAATGTCACCATTTAGAAATGCATTTTTTATATGTAGCTTATCAAAAGGTCCAACTTCTATCAACATCAACAAAGATTATAACTCAGATTGATTTAATTTTAATGATTGTTGCAAATGTGTTTTGATAATCAATCTTTTATATTTTGAGAACCTTATACTTTTCAATGCTCCCATCAACTTTGTATTTAGGAGATGATTGAGTGTATTTTGAATTCATGTGCCTTTTAAATTTGATGTAAAGTCAGTGCATTTGGAATATATTGAATTGTTTGATTGGTTATAAAATAAGTTTTGGAAATCATCAGTTTGTATTTAGTTGGAAGTAATATAACCTTCACATACTTGAATGGGTTGTGCTAGGCGACAACACACAACCACTTTCTCGATGTTGCAGGACATGAATTTTGGTTGATGTTCATTGGAGCTAGAGATCTTTGGAGAGGACGTACACTTTGTAGGGAGTGTTCACGTGAGGATTGTGAGTGGGAATATGTCACATGAGAACGTTGAGCAGTGACTGGTTGCTTCTTGAGGAGAGATGGATTTGCAAAAAAATGATGTGGATGCGATAGGTCGCTTCGAGGGGTGTTGTAGGGAGAGGTTACTATGGTGGTGGGTGTTCCTCGATGTTTTTCAAATTCGCTCAACATGGGAGAACTTGGAATGCTTCAAAATAACTGACAGGAGTTTTGAATTCCTCAAAATTTACTTCTAAATAAATACAAAAAAATTTAAAACCCTTACATTTGAAATACACTGCTTAAAATCTCTCAAACCAAACAACCTCTTGATATTTAAAATCAATTTGCTTCCAATCTACTACTTTTCAACCGGAAGGGTTGAGAGCTTTCACGTGTCATTATTTTCCAGTGATTGCATTTTGTCATTGAAGACAGCTATTTATTCAAGTTTTTTTATTAAATGCTTGATTGTAATTTTTTCTTGGAAGACATCTCTTCATTCAAGTTCTTTTAATGCATCATAAATATTATTGGGAATATTTGTGTTACTAAACATTTTTATGAAGATATTGGAACTGAGGATTTATGTTTTGCTAAGATGTATTCTCACTGAGTGGATATTTTGTACAAGTTCTTGTAACCTTCCTAGGGACAATTCAGATGTTAAAATTATAATAGCAACTTGTGGAGGATATTTGAGGATTTGGTCAAATACATGGTTTTGCTCCGAGGTGGTTCTTTATCTTATTTGTTAGTTGACTGTTACAGATTTCTGTATCAAGCTTGTTGTATGTTGTCTTACGAGTTTTCAATGTGGTTAGGGGAGTGAGATTTAGACAATTAGAGAGGCATGTAGGCCCTGTTAGAATAGGTTATATATCCTATTTAACAGTTATATTCATTAAGAGAGTTGGAATTCTATCATTGAAAGTGCGTTTTGGAAAAAAATGTTGTTTTTTCAAAAATAATTTTATGCCTATGTGTTGTAGAATTTTTTCTTTGGACAGTAGGCCCTTGTTGAATAGGTGAATAACCAATAAAGATACCAATAAAGATACATTTAATGGCTTTTTGGTAAGATCTACTGTTTTTATGAGATGGAATGTGAACAATGCAGAAGCATCATTGACTTTGAAGAGAATGATGGAGATTAATATAGATGTGGGCAGGTTTTGGTGATGATTTAGCGATGGGTTTTGAATTTTATTATTTTTGATGGCATATGTTAATAAGATATGCAACATTAAGGATAATCTCACCTTATAAATGTTTTGAAACATTATTGATAATGATTAAAATAGATTTAAAAACTTTCAAAATATGCCTATTGTTTATTCAATCACATTTTATTGAGAGAGAGATGCAAGAGCTGTTGTTAGTTATTGAGACTTTAATATGTGTTCTAATCTAGGTCTGTATGCAATGATGTAAGTTTTCTGAAAATGTGACTAGTAGTAGATTTTTCTTTCATTAAGAAAATCCAAATAATTTTGATGTGATTATCAATAATTGAAATGAACCATCTAGCCTTAGAGATATTGGTACTCTGGATGATTCATAAATGTCATTATGAATGACATCAAACAATTGAGAGGTTATAATGGTGGCTTGTTTGTATTTTTAGTGTGCTCTGATGGTTGTGCTTTTCATGCTGGAATATCTCTGTTTTTATTGATAAAGTAGGATGGAGATAACTTTTTGACACACAATTATGGGATGATTAAGATGAAGCTATCATAACATAATTGTTCTCTTTTTAGAATAAGATATATATTCAAGATATTTTATTAGTAATTTATAATTTTTTGACATTATGGACTTGAGTCTAACTGTTTTTTCCAGCATTGTCAATCATCCTTGTCAAGACTGCAACATAGAATTTATAATAATTTGTGAAAATTTTGGGTTACACAATTTATATTTTTGGTAATGTTGATATATAAAATGATGCATGAAAATTTGGGGATCAATATGACTGAATTTAGAATCATGGAGCTACGTTCCAATTCCTATTACTTGAGACAGATTCATTAGCAGTTTTTATCATTAAGTTCTTTTATGAAAATAAAGAGATATCCCTTGTCATGTGGTCATATGCATTCGATTCTACAATCCAAGATTAAGAATTCTCATTTTTTTTGATCAAATGCATTTATGGCCATAACTTTTTGAGTCACTGATCCGGTGCTAATTTTATGAGCATCTGGATTTATTTTGAGGTTGTTGATCTTCTTTTGTAGTATATTAGTATGCTCTTGATTTAATAATGGATATGGTATTGGTTCTTTAGGATAGCTATTAGATGCAGAGAATCACAACTTTATTTTGTAGAATTTTCAATCAGCATGTTTCCCATCAAGTTTGCAGCATGTTCAGACTTGTAATAGCGATCCACAAATGTCTTTTTGTTCTTCTAGCCTGTCGTTGGAGGTAATCTTATCTTGAGAAGTGCCAATCTTTCAAAGCTTAGCTGGAGTTTCTTGATTCCCCATCACGATCTTATTTTATTATTATTATTTTTTATTTTCAGACCTTAAAGAATAATTTCTCTATAGATGTAACGATTTTCATCCCAAATATGCTACCTCAAATTTCATCAAGATACAACTTTTTGATTCTTTGTTGCATCTTCTAAACTTTTCATGTCTAGCATTTGAAAAACATCTAGTTGTCGCCAATATCGGGTGAGAATATTGTAGTATTTAGTATCAATTTTTACATTGTTGAAGATCATGGAGAGCATCTTTGATTTTTAAATTAGTTCATTTAGATTATCATAGTACATTTCTTTTGCGACATCTCAGATTTCTTGATCAATGCCATCAATCATGGAATTTTTTTGAGTTTATTTCCATAGTTTTGATTACCCAATATATTAAAATATAGTTTTATATCTTCATCTTCTGAATTTTGGATCCTCCTTTTGAATCTGAATAACAACACCAATGAGGTTATCATTTTTTTTCATCACTTATGAAAATAAAAACTTATTGTGATCATTGGAGGTTGTTTTACCTGTTCAGTTTGTGGATGTATTTGAGAAGCTTTATTGATTGTCGAAGTTGCAATGAAGACGTGACTAAGGCTGGATTTGGTGTCTGATCTATTATGAAATCTCATTCCATGTTTAACTATCATCACTTTAGGAGGAGAGAATCATGATGACTATATGAACATATGATGGCATTCTTTGATACCATACTGAAAAATACCTGAGAAAATGATTTAATTTACTTATTCTAATGAGCAATCCAAAGTGCACTATTTCTGGAGGATGTCTATAGCCAAATGGAGTGCCAAGGGATGACCAGACAAGAGAGGTGAAGAGAAAGGAAAATAAGTACAAATACTGCGAGGTAAATACATAATATTTTTCTTTTTTTCCTATGGAAATAAATTAGTAGAAAAATTGGGAAACAAATTATCTTCATCTCTGTTGTTCGCCTCTTGGATTTCTTGATGCCTTCTAAACTAGTGTATTGCAACGTGTCCGCAGCCTGAATTTCCATAGTTCTAGTATTGTTTTTTTACTCTTTATTTTGTGGTGATGATGAACCACCTTAGTTTAGTCTCAATGTGGTACTGAAAGTGCAACTATGGTTGTTATAGGCAAAGCATGATTGTGCAAAAGTGCAGGGTGATTGAAGTCAAAGTAGTCATATTTGAAAATATCTCTATGAACAATAAATATAATTAAGTGTTTTTTATCTTTTACAAAAATTATATGTTATTTGGTCTTTAATTCTTTCTTCCTCATTATATAAATTTTTTTTTGGTGCCATCATGGAGGTAAGGGAGTCAATTTTATCAACCAATGCAAATTCATGCTTTTGCTACTGTGTAGCTCAATAATTACTATTAGAGCTAGTTTTGAGGTTCAATTGAAAATTGAGAGAAGCCTTTGAGGATGGAAAAACATGTTTTAATGTTACTAGAAATGAGCATTGAGAAGCCATTTGCTCCTTCGATCTTATGCCTCAGAACCTTCTAATTCTGTTCAAATAGGGAAAAAAGCAACTGTGAAAGCCTCACTTTGTAATATCCCGTTTTCTGTTTCTTTTATCCTTTTTTTTTACCTCACTGGCAGGTCATCGATTCCCACAAGTTCCCCAAAAGAACAAATGATTTCGTCTCCCTTCGTATTCTCCAGTAGTTCAATGTTGGACATTGTTAGTTGTGCTCTTTGTTCCAGTCATCTTATTTCTCTGCTGGTACCTGCTGTTTATGTGGGTTCTGTAACACCAAAGCAGTGGAATGATCGTCGCTGTGGCCTGTTCATCATAGAAATGTTTGTTGTTGATCCGATGTGATTGCATGTTACTTGTAAGCATGGAGATGTGTGCAAGTTGAGGAGAATAGGGTTCTTATTTTGTAATCCTATCATATTTATAAGTTTCCAAAATGATAAAAGAAATTATAATCCTAAAATTATCTCGATTTGCTTGTTCAATCCTGTGGATACCTTGCCAATGAAACTTATCCTCGTGCGCTCTGTAGCCTTGCGTGCTTGTAGTTCCTTGGACTCCTCAATCCACTCGAGTAGGGCCTTTTACTGAAGATGACACTAGTATTAGTGAAAGTTTGGGACTATTCACACCTGCAATAACTTCAATATGCACAAACATCTGCATTAAAATTTTCTGTTGAGGATTATATTATCCTGTTTTCACAGTTCTTTGTTATGGTATATATTGTCTTTATCTTGTGATGATGATACTGCCTCGTTTATGTTAAGAAATCCTTAACTTGACTTGATTATAAAGTCAGTATGATCTATATCTGTTGTTTGATAGAAATTGGAATTCAAATTCACGTTTTTAGCATCTGAACTTTGCTCTGACATCAATTTGCTTCGTAAAGTATTGAGCTTAATCTCCTCATTATGATGATGACTAAACGATTAATTCTCAACAACTAATAATGCCTTACACAGGACAAGTTGTTTTTAAACTCCATGTTCTAATAAATTAAGTGTGATCACTGTTACTAAATAAATTGTTAGTTGAAGTAAGCTTGATTAGTGTTACTACAATCAATATTTAGCGTTTAAGTTCCAAATGAATGAAAATTTATATATAGGGGTAAGTCTTAATTGATGGCCGGCTTGTTCAAGAATGGTTTTTGATGCTATACATCACATTGAGAAAGACACCGGAATCGATCTTTGTACTTGGGAAGGTGCCCCCATTTGATTTGATGATGCTAAATATGTCAGACTCTCTTCACCATCCCATTTCTCCTGTCCTGTGGTCAGTATTCGGATAGGAGAAGTGAGGGGGAACCTGCTTCAGCTCATTAGGAATAGAGGTGTAAACGAGCTGAAGAACTTTCTTTATTTTGGTTCGTTTGAAATTTGTTTTTTGTGTTCTCGCTTTATATCGAAAGCTTGTTATGTTAATTAATCGTTTAACTAACGTACGAAAACTGTTGACAATTTTTGAAGAGGATTTGAGCTTTAATCTTTTCATAAGTTTTAATCAGAATCACGCCTTGTATTTATAATATGTAAATGTTTTATGTATATATAATAATAATAATAATAATAATAATATAATATAATATATTTTTTATTTATTTAAATCGAACATCGATTGAACAAATGATCGCTTATATATCGAATAAATATATGTTAGTGTTTAAATTAGTTAACAAACGAAAGCACCAGTGCATTTTTTTTAACGAGTTTTTACAATTTGAAATAATTGCAACAACTTTTTAGTATAATTTCTTTGTTCGGTGAATATAAGGTTCTCTTCATATATTCCTCATGGGGTGATAAATTCTTCTTCGTCATAATTTTCTCTACCAAGCTTCTAATCACATCAGCAAAAAGAAAAGAAAAGAAACTCAAATATTTTTTTTAATTTGAAAGTATGATATTCATTGAAATCATAACTTAAAGAAATAGATTATGTTTTCACTAATATAGTTTTAAATCAATTTGTAATTCTTAAAATAAAGCCCATCTATGCTTAAATAAAAGCGTAATCGCAAACATACTTATCTATTTAAATGAGTTGAGATTGTCATTTTGCACCCCGAAGATCAAAGAATTTATGAACTAACAGTACTGAAAATTCAAATACTGAAAAAATCGAAGTTGATGTAATTTCTGAAGTTGCTTAAAGTTAAATTTTAATCGCATTTTACATTATTAGTGGCTTTTTGTAATTCTAAATTTTAACTGTTCAATTATTATATGATAAAAGTAGGTTTGTGTAAATGATTAGATTATAAGATTATTATCTCGAAGTGCTTTTTAATAATATTTTTGTATTAATTATAATTTTTTAGTACGATGAATAAATTATGAAATATTAAGGGGGGATTTACGTATGTATTATCCGATTCTTGTGTATTTATATTTCTAATATTTAAAATTTTATATTTATATATAGGATGATTTACGTGCATATCATATAATTTTTATATATTTATATATATCTAATATTTAAAATTAAATATTTATTTATCTAATATTTTTTTTTTGCTTAAAAAGATATATTTTATTTTTTAAAAGTGAGTAATGATGATATTTTTGATGTGATATTGAAGATTGAAGTGTTATATATGTAAAAATTAAAATTTAGATGTTATATATATAAATATGAGTATTGTGTGGCATGTATGTAAAACCTTTATATATATATATAATATTTTAATTTTTAATATCACAATAAAAGTATTGTTATCTCTCTTTTTTTTAAATGATATGTATATTTTTAAGCATATAAAATTGTTAGTTTTATAAATATAGAGTTAGATATGTACATTCATAATGACTGTATCGTATGTAGGTAATTTTTTCTTCGATTTATGAAGAAGAATGTATATTATATTGGTATTTAATAATATTAAGTATATTTTTAAACATTTAAGTTTATTAATGGATAATAAAGAATTTTTTTATGTGTAATGAACCTTTAAAATTAAGGGTTGATCTGCAAAATATTGATATAATTTATTTTTTAATAGTGATATGCATTTTTATGTTCAATGAAATTAGTAATTTATATGACAATTGTATATATAGCACCTGGTAATTTATTATATATTATTAATGATCATATTTTTATTTTTGTTAATTTTTTATTCAAATATTAAAATTCACATAAAATGTTAAGTTGTATTTTTCATTTTTCTTAAATTTTTAAAAGAATTGATCGTTGCTCATACAAACATATCATATTAGTAGTTAAAAATAATAATTTGAATGTTAATTTTGTGCATAAATATGGGTTAGATATTATGTATATAATTCACTTACATCTTTTCAGAAATTGTGCTTTAAGGAGAATTAATATATAATAAATTTTTTATATTTATTTATCTGATGTTTAAAATTTTAAATTATGTAAAAATATTTATTTATTTTAAAATTATATATGTAATTTAGATAGTAAAGAGATCGATAAATATACCGATTTAGGTATTAAATATTAAAAACATGGGAAATTTATGTTGGTACAGCATTTCTTTTGCTGTCATCGAGAAGGGAGGACCCGGAGAAGAGGCTGGAGAGGAATCGTCGGCTATGGAGGACTGGGATGACGGAGGCAGCGCGATCGGCGGGTTTCGCATGGGAAAACGCCAATCGGAAAACGGCGAAGTTGATTACAAGTCGAAAGCCGGTACGGCGTGGAGCCACTCGTATCTCAACCAGAAGCCATGGCATCCGCTATCGTACCCTAATCAACGGCGAAAGTGGATTGCCGAGCAGACTCACGCCAACCGCGACCGCCGAGCCGAGGAAATAGCTCGGGAGGTCTTTTTCTCTCGTTGACCGCAATTTTACCTAGGGTTTCTCTTCTGCATTAGTGATTGACCCGTCTTTGGTATTTCAGTTTTCCCAGGAGCAGGAGTTCTTTCGCCAGACCGCGCTCTTCTCTAAGAAAGAGAAGGAGAAGGTACTTGGCCTCAATTTTATTAACTAATCCCTTTACGCCGTAATGTGAATCTGGTTGGAAAAATCTAACATTGTGATATCTAGAGTTTAGAAGATGGACGAATCTTATTGGCGTTCATTTGGTTGTTTGAAGTTAGAAAATATGTGTGATGAATTCCATCTTTTTGTGATTTGTTAGAAATTTCTATGGGTTTTAGGCTCGACAAACATCTTCAAAATTCCACGCAATTAGTGATTTTCGCAATCAAAATGAATGAACATTTACAGTCAATCAAATCGGCTTTAGCTATTTCGGAAAGAAGAACATGGTGGTGAAAAGAAGGTATTGATTTTCTTAAAATCATGAAACCTTCTGGAACTCTATATTAAAAACTGAAGTACTACATTTTAAAGTTATTCTTCTTCATTTCTTTCAACTGAATGTAATGAAAACAAAACATAAGCAAAAAAGGTTACAATTCAGGGTTGTTATATTGCTATGTGGATGAGCTCCAGTTTTATTGGTTTGGTTCTACATTTTTATCAATATTACAGTGAATGGATTGATCCCTATTTAGATTTATGTTGTTGATGGCTTATATTCTTATAGTGATTCAATCAATATATGATCATTCAAGTTGAAATGCTCTAACACGCATGAATCTCATCCTAAACATATCCTAACTACCTTTGAAATATTATTGGCACTGTAATGATCTTTGATTTGTAATTTTATGTCCCATGCATATGTGCTTTTTTGAAGGGGAAATTTTATCTTGATAAAGTTCAAAAAAATTTATAATCAATCAGTTTGAAAATATTATTACATGAGCATAGCAAATAATTCACTCTAGAAATTAACTCAGAATGTTAAACTTGGTGAGCGGTTGAAATGATATTGATGATAATTCAAGTTTACTCTATGAGAAATAAAAGTATAAATTTGAGAAGGATTGTTTCGGTTATCAGAATGTTTTACAGAAGGTATCTTTTCACTTTAATGAATTTATTGCAATGTTAGGTAATTCATTTTAATGAATTTTAACTTTGTGAGATTCTTATTTATGTCATTTCAGAAGGATTTTAAAAGGGCGATACCAGCATGTTAAGCACCTTCAACCTTCATGTTTTAGTTCATGGGAAGACTTTATAGAAAATTTTTTAGATGTACGGCCTCTCGAACCTAGCTAATCTTTGACAATTTCATTTTTAGTTGTGAACATTTGAGATTTTACTTCAAAACTCATTGAATTTCATCATTTTTCTGCATAATGCTTAGATGCTCCTATTGTCCAATGCATTTGCACATTTGCAGTATATTTAACATGATCTATATCGCATTTGTGTTGTTGAGTCAATTTGAGTTTGATGATATAAGTTTTGAGATCACATTGTGGACCTGGTTTTTGGGAAAATTTGAAGAACATTCTAAAAACTGCATTTCTTAGTTCTCACTTTTTTTTTCCAAATATTGATGAGATGGGAGAGGCATTATTTAAAACTCACTAAAACAATTGTTTAATTGGCTTATTTACCTAGTTTAACTTCAATGCTATTATGATATGTCCTTGTATTCCGTGTGGTATTTGTTCATTTGTTTCGTTGATTGTTCCCATTATGCTTGTTTTTGATCGTTATAGAAGTTGAGCATTTTGTTCTTTTTTTTTCTAATTTTTTGTATTAATTGCATCTTCAGCTGGAAATAATGAAAGCTGTAAGTTTCATGTACGTTCGTCCACCTGGATATAATGCTGAAAGTGCAAAAGCTGCTGAAGTTGCAGATGAGAAGAAAATATCTGATGGAACTAATGCTACCCGAGATCCTACCACTGGAACGACTAACTGTTCAACGTATTGCCATAGTTAACTCACAATTTCTAGTTGAAATTTGCAGTAGCATTTAACGTCTTAATTAGCAGTTTTTCCGTGTTTCTTTTTACATAATGTGATTGGTTGTTTTGCAGGAATTATCCAAAACCTGAACTTCAAAAGCGTGTTGAGGAAAAAAAGTCTAGACCAAGAGATGTTTTTGGCAGACCATTACCAACTGAGAATGAGTTCGAAGTGTTGAAAAATGCTCCAAGGTAGATATTTATTTTTTTCTTTTCTTTTTTAACGACAATAGTCAAACGTAGGGTTAGTAAAGGGATTCAATAACTTATGTTGCTTGGCCTTCTAAACCATGCCAGTAATAATATTATAGTTATTAAGTTTGAGAATTTTGGAGGGTTGCATTAGGTAGTCGACAGCCAGCATAAAATTTGTCGAAATAATCATGACATGAATCCTTTAAATCATTGTGTTATCTTGGGGTCACGGAAGCGGTGTAAGCAGATCTGATGAAAAAATGTCTTGATTTACGAGTGAGAGCGTTAAATAGGTTCCCTTATGGGGATCGAGCAAAAAAAGTTAGTCCATAGAATTAAGTTAGGATCTTGGAATATAGGAACTCTTACGTAAATTAATGGAATTAATAGATATTATGGTAGAAAGATAAATATTTTATGTGTTAAACTAAATGGGTTGGTGAGAAGTAGGAGATTGATAGTTTAGGTTTTAAACTTTGATATTCGTAATAATGAACTAGAAATGGTGTAGGTGTGATTATAGATAAAAGTTTGAAGGATAATGTTATAAGTATTAATAGATGTGGAGATAGAATTATAGTTAAAGATTATTGTTGATCTTAAGATTATCAATGTTATAAGTGTCATGTCCTCATGTAGGTTTAGAGGTAAGTTGAAAGAAAAATTTTGGAATGAATTAGAGGATTAATCAAAGATCCTCAAGAAAAAAAATTTATTGGGGAGATTTAAATGGGCGTGTTGGTAGAGTGGTAGAAGATTTTAAAGTCATTGGTGGTTATGGATTTAGAGTGGTAATGAAGAAGGTAGGGGATATTAGATTTTCTTATAATTTTGTAGTTCTTAATATTTTATTTAAGAAAAGAGATGAACATATTATTACTTATAAAATGGATCTAGTAAAACAGATTGATTATTTTCGATAAGAAAAATAGATCGTTTAGATTAGATTGTAAGTCATTCAAGTTAAATTTTAAGTCACATCTATTATTAGTTTTAGATTTTAAGATAAAAGGTTGTAAGGAAAAAATAAACTAAATTTTGTCAGGATTAGATGGGGCACTTAAGAAACAAATAAAAATATTTTTAAGAGGAAGTTCTGAAATTAGAATTTGGATGTTCATAAGGAAGACATTATGTGGAAAAAAATATCAAGTGAAATTAAGTTCTTAAAGATGTCTTGAAGAATCAAAACTCTTTAATAAAAATAGTTGGTGGTAGAATGAGTTTGCAGAAAATATAAGAAATAAAGTATTCTTATATTTTGGTTTAGATGTAAAATTTGGAGAATTGGGAAAGATATAAAGTGGACCAGAGATTAAGCGATATGATGTAAAATTTAAACTTTTAGTGATTTATCTGATAAATTAGATAAAAGAAGGTGAAAGATGTATGTATAAGTTAAATTTAGAGAGATAAGAAAGTAAAGACATGGATTCAAGTGAGGGATAAGGATGAAAATAATAAAGTCTTTTTAGAAAAAGATATTGAAAATAGGTGGATGAGGTATTTTGATAAACTTTTAATGAAGGATCCGAAAGTCGATTGATTTTAAGAACCTTAATATCAAAATAGAATTTCATTTCTATCGTCAGATTAGTAAATTTGAAGTTAGTGAAGCTTTAAAGAAAATGAAATATGGAAAAAAGAGGGATAATATTCCAATAGATGTGGAAATGTTTAGGAGATTAAGGAATTTCTTGGCTTACAAATCTTTTAATGTTATTTTAAAACAAAAGATCGAGATGAGTAGAGAAAGAGTTTGTTGGTTCCTATATGTAAGAATAAAGGTGATGCACAAGAGTGTGCAAATTATAGAGGAATTAAGTTAATGTGTCATTAAATTTATGGGAGAAATAGTGAGCATAGGTTACTGATGACAAGTTTCTCACAATCAATTTGGTTTCATCTATATCTACTATGGATGATATGCATTTGTTAAGAAGTTTGATGGAGAAGCATAGAAAGTAAGAAGGATCTACATATGATATTTATTGATTTAGAAAGCTTATGATAAAGTCTCAAGAGATATTCTTTGGAGAGTTGTAGAACGAAATGAGTTAATATTGGTTATATTCAAGTCATTAAGGATATCTATACTAGAGTCATTGCTTGTGTCCAAACACAAGGAGGATTGACAAAATATTTTTCTATTTCAGTTGGATTACATCAAGGATCAACATTAAGCCCTTATCTTTTTTCTTTAGTTATGGATGTTCTTACGAGGCATTTACAAGAAGATGTACCTTGGTGTATGCTTTTTGCTGATGACATTCTTCTTGTTGATAAGACTAGAGAGGGTGTCCAACAGAAACTTGAATTATGGGTCAACTTTAGAGTCTAAAGGATTTCGTTTAAGTAGATTTAAAATTGAATATATGGAGTGTAATTTTAGTTGTAGAAGTTTTAGTGATAGTGTTGTGACTTTGGGTGATCAAGTCATTAATAAGAGTGATTGATTGAGATATTTAGGCTCTATTGTTCAAAAATGATGGTGAAATAGATGAAGATGTTATTAGTAGAATTCAAGTTGGATGGTTGAAGTGGAGGAATGCATCCGCCTATTATGTGATAGAAAAGTTAAAACTTAACGGAAAAATTTTATAAGATGGTGGTAAGACGCAATGACTTATGGTGCGAAAGTTGGCCAATAAAAGAGAAGCATAATACTAAGTTAAGTGTCACAGAGATGAGGATGCTCAGGTGGATGAGTGACTTTACTCTTAGAGTTATAATGCAAAATGAGTATGTTCGGGAAAAAGTTTGAGTAGCTCTAGTGGTAGATAAGATTAGGAGAGTCGCTTAGATGGTTTGGACATAAAGCATCCGTCAGATGACCCGATTAGGAGAGTAGATGCATTAGATTTTCCTTATGTTAAAAAAAGGTAGGTAGACCTAAAAGACTTGGTTAAGATGTATAAAAATGATCTTAGTATACTTGAATTAAATGAGAATTTGACACATAATAGGACATAATGGAGACGAAGGATTCATGTAGCCGACACCTAGTGGGATTAAGGCTTGTTGTTGTTGTTGTTGTTGTTGTTGTTGTAAGTTTGAGAATTTTGGATCATTTTAGAAAAATATGTACTAGGAAGTAGGATCTTTGTGCAGAGAAAGCTGTAGTGAATTTTATCATAAGATTCACTTTTTCTCATGACTATAGGCTTTATATTCTCTTTACAAAACATCCTTATTTAATGAGTTTTTTTTGTATCTGATTTATAGAACCCTTTTCTACTCTAATTCACTTGCATTATGACATAACTTAAATGGCATGCACCAAGTTTCCTATTTCTATTCCTTGTGGGTTTTATCATGTAAAATAAGTAATTCTTCTATTTATTGACATTAAAAAGAATTAACAATAAAAAATATGTATAAATGTTAACCATGGCCCCACATCCTAACTCAAGCCTTGGGTTTATTGTTGAGCTATCTTTTGAGATTACAAGATATCTTTGCATGTGTTTGAATTGTCGCTTGAGTTTGAGTAGGCCAATTTCTGAGGCATCAATTATTCTCTTTGGTTGCCAATTTCTGAAAGAGAAGTAAAGACCTCGTTCAAGTAAGGTATATTAAGGATGAAGATAATAAAGTGATTTTCTTAGAAAAGGATATTGAAAATAGGTGGATGAGATGTTTTGATAAATTTTTCAATGAATGATCAGAATATGATTGATTTTAGCAACCTTAATACCATAAACAAAAAATAGAATTTTACTTTTCGTGTTAGTAAATCTAAAGTTAGAAGCTTTAAAGAAAATAAAATGTGGAAAGGAAGCATGATGATATATTCCAATAGAAGTGTGTTAATGTTTAGGAGATCAAGGAATTTCTTCACAAATCTTTTAATGTTATTTTAAAGACTAAAAGATGTCAGATGAGTGAAAAAAGAGTTTATTGGTTCCTATATTTAAGAATAAAATAAAGGTGATGCAGTGTGCAAATTATAGAGGAATTAAGTTAATCATACATTAAAATTATGGGAGAGTAGTGAGCATAGGTTACGATGTGATACAAAAGTTTCTCATCAGTTTGGTTTCATGTCGTAGATCTACTATGGATTCTATACATTTGTTAAGAGGTTTGATGGAGAAGTATAGAGAAAGTAAGGAGGATTTACATATGATATTTATTGATTGAGAGAAAGCTTATGATAAAGTTTCAAAGAGATGTTCTTTGGAGAGTTCTAGAAGCGAAATGAGTTAATATATTATATTCAAGTCATTAAGGATATGTATACTAGAGTTGTTACTTGTGTCCCAACACAAGGAGGATTGACAAAATATTTTTCATTTCAATTGGATTACATCAAGGATCAACTTTAAGCCCTTATCTTTTGCTTTAGTTATGAATGTTCTTACTAGGCATTTACAGAAGATGTACCTTGGTGTATGCTTTTCGATGACATTCTTCTTGTTGATAAGACTAGAGGGAGTCCAAGAGAAATTTGAATTATGGAGATCAACATTAGAGTCTAAAGGTTTTTAGTTTAAGTAGATCTAAAGCGAATATATAGAGTGTAATTTTAGTTGTAGAAGTTAGTAGTAGTGTTGTCATTAGGTGAACAAGTCATTAATAAAAGTGAGCAATTCAAATATTTAGGCTATTGTTCAAAATGATGGTGAAATAGATGGAGATGTTATTAGTAGAATTCAAGTTGGATGGTTGAAGTGGAGGAATGCATCGGCTGTGTGATAGAAAAGTTAAACTTAAAAGGAAAAATTTTATAAGATGGTGGTAAGACGCAATGACTTATGGTGCAAAATATTGGCCAATAAAGAGAAGCATAAGACTAAGTTAGTGTTACAGATGAGGATGCTCGTGGATGAGTGGCTTTACTCTTAGAGATAAAATGCGAAATGAGTATGTTCAGGAAAAAGTTAGAGTAGCTCCGTTGGCAGATAAGATTAGAGAGAGTCACTTTTGATGGTTTGGCCACATAAAGCATCGGCCATCCGATGACCCGGTTAGGAGAGTAGATTTAGATTTTCCTTATGTTAAGAAAGGTAGAATAGACCTAAAAGACTTGGTTAAGATGTATAAAAAATGACCTTAGTATACTTGAATTGAGAATTTGACACATAATAGGACACAATGGAGCGAAGGATTCATATATAGACTTAGTGAGATAAAAGCTTGTTGTTGTTGTTGTTGTTGTTGGTTGCCACGATTGAAGATGACCTCATAAGCATACCCTATAGGAGAGTTTGGAAGATCTCTTTAGGATTAGATCTTAATCAACCTTGGCTTAGGGATGTTGAGCTTTTCCAGAGAGAATAATTGAAAAATGAGTTACAAAAATAAATTATTCGCAAGACTATTGTAAAGCTACAACCTAACATGTAGGCCTGGTATGAAGTTCTTACCCTTAATGATCCTAGAAAGATCATCCTTGGTCAACATTGGCTAAATCCTCATTTGATTGCAGATTATCACCATGCTAGGCTAATCCTAGACCTTCAAGGGAACTTCTTTAGGCTTATTTATTTATTATTATTATTATTTGAAATGATAAGTGCAGAGTCAATTCCATTAAGAAAAGAAACAATTACAATTGTGGGTGATGAGTGAGAGCTTCAATGGTAAGCATACAATTTTACCATAGCTCCAAATAAAACAAAAAATTTAAAGGTCAAAAACATTACATAAAAAAATATCCCTCCAGAAACCAGTCTGAAGTATGCTAAGAAGGTATATAACCCGTACAGCACTGGAACAATCAAAATCCGAATCCCTCAAGTTTGCTGGGTAGGGCATGCCCATCATAGTCCTCATTCTCCTAACGAATTTGATCCCCAACAATATTGCAAAAACTAAACTCACCCTGTATACAGGTTGGAAAGGAACAGATCATCCAATTCACTTGAAAAGATTATGGCACAAGGTGATAAAGAATCAGCACTGTACCAACTTTTGGGCTTATTTTGTTGGTCTCATTTTTTTCATTGAATTAGATTGTTGCTGGGAAGGTTTAAGAATAGGCATGAAACCTTTATCTATGATGGATGTCTGAAAGCCAACGGTGCGTTTGATCTTTTTTGAATTAGCGACGAGGTAATTCGGACTAACTTTACATTCAGGTTACTCTTGCTATTAGATGTGTCAATCTGCTCCATATTGCTCGGTGAAATGATATTTGAATAAATGAAACAGATTAGTAGATGCTGTCTTATACAGCACTTGTAAGCATGCTTGGAGATGTAAAACAAATATTTTGGATTGAGGTTTATTGAATAATCAAACTTATACCTCTGTTCTGTCTTTTCTGTGAGATATTTTTGACTCCTCTATTGACCTTTATTTTGTTTCCATACAGATTAGAGACAGGAATGCCGGCAAGGGTGAAGCCATTTGGAATCGAGATTCGTAATGTAAGATGTGTGAGATGTGGGGCATTTGGACACCAGAGTGGTGACCGTGAGTGCCCTTTGAAAGATGCAATCATGCCAAATGAAGAAAGTAGGTTGAAGAGGGATGATCCCTTAACAACTATAATGGCACAAACAAGCTCCTCTGAGGTGAACAATTATAATTTTTTTTAATCGAATTACTTCCTTTAATCTTGATATAAAGTTCCCATAAAGATAATCTTCTTGATGCATTTTGCTGACTATGATCAAGTCATACTGACTAGTGAGTGGACTTAGGCTTAGCTTGATAAATAATTCACAAGTTAAGCTTGATTAGCTAATGAGTCATGTTTATGACAGCTCCAAATCTCTAGGTTGGTTCATGAGTTGAGTCATTTAAAAATATTTTAAGTAACATACAATTAAAATATATTTGAATTCGATGATTTAAGAATTATAATAATTGTGTAAATTAGAATAAGATCATCTCTTTCATAATAATGAGCTGGCTCATGAACTAATTCAAATTTATAAATTTAAGCTTACTTGTGCTCGAATGAAATAAATAGGCAAGCTCAAAGTCAAATTAGGGGTGGCTCAGACTCAACTTGACTCATTTAGTTCCTATGGCAACACTTAATGTGTTTAACCATAAATGTGTGTTCTTTTTTTAGCCGTTGAAGTGGGAACTGAAACAGAGGCCTGGAATGAGCCCGCCTCGCGGTGGCTTTCAACCCGATGACCCAAACCAACAGATTGTTGCGGATGAAATATTTGATGAATATGGAGGTAAATTTAACCAGAACTATAACCATTAACAATATCATTAGCATTTTATCTTTATTATTATTATTTCTTAATATTTGGATACATTTCTTCTCTTAGGATTCCTCAGTGGTGGAGACATCCCACTTACCTTACTTTCCAACTTCTCTACTGGCAAATCCAAAAGCATTCCAAGAATAAAAGCAAACATAAGCACAAGTCATCAAGATCACATACCGAATCTAAACTTGATTATGAAAACCAGTCCTCATCCTCCGACTCAGACGTCGCGAGGGAGAGAAAGAGATCGAAGAATAAGAATGGAGTACCGGATAATGAAATCGATTCGAAGAAGATGTCTAGGAAAAAGGATAGGGTTAGGTCGAGGAATAACTCAGATTCTGATGTTGATGAGGAGAAAATGATGTATCGAAAGAGGGAAAGACGATGGCTGCCGAGCGACGAACACGTTGAAAGTAGTTCGCCGGACTCTGAGGTTGATCGACACAGGAAAAAGTCGTCAAAAAGCAAGCATGAGAAAAGGCATTGTTCAAGAAACAAGCATGACATATCCCCGGACTCTGTTTCTGAAATGGAGAGAGAAAAGAGGAGATCAAAAGGAAGGCAGAAGAAAGTGAAGAGGCACCATTCATCCTCAAGTGATTCTCAGATCTCTGATTCAGATTCTGGACATGGCCGCAGAAGAAGACGATGGCATCATAAGCATAATTAGCAGGTTTTTAGTATATTCAAATCAATGGTAGTTTATCTCATCAATGAAATTGTGGTCTGCTGATTTCTGTGAATATTTTTAATAGTTATCTTGTTTATCAGTATGTTTGATTCCTGTTCTATATCTCTCCATAATAAACTTTTTATTTGAGAAGGTCGATTATCTTTATTGGATTATTTGTATTAGATGATTTTAATCTCAACCATTTGTGTTCGAATTAATCTATTGATTCTTTAAATGTTATTTAAAACAGCTCTTGTTTCAAATTATTTTGATTTGATTTCCAATGTGCATTTATTGTAATTTGATTTCTTAATAGATATTTTCTTTAATTTTTTTTAGATATAATGCCTCTAAATATCATATTTAATTTATTAAATATGAAATATTTAATACAGATTTATAATGCTACAATATTTTATAATCTTTTAGGATTTGAATTATATGTAAATAGTATATATATCAAGAGTATCAGTATCATTGGCTCAAATGATCCACTAAATTATTACTCTATAATAACATTACATAGATTAATTTTATCATGCATTAGAATTTATCTTATTAGAGTACTATATTGTGAGAAAATGAAAAATGAGTCTAAGAAAGCTTCATTTTAAAATATATAATATCTCATATTTTGTGGATTTAAAAAACATTAAAGATAGGAAATATATATATATATATATCTCTCCAAATAAGATAAAATTGACAATGGATGTCCTCACACAAATTTTCTCTCAAAATAATAACAATAATTATTATTATTTAATAAAATCTCAAATTAGAAATAGTTTGCTTCACTCTCTCAATTTTTTGTTTTAATAATGAACAATAAATTACCAAAACATGTGGCTCAAATAATGATGTCTTTTACTAGCTCACTCAAGTTTTTTTTTTTTTTTTTTTTTGAGAAGTTGATCTTAATGCAAAATCTCACGTGCACTCGAACTCGCATCTCTGTCCGGAGAGCTTTGCTCCCATCCGACGGGATGGGATCTCTCTGCACGCTCACTCAACTTTAGTAACACAACAAAAATAAATATTTACTCACATCAAAATAATCAAAATAATAATAATAATAATAAAATACCTCAATCTATCTGTCCATCCAAATCGATATCCTAATGAATCACTTTATTTTCTAGAAATTATTACATATATTGTCTAAAAATATCTTAATTTACTATGCATTAAAACATATAGTGAATGTATTGAAATTAAAAAAATAATTAGAAGATAATTTTAGCACTATCTATACTAATACATAATGGGTATATAAAATATTTTGAGTATATATATATATATATATATATATATATATATTATACTCAAAATATCTTATATATGTGTAATGATATATACAATATTAAAAATATTCTTTAAATCTTAGAAAAGAAATCTTAATACAGACATTATACATAAATATATAATAAATTGGGATGCATTCAAACAACTTTCTCCTTCTTCCCCAGCAGTTCATCCACGCACCTTCCTATTCAGCACTTCATCGACGCCCTTCGCAATGCAATACGCCACAGCCTGCACCGTCACCATAGGATTCACACCGAGCGCCGTCGGAAAAACACTAGTATCCGCTACAAATAAACCCTCCACCTCCCAAGCCTCGCCGTCCGGCCCCACCGCTCCCTCCTGCTCCGTCACCCCCATCCTACAACTCCCCATCTGATGCGCCGAGCTCAATGGCGTCTTCAAATCCCCAATTCTCCTCTTCCACACCGCATTCACAACCCTCTCCACGCCTTCTCCTCCCTTGCCGGTCTCCCCTCCCACCCACTGAGTTCCCACCTCCTCCGCTCCCGCCGCCTCCAAAATCCTAACCGCCGCCTCCAACCCCTCCTTTAGCCCCTTCTCGTCGTCGGCAGCGAGCCGATGCGTTATTTTTCCTGGATAATCGACTGCGCCGCTGCCCTGATCTCTTACCAGTGCGAAGATGTGAGCGGTCCTGGCGAATCGGCGCATTCGGCGGCGGAAATCGGAGGCAGAGAGCCATGGGGTGAGAGCGGCGTATACGCCTGGGTGAAGCGAAGGTGTTTGGAGGATTACGTTGTTGGATCCCTTTGGCCGTGACATCGAGGTGAGTATTCCGCCTTCGTAGCTTCTTTTGGTCTTCTCCGGCCAGCCGGAGGTTTCGGGGAAGTAGCCCCACGCCATTACGCAAGGATGAAGGTGCAGGTTTCTTCCTATGTGCCGGTTTCTTAGCCCGCTTCGCTTAAGAAGACGGGGAGTGTTGAGAGCGCCACTGGCCACTATTGTCACCTTTTCAAAATTTGAAATTAGTAACAATTATTATTGTTATATTATTATTAATATTATTGTCATAATACTAATAATAATAATTTTTATTATTATTATTATTATTATTATTATTATATAATATAAATGGTACATAATCATCTAGGTGTGGGTGCATTTGGAGCACTCACATCGATATAAAAATATATTATTATAGTCTATGATGTATAAGATACGGACAAAATAAATATTTTTATTTTTAAAAATATGAAATAAGATATTATAATAATAATTAAGAATAATATGTATAAATTAAATATATAAAATATCAAAAATATTAAAAAAAAAATCATTTAATTAAAAATAATTAAATTAATTACTTTATACATATTATTTAAGTAATTTTTTATATTGTATTTAATAATCTTAATAAATAAAATTTATTATCAATTCTAAATTTATAAATTAAATTATAATTTTTTATAATTTTAATTATTTATAATGAATATATCTTATTATTTTCTCTTTCTAGCTAAAATCTTATTCTCTAAATTTCAAAAACTCTCTATAATAATTTAAAATTTAAAAAATTATATTTAAAAATTTTTTATATAATTTTAATTCAATTATTTACAACACACGTATCTATTTAATTTTTTTGATATTATTTTAATCGGACACTTCTCTACAGTATGCGACACGTGTCAGAGCCGTATTGGACCCATGTCCATGTTCGACATGTTGAACACTGTATGCCTAGTTTTTGAAAATGTCTGTGTATCATAGGTTACGACTTACGACTGAGTTTTTGAGAATATGAAAAAGTTAGATTTTTTAACCAAGCTTAGCTAAGAGTATAATGGCTACTAAAAAAATTCTAATTTATTTTTTAAAAATAAAAAATTATAATACAATACAATATAGACAAATTTTTTTTTTGAAGCAACTCCATTGTTATAGTTACTGTACTTTAAATAGACCCTTAAATTACCACAAAATTGCCTTTTTATCTTATAAATTATTTATTTATTATTTATAAAATATTATATGAAAGACTTACATATACACAATTTTTATATATTTATATATCTACTATCTAAAATTCATATAAATTTAATATATAAATTTATTTTAATATATAAATTTATCTCTCCTCAAAAGAAAAATTAGCTCCAATCTTATTTATGTGATATATATATATTTTTTATTTATTTATTATTATTTTAGTTAATTATCTAAAAATTAAAATTTAATTCACCTTTAAATAATTTAATATTTAGATCCATGAGAGTATTGAATTTAAATAGATAATTAAAAAAGTATGAAGTTTAGTTACCAATAAATTTAAGTTTTAAACTGAAATGTATTTTATAATCAATAATAATCAAATTGGTGCCTCCTACAACCTCTTAATATGACATAATATGCTATAATTTATTATCTTTTAATATTTTTAAAAGTTAGATGTATATCACATAATTTTATAAATATATATATATATATATAACGATCAAAGTTTTATATTTATTTATCTAATTATTTTTTCTACTTTATAACGTGCATTTTATTTGAAAAAATTAATTATAATAATATGGATGTGAAGTTAGTGTGTGTATTCTCGTATTTTTTAACTTATAGTTTATTCAATAATATTTGAATAAATTTAATAAAGTGGCAATTATAAAAATTACCTTGGACCTGATCGTGAATTGTAATCCGGCGGAAGATTCCACGATGACGCCGGCGGCTGCCGGTCGCTTTTGCCCCGGCGCCGTCACAACTTTAACCGCACGGCATCCAGGAAGAATGAACCCGTTTCCCGACCTCGCCATATCATCCAGCCACGTCACTAACGCGCTCTTCTTCTTCCCATTCTTACACCCAAACTGGCACCACCCGCAATAATGATCCGGCGGTGCATTACACGACACATCCGCCACGTCATACCCCGCAGCCTTACATCCTCGCCGTAAAACCGCGCCGTTAAAACCCGCCTCCTTTACCTGCGATTGTACGCCCAAGCGCCGACAGACCGTTTCCAGCGCGCGATCGTACGCCTCGCTTCCGAACAGCTCGAGACGCCGCTCGTCGCGCCAGTGGCGCCGGACGATTTCTGGGGTCGGAATAGCAGCGGCCCAGTTGATGGTGGAGCCGCCGCCGACGGTGGCGCCGGCGAGGACATGAATGGAAATGTCGTCGGTGGCCACAATGCCGCCGCCTTCGTACATGGCGGAGAAGGTGTGACCCTCGAGGAGGGAGAGTTCGGAAGGGGAGTAATAGTGACCTTTCTCGACGAGAAGGATTTTATGGCCGGCGGTGGCTAGGACACCAGCAGCGACGCTGCCGCCGGAGCCAGATCCGACAATGACTGCGTCGCAGTGGAGGGTAGGTGTGGTGCTGTTCATGAAGGTAGGGGAGGGGAAACCTGCTCGCCGGAGTTCTCCGGCGATGAGCTCCGGCGGATTGTTCAGGTTGAGGAGAGCCGATTGGAGAGGAGGTTCGCGGTGGGTTACGGTGGTTTGACTTTGATCCACGAGGGATGGATCGGGTCCGCAGTAGTCAATTGCCTTCCAGGATGGGTTCTCCTTCTTCTCGTTCACCTGTTGACTCCAAAAATCAAATATAAATTAAAAATGTAAAATCCATAAATGATACTTTACGTATATAGTGTACAAAAATGATATATATATAGAGAGAGAGAGAGAGAGAGAGAATAATGAAGTAAATAAAATACCTGGGTAAAATAGAGGCGCATAGTGACGCACTTGAGGCAAGAGAACAGCATCCGCAGGTGACGAAAACAGCTTGAGGACCAGGAATAGAATATCTCCTCCCGCTTATCCTGTTCCAGCATCGCAAACCTTCGAACGAATGGGAATCTCGGCGAGAGGCAGCGCCGCCCGCACAGCAGGAGCGTTCCGTACCACGTGGACAATAGGAGCAAAGACAATCGTAGCAACGGCATCAGCGGGTGTACCGTACGTGCTATAATCCCTCCCACCTAAAAAAGAAAAACGGACAAAATATATCTATAATATTCAATTAAGATTAATTTTAAAATTATTATATTTTAAGATTAATGCAATATATTTAATTAGTTAAATTTATATTATATTCATTTTAAAATAGACTCAATCAAAAAAATATTGCTCTCTTGAAATATTAATTTTCATATATCACACTATGTAATTATAAATATATATATATATATATATGATTTTCTTTAAAAATAAAAAATAATTTAAATATTTTGTAAATGAAGATAATAGTTTAATCCATCTTTGACTAGACAAGATGTGAAACGTTATATATATTATAATTATTTAATAATAAATTATAATTTTGATAACAATAGTTTATTATAAATAATAATAATGATAATAATAATAATAGTGGTTAAGAAAGAAATCAAGTCAAACAAGTTAAATTTTTTTGAAAAATATGATTAGGACATGCAATCATTACTTATAAAATATAATAATGTGCTGTATTTATTTACATCAAATTATAGGAACAGATCAGCTGAAGCTCTCTCAACAATAATTAATTCTCTTCATAAATATGTAAAATATTAAAACTTTGCCGAACTAATCCTATTTCTACTCATTATGTTTACCATCTGAGACTCAGCAGTTTTAAATAGAAAGATAAGAAATATCAGAATGAAGATAACTAACTCGTTCAGGAATTCCGGCCATGGATGCGGAAGTCCCGTAGAAGGCGGCGACGCCGTCGACATCGCCGGAATCATCAGAATCATGGGAAGGAGGATCCATGGAAGGAAGTAAGGTGTCACATAAGGCGACGAGCGACTCCATCTGCCTCTTCGAGAGCGAATTATGATGGTGCGGCGGCTCCTCCCACAGGCTTTGTTTCAAGCTCGCCGTCGCCGGAGACGAAGACGGCGGCTGCGGCGGAGGACCGGCAAGTGAAACATCGCTGGCTTTCGGCGACTCCATGACGTTGATGGAAGCTGCAACCGTTAGTCGCTTCCTTGGGCTTAGAAACTCGCGACGGATATTTATGGAGCAAAGAAGCTAATTAATTATCTAGGTAGAAAGAGAGGGTAGGTTTGCAATAAATGGACTTTTTTTTAATTAAATATATTTGTGAATGGAGATATTATATTATATATATATATAATATTAACAAAAAATTATTACAATATATTGATATAATTTCTAAATAAAATTTATCTTCCTTCAATCTACTCTATGATTAATGCTCTATTTATTCATAATTTATACTGTTTTCAGTGCAAATTTAAGGAAAATGGGCCCTATTCTGATAAAATTTATTTTAAGGTAAACTAACATAATTTTTATAATATTGTCGGTAGGATGATTTCAAGATTTTTATTAAATATATGGTCCTAATGTAAAGGATAAGAGAGATGAGAGAGAGTAGCTAATTTATTGTATCGGTTTCCGATATATTATGATTTTTATGTAATATATCATATAATGATCTATTAATTGTAAGTGATGATTAAAATTGATATTATAAATTAGTTTTATGTAATATAAATTAGTTGTATCGTGTGATTATGTAAATTTTATAAATATGTTATCATAAAATATATTTGATGTAATAAATTAAATTGAAAATTAGTTGAACAATTTAAATAATTTTATAGAAAAATATAATTCATTATGCAAATATACACTTTTCGTGTAAATTGCGATTAAAAATTCTAGGTAACAATTATTTAATCTCCATTTTTAAAAATATGAGTAATATTTTATTATTAAATTTAAAACATATAATCATAATTAAATAGAAATATAATACCACAAACAACAATCATAATCTTTGATAAATTAAAGGCTAATTTTTGGAATAAATATGTTATTTTGAGGCCACGGGTGCATTTGGTGTGGTGTCGCACCACACTTCAATGTTGTTTAGGACATTGTGGTCCACTTGCGTTTTGAAGAATCTACGTTAAAAAAATTACATTTTTTAACTGTATCAGGCTCATTGCGATGGCAGCCAGAAAGCTGTGGTTTGACTTTTTGAAAATAAAAAAATTTTGTTGGCCTTACCGTAGCTTTCTAAATAACAGATTTTTCTGCTGAACCTCCACCGCTATATTTTTTCAGACAGCTATAGCTGTCTCGAAGATACACTATATTTTGATCTACAGTGCATTGATATTTTTAATTAGAAATACATATAATGTCTGACACATCTTACATGAGTACATGTCTAATATGTGTCCGATATCTACACATCCACCTCCCGACAAAGCCATAAATCGTTCACCTATAAGCCGTTCAAAAATCTATCGAACTGATCTCGAGCCAGTCACAGATCGGCTCGAAATAAGTTGATTAATAGCCCTAAATTAATGCATGCTCATAATTTTCAAAATTCTCATACTACTAATACTTATAATATTTACTTGATTCATGAGAAAGAGGGAGATATGACAATTGGCTAAGGTTTAAAACGTCAAAACCATGCATTAGATAATGCTAATGAGGGCAACGTGCAACTCCTCAACCAACCTGATTTTGAAGAGCTCGCCAATTAACCCCATCTTCCTTAATAATTGCATATGGCCCCATCTTCTTTATCTCTCTCTCTCTCTCTCTCTCTCTAGAAAATAAATCATTAAATTAGGGATTTCGGCCAATAATTAAAACTCTTGCCTAAATCTGCATAAGTAGGTAAGTTTCCAACAAACAAACAAAAGATATGAAAATTATAATCAAGTTTCAAAGTAAAATGATTAAAAATAATATATTAATATTTTTAAAAATTCTATCGATTTTAATATTAATAAAATGTTTTAATGAGAAGATAACTATCATCACAATTTTATAATTTTATTTTATTTTTTGTAAAATAGATATAATATGATCATGCTTTAGTTATAAATTTTTAAGTGGAAGATTTACATATAGACCATAAATTTTTGATACATTTATATATCTAATATCTAAAATTTAATTTTTACACATATATCACTTTCTTAAGTAAGAAAATGTATATTTCACTTTTAACAAGTTAATGATATTGATATTTATGATGTGATATTAAAAAATTAATTACTATTTATATAAATATTAAAAGTTATTAGATATGTAAATATATAAGAATTGTGTGGTATGTAAGTAAATTCCACATTTTAAAATTATTAAAATCTATGCTTGATACATCCTCAGAAAATTAATCGATCAAAATCTGGCATTTTAATCTTGATCTGTCAATCAAACTAGCAATACAAGTCTTAAACGACAAGCTCTCAGCGTAGTCATCAGGCGAATCCGGTCAGTATCGAGCATGAAAATGGATCCGATCCGCCAAATGGTCACCAAAGCGACATATTTATAGTCGGTCTGCTCGTCAAGAAGAATCCAACGAATCTAAGATCACCCAATTAGACATCATTAAGGCACCCGGATCATCAAAATACACCGTCGATCGGGGTCGCGCGTCAGATGGGAGTGGTTGGAGTTTTCCACAATTTACAAGGCACGCCACTCCCAAAATCTATAAATAGAGCTTCATTCTCACCTTAGGGGAGAATCGATTTGAAGAGCGGAGCTCAGAACCACCAGTCGACCTTGGCCGAAGATATCACCAGGTGCCACCACCAGTGCACGAAGATCGAGGGGCTGCCTTTGGGATCGCCCAGAGGACTAGAAAAGACCGGTTCGCTCCTTTCTCCACGAAGATCAGAGGTTGCTCCCGGAAGATCGTTCTGCCGCTTTTGGGAAACTTCTCCTTGGGTTGGAGTTGAGATATTGTATTCTACACTAATATTGTTTCCACAAACACCTTCTTCTCCAACTAACGAGAAGCGAGGACCGTATCTTTGAACACATAGTGAAAATTCTGGTGGGCAAGGCCGTGGTTTTCCATGGGTTTTCCACGTATAACCCCGTGTTCATATCCCTTGTGTGTTGGATAATTTTTGCTCTGATGAAGATCTCGCATCTGAATAAAATTCGCATAGTTTAAGCCGTCTGTGGGAAAAATAATTCCCCATTGCTATATCTCCAATATGGTTGGTAAGCGGGGTTTGCTCAACGCTCCTCATTCTCGGGATCAGGGCAAGTCTCCAACACTTCTACATGGACTTACGTCCCGTGAGGGTCAGGTCAGGCCCCTCTTTGGAAGATCGCGTTCAAAGGATGGAGGATTCCCAGAATGAAATTCTTTGACTCCTGCGAGAGGACCGGCAAAGCGTTCCAACACGCTGGAAGAGCCACGGGTTGCGGCCCTCGGCATAATCCGGTTTTCTTCACGAGAATGATTGCAGGAATGCCGGATCAACAAGTAGAGAACCCCACCACATCCATCTTTGAACTTCGGATACCGCCGATTACTCACCCCACGAATGGCTCGACCGTATCGGTGAAACTCCACGTCACCTTATGCGATGAACTACGACGGCAGTGCGGGAAGAGTTCCCGGAAATAATCGAATGATCCATTCTCCCTCTTCCAAAACTTCGTCCCGCTCGGGATCATCTCGCAATACCCGATTGACGAGATTCAAGCTTCCCGCATGGACCCTTACGATGGCACTCGTCCGTCGAGCATATCGATCACTTTGAGCGATCATGCACATTCAGCAAATGACTCTGTCTTGTGTCGTATTCCTGACTCTCAAGGCTGCTTGGTTCTATTCGCCGCCAAGGGTCCGTCAGATCATTTGGAGAGCTTCGATTTTTGTAGAAACAGTTCTGGCGAACAAGAGAATCATCGATTCATCACATCTCTCCTCCTGAGCGATGGAGAGTCCCTCAAAGAATACTTCCGGAGGTTCTCCTCAAGCCCGACAGTCTGAGTAGATCGAACTTTTGAGGCGTGCTTCTGAGGACTCCGAGATACTTATTCATCATTAATGCGAGACGTCCATTCTATCGACTGGTCCACGAATAGAGGCACAAATCTCCGTGGCTATCGGTGCTCATCGACAGCTTGAACCACCAAGCGACAAGCGAAGAAGGTTCCCAAAGGTGATGTTCAAACATCTCGAGAAGAGAAAAGAAAAAAAACCTCTCGGATGACTCAATCGGAGGAAATATCTGACTCTCAACACGTCATGCGAACATCCTCTTCGGGAAGAGGATAGCGTCAAGTGGCCGACCAAAGCACAGGAATTGGAAATCAAGAGAAATTCGCCACTTTCACGCGTAGGGCACACCAAGAGTGCCACCAAGGAGGAGATTGAAATCTATCGTCGAGGGTATCTAGGCGTTTTATACAAAACCAACCAGCTCGTCCAAATCTTTGGGGCAACCGACTCGGAGAGAAGCGGTGGAGATAGAAACAGGAGGGCGGTGTTATCAGCCAAATATTCATTGCCGCCCTTCAAGAGCCAGAGCCGAAGAAGTCTCGGGTTGACCATTCTATCACCTTTGATGATTTAGATCTAGAGGGGCTTCGCATCCCACATCAAGATCCCCTTGTTATCAGTGCAGGGGTCGGTGATCCATGCTTCAATATTAAAAGGATATTGATTGACAATGGGAGTTCGGTTGATGTTCTTTTTTACTCCACTTTCCTTAGCATGGGTATAGAAAGAGAAGCTTCAACCCAGCGGCGGTCCTTGTATGGATTTGATAATCGGTATAGTGGAAGGGACAATCGTCTTCCGTAACTCTTGGAGAATTTCGAACCCATAACTTGATTATTTGTAGTCAAGTCCGAGTCCCGTAATGCAATATTTGGGAGACCTCTCCGGTATATATTGGCGATGTCGTGCCTCACCAAGATGAAATTCCGACACCGGCATCGGCATGGTAAGTGGGAATCAACAGATAACCTGGCGTGTTATATCAAGCAAGCCCGACCATTTACGTGTAACCCTCAACATCGAGAACTTGACCTACGAGATGAGGATG
Organism: Cymbidium sinense; assembly: GCA_021442155.1. Lineage (NCBI taxonomy): Eukaryota > Viridiplantae > Streptophyta > Magnoliopsida > Asparagales > Orchidaceae > Cymbidium > Cymbidium sinense. Next base: position 264,856,986 of record CM038214.1, on the reverse strand, counting down.
CCTCGAAAAGGGCTTCCAGGTTGAAGATGTAATTTGTCTTCCTATCTCGAAGTTGATCCATCGCGAAAGGTGAAGGTGGGATCGTTCTGTCATCGGTAGAATCGTAGATTTTCTGCGTAAAATCAAGATATCTTTGCACGGAGCGCGTCGATATTCGGGCATTGACCCGGAAGTCATTACGCCTCACTCAAAGTTGACTCAACCTACAAGCGGTGATCTGAAGAAAAGAACCTTACGAGCGATTGCATAGAACAAGAAATCACCAAACTTGGAAGTCAAGTTCATTCGAGAAGTCTACTACCCCACGGTTGGCTAACGTAGTGTTAGTCGAAGGCCAAGTTCTGGAGAATGTGCATCGACACACAACCTTAATGGCATGCCCAAAAGATAGCTTCCCCTTCCTCGTATCGACCAACTAGTTGATCGACATCATCGGATCGGAGCTTCATGGATGCCTATTTACAATCAAATCGGGATGAACAAAAGCAGATGAGGAAGCAACATCCTTCCAAGCGAGATAAGGGACTATCTTCTATCGTCATGCCATTGGACTAAAAATCTTTGGAGCAACATATCACGCTTATGAATAAGATCTTCAAGGATCTTATAGGGCACAATATGGAGGTGTATGTTGATGATATCTTTGGTGAAGAGCTTGAAATATCACATATTTCGATGCAGCAGTGCTTTGACATTCTTGACACTACAAGATGCGGCTCAAGTGCATTTTGGAGTTTCCTGGAAATTCCTAGGCTTCATGGTCACTCTGGGATAGAGGCCAACCAGAAGATAAAAGCACTCAAGGACATGTCACCTCAAGAACGATCAAGGAAGTCCAACGTTTGACCGGAAGGATTGCGACTTTATCACGATTCTTGGCTCGGAGATAAGTATCTACCATTCTTCAAAATCTTAAGGGTGCACGAGGAAATGGATTCCGGTGGACGGATGAATGTCGGGCTTTTGAGCAACTTCGTTCCCCCCCCCCCCCTCTATTATCAAAGCTCATCCAAGGAGAGAAGTCAGACATCTATCTTGTTGCTTTCTTCTCATGCCGTAAGTCTGCGGCCGATACGCTGGAGAATTCAGAACACCCATTTACTATGTCAAAGAAAATCCTTTCTCGATACCGGACGCTATCCACTGCCAGATAAGACATATATTCTAGTGCATTCTCGCATCTAAAACGACCGCATTTTCGTGCCCACACCATCAACGCCTACACTCATCTTCCATTAAGAACTATTCTCGAAAAGCCCGATGTATCCGGAAGGTTGATGAAGTGGTCCCGCTTGAGAGTTTGACATCCATTTTCTTCCACGCCCCGATATAAAGTCACAAGTGCTCACTTCGCTTGTAGAATGTACCATCCCATCACCACCGAACAGATCATTCATCACTCCATGACAAATCAATGGACATTATATGTTGATGGAGCTTCGTGTACTTCCTGCAAGGAGCGTGAATTTTGCTTATCTCCCCAAGTAAAATAACTTTAGGCCTGCTTCGAAAGTTCCTACCACCAATAATGTCGAAGTGCAGGCCCTCAGAAAGGTGACTAAGGCTCGCCATTGACCGAGGTCCGTAACTTAGCCATCTACATGCACTCAGGTGGCCTCACAGTTGAAGGAGACTTCGAGCGCCATCCGCAGCCTTGCTCAAGACTGCTCTTTTGGCAAAGTCACTTCTGCCGTAATCGAGACCCATCGATAACTCATATTCTAAGTGGAGCGTAACACGAAAGCGATGCCCTCTCCAAGTTAGCCACAACAACGACAGAGATCTTTTCAAGAGAAAATACATGAGACATCCACTTTCCCAAGATTCGCCCTGGGTGATACAATGAGGACCCAAAAGAATCTTCATGGATTGACACCATCATGTCCTTTCTTCAAAGCTGGCCTTGCCAACAGACCACCGATGCTATCCATCTCCAATGTATAATCGAACTTCACCATAATCCCTCTACAAGCGTCCTTCTAGGGCCCTACTTAAAGTGTCTACCACCTTCTGAGGCTAACTATGCAATGCGAGAGTTCATTCAGAATTTGTGGTGAACATTTGGGAGGAAAAGCCCTCGCCTCAAAATCACGAGGCAAGGTTTTTACCGCCTACAATGAAGAAGGACGATTGAGTTTGTAAAGAAGTGTAACAAGTGTCACATTCCAATCTCATACACCATCTCAGAACTCACCACAATCCAGAGCCCGTGCCCTTTGCTCAATGGGGATCGATATAATGGGACCTTTCCCATTGCCACCTGCAACTTCATAATCCGCTGATTACTTCAAGTGTGGAACCGAACTGGCCAAAATCACCAAACAAATGCCAAGCAATTTGTCCGAAAATATTATTTGTCGCTTCGAGATTCCAAAAAAAATCATCACCGATAATGGGACGCAGCTCAGTGAAAGACATTCACATCTTTCGCCAGAGTCGATATCCGCTAATCCAACGTGATCCCATCCAGTGCAAATGCACCAAGTCACCAATGGACAATACTAAAAGGGCTAAAGACACGATCAACCACGGGCAACAAGAACTATCCAATGTTCTTTCGCTTACCGCACTACATCAAGGACCCTACCGAGAAACGCCGCATCTGTGGTTTCGAATCGTTATTCCGACGGGTCCCGAGCCCTAACCCATATACTTTGATGCCGACAAAGAACGAATAAAGTTTCGATTCCATCTCGATCCCCGAAAGAGACCCGCGACATGTCAAGACTAATGGCTTCCTATCAAGATTGCTCGAGGTTTCAACCGGCGGGTAAAGCCACCACATATCCTGGGGACCTCGCCCTAAGTCTCGACTCGCCAGAAAAGGCCCACAAATGTAACAAACTCTCACCGCTTGGGAAGGCATGGTGGTGTCTAAAATCAAGCCCGCACGCTCAAGCAAGCGATAAGATGGGAAGACTCTCCCACGCACTGAATGCTACAAACCTCCGTAAGTACTACCTGATGTATCGCCTTTTTTATTCTAGGAATGCAAAAACATTATCATCGTATGTTGTATTGAATTGCTGTTAAACATTTATCGATACTCTGCTTGTCGTATTTATTGTCCAACCTTGGCATCAAGGTGTTTGATTTATGTTTCTATCTATGTTAAAGTTCTCATACTTATTGTGACTTTTTCTCGCTTATGCTTGCATTTTAAAACACCACTCAAGAGATACGCAACTATTGTTGATCTCATTCGTGGTAAGATCGATCCCCGTGAATTGACCGATCTTCCTATACGTTAACATCGCCAGTAACGCCGATAAACAACCTTGATAAGTTGGCAATCCTCTAGACGCCTACAACTTTCTCCATAACAAAGTTAACATCATCGTAAACGCCCCATACACAACCTAGATAGATCGAGAGGTTCTGAGAGAACCTCTATAAATATATTCCGCAAGTTTGTCATCAAGTAACGCCGTAATGATCTTAATAGATCGAATTATCCTAAAGGGATTCTCGATGATCTCTTCTACGCTAATCTTTATCATCGAAAGTACACTTTGACACACAACTCCTAAATATTCACAAACAATTTTGTGGATTGTTAATATTTCGCAGAACATACAAGTACAATCAACCGTAAATAATATACAACACCAATGCAACATAAAGGAACTACAACTACACGCCTTGATGGTCTCATCTAGATGATGAAGAACTATCTCAGTCATCCTCGCCTGGGAAGGGTCTGGGAAGTTAGAGAAAGGACCTCAACACCAGCCTCCGAGCACGCCAAGCGTCCCCTTCAAGAAACCTCGATGAAGCCTTCATCAACACACCGCCGCTTCCAAAGCCTTCTCACCTCTACATCATGGTCTCCGCCTCAACGTGATCCTCAGATGATACTCTTGAAGGTCGCCGAAGTTCTTGAAGTCCTCCACTTCGGATCCGCTCCCGCTTCTACCCGAGATAAGTGCCCTTTCTCCGAAAAGACGAATCTGCTTCTTGCCTCAAGACTAAACCTTCTCAAAAGATCTTCGATCTCATACAACCAACCTCTCGTTTCTAGCCTCCACTAATTCATCCCGAGTCCGCTTCAACTTCCCCGACGAAAAGAAAGAGAAGTCGCTGAGTCGCCAACTCGTCCTCGACTCATCAAGTTGATTCTCCAACCTGACATCTCTTTTACTTTCTCCACATACCGCTTCTTATATTCACCATGGAGAAACTTGACCTTCACGAACTCAATTCCATTCAAAGACAATGTTCATTTTGAAGTCAAGTTCTTGCTTCTTCAAGATTCAAATAAGAAAAATTACGTTAAGCACAAGGAAATGGGAAATAAAAGATGATGAACGCAAGAAGATGTTTCTTTCTTTCGACGACTCACGCAGAATGATTCAACACGCCCTCGTGAATGAAGATCCTTGGGGACGACTACTCAAGGGCCCACTTTTCGTATCCGATATCACCATCACCTCTTCGCCTCTTTTCCTCTTCTCTATTGAGACGTCCTTCACGGGAAGAAGCCGAGGACGCTGGGAGATCGGCCGGAAACCTCTTTTCAACTTTCAACGAATCGCATAAGACCGCCGGATGAATAAAGCTCGCAACAAAGATTCCTCCCACAAATTGCTGATATATCAATCTCAAATCAAGATCTTCAATATTCTGAATTTCAGCCCCGCAGATATCTTCATCACCAACTCAGGGAATGGGTAAATCTCGCCTTTCCCCATTTCGAGAAGACCCTGCCATTCTTCACAAAAAAGAATCGCTTGCCCAACTCTGGGAGGATCCTTCGTCCGAGGTCAAGTAGACTCGCAGTGATATAATGTGCATCGCAGTAAACTTGCACATCCGCAGGTAATCAGAGTCGCGTCGCACCGCCTCAAAAGACTATAAGTCCCATCACGATCGCCATTGCTCGCCAAAACTGGAAATGCAAACCTCATGTCGACAAAATGGTGATCATCTCGGGATGGGGAAACCGCAATCCCGCCCAAACTCATCTCGTAAGTGGTGAAATACCCCTGGCGAGTTTGGGCTCTATCGACTTCTTCTGACACTTAAGAACCAAATCATTCTAAAAATAATATTTTTCCAAGCACGATCAATGTGTCTCCGTGATCGACACTCCCACCTAATCTTCGCCCTCCCATTTTAGAAGGTTCCTCGTGCCGCCTCCAAGGGTCTGACGTCTTTTCAAAAGATTCTCACCCATCTACAAACACCCAACTGCATCGAGATGAAAATTGAAAGAAGAGTGCCCAAACTCCCACCGTGGGAGGGCTATGCACTCGCTTGGTGGAGATGAGGAGTAGAGGTGATCCAAGAAGTGCCCAAACTCCCACCAGGGGAGGGCTGCACTGTTCTGGGGTGAGGGATCCAAAAGAGTGCCCAAACTGTGGGAGGGCTATGCACTCTAAGAGGAGAAGAGGAGATGAGAAAAGTGTCTTTCCTCTTACCTGTTTTATAGACCCCTGGCAAAAGTAAAAAACCTAAAACCGCCTAAACCGCTCAAAACCGCCAAAGCTGCGCCTGGCTTCATGCTACATGGCGCCAAGAACTGGACGGCCTCGACAAATACGCTGTCAACCGCTCCACGGTCAACTGCCACCATGCCTCGACCTCCTGGCCCACGGGTCAAACCCTGACGCCTCACTGGCCCACGGTAACCTCCGCCATGCTGAATCCGGCCCACGAACCGCCGAATCTAGCCTGCTGCTCAACTCAACGACGCTAACCCGACCTTCGCTTTCGACTGCCGAAGTTGCCTCATGCTCAGCCGCAATTCGACGGCCGCTTCCCGCGCCCCAGACATCGCCCGCCGCTCTGCCAATTCGACCAGATCCCGCTTCGCTCACTGGACCATCAGCGCCGAGGGGCCATAAGACGCCATGCTGAGCACCTGCTTATGCTGGCGCCGCCATAACCCTGCTCGCATCGATCCAGAACCTCAAAATATCGCACCCACACACATACCTATGCGATTTTGTGACGCCACTTATAATATTTATGAAGATCTGTTTCTCAAAATGCGCATTGATGACTCTCAAATTTCATCAAGAATTTGCTATTTTCAAGATTTGACATATATTTTTGATGACGAGATAATGTCACCCAAAAATAAAGCAACCGATACATCCTCTAAAATTAATCTGATCAAGCAATCTCAAGGCATTTTCGTAAATGCTTCGATCTAATCACCGATTTCAAAGAACTTATAAATAAATCGACCGCCTCGATGAGACGAACATAAGAACATCAAGCATACCGATCCAGCTGAATCGACTGCATCAAGCTATCGAGGAAAATGGATCCCGATCCGCCAAATGGTCACCAAACCGACATATTTATTCGATCGGCCACAAGACTAATCCAACGAATCCAAGATCACCCAATTCGGCATCACAGGCACCTGATCATCAAAATACACCGCTCGATCGGTGGGGATCGATCCGTCCGATGGGAGTGGTTGAGTTTTCCGAATTTACAAGGCCACTCCCAAAAATCTATAAAGAGCTTCATTCTCACCTTGGGGACTGACCGATTTGAAGAGCAGAGAGCTCAGAACCACCAACACTCGACGCCGACGCATCTATCACCACTTGCCACCACCAAGAAGTGCTCAAGATCGAGAGTCGCCTCTTAGAGATCGCCTGAGGACTAGAAAAGACCGCTTGCCGCCTCTTTCTCCCCAAGATCAAGAGGTTGCTCCCGTAAGATCGCCTCAGCTTTGGGAAACTTCTCCCCGGGTTGGAGTTGACCGGAGTATTGTTTTTCTACACTCTAATATTGTTTCCCCTCAGAAACACCTTCTTCTCCCGAACTAACGAGAAGTGACCAGATCTTTCAACACATAGTGAAAGTTCTATGATCGGTCCGTTTTTCCCCTTAACTGCCTACGATAACCCCTATGTTCATATCCCCACAGCTGTTGGATAATTTTGGGCCAATACTAAGATCTCGCATCTACCTAATAAAATTCTCAAAGACGCTAATAATAATGTGTTTAAATTGAGTAATATATATATATATATATATATATATATATATATATATATATATATATATATATATATATATATATATATATATATATGACTTAACTCAAATCTGATAAATCAAAGAGCTAAAAGGGTTGTTTGGGATCACATTTTTTTTTTGTTTATTGATTTTTATTTATATTTTAATTAGAAATAAAATATATTTGATGGTAATATTTATTTCTATAAACAATCAAAAATCTAAAAATTATTTAAAGTATTTTAAAAAAATAAAAAACACATAAAAATTATGCAAATAAATATATTTTAAAACTAATATAAATAAATAAATAAATATATATATATATATATATATATATATATATATATATATATATATATATATATATATATATATAAGATGAATTTGATGTAAAAAAACAAACCCTAAACTATATCTAGAGAGAGAATGGAGCTGAAAGAAAGACTGTGAGCAGCTTTTTTGAGATCCAGAAAAAGGTTCAGTTTTGCACTAGCAAATGGCATTAGCAATCAGCCATGCAATGCTTTGAATGCAGTGAAAGCGATTCTTTAATCTATCCACATTGCAGACTTCTCACCTCTGAACATAAATTGAATCAGCAAACTTTACTAACAGTTAGCTGTACAGCTGATCACATCTGATAAATACTTCTATTTTTTTCTTTTTAAATATCTTGATTTATTTGTATGTGTGTGTGTAAATATGAAGATTTAAAGTGATATGTATGCAAATTCCCTCAAATATTTATTTATTTATTTTTAGTATTTAAATTAAGTACTTAAATGGGAGATTTACATATTTACATATCTAACATAACAACAACAATAAGCTTTTATCTCACTATATGGGATATGCTATATGAAACTTTCTTTTTCATCGTGACATATTATGTGTCAAATTCTAATTTAATTCTTGATATGTCGCTGAAAATTCTACTAGTTGAAGCATGAATCTTTATATCAAAAGCAATCTGATCCCGAGTCGAGACTAGGCAAGCACTTAAAATATCATTGGAAACTTTGGGATATCAGTCGAATCCCTAAATAGCTCCAAAATATGAAGTGTTTATAGTTAAATCGAGCGTCTTGACGAGTCAAATCTAACAAGCTTAATATCTCTTGATTCTGATTACATTTGAGCATTCAAATACTTTAAATATATCAGATGATCAAAAGAATCATTTTGAGCCGTTCGATGGAGTGATTTGGATTTTGCACGTATTTGTAAAACGCCATTCTAATAAATAAATTCCTCATACGAGGCCTTAGAAATCAAAAGAGGAGAGAGCTCGAGAGTCTCAAAGCATAATCGCCACTAGTTGACGGCCGTTCAGACGCTTTCCGCCATCTACCATCATCATCGCCACATCATCGTCATCACTCCCACTATCCTCGCCATCACCACTATACCACCATCGCTATTTCACCATTTACGGCCACCACCGCCACTATCGCTGTCGCCGCCACCGTCACCATCACCACCGTCATCAACAATCAGTTCAACTATTATTGCATAGCTATTATTACCTAATTTTGGGATTCCCATTTTTAGGCTTTCTCACATGCAACTCTGTAATCCCGTTATAGGAAAAACTTATACTTTCATCCTTAAAAGATATATATAAGATTTTACTGGCCTCTCTTGAATTTTATTTTTGGGATTTTTTTTTAGTAAAATCCCTGAGTTTCTTTCTCTCTTTAAATATCTATGTGTGTGCTGGATTTCTCAACAATACTAAGACATAAAGTTTTATTCTACTACTACTGATTTTCTAGCACTCAACAATTCTAATAAATTAAATATATATATATATATATATATATATATATTTACATATATAACATCTAAATTTTAATATTTATATATATAACTTCATAATCTTCAATATCACATCAAAAATATCATAATCCCTAAATTTTAAGAGGTGAAATGTACCTTTTTTTAGTATAATAAAGTGTTAGATAAGTAAATATATAAATTTAGGTATTAGATATATAAATACATAAGAATTGTGTGATATGTATGTAAATTTTTCTTAGATTAATTACTTAAATATATTTTCAAATGCAAGTGGCCATGGTTCCCAGCTTCCTCCATGACTTCTTTCGCACCTGCTTCATGGATGGGGAAGACGAGCGAAACCGAAGGAGAAACGGGATATAAAGGTTCAATTAAATAATAAATTTTATTACGTTTTAATTAATGTCAAGCACCCATCTCGGCCCACCACTGCGTGACGAGAAAATTGGATTTGCTATCATTATTTGCACGGGAAATAGGAAACTAAAATAAAATTTGTTTGATTTTCTTAATTATTTTCATAAGATTTAGATATATAATTATTTATATTTATATATTTATCATTTTAATCAAAATATTATGTTGAATTTTATAAAAATGATTTGAATGATTTTTAGAAAATGTAAAATTATTACTAGTGATTAGGGGTGTAAATGAGTCGAGTTTTGACTTAATTGAGCAAAGCTTATTTAAACCCTATTAAGCTCGAGCTCGACTCAAGCTCAATTACCAGGCTCGAGCTCGACTCAATTTAAAGAAAGTCAAGCTCGAGCTTGACTTGAATGCTCAAGCTCGTTTCAAAAGCTCGATAAATTATTGAATCGATAATGTGATATACGATAATCGTAGCTCATCATTAAACGGCTAGATAAGCATCGACAGAGTCAAACTAGGCTCGAACTCAAGCTCAAAAATTTTTCGAGCTTATTTATGGGCTCGAGCTCGAGGTCGTTGTTCGATAATCTTGGCTCATGAGCTCGTTAACGAGCCGAGCTCGAGTCGGCTCACGAGCCAGCTTGACTCACTTACACCTCTACTAGTGATTGTTGTACTCTAAACTACTTCAATACTTAAGCTTAAGACCAATTGATTTAAAGTATAAATTCTCAACAATTAAACTTAGATGACTTACATGAGAATGTACCTTTCACAATCCTATCTACTCGAATATAATATTTATAAGAGATTTTTTATCTAATATTCTTAAAAGAGTAAAAAAAATTGTAATATTCACCATAATTAATAAATTTCAAACAAAGATTCTACAATTAGCATATAGAATTTTTCAATCCTAGTTGCATTGGATAATAATAGAGAGATTTTCATACATATCACATAATTCTTATGCATTTACATATCTAATACTTAAACTTTGATTTTTACATATATAATACCTCAATCTTTAATATCATCATCACTCACTTTTTAAATGTAAAATGTATATTTTTAAGTGTAGGAAAGTATTAGAGAAGTAAATATCAAAGTTTAGATGTTAAATATGTAAATGCATAAAAATTGCATGTTAGGTATGTAAATCTTTCATAATAATTTTCTTATATCTACTAAGATATAATAGGAACACTTTTTCACATATTTTTGCGTTACAAACCTTTGCCACCCTTTCGTTTGGATATTATTATTATTTATTTAAAAAAATATTTTATAATGAGAAAGAGCTTTACAAAATTAGATTTTAGAGAGTATAATATCTATTTAAAATATCTAATAGCTAAACTTTTATATTTATATAAATATCATCCAAATCTCTGATATTATATCAATAACAATACTATTATTATTTTTTTAAAAGTTAAATGTAGTTTTTAATGCATAGAAAATATGTTATATTTATAAATATTAAATTTTAGATGCCATATATGTAAATTTATAAGAATTATGTACTATTTATATAAATTTCTCAAATATATAATACTTTCATAAAAAGTTTCAAATATTACATATTTTTAGAATAAATTTACAAGTAGTTTTACATAATACTTAAAAATGAATTATAACTCATAGGAGACAAGGTGCGTTTAGGACAACTTTCTAGTTGCTTTGCATTTTCAAAAAATAGCTAAAAAGCAAAGTAATTTTGTTTGACTACCATATTTTTGTCGCTGAAAGATGAAAAGTTGTTGGTAGATATTAACGCTACGCCGAAGTTTATTTTGAATTTTTCAAAAAATTATTTATAACACACACAATAACTTTTTCAAAAAACTGTTTTCTCCATAGTAATTATACAATCAACTTTTCAAAAAGTTATAACTGCCCCAAACGGATCCTTAAATAATTTTGAAGAACTAATGCTGGAAGTCCTCAAACTAGTGGATCTAGTTTTTAGTAGCCCATAAAAGTCAAATTTTTGTCAAAAAATTAAGTTCAAAGATTTCATTTATATAACAAGAAAAGTACTTTAAGATCATTATAATTTTTTTAAAAAAGCACTAATGTTACAATCATCCATCAATTCTATTAAATTCATGATGTGGAGAACTACAAGTGATAAATTTTATTTATTGACATAAGATTTTGTTGACAAAGAAATGATTTAAGTGTTATTTGATTTGTTTAGAATGTAAATAACATATTTACGATCCAATTGAATGTAAATAATTTTTTATTTTACCTCATGCTTATATTTTATGGAAGTGTACTATTTAAAATAGAAATTTACATACATATCACACAATTCTAATGTATTTATATATATAACACTTAAATTTTGATATTGAAAACTATAGCATCTTTTATATGCTCGAAAATGTATATTTTACTTTAAAAAATAATAAAAATATTATTTTTTACATAATATTAAAAAATTAGATGATATATATATATATATATATATATATATCAAAGTTTAGAGCTTAGATATGTCAAAATATAAGAATTGTGTGCTATGTATGCAAATGCTTTACATATATAATATTTAAATATTTACCTATTTATAAAATTAATCGTTTTATCTCTATTTTTTAAATCATCATTTAAATATAAAAAATTCAAAATAAAAATTTTAACTCGTGTTTTTTTACATTTCATTAAGTTTTAAATAATTTGATCATGGTAAATGAAATTGAATTTAATAATTTATAAATATTGATATTAATTTTATAAATAAATATATTTTAAATGTTATCTATAAAACAATATAAATTTTTTTTAAAAAGAAAAGTTTTATAAAATAATGGATTTCATGAGAGAAGTAAATATTCAAATAATCGAAATCAATGGTGAACAACGCTCTCAACTCTCACGGGGTGAGGGCTACAGCCAAAAGCCATACTTTTAAACTCTTATCTACTGTCGCCATCCAGAAAGACGATTCTCACTCGCATGGCGACTGAGATCCCGCTAGAAATTCTCAACCAGCCATCGATTAAGTTTAGGATAAGAACACAAGAGATCTAGAGGTTTCCGGCGAGTTTTTTTTTTCTCTCACGTGTCTGCTTGTCGCCGCCGCAGCTGATTCGCTTGGTGCAGGTCGGGACCGGATCGAGTCCTTCGGGATCGGAACTAGATCCTGCCTTGCATCAACTGAATCGGCTGCGGAGAGTGATGATTTGGTGATCCTGATCTGAAAATTGCTGCGCTTTTTCTTTTGCAAGGTCGGATTTTTATTCGTTCCTCGACTTTATTTAATGACTGTTGGAGATTTTCTTGGATCTGTTGAAGTTCGCTGTGTTCTGTAATCTTCTTTTTTAATCTTGATTTGCTACTTTGCTTTATCATCAAGATCGTTCCTTGCTAGTAAAACCTGCGATCTTTTGAACTTCTGATCTTAGTTCGAGTTCATAGCACTGTGTTTTTCGTTATGACAATCAGTTTTGTTCTTGGGTTTTGTAAGAGAAAGTAGTATATCTGTAAGTTGTAACTGAATATGCATGAGTCCTGACCTCTTAATTTGAAGGTGGTATTGCAGTTTGTTCGATCTCTTTTCAGGTATTTAATCGAGTAATTTTAACTGTTAACTTAAACTCTTGAATTTAATTATACTGTAGATGTATTTTGAGGTAGAGGGTAGATTTTTATGACTTGTATATTATTTAACGTAGCTGTTAATTTCTTCTTAGCTGAAGATTTTTCTTTTTTTATGAAATTCATGATTTTGTAGTAAACATTTTGGGATACTGTTTATGAAGAAAATAAATTTTGAAAAACTGTATAAAGTTAGGATTTATTTGTTTAATGTAATGTAGATAGCTACTTTATCTAGGTGAAAATGGTATTCAGGTAAAGTTGTTATCTATTAAACAGAGTGTGTTTGCTTTAACATTTCTCACTTGAGCAAATTAATGTTATCTAGAAAGTTTAACTGCGGTCATGATCTTTCTTTTCATTGTTTTTTTTCTTCAAACATTAATAAGTGGATATATGGTAGTTTTTTATTTAATGTTCTTAAGTTAATATAAGTTAAGTGTTATAGAGATGAGGATGCTCAAGTGGATGAGTGGGTTTACTCTTAGAGATAGAATGCGAAATGAGTATGTTCGGGAAAAAGTTGGAGTAGCTCCAGTGGCAGATAAGATTAGAGAGAGTCGCCTTAGATGGTTTGGCACATAAAGCGTCCCGTCCATGACGGTTAGGAGAGATGCATTAGATTTGTCTTATGTTAAGAAAGGTAGAGGTAGACCTAAAAAGACTTGGTTAAGATGTATAAAAAATGATCTTAGTATACTTGAATTAAATGAGAATTTGACACATAATAAGACACAATGGAGACAAAGGATTCATGTAGCAGACCCCACTTAGTGGGATAAAGGCTTGTTGTTGTTGTTGTTCTTAAGTTAATATAAGAACTTTGTATAAGTAAAGTTTATACTTGAATTATTTTGGATTGTGTTAAAATCATGATTCTCTTGATTTATAATGATAATTGCATTGTGCAATTGCTTCAATCTTGTCCATTCATTTCACTTCGGAGATTTGAGATCATTTGGACTTTTTTTTTCTTTACAAAAACTTTGGTATGTAGGACTCAATCAAGCTGCTAAAAGAATAGAATGTATGGTTGAGTTGGGATAGTGAATTTTGTGATTAACTTCATATTGGGAGAGGGTGAACATTATTGTATGTGAGTATATCATCTAAGAATGCATAACATTAGAAGGATTTTAATGGTAGTTATTATAAAAAAAAAGATTACTCCTATTTGGTCTTCATCTTGTTCTTTTTCACTAAAGTTTTGGAGTTGTTGGGCTTCTATAAAAATATACGCTTGTATCACTTTTTTTTCTTGTTGTGCTTTCTCAGTGAATATTTATTCATTTAAATGCTTCGGAACTATATTGAAATGCTTCAAATCTGCATTCACAAGATATGTGCTTGTATTTGTTTCACAACTTTGGATAGAAGACTCACTAAAGATTCTCTTCTCGTATGTATTATCTGACTTTCTTCTTTGCTATCTTCTTCATGCGGAACATTCAAGGACTGTTCAAACTCAACATCATTACAACCAGTGACTATATCTTGGTTACTAAGCTTCTAGATTCCATTGAATCAAGCTTGTTTTGGTGAGGATGTGACTCATGTTTCTTCAAAAAATAAGATATACTAATTTCGGTGAATTAGATTTTACTAAAAGTCCTTACTTGAATGTCTATTACTGAATTTTGGCATTTGGTTACTAGTAATTATTATGTTCACTCTATCCTGCATTATTTAAACCTTAAACCCTAAACCCTAAAATCCTAAACTCTAAACCCTAATATCCTGCATTGTGTATAAGATTAAAATAATGACTTGGCCATTTTATTAAGATATTGAGAATATATAGAAGTTTATAAGGCTTTAAAAATAGAGATCTTTCAATTACAAATGCAAGCAAAAATTTCTAGCAAGAAATTTGATTAAATAAAAATGAACATTTGCTAATTAATGATTATGCATTTATTCTTTTACATTCCCCTTACGATGCCGATACAATTGGATAGTTTGAACTTGATAATTAATACTGAGAAGTGAGTGCAAAAGTAATTAATAAGAGCATTTGCTAGTTAATCCTCGACGATACACAAGCCATGGAGTATTTTTTGGAGCTTGTTTTGAATAAAATTTTTAACTAAGGTAATTAGTTGACCTTCTAATCTTATATGCATTAATGTTATTTTTCTTCTTCTGTGCATTGAATTTGGTTGCAGTTTCATGCAATCTATAGCTTATTGCTTACACTCTTATATTTGCATAGTGTTCTCAGTTTTAGGGAAGAAGATTAAAGAGCTTCTGGAGTAGAAATTATGTTTGACAGGTAGTGCTTGAGGAATGCACTTGGAATCCTTTATAATCATAGAAAATTATGTATTTTATTATGCACTTTATTGATGTATATGAGACACATGACATGATTATTGTAAATAAACATTTTAGATGTAAACCATTCAGTTGTATGAATAAAGCTTGCCCTCATTATTATTATTATTTTTTTACTTTGTAATTTTTGCATGGTTTTTAGTGATCATGATATATAGTAGATTATAAATTTCTTTTCAAAAGCATCTTAGATCATATAAATGATGTGAATCTCTAGTGGAATGATATAACTATGATATTTGGCTTGAATGATCAATGTGTCAAATTTATCATGAAAAAAAAGGAGAAATGGGATGCATAAGAATGCCTTTTGAGAATGGGATTTTAGAGATTTTTTTAGTCCCTCAAGTTTGAGATTTTGCAAATTAAAATTATGATGTCTTGTCTTGTTGTAGGAATTAAATTCAATTTGCATTTTGCTAAAAAAAATAATTGAACTTCTTTAGTTGTTTAGAAAAAAAAACATGCAAATAATTGCATTAGAATAGATATCTTCAACAAAAAAAGGTGCAATTATATAATAACATTCGATTTTCAAAATTATTTCTCAAATATTAAAATTTATAATAATGTTTAATTCATATTTTTTATTTTTTAAAGGTAATTTTTTTAAATTAAGTATTATTAAAATTTTAATTATGTAATTAAGTATTGTTAAAAAAAAATTAAAAATAGATATTTCATTAGATGAGTTTCTTTGATAAGACGTGACGTGGCTTTAGCCACGTTAATTTGAGATCAATCGATTAATCGAATCAATTACTTAATATTTAGATGGATTTTTTTTATATGATTAAGAACAGTACTTTTAGGAGCTACTTTAGCTCTTGCCCAATTCAAATAAGTTTAGCTTATTCTACAATGCCTTAATTGAGTTAGATTATGTTAGCTCTAGATATAGGTTTTGATCGAGCTGCTTTCTTTCATTTGATCAACCATGCCTATTCTAAAGCTTTATTATTTTTGGGATCCATTCTTCATTCAATTGAACCTTATGGGAGGTTTCACAACTATGATAAAAACGAGTTTTTTTTATTTACAAGTTTCATTCCAAGAAGTGAGTACAAGTATTTACATAAATTGATGATACATAAATAAAAATAAAATAGATAAGAACAAATATAGTATGAGCACAAATAGACTATCCAACATCTAATGCCCGTATTGCAGAATTGCTCGGTGTGTCTTGGTCGGGCGGGATGGACAATCACGCGGTGATGGTGGCCTCCAATGCAAGATCTTGACGATCGTGTGGATCATCTGTGTGAAGATAGGTGGTGACTCATATGTAGGTTGGTATGAGGAACGGATGCATATGTAGATGGTGGCCTCCGTCATGGTGTGGTACACCTTAAGTTTCGATCCATAATGTGTCCCCGATATATACACTTAAGTCTCATATAGCATCTGTACCATCGACGACTCCACGTAGCTCGTGCTTTCCACACAGTATGGCTAAAAGATGTCACGAGTTGTCGACGCGCTACGAAAAATAGTATGTGAAATTAGCCTGCAACATATTGAATTGAAATGAATACTTATGTTAGCACTTACATATATACTTTTAGGCGATGGTGGTCGGAGGATATATGGGGTGGCCGTAAATAGAAGCCGATTTGAACCGAACATGTCTTGGTGATAGCCACCATCATGCCCACATCCTCATCTAAGCCCTCGACGAGGTAATCCCTCGCCTCCAAGCGGCAATGTGCCCGGTAATCGGCAAATCGCACTTTACCATCCCCAACTAGGGTCCTGGTGCCCACATCTACGGGAATGAGGTACTAGTCTCGACTCGATCACGGTAAATGTCACTCAACCCTCTTCCGGTGATCGGAGGACTTCGTGATAACCATATATCAAGCACGTTGAGCATGCATATGACATACGTGTCATGATCGCTCGATTTATCACCGCACATATTAAAATTATATTAAATTAAAAATATTATAGATATTTGATTTGTAATCACAAGTCCAACGAGTATCGACAATCCGACTCATTCTATATATTGTAATGTTATCGTTGGTCGTTGGCGAAAATACTTATTGTTCCATCTTTTTACAACACAATTTATATATATAAGCTAAAATTTGAAAGTGTAGATAATAAAATATCAAACCATCTTTGAGGCCGTGATCGGTAGGATATGACACATGTAAGGGTATCGTATGAATATATAAGAATATGGGGCGTGGCGACCATATGTTGGCGGTGGGCTGTCGACTCATCCTCTCACATATGGGTGGGCTGCTCCAGCCATCGTATAAATGTATCCGTAGAGTGGTAGATCTTTGCGGGTGGATCTCGAACGATGTATCGGCGAGAAACACCCAATAAGAAACAAAATTTAAGCACGCAGGTGCCTGAAAACTCCTCAGTGCTCAAATGACCGTACGACTCGTAAAAGATCACCACCCGCCGGTGGCATGTCTGTGCATGTGCGTCACGAATGTCGACTGTGTGGCGATGGTCATGGTCATCGCGTCACAGTATAGGTATCATCCCTCATCGCACAATCGCCCATCCCATCTCTTCCCATCCAATTGGGCCAATAATAGGTGACCCATCGTGGTAGACGGGATCGCCACGTCGCGGGCGTCCATCTCTCACCAACAACTAGCTGGAAGGTGTTGGTATGCGGAGACCATCTCTCAACTAGTGTAATAAGCAAATGATGATCTAGGAGGATGAAGCGAAGGCTAACACATTGGCCTCTGCCTCCCCTTGATGAATCGTGCGGTGATGGGTCACTCCTTCAGCGTGACGCAGACTCTGTAGGCTCGCAAAAAAAAAAAGATCCGTCATTAACCAAAATAAAAAGTAAGCAGGCGTAACGTAGAAACATAAATTAAATATTACTTACAATATCATGGTGAGCAGCTATATGCTGTCCACGTAGGGAGGCTATGCTAGGATGAACCTTAGTAGGTGGCTGATCCAACGGTGGGGTGGCCTCTCTGGCATGGCCACGTCGCCGACATCTAGCTGGCGGGCAGTGCTCCTCTGCCATTGTATTTATTGAAGAAAATAAATGCAAAAATAAGTATTAGACAATTATAAATAATGAAATGGAAAACTGTAGCGTAAATTAAACATAAAAACTAGAGTATTGCAACATATACGGAAAAGTTGAATAACAACCTACAGGTAAAATCTAAACAACATGAACTACACATATACATTGTGCATTAAAATATCCTCGACATATCATATATTATTAACATTGTGAGGGCACGATGGCCTGTAGTGGTCAGTTATCTTGCATAGACTGCAGGTTCTACTACTGCTATCAATATTTTCATCCAATGTGTTTTTTTTAAATTGATGCAGTGCCTTGACCTTCTATGAAAATTGGGTGGCTGCAATGCTATTAATCCATGCTCTGCATTGAAAGATGGCCACTCAGAATTGTCAAGCAATGTATGAAACTCATTTATATATGTCAACTTATCTGATCACGGTGTGTCGCGGACACACGTAAGGTGGTTCAATCGTCTAAATCCCAGTGCAGCAACTACATGTGGACATGACCAATGATATATGATAATTTTGTTACAATTGCAATTACAAATGCCATTATCTAGCAAATCAACTCTAAATGATCGGCTAGACCTGTCAAAAACTTGCATCTCATGGGGGTTGATGTTCACAGGTTCAGGGAAATGTCTGGTTTCCCTTTCAGTACGCTGTAACATTATGGATACCCTTTGGGTAAAAATGGACAAGCTGACATTCCATTGTTGAGTTGCAGTAGCTAGTCTTTTCATAAACAATGCTACTAAGTTATAGTAAATACCAGTGATTAGGGCCTGAATCGGTAAATCACGACTCCGTTTCAGGACACCATTAAAACACTCAAATGCATTAGTCATCATTATACCATAATGCATTCCACCATCATGTACAAGTGACCATTTAACAGGGTCGTGCTCCACAAGCTATTTGTGAGATTCTTCTTTTACATTTTTAATATCTAACATGAATGATTGAACTGACGGATATCATCAGTATTTCCTACCATATACATCTTCTAGCATAGAAATTTAACATCACCAATCCCCAATATTGTATTACCTTTAAAAAATTTTCACGTAGATGACGCAAATAGTGCCTGTGAGCTGCCCATGGAAACACTTCTCTACATCCACGTAATAAACCATCACGTTTATCAGATATTATGCACATATCACGTCTAGCAGACACAACAGGTAGCATATCATGTAAGCATATCAAGAACCACAATCAGGAATCAATCGACTCGGAATCCACAACAGCAAAGGCTAGTAGAAAAAACCCATTATTTCCATCATTTCCAACAGCAGTTAATAACGTACCACGGTACTTGCCTAACAAAAAAGTATCGTCTAAGTTCAGCACTGGTCGACAGCTATTCCAGCCCATGATTGAAGAACCAAATGCTCAAAACAGTCTCTAGAAGTGTTGTGTATTGTAGACTGAATTCTGTAGACTATACCAGGTAAAGTACTGTAAATTGATTTCATATAAAGATTTAGAGTCCTGTAAGACTCTTCCCAACTGCCAAATATTGGTTTTATTGCCTTACGCCTTGCATCCCAAGCCTTCATGTACGAAACTTTAACATTGAATTTTGACTTCATTCTACCTATAATCTCCCTAAGTTTCAGATCTATCTAATGCCTGATAACATGTATAATGAAGTAAGCTATGAATTTTGAACTACCGCTTAGATGGCATACCGCATTGATACATCTATGGTTTTCCCAACTCACGGATATTCTCCAAGCACCCCATAAGCGTCTATCTGCCGCAAACGTCAATTACATGATCTTGTAGGACTATCATGTTGTACGCATATAACCATGTAGTCTTTTGGTTAGAGGTAATTATTTGAAATCGAACATTATTTACTATGCACCACCCAACAACAGCAAATTGAAGACTCTATTTACTTGCTAAAGACATACCTTCGACAAGGTCACCTGAGATTTCAATATCATCTGTTAGGATAGTTTCGTCAGATGGACCGTTAAAGTAAATATCATTGTCCCACTCTCTCGCAGTTTGACACATCCGGACATACTCGTTTGTGGACAACATCTGACTCTCACCATCAATATTTCGGAGTGAATGATTTTTTAAAAGATCATCTAGATTCTCGAAACGATAACTCCGGTGAGCGGTCATCATCAATATCTTTCCCTACTACTTGAACCACTCACTACCGATACTCATCATCGCCTGCAACACTCTGAGGCACATATGGTTCCTCTGAACGATAAACAACATCATCGTTGCCACAAAACTCATAAGTTGGATGACAAACTATCATATTAATTATTACAAGTATAAATAAGAAAATGTTGACAAGGTATTACCTGAGAATCAACTCATCAAAGCTGCGTTGTGTCACCAGAGGTGCATGTGCGATAAAATCCTGTATATGCGTCAGTGGTATATCTACTGACCTTATTACCGGATCAGCTGATGTGGATGCAACATTAACATCATCCACTTCAACATACAACACTAATATCTAACGGGAAGTTTCGTCCAGTATAATTTTGCAAACGTCATCATCAGATATAACAGACGCTATAAATCCGTTACTCACCGGATAATGACATGTAAGAGTGATTGTGTGACGCTCTGAATCAATGTGTAAGGTTCTCATAATTCTTTCCTTCAATTCTAGTAAGGTGTTGTGACACAGAACCTTAACTGGACGATTTCGACCTCCCACATAACTTGGACTGAATTGTTCATCGATACTTAGTTTGCCTCCATAGAAAAGGATCAACGAAACAAATTCTCTATTCATTCTTGCAAAACAAATTACATAAATAATTAGAAATTTATATCAATCGACACCCTAAATAATACTACACTCGGCTACTTATCACCTGAACCGCAATGCTAACACAAACCTACAAATCAAATCATAAACAAAATTCTAACCATACAACTCTAATTCCTAGCACACATACTCTATTAATTTATAAATGGATAGAAATAGAAATTTACTGTATGTTCACGATGAACAACAGGAATGTGCGCAAAAAATGATAGAATCTGCCACAGGAAACTTCCCCGAACAAAATGGAGCCGCCGGAATCATCGCTGGAAGCTAATGTTGACTTCCAACGACTGCTAGATGGGAGAGGGAAGTCGTTAAATGGCGTGGATGCGGCTGTCGGGAAGAAAGAAAGTTTCTTTTGGATACTCGGAGAAGACGACACAATGTCGACGGTTGCAACGTCGGCGCTACGGAAGCTTCAGGCGAAGAGGAGGCGTGCTGAGGGGCAAAATCGGCGGTTGGGGGGGAATCTCGATCGGGGCAAATCTAATGAGAGAGGAGGAGGAAATAGAATCGGGTTTGATCGGCCCTATTTTAGATCATGGCCGCCTACTTAGTGGCGGCCGCTATCAGGTCGTCACCACTTAGTGGCGACTTCGAATGCGTGGCTCACGTCACATCGTATATCCCGACATTAGTCTAATTACAATTAATTTATACCTATTTTAATTTTAATTAAGATTTTAATGATACTTAATTTTAAAAAATTGCCTTTTTTAGAAATTCATGGCAGCCTAGATTAACGATGTAAATGAGTTAAGCTGAGCTTCTGTCTCCTCTAACTTGAACTTGAGCTTGATTAATTAATTGAGTTCGAACTAAGTCCAAGCATTATTCTATGAGCTCTTGTTGGCTCATGACTCTGTTCATTTAGCATGGAAGAGATTAAATCATTTTGATTCAAGAAATTATTATAATAAATGATAAAAAGAATGAGAAATTAGAAGATAGTTAATAAGAAAATATTTGATATAAAAAAAGAGATATAAAATTTAAATTATTTTATTCTAATATATTTTAACCTTATTTTATATTAATATATTTTTTTAAATGAGATAACTTGTGAGCTAATGAGTTAAGTTGAGATTGGCTCAAGCTTGATTTATTAGCACATCTAACTTAGCTCAAGAGTTATTTATTGAGCTGATCTTGAGCAAGCTCACAAGTATGGCTTAGTCAAATATTAACAAAAATCCAATCTTTACATCTTCTGACAGAACAATAGAAAAATGAAAACTTCAAAATAGCAATCACAAAATGATTAAAAGTTAGTCTTCAAAACTTTAAATAGAAAAAGTAGCATAAAACTCACACTAAGGGGGTGTTTGGCAACGGATTTACTAAGGATTTAGCTCGCTAAATCCCGTAAATCCTACCAAACACCATCGGAGGATTTAGTAAATCCGCGATGCTAAATCCGTAAATCCAGGAGCGATAAATCCGGATTCGTTAAATCCGGATTTAAATTCTGGCGGAACATCGCGGTATGGCGAGGAGCTGCGGCTCGTCTCCCTCGATCGTCTATTTCTTCGCCGCATGAGGCGTTTTGGTCACTCTCCTTCTACCGGCATCGCGCGTCTCTCCATTGCTACTGTAAGTTCGTTCTTCACCTGCGTCGTTCTTCTTTTCCGCTCTTTTAAGGCATATCTGAACCTACTCACGGTCCTTTGTCACTTTTTATTTCTTTGATATGTAAGTTAAGGACATTTTATCAAAATGTGTTTGATACTGATTTCAAAATATGTTTTTATTTGTTAAAAGCTACTGAATAGTACCCTGATGTTTCGTTAGGCTTTCTGACTCCAGAACATCTTATATATCCAGTTTGCTTACTGATTAGTACTTAAGCCTTTTCACCATCTAATGGTATGAAAAGTTTCCTTGAGTGCAGACAACATTAAAGTGTATTTGAATCCAAACACTATTAACCTGCTATAAAATAGAAAGGAACATTTGTCCTAACCAAAACAAACTCAACCCAAATAAATAAAAGCAATGGAATTTTTAGTAACACAAAAGTTTCTTATTACTACCATTTTTTCTATGTGAGAATATTTTAGCCAAAATGGTTTCTTGAGTTTCTGGCATTGATGTGGTGATTTAGTTGTTCTCCTTTGCTATTAAGGTTTGCATCAATTTCTATATCACTTTGTAGAACAATCTTGTCCTTAACGTCTAGTTTGGGTAGACATGTTTCAAATCCTCTTAAGCAACTCATGATGCATTCTTGGTAGTAGGCTTTTCCAATTTATTATGTTACAGTTGAGGTCATCATTGGGTTTCAATATTGTGTGGATCAACCATGTTTTTGCAACAATGGTATGGTACATAATTGTTAATCTTCTTTGCATGGTTTTCGCATATGGATGGTATGTAAATTGATAAGTATGAAATTACTAATCTCAAGAGTGAGTTTTAGTGATGTTTGTGCAACAGCTGAGTTTAGTTTAAATTGGTGTCTATGTAGCAAGCCATGAGCTTCTTCAATCATGAAGATGTGATCAATCCAAGTGCTATTATAGCAAATCATAAGCTTCTTTAGTCATGAAGGCATGATCATTATAAGGTTTGATTGATGGTGCTAGTTGACTTTTTAATGGATAAATACAACTAGGTGTTAGGAGTAATGGTGCCAATAATTGACATGAAATGACAATTTGATACAGATTATACATATCAATGGCCCATGGTGCGGTGCAACACACTCTTGGTGTTATCTGTATAGTGCAACGCATGTCATCAAAATGATTGTGCTATTTACACAAAATTATGGGCACTAAATTAATTTTTAAAGTTTAATATGAAACATTGACAGACATGCTTAATAAAAATGTTGAAAATGCAGAAAAAATTCGTCAAACTATGAACAAATATTGCCCCTACACAATGGATGATTTTCTCAGTAAGTTATCTACTATTCCTAACATCTCAACTAAGGGTATACTTGTTGTGATAGATGCGATCAAGGATTGTAGTGACAATAAAGTTGTACTAATGAGGTGGGAAGGTAATTTGCTATGTAGCTGGATAGAACACATAGTAGCAACTCATTCACGCTTCCATGGATCGCCAGCATGGCTTTAGGCTAAATTCTAAGTTATCAACTTTGTATTTCTTTTGTTTTTTTATTCTTTTGAATTTTTTTTTATAAATGTGTTCTTTGTCCTTGAAACTTGCATACATAAAGAATTCAAGTTTCTTTCTTGCTTTGTGGGTTAACTAGATTTTGCTTGAAGTCGAAAATAAAGCCATATTCAAGTTTCTTTCTTTCTTCCTTGAAAATTTTAAATTGAAAATAAAGAAAATTGCATCTTGCTTGTCTTGGGATAGTGCTTACTTCTAAGACCAAGTGTGTAATCCTCCATTTTTCAGATCTAATGAGGCTATCGTCTGTTTCTTGGTTTTTTTCTTTTCTTTTCTACTTTCTAGCAAGCAAGATGCAATTTTCTACTACTTGTTGTTTTAGTGGTATTCTGAACTGTATTTGATTTTTAGATAGTGTGTTTTGTTTAGTGTTGTTGAGTTGGAGAGTCTTTTATTAGCCTTCTCGTGTCGGTGGATTTTATTTATTTAATTTTTTTTTTGTGGATCTTCTTTGAAAAAGCTTGTTATGAATTCCATTGAAAGCCTTCTTTTGATCATGTGGAGAGGTTGTAATTAATTTTCCATTGATTACTAGCTCAAATTTGATGTTGTTTCTTTTTTATGTGAAGATTCAAGAATATATATTACTTGCCTTTGTTGGTTGCTTTTGTGCTTGGTTCATTTGTTTGATCGTATATTGTACTTGTTTTCCTGATCACTATGTGGGAATTAATTTCATTTGTTTTATATTGTATTTTGTGCCTTTGTTATTTGTTTTGTCTATTAGAATCAGTGTTATCTAAATATAAACAATATTTTCTATCTAATATAGTTCGTTCATTTAAGCATAACCTTAATGAAATATATCTTATTTAAAAAGTGTAAAACTTGCTGATGCACACTATAGATCACAGGCTTGCTGATACAGACTATAGATTACTGGTTAAATGTGTTCTTTGTCCTTGAAACTTGCATACATAAAGAATTCAATTTTCTTTCTTGCTTTGTGGGTTAATTGGATTTTGCTTGGTCTTAGTATTTTCTTTATTTCCCAAATATACTAATTTAAAATTTTATTTTCTGGATTTCATTATTCAAGAAGGTTTCTTTAAGTTAAAAAAATGGGAATGATGAAAGGATTGCTTTGCATCTTATCTCATTAGATCTGTATGGATTTTGTTGTTGAATGTTCTTATTGTCTTTAAACTATTGTGAGGAGAAGTGGAAATGAAGTTGTAGATTTGTGAAATCCAATATTATTATTTTCGATGTTTTGTATGGAGAACTTTCGATTTGATGTGTTGTCTCATTTATCCGGTTTGGAGAAGTTGGATTGGGGCTTTGGCTTCATATTTGCTTTCTTACTTCCAAATCATTGACATTTAAAGTAAAAAAATATATGAAAAATGAGAAATGGGGTGCACATATGTGAAGCCTAAGTCTTTGTGAAAATTCACGACCTTTGTAGAGATTGATTTATCGATTGCTCATATGGCTTTTATTTTTTAAAAAAATAGTTTTGTTGGTCGATTGTATGTGTTTAATATTAAATTGTTGATTCTTTGTCTCTCTTGTTGTTCTTCATATGATGATAATATAATGGTATTTTTTTTAGAAAGATTGATTCCTTGCATTTATTTCTTATTTAACTTGTTTTTTTGTTTTATTCTATGATTATTTTTTTTCAACGAATTTGTACCTTTCACTATCTAAAAACGCGCTGCATTTCGTTTGAGTTGACATTTTGTACTTTGATAATATAACAGAAATGACATATAATGCTACAAGAGGGATGCCTGAGCCGGTTTGTTCTTTAATTGACAATTTCCTAGAGATGACGATCTTTATGCATTACTCATATATGATCGATGATAATGCTCAAGCAAGCTACGAACAAGATTACATTCAAAGACTTTATTTGATGCGACACGATCATCAATATGTACTTGATATTCTTGACATCCACGACGTTCTTACATTTGTTTTAGGTTACCAACGCAAGCATTTATACAGCTCAGAGATCTTTTGGTCAGTCATGGATTATTAACTGACACAAGAAACATGATTGCGGCAGAACAATTAAGCATTTTTAAGAGGTGTTGCACATGCGCATAATTACAGACAACTTTGTGAATTTTTTCAACATTCACTAAAAGCTTGTTCTTACTTGTCGGTGTTGTATCGTTTCATTATCCGATGAGTTCATCAACTTCACCGATAATTCATTTGTATCGGGTAATCCCCAATTCCATCCATTTTTCAGTAATGCTATAAGTGCATTCGATGGAACACATGTACCAGCTGTTGTCAATTCACGATTGCAGAACAGATATCGTCACAGAAAAGCATTCACTTCACAAAATGTCATAGCTGCTGTATCATTTGATCGTCAATTTGTTTATCTAGCTTCTTGTTGAGAAGGATTTGCAGCAGATATGAGAGTTTTATTGGTCTATGGCGCTTTGTGTTCCACAGGAAGTATTACTTAGTTGATTCAGTTACGCCAACACGCAAATTTATTATATCATTTGAGGCTTTCGTTATCACCAGTATTGTCGTGGAGGTACGTAGATATCTACGAGTTGTTTAATCATCATCATGCACAATACGAATGTGGTGGAGAGAACTTTGGAATTTTGAAAGAAAGATTTGAGGTGACTCACGCGTAAATTTCCTTTAAGCGTGCGGTGATATTATAATTGCATGCGTCTAATTTTATTAGTCGTTATCATGGAGATGACTACTACTTTTAATATGTCTCAAACAGAAATGCAACGATAGGGACTTAGGAGAGGTGTGTAGATGATGAAGACTCGATGTCGTCTGTATTAAAGAGTTGAGGAGATGGTTTGAGACATGTAATAAATTCTGATGTGAGCGCGTGTAAGAAAGTAGTTTTATCGTTAAGAAAATATAACATTTTATTATATAGTTTTAATATAATTTTTTAGCATATACTGAATAGAGTCATCATGACGTGTGAAATTTTCGAAGGAGTTGAAAAATTTAATTGTATTATCAGCAAAAAAATTTCTTATATCCAAATAATGTAATGTTTATTTATATTTTGTAATGAACATGATATCTTTTATTAAATAATAAATTTTAATTCTAATATTTTATTTTTTTTATTTTTTTTTATATTTTAAAAATATTATTATTTAATTATAATAGACTTAAATCCTCATATAACTTATCAAACATCTTTCTGGATTTAGCAGGATTTAATAAATATATTACCAAATACTTTTTAGGATTTAACAACTCAAAATTTACTAAATCTAATTATATTGAATTTATTAAATCCTATTTGAAATAAATCCAATCTGTTGCCAAACAACCCCTAAAACTCTAACCCATACAAGAGCCGGTTCCAACAAAAGCGAAGCACCCGAAAACTAGTCCGAAATACCGACCATAGCACATATCGGATATCTCCTGGCAAGCATCGCCCCACTTCTCCCCGTGGGAATAATAATAGGATTGGCTTCTTCCGCCAACCGGCGAAATTACCGGTGGCCGAACTTTCTCTGCGTTCTCATAGGTCGCAATCTCTCTCTCTCTCTCTCTCTCTCTCTCTCTTCATTTGCCCTCCACCTTTGTCTTCAATTTCGCCTTTGTCTCTCTCTTCCCCCAGATTAGCACTGCTGAGTTTAACGGCGATTAGGCTCGCTAACTCTTTCTGTTAAATATTAGGAAGATTTACAAATAGAGCCATGTTTTCCTTTATATAATGAATTAGGATTCACGAAAAATACATTCCTTTGCGTTGCTTGTCCCTATTAGCTGATAATAAGCTCCCCCAAAACGGGGAGGTGTTCGCCATGCGAGTTCAAATGAAAGGAAATGGGTGACAAACTCATCTTCTTCCCTCCCAAATCATTCCCACCCCTGCTTCTTAATTCCCTTCCCAGCTCTATCTCGGGTAGATTCCCTTTAGCGTTCTCAAAACGATGCAAAATTTACAAATTTGCAGCACGCGCAGAGCCGGGCTTGACCTCAAAATCCAAACTTGATGATGAAAAGGAGGAACTTTCTTGGGAATCGTATAACAGTTTGATCCAAGCCCACTCCATCAGTGGCTCCATTGACAAATCCATTGACCTACTTGCCCAGATGGAAGCACAGGGAATGCACCCTAGTGCTCTGTCATATTCCTGCATGATTGATTCCCTTGGTAACCATGGTAGAACCTTGGAGGCTGATGCGATTTTTCGAGAGATGAAGTGGCTTGGTCTCCGACCTAGCCAAAGGGACTACAACTTTCTTCTTAAAGTATTCTTGCGCAAGGGACAGTTGCTTCTCTCTGATAAGTTGTTGGTGGAGATGAATGAAGAAGGAATTGAGAGGAACAGAGAGACCTACATTCTCCTCCTTGATGCCTATGTCCATGGTGGCCGTTTAGAGGACACTTGGTGGGTTCTTGGAGAGATGAAGAAGAGAAAAATTCGATTAGATACCTCCGTTTATATCAAAATGGTTAGGATATATAGGGATAATGGCATGTGGAAGAAGGCAATGAGTCTTGTCATGGAGATGCAAGAGAGGGGGATTGTGCCTGATAGAAGATTTTATAATGGTTTAATAGATATATTTGGAAAATATGGTGAGATTGATGAAGCTCTCAAGGTGTTTGATAAAATGCTCAGCCAAGGTGTCAAGCCTGACATAATGACTTGGAACTCATTGATTCGGTGGCATTGCAAGGCTGGAGATCTCAAACGAGCACTGGCATTCTTCTCTCAGATGCAAGAAGAGGGACTATATCCTGATCCGAAGATCTTTCTCAACATTATTAGTCAATTAGGAGTGGAAGGCAAGTGGAATGAGATAAGAAACTTATTTGAGAGTATGAAATGTAGAGGTTTTGGGAAAAGTGGAGTTATTTATGCTATTATAGTTGACATATATGGACAATATGGGAGTTTCCAAGATGCTGGGAAGTGTGTTTCTACTCTTAAAGCAGAAGGCTTGAAGCTCTCAGCTAGTGTTTTCTGTGTGCTAGCAAATGCTTATGCTCAACAGGTATATTATCTCATTGAACAAGATATCTTTTCCTCATAATAAAAACTATTAATAGGTTTTGTGGTTCCTTCTTCTAACGTGAATTCATTTCTCACACACGCATGAACGTACATTCACACAAATGCACACAAACACACACTAAAAACACTAAACCTTGTATGGTGCTTCTGCTAATGCAGAGTGTGAAGGATTGGTTCATGTAGTCTTACCCCTGCATTTATGGATAGATTGTTTCCATGATCTAAACGTTTTTCACTTTGTTCGTCTCTTAAAATAATCTTCCTCACAGGGCTCATGCGAACAAACCATCAAAGTTCTTCGTTTGATGGAAGAGGAAGGAATTGAACCAAATCTTATAATGCTGAACTTGTTGATAAATGCATTTGGTGTTGCTGGAAGATACATGGAAGCAGTTGCTGTTTTTGAGCAAATCAAGGAAACTGTATGCACTAAATAAATGAGAAGCTATATTTGCTTCAATAATTTTCTTCTTTCAGCCTCTTTTCTCATACTTTCTTTCATTTATTAACATAACAATTACTGTTTCTTCTTAAGGGCATCAGCCCAGATGTCATAACATACACCACACTCATGAAGGCTTTTGTCAGAGCGAAAAAGTATGAACAGGTCAGTGCACACATAAGTCTTTGTTTGTGGTAGTAACTATGTTCTCTTCCACTGCTTCACCTCCCTTCTTTTCTACATGGGCATGAGAATGGATGGCCATTTCTTTTATCATTTCATGGCTTAGGATTCAAATATTAGCAAAAAATAAAAAATAGAAATTTGACAAAGTAGTAAAATAACAAGAATTTGGATTTCACAATCTTAGAGAGAGACGACTAAAAGTACTGCCGACTCGCCATCAATGGCTGTTGACTTACACCAAATGCAATCTACAATGAAGTTTAAGATAATAAAACTTGATTTTTTAAGATGGAATCCTCACGAAATAAGGATTATTTGACGCAGTAGTGACTCTATACTCTTCGGCAAACTGCGCAAATAAGCCAAAACTCAATCAAAAATGAAAATTTTAAGAACTTTTATATCATCTCTTTTATTTTACTCCAACTTATGAGCTGTAATATTCAATTCAGGTGCCATTAATATATAAAGAAATGGAGTTTGCTGGCTGCACTCCTGATAGAAAGGCGAGGGAGATCCTACAGAATGCCTTGATTACTCTTGAACAGCGAAGCCGTAAGCAGCTGCAATTTTGTAGCTTTCCGA
This sequence comes from Cymbidium sinense, assembly GCA_021442155.1. Classification (NCBI taxonomy): domain Eukaryota; kingdom Viridiplantae; phylum Streptophyta; class Magnoliopsida; order Asparagales; family Orchidaceae; genus Cymbidium; species Cymbidium sinense. Next base: position 264,826,703 of record CM038214.1, on the reverse strand, counting down.
GTATGTTATTGAAATGTTTACTTCTATGATTCTAACGTGAGCTTTCTTAACAGGTCGCACAGTAAGTTGAGCTCCAAGTAACAGTGTTATTTGACAAATATACTGAACTGTGATTCTTCCTCAAAGAAATTGTTCATCAGGTAAAGGATATCTCTCCTGTCACCTTGTGGGATGTAACGGCATGGAAAATTCAAATTTTTAGTAGGGGAAGTTACAGTTCTTTGCTCAAAAGAGCCGTTTTCAGATGATTTTAAAGCCTCATTTATTTCAGCTTTTTTTCCTGCGTTGCATTTTTGAAGACGGTTTGAATTTTCTGCACTTTTTACAAAACTTCATTTTCCTCTCTTTATAAAAAATTATTTATATACGACGTTTTAAAGTAGCGTTTCTAAATACTACTTCAAAATAATTTTTTTTAAAAATAAAAGCTTACCCAAACGAAACCTAAAACTCTGACTTTGGATTTTCGGAAACCCGTTCTCTCTGATACATGAATATAGTGATGCAGTTCTCTCTGATACAAGAATTAAAATTAAAAAAAATTATTAAAACCTTATATTTTAAAATTTTTAAGTTAAAATCATATTCAAAATATTTAAGAGTTCCAATTAAAATATTATATATTGATAGAATAAAAGTATCATTATTATATAATTTAGTTCAATCTCTAATTTAAATCCGATTAAATTGTGAATTTTGAACTCTCTTATTTCAGTTTCATTTTTAAAATTAAATTTGTAATTAGAACAATCAAGAATGCAATTTAAGATTATAAATCTCAATTTTTAAAATTAGATTTGGTCATCCTTTATTTATAATACTATGCCTTACATCTACAAATTTAATTGAGGGTTGATTTAGTCCACAATAAATATATAAAATAAAATAAAAAATACATGCAATATTTCTACTTATAAAATTAAAAAAAAAATATTAGAATAATGATAGCAAGTCAAAAGTTGTTGAATATATAAATAAAAAGTGTGCAATTGAAAAAGGATCTCTTTTGCAGTAAATATATTACGTAAAAAAATAGACAATATAAGGACAATATTATTGCTACTCTCTATAAAAAAGTTATTTATTGCATTATGAAGAGAAACGGCCACCAAAATAAAAAATCTTTTTGTTCTCCTCTTTTTTATAATTTTCACACATAGTTGGTCAAACATCTATTGTGTAATGAAGGAAAGGGGCCAATTATAAGAAGCTCAATTAACTTTTAGTGTTTTAAGGAAATCTCCCATGGCATCATATATATATATATATATATATATCAAAATATTATGGACCAATTATTTACATATCTTATGCTAAATATAAATCATTTGATTGAATTACTACATACCTTGCATTTGGTCTCCTTAATCTCTAATTTCATCATAATACGTCTCATATATCTTAGAGCCTCTTACCGAGATCAATCTCTAATATCCTAATTCTTTATTATCTTATGTAGAATCAAATTGTATCATTCATGTTAAGTTGGATAGGTGAAAAAAATTGTAGTGGAGCTGCTACAGAAGATGTTGATGTCTAAGAAGATGCGGCAAATACTATTAAATTTTTTTTTATTTTAAAAGATTAAATCGTTGACTGACGCCACACTTGACGAGATCAGGTTGAAAAATGGAGCTTTCTCATCGTATATTTTTTAAAACACAACTCTGCTATAGTTTGTCAAATACTTTGTTGACCTCCACATATGTGTCAGATCAACACTTCAGTCAAATTTGAGGAGAATGCAATTGAGGCTAAAAATACATACTATACATCCCTGAAAATGGTCAAAACGGTCTCCAATCGATGAACCGACTTATCATCTTGAACGCTGAAATTGGTCAAAATATAAATATTGCAATCTAATAATCAATCGATTAAGCAATCGATGTAATCGACACGCATATCGGGAAGGCGCACGATAACCAAACAACCTCTCGTTGTAAAATTGATCACCGTTAACTTCAAAACATCAAAATCTATCAAATGATTGCGATTAGAGCGTCAAATGTAGAATGATTTGAAGTAGCGCAAATCGAGGTTGAAATGCATTGGATGTCACCAAAATCAACTCAAATGACCTCCGATCGATAAAAGGACTTCGCCATTGCGTTCATAATGTCGAAATTGATCAAGCTATAAATATTGCACGACTTGATGATCAACTGATCAAGCCTCGTGATCAACGTCTGCCTATTCGAAGTCGGTGATAGGATCAAACGATCTCCGTTCGCGAAATTGATCACGCCATTGGCTTCGAAACGCCGAAATCTATCAAGTAAGACTATTCGTACTCAATTCGACAGTCGTGAAAATCGGCGGTCGAAAGCGATCGCGTTTTTTGAAATCTCATTTCGACCAAAACCAAAGATCGTGAAACGAGGCTATCGTTGAGTTGAATAATGAATTACCCTTACGTGCATTTACCGGTGCAAAATTCAAATTAAAGCTGTTGAAATTAATTTTTTTAAAAAAAAATGACTAAATGACTCCCTATGTTTAATCATTCCTTCATATTTTCAGTTTTATGAAAAAACTGTTGAAAACCACTCCCCCGCCACCCCACTCCACTCTCTCCTCATTTTTCTCCCACGTTACTCTCCTCTCTCCTCAGTCGATTCTCCCTCTCGTCCGAAACAAAGAAAAACACAAGATAATTCTCTCTCCCGCTCTCCTTCCTGTTCAATGCCTGGTCTCGACCTGCCTTCCGGCCGCGACCCGCTCCAATTTCCCGTTTCCGACCCCGGCCGTTCCCGCGCGTCCTCCGGCCAACAGGCCCGATCCCGCGATTTCGCGACCCGACCCGCCATCGCCGCAGTCAGTATCCCGCGCGACCCGCCAATCCGCAACTGCTCCCGCCGGCTAAACCCGCCGTTCCGCGACCCGCCGCGCGTCTAATCCGCATCCCGCGTTTCCTGCCACTGCTCAACTCCGCTGGCCAAAGCCCGCGCCCGCCGCCGGTGCACGAGCAACTCCGTGTCCTCCCGCGCGTCCCGCCGCCGGCCAAGCCCGTTCTGCCGTTGAACCAGCCAGCGCGCTCCGCAAACCCGCTGCGCACCGACCTGCGCACGACCCGCTGTGCACCAATTCCACGGCCCGCCAAAGCCCTGTTTCAGCCCGTTGCCGCAGGCCTGACCCGCGTGACCAGCCCGCCAGCCGCCGGTTCCACAAATTCAGCCCTTCCCGCACCTGCTGCCTTCCTACAGCCCGCAAAACTCCGCAAACCCGGCCCGTTCTGCGTAATCTGACCCATTCTGTGAAATCCAGTCCGCTGCGTGCATCCCACCAACCCGCTGTCCCGCAGCCCGCAATCTCCTCGCTTTAGCCTTCCGTTTTCACAAACCGGAAGAAAATAGAGGAATTCTTATTTTTTTGTCGCTCCGTTTTATTCGTCCGCCACTTCGCCATGTCGGAGAAGAACATCATCAGGCATTCTTCGGTTTCGTACCCGCAGTATTCGTTTCCACTTTGCCATGTCGGCGTCGAGGTGAATTCTTCTTCGATTCCCATCGTACTCCCCAGGTTTTACTGCTTGATCGGAGAAGAACGTCATCAACGGGTGAATTCTTCTTTCGATTTCTCCACATTTTTATCCTTCCACGCTTACGCTCGGAAGAACATCGTCGAGCGAATTCTTCTTCGATTTGTCGCATATCTCGCTTTAGTCCACCTTCGGGAAATCGAGGACATCGTCAAGAAGCGAATCTTCTTTTTGGTTTTTTCCTCCTTTCTTCATTTCCATCGCGTCTCGTTCATTTTTGCGTTGCGTCGCTCAAATATGTGGGATCGTGAATGAATATATATATATATATATATATATATATATATATATATATATATATATATATATATATATACGCCGGTTTGAATGCTCATTTATGCTCGAAGCGACGGATGAAAAATAAGCGTATGTCAAGTAGGAGTGTTAAAATTGACCCACACGAAACTCAGAACGACTTAAAATTGGTTGGGTTGACGACCGGTCGTTGGTTGAAACCCGAAATTGACTCGATTTTGACTCGCCAACTCAAATTTGACTCGAAATTGACCTGATTTTTACACACGAACCTGAACTTGACTTAAAAAAATATATATAAATAGATTATTCGGGTCATGTCGGATCAATCGGGTTGAAGTCGTCGGGTTGGGTTGACTGCTTTAATAAGCGTGGGTTTCAATCTATTTTAGGTGGTCAAATTGTCCAACCGACGTCGACTGAATTTACACCTAGTCACAAGACACCTTCATTCGAGAGGGTGCGTAAGCAATACGTGTTAGATTTTGCTTCCCCTAGACAAAATGCTGCGAAAATTTTATCTAATTTCCAAACTTAAAAAAAAAAGGGGGAATGAATATATATTATATTTATCTTCTTTCAGGTCTGAAGGTCTCGTTGTGCTCAAGAGACGCGAGATGAAAACCGTAGTGTCTCAGACACCACTCACGCTAAAGAGGGTAGAAAAGCAGAAATACCGATCTGACCCTGCAGGGACAATGCTGAGGGAGGCAATTACGTCAAATCTTTTGATTTAGAAAAAGGGGGTGAGTGAAATGAGCTAACTTATGAATGCTAAATAGGGAAACCTGTAGCTAATACTAAAGCAGAAAACATGAAAAAGGGGGGGGGAGCTTTTAAAGCAAATTTTGAAAAGAATAGAACATTCATTTAAAATGCAAGTAAAATTTGGGGAAGCTAATATTAAACTCACAAACTTTTGGGGAGGCTAATATTAAACTCACAAACTCTAATTACAATTCTCTTTGGCTTAAATTGAAGCGGTAAAGTGAGTTCCCTTTTCTTGTAAATCCCTCAAAATTAAGCAAGCTTTAATTGGAATTTTGGGAGGGGGGACTAATGACAAACTCATAATAAACTTGCAATAAACTCAAAATCTAAGGATGAATCCAAATTGGGTTTAATAACTTTTATACGAACGTGGAGGTGATTACTATGCTAACTAATAAGTATGAGTAGAGCTAAAATAACAAACACTGAAATCGGCATAACTTATCAAAAGTGATGTAAATTGAACATAATCAAGTTAGGAAAATTACAAAAACTCAATAAGTAAACTAAGTGTAAGTAATGTTTTAAACTGCAATCTAAATCAAAACGTCTTCTTCGCCACTGTATCTGCAATCTCTTGTGCAAGCAGATAGAAGGCGATACTAAATCAAAATCTACAAAAATCATAGGGCCTTCATTGATAAAAAATTAAGGAATTTCATCTTAACTATGATTTCAAAATTAATGATTTCATTAAGTAGATAAAATTAGCTAAGCTATAAATACCTGCATGTGCTCGGATATAGGAATTTTAAGTGCAAATTTTGATGTCTAAAAAGGCTACGCGGGCTAAAATTGGAATTAAATGAAATATATGAAATCAATCTCGTAATTCAAGCACAAAATTACCTAAAATTACTATACACTCGCATGTGCGACACTATGTTGAATGCTTAAATTCAAGTGAGGATCTCGGGTTGCTTCCGGTTTAGTTTAGAAAGGGTTAACAAAACTTAAAAACCTATAATAAGAATTTCAAATCAGTGAAATATATGAGAAATTGATTCTATCAGGTGATAGTAGATCTAGTCCTCTATTAGCAGCAAAACAGAGTTGACAGGATTAAAGCTATTAAACATATTCTAATCAATTAATATTTCAAATCAAATTAAGTAGTAATTTGAAACTGCTTAAATGAAACTTTATCATTAAAAAATTTAAATCAAACTCAATCTATTCACCTTCCGCAATAATTTGTCGTGAGTGACAAATTAAGAAAACTCTAGCTCACAAAGGAGTTAATGTCAAATCAAGTGTTCTGCTATGTTCACTCTCAATCAATCTCACGCTAGTAAGAACGTGACCGTATCCTCACGTGGCAGTAGGCTCCACGGATGAAGCGATTCACCGAGTCCTCCGGGTGGTTTGGCCAGTCCGGCTCCATTATATTATGATCACGACCGCAGCCCGTATGCTCTCCAATGGCTCTGCCCTTTGAGTTGTGAATCATAGGGTATACTTAGCAGGGCAAACAACCCTCTGTTAACTAAGGTAGACTTAAGACTGTCTCCTTAGACAAACACCACCCAGTGCACAAAAATTTCTTGGGCCGTAACTCATGTATCATTGATGAGGATCCTTCTTTGGGTCAACTTCCTCCTCATTGTAGACTAGGGACGACTTCCCGGGATGACGGAACCATGGGATCTAAATTGGGCACGTCATCATTCCCCAACCATCCGGTTTAAGCTGAAATGATAAATTTCATAAATCTTAAATTCTAAAACTCCACATGCTGCTACTATACGCTATGCATTGAGCGATCTAATGACTAGCCTTAATCAAAAGTTCTCTCTCACTTATTGGGAAGGGTAATTAATTATAGGGGCTTACACTTATAGGAAATCTCGAAACAGATCTAAAGTCCTCACTAAACGAGGGAAAAATTTTTCGATAGTGTCTTATCTACTATTTCATCTACCTTCTGAAAATTATACTGACACTTTCAATCACTCTCTTCAATATTCAATAATTGTCGAGAGGTCGGTGATAAATTTTTGGAGCCTACAGATTTTTGGTGACTCCGCTAGAGACATGATTCTCTTTCCATCTTTGGCTAGTCGAATTTTGGCTATAGTAGCAACAAAAAATGATAAAAATTGAAATGTAAAATTAATTATCAATGAAACTAAAATTAGGCTAATTATGACATTATGACTAATCTGCTTGTTCTTTATATTGATGGATCTTCAACACCTGCATCATGCTGGGTTGGGTTCAATATCTCTGCTAATATAAATCTGGGATATTGGAGCTACTATTCAATTTGATAGTGTAGACTTCCCAACCATCACCATTACAAATAATCCTCCACCTGAAGTATCTGCATATTGTACACACCAACCTGTGCAATAGAGGAGGACAATTGGAATGGGCACTACTACTACTGAGGTTCCTCAAAAGAGAGCCTTTGTACTTAAAAGATTGATTCATTTTGAGGCTCAGTCATGAAGAGAACCTTCATTGGCCGAAAGTTTCAGTCATACCTGTGAAATGTGACAACCCTACCAGTTGAATCTTTCGCATTAGGAATGTATGATACTGAAGCCTCATCTTCTGGAGGAAAATTGAATAGAAGGCAAAGGAGAAGAAACACTAAACTATGAGCTCAGTAGTTGCTGTCTGAATCACAAGTCATACAACCAACCTTACAACCATAAGCGATATTTCTATCCCACAATAAATTTGAAAATTTTGAGATGGGTGAAAAGGAATAGCTCTAGTGGTGATGTTAAATGGTGTTTTTTGGGCTCAACAACAGTTAGTTTTAAGAAACAACATGAAACTATATCTACTCTAGCATCCTTTCTGAAGAAACAACATGAAACTCTATCTACTATAACACATAGAGTTCTTAAGGTTGTTAAGAAAAAATGTCTTATGAAGAACATGTATCAAATGTTAATTATCAAAGAAGCCAAAAATGTTCCACTACAAAAGCTATAATCAATGGTAGTAAGAGCTCAAGACTGTTCTAAGCAATTCCTACATGGTGAACATCAGGGCGTGACACCTAAATCGTATGTCCAAGAATCCATCGAAGGTCCTGACAAATAGGTGAGCAAATTTGTAGGCCAAAATCTCAAAGTAAAATTCCCTTACAAAAAGACAACAGCATAATATCTAGATTGCACTCTCATAAAATTCACTCCTTATGCTAAAGTATTTGGAGTTGAAGCAGTCTTGCCACTTGAAGTTGAACTACCTTCACTCTAAGTAGCCATTCAACACAATCTCACTCAAGATGAGAATGTCCGTCTACGGATAGAAGAGCTTGACGCGCCTGACAAAGGTAGGCTCTAAGTTCAATGAAATTTAGAAAGTCTACCAAACGAGCGAGGATGTCCAAAGTATTCAATCATATAGTGTGACCTCGAACATTCCGAAAAGAAGAATTGGTCCTGGTGTTGAGAATACCAATTATTCTTAATCAAAAATTTGGTGGTAAATTTGAGCCTAACTGGGAAGGCCCTTTTGTCATTGAAAAAGTATACCAAGGAGAGGCATACCAATTCATTGACTTAAAGGGTGAAAGACCAATACCACCAATTAATGGTCGATACTTGAAAAAGTATTATACTTGACAACCACATTCTTGAGATATAATAGAAATCCCCCTGTAAGACAGGGGCATTTTTTTAGTATATCTATTTAGGTTGACATCGTGCTTCATGCCGAGATCCCTAAATAAACATAATCCAAATGAAGAATTTTTTCGTGAAAATTCTCCTATTACATAGTGGACATTTTTATATTTTTGTATAAAAATGAAATTAATGTTGTATATTAAAATCTTTTTAGAGTACATCAATTCAAATATGGATGTATTTGTATATTTTCATCTTAAAAATTCTTCTAAATGTACTTTAGAAATCCCCCTGCAAGACAGGAGGCATTTTTTAGTTTATATTAAGTCTATTTGAGTTAACATCATGCCGTAAGATGAGATCCTCAAATATATTTCGATTCAAGTTGACATCGAGCGTTACACCAAAATCCCTGAATATATCTATAATTATCATTGTTAAGTTATATATTCTTGCAGAAATAAAAAGAATATATTTCTACACATGGAAAGACAACCTTAAATGTCAAGAAATTTATCTCCCAGATTTGCCAAATTCTGGAGATTAAGTCAAAGAACTCCTGATTTCGGAAGCTTCAATCAACTGAGTTGGAGAAACATCAACCTCTACATCCTGAAATCTAGGACACAGATGGGTTCTAAAGGTCAAACTCAATAAGCCCACAAATGACCAAGTTACTGACGCTCTTCTTACTCAACAAGCCGCAAGAAAAGGCCCCAGTGAAAGAGCCCCTGTTCGTTAGTATGATGGCAAAATCACAAACACACTATAGCTTAAGTAGAAGACTTGAGTAAGTTTTAAAGGTTGAACTCAACAAGCCCAAATATGGTCGAGTTGATGACGCTCTCCTCACTCAACAAACCGTAAGAAAAGGCCACAGTGAAAAAGCCCCTTTTCGTCAGTTCAATGACGATAGCTGTTCAATCTCAAACCAGATCGAGCTTAGTGATTACAAGCAACCAGGATCTAAGAGATCTTTCTACTTGATCGATAGATCAAGATAATATGAGGAAACTCTCAATTCAAGGTTGCCTCAAATCAATCTATATATTGCCCACATAGTGATATCTCAATTTATTCTTAAATGATCTGATCAAGCTCAAAGCATATATCAATGCCTATCTCCTTATCAAGTCAAGCGGCGGGGCAGGAAGCAATTCCATAGTTCAAACAAAGCCGATGACTGAACTAAAAGAATTTTGTGGTTATTTAGTTTGTTAAAGCACACATTGCTAGACTAATAACTCAAACATTGATCATATATAAGTCATAAGGCTGGGTCATCTGTATGCACACTTCCAACAAATCCGTCAAAGTAGTAAGCACAAGATTCATGGCATGAATACACTTATTGACAAGTCAATAGGGACAAATCAGGTCAGTCTTTCATCAAGTCCGTCAAGCTCAAAGCTAGAACAAAAGGAATTTCAAATCAAGCATGGATAAACCGATTCCCTAGCGGAGTTCTTCATCAAAACAAGCAAACCAATTCCTCCTTTAAACCCAACCAAGCATGAAGCTAGGATCGGAGGAGGCTCAAATCTGCAATGAGACATAAAGAGAGCTTGCAAAGCATTGAGATAGTAGATGATTTAAAACTCTTATCCAACAAGTCGATTCTAACAAATCAAGCCCATCATTTAGCATGTCCCGAATAAGGCATCATATTAATGATAAATCGACAAAGCTCATAGCTATTGCAATCGCTAAAATGATCAAAGCTGTGTGGCCAGCCCAAATGGTCAACTAGTTTTCAACAAACGTGACTCGCTCCATGCGTGAATCACATTTATTAGGAGGCATTTGTTGGCCTCCACATATGTGTCATAAATCAAGACAAGCCCACAAGTCAAATTTGATGGACTTCGGAGGTGAATGTGCGTAAATTGAGGCTCAAAATACACTGGACATCACTGAAAATTATCAAAATGACCTCCAATCGATGAACGACTTTGTCATCGTGTTCATAATGTTGAAATTGGTCAAAATATAAATATTTTAAAATCTAATAATCGATCGATTAAGCGTCCGAGCTATCAATGTGTAGACATGCATATCAGAGTCGGGAAGCTGTGACGATGACCAAACGACCTCTGTTCATGAAATTGATCATACCGTTAGCTTTAAAATATCAAAATCTATCAAATGAGACTGTATGTGCTCCATTCGGATGAGTCTGTGCAAATATCGAATGATTTAAAGTAACAATCGTAAATCGAGGATGAAATACACTGGACGTCACACAAATCAACTCAGACCTCCGATCGATAAATGGACTTCACCATTGCATTCAAAACATTAAAATTGGTCAGGATATAAATATTGCACGACTTGATGATCAATTGATCAAGCTATAAGTCGTCAATGCGCCTGCACGCATATCGAGATCAGGAGGTGCCGACGAGGATCAAATGATCTCCGTTTGTAAAATTGATCACGCTATTAGCCACAAAATGCCGAAATATATCAAGTAAGACTATTCATACTTAATTTGGATGAGTTTGCGTGAAAATTGAAGCGGTCGGGAGCATTTTGAAATGAAATGGACTCAATTTGGCGAACTCAAACCAACGGGTGAAGCGGAGCGTCATTCGTGATGAATTACCTTAAATTGATATATATATATATATATATATATATATATATATATATATATATGTATGTGCTTTTGACCTCTACATATGTATCATAAATTAAGATAAATGACAAATCAATTGGCGGACTTGATAGGATATTCAAAATGCACTGGACATCATTGAAAATGGTCGAAATGACCTCCGATCGATGAAAGGACTTCGTCATCATGCTCATAATGTCAAAATTGATTAAAATATAGATATTACAAAATCTAACGAGCAATTATTTAAGCACTCGAGTCATCAACATATTTGCACGTAAATCGAGGTCAGTAAGCACCGACGATGACCAAATGACCTCCGTTCATGAAATTGATCATGTTGTTAACTTTAAAATATCAAAAATTTATCAAATAAGATTGCGACGATTTGGCAGGAAATAGCCTCGATGAAAGCGAATTTGCGTCAGCTTGCATTTAAAATAATAGAATTATCCTAAAGCGATATATATTAATTATGTGCATTTATCGACTTGAAATCTACATTAAAAATATTTAATAAATTCAAAATTTATTTTAAAATCCCAAGATTACCCTCATTTTCACCCTATTTTTAATTTTCTAAAAAAAACTGCCAAAAAAAATAAACTGAAAAAGGTAATCACTCCCTCCATTCCTTCCTCATTCTTTGCATCTCACTTAACTCCCTCCTGACATTTTTTTCTCCCACATTTCTCTCTCCTGATTTCCCCCTCTCTCATGTCCATGAAAAGTTAATCCTCCTCCCTTTTTTTGGAATTTTTCTCGGCAATTTTTTTAAATTGAGTACGGTTAAAATGTGAATTAGCTAATTAAGTATTAATAAAAAAATTTAAGAATAGTATAGTGCCCAATTAGTGCGTACATACGTCATTCGATGTGGCGTGGCGTCTTACGAAAGAGTGGCTGGTCGCCCTAATTAGGCGGCGAACATATCATTAGACGTCATTTGTCGACCCCATCTCCTGGTTTTGCTCGATTCCTCGCTCTCTCGCTCGTGAAACTCAGGCCACTCCGCCGAGCGGTCCTCCACCTCTCGAACTTCTCGGCCCGGCCGTAGGTCTCACCGCGCATTGCTTTTTTTGTCCGTTACACGACTTCTTCTAGGTATTTTTTTTTTCTTTATCTTTATCGATCTCGTTGCTGCTTGTCTTTCATCGGTCTCGGCTTCTTCTTTATCCTATTATTTTTATTTCATACATTTTTTTGTCATTTCTTCAATAAGATGATCAATGCATAAAAATTAGAAAAAAAAATTGGATTTCTTAAAAAATTGCATCATTTTTGAAAAAAAAGTTGAATCCTCATTTTTAGGTTTGATGGAAGGAATTTCAAAAGCTAACATTTCACATGTTTGTTAGAGTGTGACTTGAATTCAACCTATGGAAGCTTCTAGAATGTTCAAAACTATTTGGAGGATTCTAGAAGCTACTCATATGTTCAAGAACTGGATGATTCTAGAAACGCGTATATTTTATAGATTTTGAAGGAACTTTAAGCACATTCAGAGAATTTTGGGAAAGAATTTTATTACTATAAATAGGGTCATCGGTCACTTTAAAGTATCCAAGAAATTGAGTAAGATACTCTTGTGAGTGCTCATATATTGTGAGTGATTACACTCTTGTAAGTCTATATGAGTGTCTCTCCTCCTTGTATTTATATAGTGAAGTTTTCCTCCTTGCACCCATAGTTTTTTTTCCCATCTGGGTTTTCCACGTAACTTTGTGTGTTGATTTTGTGCTTGTATTTACTTCTTTAGTGAATCTCTTTGATCTTGCCGGCTCCATTCTCAACATGTTCTAATAAAATTTCGATTATGCCATATGTTTTCTACCTCTTATTAATCCCTAACCTATATTTCTACTCATTTTGTTTCCAAGTGTTTTTTCCCACTTCATTGCTCGCTAATTCCACTCCATCTATCACACAACCTTGTTATTTCTCTCAATTTCTTTGTTATTGCATCTTTAGCCATTGACACATGAGGTTTGTTTACTGGCCACATGTATTTCGATGTATGGTTTGCCTATTTTATTCTTTCTTTTATTTGTATTTATTATGAAACATTATGAATGGTTGTTCTTTAGTGAAATTATAACCTTATCAAAATTCTATACATGATTTTTGCCATCTCATATGATTATTTATGAGCTCTTAGAAATTTGTAGCTTGAAGATTGGAATCCATCATATCAATGGGTTATTATATTGATGGAAAACTGGTCACAAAATCAAAAACTAATCTTCTACTTTTATTTAGCTCTGCTGATCCATTATTTCTCATAATTTGCGATGTATTGATTGTAAACCATAATCTTCTACTGCACGATGGCGAGGGAGCACCTCCGCCTACGTCGGACGTAGTTCGTTAGGGAGGCCCACCATTGGAGCAGCACCTTCGAGGTTCATCCTAGTATTGCCTCCCTACGCATGTGATCGCGCACCCCGATATCGTAAGTGAATTTTTTTTGCAAAATGTGTTACCCGCTACCTTTATTTCGGCAGGTACTTAGATTTTTTTTTCGTGAGCATCGCATTTCTGGTGCCGCATCACACTTGCTTATGTCAAGGAGGGCCCATTACATGCACGATTCATCGGCGCGAGCAGTGGCTACAATGTGAGTCGCCTACGCTCATCCTACCGATCATCGGGCCAGCACGCTTTGGTTGAGAGATGGTCTCCGCATCAATACCTTCCACCTCACCGTAGTGATGAACCGTGACGCCCGTGGACGCGGAAATGATTCTGGACTACGGATTGATGGGCCACCTATCATCATTGTGACAACAGGTGAGAAGAGATGGGACACTTGGCCTGATACGATGATTAGGACGACACCCATTACCAGGATGTATCATGATCCCACCGATATATCGCCACATTCGTGATGGGCTGTGCACACGCTAGACATGCATGCCACCGGTGGCTTAGGTGGACTTTCTGGTGGGAGTCATATGACAGCATAATGAGGAGTTCTTCCCACACGCGGGCTTATATTTTATTTCGACTCGCTTCTTACCGCCGATACTGTTCGAGGTCCACCTACGATTTACCACTCCCGAGGATCTGGATTCTTTAGCATGATGTCTATAGCAGTGGAGTGGCTCATCTATATGTGAGTCGCGACGAAGTCTAGACCAGGCCAACATGGTTTGCCTACACCTCCTTCAGATTTGGGCTTGGGAGCATATTCATGTGGGTAGGCCGACTTTACATGTGCCATATCCTGCAGAGCTTGTTGGTCTCAGCGTTGGTTTGAGGTATGTGTTGTTAACTACACTTTCAAATTATGCAGCTTATATATATGTTTAAACTATTTTCTATGTGCAGGTGGAATGAGAAGTATGTTCGCCACAATAAATAATGTTGTAAAGGTACGTAAATGAGCTAGATGGCTTAAAACACAGTTGATCTGCTAACACTTTAGTCTAAATAGAATGTAGATTATGTTTTAACATAATTTTATTAATGTAGTGATCCTGGGAGTCGCATGCTGAGCAGATCACAAAGACATCTATCGATATATGCTCTATAGGCTATATGGTTAAGACGAGTCCCTCTTATTGGAAGAGGGTTGAGTGGTATTTACCGATAGAGTGTCAGCTCCGCCTTATTCCCGTGAGTGTAGATTCTGGACCCTAGTTTCAAAAGGTCGATGGTCGGGTAAAGCAGATGTCGACCGGGTTGATTACCACCACCACATTGCACAGCTTGGGAGAGGCGGATTGCCTCGTCGAGGGCCTGGGATGAGGTGGATGTGTGAGAAGATCGCTACCAAGACACCGGTTGGGATCGTTTCTTTGTTTACCGCCTCGACAGATCCTCCGACCACTTACTACGCTAGAGCACCAGTGGAGCGTCTTTATGTAAGTTATGATATAAGTTAATATTCAATATTTTTGTAAGTGATAATTTTACATTCTGTTTTTTGTGTAAAGGATCATATCGCAACTCGGACATATTTCACCATATCGCGGATGATAACCACTTACGCGATGTGTCGATACGAGATGATATGCGAGACCTTGATGAGCTGTACATATGACACATATTACGGCGGCCTGCAGGTGTCGCAGAGATGACCGGAGCGTCCATCTACTTCCACCGATCCGTGTCCTTCTACGATTCGATCCGTGTCCCCACGACGATCCGTGACCTTCTACATACGTACCGGCCATATGACTCGCAGCTCACCTATATTCCAATCACGATGATGTCGCGCAGCCGGATCTTGCACTAGAGGGCCATCATCATGTGGATCGCCCATCTCGCGGCTCACCGCACACACCTGGGAGTGGTGTGATTCCACGCAGACACGGAGGAAGGTTGTCTCACTGGTGGTTTAGGATGTTGTCCGTACACATTTTATCTTTCGCTTTCATTACAAACTAGTCATGTACAACTTTGATTATGACATTTTATTAGTTATTTTTCTAATTTTTAGTAGTTATATGTACATTTTATTAGTTGTTACTTTCTTACATGCATACCAATGAATTTTTATTTATGTATATAGCAGTTAATGTATTTAAGGTTTCATGTCATGGTTTTTGAACAAGTTTTATGCTGGATGTCCACTATCTAATGCAACTCCCGACTTTCCTCATTAGGGCCTTGGGACCACGCAACGATAGTGTTTTTACGGAGAAACTTGAAATATGGAAGGGTGGAATTGCATGCATACCAACTATTTTATTAGTTGTTACTTTCTTACATACATACAACCATGTAGTTCTTCTGGTTAGAGGTAACTGTTCGGAATTGAACATTATTTACTATGGACCACACAATAGCAAATTGCATACTCGCTTACTTGTAAAAAAACACATACCTTCTAGAATGTCATTTGGAATTTCAATTTCATCATTTAAGGCATGATGTCAAAGTAAACATCGTTGTCCCACCGCCTCATAGTTTTATACATCCAACATACTCGTTTGTGGACAAATATATGACTCACCGCCAATATCACAAATGAGTGATTTTTCAGAATCTGCCTATATTCTCAAGTACGGTTTCTAACCCAATCAATCCATCATCACTACCCGCCGGACTCACTACTTGAGCCACTACTCATTCGATACTCATCTCCAATCAAAGACTCGCACATACGGTTCATCCAACGATAACATCATCACTGCCACATAACTTATAAGTTCAGCAACTAATTATCATATTAATTGTTACAAGTATAATCAGATAAATTATGATGATATACTACCCGGGAATAAACTCATCAGAGCGTTGTATCCCCGGATGTTCTTGTGCGATGAAATCGTATGTGTTAGCGATATCTATACGACCTTACCACGGATCACCGATGTGGATGAAATATTAACATCTTCCACTTCGACATACAACACCAACATCTGATGGGAAGCTTCGTCAAGTGTAACTTCACAAACGTCATCGTCAGATATGACAGACGCTATAAATCCGCTACCCACTGGATAACGACCTATTATAAGTGACAAGTGGCGCCCGATCAATGTGCAAGCTTCATAATTGATGCTTCAATTCCAGTGTGTGGACGCCAACCTTAACTGACGATTTCGACCTCCCACATAACTTGACCGAATTGCTCATCGATACTCGCCATTATAAAAAGAATCAAAACAAATTCTCATTCATCTTGCAAAACAAGTTATATGAATAATGAGAATTTTATATTAACCGACACCCTAATTAATACTACTTTTGGCTACTTAACACCTAAATAAATTGATAAATAAAGTGATTTACGTGTGTTTACAACCAGTGGATGTGCGCTAAAAAAATGTAGAATCCATGGAATTTTCCTCAAATGGAGTCAAGAATCGCCGAAAGCTAAAGTTGATTTCCAACGAGGTAAAGAAAGTTAAACGCCGCCGGTCGGAAAAACTAAAAGTTTCTATCGACACGGACAAGACGCGAATGCAAGCGCCGATCATGCCGGCGGCCGGAAGTTCCAAGAGGGGAGGACCGCTTCTGATCGGCCGAGTTTGGTCAGAGTTCCTATGAGCGGAGAGCGGAGTTTCAGGAGGAGGAATCGAGCAAAACCGAGATAGTCGACGATCGACTCTAATGATATAGCCGCCCAATTAGTGGGCGACGGCTCAGAAAGCCGCCGCCCACTAGCGACGCTTCACTGAGTTACCACATAGCCACTCTTTCACTGACGCCACACCACGCCGAGACGACATACATGGCCGCTTAATCGCGACTATACCTATTCTTAAATTTTTTTATTAATACTTAATTAGCTAATTCACATTTTAACCGACTAATTTAAAAAAATTGCCTTTTTCTCTCTTCCATAATTTTCTTTCGTCACAGAAAATCATGCGAGGCGCCACCGCTGGGAATTCGCCTTCAACTGCTGTCGTCGCTCTGTCATAGCACGCAGCCACCGAAACTGGGTCTCAAAGTATCCATCACCGGACATCGATCGATCTCGCTTCGGCCAGCTCACTTAACTCCGCTCGCTTGCAAGTCCAGGCTTGTTGTAAGGTTCCTTGAATTGCTGCCTGACTAAGACAGATTTCATGTTTGCCACACTATAAGGCCACTGAAGCCAGGAACACGCAGCGCTTCAATTCCGACCCAGTTTTCAATTGCCACGAATGAATCATACAATTGGCCATTTCAGTTTCTTCCACTGGGAATCTCCCCATTATCGTTCCATATTCGAATCCAGATTTTTCTCCATAATCCACAGATGATTCTCATATTCTTTTCAAAACCCATAAGCCTCTGCTCCAAATATACCAAGAACTTCCTTCCTTGTAGCTGCTTGAATCCTTCCTACCCCATAAACAACTCAACTTTTTTTTTTCTCATCCACATGGGAAGAACATCATAAGCAAGTGAATGCTTCCTTCGATTTTCACACACTCTATTAACCGTCATATTCGTTGCTATACCAACGGAAAGAACATCGCCGCTAGACGCAATTCTTCTTTTCGATTTTATAATTTCTCTTATCTTGTTTCCACGCAAATTGTAAGAACACAAAGATAAGAATTCTTCCTTTGATTTTGTATCATTGCACCCTCGCTAGACATAGCTTCAAGGCCAAGAATTGGGTAAGAACATCGCCGCGATAATTCTTCCTTCAATTTTTACGCCGCACTCCTCACTTAACTCCGCTTCACGACCACAAATCGGAAAGAACATCGTCAATGAATCTAATTCTTCTTTTGATTTTCAGATCGTGACTACTTACCTTACATTCCCACCTAACCGTTCCCTCTTTGCCTTCCTACAAAGACACCAAAAATGGGTCATAACATGTGAGATTTTTGAATATATGAATATATATATATATATATATATATATATATATATATATATATATATATATATATATATATATATATATATATATATATATATATATATATATATATATATATATATATATATATGATTATGTTTCTTTCATAAGACCTCGTCAGGTTTCAACAGTAACGATGAAAAAATATGTAGATTTAGAACCGCTTCGCTCAACAGGGTGTACCGAGTAAGCCAACACTTGTTAGATGTCCCTCCTCCTAGACAAAATACTGTCAAAATTTTGTCTAATTTCCAGACTTAGAAAGAAAGGGGGGGAGGGGGATGAATACATATTACATTGTGTGTCTTCTTTTAGGTTTAAAGAACTCGTCATGCTCCAGGCTGACGAGATGAAAATTGGTGTCGCGATTAATCGCCGCTACGTCAGGCAGAGTAGGTAGCCAAAATACTCCATGAAGCTCCTACATGGGGATGGCGTCGAAGTCAAATTGTCTAAATTCTAGACTTAAAAAAAGAGGGGAAATGTATATATTGCATTATGTCCTCTTTCGGTTTAAGACCTCAGCCAGGCATGAGATAAAATCGGGTGGTCAAGACACCACTGCCACGCTAACAGGCACGAGTAAAGCCAAAACATCCCAGTACCCCCACACGAACGAATGTCACAAATTAAGGCCAAATCTTTTGACTTAGGAAAAATGAGAGAGTGAAATGAGCTGACTTAAGAACCCTAAATAGAGAAACTTGTAGCTAATTTTAAACTAAAAAGCGGAAATAAGAAAAAGGGGGGAGCCTTTAAATTAAATTTTGGTAATAATAGAATATTCATTTAAAGTCTAAGTGAAATTTGGGAGAGACTAATATTAAACTCACAAACTTTGGAGAGAGGCTAATATTAAACTCACAAACTCTAATTGTAACCCTCTATGACTTATATTGAAGCGGTAAAATGAGTTCCATTTTCTTGTAAATCTCTCAAAACTAAGCAAGCTTTAATTAGAATTGAGTGGGGACTAATGCCAAAATCATAACAAACTTACAATAAACTCAAAATCTAAGAATAAATCCAAATTGAGTTTAATAACTCTTATACGAATGTGGAGGTGATTCTTATGCTAATAATAAGTATGAGTAGCTAAAAAACAGAAATCTGCATTACTTATCAAAAGTGATGTAGATTGAACATAATCAAATTGGGAGAATTACAAAAAAACTCAACAAGTAAATTAATTACAAATAATATTTTAAACTACGATCTAAATCAAAACGTCTTCTTCGTCACCGAATCTGTAACCTTTTGGACAAGTAACCAAAAGGCGATACTAAATTTAATTCTATAAAAATCATTGGGCCTCCTTTCATAAAAAAAAACAAGGAATTTCATCATGACTATGATTTTCAAAATCAATGATTTCATTAATTATGAGAAATTATAAAATATAAATTAACGACATGAGATTTCAAAATTTTAATGTTTGA
This sequence comes from Cymbidium sinense, assembly GCA_021442155.1. NCBI lineage: Eukaryota > Viridiplantae > Streptophyta > Magnoliopsida > Asparagales > Orchidaceae > Cymbidium > Cymbidium sinense. The sequence goes on along the minus strand of CM038214.1, from coordinate 264,807,178 downwards.
AAAAGTGTATGCTAAATTGGAATAAAAAATGAAAATACAAAATCAATCTCAAAATTCAGAAATAAATACTACATAAAGTCTTAAATACACTCGTATATGCCTCGACACTGTGTTGAATACTTAAATTCAAGTGTCTGAGGATGCCGCACAGTTTGTTTCTCGGTTTAGTCTTAAGAGTGGGTCCGGGTTAACAAAACCTAAAAATATATAATAAGAGTTTCAAATCAATAAAATATCGGATTATGTCAGTGACATAGATATAATCCTATTAGCGGTTAAGCGAGTCGACATGATCAAGCTCTTACATTCAAATTAATCAATTTTTTTATCAAATTAAATAAAAATAAATCGATCTCATAACTCAAATAAAATTACATAAATTCTTAAATACATCGCATGTGCGACATGTCTTGAATGCTTAAATTTAAGTGTCGAGGATGTTGAGCGTTGCTTACGTTTAGTCTTGGTAGGGTAGGGTTAACAAAACTTAAAACTTATAATAAGAGTTTTAAATCGAAATATTTGAAATTGATTACGTGTAATAGTAGATCTAATCCTCATTGCTTTAAACAAAGTCGAGGGTCTAAGCGCTTAAACATATTCAATCAATCTTTTAATCAAATTAACTCAAATCAAATAGTAATCTAAAGCATGAAACTCTATCACTAAAACTTAAACTCAATCTATCCACTTTTTGTTGTGGTGACAAATTAAGAAAACTCTAGCTCACAAATGAGCCAATGTCAAATCAAGTGTTATACTATGTATCTCTCGATAATCTCTTTGCCAGGATGTGACGTGTCACCGATTGCGTAAAACTTGTCAGGTAAACAGGATGAAAGATTCGACCCGAGTCCTATGATCGGGTGGTTTGGCCGACTCATTATTATCGATCTGGCGTATGTTCCCAATGGCTCTTCCCTTGTGTTGTTAATCATGGGGTATACTTGATAGGAAAAATAGCTCTCTTAGGTAGACTTAAGTCTGTCTCCTTGAAACACAGTCTATATAATTTCTTGGGCAACTCATGTTTTGTTGATGATGATCATTTTGTCGGGTTGCTACCTCTCACTAAGTAGACTAGGGACCACCAGGGATGATGGGAAGTAGGATCTAGATCAGACGTCACCATTCCCCAACCATCCGTTTAAGTTAGAATGATGAATTTCATATCTTAAATTCTAAAACTCTACTTACATTCTTATCCTTCGTATTAAGCGATCTAATTTATTGAAAGTTCTCTCACTTATTAGAGGGTAATTAACTATAGGGCTTTATAGAAAACGAACAGATCTAAAGTCCTCACCAAATGAGGATGAAATCTCTATGTAGTGTCTTCTACTATTCATCATCACCTTAGAAATTCTACCACACTTTAAAACACTCTTTTCATTGAAGAGGTGTGATTTTCAGATTTCTAGCGACTCTGGGGATTCTCTTTTCCATCTTTGGTTAGTCAATTTAAGCTATAGTAGCAGTCGATGATAAAATTGATATTTAAAATCAATCATCAATAAAATTAAATTTAAATCAATCATATTCTTATGACTAATTTGTTTTTTTTTTTGTATATTAATGGATATTCAGAACACTGTTTATCATGCAGCTAGGTCGCAGACCAATATCTGTCTATCTAATGCTATAATCAATAACGGGATGTTGGAGCTACTATTCAATTTGATAATATAGACTTCTCAGTCATCACCGCTGTAAATAATCCTCCACTTGAGCATCTGTATATTATACACACCAACATGTGCAATGGAGGAGGACAATTAGAATGACCACTACTGCTACTAAGGTTTATCAAAGAGAGCCTTTGCACTTAAAAGATTGATTCATTTTGAGGCGCCAATCTTGAAGAGAACCTTCAGGCGAAAGTTTGATCATACACATTGCGATAACCACTCGGTTGAACCTTTCGCACTAGGAAGGTATGATACTAAAGCCTCCTATTGTAGAGAAAATTTGAGTAAAAGGAAAAGGAGAAGAAACACTAAACAGCGAGCTCAGTAGTTACTGTCTGAATCACAAGTCATACAACTAACCTTACAACTAGAAGTGAGTATTTCTACCCTACAATAAATTTGAAACTTTTGAGATGGGTGAAAAGGAATAGCTTTACTGGTGATGTTAAATAGTGTTTTTGGGCTCAACAGCAGTCAGTTTCAACCTTTCTGAAGAAACAACATGAAACTCTATCTACTCGAGCACATAGAGTTCTGAAAGTTATTAAGGAAAAATATCTTATGAAAAATAGGTATCAAATATTAATTATCAAAGAAGTCAAAAATGTTCCACTACAAAAGCTACAATCAGTGATAGTAAGAGCTCAAGACCGTCCTAAGTAATTTCTACACGGTGAGCATCAGGGCATGACATCTGAACTGCGTGTTCGGGAATCCGTTACCGTAAGGTCCCGATAGAAAAATAAATAAATATGGAGGCCAATACCTTGAGAAGAAGTAGCGACGCAAAAGCTTCCTCATTTGGATGCAAGCTAACCCAGAGATAGTGGGGAAAGAGAAATGCTAAACTACATGCTCAACAACCATTGTTCAAGTAGAAAATTATAAAACTAGATGTGAACCAGAAGTGAGTGTTCTAACCCATAACATGTTTGACAACTTAAGATGAGTAAAGCGGTACAGCTCTACTGGTCAAATCAAACAGTCCTTATGGACCCAACATAAGTTTGACTTCTCTGAGGAAGCTCAAAATGTATATCTGAGTGTATCGGGTCCTTAAAGTTGTTAAGAAGAAATGACCGATGAAAAGAAAATATAAAGGTCATATCTTTAGGGAGACTAGAGTTGCTCCTCCAAAGAGACCTCCTCCTACAACCCTGACAAGATGTCTACTAATTCAAGTCCCGCACGATGAACATCGAGGCATGACACTTGGACCATGGGTCCAAGAATCCGCCATCGAAAGGTCCCATCAAACAGGTGAGCAAATTTAGAGGCCAAAATCTTGAAGTGAAATTCCCTTACAAATAGACAACAGCGTGATATCTAGAATGTACTTCCACAAAATTCACTCCTCATGCTAAAGTATTTGGAACTAAAGTAGTCTTGCCACTTGAAGTTGAACTACCTTTACTATGAGCAATCATTCAATATAATCTCACTCAAGATGAGAATGTCTGTCTACGGATGTGAGAATTTGATGGGACTAATTGGGGCACCAAGCTCAACAAAATCTAGAAGTCTACCAGCAAAGATGTCCAAAACTTCATTATATGTTATCTCATAAGATTACCCTCATCTCGGATCGATCCAGTACTTGATGACCCGGTGTTAAGGTTGCTTGGCAAGATGGGCAGTATTCCTCCTACAATTTGATATCACATACGTTAGAAAGTAATGAAAGGACAAGTCTTAACAGATTTTTTAGCTGCACATCCCATCATTTAGGACTCTTCTCTTAATGAAAATTTGCAATGAGCAAATTATGTTAATTCATGAAAGAGAAAAATGCAAAATTGGGAAATGTACTTCAATGGAGCCTCATCGATCAAACAAGTCCAATCTCTAAATTTTCTAAGAGCAAGAGCAGAAATTGACATCATCTTCATAACACGAGAAGAAGGGATAATGAGACGATCATATGGATTGATCGAGCCAAGAACTAATAATGAAGCTAAATATGAAGCATTAGTGGCAGGTTTGGAAGAAGCTATTTTCATAGGCATTCAGAACTTGCATATTTTTGACGATTCTCAGCTTATTATAAATCAAGTACTTGACATCTATAGAATTAACAAGCTTGAGTTAGCTTTCTATCACAAGCGAGTTCTTGAGCTTATGAAGTAGATACCAAATATCACATTAACTCAAGTCTCTCGATCCGAGAATAATAAAGCCGACTGCTTAGCAAAACTAGCTAAGAAAATGACAAGTATGAATGATGATTATGTCATGATCGGCATATTTACTCGACGAGTTCTAGAGCCAATAAAATATTAATCCTCATAAGTAGAGGGGTTACCAAATCTGACATAGTAGGACGCGACTCAGGTTGTTCTTCATTCTCCCCAAAATCAATAAGAAGTTGTACCAAGAAGAGCTAAGAATGATATTACCTCAGAAAAGCAGTGTGAAGCCTTTGTTATAGAAGAGTCACGTGATTGGAGGCAAACCTTCATCGACTACTTTAAAGAAAGTAAATTACCAAATAATAAATCACTGGTAGCTCAAATTGAGAAGAGAATGTTTATTATGCTTTTCAATAATACTTTATATCTTGGATCCTTTGAACAAATGTGGCTACGATGCCTAGGTGTAGATGAAGCTAGCAAAGTGATGGTTGAAGTTCATGAAGGATTTTATGGTGCACATCAGTCAGGTCCCAAGATGACAGTGAAGATCAAAAGGATGAGCTATTATTGGTCATCTATGGTGAGAGACTATATTTATCACGCTAAGAAGTATCATGAGTGTCAAGTACATGAGAATCTCCTCCATCAACCTCCAAATCTATTACACCCAACAATAACATCCTGACCATTCGAATGTTGGGGTACAGATGTAATTGGACCAATTGATTCTTGATTTGGACATCGCTTCATCTAGCGTGGTGATTATTTCTCTAAGTGGGTTGGCTCCATTTAAAGACTGCAAAGTGATCAACTTCTTCATGCATAATGTTTATAGATTTGGAGTGTCGCGAATAATTTCGATAATGGCACGACTTTCAAAAGTGCAAAGATTTATAGATTATGTCGTCACAAAATTGATTGACGATACTCTTCAATATGCAATCCAAGAGCAAATGGATTAGACAGAGGCTTTCAACAAGACATTAGTGAAGCTGCTCAAGAAGATTCTTAATAAAAATAAAAGAGAATGAAATATCAAGCTAGTAGAGGCACTATGGGCGTATCGAACTATCTACAATATGCCGACTAAAGCCACTCCCTATTCATTGGTATTTTGAACTGAAGCAGTTCTTCCGCTTGAAGTTGAGTTGCCTTCACTTCGAGTAGCCATCAATACAATCGAATATCAAAATGCCCATCTAAGAATGGAGGAACTCGATGAAGTTAGATTCTCATCAAAATCACGGAAATCTATCGAGCAAAGATGTCGGGGCTTTTGACCATATGGTGTCGAACATTCCAAAAGGATAATTGGTTAGTCTTTGAAGACCAATTATCCCTAATAAAAAATTCGATGGCAAATTTGAGCCTAACTAGGAAGGCTCTTTTGTCATTGAAAAAGTATACCAATGAGAGGCATACCAACTCATCAACCTAAACGATGAAAGACCAATGCTTCCAATTAATGATTGATACTTGAAAAAGTACTGTACTTGATAACCACATTCTCGAGGTACAATAGAAATCCCCCTGCAAGACAAGGGGCATTTTTTTAGTATATCCATTTAGGTTGACATCGTGCTTCATGCCGAGATCCCTGAATAAACATACTCCATATGAAGAAATTTTTCGAGAAAATTCTCCTATTATACATGGGACATTTTTTAATTTATATATTAATATATATGAAAGCAATGTTATATGTTAAAACTCTCTTAAGAGCATATCAATTCAAATTAATATATTTGTATATTTTCATCTTGAAAATTCTCCTAAATGTACTTTAGAAATCTCCAAGGCAGGCATTTTTTAGTTTATATTAAGTCTATTTGAGTTGACATAGTCGTAAGATGAGATCCTCAAATATATTGAGGTTGACATCAGCGTTATGCGAAATCACGAATATCTATAATTGTCATTGTCAGTTCGAGTCTTGCGGACAAAAGAATATATTTCTACGTGAAAAATAAATATCAAGAAAATTTATCTCTCAGATTTGCCAAATTTTGAAGATCAAGTTAGAAGAACTCCCAATTTCGAAGGCTTCAATCAACTGAGTTGGAAAAATATCAACATCTACATTATGAAGTCTAAGACACGAATGGGTTCTAAAGGTCAAACTCAACAAGCTAACAAATGATCGAGTTATTGACGCTCTCCTCACTCAACAAGCCACAAGAAAAGGCCACAGAGAAAGAGCCCCATTTTGTTGATGACAAAACACCAACACACACGGTTTAAGTCGAAGACTTCGGTAAGTTCTAAAGGTCGAACTCAACAAGCTCAAATATGGTAGTTCGCTCCTCAACAAACCGTAAGAAAAGGCCTGAAAGAGCCCATGCTCGTTCAATGATGATAATGTTCAATCTCAAAGCTTAGTGATTGTAGCAATCAAGATCCAGATCTCTACTTCACCTATTCTCAAATGATCTCGATCAAGCTCAAAGCACGATAAATCCTATCTCCTCATCAAGTCCGTGAGCGTAAAAGTACAGACCGAGAAGCAATTCCATAGTTCATACAAAGTCGATGGCCGAACTAAAAAAATTTTATGGTTATTCAGTCTGTTAAAGCACACGTTGCTAAGCTAATAACTCAACATTGATCCTATATAAGCTGGAAGGTTGGGTCATCTGTGTGTATCCTTCAACGAATCCATCAAAGCAGCAAGCACATGATTCATGGAGTGCATACACTTCCTAACAAGTCAATAGGGACAAATCAGGCCAGTCCTTCATCAAGTCCGTCACCAAAGTGTATGAATTCAACCACCAAGCACGGATAAATCAATTCCCCAGTGGAGCCCTTCATCAAAACAAGCAGATCAATTCCTCCATCAAACCCAACAAAGCACGAAGCTAGGGTTCGAGGAAACTCAAATCTTCCATGACATAAAAGAAAGAGATCTTCAACGAAGCTATTGAAGCAGAGAGTAGATGGTGTAAGAACTCTTCTCTATCCGACAAGTCGATTCTGACAAATTGATCAAACCCGTCATTTAGCATGTCCTGAATAAGACAACATAATGACAAATCTTGTCAAAGTTCCGTAAGCTATCACAATAAAAGCCGAAATGATCCAAGTTCTATGGCCAACTCAAATGGTCAACCAGTTTTCAACAAACGTGACTCGCTCTATGTGCAAATCACATTTTTTGGGGGGCATTTGTTGACCTCCGGATATGTGTCATAAATCAAGATAAGCCCACAAATTGAATTCGACAGACTTCGGAGGTGATAGTGCGTAAATTGAGGCTTAAAATGCACTGGACGTCACTGAAAATGGTCGAAACGACCTCCGATAGACGAAAGGACTTCACCTAGTGCTCAGAACGTCGAAATTGATCAAAATATAAATATTATAAAATCTAACGAGCAATTATTTAAGCGCTCGAATCGTCAACATACTTGCACATATATCGAGGTCAATAAGTACTGATGATGACCAAACGACATTCGTTCATGAAATTGATCATGTCGTTAACTTCAAAACTTCAAAAATCTATCAAATAAGACTGTTCGCACTCAATTCAAATGAGTCTACGTGAAAATCGAGTTGTCAAAAGCTGTGATGTGCATTTTGAGTTGATTTTGATTCAATTTGGCGTCAACTCAAACCAAACGGTCTCCGATCGCAAAACGAACTGTGTCTGTGACATTGCGTTCAAAATAATGGAATTATCCTAAGTCGATATATATTGACTATGTATATTTATCGGTGTAAAATTCACATTAAAAAATTTAATAAATTCAAATTTTATTTAAAAATCTCTTAGATTACCCTCATTTTCTCCATATTTTTAATTTTCTAAAAAAAACTATCAAAAAAATTTTTTTAAACAAAAACTGAAGAAGGTAACCACTCGCTCCGTTCCTCCCTCATTCCTTGCATCCCACGTAACTCCCTCCTCACATTTTTTTCTCCCATATTTCTCTCTCCTGATTTCCCCTCTCTCACGTCCAAAAAAAGATAATCCTACTCCCCTTTTTTGAAATTTTTTCTCTCGATTTTCATGATTTTCTTCCGTTCTGCATAAAACCACGCCACCGGCACCGCTGCTCCTGCGGAATTCCGCCTTCCAACCTGTCGTCGTTAGCTCATCTCTCGCAAAGCACGCCGCCGGCCAGCCTGTGAAACCGCGCGTCCCGCAAAGCATCCCACGGCCCGCGACATCCATTCCGATCTCGCTCCGGCCCACGGCCCGCTGGCCCGTCTCGAACCTGCTGCTATGTTCCAAGCCCGCTTCGCTACGCCACGCGACCCTGCCGTCCGACCCGCACAGCCCGCACTGCCGCTGCCGACCCGCCATCCGCACGCCCGCCGACCCGTCGTGCCCAGCCCGAGCCCGCTCCGCGTCCCGCCTCCGACCCACGCCTTTCCGCCGGCCCGTAACTGAACCCGAATCGCGTGACCCACCGTCGCCGTTCCGCTTCACGCTGGTCCGGAATCCCTCTGTCGTTCTGCAATTTGCCGAATCCAGCCGCCGTTTCCGCCGGAATCTCGCCGAAATCGTGCAACCATCCCATTCTCGCAAATCAAACTGCCGTAGAAATGATTCCCGCCGGCCCGCCTTCGGTCCAAAACCCACAGCCCAAGCCCGCAGCCCGCTCTGCTCCAGCCCACGGCTTGTCAGCCAGCAAACCTCCTTCCTTGTTGCCCGTTCTGCGCAATCCTTCCCACAATCCATAAAATAGCTCTCAACTTCTTTTTTTCGTCCCATTTTCACTACGCCGCAAATCGAGGAAGAACATCGTCAGTGGGTGAATTCTTCCTTCAATTTTCGACATCACACCCCTCGCTTTAGCCGTCCTGTTTTCGGTGCGCCACAAATTGGGGAAGAACATCGTCAGCAGACGAATTCCTCATTTGATTTTCGGCATCGCACCCCTTGCTTTAGTCATCATGTTTCCGCTGCACCGCAAATCGTGGAAGAACATCATCAACATGTGCATTCTTCTTTCAATTTTCTGTCGCACTCGCTTTAGCGTTCTGTATGCCATAAATCGAAGAACATTGTCGCAGTGAATTTCCTTCGATTTTGCCGCACCCCTCACTTTAGTCGTCCCGCTTTCAGCCAGAAACTAAAAGAACATCGTCAGCAGACGAATTCTTTTTTTATTATCGCATCGCACTCCTTACCTTACATTCTCAATCGCATACATAACCTCGTTCCTTTGTCGAGCCTTATAGCGCCCCGAAAAATGCTTCAGAACATGTGAAATTTGTAAATGTGAAATTTCTTTGCAGGTTTGAAGACCTCCTACGCCAGGCGCTGACGAGATGAAAAAATAGGTTGGCGTCAGAGCGGCACCTCTACGCCAAGGGACGCATCGTAAACCAACACTTATTACATGTCGCACGAAACTAAATTTTGTCTAATTTCTAGACTTAGAAAAAAGGGGATGAATATATATCATCAGATGTCCTTCATGTTTAAAGATCCGTGCTCGAAAGCCTGACGAGATGAAAACCGGCCGGTGTTGTAAGACACCGCCGCTTAGCCAGGGCGCAGTAAAAAAACACTGACGCACTCTATACTGATGGCATCGAGGTCAAAATTATTTAAATTCTAGACTTAGAAAAGAGGGGAATGAATATATATTGTATCAGATATCCTCAGGGTTTAAAGACCTGTCATGCTCAGGGTGTGACGAGAAGAAAATCGTCGGAGACACCACCGCTACACTCAGCTGCATCGAAGTACAAAACACCCCTCGATGCACCCACACGGATGATTGGGAGGTTCTTTCAAATCTTTGACTTAGGAAAAATGGGAGAGTGAAATGAGCTGACTTAAGAGCACTAAATAGGAAAATTTGGAGCTAATTTTAAACTAAAAAGCGGGAAACAAGAAAAAGGGAGGAGCTTTAAAGCAAATTTTGGAAATAATAGAATATTCATTTAAAGTCTAAGTGAAATTTGGGGGAGGCTAATATTAAACTCACAATATTTAAGGAGAGACTAATATTAAACTCACAAACTCTAATTGTAATCTCTATGGCTTAAATTGAAGCGGTAAAGTGAGTTCTCTTTTCTTGTAAATCTCTCAAAATTAAGTAAGCTTTAATTGAAATTGAGGGGGTACTAATGCCAAATTCATAACAAACTTGCAATAAACTCAAAATCTAAGGATAAATCTAAATTGAGTTTAATAACTATTATCTGAATGTGGAGGTGATTACTATGCTAACTAATAAGCATGAAAAAATAATAAACAAAATCGATAACTTATCAAAAGTGATGTAGATTGAACATAATCAAATTGAGAGAATTACAACAAACTCAACAAGTAAACTAATTACAAGTAATGTTTTAAATTACGATCTAAATCAAAATGTCTTCTTCGCCACTGAATCTGCAACCCTTTATACAAGCAGACAGAAGCCGATACTAAATCTAATTCTATAAAAATCATAGGGTCTCCTTTCATAAAAAAATCAAAGAATTTCATCATAACTATGATTTTCAAAATCAATGATTTCATTAATTAGGCGAAATTATCTAAGTTATAAATTCCTGCATGTGCTCGGACATAGAGATTTCAAGTGCAAATTTTAATGTCTAAAAAAGCTGCGCAGGCTAAATTGGAATAAAAAAATGAAAATACAAAATTTATCTCAAACTTCAGAAATAAACACTACATAAAATTTTAAATACACCCGCATGTGCCCCGACACTATGTTGAATGCTTAAATTCAAGTATTTGAGGATGCTGCGCAGTTTGTTTCCCGATTTAGTCTTAAGACTGGGTCTAGGTTAACAAAACCTAAAAATATATAATAAGAGTTTCAAATCCTAAAATATCTGAGAATTGATTCTGTCAAGTGATAGTAGATCTAATCCTCTGTGAGCAGCTAAACAAAGTCGACAGGATCTAAAGCTCTTAAACACATTCAAGTTAATCAATTTTTTTTATCAAATTAAGTAAAAATCTGAAATCGATCTCATAACTCAGAAATAAAAATTACATAAATTCTTAAATACACCCGCATATGCCCCGATACTATATTGAATGCTTAAATTCAAGTCGGATCTTTGATTGCTTCCCGGTTAATCTTAGATCAGGGTTAACAAAACCTAAAAACCTATAATAAGAGTTTTAAATTAGTGAAATATCTGAGAAACTGATTCTTTCAGGTGATAGTAGATCTAATTCTCTGTTAGTAGCTAAACTGAGTCGACAGGCCTAAAGCACTTAAACATATTCAAATTAATCAATTTTCCAAATTTAATTAAGTAGTAATCTGAAATTGCTTAAATGAAATTTTATCATTAAAAAACTTAAATCAAACTCAATCTATTCACCTTCCGCAACAGTTTATCGGGGGGTGACAAATTAAGAAAACTCTAGCTCACAAAAATGTCAATGTCAAATTAAGTGTTAAGCTATGTTCACTCTCAATCAATCTCACGCAAGGGACGTGGTCCTTTCGACCGCTGTTTGGCCAGTAGGCTATGATGAAAGCCACCGTAGTCTTCTGATCGAGTGGTTTACTACATTATATTAGAGTCTGGGCCAGTGAGTCGAAATTGAGTTTTGACTTGAACCGTGACAGCGAGCTCGAGCTCGACTCGAGCACATAAACCATGCTCAACTCTGGTACAAAATTAAGCTCGAGCTTGGCTCAATTAAATAAGTGAGAAGCTCGAGCTTGGCTCTGAGTAGCTCATTATAGGCTGCTTAGGAAATAATTTCATTAAAAAATAGCAACAAAATAATTTAAAGAGCAATTAAAAAAATTTAAAATATTTATTAAATTAATTTGAATCTTTTGAGATATTTTTTATTACAAATATATGAAATTCTAAATTACAAAAAAAAAAAAATGTAAAAAATGCAGAAAAATGTATATGTTTTATTACAAGAGGTTTTGTAAATTTCTTTTGTAATGAAAAGAAATTACAAAAAAATTACAAAAATATTGAAAGAAAAATTAAATGCTCAAATAAAAGAGGTATACATATAAGTTTGAATTAAACATTCAATCTCTCATATTTTACACAAAAAAAGAAAAACATAATTAAATTAAAATCAACATCTTACGATCCATGCCGATATGTTAGAGTCTTTAATGGAGAAGTAATCCAAAGTTCTACTTGTACTCTTCGAGCATCCAACCACCTAATCAAAAAATAAAGACTAAGAGAAAATAAAATTATAAGCATCTTAAACGAGGCAATTACCCAATCATAAAAATATTCTACAACATACCAATGGAAGGAAGGGCATAATTAAGTAAGCATAAAGAATAAGAGAAAATAAAATGGATAAAGTTAAGAAAAGGCTCAGGCTCAATTATAAATTATAATCATCTTAAAGAGCAACATTATATGTAAGCATCCAAACTTCAGAAGAAGGGTTACAATTACATATACTACCTAAAAGAAGATAGAGGGAAACATCATTGCCATCACAAACAAGATACCTCGTAGCCCATCATCCAAGTCCATCATCTAAGGAAGGGGTGAATTATTACTAAAAGAAGATAGAGAGGAAACAACAAATACGAAGGGGTGAATTATTCAAGCAATCAAATAATCAAACATAATCGAGCAGGATTCATAAACAAACCTTAACAGGTTACACCGCTAATGATAATGAGAATGATAGTGAATAAAGGATATGAATAATTCTATGAATCTGAAAAATCAACCCCTCTCCCACGGTAAGACATCTCCAAAGAAGGAGAAATAATCGAGAAAACCCCAATGTTATCAAGGAATTGCACTTAAAGGAAAAAAAAAAAAACAAATGTTTTTCAATTGGGTATTCAATGAGTAGATTAATAAAATAAAGATTATAATTATTATTTTTAATGTTAAAACAAAAAAAGATCCTAATTTTAAAAGAAAATGATCACGCCTTACAATGAATATTGAAAGTTGAAACAATGCTATGTGAATACAGAGATGAACAAACATTCTCGACTTGTGGACCTTTAGTAGCACCAAAGTTGGAGAAGTACTTAATAAAAGATGGCTAAATTATCAACCGCATAAGTTGGTAATTGATCTCAAGAGAATTATAAAATGAATGCGAATATCAACATAATAAAAGAAAGAAAAAATAGTCAAAGAATGTAAAACACATTCTTTAATAATATAAGCTTACTGGAATATGAATTGTGGGAGCTCCACCAAAGTAATTTGAAAACATTTCACAAAGGTATAAAATAAATCCATTAAACCGATAGATAAAACTAGCTTTGAAGGATTAGGGAAGAGAATTAAGGCCAAAATCGATAATTACAGGAAAACTTTTTGCTCATTCTTCCTTATCATGCATTGATAATATCAAGATAATTGGAAAACATATAGAACACCATTAGGCCAAAATCGAGACACAAGGTAAAAGCGAGACATAATTACAGAAAACAAGCATTACAATTGATTACAATAGAGCCAATAATATATGAAAAACAAGAAGCATCCAAACCACCATAATAAAAAAATCGAGACAAAGAAGTCATTTAGAGTCCACTAATGTTTGCTCAACAAGTGCTTCAATTCCACCTACTCCAACAAAATATATAATCACCAACCATCAATATGAATTAAGAAAGCAAACATACATATGGAAAAAATAGTAGCAGGGTAGCATCCAGCCACCATAAAGGCAAAACCGAGACAAAGAAGTCATTTAGAGTCCACTAATGCTTGCTCAACAAGTGCTTCAATTCCACCTACTCCAATAAAGCATATAATCAGCCAACCATAAGGCAAAAGCAGACAAAGAGACAACTAGAGGGCATTGATTCAAGCTCAAAAATTTTCAAAAGTAGCCAAAGACATCCAAGAGATGAGCAACTATGTTAAAGCAACTACCAACATCCAAGGAATATATGAGCAACTAAAGTATCGACTTACACAATACACATCCAATAGATGAGCAATTACAATAAAATATACCAACATCCAAGGAATGTATGAGCAACTTTATAAATTTTTATTTCAAAATCATTAGCATCATAGCTATCATCATCAATTTCCCTCTAATATTTCCAAAATTATCACTTTTGTATAGATTAATATTTAGTGCAATCATAACATTTTAAAATGAACAGTACGTAAAATTATAAAGAGTTTAAATGTCAAATATAAACCACATAAAGTCTATTTAAAAAATATGTAAAGTCGACTTCATATTCATCCACTTTTCCTTTACGCAATCGTAGAGGACCTAGGGTATCTCAATCTCTTCATCTTCATCCTCTTCCTAATAAATATTTAATATAGTATAATATTAATATCATTAAAAAAAATGATACTAAAAAAATAATTGGAAGGTAAATAAATACCTTAATTCTCCCTTTCAAGCCGTAATCCAATTAGACCCACATATGAGAGCTTGCAGCTTTCAACTCCTGAGTGATAAGTATCAACAACTCTCTCCGCTAAAGGTCATTCTAAGCAAGGGCTAATTGGAATAGATAAAATATCAATACCATTTTGAGAGTATGCGATATTTAAGATGCATGTTTTTTCCACCAAGCAATCACATCAAAACTACGACCTTACGGAATTATCTCTAACCCATCTTCAAGGTAGTTATCCGATCGACTTCTACTTGATTTTTCGATAAATAAGCGAAAATCATGCCAACCACTATATTTTCATGCAAGAGTATCCCGTCGGGTCGTCATCGTCTGGCTACTTTCACCTCTAAATGTCCCACTACTTGTAGTACCGCTTCAAGGTATTCAACATATTCTTCATATAATTCATATAGTAAAGTATGAACATATGCAATATTATGATTGCTTTCATCTCTTTCATAGATCATAGGGTAAGCAAACTCAATGACAATAAATTTCATTCGTGGGTCCATAATTGCACCAAATGCCATCAGAAGGTTGCATTCGCCCCAATATTTTTCAAATTTTTCTTTCATTTTGCAGGTCATGTGCTTGATGAAGTCATCAGAAGATAGTGCACCATCATTCAATACTTTTTTTATAGTGCAAATTTGTGAGAGAAACAAATTAGATGTTGAGTATTCAGTCTAAATGATATTAGTTGCCTCAAAAAAACCAAGAATATCACAAACCTTTTCTATTTTATTCCATTCATCTTCGTAGGGCAACAAAATATGTAATCTCCTCTCGTATGAAAAGAAAGCTTCTTTAGAAGTGCAACTACATATTGTATGTAGAATTCTAACGTGTTGGGCAATCCATGATAAGCTTTCTTGTTGGTAGAACTTGAACAACATCAACAAATTTTATTAGTACCTTCAAGCATTGATAAAATTAACTGTCACGGATTTTCTCAACAACAAATTTTATACATTTGACCCCATCTTTCACCAAAATGCACAACAACGCATAGTCTTCCCCAAAGAATAATTTTTTTCCTTATCCGTAAACCATCTTTTAATAACTTGATAGCCTTATCATTATTTGATGCATTATCAACGATATGGTAAATATTTTATTTTCAAGACCCCACTGCTAGGGCCAATAATTTTGAGGTCGTATGTGGAGGTGGTAAATGTAAAAACTAAGAACTTTTTTTTGTAATTTCTAGGTTCATAATGTGCAATGACCATATAAGATATTCGATTCTTTGATTTCCAAATGTCGAAGTAAAACTCACTCTATTTATACTACTCAATGAATGCTTTAATTTTCTTTTTTTCCTTTTCATATACTAGCATCACATCACCACGGCGTTGTCTAGAGAATTTAAAGAAGTATGGTGACATTCAAAACAAGATTAAATCCAAATTCTTCCACAATCGAGAAGGGTTTTCATTAATCGTAATATAATGAGCAACCATCTCTAACTTTTGTTTGATCAAACTTAAAAGTTATTAATCCCTCCTGATTTATTTCTAATGAACTGTCAAAATCTTTTGGCTGAAACTGTAAAATTTTTTGCTTCGTCAATGTGCGTACTCTAGCTGCACATCGATCTAAATGCCTCCTAAATTGTGTAGTACACATATTACCTATATAGCCTTTTCTTGCAATGAATACATTTGTCTTTTTTCTGGCCATCTGGAAGAACAACTTCTTTAAACTCCTCCCAAACACGATGTTTTCTTTCTTTTCTTAATTCAATTGGATTTTCAAGATCATATCATCACCTCACAACCAAATCATTAATAACTTCATTCTCCCCTCAATATTATTAACATCTACATTCATGCTCTCAATATCAATTTGGACACCCACAACCGGATTATCACCACATCCACTAACACATCCTCTCCAGTGGTGGTGTTGCCATTTTAAATCTAAAACAAAAAAATGATAAATTACAACATAATGAATGAAGATAACCGATTTATAAAATATTAAAAACTCAAAATATCAAATTGCTCACAGATATTTGTAATAATAAAAAACTCAATACTCGTTTTCTATCCAATAATTCTGTAATTCACTGTAAAATAGAAACCAATTACCAACATAGAAAATCATTTCATTGCCACCAGATATAGCGATTTATAAAGCATAATGAATTAACAAAAAGAATAATGAACTGCTCCATAACATAACATGTATAAAAAAAGGCACCAAGTATGTCATAATGAATTTTAGGTGATCAAGTCCAAAGACAAATCCTACCTAAAATAGTTGGAAGAACCAGATAATGATCATAAATGATAAAACTACTTAATAAATACTACTACAAATCAAAGGTCACACATATATACCATCATCCAACAACCAAATATGAACCATAAACCATAAAATAACCATAAACAAAGCAATTGAACCAAGTTATGAACTAAACAACAAAATTGATTTCAACAAATTACAAGTTAAATAATTCACAAGTTAATTAAACCAATATACATTACTCACTAAAACCCTAATCCAAAAAAGAACATCACAAGTTGATTCACAACAACATCAAAACATCGATTTTAGATCAAGTCCATCACAAATCCTACCTAAAATAGTTGGAAGAACCAGATAATGACCATAACGATAAAACTACTTAATAACTATTTCTGCACAACCACACATATTTCCATCCAACAACCCAACCAATAACAATAAACCATAAACTATCTAAAAATCATAAACAGAGGATACATTGAACCTAACCCTAAACAAGTGAGGATAATCAACATAAGTTACACAATCAAACATAGTTACTCATTAAACACATAATCCAAAGAACATCAAGTTGAACAACCAAACATCAAAACCAAAGAAGAAAACCTAATTTGCTTCACACCATAAGCATCATCAAATCAAAATGTGAGCATAAAGAAAATGAACTGCCAACCAAGATCAAGTATCATCAGTGAAAAAAATTTGAAGCCGGAAGATGAGGGAACTCAAACGAACCGGAGGCTGCAGCTAGAGAGAAAGGAGAGATCGAGACTGGATACGGGCCAGTGGTGAATATGAGCGAGACGAGGCAAAGACACTCGAGAATTGCGAGTCGGAATCGACTTGCAGAGCCATATTAGGGGTAGAATAAATGTGAAACCGCTGATCGCTCCACCGGTTAATATTCTCATATCCCCAAGCGACACACAACCATGCCAATACTCGGTGCTCGTTTAATCTATCGAGCACTTTGCCGAGCTCGAGCTCGAAAATGACCAGAATGAGCTAAGTCTTTCAGCGAAAGTGCATTGGCCGCACTCTAATTACATCATCACCGTAGCGTATGCTCTAATGGCTCGCCTTTGAGTTGTGAATCAAGGGGTATACGGTGGCAAAGAGCCAGAATTATCTCCTTGGTGGAAGGATTTTGAACGACGAACTTCATTAGGATCATTGGTCAACAACTTCCTCCTCGACTAGATTAAGATCGCGGATGATGGCCATGGATCAGACGGGACCATCATTCTCTCAACCATCATTTAAATGATAAATTTCATAAATCTTAAATTAAAAACTCCATCTACTATCACGCATTGACATCTAATGACTATCATTAAAGTTTCTCTCACTTATTGGGATGGTAATTAACTATATATTTTTAAACCAGCTAAATCTTGATATGTCTTATCTACTATTTATCTGTATATTACAAATTCAATCTTCAACATTCAATTATATCGGCTTTTTCTGACACATACTTATATGTGTCTAATCACATTGCAAGCGAAACATCACCCCAAACTCATTATTAAACTACTCAACCATAACTTATTTGCACCTATTTCATGGAGGCTTAAAATATTTTTGAGGGGATAAATATCATAACAGTAAACAAAGAAAAGGTTCAATGCATAATAAAAAAAAAAAAAAAAATTCAATTTAATGATTAAAAATTGCATTAAATACTTAATAGAATCCAACCGCCTATTTGACCTCAAAAGGTTTCTCAGTGTCCTTTCGGTCAAAGCTGTAGATTTGACTTTGTTCGATTATCTCGAAATTAGAATTTGGTCTTTTAAAAAAATCCCAATTTTTTTTAAAATGATATTTTAAGTTTATATAATTAAATTATATTATTTATTCTCGTATGTATTTATTGTATTAACTGAGATTTAACAGAAAATCTCAACCATTTAATAAACTCATTTATTTCAATGATTAAATCTTGGCATATCTAAACTATATCATATTTATTAATTTTATCTTGCATTTTATTTAATATATAAATATATTCTTAATTATATTATACTTTTTATAATTGTTTTTCATTAATTTATACTGATGTCACGCTTTTATATTTTTTATGTGAGAATTAAAATAATTTGGATAAGAAATTCAAAAGTTATTTATTTAAATCAAAATTTGTTTTAAGATTTATTTTTCACTCATTAATTTAATTATATTATACACTTAAGAGTTTATTTAATAGTATTTTTATTTGATATATTATATCATTATACATTTTAATAGCGATTATGGGCCATTTAATGTAAGTGTATCGCACTGTTATTTGGGCATTATGCACTGTATTTTAAAAAATCTATAATAAAAAAATTATATTTTATAATTTTACTTAGCTAATCTAAATTGATGATAAAAAAATTATAATTTAATTTTTATAAAATAAAAAAATTATATAATCATCATATTTTCTTTTACAATATTTATATTATTATTTTTAGACAGCTATAATTATCTCAAATATATATAATTTTTTATATGTTTTAATGACAGTAAGGCAATAATATGATTTTAAAGTTCATTTTCATAGCAATATAAATATTTTAAAAAACTAGTCATAAATATGTACGTTTTCACTTCTTTCAAATATATCAAATTCATTACAAATTACAAACAGTTTCATAAATACACTGAAGTATAGGGTATTTATGCATAATTTAGACTCTCGTGACGCACATTAACGAACCTATCGTCTCCTGGCTTCTTTCTCAGCTCCTCCCCACTTATCTTCTTCTTCAACGCTCTCTGCATATTTTCCTTTCACAGAATATCGTAATCTCCGTCCCCACTCGAGCCATAAGAACGGAGAGAGTATGGCTAGGGACGGAGTAGTGCACCCGGATTGCCCTAATGCTTCCAACCCCTTCCACATCTGCGCCGAGTACTGTCCTCGTGGACCTTCTACTCGATCGAATATTCCGGACGATAAGGAGATAATAGGTTCATCTATCATCTTCTCTTCTTTGATATTGCCCTCCGGCTCTAATTTATGTTCTTCTTAAAATCGGTTCAGTTCCTAATGGTGTTGGCATCAAGGAGAATGGCGTGAAGATGGAAGAGGGCAGAAGAAGAAGTGTTGATCCTTTGTGTGTGAACTCGTCTAATCCGTTCCACCAATGTGCCGATTACTGCGTTCGGCAAAGCCACGATGGCAAGTCGCCAGTAAAGGGACCTAAGATAATGGAGAACACACAGAAACCTCTTCCTCGATCGAATATGCCGGCCAATAAAGAGATATTAGGTTCATCTATCATCTTCTCTTCTTTGATACAGGTCGCCGGCTCTAATTTATGTTCTTATTGAAATCGTTGCAGTTCTTAATGGTGTTGGCGGCAACGAGAACGACGAGAAGGCGGAAGAGGGAAGAAGAAGAAGAAGTGTGGATCCATCGTGTGTGAACGCGTCTAATCCGTTTCACCAATGTGCCGATTATTGCGTCCGGAGAAGCCACGATGAGAAGTCCTCATTAAAAGGATCTAAGTTTGGTAAATCCCCTTCCTTAAGAAGTTTTGAGCAGCAGAACTTTTGTTTATTTGTTGTTTTTGGTGAATAGGTGGAACAAAGGAAAAGGTTGTGATTGCGGAGAATAGAAAGGTGAATCCGAGCTGCCCTAATGCGTCTAATCCTTTCCATCAGTGCGCTGAATACTGCTCTAAGAGAAGTGTTGGTGTAGATCAACATAAACGAGGCAACGCAGGTTTGCTTGATTGCCTAGCTGTTTTATTACTACTATTTTAATTTTAGTTTGTATGCTTATGGTGTGCTTCTGTTGTGGATTCAGGAGAGTCGACCAGCAAAAGAGGTTTGATCGTTGCGCAGAGGAAGGATGTGAATCCAGGATGTGTGAATGCATCGAATCCCTTTCATAAATGTACTGAGCACTGCTCCCAGACTCGCAAAAACTAATGGAGTGTCGTGGCTAATTCCAGGCGCATTAGGTATAGTTCTTTGCTGATATCTGCTGAATACTTTTAGCCTTTCTATGTCGTTTTAACATATTTGATCTACTACTCTGGCTGCTTCAAAATTGTTTTTTTAAGATTTATGCTTCTTGGATTGGTGCTCTCCCAATAGTCAGGGTGCTCTAAATGTTGAATCAGGTTAATTTATTTTCAGTTAGCTTTAAGAAAATAATATTTCTTTCTTAGCTTTGTGATGGGAAAGAAAATCAGTGCAAACAAAGATGGAAACAAAACAAAACAAAACAAAAGATCAAGAAGAACACCAATATTTATGTGAAAAATCCAAAATCAGGACAAATTTTGGAGTCACATCACATTAAGAAATTCACTATAAAGATAATTGAGGAGAATTTTACAAATCTCTCTTCACTAAAGCGTCTTTAGTAGTTTTCATGCCTCTCGCACTCTAACTTACACTTATACAATCAAGAACACAGAAAATAATAGCTTGAAATTGTTTTGCACTGCTCGAAAATTGATTCTACTGCTTTGTAGCTTCACAGTGCCGCGCCACTGCACGAAGGCACTAGTCGTTCTGTCATTATAATCCTCTTCACAGATTCTAGTGTTGTGGCGCTATCTCTAAGGGCAAAACCTTCCTTTCTCAGGAAAATAGAGTACTTCCCCAATTGATCGAAATGCTCTACAAATAACAATTTGACTATTGCAATAAATAACTGGCGAGAAGATAAAAAAATTGTTCCTATTTTATAAGTATTATGTGCAGTTTAATTGCTTCACATACGAAATGAGATCTCATAATCAAGGAAGAAAATGGTTCATCTAGTTAATACTTTTCTAATATTTCCCGAATTTATTTTATGAGGCATCATTGTTGCTTGTCTGTGAATATTTTAAAACAGTTAATCGTTGTCTGTCTGTTCCATTTCAATTAGACCTCTCCATTATTCCTTCCCTGGTACTTTTTTTTTTTTGTGTTGACAGTGAGTTTACCATCTCAAATATTTCCTCCCTAAAGCAACTTTCAAAACGGTTTCATAATTACCACTACATTCTAATGAACCACATATGGCGCTGTTCTGAGAGTACAATGAATGCAATTCTAATTTCAGAACCCTTTTCCAGTAGTCTTTATGAACTGAGCTGATATCAGCTAAACCAAACTTATTTAAGAGTTATAACTATGGTTTGAAGACATAAGCACTCTTGGGAAACCTAGCGCAACATAAGCTCTTTAAATCCTGACTCTTTGGGCAGGTAGGTCTTTTAGACTATTGTTTACAACTTTTTATTTGAATGAAAAACAGAGTATAAAGCTTATAGATTTCCGCGATAAAGGTGATTCTTTTTTAAGATGGGTGAACTTGCTTGACTGATCATCTCTTTTCTTAGAAAAAAATGTGACTAAAAATTTGTTTTTTTATTCAAGGACTTTAATGATTGGAGATTTTATGAGTGAGTTTGTCTCAGAATACTAGGTTTTTCATCTGTTATTTCATAGTTTGCCATCCTATTTCCAAGAATCTTATGGATTGTGTAAACTTTAGCATTAATTTTAATAATGATGCTAGTTTGTCATATTCATCATAATCATATCCTTTATCTCAAATATTTTGGGTCTATCTTACTTTTTGTCTACTTTTTCTTTTTTTTTCTCCTTAATTTCATCTCCTTTTCCAATGGTGCACTCCCAAACAACTTAATTTATTTTTACCGTCTTATCTTCGATAAGTGTTACTTCCATTACCTCTATTATAATCATTTCTCGATCTATCATTATTAATTTATTATGCATTCATCTTAATATTCTCGTTTCCATCATGTTTAACTTGTCTATGATAAAATGTTTAATTGTCGAACACATTGATCCATATAAATGATTGTGTTGATTGCAAATTTATAAAATTTATCTTTAACTCATGATATCTCATCATCACATAGTGCTATTGAAATATTTCTTCATTTTAACCAATGAGGCTTTAACCCTATAAGTTATCATCAATATCTCACTTATTTAGTATACAATATCCAATATATTTAGATACTTGACACTATCATATCCCTAATGATTTTTCTTAAGCCAGGGCACCATCAGTACAAGTTAAAATAATAGCTAGATATGATAGGTTCAAGAGTTTCTTTTGGGACAGTTTTATTTTTCAGATATATGTCACAGTTCTATTTGCTTATAGTTTGTTTGTTACTTTCAGAAATTGTTATGATGAGAAAAAGATTTTTACAATAAAAATAACTTTTTCTTTGCATTGATAGTTTGTTAAAGAGTCTAATTTTTCTACATGGTTTGTTATTGATTGATTTATCACTCTTGATTTTGGTCATAAAATGATTCATCAAAAATTTGATTTTGAAGAAATTAATTTATTTCTCATTGATTTTATTTTATTTTTTCAAATTTTTGCTAAAATTCTTAGAAGATTATGATTGTTTTATTATCAATTGGATTTGACTTAAAACTTACTATTGCCTTTGTTTTTGTTTGAAGAAAGTTAGTTGCATAGATTGATATTTTGTGAATCGAATCCTCGATTTTTTTTTTTTTTATATAAATGCATATTATGCATCATATTAGTTGCATTATAGAACTTTTGTCTAGAGACATTTTGCAATAATGAAATTTTAGATGATTCTAAAATTTCTATAGTTAATGTTGGATTTTTAAAATAAAAAGTGCCTTAGAAGTTATAAAATTATGTCAATCATCTTATATGAATGTAAATAAAGTTCTAATATACAATTCATGTATTAGAACTACAATTAAGATAGATATATACAAAATTAGAATGATAGATTTGAGGGATTGTAGGAATAACACATCTCGGAGATAAGATTATGTAAAATAGAATGAAAAAAATGGAGAATTTATAAACCCAACTCAAATAGTTGAAATAGATTATCATTAATTGTATTTAGAAACTTCGTTTAGCTTAAGAATTAGTACCGTCTGCTCATTATATTAAGGACATATTTGGAGCGGCGATGGCGATATAATGTGGTTTGCATTACAGTACTATTTGGAGCACATTATTTTAACTGTATTTTGAGAAATTTGCGATGGATTTGCGTTTTCTTCTGACTTATTTTGTCGGTGTGATTTGACTTTTTAAAATAAAAAAAAAAAAATTGTATCTTTGAAGTATTTCATCATTTATTTTTTTAAATACAATTGCAGTCAAATAGATGTTAAGTTAATGTAATTGGGATTGTATATTTCCTCTTCCTTTTTAGTGTTATGTGATTTTGCCCCAATTCAATAATGTTTCTATACTTATTTTTTATGACCTTTAACTCACTTATTGAAAATTCAAATTAAATTTTACTAACATAAAAAACTGATTTTTTTTATTTTTTTTATTTTTACAGGTTTTGCAATATAAAATCCAATGCCCATTGCCATTTTCTCAAGCATTTAATAGAATAAGATTTTTCTTATTACACCTTTGACTTAGTTACGTACGGCTATAAGATGCTCATTTTGTTCGGGCAAATTATATTATATTAAGGAACCATAATTATGTTAAATGAAATGAAATCCAAAATTATGTATATCTTGATCCTGAACATTATATGAAAATTAATGTATTTATTCATCCTGAGAAATAAAAGCACGTAGTTGTAATTTTCACACAACAGAGGGTTTTTTTTTTTCCTGCCATGCGGGAACCCGCATCCGTAGAACATACCTTCGTTGACTTGGAAAACGAATTCCAACAAGAAGAAACTCTATGCGGACGCTCCCTAACATATTTTTTAAAAAAAAGTTATATTTGATGAGTTGATATTGAAAGAAAAAAAAAGAGTTTCTTGTAAGGTTATGATTAAACAGTACAACATTTGCAATAGAACATATTAGAGAGTGCTATGTAATCACATTCTTCATTATCAGTGAAATACTTCTCATCTCACAATTATGATAAGTCATTGGTCAAACTACTTAAAATTATGTTGTGCTCTTTCTTTCTCTTTATTCTTCTTTACTCTTTACACAATTCACATCCTCTTTTTTGAGAATTTTTTTATCATGAATACTCAACCTTCCATCATTCATTATAGATCAAGTTTATCCCTTTTTTTTCAACCCATAACTATATTCTCACAAGCAAAATTTTTAAAATAGGCTAATTGTAATTAGCAGTTTAGGCTGAAATTTTTTTTTTTAGCAAAATAAAGTCGTTTTGACGGACATTGTATAAATGTCAATTTTTTTTTCGGTGGTTTTAAGAAGCGAGAGAGAAAGAGAGGTTTTATTAATTTTTTTAATTAATATAATTATTTAAATATTTAAAATATATAATTTAAAATATATTTTATAATATTTAATAACTAAATATTTATATATTTAGTTATTAATTTTTTATATATATATAATTAAATATATAATTTAAAATATATATATATATTTATAAATTTATTTAATAATTTTTTATATAATTAATATAATTATTTAAAATATATAATTTTTATTAATTTTTTGTTAATATATAATTTAAAATATTTAAAATATATAAATAAATAATTTTTTAATAAATAAATAAAGAAAGGAAAAAAAAAATTATATATATATATATATATATATATATATATATATATATATATATATATATATATATTTATTTATTTATTTATTTATTTATTTAAAAATATTTATTTATTTAAATTATATAAATATTTAGTTATTTATATATTTATAATAATTGTTATATATATATTTATTTATTATATATTTATTCCTTTCTTTATTTTTTTATTAAAAGTTATTTATTTATTTATATTTTTATATTTTTGTTATTATTATTATTATGGACTTATATAAATATATATATATATATATATTATATATATATAACTAAAATATTTATATAATTTATTCCTTTCTTTATTTATTTAAAAAATATTTATTTATATATTTTAAATATTTTTAAAATATTTATATAACTTAAAAAAATTTATATAATTTATAAAATATTTATATAATTTATTCTTTTCTTTATTTATTTATTAAAAATTATTTATTTATATATTTTAAATATTTTTAAATTATATATTAACAAAAATTAATAAAAAAATTATTAAATAAATTTATATATATAATTTAAAATATTTTATAAATTATATATTTAATTATGTATATATAAATAAATAAATTAATAACTAAATATATAAATGTTTAGTTATTAAATATTTTATAAAATTATTTTTTTAAATTATATATTTTAAATATTTTAAATAATTATATTAATTAAAAAATTAATAAAACCTCTCTCTCTCTCTCTCTCTCTATTTATAAAACCAAAAAAAAAAAATTAAATTTCCTTCTTTTGATTTTATTAAAATATTATATATTTAAATATTTTTTTAAAATTATTTTTATCTCTAAATAATTACGATTATAATATAT
Organism: Cymbidium sinense; assembly: GCA_021442155.1. Classification (NCBI taxonomy): domain Eukaryota; kingdom Viridiplantae; phylum Streptophyta; class Magnoliopsida; order Asparagales; family Orchidaceae; genus Cymbidium; species Cymbidium sinense. Next base: position 264,781,429 of record CM038214.1, on the reverse strand, counting down.
TTTAAAATTTTGCCTATTCTCACACCTCTTGATTCTTCTTGACCACTTTCCGATCATAATGTTGCTACTTTCATTGAGACTATTTGAGTTAGTTGAAAACTCAATTGAAAAGTGTCCCACCTCTAGTATCCATGACTATCATTCTTGTTTATGTCACCTATCAATAATGCCAACAATGGCCATCTCAACCAAAGGAGATGTCATATCATAGCTCTTAAAATCCCAGGAAGATAGATCTAATTCTATAATTGATATTTGCCTTTATCTCCAAACTTCAATGATACAATCAAATTTATGAGATCTTATTATACTCTTGCCTCAAAATGTCATTCAAATGGGTCTTAATCCATCATCATCAATGACATAATTGTTTATTTGACAATTGACCAATGAGACAAACTTCTCATAAAGAAACTATTATCCCATCAATGCCCTTCTACTAATCATGAAATTAATTCATATTCTTTTATCGAGGGGATCCTCGAGGAACCCCTATTAATAAAGGTCAAGGTCCAATGTAAGACCATTGTAAGGGGTTGATTGACTCTATTGAGCTCTACCAGCTAATCATCACTAAAATTATTATGATAATCATATTTTTATTATTACATATTAAAGTGATCAACTCTTAGTCAATAACATTCATGTGATAATCATATTTTTATTATTACATATTAAAGTTTAGGGTATAATAAATCTATAATTTTATTTTTGCATATTGGTCACAAATGATTGCATAAATCTATAACTTTTTTTTTTTTGCAATTGTGTTCATGATTTCTCCCAAATTTATCAATGATACCTTTTTAAGTCTCAATATACAAATTATTTTGCATGTTATATGTTAATAGACCAACTTGATAAGCATTGATATAGGAAACTTAAAAGCTTTAGTGAGGGAATAAGAAGGCATATGAAAATATAGATGCCTCATAATATTTTATAAAATCTAAATCCTCTTTAAAATATTTCTATTATTTTAAAGGGAGATTTACATACATACCACACAATTCTTATGTATTTACATATCTAACATCTAAATTTCAATTTTTATATATATAATATCCTAATCTTCAATATCACATCAAAAATATCATTATCATTCATTTTTTGAAAATGAAATGCACCTTTTTAAGCATAGAAAAGTATTAGATAAATAAATATCTAAATTTAGGTGTTAGATATGTAAATACATAAGAATTATGTGGTATGTATGTAAATCTCCCTATTTTAAATAACACTCAAATGTCACTAATAATAGACATCCCATGACCATTAAGTATAGTCAAGTATCTGAAGCAAAGTTTCAATCACCTGCACTCTTACAGGACAAGAGTATGAGTCATACTAAGTCAAAATTACAATCAACAGTTCAGTTCCTTGATGTAAATGAATACATTGAAGCTAAATTATATACTGTATTTATTTTTACACTTCAAAAATAAAATAAAAAGGAAATAAAAGCATGGAAAGCTTAACCTGAAAATCATCAACAAATTAATCAGTCAAGTTAGCAGTAAAACAACTTTTCTGTAACTCTGAAGACATGTTGAAGAATTCAAACAAAAAAAAAAACCTGTAATTAAATCTTTATTTATTCTATGATATAACTTGAAATTATATCTATTATCCTGTAAAAGCCTGAATTGTGTAATAAATCCTCATCTGGAGACTTCACAGCATCACACTGCTCATAGATTATTCTAAATAAGCTTATTTAACAGTGCATTCAACAAAGCATCTCTCTTTTCAGCTCTGCACTCTTCCCTCATTCTCCTCTGCTCCTCCCTCTCCCTCCATGCCTGCTCGAGCATCAATCTCTCCCTCTCCAGCTTCTCCATCGACTGCCTCCATTCTTGCTCGAATCTCTGCCGCTCAAAAGCTCGCCGCTCCATTGTCTCCCACCAATGGGACTCTATTTGCTGCTGTTTCTGCATGAAGTCCTGCAACAGCTCATGAATACTATCTGCCGTCCTCGCCTTACCAGCAGCAGCTCTGTTGTGCTGCTGTTGCTGAGCGCCCTTCTCCGCCTTTCTCCTTTTGCTTTGATTGGACCGTTCTTCGTCGACGTCGTCATCATCCTCATCGTCATTGGAAAGTTCATCATATAGTCTCTCACTGATAAGTCTCTTCGAGTTCTTCTTTGATCTAGGAGTTCCTGCTTCTGATTCTAGGAGAAGACTATGCATACTAGGACGTTCTGTGAACACAGAATGTAATTCTTCAAAGAATGGGCAATGTCTACCATTTTCAGCTTCACCAGTCTCTCTATCCTGACGACAGCAGAAACTAAAGTCATCAGCCTTTAGTTCAGTTCAACTCTTACAGTTTTCCCACACAAATCAAAACAAGAATAATGTTAAATGGCTCTCAATGTTCTATCTCTGATAAGGATGAAAAATCCAAACTTCTAAATAATACAATCAATGTTCTACCTTTTGGCAGTAGTTAAAATGAAGATCGTTTTCAGCTAAAAAACTTGATGCTTGATTCTCTGAATTAAAATTATAGATATTTATTGTTGCTTGTATATTCTACTGCACTGTAAAATTTTAAAGAACAGTGTAAAAGAGTTGGAAAAATAAGCATGTTTAGCCTAAGGTTCATCCATCTCTGTGAATAATCTTCTTCAACATTTGGATGGGATCGGCCTCCTAATGAGGACTCATCATGACTGCTATTCTTCATCATCTGGCGATAGATCAGACCACTCACTTTTTGCATTATGGCCAGCTTGCCACTGTCCCCTCCGAAAAAATTGTCGTGCACGAGAGTACCCATTCGATACCATTTCCTGTGCTTGTCAATCATCACAATGCTCATATGCTCCTTTTGTGTGCACTCATCTCGTGTGGGCATGCCTACTACAAACAAATTCTGCCCAAGCTGCCAACTTTGATAATGTTGGCTCCTTCAAAAACTATAATGTTTGACTAATCTTTCACAAAGATTTGCATCAATTGCCAACATTAACAAGGTATACGCCCCCACCAAACAATAAGCAGTAGCTATTTAGCATGGTCGCTATAATGGCACTGAACAAACTACATTTGGAACTAAGGGGACATGGCCGCTCGCCCTTCTACAGGTTCCCCCGGTAGCTATTTAGCAAGCATCCAGAGTGTATACCCGGCTTCTTCAACTCTCGCAAAAATCCATGAAGTTCTCATGAATGACTTCCACTTGCCTACGACGGATTCTTCCTATGACCCTGCGAGCTACTCCAACTTGCAAAAATGCTATCTTATTTGTCAAAGTGACCTCTCTAGGGCCGACAAGTTTTCTTAAATGTAAATATGAAGAAGGCGGCCTAAACTGTAGAAGTTTCCTCAATAACTCAGCCAATGGATTTCCTAATAATCCCATGGTTTTCAAATAATTCAATCAACTCTATACGTAAACCCATTAAGCAAACTATAATTGTCGCGACTAATCAAATGAATTATTGGATAATACTTGATCCGGACCGAAGTTTGAACATCATAGTCTGTGGAGCCAACAATCTTGAAATGCTTCTGAGCTCGCTTTAATGTAAGTAGCAAGAGGCAAACCAAGCTTAAAAATGTCTACTCATATACACATGAGAGCGCAAAAAAGTTTAACATGGCTTATCAATTTGCCAATATCTAATTGAGTAGCAAACTCAACAAACACATTATAAACTTTGAGAAAAAATATTCAAAATTTCTTTCAGAATCCTCATAGATATACAAAGTTATCACAAGCTTAAGAATTGCTTGTTGGATTATTTACAAGTGAGAATTATACAAATTTTATATGGGGAAGAGTTCACCTCCTAATATTAATGATCAATCACCATTTTTAAATATACATAAGACTTTATTTTACATGTTTCACACCTCAAACTTAAATATTACATAAAGACTCAAAAGTGATATCGCAAAAAATACTGAACCTATTCTAGCAAAAAACGGAACAGTAAGCATGTAAGTAATATTTGGACAAAATGTAAATGTATATGCTTCAAGCATGTATGTAAAAACCCCTAAATACTTTTGTATCCTCTAAATAAGACTTTGTAGAAGTCTTTTGATTAAAACTTTGTGGTAGTCACTATTTAAGAGTTTATAGCAGCTTCCAAATCAGGCTTTCATGGTGTAAAGCGAGTCATCATTTTTAACAAAAATAACCACCATAGTTTTTAGTTCTTATAGTTTCAATTCGATTTTAGCAGTTTCAGATTGATTTTGTTTGAAATCATACAAAACTCATTGATAATTATTTTTTTAGTCAGATTCGAGAGTGAGGGATTAAAAATTAAAATTTTAGTGAATTGAATTTTCAGCCAAAACACAGACTATTTTCACTTGAAACTCATGGGGTTTGACTCTTGAGCATTAATCAATTTCCACAAGAATTCTATCACCATGATCACAATAATTTTATGTTTATTTTTAGTCGAACCTTAATTAGATGATTGAACATTTTCCGCCCTTGTTTTCGTGGTAAAGTTTTGGATGTTAAATGAGTAAAATAGATAGTTTGAGGTGATATGTATGTAAAAACCCCAACCTAATACTTCCATAACTTGTTGCCGCGGCAATTTCTGTTTGTTCTTTAACCCTAAAAAGGAGCAATCATTCTACAGAGGAAGAGGAAGAAAGAGGCGAAGCCAACCTTGTATCGATTGATGAGATTCTTCCACTTGCACTTGCATTGATCCGGGCTCCGCGGGTAGCCCTTATCCCTCATCCGCGAAGAAACCGCCTCCCACAGCGTCTTATTCCGGCGCGCTGCTGTGAAATCTCGCTCAAATTCTGCACGAATAGCTATCAGTTCCCTCGTCTCTTGCTGCCCCCACTGGGACACCTTATCTTCCTTGGATCTCTGCCCCCCGCCGCCTCCCCCTTCATATCCTGCGCCGCCGGTCATCGCCGACATCTCTGCCGCAGCCGTTTTCAGCTGCAGCTGCATAACACCCATCCTTCCGCCGAGGGCATCCCCGTCTCCTCCGCGCATCATCATCCCCAGCAAAACCTAAACTTTTAGTCTCTTTCTCTCTCTCTCTCTCTCTCTCCACTCTTTGGTCTCTGCTCTGTCTTTCCCTCTCTCTCTCCTTCTCCGGCAAGATGAAAATGAACTCAGTTGAAGAAATCGCCTTCTGATATTATTTTATAGTTGCCCGCTCCTATTTTTTAAATATTTTTTTCTCCTGTAAAAGTACGACTAGAAAATACTTATTTAATTACATGAAAATTTTAAAAAAAACATAAATATTATTTAATTAGATTAAAAAAAATCTTCAGTGACTTTTTTTCAAATTTTGTTGATACATTTTCAAAATTAGAATTTAAATAGTTTTTATTTTTACTTATAAAGTGTGTCAACATTCAGATAAGATTTCATTGATACCATCGAAATATTTAATATAACATCTAAATAAGATTTCTTATTCTATTTTTTCAATCAAATTTAATTATTTTAATTTTAATTATGGATTTTTCTTTGTATACTATGTCAATTTTTTTATAATTATTATTAATATCTACCCAACTCTTCGTAATTATCCTTATCCTCTTAACATATATTAATGCACCACTCTATTTAGTTGATGTTAACTTAAATAATTATTTTATTAACATAAAATAAACATAAATGATTTCTAATGATGATTTTATATTTTCTAATAATTAAATAAAAATAAATTCATAATTAATTTTGTATGCATAAAATCTCGGTTTTATGATTAATTTTTACTCTAAACAACATGGAATGATTGCTGAGATTTAAAAAATTTGAAAATAAATAATTGAATTTTTTTTATGAGTCAATAATAAATTTGAATTTCTTAAAGGTGAGATCGTGATTAGCGCTGTAGTTTATCATTGTTGAGCTTGAGCTCATGGTTTTTTAAGATAGTGTTCGAAGTTAAAAAAAATCTGTTTATATCGTTTATGAGCTCGAGCCATTTAAAATAAACGTAATGAGAGTGAAAAATATAAATTATATGACAAGTTTTAATCGAATCAATCCTTATTGTTTTTAAACATATCGTTCAACATAAATGAAAATGTTTTGATATTCATAGAATCATTTTGAAAAGTTTCGTCCGATTTTAAATAAACATAATGAGAATCAAATATATTATTTTATTTATTTTTATAAACTAAGAGCTCTTTGATTATTGATCATTTCTTTCAATTACATTAAGTTTGATATGGAGTCAAAAAATCTCAAGAAATAAAAAACTATATGGCCTAAATTGATGGAAATGACTATATAAATGAATATTATAGAAATATGCCCTTATATATATTTGAAAATTCCCAAAATCTAACTTCCCTTCAATTTAGGGGTTGTTTGGTTCGGTGGTATTACCGTATAATGTAATCTAATTACGCGTAATTCTTACTTTCCTTGTACTTTAATGTAATTACTAGAATTTTACTGATTTCATTTTCCTTTCCATATTTTCAGAAAAAATACCCCAAATCGATTTGAAGTCATATTTCGCTTTCCTTAATTTCGTTTTCTTTTCTTTTATATTTTGTAAAATGTAAAAACTAATTATCAGAATTTACATAGATTTTAACTTATAATATTCTAAATGAAAAAATCTAACTTTAAAGGTTATTTTCATGCAATGAATATGACTTTATTTATAATTTTTTTAGTATGATATTTTTGTTATTTTAACAAAAATAATAAAAACTTTATAGGTCGACATAGATTAATGTTCTTAATCATGTATAATTCATGAGCATTTAAGCATCTTAATTACATTAAAATTTAATGACCTTAAAATCATTAGATTACATAAAAAATATATATATATATATATCACATAATTTTATATATTTATATATTTAATACTCATATTTAATTTATATATATAATATTAAAAATATTATCATTATTTATTTATTTTTAAATAAAATGAGTATTATCAAACATAAAAAATATTTAATTTTAAATATTATATATGCAAGTATTTAAAAATCTTTTGGTTTGTATGTAAACATTTAAAAAAATTGCCACCGACGTAATAATTTCTCCGAGGAAATAGATGCGAAACAGCGCCTCCTTTAGCCGTACGAAATCGATTATTTTATTTTATTTCCGTCCCAAGAAAGCCGGAATTTAAACGATTTGACCAAATTATAGATTCTCATTTACAAAGGCAAATTTTACCCACCGTCTCTAGCTCAGTTGATGAACACGGAAATTCTAATCGAGTCAACTTTTCGGCGAATGACTTATACTTAAGAAAAATAAGTAGACACGTTGATGATGAAATTTACTGAGATTAAACGACATCCTCACCCACAAGATAGGTGGGGTGTTGGGTGGATACTCATTACAAAAAAAAGGCAAATTTTATCTTTTATTTTCCTAATTTGACCGGTTGGCATGGGCGAGCCTCCTCAGTCAATGTTTGATTTCTCTCTAGGCGGAGGCTCCCGTGAGATTAGTCACGACGACATCCCCACCCACAAGATGGGTGGGGTGTTCAATGGATACATTGCAAAAAAAGAGATTTTATCTTTTATTTTCTAATTTGGTTGGCATGTAGCCTCTCAATCAATGTTTGATTTCTCTAGCAGATAATTAACATATCCTCATCCACAAGATGAGTGAGTTGTTGGGTGGATGCCCATTGCAAAAAAAGAAGAATCAAATTTTATCTTTTATTTTCCTAATTTGACAGTATGGCAGCGATTAGAACCCTTAGTTTATGTTTGATTTCTCTCGTGGAGGTCGATTTAAAAAATAAGGGAGCTGGCACATATTGGTGTGACTCTAAATTACTATAATGATATTCTTATGCATAAATTTAGTAGGACGTTGAGTGGAATACTCATTAAAAACAAAAAAAATGACCACCGGGTGTGAACGCGTGCGTTTTTGGAATTTTTGAGTGTGTAGTCTGCAAATTGGAAAGCAAAACGTGTGGGGCTAAGCCGATCAGTTACTTCAGTACGGCGTCGTGTGAACTCCCTGGGCAAAGGAAAGTAGGAAACGGAGGGGGACTCTTACAAATAAATCCAAGAAATATGCGAAATAACATTATCTCATTTTTAGGCTAATATTGACGAGAAAAATAAGCTAAAAACGAAACAATTTTAAATTTCATTACAAAAATGAAAATTAAAGAAAAAATATCAAATAATATATTAGGAAGATTACATACATATGATATTATTTTAAAAATATCTAAAGTTTTTTTTTCAAAGATAAAAAAGAAAAATACTTTTAAAATGTACTAAATAAATATATTTATTAAAATCACATAAAAATATAGAATATAAAAACAAACTTGATCCTTAAGACCTAAGATTAGGTGAAATGAACCAAAGCATTCAACAAAGCAACTTGGACTCGATTAGAGTGCTTATGCTCATTTAACTAATGAACTAACTCAACACTTTTGGAAATACTGAGCTAACGAACAAGAACAAGTTGTCGTTCATTTATATTGAATAAGATTATTTAAAGTTCTCAGCAATTTCGTTAAGGAGTTCGAGCAATTGGTTAAAACTGCTCATAAAGAGTATCATTTATATTTCAACACGCCGCCGCTGAACAAGCTCGATTAAGGCCGTTTATTTCATTAAACGATGTTGATAAAATAGCTCAATCAACCGGCATGAACAAGATTTTTTAAGCAGCTCGATAACCATCCTAAAAGCTTCGAGCCCAATAACGACAAACGAGTTGAACTCAAGCCCGCTCACTTCGCCTGCTTGCACCCCACCTAAGATAAGATACATAAGTTTAAAATGATTACATTCTATTATTTAAATAATATATTTGAGGATGGGTTGACCCTCATTATTCAAGCATTCGAGTAACACAATTGACACATATTAAGAGAATTACCCCATGCTCTAAAACTACTCTCGAATATTCAGTTGATTAAAGTGAGAAATTTTGTACAGTTCAAAATATAATTAATAGCTATGTAAAATTTGAAAACCAATTATTAAAAAAATTTAAGAGTATTTGGTTTTTTAATAAATGAAAGGTTAAAAAAAACAATAATATCTATAGATTTGGAGTTTTCTTGCACCAACTATGGGCCTGCAAACGAAGCAGAAAGACTGGCAATTTAGCCCAATAAATGAAAAGAAAGCCCATTTAGAAATTTCCAGAACGGACAGAAAGCTTTCCTATCGAACTCTCCCAGCCCTAACCCCCAACCCCTAACCCCTAACCCCATACCCCCCGATCCCCGCTTCCTCCTCTATGTCATCGTCTTTGGAGAACCAGAAAGCTCCACTCCGTGGATAATAATGGGAAGCCAGTAGACTTCTATATCTGATCGCCGGCGAATACTACGACCATGCGGCTCCGCGGTGCTCACCTGGCCGTTTGTTTGGTACGTCGGTCACTTCGTTCGATCATATCCGGCGAGTCGCCCAACGGCGCTGCTTCGGTGAGCTCTCTTTTTCTCGTCTGTTTGATTTTCTTTTTTTATTTATTTATATCTTGACTGGATCCGTGTTCTCTTCTTCCTGGTCGACGCAGCTATGGGCCTCAGCGCGGTGGCATATCGCGGGGATATGTACCACGTCGAGGATTCTCGCGGATATGAATCAGAAAACTGGTGCGCTTTTGATTTATCTGTGCTGTCTTGATTTCTCTCCTCTCTTGATGTTCTTTTTATTCTAGGGTCTCTGCAAGTGAATTTTCTGTAAATGCGGACAGATTTGTTTCATTCGGTTTGTGGAAATAAACCATACCATGGAATTAAGTCAGCTTAATTCAACTTTATTGACTTTTCTTTGAACCGATAATAAATAATACGGATTTTTTTTTTTACTTGCTATCGAGTTTTTACCTACGAAATGTCAAGTTAATCCAGCAAATCGTGCATTGGTTCAGGTAAGTCGGCCATTGGCAATTGTGGTGCAATTCTTTTTGATAATTGCTTCCAAAAGAGGTATTTTCATGGTATGTCCTGTTTTTCTGTGAATGGTTACTTTTTTTTCATAATTTGGTTATTTAATTCACATCAAATTTCTTCTGTTCTTGGACAACTTTATGATTTGGAGTGATGAATAAAATATTACTAATGTTGATTCCATTGATGTGTAGGTACACAAGTGGTGTCCGCTAGAGATTATTATGACGTACTTGGAGTGAGTAAAGGTGCAAGTGCTTCAGATATTAAGAAGGCTTATTATGGGGTGAGTTTAAAGTGCTTCATAAATTGCAAGTTTTCTATAATATATCAATCTTCAATGAGCTCAACAGTGTTCTTTTAATGGAAGATCGTTTAGAGTCTCTGCTTTAGAATGAGAACTGTTGTTAATGAGCTCAATAATCATTTAAGTTGATTATTGATGTTTGACAAATCAAGATAATATGAATATGCTTTGTTTGAGGTTTTGTAGTGTGTCTGTATTTACTTTTGTCTTTTTCTTACTATTTCTTTCTCAACAAAAACTTTGCTTAAAACTGAGCCCAAGAATGAAATTTCACTCTGCTTTTATGTGTTGTTTATTGTAGAATAACTGAATAAATAAAGAACAAGTCACGGTATTGTGGTTTGAAATGCAAACCATGCCAATTGGCTGGCTTTAAGTGTATAATGAAGTATCATGGGGTGGGATCATATTCAACATCATGAGTACAAGTTTTAATCTATTGGAAACGCTGTTATTCTTAAGGGTTAAATTTTGAATGTGAGGGGCTTATGAGACAGCTTCCTTTCCTTTATGTTTATGGTCGTCATGCATTCCCATGAATGGCTTGCTAACCTATTGGGTTTTCAGTCGGACGCAAATGCATTTTTCTTGAGTAATTTTAATATTCAACCGTCTTCATGATCACGGCAAAACACATGCTGACCAATTTTTTTAACACTTTGAGAGTAGCAACATATTTATTTTGGATTCAAAAACACATCACAGTATTGACATGACATTACCAAAGTGAGCCTTTACTTTAAACAACCAAATTACCCACCACTTTTTGGTGAGCAACTGGGTATCACATTTTTATATCCTTGGTAAAACAAATCACAGTTGTGTGATTATTCATTACAACAAAGTGATCAGAGCCATCAAACAACCAAATCAAGAATTGACTATTCTTTATACGTCCTGACTTTGTTGGATCCTTTTCTCTATGTTTTGATCATCTAAAGTTGATGTTTTGTGCAAAATTTTTCTTTTAATTACTGTCACCTCCAATCTATAGGATGCCATGCTATTTCAAGCCTCATCGTTTCTCATCCTTTCTAGAGCTCTTTAGCATTTCCCTCCCTTTGCTCATCTTTGTTTCACACATAGACATACTGATCCAAATATGTGCATACACACAAACAGGCTGCCTCATTTTCTTGGTTGATGGAACTTCATTATCCTTTTTTCGTGCATCTAGCATGCTTTCTCTTTTGGAAACTTTTTGAAATGCAGCACGTACATGATAACCTAAAAGGTTTTTACCTAAAGTCAATTGCACTATTAGGAAGATGACAAATATCTTGGTGCTAACAATTTGAACGTTAGATCAAAGTTTCTGGTTCCTCATTCAATTTTAGTCCTTACAAGGGATTAATGGATACATGCTAATATTAAAGACTGTTGAATAGTGTTTGCATGTCTCTGTTCATTGCTTCCTAGAATTCTCTTACTATGAACTCAACTAATGCATGCAATGTACTGTTGTTTTTAATGGTAATCTTAATGCAATCATGATATACCTTGCTGCAAAGAAAGTTTTGGAGAAGGATTTCTCAGTGTACAATTTCATAAAAGAGATTCCATTGTATAGCTATATACAATGTTTAAATTTGTATGGTTATTTCATTCCCCGTTTTTTTGTTTCTTACTTTGATTGCCTTTATTAAATCTTTTTCGGTCAGGAAGATCAAAAGCATCCTTTTTTCTTGTGAAATGGACATTTCTCTTCTATTTCATTAAAGACTCTTATCAAATGTTTTTTTATTCCCATGCCAATTTTAATACTAATGAGTTCAACATGAGGTGTGGTGAATCAGTTTAGAGTGATGTTTTAGTCGAGGCTACCTTATGGAGATACGCATTACTTATATATTTCTTTGATTAGTATTTTGTACCATGTAATCTTTTCATACAATATATTCAGAACATCCGTTTGGGCTAGGAAAGCTATCTCATGACCATCAACAAGATTTCATACTTCTTTGAACATCTTTTAGTTACCAGTAACTTTTATTGTTGCACAAATGTAATCATATATTGTACTTGAGGATATTTGTTATGTTGAAATCATATGTGAACAATAGAGAATAATTTTTATTGTGATATTGAGATCTGCGACCAAAGTTTTAGTTGAGAATGCACACACTGATCAGGGACTTAGCTCCTGAATACAGAGACATGCCTTTTTGTAACTAGTTATCTACCCACCTTACCAATTGTTTTACGTAGTATTGATTTTAATGTTAAAAAAATGAGTTTATATTTTTTGGTGTACTTCCCTTTAGCTACTAAGCATATTTTAATCCAGCTTGCAAAGAAGCTTCATCCCGATACAAATAAAGAGGATCCTGATGCTGAGAAAAAATTTCAAGAGGTTCAACGAGCTTATGAGGTAAGGTGGCCGTGTTTTTTAGATTATGAAGTTGATGGCTGTTTCATATCTGAATTTACTTACCAAAATATTTGATTAATGCAACTTGACTATGCATTCTGATTTGCTTTGCAGGTCCTAAAAGATGATGAAAAGAGATCACTTTATGATCAGGTATTGGTCTTTTGTTATCTTTTTACCATATAACCATGTTAAATGTAATTGGTGCCACTGCATTCATAATATTTTCTGAAAAGAATATTTTGTTCATTTAGAGAGTTTTATTTCTGGGACTGTTTTTGTTATCTATATTAAAAATAAGTTAGATAATGATCCATGCCAAAGTAGTAAAACATGTTGATACGTGTAGTTGTCTTATTTTTCTGGACAAACCCTGTATAATGCGGCTTTCCTTCCAAAGCATACACCCTTTGCATAAAAAAGTATTGAGGATTTTAATGATTGATCTCTTTTTGGAAGTATACCTGAAACTCTCTTGATGCATTCTAGTATTAGTTATTGAAACTCAAAGTTTAGCGCAATCCTATTATGGCAAGAAATCTATAAATCTTTTACTGGATATGATTAATTTATTGTAAAGATAAAGGCATCAACGATTTGAATTATAATAGCATGGTTCAGTCATATTCTAAAACTTTTCATTGCCACTAAATGATGGCTCCATTTAATTCATCAATCATCACCCTTGAATCTAGTAGTAAATTATTATATAGTTCTTTGAGTTTACTGCATTTTCTTTTCCTTTTACAGTTATTTTCATGGATTTCCATAATTTTTGTTCATTTCTGTTACATCTCTCATTCTCATACTTCTCCTCATGATAGTCACTGAATAAGATTTTATTATTGCTATTCTTTTATTATTCCTTGATTTGTGGACCATTCAATGTTTGTTTATTTTTTTGGTTGCTGATGTATTTATGGGAAACTTGACCAGGTTGGTCCTGATGCATTTGAACAAGCTGCCTCTGGAGGAGGGCCTGGTGGACCGTTTGGAGGTGCTGGATTTGGGAGCCCATTTGATGACTTCTTTTCCGGTGGTGGAATGAATGATGTATGTTAATTCCGATGATCATCGTCATATGGTCTTGTTATAAGTGATCAGTATCTTGCGCACTTTCTTCTGTCATACCTATTCCACTGATTATCAAACATTTACCATTGAGCTTGATTTATTTATGATGCTTAACTGCATGGAAATAAAGCTTTTTTTAAGTTCAATTTGAGATTCTTATTAGGTGGTAATTTAACTTTTTTTAATCTCTTATAAATTTCTTTGCCAATGGTACTTTCAGTATATCTTAAGTTTTCATAATACTATAGGTTTTTGAACTCTTTTAATTTGTTGTGAGACTTTATCTATTTGTTACAAAGCTTCATGTATTATTTATTGTTGGTGTGTTTATTTTAAGGTGGGAAAATTTTTGGAAATATGAGAGGAATTTGAAATAGGAGAATACTAGCTTGGGGACCAATTTACTCTATGAACGCATGAAATAAATGACATGCTAGGCAAATATTTGGATCTTCATAGATGTTCTTATATTTTTAATTTAGAGTTAGTGGTATTGAAGTTTCTCAAAAGTAAGCATTAAAATCGCACAATTAAATATTTAGACGAGGTGTAAGCCTCAGTTAAAAAAAATACATAAATTAAGAAGTATTGCATTAACTTTAAAGTTTGAAGTAAGAAGTAATATATTAACATATTAACCTATTAATTTATTAACATTTTAAAATTAAGTTATAAAGTAAGAAGGGTTAATATTTATGCAAACAACAAAGAAATGAGATATCAAATAAGGTATAATAATATAACAATTTAAAATAAGTCTCTCTTTAGTTTTCCCCACTGCTATTGCTCTTGTAGAAGTAAGATCATCATAATTTATTATGTGATGGGGCATCAAAAAGAATATTCTTCTTAAGGTTAATTATATTTTTTGGTGATGTCTAAGAAACTCTCAATTAAGAAAGACTTTATATATTATTTGTGCTTATTTAAACAGAATTGATCTCTTCCAATAAGAAATGGAAGGACTCAACGATGAATCCATTAACATTGAAGTATAGCCAAGTAGATAAGCTTTGTGTAGGCGAGGATGTTGCATCCTAAAGCATGTTAGGGCTCATGATGTAGTGGATATGGACTTATGGTGTGCTGAAGGACATGACTAAGCTCTTAGAATAAGAAAGACATAGTCATAGCATTATGATCAAAGTAATCTAAGTCATGAGTATGAAGAGATTCTCTTTTTTTGTTAGAAATATTTTACTTTGATTTTTAGATATTTAATCTAGGCAAATGGACACTAAAGATAATGAAAATCGAAGAAAACAACTTTAGAGATGATGGAACTTATATTTTGGAACATTAGATGGTTTTCGGATTATCAGGAAACCTTATAATAACATCTCCAAGATCATGTAAGGGAATAGAAGCTCTAGAACACATGAGGCTTCAAAAGAGACTAGGACAGAGAGGGGTGATCCTAGAGAATAACAATCTAAGGAAGGTGACTATCCTTGAGAAAGATTATATCCTAAGGGAGAAGACTAATCTGAGAGAAGAGAGAGTCAAACTTAAGAGCAAGCAAAATAATCCTAGAGCGAAAGGTTTTAATTTAGGAAAGAGAGACTAATTATAAGGGTGGAGTTTTTTGATCATACAAGGGATGATTATCCTAAGAAAAAGAATATTTATCTTAGGGAAGAAGACCAACCTAAAGAACAGGTTTTAAACTAAGAGTTAAGCTTAATGAACTTAAGAAAAGGGCAAACTTACTTAAAAGATAGGAAGACGGCCCATATCAAGATCCCATAATCATCCATCATCCTGAGTTATTGTAGCTCCCAGTCTACTTTAAACAAAAAAGATTATTAGATTTCTTGAATCAGGAGGATCCTTATTTACAACCATGAGTTACATCAAGGGGACCTTGTAGACATAGAGGTGTATGGGGGTCTAATCCTATACTAATTATACAATCACAGGAAGGGAGAAACCCAAGGAGGCTGTAGATTGAAGGACTTTGAGTTGTCTAGATTGTAGAGGAATCCTGGAAGGTGAGACTTACAACTGACTTACAACATGATTACACCAATGATCATGAGGTCCAAAATGTTGAATTTACATCCTACTAGATCAAGAATGCCACTAATCCATCTAGTTGCATGTGTGATTGAGAGGTCAGTCAAAATCAAATGTAGAAGTGGCAAACACACCCAAAATTTGGCATGAGTCTAAGCTATTTAATGTGTAATGAATTCTGAACTATCTACAAACTCACAAGGACATGACATGATGGAGGTTGTCATATCACTTATCACCATAAAAAAAACGTATGCTATATGTTTTTTTTTCATTTTAAATAAACCTGTATGAGTGAATGATATGTACTTTTTATAAGATGTCATCACAGATAACCAAGGTAATGTCAATCGCAGAGCTATCAATATAAATCAATAAAAACACTGTAAAGGATTCAAAATAGATAGAGGGTAAAAACCTCTAATTACATATTTTTCAAAAGCTTGTTACCCTAGGGCCTCTTGCAAAACTAATGTCAGTAACCACACAAAAATACAACTCCAATCATGTCATAGCATAGAGCTGCTGTAAGCACATATTATTACAATCATTGCATCATGCATGATGTTATACAAGTCTAGTTCATAAATACAAATAGAATGGAAAGAAAATTATTGAGCAATCCCATTTAGATTTGAGAATCTAGATTAATAGATGAAACTTCTAATTTTTTTTAATGCATGCATGAACAATATGGATGCATAGTAATAATGTGCATATTTTGAATATTTTTGATTAGTTTTAATATTTTAAAATGACAAGTATATAATACGCAATACATGATACATAATAGACGTAAACCTATGCAACATTTCAAACAAATGATTTGAATGAATATGATTTACAACAGGATGAATCAATTTAAAAATGTTCTTAATACTAAAAATGAATCTACTTATTGATTATAAATCATCATATTTCTTAAATAATTTTCAAAGCTTTGTCATCACTCTTTTTTAATGCAAATGTGAAGAAATTATGCAAATACAATGTATGATATGCTTGAATATTTATTAAATCAACTTCTATATTTGGTTAAAACATTTGTTAACTTAAATATGCATATTTTATCATTTTTATTTTTTAAATGTAATTGCATGGAGAGTAATGATGATAATGGAAATTAATTTTTTTTCTTATTTGTTATTATTTTAAATGCATGAATGAAGATTGACTATATGCTATGTATCAATAATATTTAAATCAATTTAATGTTCATTTAATATTTAAAACCAGTTTAATATTAAACATTTAATATAAACAATATGAACTTAGCATAATAAAATTAAAAATATTATGAAAATATACATGATAACCTAAACATTTTATATAATAATTAAATCTAATGTAATGTAATTTTTAAACATCGATTTGTCATTTAAATATTTAAAGAAAACTTGATATACATCTTATAAAATATTTAATTGAAATGATACTAGCATAGAATATGAGCCCATGCATGTGGCATAGATTGGCCAAACAGATTCGGGCCACAATAGTGATGGATAGGATCGTGATGTAGCAAGGGATGCACGACAATCATTTAACTAAATGCAAGCCATTTGCTCTCTAATTTGAGATCTTAATTGTAGTTGCTTCTCTTCTACCTCTCTACTACCTAGTGTCAAAAAAAGTGCTTGGATTTGGATGAAGGTTCATCCAGCTAGAGGTGGCTTCACCGATGACAATGGTGGCCAAAGACCTTCTCCCTTTCTTTTTAAAATATATATCTCCCTGAATGGAGTTTTCTAATTCTCGAAAGATCTTAGGATGATTTGTAGGGAGAGATGTAACCTATCTTGATTTTTTATTCATCAACATAGTAATTTTATGAGAGTTTGAGATGGGCAGGGCGGAATTATATGCGTGTGCGGCTTAGGATAATAAGGCCTTGTGCAGGCCTTAGTTTTTTATTTCTTCTGTTTAGAAAAATCATTTCCAGGAACTTTTGAACCAGAGAACTAGTGTTTTTTTTAGCTGGAGAATAGATCAAGAGCTTAGAATCTATCCCATTCTTGGTTTGGGTAAGGTGACTTTATTTTAGGATGAATTTAAGATTTATGTTGACCTTTAGTTAAATTTGGTTTTACCTTAACCTTTTGAGACTTGATTTGATAGGTTTTAGAGATCGAAGTGGTTGATGGTTTTAGTATTGAAGGGATAAGAGTAACTTTGAAATATGTGCCAAAGTTGATGTGCATCAACTTGTGTGGCTTTGACTAGGGGAGTTCAATAGATGAGAAGTGACTAAGCAAGATGAACTTGATACATGAATGTGTTTGTATGATGGCATTGGAGAACAACAGGTATTTGCCACCAAATCTTTTTTTAATTGCTCCAACCTCAGGAAACAAGAAAATGAACCAAAAAAATTTGTTTAAATTGGACATACATGGTTTAATGTAATGAAGCAATAATCTCTCGAAAGGTTTAAGAATTTTTGAAATCATATCATGATTTTTATTAAAAAAAATATATAACTTAATTAAAATATGATTATTTGATCGAGTTATTGTATGAATATTTATTGGTTTTTTATTTGAGAACGGAGTCCTTAGAATAATTTAAAAAAACACATTTATATGAAATTTGTAGCCGATTATTATTATTATTTTATTTAAAACTTAAAAAGAAAATCAAATTATTCCCCTCTTGCAATTCCTCATACACTTAAACTAAAATCAATTCCAATCACTTGAATTATATTCGTTTATTTAAGTCAATCAACATGTGAGGTTTATGACATCAAATTTGATGATGAATTACTATCCATTCCTTAATTATTTGAATATGTATATGATTTAGTGAATCAATATTTGAAGACATGAAGAATGTATGACAACATTACTTAGAGAAGTTAAGGAAGAAATCATTTTGGAGGATAACGAATTAATTTAATAGAGTATATTATAAATTTGTAAAAAATTGAGTTAGTTATGGAAAAAAATGCATCAAGTTAAGGATGTAAGGTTATATATCAAGATGAGATGCATATTGATTTTTAAAGAGTTATAGGGGATATTATCTTGATTATGTGGAAGCACTTTGATATTAATATTTAAGAACATAGATGACGTTCTAGATCATGTTATTTGTATTGTAATTAAACTACAAGTCAACCATAAAACTATTCGAGCATGTAATGGATCATAGGCTTAAAAGAGCTACATTTCATAGAGCTACTTGAGTTAATGTTAAGAATATTTACTATGAAAATGAATTTTATGTTAAGAAAATTAATGAAAGTCTAGAGAATGAAGAATGAAACTTCATATAATTTTTATTGATCATGAGAAGGCATATAATCAAGTAGCATGTTGATTGATTTTTGTGTACTTTAAGGCATAAAATTATATGCCAAAGATATGTTGTCATAATTAAATTTATATAGGATGAGCACTAGCCAAAAAGTTTTTAATTACCATATGTTTAAATGAATAATTAGCATTGAGTCAAAGGCTGTTAGTTTAGCTGAAAATCGAGGATCGCTCGAAAATTAAATTGAAATTTGGATCGGATCGAGATTGAATCGATTACATTAAGTCGAGCTATGAGCCAAAGATTTGGATAGAACTTTTTTTCAAGCTGAACTCGAACCGAGCATAGCTCGGATTGAACCAGCTCGAGATTGGATCGAATTTATCTATTATTAAAAATATTTAAATTTATATATAATACTTCTAAGTTTATAATAATAAAATTATTCCTAAAATTAAGTGTATAGAATTATAACTTATAATCTTTTAAAATAAATATAATTTATTTATAAGTATAAATATTATTTCTTTGAAAATCATATATATATATATATATATATATATATATATTTCATTTCATGCACTTAATTCAATTTTTTTAATAATCAATTTTATTAAATTCAAGTTACTCGATCAAAATGAGCTAACTCCATTCGAATTTGAGATAAAAAAAGTTAAAATTGTTCAATTCGAGCTGGCTCAAAATCGATTAGAAAATGAGCCGGCTGTCGAATAGTTTGCCATGATCGAGCCGCGAAAATATTTTGATTTTGAGCTAGCCTCCTCAAAATACTTATTCTGACTCTAATTGAGCCAATATTTTTTGTATTGTTTATTGTGACACTTAACAAAGGATATTCAAATTCAAATGCCTTGATGTATGCATTTTGCAAATGATATATATATATATATATATATATATATATATATATATATATATATATATATATATATATATATATATATATATATAATTCATTAAACCTCAAATAAAATCAATGAAAAATTAGAATAATGATGGAAATATTTAAAAGGTAGATGACTTAGAATTTGTAGAATAAAGATTGAGGATATAATATAAAATTTTAGTAAATATGATGTGAACAATTATCATTTAATATTATTAAAAGATAAGATGATTCCTAAATATGTTATGTTTAATCATCATGAATATATATTAGAAAAGACTGGAGATATATATGAGGATATAACTTCTAGAGTTAAATTTAGCCACCGGTTAAAATGCAAAATTGTTTTTGGAGTTTTTTTTTTTTTTGAAATATTGCATTTGATTAAAATTAAAAGAGGTGGTTACAAAAGTTTATCAAAAAGATACAAAAACTAAGAGGATGTACAAACCTTCCTATCATCCTCCAAAAGCTCAAAAAATAGTGGAGGAATAGTATGTCTAAGACTATCACTATATGTCCACTCAAAATTACAAGTATGTGCAAATCTAGAACAAAAATCTGCCAACTTGTTACTCTTTCTGGCTGTGTGCTGGAATATGACTTGTTTGAACTGATGCAAAAAGACAATATCTATATTGATGTATGGTTGGGAGGCCCATCTGTTGCTTTTGAGAGTTTGTTGGAGAAGCTTTATAACAACTTGCTATCCCCTTTAATTACAATATCATTTACCTCTATCATCCATTCCTCAATGCATTCTTTTGGAAAGAGAGCTGCTTCAATCTCTACTTGAGTGCTATCCCAATGTTGGAATTGCTTACCCATGGCTTTGACCACACCAAGGCTGACCACCTGATTGGAGGCAAGGGACCCATCAACATTACATTTAAGCCAAGAAGGAGGAGGGGGACACCATTTGAAATTAGTAGGATAACCCAAGGGGTTGAGAGGTGTTCTAGTGCTCCTTGATGGTATACATGTGTGTGAGTAAGAGCTTTCAAGATAGTTGATGCCATGATGGTTGGAGTGGGAAGGTTTGGCCATGCTTCTTGGCATTTCTAGCTCTCCAGCATTGATAAACAGCGCTGCAATAGATTCTCTTCAAAGTAATTTGGTGGCTCTTAGCATTAGCAACTCTTCAATGATACCTTGCACACTAGTTAACCTAGGCAAATTGATCCCCCATTCGACTAGCTTTTGAAACACCTTCTCAAGGTGGCCACAATCAGCTGCAATGTGGTTGTTGTCTCTACTTCATTACAGCCCCAAAATAATCAATGGAGTCCCCAATTCCCCTTTTGTGCAGCCAATGATTAGTTGAGATTGCATTGTTTAACAATCTCCACCAAAAATATTGCTCTCTAGGATGCAATTTTAGCTTTTTTACCTAAGCTGCGCGTCTTCACCACCCAAAAATTGCATGTTGTAGGTAATGGAAGTCATGGTTTTTCCAAGGCTGTTGTAGGTGAGTGTAGGCGGTCTCCATCTATAACAACTTTAGGTGCAGAATTTTGTGTTGTAGGTCCCAACCAAATCCTTTGGCCAGCTTGCTTGCTTCCCAACTTCCGTTTGATTTCAGAAAATCAGCCACCTTGGTGTTGTCAAGTGCTTGGATATTTATGAAGGTAGGCCATCTATGATGTGTGATAAGAAGATGTGAGGGAGGATTAAAGGTAAATATTATAAAATTACAAGTAGGTCGATGATGTTTTATAAATTTGACTGTTAAGCTGAAAAAATATCTTTGACATCAAGTTGTAAAAAATGACCCTTGACATTTCAATTCTGATCCAAAATAATCTAATGGAGAAATTATTTTGGATTATATTTGAAGAGTCAAAAGATTAAATTAAACATATTTATAGTCTGGACTTAAAATGCCCTCATACAATTAGTTTGGGGATCATTTTAACTTTTCTCTTAGTGTAAGTGTCTTAACTCTTGAAAGAAAAAGAAGTACTTTATGCATAATTTTTTATGGTACAGTACTATTTGTATTTGCAGCATTGAAATAGGAAACAATTTGGTGTGTTATTAGAAATCTTCAATCATTGGCCTCTAGATCTTGGCAGCATGCTTCATGATCTTCTTGAACAGCCAGCCGTTGGCCACCACTAGTTGAGCCATCAGATGCCCTCATTGGCCAGCTCCTGCCAAGCCGTGGTGTCGTCCACCCTCATTCTTCTGTCATGCCCTCCGCCCACAATGAGTGCCAAGCCGCCCACTCCATACGTCAGCCAATTTCTTTAGTTATTTTGCATTGTTTATTTGTCTCAAAAATATTGCTCTGTGAATTTTTCGCTTTTTTCCTATTTATGCATCACCCATTGAATGCGCAAAAGAATCGAGGTAAATAAAGTTGGTAGGATGATAGTTGTTTGGTTGAAACTTTACATCTTAAATTCTTTATCATCAAAATAATTTCGTCGCAACCAGCTGGCGCTGGTTGCAACAACCCATGGTCAAACAGCCACCCTGGCAAGTGCTATTTATGAGGCTGGTATGAAAAGAATGATGATCAGGGAATAAAATAACTTAAGTATAAAACGCAGCATAAATGACTGCTTCTGTATGCAATTTAGACATCAACCCCTAATGGCAAAATCCAGACCCTATCATTATTTTCCAGATGCCAAAACCAATGGAAATGGAGCCAATGGAGCCTATTTGTGGGCTAAAATATTTAATGGAATTAAAATGATAATATTGGGGAATCTTAAGCTTTTTCCGATTAGATTAAAATCTGAATACTATTTAATCTTTTAACTCATTAGTTCTTTACTTGTCAAATAAAGAGAAAAACATGTAAACCAATTCATTTTACTTTTAAACTCTTAGTGTAAGTGTCTTAACTCTTGAAAAGAAAATAGAAGTAACCCTTTATATGCACTCATGAATGCAGGTGAAGTACTATTTTGTTGCAATTGCAAAAAGCATTGAGAAAAATGGAAAACAGTGTTGTGCTGCAGTATTAGTAAACAGTGCTGCAATAGATTCTCCCCAAAGCAATTTGGTGGCTCTTAGCATTAGCAAACTCTTCATGATGCCTTGCACACTAGTTGGCCTAGGCAAATTGATCCCCCATTCAGCTAGCTTTTGAAAAATCTTCTCAAGGTGGCCACAACCAGCTGCAATGTGGTTGTTGTCCTCCACTTCATTACAACCCTAAATACAATCAATGGAGTCCCTAATTCCCCTTCTGTGCAGCCAATGATTAGTTGAGATTGCATTGTTTAGCAGTCTCCACCAAAAATATTGCTCTCTAGGATGCAATTTTAGCTTTTTTACCTAAGCTGTGCTGTCTTCACCACCCAAAAATTACATGTTGTAGGCAATGAAAGTCACGGTTTTTCCAAGGCTGCTGTAGGTGAGTGTAGGCCGGTTCTTCCCATCTATAACAGCTCTCTTTAGGTGCAGAATTTTGTGTTGCAGGTCCCAACCAAATCCTTTGGCCAGCTTGCTTGCATCCCAACTTCCATTTGGTTTCAGAAAATCAGCCACCCTGGTGTTGTCAAGTGCTTGGATATTTATGAAGGTAGGCCATCTATGATGTGTGATAAGAAGATGCGAGGGAGGATTAAAGGTAAATATTATAAAATTACAAGTAGGTCGATGATGTTTTATAAATTTGACTGTTAAGCTGTAAAAATATTTTTGACATCAAGTTGTAAAAAATGACCCTTGACATTTCAATTCTGATCCAAAATAATCTAATGGAGAAATTATTTTGAGTCATATTTGAAGAGTCAAAAGATTAAATTAAATACATTTATATTCTAGACTTAAAATGCCCTCATTCAATTAGTTTGGGGATCATTTTAACTTTTTCTCTTAGTGTAAGCTGTCCGAACTCTTGAAAAGAAAATAGAAGTAACCCTTTATACACTCATGAATGCAGATGAAGTACTATTTTGTTGCAATCACGGAAGAAAGCATTGAGAAAAATGGAAAATGAGCCTGCAATCTTCGATTTCTTGACATATATACTCTCTTATAAGACCATCCAGTCACCTTGTCTCCTTTTAGCATAGATTGCAGAACATAATGTCAAACCTAGGAGCATCAATTTGTGCCGTTTTATTTTTTTGCTATACTATATCTTCCCTAATGATATCGATGGCAAGGGAAGTTGATGGGGGAGGGAAAGCTTTTTCAGCAGTAGGTTTATTGACATTAATCTTAAAGGAGAGGCCATAAGGGAAAGAACTTATGCGCCGTGCCTCCTTATAGCTTTATTCTATGAGTACGGTAAGTAAGATTACCTTATAGCTGTTTTATATATAAGTACTATAAGTAAGTTGAATTTTTAATTCAGATGATAGTTTGAAATGCATTTATATGTTTATCTTAAACCACCATTTTTAACTTGCTTCTTTTGTCACTTGGCTTATAGTTCTTCAAGAACATTTTCAGAGATAGAGAATTTGGTGGACAAGATGTCAAGGTGAGTTGTTGTTCAAGAAGAACTTGCTAAGGCATGCTATCTCTTAGCTTTGAAAGTTGAACTTGTTATTTCATTCTGTTTAGGTTTCTCTTGAGATATCTTTCATGGAAGCAGTTCATGGGTGTGCTAAAACATTAACATTTCAAACTTCTGTCCCTTGTGAGGCTTGCGGTATGATAATTATTCTATAGAAAAGTGGCATGTGCTTTATGGAAAAGTAGGTTAACTTGATTCCTAAATTTTTAACCAAATAATTTACTATTGTTGCCTTGTGTGTTTGTAGGTGGGAGTGGTGTACCTCCTGGCACCAAGCCTGAGACTTGTAGAACTTGCAAAGGCATGGGAATGGTCAGATACCAATATGAACACACTCTGTCTTGAAAGTTTGTATTTGTGCATTTTTTGTAACTTTTTTTATAGCTTTTTCTTGTTTTGGACTTTGCAACAGATATTCATGCAAAGCGGCCCCTTTAGGATGCAAACAACTTGTTCAAAGTGTGGTGGTTCTGGGAAAACCGTGAAGGTACAAATATTTTAATTCATTAATTTCTAATCTGGCTAGCACATGTTCTTTTTCTTGAAGGATAATTATGTATTCCTAAATTCTTCTTCTTTTCTATTTGTTGGCAGAACCTTTGTCAATCATGCAAGGGTAATAAAGTCTTGAGAGGAACAAAATCAGTAAAACTGGATGTCATGCCTGGTGTGTATTATCATATCGATTTTACAGTGTCGATTTCTAATTTTTTTATTGGAGTTGCTATTAATTTTCATTCAATACTAAAGCACATGCTGTTTTTATGTTCTTCAGGTGTGGATGATGATGACACTATAAGAGTCTATGGAAGCGGTGGTGCAGATCCTGAAGGAAATAAACCTGGTGATGTCTATGTTACTATAAAGGTAGTGAATTCCACTTTTTATGTCTTATTGATGATTATCTGTGGCAGAATATTAAAACTAAAAAAAAAAAAAATTTATTGTAGGTCCGGCCTGATCCAGTTTTTCGCAGAGAGAAATCTGATATCCATGTTGATGCTGTACTGAATATCACTCAGGTAACTGATGATCTCTATGTATTGTTGTTTGAATTAACATGATAGTCACACTTTACTGGAAAATTCTTTCAATGAGATAGCATTTCAAATTTGCTTTGCTTTTTATTTCATCCTTGTAAGAAAAAATTTCAACATGAAGAACTGTTAGTTGGGACTTGCTTGCTAATACATTATTTTATTTACATCACACTATCAATTCTTCTTGTGATGATCCAAAATTTCCTGCATAAAATATGCTTCACTTTATTGTTTTTTTTTCAAAATTGTACAGCTAACATTTTATTTTTCTTTGCTTACAGGCTATATTAGGTGGCACTATTCATGTCCCAACTCTTACAGGGGATGTTGTTCTTAAGGTTTGTTGAAGTTCTTTGCATTACTTTTTTTTTTTTTTTTAAATTGTTATATTTTTTTTGGGTGTATATATTGTATTCCTGTGACACTTGTCTTCTTTTTTACTCTCAGGTTAGACCAGGCACTCAACCAGGTCAGAAAGTTGTTTTAAAAGGGAAAGGTAATGCTCTACTTTCTCAAACTACTGCATATTCACCTATTCATGCGTTTAAAAATAAAAAAATTCAGTGAACATCACCCTTATGATATATTATGCTTATGTAGGAATGAAGACAAGGAACTCAACATTCTATGGAGACCAATACGTTCATTTTAACGTTACAATACCTGTGTAAGTTTTTCTTCCATGTCTCTTTTCTTTGAGCCTGTTGGAAAAGAAAACCAAGCCTGATAAAAGTATATTTTGATAAAAAGAATAAGTGGATATTGAATATTTGTGGATATCAATTAGTTCGGCTGGTAACATCTTCCAAAATAATTACTAAGGTTTTGAGAATTATGGATTTGAGTAAAAAATAATAGCACTCAAATATCGAATATTACATCAAAAAATAATATTATCATTAATTTTCTCAAATGAAATTCACAATTTCAAGCATAGGAAAAATACTATTTTTGTAAATATCAAACTTCTGGTGTTATATATATGTAAATGCATAAAGCTTGTGTGCTATATGTATGTAAATTTTCCAAAATAACAATAATAAAATAAAATAAAATGATATTGAACATTTTAAGATCTGCTTTGTTTTGCCAATGCAGTAACCTCACAGAGAGGCAGCGACTGTTGATTGAGGAGTTTGCCAGAGAGGAGCAAAGAGAATTTAAGGGCAGTGCAGCTGCAGCTGCAGAAGCCTCAGGGTAACTCACACTTCTTATATGCTGTCTGTTTGAAATATATCCAATTCTATTAATGTTTGAAGAATATTTTTTGTTAAATTATAAATTTTACTATTATAGATTATAAGAATAGGATGTCTCTTGTAGCAATTTTTCATTTAGATGTCACTTTTCCTTATTGGAAAGCCCACTTTGTATTGCGTTTGTAAAATTCACCCAATTTGAATATTACATCGTCTCCTTTATTAAAAAAAAAAAAACAAATTCCCAGCGATTGTTCAGGTCTGTACATAGTTTATTGGTGATCTGTAGGCTGAGTTTGTGTAATATTTATGAGGTCTACAATTAAAAGATTATTATTATTATTATTGGATTGTTACAATAGTGTCCCTTTAATGCCTTTTTTATGACATCGTGATATGTTTTGTAATTATTGATTTTTATTTGATACGTATAATATGAATTTGGATCGTTTTAGTCATATTATTTAAGTCGTTTTTGATAGTTTTGCTTTTTTAAAATAATTGTTATACTTATGTTTATCTTTTTTTAATTACTTTTTACAAGTATTTTGGGAGTAATTTTCTAAGACTAGATTTGCTAGCAATGATTGTAAAATAAGTCGGTGCAATAGCTTCTCCAAAATGAGGTTTTATTTTGCTCAGTTATTGATCTCTATGTTTTTAATATATATATATATTTACAGCCGTGAACTTTTTTTTTTTTTTTTCTAACATTAAATTTTAAAGCAAATTTTATTATTATTATGCGACAGAACGACAAGCCTCTGCTGAGCAATAATAATATTAGCCTTAAAATGTTGCTACGTATGTTTTACAAAGAAGCATTGCTTTAATTTTTTTTTTTATTCAAATCAAGATTTTAATTCTTTCAATCAAAATTATTGATTAAACTACCGAACCAAAATTAATACAAAGTGCATCCCTACAATTATGTTACGACTTCTCTATTGAGGGATTAAAAATTATTCAAGATTATATCTATCTTTTTGGCCAAATAAAAATTAACTAACAAAATTAAACAACCCATATCTATAGAGGCTCAAAGGTCATGATATGCTATGCCTAAAGCTATAAACAATCTACAAAACGTAATCAACTTCAAAGGAAATCACGATAATTATATATATATATATAATTTATGCTGTTATGCACTAAAATTTCTAAGAAAAATATTGGCAGATTTAGCAGCAAAACGCACAAAAGTACTCTGCAATTGGTTTTTAGTACAGATTTTTTTTAACAGCACACTCAAATTATCAATAATGCGAAGAGTTGGCACACTTGAAACTAAAGCCAAAGGATGAATTCTGGAGAGAAGTTCCAAATAGAATTAGCAATAGCAAACCCACACATTATTCCGTAAATGGAATTTACAGTTTTTAACGATTTAGTAAGGAACAATGATTGATTCTATAAGCTCCTGAAGTGGGGCGAGTTCTTTCTTGTCGATCAGCCCAAACTCCTGTACCAAAATGTAAATATTCCATCAAATATTTGTGTTGGAGTTCTGAACATAAAACAAATTGAGAAACCATACTTCAATTCAGGAAAAAAGTTGTATGATAATTTTTTTTTTTTCCTCTGCATTTTATACTTCCAATGAAAATATACACGAGCAACTTGTATCAATTAAAGCTTATTAAGTCTAAAAGAATAAAAATTTAAATAAAACTGTTCAAGAACAGGCATTAATCGTGAGTGAGCCATAATCAAGTACCTTAACAAGCTTGTTTATGAGTTGCAAATCATGTCGTTCATGAAGATAAATGAACTGCTTGACAATCTGTTGAAGCTTATTCTAATTTAACAATAGAGTATTTATAAGTGTTCAAGCTCGTTTGACTAGTTAATCAAACAATCATGAACGAGCTCAAATTGAGCCAAGTCACAAGAAGTTTGTCAAATGCTTGGTTCAATTGCAGGCCTATCTTCCACGCAACAATGACAATTAAGCAAATCTTATTCTATAATTAAAGTGCCTAAATATAACATTTGGTGATAGCAGTGCTGCTACTAATGATGCTACTAAATTTAGAGAGCTTTTACTAGAAATCGCAAGCCAATCTTCATAGTAAGATCACGTATATTTAAGTTTATAGATCACAAACTCTTAATCTTTAGTAAAAAAGTAATTACTAGCAATAAAAATAAAAATATCAAGTAAATTAATTAAGATGAAAAATCAATAAACCTTAACCAAAGAAAAAAACTCACAATCAAGTCATAAAACAAGTTAAAATACATGCATGCTCTTCTTGAAAATCAAATTGTATCAATATGCGTAAAATCAATCACATGAATCAATCACACGATCAATCCAATAACAAAATTTAGAGCAAAGAATACAAATATAAGGAAAAGTCACCAAAAGCAAAAGAAACCATTCTCACTCGTGTACAAGAGGATAACTTATCACAAATACCTTCAAGTCTCTTGTTTGATCAAGAAGTTGAATTTTAAAAGTAGAAAAAAAAAAAAGCATTCAAATCCTCATCCAGAATAAAATTGATCAAATTTTTATCATGCCTTAAACATTTATTTATAATCATAAAATCCTCAGATTTTTCTATACAATCATCAATAATAACAAGCCTTTATCTCAATATGAGGTGTCAACTACATCAATCCTCCTTCTCCATTGTGTTCTATTAAGTGCCACATTCTCAATTAATAAATTAAGGTCATTTTTTATACTTCATAGTCAAGTCTTTTTAGATCTACCTCTTTTTTTATTAACATAGACCAAATCTAATACATCTACTCTCTAATTAGATCATAAAAGACAGACAGTGTTTTATGTGACCAAACCATCTAAGATGATTCTCTCCAATCTTATCTGCCACTAGAGCTACTCTAACTTATCACTTGCATATTCATTTCTCATTTTATTTTCAAGTGTTAAGTCACTTATCCACCATGAGCATCCTAATTTTTGCAACATTTAATTTTATGCTTCTCTTTTGTTGATCAACATTCTGCACTATAAACCATTACAAGTCTCACCACCATCTTATAGTTTTTTTTCTTGAGTCTAAACAATATTTTCCTATCACACATCAGGCCTAATACATTCCTCCACACCAACCATCTAACTTAAATTCTACTAATAACATACCCATTTATTTTACCATCACTTTGAATAACTGACCCGATATATCTAAAATGTTCACTCTTTTTAATGATTTGATCACCCATTGTCACAACCCTATTACTAAATCTTCCCCAACTTAAAATTACACTCCATATATTTGGTTTTAGATCTACTCAAACGAAAGCTTTCAGCCACTAAGGTTGACCTCCATAATTCATGTTTCTTTTGAACTCCTCTAGTTTTATCAACAAGAAGAATATCATCAGCAAAAAGTATATACCAAGGTACATCCTCTTGTAAATGTCTATTGTTTAGTAAGAACATCCATAACTAAAACAAAAGGATATGGGCTTAAAGCCGATCCTTGATATAATCCTACTAAAATAAGAAAGTACTTTGTCAAACCTCCTTGTGTTTGAACACATGTAACAGCCATACATATCCTTAATGACTTGAATATAAGTAATATTAACTAATTTCTTTTTTAGAATTTTTCAAAGCACTTTTCTTAAAATTTTATCATATACTTTTTCTAAATCAATAAATATCATATATAGATCCTCCTTAACTTCTCCATCAAATCTCAACAAATATATAGCATGTATAATAGACCTACTTGGAATGAAACCAAATTGGCTTTGAGAAACTATTGTGTCAAGTCATAACCTATATTCAGTTATTCTCTCCCATAATTTTAATATATGACACATTAACTTAATTCCTCTATAATTTGCACTCATGTATATCATATTTATTCTTAAAATTAAAAATCAACAAACTCTTCTCCACTTATCTGACATCTTCTTAATCTTTAAAATAATGTTAAAAAAATTAGTAAGTCATAAAATTTTTTGATCTTCTAAATATTTTTAGACTTGTATTATAATATCATCAAGTTTTACTACTTTTTCACACTTAGTTTTCTTTAAAGTCTCTAATTTCAATTTTACTTATACGATGATAAAAATAAAATTTTGTATTTTCATTTAGGATATCAAAGTCACTAAAATCAATTGTATTCTCATAACCTTCATTAAAAAGTTTATCAAAATATCTCACTTACCTATGTTGAATATCCTCTTCTAAAAAAAATAATTTTGATATTCATCCTTAATGCACTTCACTTGTACTAAATATTTACTTTTCTTATCTCTTTGCTTGTCTAATTTACGTATATAGCTTTCATCATCTTTGATATCCAATCAATTATATAAATTAGTAAAAGCTGAATTCTTTGTATTACAACAACAACAACAACAACAACAAAAAGCCTTTATCCCACTAAGTGGGGTCGGCTGCATGAATCTTTCGTTTCTATTGTGTCCTATTATGTGTCAAATTCTCATTTAATTCAAGTATACTAAGGTCATTTCTGATACATCTTAATCAAGAATTCTCATTGAATTCTTTGTATTACATATTACTTTTTTAGAATCCTTATGAGCCACTCTATATCTTTTCCAATTCTCCTAACTTTTATATCTAAACAAATTTTTATAACAAACTATTTTATTTTTCGATACAATCAAAGTAGAAAAAAAGAATTGACATATAGTCTCTAAAAGGAAGCTAAATCATAGAGACCACAAAAATATTGCAATAAGAAAATCATCAATGCTTGTTCTGCAAGTATTGAAAGCAAAAATGCCAAAGTACACCACATTGCAATGGAAGATTGCAAATCATATAGTAAGGAGATACCTACAAGCACAATAAATCGAGCATAGAAGAATCACAAGAGCTAAAAGTCATCAAACAAGAATGGCACAAGAGAAGGCAATTGCTAAGAATCCATATAAGAAAAAGTAACAGTGTCATAGAAATGTAGAACGGCATGTGGATTCTATAAACGTTGATAAACTTGATGGAATCCCTCTGAAGTTCTGTGACAAGATGGTTTTCAAGGGCAAACTATTTATTTTCCCATAGATTTCACTCATATGGATAGATAGCAATCTAAGATTTATATGATATGGAAGATTGATTTTTTTCAAGAATACAAGTCTCCATAGCTAATTACATCATAGGTATGATACCCGAGCACTTAAAGACATCATATGCGCCATATATTAGTAGTTGAAATTTAGATTTATAGATGACGTAGAGTATAAATGGAGAAGTTTGGTGAATTCAATAAAAATAATATGGTTTTATTGTTTCGAGTTGACCGCATGACCTTAGTCTGCAAATGATAAGCACCGTCAAGAGAATTTGTTAAGCAACTAAAGGTTGCCTTCTCTTAAATATACCAGGTAGATTAGGGTGATCATATATTTAAGGATATTAGCCCTTTTTTGAGCAAGATGTAGAGATTCAAACATGTTTTTAAGTGGATGAATATAGTTATTAGTGATGTGAGGTACCTTTATGTAACCATTGAAAGTGCAATGCAGTCGAATTGACTAATTCATATTATTGTTGACTCGAAGGAACGAAGAATGATTTAGTTATTCAATTTTAAATTCCAAGCATACCTTGAAAAGAAAGTATTCTAAGGCATATAGGTGAAGACGATTTGAGTAACATAGGTTGTGGTTCATATCAGACAATTGAATAAAAAATGTCTTTTGAGTGTCTACTACTAAAGTTAATACATATGCAATAGAGAACATTTTATTGCACAAGATGTCTCGAACAGAAAAAATCTTAAAATGCTTTGAGATCTAGGTTGAAACACAACTAACTCAAAAGATAACGTAAGCACAAGGGTACTTTCTCCAATAATTATTTAGATCACAAAAATAAGAACCAATTTTGGGAAAGATGATGTTTACATCCTAGAGGAAGGCATATAGATGGATTGGAAGGTTGGGCAAGTTGGAAACTGCAATAAACTACAACAACTATATCTAAGCAATTATAAGAGAACTGTGAATACAAGACAAACGGTAAAAGTATCACTTTTCCAAGTGCAATTTCTTACATATAATTAGCCAAGGTGCAAGAAAATTGAGCCAAAGAAGTCCTTGCAGCACTGACTACCACCTAAGAACGGTGGTAATTTACCAAATTTGGCCATTCACACTAGATGGTGAACTTCAACACAGTACTAGAAAGATATACATTATCTCAATTCCAATTTAGGTTGACCAAGCCTTTTTTGTTGAATATTATGGGTCAAATCTATGATGGAGGTGGCTACTCAAATAAGTTGGATCAACTTCATCATGAACAGTGGTTGTTACTATTATCAGATCATCTACAATAACAGAGATTACTACAACTTGAGCTGAACACATCAAATAATCCAATTGTATTTTATGTATCAACTAAAATATTCCTGGGATTGATTACATCCTTGGAGGATCAATTATAAAATTTATATTTACTTTTTGGTGAATTGTCATTTGCAAGGACAATGATTTATAGGAGTTGTGATATGAGAGGATTTCAAAGCTCAAAATCAATCTAATTATGACTCAATTGAGTAAGCAAGTAAAAATGGCTTTTAGTAAAATCAAATTAAGGCTATTAAACTCTACATGCTTAAAATAAGCAAAGGGCTTATGATATCACATGATGAGACCTTAACTCACGTTAAATGGGTTCAAAATAAGTTTAGATATGATTTTCTTACAATACATCAAGAAGATTGAAAATTGGAATTTGATGAGTCCAAACTAATTCCATAATTTAAGTTAATTAAAGCAGACTTTTTTCCATCATTTAAGGTGATTTTGGATAAGTCAAACAAATTACAAAAAATTAAGCCAGGCATGGAGAACATTAAGGCTAAATTCAAGCCAATCTCCTAAGAGGAAGCTATTTAATAAAGTGGAATTTAAGGGAATCAAGATAACTCTCTACAAGTTGCACTATATGGGCCACTCAGATCAAAGGGAACAATTTGAACTTATATTCTTTTAGGCATTTTCATTTTACATATAAATAAATATAATAAGCATTTAAAGGACTTATCATATAATTATTTAAAGTGGATATAAATTATTATTATTATTTTTGGATCTATTTACATTTTTACATATTTTTGATTTTATATTAGAAAATTAGATGGTTATAAATATAGTTTGTAAATTGGCATTAAAATCAATGAAAAATCAAATGAAAAGTAAAACATCATTCAATTAGCATTAGGCTTCTCTTCTATTTTATTATATCTGTCCCTCTCTCTTTCTATACCTACTAGCCTAATAGTTCTAGAAGAAAGTAGAGCCAGTTGCTCCTCTAACCATCCTTATTTTTTTGCATCCAAGTGTTTTAAGTAAGAATTATATAAGTACAACATACATATGAGAAGTTTGGGAAACAATGACAAATTCTCCCATTCTCTACATGAGACCTATTCTCTCTAGTTTTATTCAGAAAAGTTTTTTGCTTTTGTTCTTCTAAGGCCATGAGCTTTACATACTTATTTCTGAAAATCTTAGAACATATAAAATTCCAGTAATTCTACAACATTTCATAACATCATTTAAAATTGATAGTATCATACAATTGCATTACATTGTTGAATTGATTTTGGATCAAGATTAGCCTTCTTTTGGGCTTTTCATATGCAGCTTTGGCTTCTTTGATTCTCTTATGCTCAACCAACTAGTATGTTGGCATTCACTTACAATAAGAATCACAACTTTTCATTGAGCTTTAGCATTTTTCCTTGTGGTAGTTGCAACTGGGAGTAAGGATTGATGGCCTTATTGTTCAATATTTCTGAGTTCCCTCTGTTATTTCTTCTCTAGAATGATTCTCTCTTTTATTTTAGCAACTCTTTTTCTAGTGATATAAGAAATTCTAAAAGGATTTTGTGATTACAAATATGGTCACAGAAGTCTATCAACTTTCTTTTGAATAAAATTCTAGTTAGTTGTGACATTCCTTATACTTATAGGAGTCAACTCTTCAATCAAGTGTGAAATTTGAAGATTTTTAAGACATGTTGTCTTCTTGTACAAGTGTAAAATTTATTTTTACTTTTATTGACCTTTTCTCTCTACTATTGTTTCTTGTTCTAAATTTTGTTATAGGATTGATCGTGTAATTGATTTAACCTAAACTATTAGAACTTGATTTTTAATGAGTGCATGAACTTTAACTCATTTTGTGGCTTTCTAGGGTATAAATTGAAAAAGTGGAGATTTCATCTGATTTGATTTACTTAATTTTTTTTAATTTGCATACCAAGTAATGAAGTTATTTAGGATCAAGGCTTTGTGACTTATGAAGCTGTGTATGTTGTCTTTTTTCTCTTATAATAGAATTGTATTAGAAATATTTATACCTAATAATTTAAAGTTACATCACAATGTCTTTTATCTGTATTACATATTAATTATGTTAATAAATAAAACAATCATTAATATTAGATAAAGTGATTCCAATCATATTCAACATTAAGTGTCATGTTGCTTGGAAGTTTATTATTATATTCAATGTGTGATGTCTTGAGGTATTTTTAGATTGGAAGCATTCTCTAAAATGTATACTATATCCATTCGCAAATAATAGAGTTTGGTAGACTTAACTAACAATATTTCTCCATATTTTTGACAAAGTGTTGCTACTACAAAAATCTATATTGATTATCAGAATAACTTCATGATCAATTTAAAAACATTAAATAAGTGCATTTGAATATTTTCTCAAGTTTAAAGATCTTGGAGATAAATGCTATTTTGTTGGGTAGAGTGAGTGCTCAAATCCAGCTCCGTGAGATTCTTTATGCTATTTCCTACTGTCGGCTGTTCGTTCAAGCACAAGTCAAATATTGTTTGCTTAGCAATTATTATTTTATTACTTATTTCATTGAGTCTTAACCAATAATTAAGTTTGAATCAAGCCACAATTCAACATAGACAGTAAAATCGATACTTTGGTCTTCTGAAATCCCTCAGACTGTAATTTTTGTCATTCACCAAATCAAGCTAAATTCCTACAAGTCAATACTTCGGTCTTTTGAAAGCCCTTGGATTGTAGTTCTTGTCGTCGTTGCCAAATCAAGCTAAATTTCTATAAGTCTAATGCAAGCACAAACGTGAATACACACACACACCCAAAGCATGATCCTTGAAGCTTAGTTCTTATCAAACATATGAATTCTAGCCTCTCGAGCTATTTCTATTAAATATAGAGGTGTAAGTCCCCACTTTTTGTCAAATCTTAAACCAAGTTTATAATAAATGCATCTTATGTCTAATCAACACTCATTTATGAATCAATTCTCATGTTATTTGGTTACATTATTTTTTTTTGAGAATTGTTTAGAATAACTTCCTTTTAGATTTGATTTACTTATTTTTGCTTGGTTACATTAATCAATTCTATTGTGCCCTATTATGTGTCAAATTCTCATTTAATTCTAATAAACTAAGGTCATTTTTTATACATCCTACTCAAGCATTTTTAGTTCTACCTCTATTTTTCTTAATATAAGGTAAATCTAATACATCTACTCTCCTAACCGGGTCATCAGACGGCCAACGCTTGATGTGGCCAAACCATCTAAGGTGACTCTCTAATCTTATCTGCCATTAGAGCTACCCCAACATTTTTTCGAACATATTCATTTCGCATTTTATCTCTAAGAGTAAAGCCACTCATCCACCTGAGCAACCTCATCTCTGCAACACAACTTAGTTTTATGCTTCTCTTTTACTAGCCAACATTCTGTACCATAAATCATTGCATTTCTTACCACCATCATGTCAAATTTTTCCTTAAATTTAAGCATTACTTTCTATCACACAAAAGGCCAGATGCATTCCTCCCCAACAACCAACCAACTTGAATTCAAATAACAGGTGAAAGTGACCTATAGGGAGAAAAGACAAATTGTTTGATTTAAAGAATCAAAACTAGCTTACATATGTAAATAGAATAAAGTGTTTGAAGCACGTGTTGAGATGTGCCTCCTCCTTGAGACTCACTATCTTCTGGAAATGGGAGTGGTATATATGTGCATAAACTCGGAACAGACGTTTAAAAATTGTCTTTACAACTTCCTTAAAGTTGTGAGGAAATGGCGCTCCTGAAAGAAAACAGAGTGAAGGTAAGAATCCAAAATAAATAGAAGTTATTTTGGGCTAAGAGTATCCAGCTCTTTACCAAGTTTTTGAGGGAATATAGATTCATCGTCAAGTTGAGCTTCAATCCAATCCATAAGATACTCGACATATTTCGGTGCAGATACTTCAATGGGTTTTTTTATCTGTACCCCATCTGCCCACCTGTATTCATACCTGCACAATTTATATCCTTCCCTTATTAGAAGCTCCACAGTACAGATAAGATATACAGGAACCACAAATAGTTACTCGCAAGTCACAACACATCAGCATAGTGGCAACTAATGAGTCGTCTTTTTCTTAAAGTGGAAATCATATGTCAAGTTTAGACGATTAGACAGGCAGCCCACACAATCTTCCGCTTCACCAATTGCAGTCTACTGCAGTTTTACCAAATAAAGAAAATTTTATCTAATCTCAATATTATATGTTCCAATAGAATGCAGCTCATAACATTTTAGCGCCAAGTAATCAGACAATAATTTCAATTATAGTACTCCATAATTCATCTTTCTAACTCATTCAGGCAAGTTAGTGGAACTATTAATGTATGACAGGTGCAGCCACCACAACAGGTTTGATTTCATAAATTGCATACTAACACTGCATTCACAAGAACAAAGCAAATGAACTGTTAAGTATGCAAGGACAACTTCAATTATCTTTCACATAGCATTTTGCGCTGGCCATCTAAGAAGATGCCTAGTTCAAATATGTTGATAGAATGATGAAACTATTCGTTGACATTCACTTTGCATATCTTGAATACAGGAAAATATATATAATAAAAACACTCAAGGCATACTTTGACCCTGCAGTCATTGTAGGGCAGTTGTCAGGTGTGCAAAACTCAGTAAGCGTGCCATATAGAAGATTCACCTGATTGAAGAAATCCACAGCTGAAAGCATTCAAAAAAACATGGCCTCAGTTTCATAATAATTCAAACAAAAATGTTAAAAGTAAACTAACTTTTTTTCAGAATTCAATGACATCCCGCTACTATCGCTGTATGAGGAGCAAACTATTATTCAGACACAAATCAACAAATTGCAATGAATTTCATTTAAGCATCAAGTTTCCATAGATTCCCATGTAAATTTTCTGAATTGAGCATTCAGAGTTTAAACAAAAAAATAATAATAGTAATAATAAAATTACTGCTTGAAGGAAGTTAATCTATCTTAAATCAAGATAAAGTTATTACTGTTAACAGCCAGCCACTCATTTGCATCCTCCCCAGGGGGAAGCCTCACAGCTTCCCTCAAGTTCCCACTACCTAGAGTAGCATCAATATGCTTTCGAAGTTGTGCACCCTGCAGTCAAAATATCAAACGATGAGATTCTATGCTACTAATAGAAGAACGTAGATTCAAGTTAAATACTAAGTTAAAAGCGAATGAAACTAGCAAATCTCATAGATTCCAGATAGTGATATTTTATTTGCAGAGTTTGAGGTTAAACATCAAATTTCCACATTATTCTGATTCATTAATTCTTGTCCACGTGGTCAGGATCCTTTCTGTCAATAATCAAATGAGGAATGATGGAACTGTACTACCAAAAAGCGCATAACAAATTGAATGTAAATGCCTTGATTTGGCAGAAAGAATTGACATTACAAACCATGGAATTTGTTTAAATGCACAATGTTTGTCCAAAAATAAATAAATAAATAAGAGTAACAATAGTAAAGTAAAAAAATTTCAGGGAAAAAGTGATGAGCATAAATTAGTAATATTTGAATTTTGATACAAGAAAGAAAATGTCTTACCTTACTACCAGACGGTGCACTCTTTTTAGGCCGAAATGTCCTTTGGTTCCTGAAACAATCCAAATCAATATTAGAGAAGGAAGTTCGAGTGCGGTAGTGTAAAATGAACTTGTAGCTCAAACTTTGTAGCCATATAGATTCCTAGAGTTAACCAATGCTATAACATTTAATATAAACATTTTATAACCATCATGCTTATTTCTAAGCAGGCAACATACTATAGTTATGTTAAATAGATATATTTTTGTTCTTTCTACAACATGCATATAAACATTTTATAACTATCGTGCTTATTTCCAAGAATACAGTATTTAAGATACTATAGTTGTGTTAAATAGATATATTTTTGTTCTTTCACCTAAATTGGGAATACAGCAAGCCAAAATTTGACATATACCAAAAATGCACACAAGAAAACATACAATCTAGCTGTAATTTAGTTTTCTGGATACACAATACAAAATAAATATGGCACCCATATTTGTTTCTCATTTTGTTTCTACATGTAAAGCCAAGGTGCAATCAAAATTCTCTCAAGAATGCAAGCAAGAGCATCACCCATATCACCATGTAACTCTTCAATGTCATCTCTTGCAATGTTATTTTAACCTAGATTTTCACCTTCATGTTTGCCTTCACTGAATTGCACTTGTTTATAAGGAAATTCATTTGATTTGTAGCATGGTTAACAATAGCAATAGCACTTTAAATTGGGTTTCGCATAGGAGTAACTTGGGGGTTTGTTTTTTACCATTGGTTCCATAGGTTATAGGGCTGAATGAGATTGAATGGAACTGAATTTTCAGGGTTGAGAAATGGTCTAGGTAGTATTTTTGTATTGTTCATTGACAATATGTTGGAAAGGCATTCCTTTTGACTTTCAGGTAGACTTCATCTCTATTTTACCTTACTTGAAATTCATTATAGCACTACTCACGATGTGCACTTTCCCATTGTGTAGGATTTATTGGATGGGATCTTCATCAATATTCAATTGAACAATTGGTTTTACTAAAGAAAGTCGCCTTTTTTTCATCAAACTCCTATAATAATTCACTACGGGGACTTCACTGGAAGATGATATGGGTGCCAGACCCACAATTTGGAGGCCCAAATTAGAGAAACCACTCATCATGAGAGAGACTTTGAAATTCATGTCACATCTTGGTGATAAATCGAAGAAACTCAATGGTGAGTTCATCCATCCTTTGTTTAGGTCACAATTGAACAATGCATTGGCAATATATTGGAAAGGCATTCCTTTTCACTTTCGGGTGCATGACCACTTTCCAAGTTGATGGTCTAGGATAGAAACTAAATAGACTTCATCTCTGATTTACCTTGAATTGCAGTCTTAAGCTAGCCAATGTATGAGGCACTAACTTTGTTAAACTCTTCTAAATTATTTCTTGCACTAAATCTATAAAACTCTTTTGTATACTCAAGTGTGGATCTACTTGAAATTAATAGACAAATTATGTCCTAAGAACTATTTCATTTGAACCAACTTCTCTTCCATCTGTCTAGAATGCAATACATGCATCCACCACACACATGCTCCCCACTTTAATTTGTAGGCTACATATTTGAAGAAGATTTCTACTTATTGGTCCAAACCAAGATAATATTATATGTGCAAATGACCATAAAAAATGGAATGTTGAGCTTTACTTGAAATTCATTATAGCACTACTCTTGATGTGCACTTCCCCTTTGTGTAGGATTTATTAGATGGGGATCTTCATCAATATTTGAATTGAACAATTCATTTTACTAAAGGTGATATGGGTGCCAAACCCACAATTTGGAGGCCCAAATTAGAGAAACAACTCATCATGAGAGAGACTTTGAAATTCATGTCACATCTTGGTGATAAATCGAAGAAACTCAATGGTGAGTTCATCCATCCTTTGTTTAGGTCACAATTGAATAATGCATTGGCAATATGTTGGAAAGGCATTCCTTTTATTGAACTGCAAGTCATGCTAGCAGTCAATGAAATCATAGATCCGTAGATGTATGAATACAAGGGGCTTGTGGTGGAAAGTGATAATCGCAATGTGGTTGACTACCTCAAATAAAGCATGTAGCAAAACACTTGGAGATCTAGACCAGAAGCCTGAAACTTTTAGTGCGGCCCGCTCTTCAGCGATCTTAAGTCATTTTCTTTTGCAACACAGGACTAGAACACTCAAATCTCTTTTAGAGAGGAGATGTTAGAAAGATTGGGAAAGCACTTCACTATGTAAAGGAACTTTATAATACAAGAATACTTGGGATCCTTTGATTCAAATCAGGGATGAGGACATCTATTTATAGTCTTCCCCCTATCCCTAGGAATAATCTAGAAAATAATATTCTAGAATACAATATTATGTACATGATTCTAGATCTTTCCATACCACTCTAGGATATACAAGGGTTCTAGAGTATTCCATACCATTCTAGAGTCCTTTTGAAGCATTCTTCCTCCAAAGCTTTCGAATATGGTGGAACCTTCTAGTGCTCCAAGTTTTTATATATTTCTATAATTCTCTAAAAGCTTCCTCCTTGTGTATGGCTAAGAGATGGTTGATCTGCTTTAGCTCAGTGACAACATCTCGATCTCAACTTTCGAGTTTCACCAGTGATATTCTCATATACCGGAGAGAGCACAACCATGGCCGACTTTTTGTACATTTTGCTCTGTTTGACCTTTTTGGCATGATACACAGTGATACTATTCCTCCTGATTTTTTTTGTTATTTTGAAGGATGATACAAAACATGCTGTGACTACTTAGTTTTTCTTTTGTTTTGTACTTTTTGTACTCATTT
Source organism: Cymbidium sinense (assembly GCA_021442155.1). Taxonomy (NCBI): domain Eukaryota; kingdom Viridiplantae; phylum Streptophyta; class Magnoliopsida; order Asparagales; family Orchidaceae; genus Cymbidium; species Cymbidium sinense. The sequence goes on along the minus strand of CM038214.1, from coordinate 264,740,208 downwards.
TTATAACCTCTTTTCATTATTAATGCAAATGCAACTATCGGAAAGACATTCCTTTTCACTTTCGGGTGCATGACCACTTTCCAAGTTGATCGTCTAGGATAGAAACTAAATTGACTTCATCTCTGATTTACCTTGAATTGCAGTCTTAAGCTAGCCAACATATGAGGCACTAACTTTGTTAAACTCTTTTAAATTATTTCTTGCACTAAATCTATAAAACTCTTTTGTATACTCAAGTGTGAATCTACTTGAAATTAATAGACAAATTATGTCCTAAGAAACTAAATTGATCGTCTAGGATGGAAACTAAATTAACTTCATCTCTGATTTACCTTGAATTGCGGTCTTAAGCTAGCCAACATATGAGGCACTAACTTTGTTAAACTCTTTTAAATTATTTCTTGCACTAAATCTATAAAACTCTTTTGTATACTCAAGTGTGAATCTACTCAAAATTAATAGACAAATTATGTCCTAAGAACTATTTCATCTGAACCAACTTCTCTTCCATCCATCTAGAATGCAATACATGCATCCACCACACACATGCTCCCCACTTTAATTTGTAGGCTACATATCTGAAGAACATTTCTGCTTATTGGTCCAAATCAAGATAATATTATATGTGCAAATGGCCATAAAAAATGGAATGTTGAGCTTTACTTGAAATTCATTATAGCACTACTCTTGATGTGCACTTCCCCTTTGTGTACGATTTATTGGATGGGGATCGTCATCAATATTTGAATTGAACAATTCATTTTACTAAAGAAGGTTGCCTTTTTTCATCAAACTCTTATAATAATTCACTGGAAGCTGATATGGGTGCCAGACCCACAATTTGGAGGCCCAGATTAGAGAAACCAATCATCATGAGAGAGACTTTAAAATTGATGTTACATCTCGGTGATAAATTGAAGAAACTCAATGGTGAGTTCATCCACCCTTTGTTTAGGTCACAAATGAACAGTGCACTATGCATAGTGCATAGTGCATCTAAGCTATGATTGTTGTCAATAGCTAGACGTTTGCTTCCTTCATTACCTCCCAAGTTGTGATCTCTAATACTACTCTGGTGTAAAAGTCACAAAGGGAGATAACAAATAAAACAAATATTGAACAATATTTCTTTATTCCTTGTAAAAGAAGATATAGTGTGTGTGTGCATGATAGACATAGACAAGCCATGAGAAAAAGCTTCATACCCTTTTTCTCCTTCTGGGTAAAGCTATTTATCGCAACAATGTTTCACCATGCTAGAAAACTAAATACATCTATATCAATTGCACAATGATGTGTGGTCCTTCTAAATAGTGGTAAGAAAGGCTTAAATAATTACAAAGCATCAAAGACCAAAAAAGTTTGATTTAAAGAGTTGAAGCACATGATTTAAAGAGTTGAAGCACAATGTGTTAAATGCTTGATCAGTTTATTTGGCTCGAAGACACTGTTTGGTTTGAATTTGTTTAATAGCAAGATTAACACTAAGGTGGATAAAGCCTAACGATAATGCATGGTGACATGCATATAATTTCAAGGGTGAAGATCACACTCATATATTTAATTGCATATATAGTCCCCACTTCTTTTTATAACTACACATTGATTAATCACCTGAGTTGTTGGTTACGAGACGTTGGCTGTAATTATTTAAGTTTATAAAGCTGTTTTCAAAACATAATGCAGATGGTGCATTAAGTGAACACACTCATCATATTGTTTTTTAAGCTTCAAAGTAGTAAAAGCTCTTAATGCTTAGCTTGGCGCAATGAAAAATTTCATACACCTAAGTTCTATAAATAAATAAGCCCTCTAAAATCACGTGACGAGAATAAGAATGTTAGATGAGGTACTTGTCCACATCAACCGTGGAAAACAGCATAGGGGATACATTTAAAGACTCCTTAAGAGAATTTATGGGGATTTGACACAAAAAATTGTTACCAGTAATTTGATTAATTATTTTCACATAACCATATACAGTAATATCACATTATGTGGAATTCAACCCAGCGTTAGTTCATACTTTTCCTTATATGGGCCTGGGCCTCACTGCTAAAACTCAAACCAGGTCACTGGCATACATACACCAAAAACCAGCATCCCTACGCCAAGTGTGCCTAGCCAAGGAATATGCACTTCTTTGCCCTATGATTAACCTTACCTTCTTTGACAAGACCACAAGCAAGATAAACAGAGACAAATTCAGTTTAGTACAACCTAAGGCTAACCTTTTTCCAACTGAAACTATCACTATATCTCTGCTGTCATAATTAAAACAATCCCTATGTATAGACTAAAGTGCTAAAAGCGTCAAAATAAGAAGATAATAAGTGTTCAGTAAGATTTTTTGGGATAAGAAACTAAAATCCAAGACAAAAAAAAAGCATCTATTCAACTATTCAACGTGAAGAACGTTAATCCCACAAAAGTTGCACAGACTGTTTCCCAAGAAGACATCATTTAATCCCATTCAAATCACTAATAAACAAATTCATATTCAGTAAACAATCCGAGATAGATATCACTTTAACCTAAATTTGCAGGCCGGGTGCCAGCAGTAACTTTTTCCCAAGCCAGAGGTGCATAAATTCATTGCAAGCATCCTGCAACTTTAGTTCTACTTCCAAATGATCCCAGAACGACATCTACCCATCTTCACACTTACCAACATCTAAACAGATCAAAATCACGATCGAACGCATAATTTCTATGTAACTGAAAAAAAAAAAAAAAAAAAAACAAAGGAAACAACCAACGGCCAGAAAATACATCGTTGCCATGGAAAATCAAGAACAATCCAAAAAAAAAAAAAACCTACCGAATCAGACCTTAGGCAGAGCAGTCTACAAGGCATACTGTATAGCATCGAGATGAGATGAAGATCGAAGGCTTACCTTCCCAGACCAAAGAGGCTCATCGCCGATCGGATCGTTCCCTCTCTTCGAGATATCACACACTCCACCTCTGCTGTCCCGACAATTAAAAGAGCGAGAACGGGGGTTTCTCCCGCGACTCTGTGAGCGGACGTGGTCGTGTAATCAAAGACGTCGCCAATCTTGCGTTTGCCTTTGCGAATCAACGATAGATCTTTCCGGTGGTTAGATTTTATTAATGCCCTAATTGCATGTAATCGGATCGACTGTGGGCCCACACAAGGCAATTTATTTCTATTTTTTATAATATATTTTAATTTTTACTGTGTTTATTATTATTCTTAATTTTCTATTATAAATTAAGCTATTTTTAAAATATTTAATATAATTTTTAAATATTTTAAAAATAATCTCCAACATCACCATCCCTTCATATTTATCGACAATTATCATCACATCCTTCACTAAGGATTGTCAACGAATCATAAATAACCTCATTTTATCAGCATCATATTAATCATGATCATTATATCACAAAAATAATAATATAAATTAACTTATTTAATAATATGTAAAAATAAAACTAATATATATATATTTATTATCAAATATATCTATTTCATGTGAAGACAAAAATAAATAAAAATAAATTAACTAGGGGTGTAAACAGTAGAATTGAGCGATCTTGTTCTGTTAATTTGGTTTGAAATTTGTTCGTTAGTGTTTAATTTATATATCGAAGAAATGTATGTTCATGTTATTTCGTTTAAGTAAAAGCAAACAATGAAACAGCTTGAGCAAATGACTTTTTGAGAATTTGAACCCGGGTAATGCATCAAATTTTAACCACTAAACCACGATTTGTGATATTAAATGTGTTCGTATATATATATAATAATAATAATAAAAATAATAGTAATAAAAATAATAATAGTAATACAATAATAATAATATAATATAATTTTTTATTTGAGAATCGAACAACAATCAAACAAAATGATTGTTTTATGCTGTTTTATCGAGCGAAAATTCTGTTTCGCGTTTAGTTAGCGAATGGAACACGAAACTACTATGAAACAGCTACATTCGCGACGAGCTTTTGACGACCACATGCTTTATTAGGTGGTAGAACTTTGTGTGTCAGGGGTTGAGTAATCTCAAGATCATATATCGACAATGGTCGTGAGCTGAGAGAGAAAGACATCATTATGCTTCTCATGCTTGGAAATAAAATCATGGAAAGGAGAAAGTATGATTTTTTGCTTGAAGTCATGTATGAGAGAATATAAGGAGGAGAACTAAAAAATCTAGAGAAACGAATAAAAGAATAAAAAAAGAATGCATGAATGTACTATTGGTATGCACAAGTTAAGCATCTTTATTTATTTCTTGTTTTTATTAATAAGAAGTTGGACGATCCGAAATAATTTAGCTCAAACCACTGATAACACGCTTTAAGAGTCATGTAAACTAAAGAAGTCGCACTATATGCCCTCTTATTTACAGAAAAATGAGGGCGTAAATGATGACACTTAGAGCAGATAAAGAGAGAAGAGGGCAAACATTCCAAATATAATATTTCTATAAATCTCAAAGAGGGATTACCAATTAATCGAGGAGTCACAAAAAATAATGATAAAATCTTCACAAAATATATATTTTAGTCATCTATTTCAAAAGTTAGAGGCTTTCAAATATTGTTATATTTGATCTCAAATCATGACATGAACAAAGCATTGAAATGTCCAAATATCTAAATAAGTTTTAAAATAAAATCACAAATTAGATCTAATATGAAATACAGTATAAGGCTCTTATAGTATTTTAAAAACTAAGTGAACTTTCATGCATTCCTCACTAAAGAATTTGAAAGATAGTCAATAAAAATGAAAAGGTTGGTCTCATTAACTTTTTTTATATTGTTACCTAATCAGGCTTCTTTAGCCGGCTCAGCACCTCATCGGCCTCTCCACGGCCTCACTGGAGGAAGAATTGAAGCTGACAAGGTCCTCTCAAGCCCACCACATCTCAGTTTCTCTTCAATCTTTGATCGGCAAATCGAAATCTCCATTTCCCGGCGCTTTTTTTTTTTTCTCGATGGCGACGAGGAATCGGACGCCTATCTATCGGAAGTACCGTGATGCCCTACGGCAGGTGCGTCCGCCGACGTCAGCGTTACCCTCGACGTCCTCAGGCGGTACTGGGCCGGTGATTGAGATGGTGAGCACGTCTCTTCTTCGACAGGATCGGTCTTATGCTCCTCTCAGCACGGAGGATCCAGGAAGTTCCAGGTTCGTCCCAAAATTTGTCTTGGATATTAAAAATTGAATGCTCCTTTTAGATCTGAATAAATGTCGATTATTTTATGTTGTTTATGAATTTACTGCCAGTTGCTTTGGTCTTAAGCAACTGTTCTAGGAAAGATCGCTTGGTTACAAATTTTGAGCTATTTATACCGGGGAAAATTGACTTAAGTCTGGTTCTGGAGGGAGTGGTGGAATTGTTTGCTTTAGGGGAGATGTGAATTGTCTTTAGCGGGCGATTGTTATCTCTCTTGAAGCTAATTCCGCAGTCATTCTTTGTAAGAATGCTGCCAGAGAAGTGACTATGTGAAACCCTCTTCCCTTGTGGGTAGAGGAAGTACGTTAAATGATATGCAAAAGAATTATTTATAGAAGGCTAGGCAATCTTTATTACATAGGGGATATTAAGAATCTAGATATCATTTTATCAGAAATGATTTTGTCTTTTGTAACATTGTTGCATTTGAAAGAATATTTTCAGTTTTTAACAGCGATTATGGCAACGTAGATGAAGCCAAAATGGTTGTTTTGGTTACAACAATTCAGAGGATCATCACTTTGGCAGCTACTAACTTCGATAAACTCATTGCTCAGGCTTCCCTCTCCCCGTTGGATTGAAGTCTCCACAATTCATGCCATTGTTTGTGTTGTCACGATGTGTAATGAAGCTTATTTTTTTAAGCTAAAGTGAGGTCTCTCTTGATAACGATGGCACGGTTCATTACCTATCTATCATGGATACTGTATTCGTGTTTTAGAATTACTGAGGTATGATGATGGAGATGGGGGAATGAGAGGCACCACTACTGAAGGTCTTGAAGAATATAGTAGATTAAGATGGGAAATTGAGGGGTAGCTGGGATGATTCTAAGAAGTTCAACATGCCGCTTCAGTATGGAATACTTGAGATTCAACATCAAGGATGTTTGATTGGAGGTGTGAGCAGATGGAAGCTTTCTTTGTCATATATTAACACCTTGCTTCTGCTCATGCCTTAGAGGAATCGGGGTGTTTGGAAACCATGAAATGGATAAATTAGCATAATCTTTGAGTGAATGATATGTGATGCTTTACATTCTTTTCCTTTATTTCATCTATCCTGTAGTAGCGGTGAGAAAAGAACGTAATTCTATCCCAAACCCTGCTCCAGGACAAATTAAAGATCTGCTGAGAAAGCAAAATTGTTTTGTGGGTTGAACCATTCTAATCTCGATCTGAGGTGAATGACTTAGTTTTAAAATTGGTTTGATACAAAATGAAGCATGCGTGAATTTAATTAATTTTATTTGAAATACCAGTTCAACACTGTTTTCATGCATATATGTGCATACATATGTTATCTATTTATGCACACACTTAAATATGCAACTGTATAAAGAGCTGTAAGGTTTTGAAAACAGAATCGAACATTGAACTGGGGGTTGTTGCATAATTATAAATGTAACTTTGAAAAATGATAGTTTTACTTTGAGTTATCATATATGTGTGAGTTTAAATTTATCTTAACAAATTTATAAATGTCTGCATAAATCAATTTAAAATATTTGCAGGTAAATAGATATTAAAATAATAAGAACCAGGCAATTTGATGAAACCCCTACTGGTTCACATGTCTTTTGATTTACAATTATGATTCTTTTACGTGGTGTTAAATTAAAAGACCATAGGGAGAACTTGTTCATGGTTGAAAGGCTGAACAGGCCAATTTGGCCTGGTTTTTTAAACTTTGAAGAGATGTAGTCAATATTGGGTCGCCATGATCTAATTTAGTCCCAAACTGGGATGGCTTTGAAAATATGGCTCAAAACATTTGTTTGCTGGCTTACCTAGCACATTTTGATTTGGGCCCAATTTGATCTAGAGAAGGCCATATTTGATTTTTACTTTGGAGCCAATTTGGCTACTTTTTTTTTTCTAATTGTAAACCATCTACCTGTAAAGCAGAAACTTCAAGGAGCTACTTATGGAGTTAAATTATGAATAACCAATTGAAGAAGGCTACCATGGTACTTTTGTTTAAACTTGTATGTTATTGTTGCTAACATGTGCATATCTTTTGGATCTAAACTTCTAATCTAATGAGTGTGAAGAAAACCTTTGATAAGGAAAGCAATGCTGTGTTGATGGGAAAGGAGGGAGAATGTTATCAGCATGATTGATTATTTGATGATTAACATTTTATGATATGATTCTTACCTCGTGCTGATATCTAGGAGTAGATTTCTAGATTAACTAGTTTGTAAAGTTTTGTTGTACATCACATGCTATTCATTGTTTATTTGTTTGAAGTTTTATGTCCATTCTCATCAACATTTAGTTTTTTCAAGAAAATTCTCATGTGCTTGATAGTGGTAAAGCATTTCATTATTAGTTCCTTATTTTTGCGGATTTTGCACTAACATCAAGCTAAGGCGTGAATTACAATTCTCAATTTCAACTTCCAATCTTTCTACCTTTTGCATATTGTACATAATAATCATTTTTCAATTTTTGCTTTATGTTTTGTTTGAATTGAAACTTGAGAGAGAGGCTTTATAAATTCATTATTCCAGCAACTTAATTAGACAATGTATTAATTTTTGTTTTATCATGCAGAGTCATTTGTTTAATATAAATTACTGTTTAGATGTATATAGGGATGGAGTTTTCTTCAATAAAAGATCTTAAGCTTATGGGTTTCAATCTCATGATCAGCTCCATGCATCATCATCTACATTATCAAAACTAGAGGCATATCAAAGAGAAAATGTTATCTGAAGTTACCGTGATTCAAACCTTCTTCCTGGTTTCAAAGAAAGTTATGATTTCCCGGATAATGTAAATTCAATTCGCTGTACTAATGAACCTAGATATGAAATGCTGGTTTGAGGTCTAGAAGTATTAGCTGCTTAAGCTGATTAACTAATTTCGTCCGTTACAGTATAGATACTTCAGCATTGCTAATCTTATTATATCTATAACCTGCTGCAGTAATGGAGCACTTACGTTTGGTTTACCACCAGCTTGGGTGGATATTTCTGAAGATATATCTGCAAACATGCAACGTGCTCGAACAAAAATGTCACAATTAGTGAAGGCTCATGCAAAGGCTCTAATGCCATCTTTTGGTGATGGGAAAGATGACCAGCATATGATTGAAATTCTTACTCAGGAGATCACAGATTTGTTAAAGAAATCTGAGAAGAGATTACAGAAACTTTCTTCGAGTGACCCTTCAGAAGATTCAGCTGTTCGAAAAAATGTTCAGGTAAAATTCTCTTGATATGTGAAAGTATATATTTGTATTTACTTTTTATATTTGATTAGATTCAGCTTTTTTATGTTCATTTATATGAAGGAAATTAAATGTGTGACTGATCTACAATTGATTGCCCTACATTTTAGTTATTTTTTGCCCTATCTGGACTCTTTATTCTCTTGGTGGTTGGTTTGCAAATAAAAGATTTAAAAATTATATATTTCCTTCCTCAGAGATCGTTAGCAACAGATCTTCAGAATCTCTCCATGGAGTTCCGTAAGCATCAGTCGTCATACTTAAAGCGGCTTAAACAGCAGAAGGAGGTAGATTGAATTTTTTTGTTCTAAAATATTTCAGTCATATTTCCTTCAACGGTCCTGCCCATTGTGATGAAGCTTCTTCATTCTCTTTCAAGGGTCCAGACAGCATTGATTTGGAGATGAATCTAAACGGTGGTAATCGGTATAGAACTGAAGATGAAGACTTTGCTGATATGGTATGTGAATTTCCTTTGCCTCATGTAGTTATTTTGGTCAAGCTTCCCGGAATCATTCTATTGGTTGAACTTGCTCCATGTTTAAACATTATCTTGTACATCGTCATCATGATCATAGGCTTATCCCCACTTTTATGTTTGGCTGTATGAATTTTTATTTTTTATTAGTATCTTCTTTGTGTTGTATGAGGTATTAGACCTATTCTTTACAAATTATTTTGAATAACTTTTAACCATGTTTACCTAAATTCTGACTCATTTCTTTCTTAATCCTTTGATTGTAATTTATCTATTTGTTAGTCCATTTCATACCCTTAGTTGTACTACTCAAACCACTTTTGTCTATTATCAATTATTTTATCATCAGTAGACGTAGATGCTTTGCCGACTATTCCTCTAAAATAATGACATGATTAGACACATAATTAGTATAAATTAAACTTATTTGCATGAGGTATTTCATTAGCATCTTCTTAGTTTTGCATATATTTAATATATTCCTCACAAATTATTTTGAATGAATTTTACCCATGATACCTAAGTTCTGTCTCATTTCTACCTTAATCTCTTGATGTAATTTATATATTTTTTAGTGCATTTCACACCTTAAGTTGTCTTTGTCCTAGTACAAATCAGGAAGAGTTATGGAATCCTTATAAAAACAAGCTATGAATATTGAGATGAGTGCATTGCTATGTTGCCACAAATGGGATAATTTGTTCTTCCTCCTAAGATTGAACTAATTGCTTGGTGATGGGTGTTTATTGTAAAATTTCATCTAATGGCTCAATCAATCTGTATAAAGTTAGGCTGGCTGCTATAGATTTCATAGAGGTTAGAGCTTAAACCTAACTATCAGACTTGGTTTTAAACTTTTTGCAAATTTTTGCTAGGATTTGCTTTTGTAGTAGAACTATCGATCTTTTATCTTCATTAGGCAAACACCATTAGGCGCAGTTGTGTTTAATATTTAGACTGATTAAATGTTATCAAATGGAAGGTATCAAAAAGGCATATATGAGGTAAAGCACTACTTGCAAAGAAGTTTTGTTACATAGGATCTTAGAGTATGTTAAAAATATTTTATTGGATTCAACAAAAATGTATTTTTTTTCTTTATTTGAGGAAAATATGCCATTGATCCCCTTGAAGAAATTGGTCTTTTAGGTTACTAGGTTATTGGTACTTTTATTAAGACTCAAATTACTTCTAACAATTAAGGGACTGCTCTTTGATGATGCATCTCAATATCAAATCTTGGTAAAATAATTGATTTATTTGATGATTGTTATGCCAGGCATTTCATTCATTATAGGAATTGTGGGCTAGAGCATGCAAACTCCAAAACATTACATTAAGAGTTTGTTCCATGCATTCTCAAGTATATCAAAAAAGCTGCACTAAAGTGGGGAGTTTGAATATGAAAAGTTTAGGTTGACTCAATTAATGATAGGAAGTCAACTTGATATGTTTATTTTTGTTGGTGACATAATTCAATCACACATAAAAATAAGAGTCAAACTGTTGTGGCTATGTGAAATGATTTAGTTAAAGACTTCCTCATGACAGTTTCATTTCCAGTTACTCAGCTTATAATTTTGTATTGTGACAATTTTAATGCCATCAACAATGCCAACAGCTATGTGTTCTATGAAATAGTTAAATAGATTGAGATCGATTATCTTTTCATTAGAGATGGTCATTCTCATATCTCTGTTATAATAGAACAAGTTGTTTATATCATTACGAAAGCTCAGGATCTTCCACCTTTCTCTCGATTATCTTACAAGCTAGAGCTAAGTGATATATATATATGCTCAAGCTTAAGGGAGTGAGTGTTAGCATAGAAAAAAAATAAAACTGGGAAAATTTTCTATATTTAATGAGTCAAGTATATTTATTTTATTGAGCATTATACTCATTTTTCTATTATAAAGAGAACATCCTCTAATGAATAAGGCTTCGTTTGGGAGGGCTTTTTTGCTTTTTCGCGTTGGAAACTCTATTTGATACTGTTTGAATAGTGTCTTTTGAAGCTGTGTTTTATCTCATTTTGAAAATTTCCTTTTAAAAAAAAAAAAAAATGAAATAGTTTTTTAGAAATCTTTAAACCAATCAGAAACTTCCAAAACAAGACCATACATATCTTTTCTCCCTCTTATCATACTAACTGGTTATGACCATATTTTACCAAAAATTTGGATAATATTTATCCACGTTGAGCAGAAATAAGAATCTGCTTATCTAGGGTTACGTAGAGCTGCATGTCTATACAAACATTTAATTTGTATTTTTTTTTCTGGCTATTGAAGTTTTTCTATTTATTTTTCCCCACCCTTCTTTTTTTGACAGGGTTTTGATGAGCTCCAGATGTCTAATAAGCTGAAAAGAAGCGAGGTTTTCACAAAAGAGAGGGAGAGAGAGATCACACAGGTAACTGATTTCTTATCTTCCATGCCTTAATTCTCTTCGTAGACCATTGCATAAAACTCATATTTAAATTCGGTTATTCTTCTCAGGTTGTAGAATCTGTTAATGAGCTTGCCCAGATCATGAAGGATCTTTCAGTTCTTGTAATAGATCAGGTAAACCTCATACCTTTATAATAGATTCATACTCCAGATCACTGATAGCTTAGGGGCCGTTTGAGATTTTTATTTTTTTTTGTTTTTTATTTTTATTTTATTTTATTTATGATTTGATTCAAAGTAAAATATATTTGATGATAATAATTATTTTTAAAAAATACTAAAGTGTTTTTAAAAATATATTAGTATAAAAATAAATTATAAAATCAATCGCAAACAAGCCATTGTCTAATCAGGATTATTATTATTATTTTTTAATAAATTCAGGGAACAATCATTGATCGGATTGATTATAACATTCAAAATGTTGCAACTTCCGTGGAAGATGGCTACAAGCAATTACAAAAGGTGCTTCCTCCTGCTTTTTCCTTCTTCCCTGTTTTATTTTCTTCTCAATTTGCTAATAACTGGGAAATCTTCCTGTGAAAAAATCTCTTAATCCTCCCCATATATATATATATTTGAAATATTTACATACAAACCACATAACTTATATATTTACATACTAAACATCTAAAATTCTACATATATATATATATATATATATATATCAAAAATTTAATACAAGTGATATTCATCGGAGGTAGGATATCACTTTTAGATAATTATCACTTTTATGCATATAAATACATAAAATTATTTATATTTTATATTACTTTAGATTTTATATATATATATATATATATATATATATATATATATATATATATATATATATATATATAATGAAGAAGAAACTAAACATTTTGAATTTGAATTGATCATTTCCCAACCTTAATTGCAGGCAGAGAGAAGCCAGAGAGAAGGGGGGATGGTTATGTGTGTCACAGTCCTTGTTCTCATGTGCTTTGTCATGCTTATTCTTCTAATTCTGAAGCATATATTCTTCTAATCCAGCTTGAAGCACAGTTAAATTTCAATATCTGAGCTGAAAAAAAAGAAAACTTTTATATCCATTGTGTACTATGCTGACTAGTTTTATTCTATATTCTTCACTTTGGTCATACAGATTTTGGGAATAGGTTTATTTTTATCAGAAGCCCTAATTATTGTATCAATTGAAAATTTATTTGTAATAAAGTATGTTTTTTTTTTTCATGCTAAGTAAGATAGAATCATCTTTATGCACATTTCTTACCTTAATAGATTAGTGAGTTCATGTGCCTATGATGATTTTTGATATGATTGATAAATATTTCAAAATCAAATCCATTATTTTTGATTTTTTTTTCTTTAAAACACATAATTCTCATTCTATTAAGAAAAATGAAAAAATGTTAAGAAGTGCTTAATCTTCCATAATCAACAGATTATTTTTAGCTATCCCCATATTATGATCTAAGGGATCAAATAAAGCATTTTTAAATGAAAGATTAAGACCGGAAGAAAAAAAAATAGTATTGAGAGGTTAAAAATGAAGAGCATATAACAATAGATAGTGATTTCAGTGTCCACATTTTAATTATCTCCTTTTCTATAATGTTAGTTTTTTTAATAGTTGTCCCATTTTTTTTTGGGAAAAGTGATAGCATAAACTTAATTTTCATTAATAAAAATTTGTGCACATATAAGAACCGTAAAAAATGCATCTAAAAATAAAAAAAAAGTCAAAATTTAACATCGAAATATTAAAAATAGAAAATTTATATACATATCATGAAATTTTTATGTATTTATTTATCTAATATATAAAATTATATATTTACTTATCTAATATATTTTTATACTTTAAAAATTACATTTCACTTTTTTTAAAAAAATGAATAATTATGATATTTTTGATGTGATATTGAAAAATAAAATATTATATATACAAAAATTAAAATTTGAGCATTAGATATATAGATGTATAAAAATTGTATGAAATGCATATAAATCCTCTAAAAAAAAGCTTAGAAATTATATTTTGACTATATTTTGAAAAAGTTATGATGAAAAATTATATTTTTTAACCTAACTTAATAGAGTGCGATAACTACTATAAAGTTGTAGTTTGATTTTTTTTGAAATAAAAAAAAAATTATAATCTCAATGTATCTTTTAGATAACAGCTTCTTATGCAGCAATTCATGATTGCATTTTCATATTGCTGCAACTATTCAAACAAACCCAAATAATCATCAACATCAAGTGAGATATTAATCGATTATTAGAGAATTAAGTGTATATTTAATCAAAGAAGAGAAATTGAAAAACAAATCTTGACCAAAGAGCTCCAATGATAATTTATTCAAATAATTAGTCTCAAAACAAAAAAAAAACACTTTTTTTCAAAAGAACTCAAATATAACTTTCTGAAATAGCTATGATTTCGAACTTTACTCCATAATTCATCAGCTTTCCAGGTGGGTAATGGGAGGGCTGATACTGACTTCATCATAATACAGAGCCTACTTTGCTTAATTATAAGTCAAAAGTAGCATCCTCAACTGCAAATTAACACAAATTAATGAAATGTACCATAAATGAAATTATAATGAAATAAAATGAATGTGCTTTGGACTACTTATAATGGTAGAATTAGGTCGTGATTAAAATGAACAGGTTTGTAGCTAGGTGTAGAATGAAAATTTCACTCAAAAAGTTGAGAACAATTACAAACAAAATAAATTTTTTTTTGAAGATATTGCGAGTATTATCATGAATAACTATCCTATTCTAACATTATTATCATGAAATTTTTTGAAAAAATACTAAAAAAGAAAAAAATGAAAGCTAAAGCTTCGTTTGGGAGGGCTTTTAGTGCGTTTTGCGTTTGAAAATGTGAATTTCTGATTTTGATACTCGTTTGAATAGTGTCTTGAAACTACGTTTTATTTCAATTTATTTGAAAACTCCGTTTAGCTCTTTTTGAAGCAAAATAATTTTTTTGAAATACTTTAAATCGAACTTTTGAATCCGAAAAGCTTAGCCAAACGAAGCTTAAATGAAAAATTGATCATGGTGAAAGAAGAGCCCTCATTCATTTGACTTAGTTTCTATTTGAGTGTTATTCAATCTTGGGAAGTCAGCTATAACTCTTCTTGATACTATATGAAGACTTGAAAATGAATGAAAAAATTTCTTCGTTTGCTTTTAGTCGTTTTGTTTGAAAGCTGAATTTAATTTTGATACATTTGAATAGTGTCTTTTGAAGCGTTTTCTCAATTTATTTGAAAAAAGTTTTAGCCTTTCAAAACAAAGGATAAATAAACTTTTGAAATCTTTTAAAGCATTTTCAGAATCTGAAAAGAACGAAGCCTTAATTAAAACATGTGACAACTATCACTTAATGCTAGAAAATTAACTTTTATTTGTTATATATATATATAACCAAAGCATCTCTTACATAATTCTGCTGCTTCGTTGATCATGCTGCATCAAGCTTCTGTAACTGAGCCTTGACCGCCCCAAGTTTTTCTGAACAAAATATAAATCAAGAAGACAAGAGTACAAAATGAAAGTCAAACCCACCATATTGTCAAAATAAAAGGATATAAAACACATACTTTCCTCAAATGTCTTTGCTTTCTCAATGCTTTTACGGAAGTAAATATTTCCAATCTTCTGATACACAGTCTGCAATTAAGAATCCATAAATACAGAACAATATCATATTTTTGCAAATGAAAGTGACCAAAATCAGTGAGAACAAAGCAACATTCATCATTTCAAATCTTAAAATAAAATTCAAAGCCACTATATCAAACTTATCAGAGATGAATGAATTTTAAGACAACATGAAAGGTTCATACAAACATGATAAGATCAAAATGCAAACTTTTTGATGAATATCACTTTGCAGATGCAAATCAACAAAAGGTTATAGTTTTAGTTAATTAATGAGTGTGTAGAATCAGCAATGGAAGTCCTCAACAAATAATAATTCAGTGATCGTCCAATTTATAGAGATTCTACTTTTAGCTGTTATGGCCTCACTTCAAGTGTGAATTTGTTTGCAGAGCATAGCATTACTGAAAGAAAAAAAAAAATCCAATTAGACAAGAGAGCTAAGAAATTACACGGGAGGCCGAGAGACTGTTCAGCTCTCCGATCGCAATCTCATGATTCCTCATCTGGATTCAAAATAAAATAAAATAGAAAGTTAAAATGGTTTCCGCCGAAAGAACGATCGAAATAATAGACCTAAATCTCTTGCGATTCGTTTATTATGCACCGAACGCAACATCGGCACGGGAAGAATCGGAGAAAATGAAGGGAGTGAAATCCTTAACCTCTTTGAGAACTTCTCTCCTAGGGTTTTCGTCGTGCGAAGTCGAGGACGAGGAGGAAGAGAAGGAAGAGGATGCCATCATCGCCTCCTTTGATATCTGTTTCTACCGATCCTCTACAGGCCTGCTCCGAAAGAGCCAAAGAAAAGCCAACTCGGTCCGGGTTTATAGGGCTTTAAGATGTTCTGATCGACGAACCGGTTCGACCCGGTCGAATTATTTATTTTTCATTCTATTATTAAATCAATAATAATAAAAATAATAATATATACATAACAAAGTTCAATATTTAAATAAATGTTGATAAAATGTTGGATGCATTTTGATCAAATTGGGCTTCTAAGTTTTCTAAATATGTTATGAATTGCACTATTTCAGATTATTTTAATTTATAAAAGTTTTATTTAAGTTTAGGATTAGGATTAAAATGCAATATAGTATTTATTTTATTTTCATCACCCTTAAATTTGTTAATAAAATCAAAGTTAATTGATAATAAATAAGTAAAATTTTTCTATCATCATAAGGGAATGAAATTTTTTCCACCTTAAAATACCACATTGGGGGTATATGTGAAATAAATCCATTTGTGAGGTCTAAAACTCGATTCAATAAATAATTTATGAGCTAAGTTCGATGAGCTAACTAACCGAGTATTAGCTTGGCTTGACTCAACACATTAGCTCGTGAGCTAGCATATTTTAAAAATGTTAATATAAAATGCATAAAATATATTAATTTAATTATAATACTATTAAAAATATTTAAAAATTATATATCATTTTCTATTATCAAATAATTTCTTAATATTATCTTATTATAACGATTAATTAAATAAAAATTATTTTATCTATTTCATACTAAATGAACCAAAGGGTAAGTTGATTCAAACTCATAGAATAAAACTCGAGCTCAAATATGAACTCAATTAATTAACCAAACTTAAGCTTAAGCTCAACTTAGGAGTGAGTCGAGCCAAAGTTGACTCATTTACACCTCTAACAATTATAATATCGTACTTTTATTAAAAGAAATTTTACCTTTAATGTCACCAAAGAACCCAACATCTCTCTTCGGTTGGTGAGGCGGGGAACCCGACCGTTCAATTCCTCTCAGAGGTTCTTCCCGGGGATATCGAGGGGACGTTCTGGCGTGGGTGATGATGTAATGTGGCAGAAAGGATTAGTCTACACATCACCCACAAGATGGGTGGGGTGTTGAGTGGATACCCTTCAAAAAAAATATCACCAGAGATAAAGAAGATAACCGTATTCTAAAATCACATCAGCAAAAGTATTCATAATACATTTATTATTAGACATATAGCCTTTCTATACAATCCCACAAAGATCAAAGAGCAATGGAGCAAATCCAGAGGAATTAGAAGTCTGAAAAAACCGACTGATGATTAACTCAGAGTGAGGCTGGTGGAACAGGAACAGGAGCAGGAGGAATTCTGGCGTTGGGGCCGAACACTTGCGTGAGATGAACTTCCTGAGGGAGCAAATTATACTTGATGCAGAGGCTCTCGAAGATCTTCTTCAACTCGAAGACGAGCTCTGATCTTCTGCTGTTCCTTTCCGGAAAGTTTTGATGGTTCATTGTGTGCAGAACGTTGAGGGACATCTTCATCTTGTTCACGTTCTCAATCTCCTTCACTAAAACAGTGTGCTTTGGATCCCAGTGCTTGGGCTTGCTTTCCAAATACCTTTATAAAAAGTTGGCATCTTTGACGATTAAGGCTCTCTCAAAATAGAAAGAATTATCTTGTAGCTTAGAAGAGAGAAGTGTCTCTCAATTATTTTCTATATTAAGTTTAACTTAGGATATGCTGAACCAAGTTAATCCTCCAGAGACAGAAAGGAAAGTATACTTACGACTGAATAGACTTTCTTAAAGCAGCAATAGTGTCGACAGGCGTGTGAACATCAATATGGAATTCTATGGTATCAAACATGTGTGGACTTCGGTAGAAGTTACTGATGGGCTTTGTTAGCAGAACTGCATTGGGGTAATAAATCTTCTCGTTGTCATGGCGGAGGAAGACAGTGGTCAAGATGTTCATTTCTTCAACGATCATCTAAAGTATATAAAGTTACAATTTTTATGATTATAATTTGATAATATATTGAAAAGGTATTATCAAGTATTCAATCTGCAATCAGAAACAAGATATACCTCAAAAATGATAAAGAGAAAATCATAAAGAATCACTATTTGAAGGAATCGATCAGAATAAAAACTAATTACTGGTATCAAACCTGGACGCCATCAATGACGCAGCGATCGCCAACATCAAACGGATGCATGACAAAAACAAAGACGATCGATTCAAACAGCGTCTTCCCTGTGCTCTGGAAGAAGAATCCCAACAGCAGAAGCTGAGAAGTTATGGCGACAAAAACTTTTGTGGTCGCTACCCCCATAACGAGAAGAGAAACCACAATTATTATCACACTCACAACCACACTGGCAAGCTTGTGCAGCTGCTGGACTGCCGTCTTAGTATCATTCAAGGAATGAGCAAGAGATTTTCTCTCTCTGTAAGCTCTCAGCTGCACATAATTAATCGTGACAGCAAATTTTGATCAATGAAACTGAAGATATGTAACAGTTAATCTGTATGTTTCAGTTTGATATGCAGAGGTAATGAATCTATATGAAGGATCATGTGCTGACCACCCAATTACGAAATGAAGATTTCTTAATCCTTCCAGTCTCAAGAGCACCTTCGAACGATGGAAAGATGGTCTGCACCTCCTCTTCAGTCAAGAATCTCCTCAAATCATTCTCATCTATGTACCTGAATCACTCATCCATGCTTCCAGTCAGGCAGTATTACAAACTATTTAAACGTATATTTCCTTCATGTTAAAACAGAAAAATATGGCTTACGAGGAAAAACATTGATACAAGCGAATAAAATTGAAGACTGGCATGAGAGCACGAAAAACTTCACAAAGTTAAGACTTTGTATCTATATTTCCTTCCCGTTAAACTCAAAAGTACTTTGCTTCAACAACTAACCTCTGCTGTATTGTTACATAGAACCTTAGAGATTAAAAAAAAAAAAAAAAGCTTTCATGGCCATGTAAAACGGATCCTGAGTTTATCAAGGCTACCAGATAACAATTAAGGCTTCGTTTGACTAAACTTTTTTTAGTGCATTTTAATTTTGAGAGCGTGAATTTTTAATTTTGATACCCGTTTGAATAGTGTGCTTTTTGAAACTGCGTTTTAGCTCCATTTTAAAGCTCCGTTTTCTTTAAAAAAAGCAAAAGATAAATAGTTTTTTAGGAAATACTTTTAAAGCTTTTAGAAATCAAACTTTAACTACCTAAATATGAAATATGAGCTGAACAGCTTATCAAGAGGTGAACCTAAGAAAGATGCAGCAATGATGCAATGTTAGTACTAAATATAAACATGTGTTACAAATGATTCATAGGATGATATCAACATATTTTCTTCCTTTTTGTCTTAGTATATCTTAGGCAAATATTTGAGCTTTTGACTATTTATTAATCTCTTTTCAGTAAGATGGGCATGCAGACTACACGGATAATAAAATTAAAGTTAAATATTAAATCATTTTAATATATATATATATATATATATATATATATATATATATATATATATATATATATATATATATATATAATTATTTTACTATTATTTAATTATTATGTGATCATCAAAATATCAATAAATAAAATATTGTATCAATTCAAATTTATAAATAAAAGATTAAATATTTTAAAGAGATTACATACACTCAATCCCCAATTATTATATATATTAAAAAAAATTTTAATAAAATTTTAAGAGCTTTTCTCTTTTGACTCTTATCTTTACTATGCTTCTTTTTATGTACTCTCCACTAAAGGCATGAGCTTTTAAGAAGCTTAGGGTATTCATCGCCTTTTAGCTTGATTGGTAAGGGTTAGCGGAACTCCCAGCCTGCATTAGATTTTACTCCGGGAGGAGATGCTTGATGGAAAGTTAGTGGGGACCCAACACATATGGAGCGGAACTCCCAGCCCGCATTAGATTTCACTCCGGGAGGAGGTGCTTGATGGAAAGTAAGTGGGGACCCGACACATTTGGATGATGAATGTGACGTTAAGCTCCCGTGAGATTAGTCACAATGACATCTCAATCCACAAAATTTTTTTAGGATGTTGAGTGAATACCCATTGCAACAAAAAGAGCTTGGGGATTTTTGGGAGCTGCGGTCTGCCGTTTATGCGCAATACCTGGGAAGACGAAAGAAACAAAGATTTGCCCATTTGCGTGTAAACCCTAGTGAGGCGCATTGGCTTGCGGCCCTTGGAAACAACGAAGCTATTGGGTGGTGGCGACTAAGAAAACGAGTCGAAGTCACCAAGAAAAATATTAAAAACAAATATTTACATGCATATCTTCGGCTTAATTTTTAAATTAGCCTTAATTAATAACTTAATTAGGTAATTAACCGCTTTAAAATAGCGTCAGTCGTGAGCGGCGGTAACTGGTACCGTCGGTAGATCGCCGGCGGTCATAATCATGATTTTTTCTTTTAAAATTAAGTTAACGACTCCGTTTTTTTTGGCCGTCAGCTCATCGTGTCGGTTTCGTGCTTGGTATCGTTGGAAGGTAATAAAAATTCTACTTTCGTGTTGATAACTTTCGGCCGAATCTGGCATAGCGCAGTTTTTGCGAGATAAATTTTGAAGTTCGCGAAAGTGAAAGTTATTACAGCGACTCGTTTTTTTTAATATATCTGAGGATTATTAAATACATATAATTTCTTGGTAATATCAATCTAGATGTATTTTCGTTTTATCTTTCTGTAATAAATACATATAATGAAATAGTTTTAAATTAGATTTGGTATATGTATTTATTATGGTAAGAGTGAATAATACATCTAATCAAATCACATTACTTAGTTTTAATGTGTTTTGGAAAAGTAAATATGTTAGTGTAAAATAACATTTTCAAATATAAGAAAAGAGCTGATTATTTTTTAAGAATGAGTAAACCCATTAAAGCTCAATTTATATATAAAATATATTGAGAATGTTTGATATTATCAAAAAATTATATGTATTCAACAATCCTTGTATTATGACAAAAAAACGGGGGCTGTAGCAATAACTTTCACTTTCACAACTTCAAAATTTATATTTTTGCAAAAATTGCGGCTACCCGGGCGAGATTCGTCGAAAGCTGTCAACACGAAAGTTATAGAATTTTTTACCTTCCAACGATCTAACCTGAAATCCAACGATTCGATATCAAAATAATCTTAATTTTAAAAAAAATTATTTATGATCGATCGCAGTCGTGACGGCACTGGTAGAGTCGGCGCTATACTGATTAGCGACTGGATTATTCTTAATTCTTTTTTAAGCAGATTAATTACGTAATTAAGTTATTAATTAGGGCTAATTTAAAAATTAAGCACATATCTTCTCTTTTGGGCGAAACACTCAGTCCAGGAGATATAGTCACAGGAACGGCAACAGAAAAAGTAAGGAGTATACGGGAAGCACTCACTTGTTTGCAGGCCCGGCGACGTTCCTGAAGATCCGCTGGGCAGCAGCCATGGCCTTCAGCTCGTCGCCGATATCCGACTCGCCCGCCTTGACCAGCTCATCCACCGTCCTCGACACAGTGGTCAGCCCCGTCCTCATCACGTGTCCCATCAATCGCCTGACGCTTCCAGCGCTCGCCGTCGCTCTGCTCAGCCGACGCAGCCTCTCCATGTCCACCCTCCCCTCCATCGACTTCGTCGCCTTAACAGTCCTTCTCGCCTTTTCATCCTCTTCCCCATTAAACCTTGCTTCTTCTCGATCTATAGGATCGCTGGAGAGTGCCTCGAGTACATAATGGTGGAAGACACTCTCCTTCATCCTGTCAAAGAATGTCGCCACATGAAAAGACGACGCAAGAACCTTAACGAAGATGATCTTGAGGAGCCAGATCGTGCAGGCGACGAAGATGGCGACAAGCCCGCGAGAGATACGGCGGAGCGCGACGCCGGAAGAAGATGCATCGGCTCGATCGGGCTCGAGGACCAGGTACCAGGCCAGAAGAACTAGGCCGAGCCAGACGCAGCCGCGGACACTCTTCCGGAGTCCGTAGACAAAGTAAAGGACCTTTTCCTGCAGAAGAAAGTGGCGCTCGATGAGGAATACGGCAATCCATACGAGCCAGCCGGAGATGAGGCGTCCGGAGAAGATTGACATCACGACGACGCACCAGCACCAGATCTTGACGTCCCAAAACTCTTTATGGCGGAGGGATTTGAAGAATAGGATGGACATGAGGAGGACGGCCGGGGGGACGAGTGCGAGGGCTTCCGCAGCGGTGCGAAGGCCGAAGCTGCAGCGGCGGCGTCGCAGGTGACTGTTGAGGAGAAACTTGTCGGAGTAGGGGCGGTCATCGTCGTCGGAGTCAGAGTCGGAGGAGGGCAAGGGGTCAGCGGCGGGGAGGGAGAGAGTTTTTTTGGGTGCACCGGGTCGGGGAGGACAGTTAAGCTCCAGGAATCGGGATTTGGGCTTTGGAACAGGAGGGGCGGGTGTTGGCCGAAGCTTCGCTTGCGGCAGCGGCGGCGGTGATGGTAAGCCGGAGTTGGTTTTGGAAGACGGAATTGTCATGTGGACTATCACCTCATTGGCGTTTGGGGCCTCCGAGCTCTGAGTTCTCATATAGAGAGAGAGAGGGGGGGAGCCAGGGACGAGAGGGTGGGAGAGAGAGTGGAGATGACTGTAGTTGGCAGAGCAGAGCTCGTGCAGTGAAGAATTTGTGGGAAACTCTTTCTAAAATTTTTATGAAAAATATTAAAAATGACGTTAAGAGTTTTTATATTAGAAGAAATTTATGAAAAAGTATTTTAAATTAATTATTTTTAAATAAATTTATTTTTAATATATCATATTTTATTTTTTATAAGAAATTCTAACTCATTTTTATTCTTTTATAATGAAACTTGTGTATTTATAGATACACATTTAAAATAAACAAATCCAACTTAAAAGAAATAAAATTATCATATATATATATATATATATATATATATATATATATATATATATATATATATATATATATATATATATAGTTTTCTAGTTAATCATAATTAAAAAAATATTATGCTAATTTTTTTGTTAATTATTATTTTAAATTTTTATATGTTTGCATTGCTAATTTTTCTAGATTATAGTTCAAAATAAAAAAAAAATCATATGTAGAATTAAATCATTTTTTTAACAATCTAATGTAACTCAAATTACAATTTAAATAGAAATATTTTTTTAAAATTTTATAAATCAAATTTATTTAACACAATCATGATAAAATAACCAATTTAGTAGTACAAATTAGTACCCATTTACAACCCTAAACTATAGTTTAACTTTTATCATCCAAACTCAAACTATATCCCTATTTATTAATTAACCAATATTCTACTTATAAAAATCTCTCAGCTGAACTCTTAAAAATTTTTTATCACCCTAAGCTCTAATCAAATTAGTAATCTCATAAACAAATTATAAATAATATTTGAAATTAATTAATTTATAATTTAGTTAACATATAATTTAATTGAGCATGCCCTTACAAAGATATGTTAATTAGTTCAATAAGCTTTAGGTTATAGGCCTATAACTAAACAATCATTATAACTCTACTTTTTCAATTTAAAATATTTTTTCATTATGTTTATTACATGTTAGAATCATCATAATAATTGATACATCCGAAAAATTAATGTCGATCGACGAATCTCAAGACATTTTGAAATGCTTGATCTAATCACGCGATTTGACTTACTGTCAGAGTCTCGATGAGACGAACATAGCAAGCGTATCCGGTCAGAGCTCGAATCGACTCGGATCAAGCTATTGGAGCATGAAAATGGATCTGATTGAAATGGTCACCAAAAGCGACATATTTATAGTCGATCGCTCGTCACGAATCCAACGAATCCAAGATCACCCAATTGACATCATTAAGGCACCCGGATCATCAACATACACCGTCGATCAGGGGATCACCGGCCGTCCGATGGGAGTGGTTGGAGTTTTCCACCAATTTACAAGGCACGCCACTCCCAAAATCTATAAATAGAGCCTCATTCTTAGGGGACCGGAATCGATTTGAAGACCGAGCTCGAGAACCACCGGTCGACCTTGGCGATCCCATCAAAGTGCCACCAGAGTGCACGAAGATCGAGGAGCTTCGCCTTAGGAGATCGTTCAGGGGACTAGAAAAGACCGTTGCTCCTTTCTCCACGAAGATCGAGGTTGCTCCCAAGATCGTTCTGCCGCTTTTGGGAAACTTCTCCCTTGGGTTGGAGTTGAGATATTATTTTACACTCGGAATATTGTTTCCCAGAACACCTTCTTCTCCAACTAACGAAGCGGACCTATCTTTGAACACATAGTGAAAGTTCTCTGAGGGCAAGGCCGTGGTTTTCCACGGGTTTTCCCATTATAACCCCGTGTTCATATCACTTGTGTGTTGGATAATTTTTGGGCTACGGCGAAGATCTCGCATCTAGGAATAAAATTCTCTAAGATTGCTTTATGCCGTTGGGAACAACGGTTCCCCATTGCTATATCTCCAATATGGTTGGTAGCGGGGTTTTGCTCCAACGCTCTCATTCTCGGGATCAAGGGGCCTTGACACCAACACTTCTCTACAGTTTACGTCCCCGGGTGAGGTCCGTCGGGCCCTCTTTGGAAGATCGCGTTCAAAGGATGGAGGATTCCGGGCAATTCTTCGACTCTGCGAGAGGCAAAGCGTTCCAACGGAAGAGCCACGGGTTCCGCGGCCCTCGTAATCCGATTTTCTTCACGAGAATGATTGCAGGAATCGGATCAACAAGTAGAGAACCCCTTGGCACCACATCCGGATCTTTGAACTTACGGATCGATTCTCACCCCACGAATGACCGGACCATTATCGGTGAAACTCCACGTCACCTCTGCGATGAACTACGACGGCAGTGCGGGAAGAGTTCCGTGGCAATGATCCATTCTCCGCCGCTCTTCAAAACTTCCCCCTTGAGATCATCTCGCAATACCGATTAGGATTCAAGCTTCCCCAGATGGACTACGATGCTTGCACCGTCACGAGCATATCGATCACTTTCACAATCATGCACATTGACGTAAATGACTGTCTTGTGTCGGTATTCCCGTGACTCTCAAAGGCGTGGTTCTATTCATTTCGCTAAGGGGTTCGTCCGATCATTTGGAGAGCTTCCGATTTTTTGTAGAGCAGTTCCCGAAACAAGAGAATCATCGGATTCATCACATCTCCGAATCCGAGCGATGGAGAGTCCCTCAAAGAATACTTCCGAGGTTCTCCTCGCCAAATACACAGGTAAACTCAACTATTAAGAGGAGTTTTTCTTGGAGGGCTCCGTCAGGCCTTTTACTCATCGCCTCATGCGGGACACGGTCGGTCATATCGACTTAGTTCATCGTGTAGAAATCTTGATGAGGCTATTAATGCACATCGAACAATTTGGATAATCTGCACCCCAAGGAACCTCCACGGTCCCATCAAAAGAAGAAATCGAAAGGCCCATTCAACAAGGATATCCACGTCGATTGGAAAAGAATCAATCGACTCATACGAACATACCCCCAACTGGGAGGCAACTCTTAATCTCAAAAGATTATCCAAGTTTCTCAACAAGATCAAAACTACCATCCAGGTGGAGCAATTCATGCTTTTAAGGAACCTGTGAAGATTCATCAAACTCCATTCCTTGATTTTGTAAATTGGGGCAAATCTTAATCTCAGAAGACTATCCAAATCAATATTTTGGATATCTAATTGATTATCAGTTCGAGAAGCAAGACCAAGGTTAAGGAGCAACTTTGGTTACAACCACAAATGGATGTTTCAATTCGACCTCTTCCATACAGGTTAACATCATCGGGTAACGCTCTGACAAACAACCTTGGATAGGTCAAAACTTTGTACATACTCCACACAGGTTAGCGTCATCGAGCAAACACTAAACAACCGGATGGGTCAAAATCTCGGATTCAATTCAACCTCTTCCATGCAGTTGCGTCGAGTCTCGCTCGACAAATAGATAGGTCAAAATCTCACCATTTCAACCTCTTTCATACAGTTAACGTCGTCGAGTCGCGCTCGACAAACAACCTGATAGGTCAAAAATCCTTGGCATTGACTCGATCTCTTCCATACAGTTGCGTCGCCGAGTCGCTAACAAACAACCTCGGATAGGTCAAAATCCTCGGATTTCAACCTCTTCCATACAGGTTAATGTCGAGTCATGCTCGACAAACAACCTCGGATAGGTCAAAATCTCAGTTCAATTCAACCTCTTCCATACGGGTTAATGTCGCCATCGCGCTCGACAAATAACCTCGGGGTCAAAGATCCTCGGATTCAATTCGACCTCCTCCACGTTAGCGTCATCGAGTCACACTCGACAACCTGGATAGGTCAAAATCCTCGGCGATTCAATCGACCTCTTCTATGTTGCGTCATCGAGTAACACCCTGACAAATAACCTCAGATAGGTCAAAAATCCTCAGCAGATTCAATTCGATCTCTTCCATACGGGTTAATTTCATCGAGCAAAAGCTCTGACAAACAACCCAGGAAAGGTCAAAAGGTCCTTGGTGGACTTCCCGGCCTCTTCCATACAGGTTGGCGTCGGAATAATATTCGACCAATAATCTAGGAAAGGTCAAAACTTTGTACCCACTCCACGAGGTTAATGTCCGGATAACACTCGACAAACAACCCGGATGGGTAAAAAATCCCATTGATTCAATCTTCTGAGTTGCGTCATAACACTCGACAAACAACCTCCGGATAGGTCAAAATCCTCAATGGATTCAATTCGACCTCTTCATGCAGTTAGCGTCATCGGGTAACACTCGACAAACAACCGGATAGGTCAAAATCCTCGGATTCAATTTGACCTCTTATAGATTAACGTCATCGTAACACTCGACAAACAACCGGATGGGTCAAAATCCCGGATTGATTCAACCTCTTCCACGTTAACGTCGTCACACTCGACAAACAACCGGTAGGTCAAGATCTCCGTCTCGCCGTCTAAGCGCCGATTCGCCCGTCATTACCGTCGCCGATTCGCATTGACCACTCCGTCGGCGCCGACCATAGCCGATCCGCTTCGTCATCGCCGATCGCCGACCATCGCTGATCTTACGGTCACTCGCCGTCGCTGTCATCAGCATTCTGCTTGATTCATGCGATTCGGTCGCGATTCGACCACCCTCGTCGGCCGCCAACCATCGTCGTCGGTCCGCCGTATTGACTCTGCGCCGGTCGTCGCCACCATCGTCGGTCATCCCGCCATTCACAGCGTTATGCCCGCGTCATTACCGTCGGCATTCTGCTGACCCGTCGGTTGTAACCAACAGCGGTCCGCCGTAGCGCTACCGTCGGTCCTTCTGCCGACCTTAGCGGTCTTCTGGCCTTCGCCGATCCGCTACGACCATTGCCGCATCTTGGTCACCTATCGTCGGTCATCCAGCTCTGGCGTCGACCCCTTGCCGTCACGTCGCCATTCGTTCTGCTCATTTCCCCGCCGGTCTATAGACCATCCCCACAAATCATCGAGATAAAATTATTCAGGGAGGTGCGACTCCCTGGGGAGGCATGCACTCTCTTGGGAGATGAGGAGGTGAGGTTGATCCAAGAAGAGTGCCAAACTCCCACCGGGAGGCATGCTCTCAGCAGTGGAGATGAGGAGGTGAGGTTGATCCGAAGAGTGCCCAAACTCCCAGGGAGGCTATGCACTCGGCTGGGGTGAGGTGGATCAAAAAGTGCCCAAACTCCCACCGGGGGAGGTATGCACTCTAAGAGGAGAAGAGGAGATGAGAAAAGTGTGCCTTTCCCTCTTACCTGGGGGTTTTATAGACCCCATAGGCAAAGTGTAATCGCCTAAAAGCCAGCAAACCATCAAAACCATCATTTGGGCGGTGGGGCTGCCCGCCCTTGCATACATGGCCCATGGGCCTATCGCCGATCCGCGGTCCACCGCTTGGTCCTGGTATGTAGCCGTGATGGCGAAACCTTCGCCCAACCCGCTCGGGTCGCCGCTGTAGCGCATACGCCGAACCAGCCGACGTCATAGCCGCGCAGCGCCAGACGTCGACCGCATTTTCGGCCAGCGCCATTGTAGCGCAGACTGACCGGTCCGTAGTTCTGGCGACCCAGATCTTCCGGCCGACCGTGACCCATTATCCGAATCGCGACCCGCGCATCCGGTTCACCCGCGTCCGTTCGCGACCCAGAGTTCGCGTGCGACCCGCCGGCCCGAATCGCGGCCCGCCACACCAGCGCGTGCCGCGGGCGTTGACGGCGCCTTATGTGTCGCGCCAGCCGGATGTTCGGATCAATCCGTAACCTCGAAATCTCGCACCCGCGCATACCTACACGCATTTGCGGCCCTGCAACAGCTTCCACAGTTATAATATTGCGCTGTTATGAAGATCTGTTCTCTCAAAATGCGCAGTTGATGGACTCTCAAATTTCATTGAAGAATTTGCTATTTTCAAGTATTCGATATATATTTTTGGATGACTGAGATAATGTCACCCAAAAATAAGCAACGATACATCCTCGAAAATTAATCGATCAAGCACGAATCTCAAGACATTTTGAAATGCTTGATCTAATCACCGATTTCAGCAAACTTACAGTCAAACTGACCGTCTCGATGAGACGAACATAGCAACATCAAGCATAGTCTGGTCCGAGCTCGAATCGACTCAGATCAAGCTATTGGAGCATGAAAATGGATCCTGATCCGCCAAATGGTTACCAAAACTGACATATTTATAGTCAGATCGAGCGGCTCGTCAAGACGAATCCAACGAATCTAAGATCACCCAATTCTGACATTATTAAGGTACCCAGATTATCAAAATACACCGTCTGATCAAGGGGATCGCACTGGGCCGTCCGATGGGAGTGGTTGGAGTTTTCCAATTTCTGAGGCACCCTCCCAAAATCTATAAATAGAGTTCATTCTCACCTTGGAGGGGAGAATCGATTTGAAGACGAGACGAGAACCATAGGTCGGACCTTGACGATATCACCAGCAGTTACCACTTTGATCGAATATCGAGGGAGCTCCCAGAAGATCGATTCTGCCTTTTTGGGAAACTTCCCTTGGGTTGGAGTTGACCGATGTTATATTTTTTACACTCGAATATTGTTTCCGCCTTAACACCTTCTTCTCCAACTACGAAGCGAGGCGCGTATCTTTTGAACATAGTGAAAGTTCTGGTGGCAAGGCCGTGGTTTTCCACGGGTTTTCCATTATAACCCCTGTTCATATCCCCGTGTGTTGGATAATTTTTGGGCTACGACGAAGATCTCGCATCTACCGGAATAAAATTCTCTAGCACGCAACAATAATATAGAAAAAAATATTCAATATCATTTTATAAATATAACCCTCACATATATGTTTGCATCATAACTTAGAATAAACATAATTGTTTTATATGAAAAAATCGAAAAATATCATAAAATTTGACCCAATTAAAATGATTCACTAATATATATATTATAGATTACAAATTATGATTTTTTTTATAATTAATAAGCTTTAATTTCTAATGTTATAATAATGTAGTAATTAATAAGCTTAATTCTATGATTATGCTTAGTCATGATTATGATGCATATTTAATATTATTGAGTTATTTATCTAATTGAGTCTCATAGCTCTTTAGATTATTATTCTAATTATTTATATTAAAATAAAAGGATAATATTGAGACTTATTAAGAATCATATTCAATTTGCTATAATTTTTAAATGTATAATTAATGTACGATTGGAATAAGATTTTAGTTGTATATCAAATAAAATTATTTTATATAAAAATTTAAGATTTATAAGATGTTTTGTAGATATTGTTGATCTCTACATATGTGTTATAAGTCAAGTCAACTAATTTCGGGCTTGAAGGTGATAGTCGTCGGGGCTCAAAATGCGCACGTCCGAAAATGGTAAAGCGACTTTCGGTTGACGAACGGACTTCGCCGTCGCATTCAGAACGTCAAAATTGATTGGAATATAAATATTGCATAATCTAAAGAGCGACCGATAAAGCGATAGAGCTATCAATGTGTCGACGCGCATATCGGAAGCTGCGACGATGTCCGAACGACCTCAGTTCATAAAATTGATTGCGCCATTAGCTTCGAAACATCGAAAACTATCAAATGAGACTATCCACGCTTAATTCGGACGAGTCTGTGCAAATATTGAATGATTTGAAGTGACGTAAATCGAGTTGAAATCATTGGGCGTCAAAATCAACCAATGATCCGATTAATGTGAACTTCTTCATCACATTTAGAACATCAAAACTGGTCAAAATGTAAATATCACATAACTTGATGATCGCGATCGTATCGGTCGAATGCACGCGCATGTTGGGGTCGAGGCAAGCGTATACGACGCCGTTCCGAAATTGATTGCGTCGTTAGCATCAAAACATCAAAATATATCAAGTAAGACTATTTGCACTCAATTCGGATATGCCTGTATGAACGTCGAGTAGTAGAAAGTGATGGTACGCATTTTTAAACTGAAATTAACCCAATTTGACGCCAACGTGGACCAAATGACCTCCGATCGCGAAACGGACAACGCCGTTACATTTGGAACATTGTCATAACCTTAAATCAACATATATATTAATTCTATGATGATTTCAATGTCAAATTCGTATTAAGATGGGCTAAACACTTAAAAAAGGGTTAATAATATATATTAATCAGCCCTAGCCTAATCGACCGGCACTAATTTTACTGTGCACAGTCGAACGACTCGATCCCCTTCACACGCACGATGAGCAACTGCTCCCCCTTTTTCTCCCTTTCTTCTTCTTAACCGCAAGGGAGAGACGAAAAAGAAGAAAAAACTGCAAGGCAGCGCACTTTTTTGGCTTTTCTCTAGAAAACTGCAGGCGGGCCCTCTCTCTTTCTCTATTCCCACTCTCCGACCCCCTCTCTACTGCTCGTCTATAGCTGCGCTAACGACCCATCTCCCCGTCAGCCTTCGATCCCTCGGCTGGACCATCCTGGGAAGGAGAATCCACGCCCCATCTCCGCAGGCCGTCCATCTTACCCCCGCTCCTTTACCGGAAAAGATAACCCGAGGCCCTTCTCAACCAGACGGGCTTCTGTCGTTCTTTCGGATCACCTGAGGCCGCTTGAGCATTCGGAGAAGCCTGCATCTGTGGTCATTCGGTCTACATCTTCCCTCTCTATAGGTAAAGTAGCTAACTTTTGTGGCAATGACATCACCAGAATTTCTAGCTTCGGAGAAAGGAGAAGCTTTTCTGGGTTTAGACCTTTGGATAAGGAATTGGTAGAAAATGCCAACTGGGTAAGAATTCTGTTGCAAACAGGGAGAAATATGTGAACTTGATGAGAGGGGTTACATATAATTGCAAATGTAAAGGTTGCTCCACCGCAAAGCTTGATCATAGTTCTTAATAACTCTTTAAAGAAAGTTGGTTGTAAAATGGAAGAATTGGATATTGTTCCTTTTGATTCTCAGAGTGGTATTAGGAATGATATTTCTGGTCCTAACGTGAAGCCAGTGGATGAGAGCGGGAGCAATGGTGATATGGTTTTAGAAAGTAATGCAGATGAAGTTATCTCGGTTGAGGTAAAGCACATTGACAAAAAATGACCGTGAAAATGAAACAATGGGAAGTGATAAAGATGATGTGAACAAAGACTGTAGATGTGAAGTCATTTGATTACTCTAAAAACAAGGAAACCTTCCCTATTTCTTCTTCTCCCACAAAAACTCCTCTCAAACCAAAATTTCCTTCGCCAAAAATTTGAAAATTCAGCTTTGCCGTATTCTAAAAATTTCTTTTGGCCGCAACTGGATAAGAACACCGTCATGAGATGGGTTCTTCTTTCGGTTTCCGGCGTTGCCCTCCTAGCCAAACCTTCATTTCCAAATCCTCTTCGCTGCAACCAGAGAAGAACACCGTCATGAGGCATGTTCTTCTTTTAATTTTCGGTGTCGCACTCCTTGCATTACATTTCCAATTTTCGTTTCGCCGCAACCGGAGAAGAACACCATCATGAGACGGGTTCTTCTTTCGGTTTCCGGCATCACACTCCTTACATTATCCTTCCACTTTTTACTTCGCCTTAACTGGAGAAGAACACCATCATGAGGTGGATTCTTCTCTTGATTTCCGTATACTCAACCCTGTTTCTTTGCCGATCATTGCAGCGCGCAGAAAGACGACTCAGAGCATGTGGGATGTATGAATGTGGATATATACATACTTGTGTTTCTTTGCAGGCTTAAAGGCCTCATCGTGCTTATGAGGCACTGATAAGATGAAAAAGCGATTGCGGTGTTGCGACAGCCACGCCATGAGGCATCACAGTAAAGGCTCCGTTAGATGTTGCTCCCCCTAAATGAAATATTGTCAAAATTTTGTCTAATTTTTAGACTTAGAAAAAATAAATAAATCCACATGCATTGTATTTCTTTTTGCAGGTTGCAAGACCCCGCTAATGCCCATTAGGGTGTAGTGGGTGTGAAGACGGTTGTGGTGTCGTGAACCACTCATCTCGTGAGGCGTCTTGAGAAAGCTAAAATACTCGTCACGCGAGGATGGAGAAGGTGTCAGTTTATTCAATTTTAGACTTAGAAAATAAAATGAAAGACTTAAATCAAAATTTTGAGCATAATAAATGTGAAGTTACAAATGCATAAAATAAATATAAACACTTATAGGGAGTCTGATAGTTTGCTTAAAAATACAACCATACAACATTTCAATGAACATTCAAGTATTGAAATAATTTAAAAAGGGTTGATAATCCACTTGCAAGCACGAATTAAATGGCTCACACAATAAACATTAAAGTTATTATAACTTATTCCAAGCGAATTAAAAATGATTTCAATTGAACACAATCAAATTTGGAGAGCAAGTGTGAAACTCGATAACTTACCTGTGAGCAAATGTGGATTTTGATATTTCACCAACTAACATAAATGACATTTACCACTGATAATTCCAAATATTCGTGAACAATAACAAACATAGAAAAGCTGTTTGATTAACAAATGAATTATGGTTTAACTCATACTAAATAAGTTGAGAAGTGTCGTGAAAATTTAAGTGAGACATAAATAATTTGATTCATAGCCAATAACTATGAATATAATTCTTACGATATGTCACTTTGAATGATCTAAGTGAAAATCTAAATGGATTTATAATCAAGATCACAAGACACGTATATTAAGCTTAATAGTCAGCATTCAAATACATATCTTTTTCAAGCATGAATTAAATAACAAGGCTTACATTTAATAAGCTAAATTGAAAAAGATATAAGTGAAGTCGCAATATTCGAAATTGCAAATATAAAATTGAAATCAACGCCACTAGATTCGCAATGTATCATACAAGCGAACATAAGACATTAATTAAGAAATTTCTAAATACATCCACATGGGCCCCGACACTACGCTGAGTGCTTAAATTTAAGTGTTTGAGGATCTTTGCGGGTTCTCGGTTTAATCCTAGATTGGGTTGTTAAACTTAAAATCAATTATAAGATTTTAACTTAGTAAAATATCCCAGAGGTTAATTACATGTGTGGCGGTAGATGTCTCTAGAAAGAGTTGACAAGATCTAAAGTTCTCAAATATATTTGAGTCAATCAAGTAACTACCCTGATGATGGTTGCGTTGAATGGTGATTTCAACCGGAGGGGATACTTCCATCAAAATGTGATTCTATTTTCAAATCAAATTAACTCAAATTAAATATCAATATAAAATTGTTTAAATAAAACTCTATCATTAAAAGCCTTCAAAACTTCATCCACCCGATTGTTTGTTGGGGTGATAAATTAAGAAAACTCTTCCAAAGCGCCAACAAATCAAGTATTCTACTATGTTCACTCTCAATCAATCTTTTGCTAGTAAGGACGTGACTCGTGTCCTCTGACTGCATATCTTGGCTAGTAGGCTCCACATATGAATCAGTTATGACTAGAGTCTTCTGATCGGGTGGTTTGGCCAATTAGACTCCATTATATTATGATTACAACCGTAGCCTGTATGCTCCCCAATGGCTTTGCCCTTTGAGTTGTGAATCATATGATATACTTGATAGGGTAAACAACCATCTGTCAGCTAAGGTAGACTTAAGACTGTCTCTTTAGACAAACACTACTCCAGATTTACAAAAATTTCTTGGGCGATGTAACCCATGTGTTGCTGATAAGGATCCTTCAGTCAGGTTGGGTCGACTACCTCCTCTGATTAAGTAGACTAGGAATCACGACAGCCCGGGTGACGGAACCATGAGATCTAGATCGGGCATGCCATCATTCCCCCAACCATAAGGTTTAAGCTGAAATGATGAATTTCATAATTTAAATTTTGAAACTCCATATGCTGCTACTATATGCTACGCATTAAGCGATCTAATGACTAGCCTTAATCGAAAGTTCTCTCTCACTTATTGAGAGGGGTAATTAATTATAAGGGCTTGCGCCTATAGGAAACCTGGAACCAGATCTAAAGTCCTCCCCAAATGAGGATGAAATTTCTGGGTAGTGTCTTATCTACTATTCCATCTGTCTTTTAAAAATTACACTGACACTTAAATCGCTCTCTTCAATTCAACTATATTATCGAGAGGTCGGTGGCAAATTTTTGGATCTCACAGATTTTTGGCGACTCCACTAGGGACATGATTCTCTTTCCATCTTTGGTTAGTCATATATGTGCTATAGTAGCAGTAAAATTTTTAAAAATTTAAAACAAAAAAATGGTGATTTAAGTGTGTAATAAATTCAATATGAGGCTCTATGTAAAATAAGTCATTTCATAGAGTATATCTTTATTACACTATTATTTTGTTCTGTAGCACCTCTGCATCTTGAAAGTATGGGGTAAAATAATAATTGCTAATTACTAATTCTTATCTTTCACTTTTGCAGAATGGATCTACCAAGTACTCCTTTCACCGTTCAGCTAGGGCGTGGTGCGAACATCTTCCTAGCCAACGCTGTCATCAACATAGGAGATGTTGGAGCTACAACTCAATTTGGTAGCTTGAATTTCATGGCTATCATAGCTGCAACTCCTGAAGTACCCACCTATGGTACATTCGTTCGAGGCCATGCTAGAAGGCCCCAAGTTATTGAAGCTCCCCAAGTATATCATGCAGTTCGGCGACCAGCATTATCAAGGAGTTCTCTCAATAGAGAACTTTAGTTTTGAAAAGGTCAATCAAGCCCTGATGAAAAGAATCATCGCAAAGCGTCTTTAATGCCTCGTGATACAACGCAATTGAACCTCTTGTACCGTAAAGCATGATCATGAAGCTTCCATCGTGAAGCAAATTAACTAGAAGGCAGAGAAGAAGGAGAAATCTGTGAGGGCTCATGAGATCCCCTTTGAGCGACTGGTGAACAAGCGATCTTGTCTCGAGCGAGTATCCCTACCCACAATAACTTTGACAACCTAAAGTGGGTAAAAAGGAATAGCTTTACTGGTGAAGTAAAGCAGTATTTCTGGAATCAACCACGTCAAGCTCTACCACCATAGAGGAAGCAGCTTAAAACACTGTCTGCCAGAATACACAAAGTTCTCAAAGTAGCCAAGGACAGAGGCTTGATGAAAAGAAGATTTTAGAGGCCCGTGGTGATTGAGAATACCGAAGCTTCACCAAGGAGATTGCCATCTCTTATGGTAACTAGTCATCAAGCCTAGTATGCTTTGCGCGATGAGCATCGGAGCGTGACACTTGGACCGCGTGTCCAAGAAACCATTGTTGAAAGATCCCAATGAAAGGGTAAATAGATATGGAGGCCAAGGTCCCGTAATGAAACTTTGAATAATGGAAGACGTGTGACATCTGATATATATATACTCAAAAATTCACCTAAAAATAACTCATCAGAAGTGGATATCCAAAAGAAGGGATATCATTGATGAAAGACATGATGATCGACACCTTGGAGAATCCTCTAAGGGATCCCATCACCGATCAGATTCACCCTTATAAGAGAAGGTTAACGTTAATCACAGTCCTTTAATAGAAGAAGTGTTTGTTCCACACATTGAACCATAGATCCACTAGAAACGTCGATCGTAAATTCATGTGCAAGAAGAAAAATAATGAAAAGGACATTATGAAAGTGGAAGTTGTCTATATGGTCAGAGATAAAGATTAACTCTCCACTCAACACCATTAGTAGCAACATGAACTCAGGAAACCTAAACTTGAATTTGACATTTATGAATAAGAGTCTTCACAGAAGAAAATAGAAGATGAATCTTCAATCTCTGCTAAAGAAGAAGAAAAGATCAAAATGAGAAAGAGATCATGGGTGTCAAAGCTGTCTATATGATTGAACCAAGAAATGATCAGCCTATTTTTATACTCAGCGTCGTCGTACAACCCTAACAATAGCTGTCTCTATAAATGCATAAGGATAAGGACAATCAAATTCTTCCCCTGAAAATGAGCAAGGAGCAGAACAATAACAAGAAATAGAAGAAGAAGAAGATCCTATACTGATTGACGCCATGACGCTAGCTAGAGAGCAAAGAGAAATACAACATCAAATGGAGGTCAAAGACAAGAAGATTGTACAGCTTGGTACCAAGATGAATGATATGATGGTACAAATGAACATCATAATGGAGATGTTGCAGAAGAATATCACATCAAGTGCAACACCTACTTTGTCTACTAATCAATAAGCAACTAATAATATAACTTCTATACCACCAACCACTATGGTACCTCAAGCTCCTACAGTTCATGCTACACATGAAACGAGGAACGAAGTTAATCCACTACCTCTCTAGTTGACAATTCAAAATTTGGCTAGCACACTTAGAACGGTAATAGTTGCTCAGCTAGAAATAATAATCAATGAAAAGATAAAGGCATGTTGAAAGGCGGTAAGTAAAGGTTCACCGGTGAATATAATCAAGTCTTGTGCAGAAAGGTTACTCAGTGCCAAAATTTAATACTTTCAATGGGCTTGGTAATCTAAAGCAACACCTGGCCCAATTCAGGGCTACTTGTGGTAACATAAGAGGGAACAATGCACTGTTCTTCCATTAGTTCGTTAGTAGCCTAACCTTAGCTGCTTTCGAATGATATGTAGAATTGCTGAATGATTCAGTTAAAGCCTTTGCTAAATTAGAGATTATATTTGTGAAGAGGTTCGCTAGTGTACTCAAAAAAATCATAATCGCTGACCTTGCCTTGCTGAAAAGGAGGAAAGATGAGTCAGTGACAAAATTCATAAGTCATTGGCGTAACCTAAGTATGAAGTACGTGCAACAAATGGAAGAGGAACATGCGATCCAATTGCTAATGGGAAATATGAATGATAAAATGGCACCATTTTTATGTATGATGTCAATTACAACATTCCAAGACTTGCTCGATAGGGTGGCTAAATTTGAAAAGCTGAATCGCCCTAAGTCTGAAGTCTATGCAGATAAAGCAAAGAGAAGCAAACCTTCAGAATCAAGAAGAAATAAAATTCATGCCGCTTCCTATAGTTCAAATGGCAAAAAATGGGTGATATATAATGTCGATAAAGAAAAATAGCCAATGTATAATGATGATAAGGGTAAGAAGCCTATCTATTCTAATCCACAACCAAAATTGGTATTAGGAGGCAATGACAAACCTCAAACTTTTCCAAGTGGTGGGGAGCGTCCGAAACAAACAACAAGAGATGACAAGCAAATATAGCCATCTCTTAAGAAAAAGATGAATAAAGATTATTCCTTTAGAAGGGATAGTGTGGCTAAATTATTTTGGCAAGTACTCAAAGCTAGTTTATAATTACCAAAAATTAAAAGCCTGAAGAAGTTGATCAAGTCAGTAATCCAAATTATTGTCCCTATCATCGGATGATTAGTCACCCTATCGAAGATTATCATGTCTTCAGAGATTGGCTAGAAATGATGTATCGACGAAGTAAATTTACACTATCTGACAGTGTTTTAGTCAACCCTAAAAGAGAATCTACAAGGATGATTACGTCCTCTTTCGTATCATCCATCAAAGATAAAAAGAAGGAGAAATCAGTTCAGACTAAAGAATGGAAAATGGTAGTCTCCAAAAAGACTGTGAAAATGCTGAAGTAGCTAAAAAAAGTCCCTAGTGTTAAGTGAAAATCACCACTTGAACCTATATTAGACTTAAGAGAGATGCCTAAATCAAGTATTTGGGCTTCTCAGTGGCATTCTCATAAGACTATTTTATCACAACATGAGAAGCAGCCTACTAAATGCATGCCTCATAAATCAAAGAAGCTGGCTAAGAAAAAGAAGATCAATAAGAGAACTACAACTCAAAAGATCATTAACAATCTATAGGAGTATCACCAGCCAACAAGGCATCCATTTAGGCTTGCAGACTTCATGCCTAAACTTCACATTACTGAATCAGATGAAGAAGATAATGGTGAATCTTGTCTAGTAGAGATATGCCGAATCATCTGCGTGATGTCAGATGTTCTTCAGCATCAGTTACTCTAAAATGATAAGGAAAGTCAGACAGACTCGACCAACCCGTCAAAATTTTTATCAGGAGAGCAAGAAGAGCCTGATGAGTTAACGTATGAATTTTATTTAATGACCCAACAAGA
This sequence comes from Cymbidium sinense, assembly GCA_021442155.1. Lineage (NCBI taxonomy): Eukaryota > Viridiplantae > Streptophyta > Magnoliopsida > Asparagales > Orchidaceae > Cymbidium > Cymbidium sinense. The sequence continues at coordinate 264,701,778 of CM038214.1, read as the reverse complement.
TGATAACAGTTTATATGATGATCTATATTTTCCCAATGGAGAAGAGTCAGACTCATCGATATCATCACGCATGAAATGTATGAAGTTGAAAAAAGGGTCTAGCCCTTTTGGCTAATCTTCTAGAATAAGAAGGGAATTTGAAGAAACTATCTATTCAAAAAAATATGAGCAAGATAAGGTGATTCAAGTTTAGTTGAGAAGCGATAAAGTCCTACTACCTTCATCAAAGAAGGGAAATGTAAATAAAGCCAACAACAAACAAATTGAAGTCAACGAGGATATCATTCCCAAAAATCCTAGAATAAAGCCTAAATCAAGTGAGAAGATAAATTATAATATTTTATCACATCTGAGAAAGATTCTTGCACAACTGAGTGTGTACAAGGCTCTCTTGATGTCAAAAGACCTTCGAGAAACTTTAATACAGTCTCTCAAAGATTCAGAGAGTTATGAAGCTTACTTTGCTGAAAAATGCATGATTGAAGCATTGCAAACTCAAGATCTTCCAGTAATTACATTTTTTGAGAAATATCTTATGTTGGGGACAACGAATCACAACTGTCCTCTTTATGTTACTGTAGAGAGTGATGACATATCTATCAGCCGAATATTGATTGATCCAGGTTCTTATATTAATCTTATGAGTCTAAAGGTATTAAGAGGATTATCACTTGATAACCATCTTGGGAGAGATAAGTTGATTGTTCATGGTTTCAATAAAAAAGGGTAGAGAACTCTGGGTTCTTTTATTCTCCTGCTCAAGTTCAGGGATTTATATACAGAAGCCAAGTTTTATGTAATCGATGTCGATACATCATTTAGAGCTTTCTTGGGCTGGCCGTGGCTGCATGAGTATGACATGGTCCCATCAACTATGCATTAGTGTATGAAGTATCTGAAAGATGGAGAAGAATTTAGAATTCCCCGTAACCTATAACCATTCTTCGTCAATGAAGCAAAGATCTATGAAGATACAAAATATTTCATCCCTAAAGAGGCTAAGCCAACAAAGCCTCTTGAAGCGGTAGCATCCACTTCATAAACTAAAAAGCAATCTCATAAAGTGAAAGAGCAGAAGTAAAGAGGAAGAAAGAAGTAAATGCTGAATTTTCCTAAAGCACTTGATTCTGCACCAAAATCAAGAAAATCAGTTCCTCATTCGGGAAGTGACGCAGAAGAAGAAGAATATATTCCTGTTAAACCTAAGGGAACGTATAAGCTTTCAAGAAAGCCATAGTATAAAATAAGTGATTCAGGTTCAGACTATGACTTTGAATCTACTTATGGCAATAGAGTTCAGAAGGTTGCATCATGGAGGATAGCTCACTTGGCAGAGTCAGATGACTCCCTCAAAACTATACCCATCCCACAACAATACTTCAAAGAAATCACTCCACTGGTGGTTCATAATATTGAAGAATTGATAACCTTCTATGTACTGCCTTTGAGTAAGAGTGGCAAAATAGGAATTCTATTCTACAAATCTGAAGAGTCCCAACATCACAATTTTGATCAGCCTGCTCAACATAAAAATTATGATGAGATAGTACCAACAAGAATACCAATATACTATCCACATAAATTATGAAGAATGATGCATAAGCTTGAAATTCATATTAGAACTACTAAACATAGTACTCAAATCTTTAATAATATGTGGAGCCAAAGAAGTCCTCAGGCATCACTAAGAAGTGATAAGTTTATCACTAAAGGTCTTGGGTTCATCCGCAAATCTCATCAAAATATAGTCTATTATAATATAATAGAAGCTGAGATCGAGACTAATAGTAACGAAGGAGATGAAGAAGTAGAAGCCAAGCCCATATTTGAAGAACTTGAAGATGGTGGATAAATAATTACTATGGATGAACTTAAAGAAATCAACCTAGGAGTTGAGGATGACCCCCAGTCTAACTTTCGTTAGTGCCCTTCTACCTGGTGAAAAAGTTAAGGAGATAAAAATGCTTCTTTGTGAATTCAGGGATTGCTTTGCCTGGATATATTCTGAAATTCCAGGCTTATCCTCTGATGTAGCAGTTCATAAATTAGTTATTAAACCAGATGCAACGCCTGTTAAGCAAGCTCCTAGGCGAATGAGATTGGAGATTGAAGAACAGGTAATTACAGAAACTAAGGAGTTGATCGAAGTAGGCTTCATCCAGGAGGAGAAGTATGCAGATTGGATATCCAACATTATTCTAGTTAGAAAGAAGAACGGCCAAATCCATCTCTGAATTGACTTCCGCGATTTAAATAAGGCGTGCCCAAAAGATGACTTTCTACTTCCAATATCAGAACTACTAGTGGACAACATTTCCAACTATAACATGTTCTCATTCATGGATGGATTATTGGGATATAACCAAATCAAAATGACACATGAAGATGAAAAACATACATCGTTCAGGACACCTATTGGCATCTATTGCTATACGGTTATGCCCTTTGGCCTGAAAAATGCTGGAGCTACATATCAAAGAGCCATGACGCATATTTTTGATGATTTGATTCACGAGAAGGTGGAATGCTTTATTGATGATTTGGTGGTGAAGAGCTTAAACCATGAAAAACACTTTGAAGATTTCAGAATTATATTGGAGAGAATCAACAAATATGATCTCAAGATGAATCCTCTAAAATTTGCATTCGGGGTATCCTATGAAAAATTCTCGGGTACATTGTACGTCACAGAGGTATTGAAATCGATCCTGCTAAGATCAAAGTAATTATGGAGATGCCTCCACCAAAAAGTTTGTGTCAGCTTCATTCTTTACAAGGATAGCTCACATTCATCCGTCAATTTATATTAAACCTATCAGGATGCTGTCAACCATTTGCAAGGTTGATGAAGAAAAATGCTCCATTCAAATGGGACAAAGAATATAAAGAAGCCTTCAATAACATTAAAAGATACTTGTTAAATCCACCAATCCTGATAGTGTCGATTCCTGGGAAGCCCTTCATTCTATACACAACTGCATTAGAAGAGTCTCTTGGAGCATTATTGACACAACACAATAAAAAAAGTAAAGAGAATGCTCTTTATTATATCAGGCGGAGGCTGATTGGAGCAAAAATGAGATACTTTCTAATAGAGAAGCACTGTTTAACATTGATCTTTACAGTCCAAAAGCTTCATCATTATATGTTATCTCATAAGATTACCCTTATCTCAAGGATCGATCCGCTGAAGTGCTTGATGACAAGACCAACATTGATAGGTCGCTTGGCAAGATAGATAATATTGCTTTTACAATTCGATATCACATATGTTCCATAGAAAGCAGTGAAGGGACAAGTCTTAGCAGATTTCTAGCTGCACATCCAATCCCTATGGACTCTTCTCATAATGATGATTTGCCTGATGAGCAAATTATGCTCATTCATGAAAGAGAAAAATTGCCAATTAAGGAAATATACTTTGATGGAGCCTCATCGATCAAACATGTTAAACCTCTAAATTTCCCATGGGTAAGAGCAGGAATCATCATCATCTTCATAACACTAGAAGGAGGGATAATGAGATGATCATATGGATTGACCAAGCCAAGAACTAATAATGAAGCTGAATATGAAGCATTAGTGGCAGATCTTGAAGAAGCTATTTTTATAGGTATTCAAAACTTGCATATTTTCAGTGATTTTCAGCTTCTTATAAATCAAGTACTTGACATCTATAAAATCAACAAGCTTGAGTTAGCTTTCTATCACAAGTGAGTTCTCGAGCTTATGAAGCAGATACCAAGTATCACACTAACTCAAGTCTCTCGATCCGAGAATAGTAAAGTTGATTGCTTAGCAAAATTAGCTAAGGAAATGACAAGTATGAATGGTGATTATGCCATGATCGACATATTTAGTTGACGAGTTCTAGAGCCAACAAAGTATCAATCCCTGCAGGTAGAGAGATTATCAAATATGACCCAACAGTATGTGACTGAGGTTACTTCTCATACTCCCTAAAATCAACAAGAAGTTGTACCAAGAAGAGCTAAGAATGATATTGCTTCAGAAAAGTAGTGTGAAGCCTTTATGGTAGAAGAGTCATATGATTAGAGGCAACACTTCATCGACTACTTTAAAGAAGGTAAGTTACCAAATAATAACTCACTGATAGCTCAAATCGAGAAGAGAATGTTGCACTATGCTTTCGTCAATAATACTCTATACCGTAGATCTTTTGAACAAATGTGACTACGATGCCTAAATATAGATGAAGGTACCAAAGTGATGGTCAAAGTTCATGAAGGACTTTGTGGTGCACATTAATGAGGTCCCAAGATTACAATAAAGATCAAAAGGATGGGTAATTATTGGCCATCTATAGTGAGAGACTGTATCAATCATGCTAAGAGGTGTCATAAATGTCAAGTACATGAGAATATAATCCATCAACCTCCAAATTCATTACACCCAACAATATCATCTTGACCATTTGAATGTTGGGGTACAGGTGTAATTAGACCAATTGATCCACCATCATCAGCTGGACAGCTTCATCCTAGTAGCGATTGATTGTTTCTCCAAGTGGGCTAAAGCTGCTCCATTTAAATAAGTTACTGCTGACCGAGTGATCAACTTCTTCATGCATAATGTGGTCTATAGATTTGGAGTGCCGTGCCAGATAATTTTTGATAATGACACAGCCTTCAAAAGTGTGAAGATTTATAGATACGTCGATCGACACAAAATTAATTGATGATACTCCTCAATATATAATCCAAGAGCAAATGATTTGGCGGAGGCCTTCAACAAGACATTAATTAAACTGCTCATGAAGATCTTTACTAAAAATAAGAGAGAATGACATATTAAGCTAATAGAGGCACTGTGGGCGCATCGAACCACCTACAAGATGCCGACTAAAGCCACTCTTTATTCATTGGCTTTTAAAATTGAAGCAGTTCTTTCACTTGAAGTTGAGTTGCCTTCCCTTTGAGTAGCCATCCAATACAATCTAACTGAAGATTAAAATGCTCATCTGAGAATGGAGGAACTCAACGCGCTTGATGAAGTTATATTGCAAGCTCATCAAAATCTATAAGTCTATCTAGCAAAGATGTCCAGGGATTTTGACCATACGATGCGGCCTCGAACATTCCAAAAAGGAGAATTAGTCCTGGTGTTGAGAAGACCAATTAGCTCCAATCAAAAATTCAGTGGCAAATTTGAGCCTAACTGGGAAGACTCTTTTGTCATTGAAAAAGTATACCAAGAAGGGGCATGCCAACTCATCGACCTAAAGGGTGAAAGACCAATGCCGCCAATTAATTGTCGATACTTGAAAAAGTATTATATATGATGAATACATTCTCAAGGTATAATAGAAATCCCCCTGCAAGATAGGAGGCATTTTTTTATCTATTTAGGTTGACATCACGCTTCTTGCCAAGATCCTTAAATAAATATACTCACTCCAGATGAAAAAAGCTTTTTTGTGAAAATTTTCCTATTATACAGGGGGTATTTTATATTTCTATATATAGATGAAAGTAGTGTTACATGTTAAAATCCTCTTAAGAGCATATCAATTCAAATTGATATATTTTTGTAATTTCATCTTGAAAGTTCTTCCAAATGTGCTTTAGAATTTCCCCTACAAGACAAAAGATATTTTTTTTAGTTTATGTTAAGTTTATTTAAGTTGACGTTATGCTATAAGACAAGATCTTCAAATATATTCTGATTCAGGTTGACATCGAGCTTTAATTATCATTGTTAAGTTGTAGGTTCTTATAAGAACAAAAAGAATCCATTGCTACACAGGAAAGACAACCTAAAATGTCAAAAAAATTATCTCCCAAATTCAGCAGATTCTGGAGATCAAGTCAGAAGAACTCCCAATTTTGGAAACTTTAATCAACTGAGTTGAAAAACATCAACCTCTATATCCTGAAGTCTAGGATACAGATGAGTTCTAAAGGTCGAACTCAACAAGCTTATAAATGGTCAAGTTGCTGACGCTCTCCTCACTGAACAAGCCACGAGAAAAGGCCACAGTAAAAGAGTCCCCATTCGTCAGTCTGATGATAAAACCACCAACCCACTATAGCTTAAGTCGAAGAGTCGAGTATGTTCTAAAGGTCAAACTCAAAAAGCCCAAATATGGCCGAGTTGCTGATGCTCTCTGCACTCAACAAGCTGTAAGAAAATGCCATAGTGAAAGAGCTCCTGCTCGTCAGTCTAATGACGATAATTGTTTAATCTCAAACTAGATTCTACTTAGTGATTACAAGCACCCAAGATCTAAGAGATCTTTCTGATCGATATGCGAGAAACTCTCAATTTAGCCAATCAATCTATATATTGCATGTTGGGTGATATCTCAATCTATTCTCAAATGATCTGATCAAGCTCAAAGCACAGATCAAAGTCAATCTTCTCATCAAGCCTGTCAAAATAGAAAGCACAGGACCAAGGAATCAATTCCATAGTTCACACAAAGCTGATGGCTGAACTAAAAGAATTTCATGGTTATTCAGTCTATTAAAGCACACATTGCTAGACTGATAACCCAACATTGACCCTATATAAGCAGAAAGGCTGGGTCATCTATTTTCACCCTTCAATGAGTCCATCAAGGTAGCAAGCACAGGATTCATGGCTTACATACACTTTCTAACAAGTTAATATAGACAAATCAGGTCAGTCCTTCATCAAGTCCATCAAGCTTAAAGCTAGGATAGAAGGAATTTCAAATCTGACCAAGCATGGATAAACCAATTCCTCTATCAAACCCAACCAAGCACGAAGCTAGGGTTGGAGGAGACTCAAATTTACAAGGACATAAAAGAAAAAGATCTTCAACAAAGCCATTGAAGCAGATAGTAGATGGTGTAAGAACTCTTATCCATCTGACAAGTCAAGTCTGACAAATCGGTCAAGCTCATCATTTAGCATGTTCTTAATAAGGCATCATACTAATGATAAATCCTATCAAAGCTCTGTAAACTATTGCAATCAAAGATAAAATGATCCAAATTTTGTGGTTAGCCCAAAGGGTCAACCAATTTTCAATAAATGTGACTCGCTCCATGTGCGAATCACATTTGTTGGGCTGGCATTTGTTGATTTCCACATATGTGTCATAAGTTGAGTCAAGCCCACAAGTCGAATTCGACGGACATCGGAGGTGATAGTGTCCAAATTGGGGCTCAAAATGCACTATATGTCACTGAAAATAGTCGAAATGATCTCCGATCAATGAACGGACTTACCGTCGCATTCAGAACATCAAAGTTGATTGGAATATAAATATTGCATAATCTAAAGAGCAACTGATAAAGCGATCGAGCTATCAATGTGTTGACATGCATATTAGAGTCAGGAAGCTATGATGATATCCGAATGATCTCAGTTCATTAAATTGATTATTCCATTAGCTTTGAAACATAAAAAAACTATCAAATGAGACTATATGCGCTCAATTCGGATGAGTCCGTGCAAATGTTGAATGATTTGAAGGATCAACGCATAAATCAAGGTTGAAATGCACTAGACATTACCAAAATCAATCCAAATGACCTCCAATCGATGAACATAATTCGCCATCGTGTTCAAAATGTCAAAACTGGTCAAAATATAAATATCACATAACTTAATGAGCAACCGATCAAGCGTCATCAGACCCTGCGCGTAATGTCGAGTTAGGAGGCACGTAAACCAAATGACCTCCGTTCATGAAATTGATTACGTCGTTAACTTTGAAATATCAAAATCTATCAAGTAAGATTATTTGCACTCAATTTTGATAAGTCTGTGCGAACATCGAGGAGTAGAAAGTGGTGGCACACATTTTTAAATTAAAATTGATCCAATTTGACGTCGACGTGGACCAAATGACCTCCGATCATGAAACGGACAGTGCCGTTGCATCTGGAACATCGGAACAACCTTAAATTAAGATATATACTAATTATATGATGATTTTAATGTCAAATTCGAATTGAGATGGGTTAAACACTTAAAAAAAGAGTTAATAATATATATTAATCAACCCTAGCCTAATTGACCGTCACTAATTCTACTATGCATAGTCGAATGACTCGATCCCCCTCACATGCACGGTGAGCAATTGCACCCACTCTTTCTCCTTTTCTTCTTCTCAACCGCAAGGGAGAGACGAAAAAGAAGAAAAAATAGCAAGACAATGTACTTTTTTGGCTTTTCTCTAGAAAATCGCAGGCGGGCCCTCTCTCTTTCTCTATTCCCAAGATCCGACCCCCTCTCTGCCGCTCGTCTATAGTATGCGACCCATCTCCGTTTTGCCCTTGATCCCTCGGCTCAACCATCACGGGAAGGAGAATCCACTCCCCATCTCCATGAGTCGTCCATCTTACTCCTTTCTTGAAAAGATAACTGAGGCCCTCTCAACCGGATGGGCTCGTCATTCTTCAGATCACTGGTAGCTCGAGCATTTGGAAAACACATCTATGGTCATTCGTCTACATCTTCCCTCTCATGGGTAAAGTTGCTAACTTTTGTGTGATAATGACAAAATTTCTAGCGGAGAAAGGAGAAGCTTTTCTGGGTTTAGACCTCTCAATAAGGAATTGGTAGAAAATGCCAACTGGGTAAGAATTATGTTGCAAACATTGAGAAATATGTGAACTTGATGAGAGGGGTTACATATAATTGCAAATCTAAAGGTTATTCCACTGCAAAGCCTCAGCAGAGTTCTTATAACTCTTTAAAGAAAGTTGGTCGTAAAATGAAAGAATTGGATATTGTTCCTTTTGATTCTCAGAGTGGTGTTAGGAATGATATTTCTCTAACAAAGTGGATGAGAGCGAGCAATGGTGATATGGTTTTAGAAAGTAATGCAGATGAAGTTGTCTCGGTTGAAGTAAAGCACATTGACAAAAATGATCATGAAAATGAAACAATGGGAAGTGATAAAGATGATGTGAACAAAGACTATAGATGTGAAGTCATTTGATAACTCTGAAAAGAAGGAAACCTTCCCTATTTCTTCTTCTCTGACCAAAACTTCTCTCAAACCAAAATTTTCTTCGCCAAAAATCTGAAAATTCCACTTTGCCGAATTTTAAAAATTTCTTTTCACTGCAATCGGAGAAGAACACCGTCATGAGGTGGGTTCTTCTTTCGATTTTCGGCGTTGCCCTGCTAGCCAAACCTTCCTTTCCAAATCTGCGTCGCCACAACCGGAGAAGAACATCGTCATGAGGTGGGTTCTTCTTTCAATTTTCGGTGTCACACTCCTTGCATTACATTTCTAATTTTCACTTCGCCGCAATAGGAGAAGAACACTATCATGAGACAGGTTCTTCTTTCAATTTTCAGCATTGCACTCCTTGCATTACCGTTCCAATTTTCCCTTCACCGCAACCGGAGAAGAACACCGTCATGAGGTGGGTTCTTCTCTTGATTTTCGGTATACCCAACCCTATTTTCTTGCCGATCATTGCAATGCGCAGAAAGACGAGTCAGAACATGTGGGATGTATGAATGTGGATATATACATGTCTGTATTTCTTTGCAAGTTTGAAAGCCTTATCGTGCTCATGAGGGCGCGACGAGATGAAATATTGGCTGCGGCGTCGTAAGACACCACTCACTATGCTCATGAGGGCGTACCGAGTAAGCCAACATCCGTTAGATGCCGCTCCCCCTAGACAAAATGCTGCCAAAATTTTGTCTAATTTATAGATTTAGAAAAAAAAATACACATGCATTGTATTTCTTTATGCTAGTTTCAGGACCTGGCTAATGCCCATTAGAGCATAGTGGGTGTGAAGATGGCTGTGGTGTCGCAAGACACCACTCGCTATGCTTATGAGGGTGTACCGAGAAAGCCTAAACACTCCCGATGCAGCCCCTACGCAGGGATGATGCCGGGAGGCCATCAAAGTTACGTACTAAATAAGTTGCAAAGTGTTGTGAAAGTTTAAGTGAGACATATAAAGAATTTGATTCATAGTCAATAAGCATGAATATAATTCTTACGATATGTCACTTTGAATGATCTAAGTGAAAATCTAAATGGATTTATAATCAAGATCATAAGACACATATATTAAGCTTGATAGTCAGCATTCAAATACAAATGCAGTTCAAGCATGAATTAAGCAACAAGGTTTACATTTAATAAGCTAAATTGAAAAAGATATAAGTGAAGCCACAATATTTGAAATTGCAAATATAAAATTTAAATCAAGGCCATAGGATTCGCAACGCATCATACAAGCGAACAAAAGACGTTAATTAAGGCATTCTTAAATACACCTGCATGGGCCCCGACACTATGCTGAGTGCTTAAATTCAAGTGTCTGAGGATGCTGTGCGGGTTGCTACTCGGTTTAGTCCTAGGACTGGGTCCGGGTTAACAAAATCTAAAAATCAATTATAAGATTTTCAACTTAGTAAAATATCTAAGAGGCTAATTCTGTCATATGGAAGTAGATCTGATCTCTGTTAGGAGCTAAACAGAGTCAACAAGATCAAAAGTTCTAAATCAAATTAACTCAAATTAAATATCAATCTAAAATTATTTAAATAAAACTCTATCATTAAAAGCTTAAATCAGAACTCAATATATCCACCTTCCATAATTATTTGTCGGGGTGACAAATAAAAAAACTCTAGCTCACAAAGAAGCCAATGTCAAATCAAGTGTTCTATTATGTTCACTCTCAATCAATCTTTTTGTCGAGGATGTGACGTGTCCTGCGTATTGTGAAAGAGTAGGCTCCATGAGATGAAGTAGTTATTAGAGTTCTCTCGAGTGGTTTAATCGGACCGTTATATTACGGTTACAACCATAGCCTGTATGCTCCTCAATGGCTCTGCCTTTTGAGTTGTGAATTATAGGGTATACTTGATAGGGCAAACCACCCTAATGTAGACTTAAGGCGTCTCCTTGAACAAACACCACCCAGGTCTACAAGGATTTCTTGGGCGATGTAACCCATGTGTTACCGATAAGGATCCTTCGGTCAGGTTGGGTTGACTACCTCCTCTGATTAAGTAGACTAGGGACCACGGCAGCCCGGGATGACGAAACCATGGGATCTAGATCGGGCACGTCATCATTCCCCCAATCATCCGGTTTAAGTAGAAATGATGAATTTCATAATCTAAATTCTGAAACTCCATATGCTGCTACTATATGCTACTCATTAAGTGATCTAATGACTAGCCTTAATTGAAAGTTTTCTCTCACTTATTGAGAGGGGTAATTAACTATAGGGGCTTGCGTCTATAGGAAACCTGGAATCAGATCTAAAGTTCTCACCAAATGAGGACGAAATCTCTGGGTAGTGTCTTATCTACTATTCCATCTACCTTCTGAAAACTACAATGACACTTAAATCACTCTCTTCAATTCAACCATATTGTCAAGAGGTGGTGGCGAATTTTTGGAGCCCACAAATATTTTACGATAGAAATATGTGAATTATAATAGTATGTTTTATATTGTTTAGGTGCATTTGAGTATTTAGATTTATCGATCCTTACATTACGCTAAGTGAATATCAAAATAAAGTGTTGAGGTGATGAGTTCAGTATCCGTGTCGATTTAAAGAGGATCATCATGAGGTTTGATAGTCTAATAACAACAGTCAACTAGCGATGAGCATATGATTGTGATTGTATGGTGGTTATTCAATGGTGGTGTTGGGCAATGATAATTCAGCTGTAAAAGTTGGTAGTGGCAATACTATGATGGTGATAATATGATAATAGAGATTGGGTAAAGATATAAAAATCATTCTTAGCCCTCTCACCTTCCTCATGTAAAGGCTGAGCGCCTATTTATAACCTTTTATAGCACCATTTTGATTATTTCTTCAAAAATTTCGAAACATTTGATCAAAGAGTCCAGATCAATCTCTTTTTGAGTATATGATATTTTTTAAAATATTTGATTGCCTGAGTGATATCAAAATTATAAGATTTTTAATTGGTTAGATTTATCTCATTGATATCAAAATATTTGATTCAGACTTATCTATTGTCAGATCATATCATTTTCGATATTAACAAATTCATCTCATCGAGATAATTTATTCGACTATAAATTTATTAAAATTAAAACTTGATCAAGAAAACTTCAGAATGATATATGAATGCTAGTACCACAAAGATCAACTCTCATCTCACTCTCTAAATCATTTTGTGAGTATTATTTATAAAGTATCTACAAATTTCTTTATGGTTGGGGGCCTATTTTCATCAGGCCCGCAGCTTTCTACTTTAATCTTTTGCTTTAGACTATAGAAGAAGAAGAAAAGGCTGTGGGGCTTATAGTAGCGACTGTGAAGGCTTATGAGCATTATTATTGCTGACATAATTAGTTGTAGACTAATGGCTGCCATTATAAAGTAATGTTGATATATATTTTTTTTTCATAAAATTAAATGAAATATGAATTATTAAAATTTAATTTCTAATAATTGTGCTTGAAAATGCTTAAGAAAAGATTTATATAAAAGATATATTATTAGATGTGAAATTACTTTCAACATTACATGTATATTTTATCATATTTTCTGAAAACTTTTTTTTTATAAAATATGTTTGATATAAATTATTATAAAATAAAGGTATAAAAATAAATATAACAATTTTTAAGTATATTTTGATATAATTAATATTGGTAAATTTGTTACAAATTTATAATTAATTATAAAATAATTGCAAAAGTTGATGAAGTATATTGTAATTTCATATTTATTTAATTTTGAGATGTTTGACAGTTTTAAAAAAATGATTATAGTGAAATGTGCACGAAGAATTATTAGGAAAAGGTATTTTATGCAATTAAAATATTTATTTTTATATATATATATATATATATATATATATATATATATATATATATATATATATATATGAGTTTAAATAACATCAATAAATCAAATTATAATGCACTTAATTTACATTGCATTTTAATATTAAAAAAATATTCTAAATATAATCTCTTATGAGATTAAAATTTTAAAAATATTTTAAAAAATTATTTTGTATTCACTACCAATAAAATTAATAATAAAGTGATTACATGTAAATATATATATATATATATATATATATATATATATATATATATATATATATGAAATTAGAAGACAGGATATGCTTGAATCTTTCATGTTCTTCCTTTATATCTTCCTTTTTAAGCTGATAAAGGTATCGTAATCCCCAGCAGCCAAATAATCAGCTCATTAATTAGGGTGTGGGACCAATAGGACAATTCAAGCATGTTTCAGGTGACGCTAATATAATATAATATATACATTAATACATACATACCACACAACCTTTATATATTTATAAATCTAATATCTAAAATTTAATATTTTTATAAATAATATATAATTTTTTTTTCATTATATCAAAAATACTATCATCATTAACATTTTAAAATAAAATATATTATTTCTTATATAAGAATAATACTATAATCTATATATATCAATTTTAAGTGTAAGATATGTAAATAAATAAGAATTTAGTGATGCCTATGTAAATGTAAATATTATTGATATAGAAATTTTATGTACTGAAATAGTTACAAATAATTCAAAGAAATCAATTTTGAGTCGAGATTAGCCTGTCAAAGGATATCTAAATATCTCAAATATCTGTATATAATCAAATGTCATGCATCTTGGGATCTGATCAAGATCTCTTGATTTTGACTTCATTTGAGCATTCAATACTTAACATACATCGATGATCAAAGGAATCATTTTGAGCCGTCAGGTGGAGTGATTTGAATTTTTGCGTATTTATAGAAACCACTTCATCTAATTCTCATTCTTCATATGAGGACCGGAACTAAAGAGAAGAGGGAGCTCAAGGCTTGAAGATTCGCACAATCATTACCACCAATCGGGTGCGACCGGCCGGTCATTCGTAGACCATAGCCGTGTCGCCGTCTCACCAACCACCACATATATGGTATTGCCGACCCACATTGTCGACCCGTATGTCGGTCATTCTTTATCGTAGCCATTGTTAGTCTCGTCATTTCATCACTATCCGCCATGCCACCCATTGCCAGAATCATTACTAACCCATTGTTTACCATACATCATAATTCATTTACATTCTGCATTGTATAACTTTATTCTATTATCGAGTTTCTCTGAATCTAATCGGGAAGATTCAAACTTTGTACTCCAAAATAGATACATAGTGGAACATTTCACTGGGCTAAGTCCCATGATTTTTTTCCTTCTTTTCGGGATTTTTTCACATAAAAATAATGGAGTTTCTCGTTTTCTCTTCAAATATCTGTGTGTGTACTGGATTTCTCAACAAGGCTAAGGCGTAAAGTTTTATTCTACCGCAACTCATTTTCTAGCATGCAATAGCTTGGCGCCGTATGTGGGAATCAAATACCACAATCGTAATCTCTATGAACACATGTATTATGGCCAATAGGTGTAATACTCGCAATAACGGAGTCTCCCGCTCTAACTCCAATCACTCCCAAAACCAATCCTTGAGCTAAGGACACCAAGCTTCTGCCTCACTTCCCCCTGATTGGCATGACCCTATCAGTGAAGGTGCAATAGGAAGCTCTTTAGAAGATAGTGTTCACCGAATGGAAGAGTCTCAAAATGAGATAATTCAACTTTTACGAGAAACATGACAACCACTACTGTGCCAAATGCATCTCCCCCAAGATCGATCGTTAGCCATCGGAGGCCAAAATGCTAATACAGGACCTTCTCCCTATCAGGCTGAAGTTCCTCCGCTTCTAGGCCGTGATGCTGACATCCTTGACATTGCCAGTTCTTCTCATCCATCACTTACATATCAACCAATTACTAGCCCACCAATTATTGCCGGTAGCTTGGCACGTTCTCATCCTGTTGATTCCACCCATCATGTTATATGTGCGGAATTACAACACTTAGTGCGAGAAGAATTCCACTTTAAAGATGGAAATCATCTTCCCTTTCATCGCGACTATCATGAGTCTTCACCTTCGGCTAAAGCTATTCTTCAACATCTTATTCCCATAGGTTTCAAGCTTCCGATCATTGACTCCTATGATGGGGCAACTGACCCATATGAATACATCGATCATTACAGAACCATCATGCGTATCCAACGAGCTTCTGACACGCTACTTTGTCAGGTCTTTCCAGTCACCCTCAAAGGTCAGGCTCGCACTTGGTTCTACTCCTTTCTAAGGAGATCCATTCATACCTTTGACGAACTTTCCAAGATTTTTGTAGAACAGTTCATTGCAAATCAGAGAATCATTAAAGATTTCTCTCATCTTTCAAGCATTAGTCAAAATGAGGGTGAATCACTTAATGAGTACTTCCAGAAGTTCTCTTTAGAGGCTTGCCAAATACCTGGAGTAGACCCTGAATTATTAAGAGGAGTTTTCCTTGGAGGGCTCCGTCCTGGGCCTTTCTACTTGTCACTAAGATCTGGTCGCTCATATGCGACTTGGTTCATCGCATTAGGCACAAATTTCTGCTGATGAGGCTATTAATGCCCATCATAAATAATTTGAACAATCCACAGGAAAATGAAAGAGTGCCCTAGGGAACACAGATCGACAATCCTATCAAAAGAAGCAATAATGCAATCGTGATCTCCCTCCATAGCCCTCACATCAACGATGTGAACCACGACCAGAAAAAGAATACACACCACTGTACACATCTCGTGTTAACGTCTTGATGACCATTCGAGATGAAGAGACCATTAAGTGGCCACATCCACTGAAACCAAATTTAGGAAATCAGGAGTAATATTGTCACTTTCATCGAAGTCGTGGACATACTGCTGAGGCATGCAAATAACTCAAAGAAGAGATCAAGAGGCTTATTCAATAAGGATATCTACGTCGATTTATGCAGAATCAATCAACTCAAATAAACATAACTTCAACTAGGGGGTAACCAGGATAATCATTACAGAAATAACAAAATAGTCACTAGATAGTTGGAAAAATTGAAACAATCGCAGGAGGACCACTACTATCTAATCAAGTCATCATTGCCACCTCCGAAGAGCCAGAGTTAATAAAATCTCGTATTGATCATTCCACTACTTTTAATGACTCAGACTTAAAGGGAGTCCAAGTTTCACATCAAGATCCACTTGTCATCAGTGCGGGGATCGGTAACCCATGTTATAATGTTAAGATAATTTTGATTGATAAGGGGAGTTCTGTCAATGTTTTATTTTATTAAACATTTCTTAGCATGAACCTGGTTAAGGAAAAACTCCAACCCACTGCAGGACCATTATATGGGTTTGATAATTGCCCTGTGCGAGTGGAGGGGGCAATCACCCTTTCTATTATCCTCGAAGAATACTTTCGACAAGTTACTCATTCAATTCAATTCATGGCGGTCAAGTCAGATTCAACATAGAACGCTATCTTCGGAAGACCCCTCCAATCAATCTTTGGTGCTGTTACTTCAGTATCTCATCTTAAGATGAAATTTTCAACCCCAGTTGGGGTTGGAGTAGTTTGTGGAAATTAACAAATAGCATAATCATGTTACCTCAAACAAGCTCAATCACGCCCTTCGGTGACTTTTAACATAGAGAATTTTAATTTTTGAGATGAAGAAGTACCCTAGAGAGCTTTGCCTGTAGAAGACTTGCTCCCTATTTTATTATCAGATGACTAACCTTTACGAATAGTGTAAGTCGGATCTCTGTACTCAGACGAACATAAGATAAAATATATAGATTCTTGCACAAAAATTAAGACATCTTTGCTTGGAGTCTGACATATATGCCTGGGGTTGACCCTAATATGATCATGCACTCCTTCAAGATTGATCCAACATTTAAACCAGTCATCTAAAAGAAGCGGAGTTTTGCACCTGATCACCACCAAGTTATTGGACAAGAAGTTAACAAGCTCTTAGAAGCAGGATTCATACGAGAAGTATATTACCCTACATGGCTAGCAAATATTATTATGGTTAAGAAAGCAAATGAAACTTGGAGAATGTGTATTGATTACACTGATCTCAACAAAGCTTGCCCGAAAGATAGTTTTCTCCTCCCCCGAATTCATCAATTAGTTGATGCTATGTCTGGGCATCAAATGTTCAATTTTTTAGATGCTTACTCAGGTTACAACCAAATAAAAATGGACTCGATGGATGAAGAAGTCACATCTTTTCAAACATATAAAGATTTATATTATTACCAAGTTATGCGATTCAGGTTAAAAAATACTGGTGCTACCTATCAATGCATTATGAATAAGATTTCTAAAACCTCTTAGGCCACACAATAGAGGTATATGTGGATGACATGTTAGTAAAAAGCTTGAAAGAATCACAATATATTTCTGACTTAGAAATATGCTTTAACCTTCTTCGACATTATACCATGTGACTCAACCCAATGAAGTATACTTTTGGGATTATGTTGGGAAAATTTCTTGGGTTCATGGTCACCCATCGCGGGGTTGAAGCTAATCCCAAGAAAATCATAACATTTAGAGATATGGCTCCTCCAAAGAATATCAAGGAAGTTCAACACTTAAATGGATGAATTGCTGCCTTATCCTGCTTCTTAGCCCATTCTGGAGATAAATACTTGTCATTCTTTAAAATATTAAAGGGAGCTAAAAATAATAATTTTCAGTGGACTGATGAATTCCAAGCTGCTTTTGAGTAACTAAGTGAATATTTAACATCTCCACCCTTACTTTCCAAGCCTATCCAAAGAGAGATGTTATACTTATATCTTGCAATCTCTTCCCATGAAATAAGCTTAGTTTTAGTGCGAGAGGATGTTGACCTCATTTTTAGGATGAGCTCTCAACCCCTCCATCTTAGACATATGGCTTCTCTTAGACTTTAGGAGTTCCTTAGTCTTAAGACACAACTAGTGATTAGGTGGACACTCAACCTAGCCCTAGAGACTTAGAAGAGTTAGCCATAGGAATAGATAATGCCTTAGGGGTGTTAGGAAGATTTCCCTACCCTATAGCTTGAACCACATTCCTCACTTCCTTCCTTCAAGTCAAACTCCAAATCAAATCAACATCAAATTTAAATCAATTACAGCCTAATTTATTTTTTCCAAACTCAAATCAATTCCATATGATTGAAATCCATGATTGAAACCCATGATTGAAGCCCATGATTGAAATTCCAAGTTCAAAATCTCTCCTAAGTCCTTTGATTCCCTCTTAAGGACTTAGCCTAAATCTAATCCAAACCTCTTCAAATTCATGAAATTTTCCCATAAATCATTTATATTCACATATATAAATGAAATATAAATTAAATAAATCAAACTAAACCGAAAAATCAAGTCCAAAATACATGGTTAAATTCCAAATCTTTCCTAAGCCCTTTGATTCCTTCTTAAGGACTTAGCTCAAATCAACTTCAAATCACTTCAAATCCTTAAAATTTTCTTATAAAACATTTATATTCTCATTTATATTCACAAATATAAATGAAATATAAATTCAAACAACCAAAACCAACTCCAAAGATCAAACTCAAATTCATTCAAAATCCAACATAAGCCTTTCAAGTCAAAATCTTGAACTTAGACAAATTAATTTCAAATCAAGCCAAACTCTTGATTTTTCTTCATGATTGAACAATCCTTCAATCATGAATCCAAATGTAAATATAAACTTCAATCACTTAACCACGACTCAATTCAAAAATCAAGTCCAAGTCCAACTCATGTTCACTCTTTGAACATGAAATTGTCAAATGAAGCAAAACCAATTTGACTTCAAACCACTTGCAAATGGATTTATATTTCAATCATAAGTCCATATGTGAGTTCAATCAAACTCAAATCAAGCTTTGACCAAGCCATTTGACCCATACTTGACCCAAAGTGACCTAAGATACCCATATGAGCCAAATTTAATCCTAACCAAATTGGATTGAACTAAGCCCATCTATGCCTCATCTGATCATGATCAATCATCATGAGATGATCAATCAAATTGGGTCAAACCAAGTCAAACCTAAGGGTTGACCAAGTCAACACTTAGCCAAAATAAAATCTAACATAGTCAAAATTCACCATAGGACAAATTATTTGAAACCATTGATCAAAACTTATTCATGACCAATGTTTGAACTTGTTCAAGTCAACATTTGTGCCTAACCTAGCCTAATTGGCCACTTGACCCAAGTTGGCCCAATTTGACCTAAAAGTCAAAATGTGTCAAAAACTTGATCTAAGACAAATTAATTGAAACCAATGGGTCAAGTTTATTCCAAATCACTTGTTGAACTTGACCAAAGCCTCAATTGGCTAGAACTAGCTGATTAACATGAACCAAACTTGACCTAAAAGGTCAAATTATGTCAAATTTAAACATAATTGAAATTGATTGGAAATAAAAATATTAATCCCTTTCATATGACCAACCAAACCTAAACCTACCCATGACCTAGCTCAAATTGGTCAACTTGACCCATTTGACCTAAATAAAATCAAATGAGCCAAATCCAAATATAAACCAAATCGATTAGAAACAAAGATACCAAATAAATTCATATGATCATATGAACATGACCCAACCCTTGGTTTGACCCAATTTGATCATTTGGTCAACTTGACCCAAGTTGACCCATTTTGACCTAAATGGGTCAACATGAGCCAAATCACTTCACACCAGCTCCAAATTCAATGAAACTTAGCCAAACCTATTTTCTCATCATATCAAACATGCCCAAACTAAAATTAAGGTCAAATGACCATTTTACCCCTAGGCCATAGGGTAACCCAAAATCAAAATCACTTGGAATTTGGTCAATTTCTTTTCATGGACACTTGACATCCTCTTACTAGACAAAATGGTCACTAATGGACCTAATGCACATGGCCCAATGGGTTTGGGTCAGCCAAACCCAACCCAAACCCAAAAATGACCACATGCCTTGAAATGGAGCACATGGATTCCCTTCTCCACTTATTTTAAGCACATGGCAACCTCCTCCACTCCTTCCCTGGCCAAAATAGAATGCAGTGGCTCATCTAACAGCCTAACAAACCCACTCAAGGAGCTCAATTCGATCAAAATGGAAAAGCTTTGCTCGGCCATCCGATTGCCAAAGGGGGAGATATACTCCCCCTAATGTGATTTCATTTCAACATTCTCCAATTCAATTGAGCCTAGGGAAGTCAAAGAAGCCATTCCTCAGCCTCCTTAAGCTCTCTCAAATGATTTCCAAATTCCCATTTCTTGACTTGCATAGTTTGAAAATAGGGGAGCTCCACTAAAAATCAAACTCAGCCTACACTCAATATCAACCTAATTCCCTTTACAAGCACTCTCAGGGAGCTCGATCGAACTTTCCTAAGTTCTTTCTTAAGTTGCTAAGGCAAGGGAGGAGTCACCTTGATCAAGACTGAGCTTAAGGCAAAGGGGAGTTGGTCTCTAGAAGCATCCACCCAATCTCAAGTCCTCAAACTCTCAGCAAAGCTTCGTCTCTACTAGAAGAAACTTCTCCAAGGGAATTGAGCGCCGGTGATCAGCTCCGGTGATGTTAGCCATTAAACCGAGCTTAGATTAGGTGTGGTGTGGTCCTTTATGAAAGGAATTTTCATTGCATGATAAACTAGTCATTGGATGTGATCTCCATTGCATGATGATGGTGTGGGCTAATTTTAGCCCAATCCGAGCTCGGATCTCCCCCTAGAAGGTGAACGGTAGCCATCTCTCACAGGGAAGAATAGGGATGAATCTTCGGCCATCCATCCAGGCATTTTGGATGGACGGCAGTGATTAAATCCACGTAGATCCGTCAAATTTATCCATTTGATCCGCGACTTTAACCTCAGCTGTCCGATCCTTGATCAGACGGGTGAGAAGAAAATGTGTAGCATCGCTGCTAACGTGATGCTATGATGTGACTACTTTATTATCCAATCCCATCGTACCATGTGGGAAGCACATACCGGGTCAGCAGCCCACGCGACGTCGATGAGATTAATTATTTAATTAGATTGTTAAAACTCCTAATTAATCACCAAACCTTCCTAAATTCATATCTAAGCCTAAAAAATCAGAAAAATATGAAATAAATTGCACTAGATAGATAATTAAATCTAGAATATTTTAAAATTGATTTCAATGGATTTTAAATAGTATTTTTCTCTGGATTTGGGTTTTATTAGGAATGTTAATTTGCTAATTACCCACTAATTACTCCACTGATTAATTCCAAACTTCTTGTGCTTAATTAGTGGGATGACCCTTGCCTCCCCTAATTTTATTGAGATTTATTGGTGGCTTGATTAGAGGAATTGCTAGTTCATTCCTTAATCACTTCCTTAATATAATTAAGTTTAATTAAGGGTATAATTAGTGACTTAACCCTTTGATTGAGTCAATTAAGCTTTGATTAAGTGAATATAAGATTTAGGGAATAGTTTTGGGAATAAGTTCCTTAAGATATTCCTTAAACCCCTTTCTTCTTTAATCTAACCTTAATTAAAGGTTAATTCACTAATTATCTCCTTAATTAATTTCATAAAATTCTAAAACTTTTTAGAACTCAATTATTCTTTCTTGAGTAGATGATTAGGTGTTCAAGAGCCCAAGTACAATTAAGAAAATCAAAATCCAACTCACATGTGTGAGGGGGGTTATGAAAGTACTTAAGTTAAACCCCTTAGCTTAATTAATCATTAATCATGAGCCAAATGCATTAGTCCCTTTTCTTACTAGGTGAATTGCTGATTTAAATTGCTTATGTGATTTTATGTCATCTCATTGGCTCATAGTAAATAGATTAAGTATGCTAAGGTGGTGTAGGTAATGGATAATCAGCACACTTAATTCATAACTTAACCTAATTAAAAATATAAAATAGATTTAATCATCTAAAAATTGAATTTAAATATCATACACATGTGGGAATGGGTTAGGAACAACAAACTCACCTCATATTTTTTAAATTAAATCAAACTCAAAACAAAATCAAACCTTCTTTAAAAATAACTTGATTTGCTTTAAGATTTCTTATTTCATAAGATTGTCTTTAGGAATTAATTAGGGTGGATAAATTTACATTGCTTTCATCACTTGATTTCTTTTCTAGCATGCTAAATGTGTATGTCATATGAATTTCATACATTCATGCTTTTCAAAAATCAAATTCAAAAATGAAATGTTTCTTTATGTCAAATTGCATGTTTTTGCTTAAGTAAAAATATGAATGACTATTATCACTATTAATTCCAAATTATTTTCAAAATATATGAATCAATTACCAAAACTGAAAGTGTGCTACTAATAGTTTATTCATAAAGTTTGCATGTGAATATAAAAATGTGTTTTATGTTTGCTTCCTTTCTTTCCTATTAATATGGACTTGGATAAGATTTGCAAAGTGTATAATTCTTTTAAAGGAATATAACACTTGCTTAAAATCTACTCTTATCCTCTCCCAGTTATAACCTAAGAAGGATCCTTACATTTACAAATATAAATTGCATAAACAAATCCAAAAGTACAAATATAAACTTTTGCATCTTTTCTTTTTCATTCATTTCTTTTATACATATGCTTGTATTTAAGGAAAGTGGTATATTAGTCTGGACAATCCTGGGATTGTGAGGCTTTAAGTAGACCTAAGTAGGTCTTGTACCTTACACCCCTAGTGCTAACAATGGCACCGTACTCACTTATTCCTTTCATACATTCATGTGTGCATGTGAAAAAATGGATAAGAAAATCTTTTTTCTACTTAATTAAAATCATGCATCATAAGAATTCAAATTTTTCTTAAGTAACTCACTTAGCATTCATCATAAAGTATGCTAAACATTCCCATTTGGTGTTTATAGATATGCTTAGGATTCATCCATGTGCATGTTATACATGTTGGGAAAGAAATCAAGGGATGTGTGTTATGTGATATTAATTCACTTTACTTAATCTTAAAATGCCTTTCTTTTGAATAGGTTTGTTTAGAGTTAATCTAAACTTATGATTAATTAAAACACATAATAAGACATTCACTAAACAAAACTAAAACATGAATCTTCTTTAGAAATTATTTAAGGTAAGGAAGGAAAGAGAAGTTTTCTTCTCTTTCCCGTTCTTTACAACTTAGTAATTAATTGTATGATTCAATTGAACCTAATAAAAAAATCAACCCAAAACAACTAAATAACTTAAATGAAACCATCCTCTAAGTTAAACATTCTTCACACTTAAAAAACTCTAACTTAAGCCATATAACCCACCACACACAAACTAACACACAGGGTTAGGGCATTTTTTGTGATATTTTTTAGACTATATATTTAGTGAATATGCGTACCGAATGGTAGCAATCTTAGTCTAACCATTATCTTTTGTGAGAGGCTATAATAAATAAAAATACTTTTTTTCATGTGTGCTTATACCCCTAAGCATAATCCAATAAGCCAGGTGGACTTAGTCACCCATGTGTGGGGTGTTAAGTCCAATATATATTCTTGGGATTTGTATGGTTTGTTTTAGCCAATTTCAATTTTGTAGGTGTTAGTTAAATTTTCTTTTTTCCCTTTTCATGTAATTTTTGAAATTAGGATTTTAGAATGATTATTATAGGGATTATGATGAGCATTGGTTATAAGTTCATACCTTATGTACCATGTGAAGCCTTTGGAGCATCCACATTCAAACCATCTAAAAGAAGGAACCAAAGAAGAAAGAAGAAAAGAAGAATGAAGAAATGAAGCTTAAAGACCCCCATAATAATGAATTCCTTGCTTAATTATACTTAATTCATTTGTAATATGGGTTGTATAATGGTAGAGCTTAGTTACCTAACTTATTTTTGGGTTTGTGCGGTGGTGCCCGACCACAAATGGCCTCTTATTCTTTTGCGTTAGCTTTATAAATTGATTGATGATTTGTTTAGCTTGTGCATTAAGATGATATCCTTTTCCTAGTTTCTTCCTTGCTTGATGTATGGCCTGGATGACGATTAGGCTCTTAGAAAAAAATAAATCTTTTACTAAATTAATCAACTCAAAATTAAAAATACATAACTCATAACATCACTTAAAGCCTAAGTTAAAATTAAGACAAAAGAATTAACAACCCCTTAGTTGGATGAGTATTTCTTTTATAACATCATGCACAAAAGCATCTTATTTCACTCTTGATTGGAGGGCTTCCACCTTTGTTAGAAAAACTTGGCTTGACATTTGAGAGCCATGGTGGAAACACACCTCATCCCTTCTCATTGATTTTGGCCAATAATCTTACTTCTCATGCATTAGGCATATGAATCCTATAAGTCTAAGTTAAAATGATTGTCCAAAAATAAAAATAAATTATAATATGAATTGCATTAGATATAGATCATTTTCATGCCCTTACATGATCTAGTTTCTGAGGGAGTGAGTTTAAAGATTTAGTCTCTTTCTAAATAAATAACAGCATAGCTATTTTGCATAAAACATATGACTCAGCTACATGAATTTAAAATCATAAAAGTTAGTTGGTGGCCACCCCCAAGCGGTTATAAGTCCAAGCAGTCGGGCGGTTTGTCCTCTATTCTGGAGGCAAATTGAATACTCATTTTTTCCTTAGATTTAGTTTGTATTTTTGGCCCTCACCAAAGCTCCCTAGATTTAGATTCTGAGGTTGCTTCTCCCTTCTATGGGCCATAAGTATAAATCCTCACCTCTTAGGCATTTTCATAATCTTGTGTTATAGAATCATAAGTCCTAAATTTTTAATGAAAAATTCAACTCAAACAAATTAAATCAATTTCAAAAATGTAAAGCCCAACCATAGGATAGTTTTAAATTTTCGCTAGGTTTCCTAACATCGTGAGCATCTCCTTCTTATCTTCATTTGGCTTCGATAATAACTCCATCTATTTGATCAATCCCATTTGATCTTTTTAAATAAACTAATCGATAGATAGTCCTACCGATTGAAATCTTTGGTGATAACGATCATTTACCTTAATCGAGAGTATTCCTAAGGAATGCCCTTCCTTAGGATGTAATTAACTATAGGGCTTGCCCCTGTAGGGAACTTAACGAACCCAGTTTAAAATAAACCCTACTTTACTTTTTATTATAAAGTAGGGGAAGAATCTTTGGTACACATGCAGACTCAATGTACTCAGGAGTCCTTATTCATGTGATTAGGTCCATTATAGGGTAGTGACTTCTATCTTTTGAGATAGTATACTTCTCCTCAATGTCGCACCCGATCACCTTAATAAGAATATCTATGGATTTACGTGATGTACAACTGTATAAAAAAGAAAAGTATATTTCTATCTTTATTTTATTTCACATAGAGTGAAGATGGAAGTATACATTTTCTTTTTAGAAATGAAAAATTTTCACCACAGAGGAAAATGCTATACAACAACCAATTTATTATGTTAGTAAATTTCTCTCTGATATAGAAAGTCGTTATCCACTAGTAGATAAGATGACTTTGGCTTTAGTTTTATCAGCGCAAAAATTACGTCCATACTTCCAAGCTCACACCATCGGTGTTTATACCCATTTACCATTGAGGGCTATTCTACAGAAACCAGAGGCATCTAGAAGGTTAATCAAATGATCAGTAGAATTGGGAGAGTTTGATATTCATTTTCTACCTTAGCTAGACATAAAGTCTCAAGTACTCACAGACTTTATAATTGAGTGCACTGTCCTTACTCCAAATGAGCTATCTATTACACCCCTTTCATCTCCTCAATAGACCCTCTATATTGATGGAGCTTCAAGAAATGCTAGTGCCGGAGCAGGAATCATACTCATTCCCCCTACCAAGATACCTCAGAGTATGGACTTCACCTAAAATTTCATATAGTTAATAATATGGCTGAATATGAGGCTCTCATCACAGGGTTGAGACTTGCCATCAATTGTGAAGCTCAAAACTTAATGATCTACACTGACTCTTAGCTTGTCACCTCCCAGGTTGAGGGAGACTTTAATGCTCATAATCCCTAACTAGCATAATACCTCAGCTTGGTGAGGTCACTTCTTGCCCATATCAAGGCACATCAAATCATTCACATACCTCGAGAGAAGAACACTCGAGCTGATGCTCTTACTAAGCTTGCTACCTCTGCTACTAGAGAACTATTTAAGAGAAGGTGTATTGAGGAAATATATTTTCCTAGTATGCATGGGTCATAGGTAATACAAGCAATTGATGATATGAAGGAATCCCATCCTATCCTTTCTACAAGAAGGGATCATTCCTGAAGATCCAACTGTTGCAACTCATCTCTAAAGATAAGCTGCAAACATTATCATTATCAGAGGTGAACTATACAAATGAGCTTTTTCTGAGCCATACCTTAAATGCCTTTCACCATCAGAGGCCGATTATGCATTAAGAGAGGTTCACTCTGGGATATTTGGAGAACACCTAGGAGGAAGAGCGTTAGCCCTTAAAATTATGAGGTAAGGGTTCTATTAGCTTACGATGAGGCAAGGGTTCTATTAGCCCATCCTCAAACTAATGGATAGACTGAACCTACCAACATGACTATACTCAAAGGGTTAAAAATGCACCTTGAGAAGGCTGAGGGGCAATGGGTTGAGGAGCTCTCTAATATTCTTTGGGCTTACTGAACTACATCGTGAACTCCGACTGGTGAGACGCTATATAATTTGTGTTTTGGCACAGAAGCTATTATACTAGTAGATATCGAGATTCCAAGTCCAAGAGTCCAATCATTTAATCATTATAGTAATAAAGAAAAACTCTGATAGAATTTGGATCTACTCCCCGAAACTCGTGACATGGACCTACTTCAAATTGCTTCCTACCACCAAAGAGAGAGTAGCTCGTCACTTCAATAGAAGAGTGAAAGCCCGTCCCCTCTCTATCAGTGACTTGGTTTAGCAAAGTCTTGAAGCTGCTAGCAAAGGCCCTCAACACAAAAAGCTCTCACCTCTTTGGTATGACCCTTATGTGGTTATAGCTATGGTCAAGCCAGGAACATTTAAGCTCAAGGATTTAGAGGGAAAAACCTTGCCTCGAACTTGGAACATGGAGAATCTCTAAAAGTATTATCAATGATTCTTACTGCATAAATATTGCAACTTTAATTTTGCCTCGTTTATCATTTCCTCTTCAACTCATATCTTTGTTAAGTTATCTTATGATAATATTCTACCACCAACCTTACCAAAGTAATGAGTTTATGGATTTTTCTTTCAAGCTTGTTGCATATAAACAATCTCCTTCATTTAATCCTCCCACTTGAGGAATGCACAACTCATGTTGTGTCTCAATCAGGGCATGATCAATCCTAAGGGGATTTGATCAGACCTCTTTCATATAGGTAAGAAGTCAAGTAACACTTTGACTAATACCTATGATAGGTCAAAAAGTCTTTGGTAAACATTCAATGACCTCTTCTATATAGGTAAGATGTCAAATAATATTTTGACTAATACCTAGGATAGGTCAAAAAGTCCTTGGTGGACTTCCCACGACCTCTTTCGTATAGGTTAGTGTCATCGAATAATATTCCAACCAATCACCTCGGGTAGGTCAAAATAAAATAAGAGCAAGTCACCCAAAAATTTTAGTTTAATAATGTCATTGATAGCTCGAACATGATGATATATGAACGAATCAAAATTCTGGATAAAAAAAATAATAAAAAATAATAATACATAGATAAAATGGAAAGAAAAGCATCCTCTAATGATACTACTGATATCAACATCCTCCTTACTGCTTGAAGATGCTTCCTTAAACTCACTCTTAACCCCTTCATTTCCTGAATCTGGCAAAAGGTCTTCAGATACTTGGTTGGGAGATAGATTCTTAATGCTAGCCCCAATTTTGAGATGTACTAACCATATTCCTTTTAGGAATCCTCGGATAAAGCCTTCCTCCAATCAAGAATATGATTTTGAGCTTCTTGGATATAATCCTCGATAGCATCATGATTAGCTAGGGAGTTCTTAAAGTCTTCCACTGCCTTCAAGGAAACTTCATTTGCTTTCACTTATGACATTATAAGCTTCTTCTCAGAAAGACGGTCCTGTAATACTTTCTTGTCTAATTCAAGAGCCTTCTTCTCAGCTGCAAATGCTTTGAGTCTTTTCTCTTTCTAGTGAGTCTCTGCCCTCACCTCAATTAGCCCTTCATGAGTATGCACCACTTCTGAATGCTAGAGAGAAAGAGAAGTTGACATATTTTTTAGCTCAGTTCTACACTCAGTTAATTGATCCTCTTGAGCTACCACTTCTTTGGCCTTAACGCTCATCTTTCGCTCGTACTCGCCTTGCAAGTATTTTACCTTCACAAATTCAGTACTCCACGCATCTAGAGTGACACTCAAATGAGCCATAATCCCTAATGTTTGGGTTACCTATAATCAAAAACTCACAAATATTACAAGAAAAAAAGGAAAGAAGAAAAGAAAGAGAAAGAGAAAGAGAAGATAACATACTAATTCGTTTGCTCGTTGATGTCTAGTGCATATGTGCTTTAACACCTCTTCAGGAATTATAGCTTCAAGAGATGAATCCCCCAATTATGAGTTGAGATAGCTAAACTCTTAGAGGCCAACTCGGGGAGAACACCTTCTCAACAAATATTTGACATAGTTACTTCGGCACATGTCTTCTTTTTCCTTAGAGAAGAAGCATTGCTGTCACCATGATTTCATAGCGGGCATCTTGAAAGAATTCTGTGAATATGAGGAGTCCTTTCATTACCTTTACTTGATTTCTTCAGTGGAAGAGCATGAGATCTTCCTGCATGAATGGAAAGGCCAACCTTGAACATTCTATCTTCAATTATATAATTGCCAATGTGACGTAACTCATGCTGCAAGCTTCCTACATTAGGAATATTGAGAGTTGTTAGGATTTCATTCTCTTAAATCAGTAATGGATCTGGAAGGTCATTCAATCTTCCCCATCTCTCAGGGAGCCCCTAGAAGCTAAAGAGAAGGGAGAGCTCTAAGGCTTGAAGATCTTCCAAGCACAATCGTGCCACCAATCGACGGTCGCCGACCACCACCGCTGGTCATCACCGCCGATCACCACTATCGGTCATCACTGTCACCATTGCCGGCCGCCATCATTGGCCACCACCACCGGACCTCATTGCCGTCAACCACCACGGTCGCCATGACCCTATCACGGTCACCAGCGACCATCGGCGCCACCATCGCCGGCCACCATCGATCATCAGTATCAGCGACCATCGCTATTAGTCACCACTGCCAGTCATCACTACCGTCGATCACCATCATCGGTCACCACTATCGGCTGCTATTGTTGGTCACCATCGGTCGCCATCACTTGTCACCATCGCGAGCTGCCACCACCCGACTGCTATCGGATCATCACAAACCATTGCTGTTCACCATCGCTGACTGCCACCATCAACTCTTATAGCCAAACTACCACCGTATAACTATTGTAACCTAATTCTGGATTTTCCATTATCAAGATTTCTCGCATACAACCTTGTAATCCTGCTATCGGGAAGATTCAAACTTTGTACTCCAAAGCATATACATAGTGGAACATTTTCATTGGGCTAGGCCCCATTGTTTTTTTCCCTATTTTTGAGGTTTTTCTATGTAAAAATCCTGGAGTTTCTCGTTCTCTCTTCAAATATCTATGTGTGTGCTGGATTTCTTAACAAGGCTAAGGCGTAAAGTTTTATTCTACTGGAACTGGTTTTCTAGCACGCAATAATTATATTGTATAAAGATTTAAGTGCCTATCAAATATTTTTTATGCATTGTGGTGAAAATATTTAATTCTTCATCTATCTTTTTTAGAAGAAAAAAATAATTTCTTGTGTTGGATATCACGTAGATCCGTAGATGTTCTTATTAGGGTGATCAGGTATGACATTGAGGAATAATGTACTATCTCGAGAGATAGAAGTCATCATCCTACAATGGAACTGATCACTTTAATAAGGACTCCTAAGGACTATGGGTCTTCGGATGTACGAGAGATCCTTCTTCTACTTTACATGGAAAAGTAAAGAGGGTTTATTTTAAATCGGATTCGTTAAGTCCCCTATGGAGGCAATCCCCTATAGTTAATTACATCCCAAGGAATATAATTTCTTAGGAATACTCTCGATTAAGGTAAATAATTGTTGTCTCCAAAAATTTCAATGATAGGATTATCAGTCAATTGACTTATTTTAGAAGATCAAGTGAGATTGATCAAGAGGAGGGAGTTATTATCAAAACCAAAAAAAGATAAGTAGATGATGCTTATGATACTAGGAAGCCTAGTAAGCATCTCAAACTATCATATGATTGGGTTTTATATTTTTGAAATTAAAGTGATTTATTTGTATAAGTTGAATTTTTATTAGAAATCTAAGGCTTACAATTTCATAACACAAGATCATGAAAATGCCTAAGAGATGAGGATTTATGCTTGTAGAGTAGCAATCTCTGAACCTAAATCTAGGGAGCTTTGGCGAGGGCTAAGGCATGACCTAAATCTAAGGTGAAAATGAGTATTTGGTTTACCTCCACAAGAAAGGATAAACCACCCGACTGTTGGACTTACAACCGCCTGGGGGTGGTCACCAACTAACTCCTCCTACGATTTTAAATACATGTAGGCAAGTCATATATTTTTGCATGATAGCTAAGCTGTTATTTATTTATAAAGAGACTAAGTCCTTAAACACACTCTCTAAGAGACTAGATTATGTAGGGCATGATTAATGACTTAAAGCTAATGCAAATTTTTGTTATGTTTAATTTTCAATTTTAGATAATTTATTTGACACATACTATGTGATTCATATGCCTAATGCATGAGAAATTTGATTATGGGCCATAATCAATAAGAAGCATGTGAGTTTTCACCATGGCTCTCAAAGGTCAACCCAAGTTCCCTAGCAAAGGTGGAAACCCTCCATAACAAGAGTGAAGCAAGATGCTTTTTATGCATGATGTGAAAACATACAACATCCAGCTAAGGGGTTGCTAAATCTTTTATCTTGATTTACAACTTAGGCTTTAGGTGAGATCATGAGTTGTTAGTTTTTTAATTTTGAGTTTATTAGTTGGATATAAAATTTATTTTTTTAAGAGCCCAATCACATCTAGGCCATTCATCAAAGCAAGGACGAAACTAGAAAAATATGCCATCTTAATGCACAAGCTAAACAAACATCAAACAATTTATAAAGCTAGTGCAAAAGAATAAAATGCCTTTTATGGTCGGGCTCCACCGAGCAAACCCGAAAAGAAATTGGGTAGCTGAGCTCTACTGCTTATCCAACCCAGATTACAAATGAATTAATTACAATAAAAAAGGAATTCATGTTATGGGGGTCTTCATTCATCATTTCTTCTTTCTTCTTTCTTCTTTTGGTTAGTTGGAATGTGGTTACTCCAAAGGCTTTACATGGTGCATAAGACATAGTCTTATGACCAATGTTCATGCTAATACCCCATAACATTCATTCCAAATCCTAAATGAAATATAAATTCAAATCAATCAAATCAAATTCCAAGTTGAAATCCCAAATTCCAAATATTTCCTAAGTCCTTAATTCCCTCTTAAGGACTTAGCCTAAATGATCTTCAAATCAATTCATACTCATAAAATTTTCTCATAACTCATTTATATTCTCATTTATATTCACATATATAAAAATAAAATATAAATTCAAATCAATCAAACTAACCCCAAAAGTTAAACCCAAATTCACAAATCTTCCCTATGTCACTTTGATTTTCTCTTAAGGACTTAGCCTAGATTATGTTCAAATCACCTCAAACTCATGAAAGTTTCTCATAACCCATTTATATTCTCATTTATATTCACATATATAAATGAAATATAAATTCAAATATCCAAAACCAACTCTAAAAATCAAACTCAAATTCAATCAAAATCCAACCTAAGCCTTTCAAGTCAAATTCTTGAGCTTAGCCAAATCAACTTCAAATCAAGCAAAATTCTTGATTTTTTTTCATGATTCAATCAATCCTTCAATCGTGAATCAAAATATAAACATAAACTTCAATCACCAAATAAAAACTCAATTAAAAAGTTAAGCCAAAATCCATTTCATGTTTGAACTTGAAATTGTCAAATGAATGAAAACCCATTTGACTTCAAACCACTTGCAAATGGATTCATATTTCAATTATAAGTCTATATATGAGTTCAATCAAACTCAAATCAAGCTTTGACCAAGCCATTTGACACACTTAGGCTCACTTGACCCAAAGTGACCTAAAGCACCCTTATGAGCCAAATTCTAATCCTAATTGGATTGAACTAAGCCCATCTATGCCTCTCATCATGATCAACAATTATCATGAGATGGTGAATTACTCAAATTGGGTCAAACTGAGTCAAACCTAAGGGTTGATCAAGTCAACACTTAGCCAAAATAAAACCCAACATAGCTAAAATCCACCATAGGCCAAATTGATTGAAATCATTGATCTAAGTTCATTCATGACTAATGTTTGAACTTAACCAAGTCAACATTTGAGCCTAACCTAGCCCAATTGGCCACTTGACCCAAGTTGATCCAACTTGACCTAAAAAGTCAAAATGTGTCAAAATTTGATCAAAGCCAAATTGATTGAAACCAATGGATCAAGTTCATTCCAAAATGATTGTTAAACTTGACCAAAACTAATTGGCCTAACTTAGTATTGACCCAACTTGACCTAAAGGGTCATATTGAGCCAAATTCAAACTTAACCAAAATTTATTGGAAATAAAGATTCCAATCCCTTTCATGTGACCAACCAAACCTAAACCTACCCATGACCTAGCTCAAATAGGTCAAATGGGTCAAATTGGTCAACTTGACCCATTTGACCTAAATGAAATTAAATGAATCAAATTCAAATATAAACCAAATTGAATCAAACCAAAGCCACTAAAATATTTCAAATGGTCATATGAACTTGATCCAATCCTTGGTTTGACCCAATTTAACCAATTGACCAACTTTACCCATTTTGACCTAAATGGGTCAACATGAGCCAAATCACATAAAACTAACTCCAAATTCAATGAAACTTGGCCAAACTTATTTTCTCATCATATCAAACATGCCCAAACTGAAATCAAGGTCAAATGACCATTTTAACCCTTGGCCACAGGGTAAATTTTGGCTAATTTCACTTAAAAATTTGGTCAAATCCTCTTCTTAATCACTTGGCACTCTCTTAGTGGATCAAGTGAACACTACGAAGTGTGGGGCACCCAACCCAATGGGTTTGGGTCAGCCCAACCTAGCCCAATGGCCAAACCGACCACATGCCTTGAAATGACCACATGGGAATCATGCCTCCACTTGTTTTGAGCACATGGGGAGTTCACGATTCCACTCCTCTGGCCAAATCGAATTTAATGACTCATCTAATAGCATAACAAACCCACTAAATCAAGGCAATTGATCAAAAATGGCAAGCACTTGTTCGACCGTCTGATTGCCAAAGGGGGAGATATACTCCCCCTAATTGAATAAAATTTTCACTCTCCCTCAGTCGATTGAAGCATAGGAACTGAGAGCAAGCCTTAGAGAGTCTTCCCAAGCTTTCTAGAGAGGATTTGAAATCTCCATTCTCAGTTTTCATCACTTGAAAATAGGAGAGCTTGACTGAAATTTGAATTTACCCTACACTCAATACTAACCCAATTCCTTCTTCAAGTTCCATCAGAGGACCAAGTCGAACTTGCCTAAGCTCTTTCCTAAGCTCCAAAGGTAAGGGAAGATCCAATTCGATCAAAGTAGAGCACAAGGCAAGGAGGAGTTGACCCGTAGAAGCATCCACTCAATTTTAAGAGCTCAAACTTTCAGTAATGCTTCGTCTTAACTAGATGAAGCTTCTCCAAGGGATTCGAGCACTGGTGATCACCTCCGGTGAGGTATGCCATTTTTTTGAGCTTAAGTTCAATGTATGTTGGTCCTTTGTGAAGTGGATTTCAATCTTATGTTAATCTAGTTGTTAGATGTGCTTGTACTCATGCTTAGATGGTGTGGGTTAATTTTCATTCAAATCCAAGCTCAATTGAGCTCGAATCATGGCCTCAAACATCGACGGTCTCCATGGCTCACAGAGAGCAGCGGGGATGAATCTATAGCTATCCATCCATGCATTTTGGATGGATGACCGAGATTAAAATGTGTAGCACCCATAATTTCCTCCCTCAGATTCGTGGCTTTAATCTCAGCCGTCTGATCCTCAATCAGATAGTTGAGGAGAAAGTGCATAGCACTGTCGCCACGCGGTGCTATGATGTGACGGGTTAAAGAGCCAATCCCGTCACACCACGTGTAAATCGCATGCCGCGTCAGAGGCACACGTGGCACCAATGAGATTAATAATATAATTAGGGATTATTTAATTTCAAATTAGCCACCAAATCTTCTTAAATTCATATTTAAGTATAGACATATCAGAGAAATATGAAATAAATTGCATTGAATAGATAATTGAATCTAGAATATTCTAAAATTAATTTTAATTGATTTTGAATAATTCTTTTCTCTGAATTTAGGTTTTATTAGGAATTATATTTTGCTAATTACCCTTTAATTACTCCACTGATTAATCCCAAACTTTTTATACTTAATTAGAGAGATGACTCTTGTCTCCCCTAATTTTTTTGGGATTTATTGGTGGCTTAATTAAGGGAATTACTAGTTCATTCCTTAATCACTCTGTTAATATAATTAAGCTTAGTTAAGGATATAATTAGTAGTTTAACCCTCTGATTGAGTAAATTGAGTTTTTATTAAGTGAATGTGAGGTTTAGGGAATAATCTTGGGATACTTTCCTTAAGATATTTCCTAAACCCCCTATTTCTTTCTTAATCCATCCTTAATTAAGGGTTAATTCACTAATTACCCCTTTAATTAATTTCATAAAATTCTAAAAATTTCTAGAAATTAATTAATCTATCGTGGGTAGATGCTTAGGTGTTCAAGAGCCTAAGTGCATTAAGGAAATCAAAACTCAACTCACATGTGTGAGAGGGTTTTTCGAAAGTACTTAAGCTTAAACCCCTTAGTTTAATTAATCATTAATCATGAGCCAACTTGCATTAGGCCCATTTCTTCCTAGGTGCATTAAAAATTTAAATTCCATGTGAGATTTTATGTCATCTCATTGGCTCATATTTATTTGATTAGTTATACTAAGGTGGTATAGGTAAAGGGTAATTAACACACTTAATGTACACCTTAACCTAATCAAAACATAACATAAATCTAATCATCTAAAAATTAAATTTGAATATCAAACACATGTGGGAATTAGTTAGGAACAACAAACTCATCTAACATTTCTCAAATTAAATCAAACTCAAAATAAAATCAAATCCTCTTTAAAAATAATTTGATTTACTTTAAGCTTTCTTATTTCATAAGACTGTATTTAGGAATTAATCAGGGTTAATGTGTTTACTTGCTTTCATCACTTGATTTATTTCCTAGCATGCTAAATTTTTATTTCATATGGATTTCATGCATTCATGCTTTTCAAAAGTAAAATGAAAATGAAAATGTTTTATTTATGTCAAATTGCATGTTTTGGCTAAAATAGAAATATGTGTGGCTATTATCACTATTAAATCCAAATTATTTTTAAAATATATGAATCAATTACCAACACTAAAAGTGTGTTACTTATAGTTTATTTGTAAGTTTTCATGTGAATATAAAAATATGTCTTATGTTTGCTTCCTTTCTTTCCTCTTAACATGGATTTGAATAAGATTTGCAAAGTGTATAGTTTTTTTAAAAGAACATAACACTTGCTTAAATCTACTCTTATCCCTTTCCATGTTATAACTTAAGAATGATCCTTACATTTACATATATAAATTGCATAAGCAAATCCAAAGTACAAATACAAACTTTTTGCATCCTTTCTTTTCCATTACTTTCTTTTGTACATATACTTGTATTTAAGGAAAGTGGTATATTAGTCTGGACAACTCCGGGGTTGCGAGGTTTTAAGTAGCCCTAAATAAGTCTTGTACCTTACACCTCTGGTGTTAACAATGGCGACGTACTCACTTATGCCTTTCATACATTCATGTGTGCATGTGAAAATTAGATAAGAAACCCCTTTTCTACTTAATGAAAATCATGCATCATAAGCATTCAAATTAACTCACTTAGAATTTATCATAAAGTGTGCTAAACATTTCCATTCGTATGTATAGATATGCTTAGGATTCATTCATATGCATGTTATATATGTTGGGAAAGAAATCAAGTGATGTGTGTTTTGTGAATTTAATTCACTTTACTTAATCTTAAAATGCCTTTCTTTTGAATAGGTTTGTTTAGAGTTCATCTAAACTTAGGATTAATTAAAATACATAATAAAACATTCACTAAACAAAACTAAAACATAAATCCACTTTAAAAATCACTTACACTAGGGAAAGAAAGAGAAGTTCTCTTCTCTTTCCCTCTCTTTGCAACTTAGTAATTACTTGTACGATTCACTTGAACCTAATAAAAATACAAAATAAAATCAACCTAAAACATCTAAACAACTTAAATGAAAGTCTCCTCTAAATTGAACATTCTTCACAGTTAGAAAATTCTAACTTAAATCCATAGCTAAGCATACCACACCAACCTTAAAAGCACACACATTAGGCTAAGTCACCACTTCTAGCTTTAGGTTAGGACGATGCATGATTTGTTATTTGCTTTTATTTTGTGATGTAATATTTTAGACTGGATGTTAGGGTGAATGTGTGCAGACTGAATGGTAGGATGATTTAGTCTAACCATTGTCTTTTGTAGGGGATTGTGCTTAAGGGGCGCTGTAATAAATAAAAATATAAATGATTTTGCTGTGCAGGTGCTTATACCCTTAAGCATAATCCAATAGGCTAGGTGGACTTAGTCATCCATGTGTTGGGTGTTAATTCCAATATATATGCTTGGGATTGTATGGTTTGTTTTAGCTAATCTCTATTTTACAAGTATTAATTAAATTTCTATTTTCCATTTTTATGTAATTTTTATAATTAGGATTTTGGAATGATTGTTATGGGGATTAGGATGAGCATTGGTTAAAAGGCCATGCCTTGTGTACCATGTGAAGTCTTTGGAGCATCCACCTTCCAACCATCCAAAAGAAGTAACCAAAGAAGAAAGAAGAAAAGAAGAAGAAAGAAGAGAATAAGAATGAAGAAATGAAGCTTGAAGACCCCCCATAATAATGAATTTCATGCTTAATTATATTTAATTCATTTGTAATCTGGGTTGTATAAGGGTAGAGCTCGACTACCCAATTTATTTTTTCAAGTTTGTGCGGTGGTGCCCGACCACAAATGGCCTCTTATTCTTTTGTGTTAGCTTTATAAATTGATTAATAATTTATTTAGCTTGTGCATTAAGATTGCATTATTTTCCTAGTTTTTTTTCTTACTTTATGTATGGCCTGGATGATGATTAGGCTCTTAGGAAAAAATAAATCTTCTACCAATTTAATTAACTCAAAATTAAAAATAAATAACTCATAACCTCACTTAAAGCCTAAGTTAAAAATCAAGATAAAAGAATTATCAGCGCCTTAGCTGGATGAGTATTTTTTTTACAACATCATACACAAAAGCATCTTATTTCACTCTTGATTGGAGGGCTTCCACTTTTGTCATAAAAACTTGGCTTGACCTTTGAAAGCCATGGTGGAAACACACCTCCTACCTTCTCACTGATTTTGGCCAATAATCTTATTTCTCATGCATTAAGCATATGAATCTTATTAACCTAAGTCAAAATGATTGTACAAAAACAAAAACAAAATATAATATGATTTGCATTAGATCTAGGTCATTACTCATGCCCGTATATGATCTAGTCTCTTATGGAGTGAGTTTAAGGACTTAGTCTCTTTCTAAATAAATAATAGCCTAGCTATCTTGCATAAAGCATAAGACTTGCCTATATGAATTTAAAATTGTAGGAGGAGTTAGGTGGTGGCCACCCCCAGTAGGTTGTAAGTCCAAGAAGTTGGGTGGTTAGTCCTCTTTTGTGGAGGCAAACCAAATACCCATTTTTTCCTTAGATTTAGGTTATGCTTTTGGCCCTCGCCAAAGCTCCCTAAACTTAGGTTCTGAGGTTGCTTCTTCCCTTTATGGGCCATAAGTATAAATCCTCACCTCCTAGGCATTTCCATAATCTTGTGTTGTGAAATTATAAGCTCTAAATTTTTAATGAAAAATTCAACTCAAATAAATTAAATCAATTTCAAATATGTAAAGCCCAACCATAGATAGTTTGAGATGCTCGCTAGGTTTCCTAGCATCATGAGTATCTCCTACTTATCTTCATTTGGCTTCAATAATAACTCTCTTTTTGATCAATCCCATTTGATCTTCCAAAATAAACTAATCGATTGATATTCCTACCTATTGAAATCTTTAGAGACAATGATCATTTACCTTAATAGAGAGTATTTTTAAGGAACCCCCTTCCTTAGGATGTAATTAACTATGGGGGTTTACCCCTGTAGAGAATTTAATGAACCCGATTTAAAAAAAACCTTGCTTTACTTTTCCATGTAAAGTAAGGGAAGAATCTCTGGTACATATGTAGACCCATCATCCTTAGAAGTCCTTGTTCGGGTGATTAGGTCCATTGTAGGGTAGTGAATTTTATATCTCGAGATTGTACACCTCTCTTTAATGTCATACTCGATCACCTTAATAAGAACATCAGTGGATCTACATGACACCCCAACAAGGCGTATTTTATATATTTTTATTTTCATTTATCTTTCTTTTTCAAAAGGGGGATAGATGAAGTCAGGAATGTATAAAAAAATTTTATCACACCTACACATGGGTAACCAAGTCCATCCGACCTATTTTGGATTATACTTAGGGGTATAAACAACTTGCACAATAAAAGCATTTATATTTTTATTACAATGCCCCTATGGTGAAATATATATATATATATATATATATATATATATATATATATATATATATATATATATATATATATATATATATATATATATATATTCTTATCTTCATCTATCCCTTTGGAAAGAGATAAATGAATACAAAAATATAAATCCACTTTATTGGGACACCACGTAGATCCGTAGATATTCTTTTTAGGGCGATCGAGTATGGCATTGAGGAAATGTATATTATCTTGAAAGATAGAAGTCACCACCCTACAATGAACCTAATCACTTGAATAAGGACTCCTAAGGACTATAGATCTTCATATGTACTAGAGATTCTTCCCCTACTTTACATGAAAAACTAAAGCATGGTTTATTTTAAACTAACTTCGTTAAGTTCCCTATAGAGGCAAGCCCCCATAGTTAATCACATCCTAAGGAATGAGATTCCTTTGGAATACTCTTGATTAAGGTAAATGATCATTGCCTCCAAAGATTTCAAAGATAGGACTATCAATAAATTGGTTTATTTTTAGAAGATCAAGTGGGATTGACCAGGAGAAGGGAGTTATTATCGAAGCCAAAGAAAGATAAGTAGGGGATGCTTATGATACTAGGAAGCCTAGTAAGAATTCCAAACTATCTTATGGTTGGGCTTTATATTTTTGAAGTTTTAAGGGAATTATTTGTTTTGAGTTGAATTTTTATTAAAAATCTAGGACTTATAATTCCATGATACAAGATCATAGAAATGTCTAAGAGGCAAGGATTTATGCTAGTGGTCAGCAAAGGGAAGTAGCAACCTCTGAACCTAAATCTAGGGAGCTTTGGTGAGGGCCAAAGCACGACCTAAATCTAAGGTGAAAATGGGTATTTGGTTAACCACCATAAGAAAGGATAAACTGCTCGACTGTCTGGACTTACAACCGCATGGGGGTGGCTTCCAACTAACTCCTCCTATGATTTTAAATACATGTAGGCAAGTCATATGCTTTTACAAGATAGCTAAGCTGTTGTTTATTAGAAAGAGACTAAGTCCTTAAATACACTCCCTAAGAGACTAGATCATATAGGGCATGGTTTATGACTTAAATTTATTGCAAATTTTGTTACATTTTATTTTCATTTTTTGGACTATTAATTTGACACAGGCTTATAGGATTCATATGCCTAATGCATGAGAAATTAGATTATGGACCAAAATTAGCAAGAAAGGAGGTGTGTTTCCACCATGGCTCTCAAAGGTCAAGCCAAGTTCCTTAGCACAAGTGGAAACCCTCCAAATCAAGAGTCAAATAATATGCTTTTTATGCATGATGTGAGAAAGAAAATACAACATCAAGATAATTGGTTGCTAATTCTTTTATCTTGATTTTTATAACCTAAGCTTTAAGTGAGGTAATGAGTTGTTAATTTTTTGTTTTGAGTTGATTAATTGGATAGAAAATTTATTTTCCTAAGAGCCTAATCGTCATTCAGGCCATACATCAAAGAAAAGAAGAAACAAGGAAAGCATATCATCTAATGCACAAGCTAAATAAACATCAATCATTTTATAAAGCTAAAAGTATAAGAAGAGCCTTTGTGGGCCCAACAAACCCAAAAAAATAAGTTGGGTAGTCGAGCTCTACCCTTATACAACCCAGATTACAAATGAATTAATTACAATCAAATGGGAATTTATGTTATGGGGGTCTTCATTCTTCATTCTTCATTTCTTCTTTTGATTCTTTCTTCATTTGGTTCTTTCTTCCTTCTAACTTAGTTGGAATGTGGCTTGCTCCAAGGCTTCATATGGTACATAAGACATGATATTATGACCAATGTTCATCTTAATCCCCCATAACATTCATTCCAAATCCTAATTACAAAATTACATGAAAATAAGAAAAGAAAATCTAACTAAAACCTGTAAAATAGAGAGTAGCTATACAAACCACACAATCCCAAGCATTTATTGGACTTAACAACCCACCCATAGGTAACCAAGTTCACCTGATTTATTTTAGATTATGCTTAGGGGTATAAGCAACCTGCAAAGCAAAAGTATTTATATTTTTATTACATCACCCCTTAAACACAATTTTTTATAGAAGATAATGATTAGACTAAGATCATCCTACCATTCATTCTACGCACATACAATCTAACATCCATACTAAAATATCACATCATAAAATAAAAGAAAATATCAAACTATGCATCACCCTAACATAGGACTAGAAGTGGTGACTTAGCCTAATGTGTGTGCCATTTAAGGCTTGTGTGGTATGTCTTAGCTAAGTTTCAAGGTTAGAATTTTCTAAATATGAAAAGTTAAACTTAGAGGGTAGTTTTATTTAAGTGGTTTAATTGATTTGGTTAAGTTTTATTTCATGATTTGATTTGGTCTGAATGCACCTACACTGAATTACTAAGTGTTGTAAAGAGAGAAAAAGAGAAGATAACTTCTCTTTCCTCCCTACCTTAAGTAATTTATAAGGAAGATTCATTAATGACTTTTTATTTAGTGAATGTTTTATTATGTGTTTTAATTAATCTTAAATTTAGAACAACCCTAAACAAATATATTCAAAGAGAAAGGCATTTTAAGATTAAGTAAAGTGAATTACTATTACAAAACACACAACACTTTATTTCTTTCCAACATGTGTAACATGCATATGGATGAGCACTAAGCATATCTATACACGCAAGTGGAAATGTTTAGCACACCTTAATTATGAATGCTAAGAGATATTGCATAAGAAAATTTAGAATATTTCTTGTATGCATATTTTTGTTAGGTAGAAAGAGAGAGATTCTTTTATCTATTATTCATATGTACACTTACATGTATGAAAGATATAAGTGAGTATGATGCCATTATTTTCTACACCAGGGGTGTAAGGTACAAGACTTACTTGGGGCTACTTAAAACCTCGCAACCCCAGGTGTCCAGACCAATATACCACTTTTCTTAAATACATGTGTATGTACAAAAAGAAATGCATGAAAAAAGAAACATGCAAAAAGTTTATGTTTGTTTGTTTGATTTTGGTTATTTAATTTATATGTACAAATGTGAAGGCCCCTCTTAAATGCTAACATAGGAATGAATAGGAATGGATTTAAGCAAGTGTTATGTCCTTTTCAAATGGACTATACACTTGGTAAATCCTATACAAAACTATGTTAAGAAAGAGAAGGAAATCACATAACACATTTTACATTATTCACATGCAAGTTTATAAGTATTTATAAATAGCATACTTTTCATTTATAATGTTTGATTTATAAGTTTTGAAAATAGTTTTGGGTTTAGTTGTCATAATAGCCATCCTTCTTCTTACTTTAGCCATAACATGCACTTTAACATAAAGGAAATATTTCATTTTAATTTGATTTTTCATATGACATAAACATTTAGCATGCGAGGGAAGAAATAAATTGATGTAAGCATGTAATTTCACTCACCCTAATTAACTCCTAAAGACAATCCCATGGAATAAGATTACTTAAAGTGAATTAAACTTGGTTTAAAGAAAGTTTGATTTTGTTTTGAGTTTGATTTGAATTTAGGAAATGTGAGAAGGTTAGCTGGTCTTAACCCATTTCCCATATGTGTATCTTAATTTAGTTTGTTTTCAGAACCATTAGATTAATTTTATATTTTGTTTAGGTTAAGGTATACATTAAGTTAATTAATTGCCCCTTACCTACACCACTTTAACATACTTAACCAAATAATTATGAGTCAATGTATGACATAAAATCACAAGGAATTTAAATCAACAATTAACCTAAGAAAGATGCATTTAGCTCATAATTAATGATTAATTAAGCTAAAGGGTTTAATTTAAGTACTTTCATAACCCTTCCCACACATATGGGTTCGATTTGATTTCCTTAAGCTACTTAGGTTATTGAACACCTAAGTATCTGCCCAAGAAGGAAATGATTTAAATTCAGATTGATTTGATTTTAAAATTTTGATTAATTAAGCCATTTAATTAAGTGATTAAATTATTTAATTAATTAGCACCTTAATTAGATTTTTATTCAAATGAAATAGACATAGGGGAAAAGATTTGGGAGAGGGTACCTAATCTCATTCCCTGAGTCTATTCACTGTTCTAAGATAATTAGCAAACTTAATTAATGAATTTATCACTATTTAATATGTTAATTAATTATTTA
The DNA here is from genome assembly GCA_021442155.1 of Cymbidium sinense. Lineage (NCBI taxonomy): Eukaryota > Viridiplantae > Streptophyta > Magnoliopsida > Asparagales > Orchidaceae > Cymbidium > Cymbidium sinense. The sequence continues at coordinate 264,658,737 of CM038214.1, read as the reverse complement.
ATTAATTAAGAAAGTAATTAGGAGTGAATTAAGCAATTACCTTAATTAAACCATCAATAAATTCCAAAAAAATTAGAGCAGGCAGAAGTCATCTCATTAAACAACCCTAGGAAGTTTGGAATTAATCAATGAAATAATTAAAGAGTAATTAATATAATTATATTCCTAATAAAATCTAAATTATAGAAAATTTAATGTTCAAAATCAATTAAACTTAATTTTATAATATTCCACTTTGAAATATCTTCAAAATATATTTGAGTTTATATTTTTCTACATTTAGTTATGTAATTTTGAAGTTTCTATGATTAAAACTTAAATAAATAGCCTAATTATATAGTTAATCTCCGCCATGTGGACGAAGACGCCATGCGCGGTGCATGATTATTATTTAAGTCAAATCGAGTGCATTTCGCTTTACGTTTTCTCCTTGGACTATCTGATCTAATCCGATTAGATTCCATGTTCAATCCCCTCTGATCCACGGGTTTAATCTGGACCATTTGATGAAGTCCAAACATTAATCATGAATTGATTTTGATTAATGGTTTCAATTAATTTGGCCTATGATGAATTTTGGCTAATTTAGGTTTTATTTTGGCTAAGTGTTGGCTTGGTCAATCCTCAAGTTTGACTTGCTTTGACCCAATTTGAGTGATTGATTATCTTATGATGATTGTTGCTCACAATATGAGGGTTAGATGGACTTAGTTCAATCCAATTTGGGTAGGATTAGAATTTGGCTCAAAAGGGTGCTTTAGGTTACTTTGGGTCAAGTGAGCCTAAGTGGATCAATTGACTTGATCAAGCCTTGATTCAAGTTTGGTTGAACTCACATATGGACTTATGATTGAAATATAGATCCATTTGCAAGTGATTTGGAGTCAAATGGGTTTTGATTCATTTAATAATTTCAAGTTCAAAGGGTGAACATGAGTTCGGCTTGGGTTTGTTATTTTTTTTGAATTTAGTTTTGGTTTGATTATTGAAGTTTGTATTTATATTTGGTTTCATGATTGAAATATTGATTGAATCATGGAGAATAATCAAGGGTTTGGCTTGATTTGAGTTTGATTTGGCTAAGTTCAAGAATTTGACTTGAAAGATTTAGGTTGAATTTTGGTTGAATTTGGAATTGAGTTTCAAATTTAGTTTTGGATATTTGAATTTATATTTCAATTACATTTATGAATATAAATGAGAATATAATGGGTTATGAGAAAATTTCTTGAATTTGATTTGATTTGGATTTGATTTGAGCTAAGTCCATAAGATGGAATCAAAGGGCTTAGGAAAGATTTTTGAATTTAGAATTGAGTTTTGGATTTAGTTCTGGTTATGTGAATTTATATTTTATTTATATTTGTGAATATAAATAAGAATATAAATGGGTTATGAGAAAATCTCTTGAGTTTGAATTAATTTGGATTTGATTTGAGCTAAGTTCATAAGATGGAATCAAAGTGGTTCAGGAAAAAAATTAGAATTTGGAATTCAATCATGGGTTTCAATCATTTGGAATTGATTCATAATTTGAGAAAATTCATTGGAATTGATTTAAGGTTTGGGTTTGGAATTGAAGTTGATTTAAGGTTGAGGTTGATTTGAATGAAGGAAGTGAGGATTTGGTTCAAGCTATGTGGTAGGCAAATTTTCCTAACACCCCTAAGGCATGACCTATTCCTATGGCTAACTCTTCTAAGTCTTTAGGATTAGATTAAGTGTTCACCTAATCACTATAAGTGTCTTAAACTAAGGAACTCTTAGTATCTAAGAGGAGTTCTATGTCTAAGATGAAGAGGTTGACAGCTCATTCTAAAAATGAGGTCAACAGCCCCTTAAGCACAATCCCCTAAAGAAGACAATAATTAGACTGAGATCGTCCTGCCATTCAGTCTAAGCACATACACCCTAACATACAGATTAAAACATCACATCATAAAATAAAATTAAGCATCAAACCATGCATCACTCTAACATACGACTAGAAATGGTAACTTAGCCTAATGTGTGTGCCATTTAAGGCTTGTGTGGTATATCTTAGCTAGGCTTTAAGGTTAGAGTTTTGTAAGTATGAAGGGTTCAACTTAGAGGGTGGTTTCATTTAAGTGATTTAGCTGATTTGGTTGATTTTATTTTATGATTTGATTTGGTTTGAGTGAACCTACACTTAATTACTAAGCATTGTAAAGAGATGAAAAGAGAAGAGAACTTCTCTTTCCTCCCTACCTTAAGTAATTTCTAAAGTAGATTCATTAATGATTTTTGTTTAGTGAATATTTTATTATGTGTTTTAATTAATCCTAAGTTTAGATTTGCTCTAAATAAACCTATCAAATAAGAAAGGTATTTTAGGATTAACTAAAGTGAATTACTATCACAAAACACACAACACTTTTTCTTTCCAACATGTGTATCATGCACATGAAATGATCCTAAGCATATTTATACATGAAAATGTAAATATTTAACACACCTTAATGATGAATGATAACAAATTTTGCTTAAGAAAATTTGGATGCTTCATGATGCATGCTTTTGTTAAGTAGAAAAGAGGGTGATTCTTTTATCAATTAATTAAATGCACATTTACATGTATGAAAGACATAAGTGAGTATAACTCTATTATTTTCTACACCAGAGGTGTAAGGTATAAGACCTACTTGGGGCTACTTAAAGCCTCGCAACCCTGGGATGTCCAGACTAATATACCACTTTTTTTAAATACATGTGTATGTACAAAAAGAAATAAATAAAAAAAGGGTCATGCAAAAGATTTTTTATGTTTGATTTGGTTATGCAATTTACATGTGTAAATGTGAAGGAATATAACATAGGAATGAATATGAATGGATTTAAGCAAGTGTTGTGTTCTTTTCAAATGAACTATACAGTTTGCAAATCTTATTCAAAACTATGTTAAAAGAGAAGAGAAGGAAAAGTCACATAATGCACATCTTATGTTATACCCACATGCAAGCTTATAAGTAATTTTAAGTAGCATACCTTTCATTTGTAATCTTTGATTTATAGGTTTTGAAAATAATTTTTGATTTAGAAGTGATAATAGCCATTCATATTCTTACTTTAGCCAAAGCATGCAATTTGACATAAAAGAAACATTTCATTTTCATTTATTTTTCAAAAGACATGAATGCATGATTTCATATAACATACACCATTTAGTATGCTAGGAAAGAAATAACCTAATTAATTCCTAAAGACAATCCTATGGAATAAGATCATTTAAAGTGAATCAAAGTTGTTCAAAGAGATTTTGTTTTAATTTTGAGTTCGATTTGATTTTAGGAAATGTGAAAAGGTTTGCTGGTCCTAACCCATCTCCCACATATGTGTGTCATTTTAGTTTAATTTTTAAAACTATTAGATTGGTTTTATGTTTTTCGTAAGTTAAGGTGTGAATTAAGTTCATTAATTACCCCTTGCCTACACTTCCTTAACATAATTAACCCAACAATTATGAGCCAACTTATGATATTTAATCGCATTGAATTTAAATCAGCAATGCACCCTAAGAAAAAAATGGTCTAATGCAATTGGCTCACAATTATTAATTAATTAAGCTAAAGGGTTTAATTAAGTACTTTAATAACCTTCCCACACATGTGGGTTGTAAATGATTTTCTTAAATTAACCTTATGCTTTTGAACACCTAAGGATATACCCAACAAAGGATTGGTTAAGTTTAGATTGGTTTTGAAAATTTTATTAAGCTAATTAAGAAGGTTATTAGTGGATTAACCCTTAATTAGGTTTGGATTAAGGAAGGAAGGGGGTTCAGAGAATAACTTAAGGAAAATATCCCAAAATTATTCCATAAACCTCATACTCACTTAAGCAATGTTTAATTACCTTAATTAAATGATTAAACCATTATTCACATGCTTAATTACCCTTAATTATATTAAGAGAGTGATTAGAGATTAATTAATGGATTTCTCTAATCAACTCATTAATAAATTCCAAGAAAATTTGGAGAGGCCAAAATCATCCTCCTAAATGTGCTTGAGAAGTTTAGAATTAATTAATGAAATGATTAGGGAGTAATTAGGGTTATTAAGATTTTAAGTAAATCCTAATTAAGAAAATTTACTGTTTAAAATCAATTAGAAATAATTTTATATTATTTCTCATTGAATTATCTTTAAAATAAATCCTCATTTATATTTTTATGATTTTTCTACATTTAATCATGAATATTTAAAGTTTCAATGATTATTAAGTAATTAGGAAGCCTAATTAATTAACTAATCCCGTCAGCACCACGCGGACAGCTGACGTGGCACAAGCTTTTCACATGACATGATGGGATTGATTATTTAAGTTATCACATCCTATGTCACGTCAGCCGACGGGGCTACGCACTTTCTCATGAATTGTTTAATCAAAGATCGGTCGATCGAGAACAAGCCTGTGGTTTTTAAAGGGATTAATCATTGGATCTAATCAGATTAATCAGGACCGTCCATCTAAAACACATGGGATGGACGGTCCATGATTCATCCCTGCCTTCGCTTGTGAGAGATGGATGCTGTCCATCCTCCATGGCTTGATCTGAGCTCACTTGAGCTCGGATTGAGCTAGGATTCAACCCACACCATCAAGAGGTGTGGGGAAGAACATCTAATGGTCAATTTCAATTAGGATTAAAGTTCTCTTCACAATGGACCAAAGGAAATTCTCTCTAGGCTCGATTTTAAAGCATACCTCATCGGAGGCTATCACTGGTGCTCCCAACCATCGAGGTAGCTTCATCTAATGGAGATGATGCCCTATTGAAGCTTTGAAGGCTTGAGATGAAGTGGATCTTCCCATTGGCCAAACTCCTCTTCAAAGGCTTGCGGCTTTGGTCTAGCTCCTCCTTCCTGTGGTATGAATACTTAGGATTTGATTTGGGTGAGCTCGATTGGGTCCTCTGATGGTGCTTGCAAAAGGAATTGAACTTCTATGGAGTGATGAGTGAGTTTGGATTTCTTCCTACCTCCCCTATTTTTGGCTTAAGGAAAATTGAGAATGGGAATTGGGAAGAGCTTGGGGATTGCTTGAGAGAGCTTGCGGAGCTTGCCTTAGGTCTCTCTTGCTCAATCGATAACAAGTGATGTCTATTGGAATGAAATTAGGGGGAGGATATCTCCCCCTACTTGAATCAGAAGGTCGTGAGCTCACATGCCATTTTGATCAAATTGATTACAAGGAATGGGTTTGTTAGGCTATTAGGGGTGCCATGTGATTCCGTTTTGGCAGGGGAGTGTAGTGGAGGAGGTGCCCATATGCTAAATGAGGATGTGAGGGATTCCATGTGGAGAATTTTCCATTGGGGGGTTAATTTTTGCCTTGGGTGAGGTTTGGCTGACCCAAACCCATTGGGTCATGTGCACCACACTCATTAGTGTCCATTTGGTCCACTAAGAGGGTGCAAGTGGCCATGAAAAGGATTTGACCAAATTCCAAGTAGAATTGGCCATAGGTTATCCCTTGAGCTAGGGGTAAAATGGTCATTTGGCTTTAATTTCAATTTGGACAAATTTGGAATAATTTGAAATTGGGTTGGGCCAAATTTCAAAGAATTTGGAGTTGATTTGATATCATTTGGCTCATGTGGACCGATTTAGGTCAAAATGGATCAACTTGGATCAAGTTGACCAATTGGTCAAATTAGGTTAAGATAAGGGTTGGGTCAAGTTCATATGACCATTTGAAATATTTTGGTATCATTGGTTTGGTTCAATTTGATTTGTATTTGGTTTTGGTTCATTTGAGTTCACTTAGGTCAAATGGGTCAAGTTGACCAATTTGACCCATTTGATCCATTTGACACAATTAGGTTATGTCATGGGTTGGTTTAGGTTTGGTTGGTCATTTGAAATGTTTTGCAAGCTTTGGTTTCAATCAATTTAGGTTTGCTTTGATTTTAGCTTGATTTGACCTTCTAGGTCAAGTTGGGTCAACTTGGGTCATGTGGCCAATTGGCCTGGGTTAGGCTCAAATAATGACTTGATCAAGTTCAAACATTGATGATAAATTGATTTTGATCAATAATTTCAATTAATTTGGCTTATGGTGGATTTTGGCTAATTTTGGTTTCATTTGGGTCAAATGTTGACTTGGTCAAAGGCTAGGTTTGACCCAATTTGAGTGATTGATCATCTTATGATGATTGTTGCTCACAATGTGAGGCTTAGATGGGTTAGTTCAATCCAATTTGGGTAGGATTAGAAGTTAGCTCAAAAGGGTGCTTTAGGTCACTTTGGGTCAAGTGACCCTAAGTGGATCAATTGACTTGATTAAGCCTTGATTCAAGTTTGGTTGAACTCACATATGGACTTATGATTGAAATATAAATCCATTTGCAAGTGATTTGAAGTCAAATGGGCTTTGATTCATTTAATAATTTCAAATTCAAAGGATGAATATGGATTTAATTTGGGTTTGAGTTTTGAGTTTAGTTTTGGTTTGATGATTGAAGTTTATGTTTATATTTGGTTTCATGATTGAAAGATTGATTGAATCACAAAGAAAATCGAAGGGTTTGGATTGATTTGAGTTTGATTTGGCTAAGTTAAAGAATTTGACTTGAAAGAGTTTATGTTGGTTTTAGGTTGGATTTGGATTTGAGTTTTGAATTTGTTGTGGATATTTGAATTTATATTTTATTTATATTTTGAATATAAATGAGAATATAAATGGGTTGTGAAAAAATCTCTTGAGTTTGAAGTGATTTGAATTTGAATTGGGTTAAGTCCATAAGATGAAATCAAAGTGACTTAGGGAAGATTTTAGATTTGAAGTGATCATGGTTGTCAATCATTTGGAATTGATTCAAATTTAAGGAGATCCATTGAAATTAATTTAAGGTTTGATTTAGGATTGAAGTTGATTTGAATTTGAGAAAATCAATTAAGTGGGAATTGATTTGAGTTTGATTTGGAATTAAAGTTGATTTGAGTTTGAAGTTGATTTGGATTTGAGAAAAATCAATTAAGTTGGAATTGATTTGAGTTTGAAGTTAGTTTGGAGTTGAAGTTTGACTTGAAAGAAGGACAAGTTTTCCTAACAGCCCTAAAGCATGACCTATTCATATGGCTAACTCTTCTAAGTCTCTATGGTTAGGTTAAGTGTTCACCTAATCCCTAGAAGTGTTTTAAGACTAAGGAACTCTTAGTGTCTAAGAGGAGTCCTATGTCTAATATGGAGAGGTTGATAGCTCATTCTAAAAATGAGGTCAACGAAGGGCGCCCAATAGGTGTGGTGTGACTGATAAGGCATACCACATATTGTGGCAGATGATCAACAACACGATCCAAGCATTACGAAATGATTTACTCCTAACCCAATGTGTAGAAGGAGTCAAGAGCTAAGTGCAATGTGACTCTACTCATGTCAACAACATAAGAGAGTGAAAGGATAATCCACTAGGGATTGAGTATGTTAACCTTCCGCTAGAGAAAGAGGTTCAAGTCATCCACTAGGGATGAGAGGTTTGATTTAATTTGAGTCTCGTCGGGGAGAAATTTTATTTGATTTGTTGATTTAGGATTTGGTGTTCTACTAGGGATGAAAAAGTGAACTCTCCACCTGGGGAGCAAGTTCAAGTCATCCACTAGGGAGAAGAGGTTGTGAATTTAGGATTGAGATATCTTTGAGAGAAAGGTTTGCATCTCACTGAGGAGAAGCAGATTCATTTGTTTGATTTGATTGTTTGATTTGGTTTGATTATTTTGATTTGACTCCATTGAGGGAGGAGTGTTGAATTCATTTCAATTTTTTTAAAGTTTTAAATTTTGAGATGGACCCTATTAGTTTGCGATGGATTGTACTAAGTAGGAGCTATTGTAGCCTTGGTCTAGCTTAGATTTACCAATCCAAAGGGGTAGTTTACCAACCACACAGTAGGACTATCCAACCACAGGGGTTGCCTTTCAATTTGCAATGGTCAAGTTTAGAAGAAAGCACGGGGACTCACATCTTCCAAAATAAAGAACCACTGGGGTGATCGATTTCTTGTGCAATAAATCGAACCTGACCTAGGGCTGACTATTGGTGAATGCCACTAGGGGACTTAAATTAGCTCAAAGGTAGTCAAAATTAATTTTATTTTTAGTTATTTTTGATGGATTCCATTGGTTTGTGAGGGATCAAACTAAGAAGGAGCTTATATCAGCCTAAACTTATCTCAGATTTACTGAATCAAAGGGAGTAGCTTCCTGACTGAGGGGAGAACTATCCAACCAAAGGAGTTCCTTCCAGTTTACAATGGTTAATTTAGGGGAAGAAAGCACGAGGACTCACATCTTTCACTACAAAAGACCACTGGGGTGATCGATTGCTTGGGCAATAAATCAAACTCTACCTAGGGTCTACTATTGAGTGAATGTCACTGAGGGACTTAAATCAGCTCAAAGGTAGTCAAAATTAATTTTATTTCTTAATTATTTTTGATGGATTCTATTGGTTTGCTAGGGATCAAATTGAGAAGGAGCTTATATTAGCCTAGACCTATTTCAGATTTAATGAACCAAAGGGAGTAGCTTCCCGGCCGAGGGGAGAACTATCCAACCAAAGGAGCGACTTTCAGTTTGTAATGGTCAATTCATGGGAAGAAAGCAAGGGGACTCACATATTCCATTACAAAAGACCACTGGGGTGATCGGTTGCTTGGGCAACAAATCGAACCCAACCTATGGCTGCTCATCAATTTGCAATAGTCATGCTAGAAAGAATACATAGTAGACTTATATCTTCTAAAGTGGGATGGCTACTGGGGTAACCTATCTATGGCAAAATAAATTGAACTTGACTTAAGGGTGACTACGGAGAGAGTGCCGACCCGAGGACTTATCTTAACTCGGGTAGTCAAATAATTCTTATATGGAGCTCTGCTGACACTACCCTAAAGATAGGATGCCTGCTTGGGAGAAGGGGCCCTTTGGGGCTTGAATTCCTAATCCACAAGCGAATATTTTTGTTTATTTATTTATTGTGGACCCTGTTAGTTTGTGAGGGATCATACTGAGAAGGAGGTTATATCATCCTAGTCTTATCTCAGATTTACTAAATCAAAGAAGAATCTGTGAATAAATTCTCTAAGCACAGGGGTGGTTACTAAGAAAGGGGGACTATCCAATCCAAAGTAACCCGGGTAGTGTTTAAATAGGGTCGCAAAGGATGTGATCCAAGTAGAGTGCCTATAGGGAGAGGGGCCGCTAAGGGCTTTATCCGAAACTATGGAGAAGATTATTTCAATAGGTATTCGGTGGCCAACTCAAGGAGAAAGCACGGGGACTCACATCTGCCAAGAGTGCTGTGTCCACCAGGTGAGTCACTGTTAGCATAGCGAACACCAACCAACCTAAGGTGCCTATCAGTTTGCAACAATCAGCCTAGGAAGAAAGCACGGGGACTTACATCTTCCTATAATGGAACTGATTGCTAGGATAGTTTGTCTTCGGCTCGACAAGTGTTATTTGACCTAGGGTGACTACTGAATGAATGCCACTAGGGACTTATATCAACTCAAAAGTAGTGAAGAGGAAAGGAACATATGGGAGACTTACCCTATACCTCAAATATACTCGACCTAGTTAGTGCATGATGGTTAGTTCTAGAAGAAAGCATGGGGACTCACATCTTCTTAAACAAAATCAACATGAGGTAGCTTACTGACTGGGCAGTGAAGTCTACTAAACTAATAAGGCGCTCGTTGGTTTGCAATGGTCAAGTTAGGAAGAAAGCATGGGGACTCACATCCACTGGACAAGTGACCACTGGAGTGATGTACTAACAAGGTAGTATGTCAGCCCGACCTAGAGCAGTTAATGAGTGAGTGCCATAGGGGGCTTCCTCCCACATCAAAATAGCCCAAGATAAAAGATATGTGTTTGTTTTTATTTTTATTTATGTTAGAAGGAATATGATGTTTCTTGGGTTGTCTCACACCTACCCTAAACATGCTTGGGGAATTTGATGAAATGGTTCCATGAATGGTAGCTAGGATTCCCACCAAGAAAGGATGATGCTTGGGGTTCTCTCACACCTAAATTAGTTGTGCTAGTCGAAATAGGATTCCTCTCAAGTTCTCTCACACCTATTCTAGTAGCATCGAGGAATTGTGTTTGATTGTATTCATGTCATAAAAGAGGGATATGATGCCTCTTGGGTTCTCTTACACCTATCCTAAACACATCGTGTCAGATTCACAAGACAATCAAACAACACTTTGAAAGAAGAGAAATTTTTTATGAATTGGAATGAAATTTTATTCTTTTATTGATAATTGTTTTCAAACATGATTTATGGAAAATATTTCTTCAAATAGAGCCCATTAATTAGAAGCCCTTTTATAATCAATAAGCTGATAATATCCTCCTTGGTAGGCCTTCTCTATGACAAAAGGGCCTTCCTAAGTGAATTCAAACTTACCTCACATCTTTTGACAGGCAATAATTGATCTCCATAGGACTAATACAAGTTCTCCTACTTGAAAAGCCCTAGGGCGGACCAGCTTGTTGTGAGCTTGAATAATTTTGGCTTTGTACAAATTGAGGTTCTAGCACGCCCGTAGGCGTCTCTCCTCCAAACCTTCGAGCTCTTCTAATCACAATTTGGCTTTCTGCTCTGTAGTGATCCTGCTACCTAATGCTATCCTTAGTGATGGGAGTTGAGCTTCTAAGGGTTGAACGGCTTCGAACTAATACACTAAGGAGAATGGGGTAGATTGGGTTGGAGTTCTGTATGTGGTGCGGTATGCCCACAAGCTTCAACTAACTGCTCATGACATTGTCATTTGTTATCGTCGAGCATCTTCTTTAGTATTTGGATGAGATTTTTGTTGAATGCTTCTGCCAGGCCATTTACCTTAGGGTAGTTGATGGTGAAGTATCTCTAATCTACACCATGTCTTCTAGCAAAGCTGTTGATCTTTGTGCTTTTGAATGCAGTACCATTATCAGATATAATTTATCGAGGCACCCCAAACCTATATACAATATGGTTTCTAAAAAACTAAAGCACATGCTGAGCTGTGACCTCTCTGAGTGAGATTGCCTTCGCCCACTTAGAAAAGTAGTCAGTGGCAGCTAGAATGAACCAATGAACCTTGGAAGAAGGAGGATCAATAGGACCCATAATGTCGGTACCCCAACACTCAAATGGCCATGAGGTCAATGTAGAATGTAGAATGTTGGGTGGTTGATGTAGGACCACACCGTGTACCTGACACTAATAACATCTTCTAGATACATCCATGCAATCTGTAATCATTAAAGGCCAGTAATATCCTAATCTCTTGATCTTTACTTTCATTTTCAGACCAGATTAGTGGGCTCCGCATAGACCTGAATATACCTTGGTCATGGTTCTACGGGCTTCATCTTTCTCCAAATAGCGTAACCACATTTGATTGAAAGACCATCGATACAAGGTGCCATCGACAAGAGCATAGGAGAGAGCTCTCAGTTTCATCTGATGAGCTTGTGACTTTTTTTGAGGTAGTTTTCCAGTGTTCAAATAATCTAGGAATGGTTGTCTTCAATCCAGCTCCCTGTCCTTATAGGCAACGCCAACCTCCCCTTCAAGAGAAAGTCTCTCGACGAGTTCAACATCAATAAGCGATAGGACTTGTCTATTTTGGACCCTTATTGGAATGTACTCATCTTCCAGACATGTCAATTCCTTAGGACTTCATGTTACGTCATAACAACACCAATTTGCTACTATATTCTCTACTCGGGGAACCTTGTAGATGGTGACTTTAGGGATTTGGGCCAACAGCTTTATGGTATACTCATGGTAATGATGAAGCTTAGGTTTTAGAACCTTGTAGGACCTATCAATCTGGTTGATGACCAACTGAGAATCTCCGTAGATATTGATGCTTTTGACACACACTGTAATGGCTAACTCTAGATCAGAAATCAAAGCTTTATACTCATCTTCATTGTTGATGTAGGGATTGGAGAGATAATATGAGAATCTCATCACATCACAGTCTAGAGTTAAGAGAACTATTCCTACCCCTGCCTTTCCTGGAAGAGTAGATCATGGTTCTTCTGCTTTATGAAAGAAAGCTGCACCATCAAAATACATCTCCCAACGGCGGTTGTCAACCTCCCTAAGTTCATGATTTGTTTGTCAGGGAGATCATCACTAAGCGAGGAATCAACAAGCAGTGGGTGTGCTGCTAAGAAATCTGCTAGTGCTTGTCCTTTCACCATACGGAGTGGTACGAATGTGATATCAAACTATGAGAGAATCATGGACCAACAGGCCAAACGTCCGGATAGCATTGTCCGTGTCATGAGATACTACAGCGGATTAGTTCTGGAAATCAAGTTCACTTTATGAGAAAGCATATAATGCCGTAGATTTTGGGATGCAAAGATTAAAGCTAGGCAATGTTTCTTAATAGGTGGGTAGTTCACTTTAGCAGGGATCAGACGAAGACTGAGGTGGTAGAGAGCAATCTCCTTCCCTTCATCATTGGCTTGGGCCAACAAAGCACCAAGGGAGTCATCCAATGCAGCAATATAGAGGATGAGTGGCCTGCCCGGGATAGGGGCTGCTAGAATTGGCGGCTTCACCAAATACTGGTTGATATCTTCAAAGGCATGCTGACTCTTATCATCCCACTTGAACTTAGCATCCTTTTTGACAAGTGCTAAAAATGGCTTGCATCTTTCTGATAGGTTGGAGATAAAGTGTCTTAGATATGCAAACCTCCCTTGGAAAGATCTGAGTTGAGTTAAACTTTTGGGAGGTGGCATTTCTAAGATATCTTTGATCTTTTATGGATCTATTTCTATTCCCCGGTGTTGGACAATAAACCCAAGGAATTTTCTTGATGCTACTCCAAATGCACACTTCAAGGGATTCATTTTGAGGTTAAATTATCTTTATTGTTTGAAAACTACCCTCAAGTCAAAGAGGTGGTCTTCCATTTATTTACTTTTAACAACTAGATCATTAACATAGCACTCAACCTGATAATGAATGAGTTCATTGAAGATCTGAGTCATGGCCCGTTGGTATGTAGCATTAACATTTTTAAGGTCGAAAGGCATGACCTTATAATAATAGATTCCAACCGGGGTTCGAAAAATAATGTTTCTTTCATCCTCGGTGGCCATCTTGATTTGATTGTAGCCAGATGACCCATCCATGAAAGAGAATACTGCATGAGATGAGATGATGTCCACCATTAATTCTGGTATAGGAAGAGAAAACTCATCATTAGGTCATGCCTTAATTAAGTCCCTGAAATCGACACATATGTGAATTTGGTCATTCTTCTTCTTAACTGGGATGACACTAGCTAACCAGGTAGAGTATTTTGCTTCCCTGATGAAACCAGTATCGATCAATTTATTGACTTCAAAAATGACATATTGTTTGATTTCTAATCACATGTGTTTAAAAGCTAGCTTGATAGGGTTAGTGTTAGAGTCTTGCTAGTTTGTGGACTGCTATGTCAGGAGATAAGCTGGGCATCTCTTCATAACTCCATGCAAAGCAATCCTTAAACTTAATCAATAGCATAACTAAGTCATTGGTATCTTCTTCATTCAGCAACGAACTGATGTATGTTGGGCGTGGATTTTCTTTTATCCCGAGGTTGATTTCTTTAAGCTTGTCAATTGTTGAATGGATCTCCTCTTCAAATTCTAGAGATGCATATTTAATTTGGAGATCATCTAGATCATTTGAAGTTTATAAACACACAACCTCATAAGAGTTAGTGTAGTTTGAAAAGAACTTATCAGACTCCAAATGATTGGTGACAACTAAGCAGTTATCATAGTCATCGACGGGACCCACTGTACCAAATCCTACTCCTGATCTTGATTATGCATCCCTGCCTCTATTGTTCCATAGCTTCTCAAAGTACTCTGACCTGTGCTTGGACCATGTATAAGGAATCATACCCTTCTTTGCAAGATTAAGAACACAAGGCGAGTACCAATCAAAAGGTAATTCCATTAATTCTTTATATAAATTATCCTCAAGTATTACATCAGTTTTTGGACTTGAGGATGATAATCCCAAAAGGAATCTCTTCGGCTTGACATCCCTGGAAGACTGATGGGCTTCCTTAACTATCAAATCTTCAACTTTTTGATAGGAAAATAAGGTTAGAGCTAAGGTTCCTAACTGCTGCCTGATAGTTTCACATAAACTTGATTCAAATACATTTGTGCTTTGCTTGAATGCCTGATCTTTATTGCTATCCAGCTCAAGTGTCACCTCCAATGAAACCCACTGAGAGGGGTTGGCTGGTATGCAAATCACATCAGACTCATCTTCTAAGCTGGATTCCAAGTCTATGTGAATAGTAGGGGGTACTCCTATGAACTGGAACATAACCCCTGTTGGTTGGTGGCCAACCAGGGGGTCTTCTGCCTCTAGATCTGCTTCTATTTCTACCTCTGCCTCTACATGGTGGAGGTTGAGTCATTCTACCCACATGTCCATATGATGGAATGAACTATGGGTGGAATGTGACATGCGGCTCTACTTCTTCCTTGATGTCCTTTTCTCATTCACTTGAAATTTCATTTTTCTTTTCTTTATCTTTATCTTTATCTTTTTCTTATTTTTCTTTTGCATTTGAATTTTGACCAAGTTCACGAGAAAATATGTTTTGAGAAAGATAGTAGGTCGCATCCTCATATATCTCAACCTCTCTGACTGAAAATGGCTTTTCATCTCCTTTGACATAATATTCAATTCTATCCTTTCTGAACTTGATGCACTAATGAAGGGAGGATGGAATCATCTTATTCTATTGTATCCAAGGCCTACCAAGAAAAGTGGTGAATGAAGTATTCAAATCAATGATATAGAACTTGGCTTCAGTCTTCCATGCACATATTTCTAAAGGTAACACTATAGAACCTAAAGCCCTCTCACCTTATTCATTGTATCTTCTCAACATCATCCAATCTCCTCGAAGTGTGGAGATGTCGATCCTGAAATAGGCAAGGATCTTTAGAGTCATAATGTTCACCAATGCACCTGAATCGATAAGAAAGTCTGAATCTGCCCATGTCCACTGTAATGTAGAGGGGACGGTTGTGCTCCATGTCCCCTAGAAGAAGGTCTTCTTCTGTGAAAATGACTCCTTGGGCTTCTCTAGAATAATGTGCCTCCTCTCCAATAGTAGTCAACTGAGTTAGGTATATCTATGAATCAAGAAGGTTCTTGATTGATGATTCCCTCATCTCTTTGGATAAGATACGTGCATCATATATGCTTAGCTTAGATGATAACTTTCTTAGGTCAAAGAGGACATTGTAATCCACTTTAGGTTAACCCTCCACAAGCATATCCAAGAGTGGAGCATCATGTGGAGGGGCTTCTCGATCATCTGAACCATTGACTTATTTCTTCTTATCTTGAGGTGCTACCCTAGGAGGTAGAATCTTGGCACTACGGAGGTTGACTTGATCTCTTGTGGCAAGGTTCTACCGCCACGCTCACCTATAGCTTCTCCTATGGGACCCTTAGAATCAGATGATTCCAAGTCTATCTCAAGAGGTGAACCCGTAGTATTCAAAAAAAGAAAGTCCAACTCTGAATCAAAAAGAGGAAGATCAGAGTTGTTATAATTATTGTTTAGCCTTAGAGAGTTTTCAATAAGAGTAGAATTAGATAACCCATCAGAAGTGACACATATATAATTCAAACTAACTTTATTTCTTGATTTCTTGGGTTTTGAAGGAGGTACATAGTAGAAATCTAGTAAAGTAAGTGGGGTGAGGGATTTGATGCCCTCATCTGTTGATACAGGATGTCTACTATAGGAAGAGCTAGCTAAAGTAAAGTGTTTGCTGAAGTAGTTGCTGCAATGGTGGACTGGAGGTTAGGCTCGATCGGTGGTTACACTACTTGGTTATCCCAGGCTGGTGTGGGCTACTGCTACTGAGCTCCCCCTTTCCCCAAGTTATCTTTGGCAACTTGCAAACCTTAATTGATGTTGGTGGTTCGAGCTACCTCAGGCACCTGCAAGGAAAGTTTCTTGATTTTGGACACAATCTTCTTAGAGGTTCGGGATAAGGAGATATCCCAACCTTCTTTGCTTTTGAGAGGATCAATTGTATCCCCAAGGATTACCCTAATGGAACTGGATGGTTGTTCCACAAGATAATTCTTTGGGATAACCATGTCACCTACCTTGAAGCTATGCTCAAGCTAGTCCTTGAATGTAAAGCAATCTTCCAAAATATGGTCTAACATGTGGTGGTAGGGGCAAAAGTTAGGATCATTACTCTTGCCCACTTCCTCCCACCTTCTTGGCTCAGGTAATGAAAATCAGGTTTCTTTAAGATATTCTTGCTTACCTCCCTTTTAAATGAATATGGTTTATTTATTTTATCCATAAGAGTAGGCGGATGGTAGCTACCTGGTAGTGGGTATGTGTACCGCTGCTGCCATGGATATGGTTGAGGAGGAGGCAGTGAAGGCCGTGGAGGCTGCTTTGGCGGCTAGTAGGATGGCCTAGGTGGTGGTAGAGGAGGTGGAAGTGATGGCTGCGGAGCTCGAGATCTCTCATACCGCTCCTCGCCACCGCTTTTTATCACTATCACCGGCTTCTTCTCGCTTTTTGCTTTTGGCTTTATTGATTTATCCAAAAAAGGCAATTGTTTGGCTTCTCCGTGTAAGGTAGCCACCCTGTTGATTAATTTCTCAAATATATTGATGGTAAAACCTTTAAGCATGAAGGCAACCAGGCCATGAATATTCTTCAGCAGAAATTCAATGGCATGCGGTTCAGATAGTTGCAGTTCGCATTTCATACTCAAATTATGCTATCTGCGAATATAATCAACTAGGGACTCATAAGGGTGTTGTTGAGCGACAACGAAATCGCCTACAATCACCCTTTGCTGAGCTCCCGTAAACCTCTTAATGAAGAGTTGCTCCAACTCAGCAAAAGTCTTCACTGAACTGTTAGGAAGTTTAGCATACTAATCGATGGCTATGCTTGCTAAGCTACTAAAAAAAAGTCAGAAGAGTAACGCATCACTGCCACCAGCATTGCAACAACTAGCTCTGAAGTGCGCAATGTGCTGCTGTGGGTTCTTGCTACCATCGAAGCTCTTGAAAGAAGGTCGAATAAAACCCTTAGGATATTGGATGGCATCAAATTCCTCTGGGTAGGGTCTACCCTTTGGAATCGATGATTCTCTTTGGGCTTGTGCCAACGCTTCTCTCTCCTGCTGCTCAACCATGAGTTTAACATCCTTTTCTTGTACGGAGGTACTATCCACTACCTTTCTATACAAGCTGGTGCTACCATGCTTTACTGGAGGTAAAGTCTTGGCTGGATCCAAGACATGCAATAACTCTAGCTCACTAGTCTCTGCAATAGTAGGATGCACTGCAGGGGCTTGGTTTTAAAGTACCAAAACTACTGCTAGCAAGTCTTCAAGCCTCTTCCCCATCCTATCTATTTGTTCATCCTTTTGCTTTAATTATTGAAGGAGGTGTTGGGTCGAGTAGGCTATATCTTCCTACTCGATCGCAGCACCTTCTAAAGTCTATTGATCATGAAGGAGGAAACCCCTGGTGTCTACCATATGCACTCTTGCTGAATCCTCTAATAAATTATCTTCATTAGGATCAAAAATGACCTTCCCATCCTCTAAATTGGACCAGGCATATCCTAAGATCTCCTTCTTCTCTACTAGATATTATGTTACAATTTCATCTAGGAATTGATCCAACTAAATAGGTACAAAAGATCAAGGCTGACCGATAGTAGGATCACTATCATGAACAGAGATGCACCGAACCTCCCCTAGTGCTGGAGAGCTGATTTTGTGAGGACTACGCTCACTAGAGGATAGATGGTCCTGACTGCTCCTAGATCTGGATGGAGTGGTACTCCTAGAAGGATCTATAGCCATGGGGACATCGGTACTATCTCCCTCCCCTTAGCTGCTACTATCTCCAGACATTACTGTGGAGGTGATGGTGATGGAACGACTACTACACTCCAAGATCGCCATTTCTTCTTCACCACAACTGGGGCAGAAGGTTGAGTAGGAGAGCTCGGCCTCACCTCAGCTGAAGGTGTAGATGGAATAGGATCTCTTAGCCGAGCCAGATCACCAATGGGGCTCTCTTCTCCCTGGATGCAGCCTTCATGGCTTTTGCTAGAATAGTGGATGATGGAACCTGTATCAGAGATGGAGGGCATAAAGTAGAGTGCTGTGGTAGAGGAACCACTGACTTTCTCTAGGCAGGAGCTCCTATCCTGTGATGGGTAGTACCAGTCAGTAGAATGCTATCAATATGATCTGCAGCCGCTTGAGAAAGTTCATGAGTGAGCCGTGCACTACGCCTCTCCCTAGTAATCAGACCGGGCCCGCCTCCCTAGCCCTCTCCTATCTAATATGTCTACCCACATTGCGGGGGATGACTGAACGTAAATCAAACTGAGCCCCAGACTCTGATTGTCCATAAGTGACATAAGGCCTTCTCCTGTCACTGATGGGAGCCTCAAAATGAACTGCGGGCAGAGATGAAACTGAAATCCTCTTAATTTCTTCCTCTCCATCAGAACTAGAGAGGGGGTGAAACTTGTTCTCTGTGATGAGAGGAGACACTATCCTAGGTAACTCCTCTATTGCAGACTGAGTGGCTGCCTCTAGCTCCTTGGCTATGCGGTCGTGATGTCGCTTGCTCTTGTGGCACTAATTACGGCGCTGAGTCCTGCTAAGAGGGGAAACATGAAAACTATACCAAACCTCGTAGGTGGGGGAGACTATCCTTGAAGATAGGGTAGCCTTCCCCTTGGAAGGAGCCAACAAATGGGTGCTAGCCTGCGCTGGGGCAGAAAGGTGAACCACTGAGCGCACTAGCACTGAAACTGCTACTGTTGCGGGAATTGCCATAGCCTTCCTCTTCAATGAGGAAAACTCTGAGTCAGATGGCATCTTAACCTGGATGACTAGCTTCTGCCCAGTCACCATACTCCTACTGACTATTGTGAGGGTGGTGCCTTCAGAAGTGATCCTAGCCTCTCAAAACCTTGGCCAAAATGAATGAGGTGGGTGAAGTCAGACTGAGGGAGGTTGGCCTGATCCATGGCCAAATTCAACCCGAAAGGAAATGTGAACACGAACTTCTGGGCTGCTATTGACCTCATTTTTGGAATGAGCTCTCAACCCCTCCATCCTAGACATAGGACTTCTCTTAGAATTTAAGAGTTCCTTAGTCTTAAGACACTTCTAGTGATTAGGTGAACACTCAACCTAGCCCTAGAGACTTAGAAGAGTTATCCATAGGAATAGGTCATGCCTTAGGAGTGTTAGGAAAATTTTCCTACCCTATAGCTTGAACCAAATCCTCACTTCCTTCTTCCAAGTCAAAACTCTAGACTCATATCAACTCCAACTCTAACTCAAACCTTGAACCAATTCAATGGTTTTTCCTAAATCATGAATCAATTTCAAATAATTGAAACTTATGATTGAAGCCCATGATTGGATCCCAAACTCCAAAATATTTCCTAAGTCCTTTGATTCCCACTCATGGACTTAGCTCGGATCAAATCTAAATCAATTCAAATCGAAGAAATTTTCTCACAACCCATTTATATTCTTATTTATATTCACATATATAAATGAAATATAAATTCAAATCTATCAAACCAAATTCAAAATTCAAATCAAAATAAAAAATCTTTCCTAAGTCACTTTGATTTTATCTTATGGACTTAGCCTAAATAAAATCTAAATAAATTAAAATTCAAGGAATTTTCTTATAACCCATTTATATTCTCATTTATATTCACAAATATAAATGACATATAAATTCAAATAACCAAAACTAAATTCAAAAATCAAACCCCAAATTCAACCAAAATCCAACCTATGCCTTTTAAGTCAAAATCTTGAACTTAGCCAAATCAAATTCAAATCAAGTCAAACCCTTTATTTTTCTTCATGATTCAATCAATCCAACAATCATGAATCCAAATATAAACATAAACTTTAAACATCAAACCCAAAAAAAATCAATTCAAAACTCAAACTCAAATTCAATCAAAATTTAACCTAAGCCTATCAAGTCAAATTCTCGAACTTAGCCAAATCAATTTCAAATCAAGCCAAACCCTTACTTTTTCTTAATGATTCAATCAATCCTTCAATCATGAATCCAAATATAAACATAAACTCCAATCATCAAACCAAAACTAAATTCAAAAAATCAAACCCAAGTCAAACTCATGTTCACCCTTTTGAACTTGAAATTGTCAAATGAATCAAAACCCATTTGACTCCAAATCACTTGCAAATGGATTTATATTTCAATTATAAGTCCATATGTGAATTCAATAAAACTCAAATCAAGATTTGGCCAAGCCAATTGACCTACTTAGGCTCACTTGACCCAAAGTGACCTAAAGTACCTCTTTTGAGCCAAATTCTAATCCTACCCAAATTGGATTGAACTAAGCCAAACTAAGCCTCACGTTGTGAGCAACAATCATCATGAGATGATCAATCACTCAAATTGGGACAAACCAAGTCAAACCTAAGGGTTGACCAAGTCAACACTTAGCCAAAATGAAATCTAAACTAGCCAAAATCTACCATAGGCCAAATTGATTGAAACCATTGATCAAAACTCATTCATGATCGATGTTTGAACTTGACCAAGTCATCATTTGAGCTTAACCTAGCCCAATTGGCCACTTGACCCAAGTTGACCCAAGTTGACCTAAAAAGTCAAAATGTGTCAAAACTTGATCTAAGCCAAATTGATTGAAACTAATATGCCAAGTTCATTCCAAATCACTTGTTGAACTTGACCAAAGCCCCAATTGGCCAACTAGATCCAACCTAGCCCAATTGACCTTTAACCCAACTTGACCTAAAAGGTCAAATTGAGCCAAATCCAAATATAAATAAAATTGATTCGAAATAAAGATACCAATCCAATTCAAATGATCAACCAAACATAAACCAAATCATGTAGGTCAAATGGTCAACTTGACCCATTTGACCTAAATGAAATCAAATGAACCAAATCTACCGATAAATCAAATTAAACCAAACCAATTATGCCAAAATATTTCAAATGGTCATATGAACTTGACTTAACCCTTAGTTTGACCCAATTTGACCAATTGGTCAACTTGACCCAAGTTGACCCATTTTGAGCTAAATGGGTCAACATGAGCCAAATCACATAAAACCAACTCCAAATTCATTTAAACTTGGCCCAACTAATTTTTCAATCATACAAAACATATTCAAATTGAAATTCAAGCCAAATAATCATTTTACCCCTAGGCCATAGGATAATGTAAAATCAAAACCACTTAGAATTTAGTCAATTCCTTTTCATGGACACTTGGCATCCTTTTAGTGGACCAAATGGGCACTAATGAGGATGATGCACATGGCCCATTGGGTTTGGGTCAGCCAAACCCAACCTAATGGCCAAACTAACCTCCCACTTAGGAATTGAGCACATGGGATCACTCCCACTCTCTTTTCAAGCACATGGGAGCTTCACTACTCCACTCCACACCCAAAATTGAATGCCATGACACCTTAAACGGCCTAACAAACCCAATGAATAGGGTGAATTGGTTCAAATGGCAAAGCTCTTTACGACCATCCGATTCACCTAGGGGGAGATATACTCCCCCTAATTCCACTTCATTCCATAACACACACACTCGATTGAGCTTAGGGAACTTAGAGCAAGTGCCCCAAGGTTCCTCCAAGCTTCCTCAGTCCATTTCCATTTCTCCATTTTTGATTTCTTCAAACCAAAAATAAGGGAGCTCCACCAAATATCCATCTCACTCAATACTTCAAATCAAGATAATTCCTCTTTGAAGCTTCTTCAGAGGACTCAATGGAACTCACTCCAAGTTTCATCCAAGTTCTTAAGGCAAGGGAGAGGGGACTTTGATCAAGGTCATGAGCATTTGAAGGTGAGCTTGGTCCATAGGAAGATCTACTCAATCCCAAGGCTTGAAACTTTCAATAGAGCTTCGTCTCCACTAGACGAAGCTACCTCAATGAATTCGAGCATCGGTGATAGCCTTCAGTGAGGTATGGATCAAAATTGAGCCTAGAATAGGTAGTGTGTGGTATTTTGTGAAAGGAATTTTTACTTCATGTAAAACTAGCCATTGGACGTCTTCTCCCTTGCATGATGATGGTGTGGGTTGAGTTTGGGCTCAATCATGCTCGGATCATGCGATAGAAGATGGAAGGTGGCCATCTCTCGCAGGTGAGCT
The DNA here is from genome assembly GCA_021442155.1 of Cymbidium sinense. Lineage (NCBI taxonomy): Eukaryota > Viridiplantae > Streptophyta > Magnoliopsida > Asparagales > Orchidaceae > Cymbidium > Cymbidium sinense. The sequence continues at coordinate 264,636,455 of CM038214.1, read as the reverse complement.
CAGGGACTGGTCATGGGCTGTCGATCCACTCATTTTGGATGGAAAACCATGATCAAGATGCTTAGGATCATTGATTTAATCTCTTAAGAATTGCGCTCTCCGATCCTTGATCGATGGGTGAGGAGAAGCCGCCGACACAGACACCATGATGTGACAACTTAAGTGACCATTCCCATTGCATCACATGGAAAGCGCGTGTTGCGTCAGCCTCCACATAGTGCCGACAGGATTAATCACTTAATTAGGCTATTTAATTAATGAATAATCATGAAAAATTCAAAATAACATAACTAATTCTAAAAAAAATCTTAAAAATACAAGGTAAAATGCACTGTAAAGATATTTCTTAGGAGAATAATCTAAAAATGTTTCCAATGGATTTTGAATAGTGTATTATCTCAATTATAGTTTTAATAAAAATTTAATAACCCTAATTACTCCCTAATTATTTTATTAATTCATTTCAAATTTCTCTAGTATATTTAGTGGGATGACCCCTACCTCCCCTAATTTTCTTGGGATTTATTGATGATTTAATTAGGGAAATCTTGCAATGAATTCTTAATCACCCTCTTTATGTAGTTAAGAGTAATTGATCATGTGAATAGTGGTTTAGCCCCTTTTTTAAGTTAATTAAGCCTTGCTTAAGTGAAGAAGAGGTTTATGGAATGGATTTGGGGGATTTTCCCTAAGCCATTCCCTAAACCCCTTTCTTTCTTTAATCCAAACTTAATTAAGGGATAACCCACTAATCACCTACTTAATTAACTTGATAAAATTTTCAAAACATTCCAGAACTTAATCAATCCATCTTGGGTAGGTGCTTAGGTGTTCAATAACCTAAGTAGCTTAAGGAAATCAAAATCCAACCCACATGTGTGGGAAGGGTTATGAAAGTACTTAAATTAAATCCTTTAACTTAATTAATCACTAATTATGAGCCAATTGAATTAGGCCCTTTCCTTCCTAGGTGCATTACTGATTTAAATTTCTTACAATTTTATGCCATACATTGGCTCATAATTATGTGATTAAATATATTAAAGTGGTGTAGGTAAGGGGTAATTAACACACTTAATTCACACTTTAACCTAACTAAAGCATAAAATTAACCTAATCACCTAAAAATTGATCTTAAATAACTCACACATGAGGGAATGGGTTAGGACCAGCAAACTCATATCACATTTCTCAAATTTAAATCAAACTCAAACAAGATCCAAACTCTCCTTAAAATAAATTTGATTTACTTTAAATAGTCTTATTCATAGGATTGTCCTTAGAAGTTAATTAGGGTGGATGAATTTACATCGCTTTCATCACTTTATTTCTTTACTAACATGCTAAATGTGTATGTCATATGAAATTCATGCATTCATGATTTTTTTTTTTAAAAATCAAATTAAAAATGAAATGTCTCTTTTATGTCAAATTGCATGTTTTGGCTAAAGTAAGAATATGAATGTCTATTAACACTATTAAATCTAAGATTATTTTTAAACTTGTAAATCAATTATCAAAACTAAAAGGTATGCTACTTATGATTATTTATAAGCTTGCATGTGAGTAAAAATATAAAGATGTGCATAGTGTGGCTTTTCTTCTCTTTTCTTTTAACATAGTTTTGAATAGGATTTGACAAATTCTATTGTTCATTTGAAAAGAATACAACACTTGCTTAAATCCTTTCCTATTCATTCCTATGTTATTACTTAAGAAAGACATCAACACTTATGCATATAAATTACATAAATAAATCAAATAAAAAACACAAACTTTTGCATCTTTCTTTTTTTCGTTCATTTCTTTTATACATGTATATATATTTAAGGAAAGTGGTATATTAGTCTGGACAACCCCAAGGTTACGAGGCTTTAAGTAGCCCTAAGTAGGTCTTGTACCTTACACCCCTGGTGCTAACAATGGCGTTGTACTTACTTATGCCTGTTGGTTTTCTTTTTCTCTCTGAATAGAGAAAAGAAATGATACCACATAGAGTTTAAGAATATTTTATTTAGATGATCAAATACGACATTAAGGAATACACATATTATCTCAAAAGATAAACATGTTTTCTTGTAATGGATTCAATCATTTCAATAAAAGACTCCTAAGGATAATGGGTCTTTCGTGTACCAAAGTATTTTCTCCTGAACTACATAGAAAAGTAGAACAGGGTCAATTTTATTCTGGGATCTTGGTTCCCTATAAAGGCAAGCCTCTATAGTTAATTACATCTTAGGAAGGGTCTCTTCCTAAGAATACTCTCGATTAAAGAAATAAGTGGTTATTCGTAAAGACTACTAAGGTAGCTTTCAAAGGATTGATATTTAGAAATTCAATTGGGAGAGGTCCAAATTGGAGAGAGTTATTTTTAAGATTCAAACCAAAAAAAGTAAGAAATGTCTATTAATACTGGGATGCCTAGTAGACATTTCATCTATCTTATAATTGGGTTTCAAATTTGGGATTTAATTTTAAATTTTAAGTTATCATTTTCTTAGAAATCTAGGACTTAGATTCTAGCAGCACAAAACTGCAGAAATGCCTAGGGTTAAAGACTTATTCCTAAAATGATGCTTCAGAACCTAGTCTACAGGTGCTTCTGACACATGTCAGATGCTTGACCTAGTTCTATTCTTGGGAATCATTGGTCATTCTCTTCACTTAAAGGAACTAACCTATCCCTGACTCTTTTGGGCTTACAACTTGCTTGTAGAAGGCTGCCAGCTAACACCACCTAATCATATTTTAAAATCATGAGGCTAAGTCATATGAATGCAAGATGGCTGGGCTGTTGTAGTTTTAGGAAAGAAATCTATGAACCTAGAATTACTTCCTAATCCCTAAGATTATGTAGGGTATGAAGATGCATATAACTAATGCATTTTTTTAGATTTTAATAATTTTGACTGGATTCATTTAGGCCATAAGGATACAATTTATGCCTAATGCATGCAATTAGAAAAGATCAGGGCCAAATCAAAATCGAAGAAGGTGTACTTCCATCATAGGCTCTCAAAGGTCAAGCCTAGGTAAAGATGGAGTTCCTTCATTAATCAAGAGTGAAACAATATGATTATGCATGACATCCAGCTAAGGGGTTGCTACATATATTATCTTGTTTTAATACCTAGGCTTTTATATGAAGATTATGAGTTGTATTTATTTTTATGTTTGTTGATTTAGTTGGGTAGAAAATTTAGTTTATCCTATGAGCCTACGCCTAGCATACATCACAAAGACAAAACATAGCAGAAAGAAACCTAAGAAAAGCATGCTATTTCTATTGCGCATCCCCAAAATAAATCAAGCCAAATTAAATTATATAAGAAAAGGCCAATGCAGTCGAGTACTGTTGTACACCTCAGAAGAAAGAAAATTGAGCAGTCGAGTTATGCCTTATACAACCCGGCCTAGAACTACAAGTTTAGATCTATGGGTCTTCTTTCCGGGAAAGTCTCCTTCTTTAGGGACATCCATCTGCTCCACAGGGGACCACTACACCATCTCTGGTTGGTCACCGCTAATCCTAGACCCTATAGATCCTAACCTAATTCTAAGCTCAAATTTACATTTAAAATTTAAAAGAAAATCCTAAGCCCTGCAAAACAGAAGTTAGAAAATACACACAGCATACAAAGTATATTATATTTCACAAACATATGGGCTTAGCATTAGTTGCTTGCCAAGCCCACCTGTCCTATGGACTATGTTAAGAGATTTTTAGCACCTACAAGCAAACATCAATTTTATGATTTATTTATTATAGCAATCCCTTTAACACAATCCCCTGTAGAAAATAATGTTAAATCTAGAAAGAACGCCCTAACATCTAGTCTAACGAACAAACAAGCTTAAGCATCCAGTCTAAAGCAATACACCACACAGACATGTGAAGCACATCACAACATATCACATGAGATTAAAAAAAAAATCACAGAACCATCTAACCTAGATCTAGGGTCTGTGGCCTAAATAATCTAGTGTGTGTAGAAGTGGGGTTTGTGTGGTAAGTCTTTGCTAGGCCTTTAAGTTTAAGTTTTGAAGTTTGAAATTTGAATTAGTTTAATTTTTACCATTGGTTGGTTTCATTCAAATGATTTAATGATTTAATTCTTATTTTTTATGTTCATTTTATTTGGTTAAGGTTATATTTAAGTTTTCATAAATGAGAAATAGAATGAATTTAATTTTTAGGTGAAACTCACTTTATTCCACATCCTAAATCCTAATGAGTTTCAAAAGTCTAACTAAAATTCTTAAGTATTTTAATTAATTTTAATTTCATTTATGTTTGGATTTGATTTATTTTATTTCATTTATTTGAATTATTTTATTTGATTTAATTTTTTGATTTTATTTCATTTTAAATTAAGTTATATGATTTCATTTAATTTAGCTTATGTTATTTTAAGAGTTTGATTTAAGTTTGATTCCAAATCATGGATTATAAGCTTAAGTTTTAAGTTTGATATAAATTAATATCTTAAGGTTTGCATGGATCATTCTCAACCTAAAGTACTTAAGTTAATTCTTGATCCGATTTGATTAATCTAGATTTTAAGTCCATTATTTAAATTCATTAATGATAAGTATTTCATTAAACTTAACTTAAGTTATTTTAATTATATTTAATTTTCATTAAGTATTGAATTTTTTTTAAATTTGATATTTGATTAAATTCTCTAACTTAGAAAGTTTTAATGAATTATCCTAAGTTTTTCTGATGTTTATTTTAGATTGGTTCAATTTATTTGTTGATTTAATGAATTAATGATTATTCTTAATTATTATTTAGTTCATATTGACCTAGAGATTTGGAAATTCAAGATATCCAAATTTATAGACCAATTTGGTTTGAGATAATTATGACAAGTGGGGTTTCAGGCCAATTTTATGTTCCTAAATTTTCAGTTTAATTAGAGATGTAATTAGGGTGTAATTAAGGTTTTAATTATTTCATTAAAACCTAAATTAAGATTAATTTATTAAGATTAATTAAAATATTTTATTTTTACTTATTCTACACTGTACTACCTTTCTAATGAGAGTTTATTCATAATTTTTGGTTAATTGATTAATTTATTATGATTTAATTAAGTTTAAGTGATTTAATTGAATTATTTAATTCTTTTAATTATCAAATTAAATTAATTAAGTTCATATTAAGTTCATATTAGTTTAATTAAGTTAAATTATTATTCTGATGTTCATTATTTTTATTTAAGATTATTAAATTAAAATTTTATAATTATTTTATTAAAGGGTAATTAATTTATTTAATTTAAGGGTTAAATCACATTAAATTTTAATTTCATTTTATTTTAGAGAATTAAATCCCCCAAAACTTTACCTAAAGTATGTTTTAAGCTTAATTTCATTTTTTCAAAGGTTCAAATTAATTGGATTATTAATTTAAGAGTAATTAAAGTTTAATTTATTTCAATTAAACCTAAATTAAGGAAAAACTCATCCAATAAAAATTGGAGGTTTTAATTTCAATGGATTCCTCTCATCAAGATGAATCCATAGAGCTTTTATTTATATTTTTATGATTTTTCTTTGATATGTTATGATATATTGAAGTTTTATAAATTTTTTTAAATTAATTAAATCGTTGCTTAACAGTTTTTAATGGTTTTTAAGTTACGGGTCCCACGTGTTTTAACTAAAATGAGCGGGATTAGATTCGATCGTATCAAAGATCGACGGTCCCCGTGATCTATGGTTCCACGGATTAAACGCAGACGCACGGGTTGATGCCGGACGATCCGAGATCGTCATCAATGATCGGACGAGATCATTCCCGCATTTCCTAAAGGGATTTAATCAGAATTAACAGCCTAGATCTGGACTGTTCATCTCTTTTTAAAAGAAATAGATGGTCATGATTTTGTCTCTCCCGATCTTTGTGGGAGCTAGGACCGTCCAACTTGTTTTGCTAATAACTTTTGATCTACGCAACCAAATTGGATTATTTAAAGTGCTACATGATTGTTGAAAGATCTTATTTCAATCCATATAGCTTGATCTCACTAGAGAACAAGCCTTGTATAGAAACAATCAAGGCCAAAAACTTTAAATAAAAAGAGGGGTTGTTAATGGCATACCTCGATTTAGGGAGCTTTAGACGTTGAAATCAATTCCACTAGCTTTGTTTCTTCAAGGGAAAGTGCTACTCCAAAAGAATTGAGCTAATTCCTTGTGGGTTGATCTCTTGCCCAAGCTTTTGATTGAATTTTTGATTTTGGTGTTCCTAATGGTTGAGAGCACTTGGAGGGTAGGGGGGATTTCGTTTGGCTTCGGTTTTGATGTGGGATGGTGTGTGTGTTTTTCTAGCCTTAAGAGAGTGTGTATATCCTTGTTTCCTCATGGCCAAAACTTTTTGTGTTCTCTTCTCTTCTTTTTTTTTTATCTTCTCTCCTTGGTTGGCTTTTCTATGCTTGATTGCCTGCCTTCACTTGAAGGCAGCCATCTTTGATTAGAAGATAGTGTGGGATGAGGATAGGAAAAAGTGGAAGAAGGTTGGCATTTTCTTTCTTCCCATTTTCCATTTTTTAATTCTTTTATTTATTTATTTTGCTTTTATTATTTCCATGCAATATGACATTATCATCTTAGTTTGAATTAAAGTATGATATTAAATTAATCTCAAAATAGATTTGAGATTAGATTTAATTGCATTTGAGTTTTCTTAGGGATTTGAGATTAACTTTTTCCTTTTGAATTTGTTTAGTTTATTATTATTTTAATACCATAATGTAATTTGATGATCAATTGCATTATGATTTAATTACATTTAATTTGATTTTAAATTTAATTTCATTTTAACTCATTTAGCTTAAAGTGGGTTGATATGATTTCAAATGAGTTTAAGTGATCAATTTAAATTCAAATGAAATGGGTTTTCTTTTATTCATTTTTTAATTTGATTTATTTGAGTAAATCCAAATTCAAAATTTGGATTGATTTTACCTATATCAATTAGGTTAGAATAAACTCAAAGATTTTCTAGGACACTAGGTGAGGTGTCCTAAACATTGAATTAAGAAAATCCTATTTGAGATTAGGATCTCTCAAATGCCAAATTAACCTCATCCAAAAATGAGGTCAACAATGCCTTTCATACATATATGTGTGCATGTGAAAATGGATAAAAGAATCCCTCTTTTTCTACTTCATAATTATGCATCATAAAAGACATTCAAATTTCTTAAACAAATTCTCTTGGCATTTATCATTAAAGTGTGCTAAACATTTTCATTTGCATGTATATGTATGCTTAGGATTCATTCATATGCATGTCACACATGTTGGGAAAGAAATGAAGTGATGTGTATTTTGTGATAGTATTTTACTTTACTTAATCTTAAAATATCTTTCTTTTTGAATAGGTTTATTAGGGAAAAATCTAAACTTAGGATTAATTAAAACACATAATAAAATATTCACTAAACAAAAATCAAATATGAATCTACCTTAGAAATTATTTAAGATAGGGAGGAAAGAGAAGTTCTCTTCTCTTTTTCTCTCTTTACAACTTAGTAATTAATTGTAGGATTCACTTAAACAAAATCAAAAATACAAAATAAAATCAACCAAAGTAACTAAATCACTAACATGAAACAAATCCTCTAAGTTGAACATTTTCACACTTAGAAAACTTCAACCTTAAAGCCTAGCTAAGCATACAACACAAACCTTAAATAACACACACATTAGCTAAGTCACCATTTATAGCTTTAGGTTAGGGTGGTGCATGATTTGTTGTTTGCTTTTATTTTGTAATATTTTGTTTTGGTCTGATGTTAGGGTGCATGTGCATAGATTGAATGGTAGGGCGATCTTAGTCTAACTATTATTTTCTGCAGGGGATTGTGCTTAAGGGGCGTTGTAATAAAAATATCACTACTTTTATTGTGCAGGTGCTTATACCCCTAAGAATAATCCAAAATAGGCTAGATGGACTTGGTCACCCATGTGTGGGGTGCTAAGTCCAATTTATATATATATACATGCTTGAGATTGTATTGTTTGTTTCGTTAATCTCTATTTTGCTGGTGTTAGTTAGATTTTCTTTTTTCCATTTTCATGTACTTTAACAATTAGGATTTTGGAATGATTGTTATGGGGGATTAGGATGAGCATTGGTCATAAGATTATATCTTATGTACTATGTGAAGCCTTTGGAGCAATCACATTCCAACTAACTAAAAGAAGAAAGAAGAAAGAAGAAAGAAGAAAGAAGAAATGAAGAATTAAGACACCCATAACATGAATTCCTTGCTTAATTGTAATTAATTCATTAGTAATCCAGGTTGTATAAGGGTAGAGCTTGGCTACCCAATTTTTTTCTCGAGTTTGTGTGGTGGAGCCCAACCATAAATGACCTTTTATTCTTTTATGTTAGTTTTATAAATTGATTGATGTTTTTTTAACTTGCGCATTAAGATGGCATCTTTTCCTAGTTTCTTCCTTACTTTGATGTACGGCCTGGATGATGATTGGGCTCTTAGGAAAATAAATTTTCTATCCATTTAAATAGCTCAAATTAAAAATAAATAACTCATAACCTCACCTAAAGCTTAGGTTATAAAATAAGATAAAAGAATTAGCAACCCCATAGCTGGATGTTGTCTTACTTTTCTAACATCATGCATAAAAAGCATATTATTTCACTCTTAATTGTAGGGCTTCCACCTTTGCCAGAGAACTTGGCTTGACTTGTGAGAGCCATGGAGAAAACACATCTCCTTATCTTGTTGATTTTGGCCCATAATCTAATTTCTCATGCATTAGGCATATAAATCCTAAAGCTCGTGTCAAATTGATTGTCCAAAATAAAAATAAAATATAATAAAATTTGTATTAGATTTAAGTCATTAAAGCATGCCCTACATGATCTAGTCTCCTAGGGAGTGTGTTTAAGGACTTAGTCTCTTTCTAAATAAACAACACCTTAGCTATCTTGCAAAAGCATATGACTTTCCTACATGTATTTAAAATTGTAGGAGGAGTTAGTTGGCAGCCACCGGTTGTAAGTCCATGTTGGTTTATCCTCTCTTGTGGTGGTAAACCAAATACCCATTTTTCATCTTAGATTTAGGTCATGCTTTTGGCCCTCACCAAAGCTCCCTAAATTTAGGTTTAGGAGTTGCTGCTTCCCTTTGTGAGCTACGAGCATAAGTCCTCACCTCTTAGGTATTTCCATGACCTTATATCATAAAATTATAATCCCTGACATTCTAATAGAAATTTAACTCAAATAAATCAATTCAATTTCAAAAATTAAAACCCCACCATAGGATAGTTTGGGGTGATTACTATGCTTCCTGGTATCTTAAGCACCCCCCTACTTGTTTTCATTTGGCTTCGATAAGAACTCCTTCCTCTTGATCGATCCCACTTAATTTTCTAAAAATAAATCAATCGATTGATAGTCATACCTTTCAAAATCTTTGGAGACAACGATCATTTACCTTAATCGAGAGTATTCCTAAAGAATCCTGTTTCTTAGGATGTAATTAACTATGGGGGCTTGCCCCTATAGGGAACTTAATGAACCTGATTTAAAATAAACTCTGCTTTACTTTTACATGTAAAGTAGAGGAAGAATCTTCGGTACATTTCGAAGACCCATAGTCCATAAGAGTCTTTGTTGAGGTAATTATGTCCATTTTAGGGTGGTGACTTCTATCTCTTGAAATAGTACACCTTTCCTCAATGCCTTACCAGATCACCCTAATAAGAATATCTACAAATCTACGTGGCATCCCAAAAGGCATATATTTTTGTTTTCATTTATCCTTCTAAAAGGATAGATGAAGGCGAAAATATTTCACCACAAATTTTTCTGGTGACTCTGCTGGGGAAGGTTCTTCTCTCCATCTTGAGTAAATGATCATTGTCTCCAAGTATCGATAGTGGGTTTGTACTTTTGTATGAATCCATGATTATCTTTCTTTCCATTGGCACTTAGCTTATTTCATCCTTAAGTTAAGCTAGCCAACATCTTTAGGTTTTAGGACCTCACCCCGTGTTGGTCTTAAAACCAATGTTGGGTTCTCCAATGGGTGAAAATAAAAATTTAATAAAAAGAAAATGATTAAAGACTTCCTCCTTACCATTTTTATGGTAAGGAAAGGTTCATTCTAAAAAAAAAATAAAGATAAAATAAATCCTTCATAAAAGTCTTTCTTTTCAAAAGCACTTTTTCAAAATACACTTAATAAACTATTTGCACTACATCTAATAATATTCACAATTGTTACATGTAAAAACATTTCAAAAATAAAACCAACAATCATAACCTCCAAAAGCATAAGTGAACTTCTTCACTCAATTCATTTTGATGATGACTTCATTTTAAAAAATAAAATTCCAATAATCATAAACTTTCAAAAAGCATAAAATTTGAAGACGGGCCTTTCCATTCAATACATCCAAATGTGTTGGATGGATGTTACATCTTCAAGCAAAATCACAACTTTGAAATTCCACTCAACACATTCCACATGTGTTAAGTTGGAGTTTTCACCTTTTCAAAAAGCACATATGAAACCTCTCCATTCAATATACCCACATTTATTAAATGGAGGTTTCATTTCCAAAAAAAATCAAAAATAAATTTTCAAAAAGCACATATGAAACCTCCCCATTCAATATACCCATATTTATTGAATGGAGGTTTCATTACCAATCAAAATAAAAAAATAAATTCTCCAAAAGCACATATGAAACCTCTCCATTCAATATACCCACATCTATTGAATGGAGTTTCTTTCAATAAAAAATAAAAAATAAACTTTCAAAAGCACATATGAACATCTCATTCAATATATCCAAATTTATTGAATGAAGATTTCATTTCCAAATAAAATGACATTATTTTGAAATGCCATTGAACATATTCCATATATGATTAGGTTGGAATTTCCTCTTTAAAAAAGCAATAATCACACATGAAAATACATCTTTGAAAAATGAAATATACTTGATTTCCATCTTACATATCCAAATTTGTTAAATGGAAACATCTCTTTTCAAAATCAACAAAATCCAAAACAAAAATTTTTAAAACACTTTTGGAACTTCATTTGCCAAAGTGAAGTCTCCATTTTCAAAACAAAATCCAAAAATAAAAGAAACACATTGGAACTTCATTCTAGCATGCCAAATTTGCTATAGTGAAGTCTCCATTATCAAAACAAAATCCAAAACAAAAGAAACATATTAGGATTGCCTTAACATACCCAAATTTGCTAAGAATCCTATTTTCAAAATCAAATCAAAAAAATAAAAAGAAACACATTAGGATTTCATTAGCATACCCAAATTTGCTAAGGATCCTATTTTTCAAAATCAAAATCTCTAAAAATAAAAGAAATACATTAAGATTTTTTTAGCATACTCAAATTTGCTAAGAGTCCTATTTTCAAAAAAATTTTAAAAGTAAGACACACTTGGATTCTTCATTTTAGTATACCCAAATTTGCTAAATAAGGATTCCAGTTTTCAAAATCACAAATGATTCACTAAATAAAGCAAACAAAGAAAAAGAAGAAATTATTTTCAAACACCCCACTTAGCATATCCCAATTTGCTAAGTAAATCCAAAAAAAAAAACAAAATCAATTAACCCTTTACTTTAACATACCCAAATTTGTTAAATAAAGGGTCCTTAGAATAAAAAAAAAATCAAAATTCAAATATGAACATATGGATGCATCTCTCCAAAAAAATTTGAACCCATTTTTCAACATACCCAAATTTGTTGAAAGTGGATTCTACATTCAAAATTCCTCTTTCCAATCAAATATCAAAATCTCTTTTCAATCCATTTGAGCTCGACTTAATACTTTCAAGATGTTGAGTATGGGTTCAAATTCTAAATTCAAATTCAAAATCAACAAAGTAAGAAAATTTGATTCAAGTTTTTTTTCAACATTGCAGTTTTAGTTGACTTTGGCAGTTTTTTAGTCTGCGATGCTTGATTCAATGGTAGTGAAATGTGTTCTTGTTTCCTCATGGGATAGACTTGGCCCTGGATTAGGCCAGCCTTCCCCAGTCTGATTATGCCCACCTCATCCACTTTGGTTGAGGCTTTGAGGGAATTACATGTGAGGGCACTCCCCTCATGACTATTAGTAGAGCAGTGGTGGGCGGAAGTCGGTCATCATTGACATGACCGATATTTTCCCTGAAGAGGAAGCGGTGGTTCCACAGATTAGTGCCGATCGGTGTCAATGCTAGTGCTTTTGGTTGTTCCCTGTGCTGCCCCAGTTAGAGCTAGCACCCACTCACTAGCACCTCAAGGCTCTCCCATCCGGGATTGTCTCCCCTACTTTTAAGGTTGGGTGCTCTCTTACTCCTACCAATGAGAAGAAATAAGAATCACATGATAAACGGTACCACACTCGCGCTAGGGAGTTAAAGGCTACGGTCATTATGAGGATTTGCCCATTGTTCCCACTAGTTACAATAAACCGTTCATCTCTAGTCGGCGAGGATGCCGAGAGGATTTCTCACCTCCACCAATGGTTTAGTTTCAAGCTTAGTGAGAGGGGAGGTATGCCGACCTCATTAGTTTTATCGAGAGATGGAGCTCGAGTTGGGGCTCGATTTGAGATCATCATTCCCCAGCGTGGTGGCATTTAGCGAGGGGGAGGCTAGAAGCCGACATCAGTTCATGTCAAGAGAAGGAGAGGTATAGTTGACGGTCAGTGACCTTCATACTTATTGATTTTCTGGATCGATGAGCTACGTGTCGACCATCCGGGATCTTACTTGAGGATTCATCATAAGAGAGCGCTCTCAGAGAGTCATCGGTGGTGCCTCCACTCTCTCTACATCGCCATCGCATACATGTTCCAACATCTCCTATTCCACCAAGGCCATGAAGGCGCATCGGAGAAGAGGACCGTTGGTGATCCTATGGTGAGAGATCCCATCCATCTACACTGGTGGTGAGGCTAAGTTCTTCACTGACCTTCACCTGTAGTGGTGAAGAAGGAATGGTGACCTAGAAGTATCGTAGTCATCCTGTCACCACCACCACTGCAACAAGATATATAGATGGTTATAACAATTGTCGAAGGAGAGGACAGCTACACCTATGATGATAGATCTTCCTAGGAGTGCCACTCCATATAGATTCGATGATAGAGCATATTTCTTTCTGTGAGTATAGCCCTCACAGGGTTAACTCTCCAGCAGTAGGGGAGGTCTGGTGCCTCACAGTACATGATAGTGATCCCACCACCGGTCAGCCTAGATCCTTTGTGCCTATTCAGATAGACCATTCTCTAAATGATATTATAACCAATTATCTCTTGGAGAAGAAGGAGATCTTAGGATATGACTGGTCCGATAAGGAGAAAGTCAGCTTTGATCCCAATGAGGATGATCTATTAGAAGATTCAATAGGGGTGCACATGATTGATACCCGTGGTTCTCTCCTCTGTGAGCAGTAGAATATGGAAGGTGCTAAGGCCGAGCAGGAAGTCACAGCCTACTCAACCCAACACCTCCTTCAGCAGATAAAGTAGAAAGTTGATTAGATAGATAGGATGGGGAAGTAGCTTAAGGACTTATTTGCAACAGTTTTAGCACTTCAGAAATAAGCACCGACAGTCTATCCTACTATAGTTGAGACTAGTCAGCCAGAGTTAGTGCATGTCATGGATCCAGCCAAGATTTTACTCGAGTAGAGCAAGGTAGCACCAACATGTATAAGAAGGTAGTGGATAGTACCTCCATACAAGAAAAGGATATCAAGAGCATGGTTGAGCAACTAGTGAGAGATGCATTGGCTCAAGCTCGAGGAGAATCATCAGTTCCAAAGGGTAGACCATACTCAAAGGAATTCGATGCCATCCAATATCCTAAGGGTTTCGTGCCGCCTTCATTCAAAAGCTTCGATGGCAGTGGGAACCTAAGGTAGCACATTGCACATTTCAGGGCCAGTTGTTGTAAAGCCGATGGTAGTGATGCTTTACTCTTCCGTCTCTTTGTCAGTAGCTTAGCAGACATAGCCTTTTATTGGTATGCTAAACTTCTCAATAGTTTAGTGAAGATTTTTGCTAAGTTGGAGCAACTCTTCATCAAGAGTTTTGCTAGAGCTCAGCAAAGGGTGACTGTAGGTGATCTCGTTGTGGCTCAACAAAATCTCGGTGAGTCCCTCATTGATTACATTTTTAGATGACATAATTTGAGTATGAAATGCAAATCACAGTTGTATGAATAGCTCGCCATTGAGATTCTGCTTAAGAATATCCATGGCCCGGTCGCCTTCATGCTCAAAGGTTTCACCATCAAAACTTTTGAGAAATTAATCAATAAGGCGGCTAAGAAAAACCAAATAGTCACCTTTTCCAAACCAATCAACAAGCGTAGCTTTTGAGAAGAAGCCTGGGGCGTGATAATAGTAGACAAGGGAAACAACCGGCCGGTGGTTTGAGAGACCTCATGCTCCACTGCTTCCACCTCCTCTCACCACCATCGGTGGCCTACCACTACCTCCCTCTGGCCTACACTGCCTCCTCCTCAGCCATATCATCAACAACAACAATACACATACCTGCCTCCAAGTAGATATGGTCCACTTACTATTTTGGATAAACTTAACATGCCTTATTCATTTAAGAGGGAGGTAATCAGGAAGATCTTTAAGAATCTCTTAAAGAAGCATGATTTTTAGCTACTCGAACCTAAGAGACTGGAGGAAGTGGGCAATAGCAACGATCCTAACTTTTGCCTCTACCACTGTATGCTAGGTCATGTTTTGGAAGATTGCTTCACATTTAAGGACTGGCTTAAACATAGCTTCAAGATCGGTGCTATAGTCATCTCGAAGGAATACATTATGCAATAACCATCCAGTTCCATTAGGGTAATCCTTGGGGATACTTGCGATCATTCCAAAACCAAAGAAGGTTGAGATATCTCCTTATCCAATACCTCTAAGAAAATTATCTTAAAAATTAAGAAACTTTTCTTGCAGGTGCCCGAGCTAGCTCAAACCTCCAACATCAAGGAAGGTTTGCAAGTTACCAAAGCCAACTTAGGGAAAGAGGAGCGGCAGTAGCAGTAACATGCGGGGATAGCTCAAGATGCAACCACCAATCAGTCCAGTCCACCATTTTAGCTACTACAGCAGTGACCTCCTCTACTTCAGATAGCTCTACTTCTAGTAGACATCTTGTATTAATAGATGAGGGCATCAAATCCATCACCCCTCTTACTTTACTTAATTTCTACTATGTACCACCTGTCAAATCTAAGAAATTAAAGAATAAAGCTAATTTGAATTATATCATGTCACTTCTGATGGATTGTCTAAATCTACTCCTAATGATAACTCTTCAATTCTAAACAACAACTATAATTATTTTGATCTTCCTCTTTCTGATTCAGAGTTAGATTTTCCTACTATGGATACTATGGGTTTGCCTCTTGAGATAAACTTAGAATCATCTAATTCTGAGGATCCCATAGGAGAAGCTATAGGTGAGCCTGATATGCAGGTAGAATCTTCCATTACCCTGCCACAAGAGATCACCAAAGTCAACCTCCATAGTGGCAAGGTTTTACCTCCTAGGACAACACCTCAAAATAGAGGGAAATAAGCCATTGGTTCAAAGGATCGAGAACCCCTCCACAGGATGCTCCACCCTTAGATATGCTTGTGGAGGATCAGGCTAAGGTGGACTACAATGTCCTCTCTCACCTAAGAAAGTTGCCATCTAAGCTAAGCATATACGATGCCCTAGCCTTATCCAAAGAGATGAGAGAATCATTAATCAAGGCTCTCCTTAATCTTGAGATATGCTTAGCTCAGCTGACTATAATTGGAGAGGAGGCATATTATTCTAGAGAAGCTCTGGGGATCACTTTCACAGATGAAGACCTACTTCTGGGGGACATGGAGCACAACCATCCCCTCTACATTATAGTGGACATGGAAAGATTTAGACTTATTAGAGTTTTCATCGATCCAGGTGCATCGATGAACATTATGAGTCTAAAGACCCTTGCTTATTTGAGGATCGACATCTCCAAACTCTGAGGAGATCAGATGATGTTGAGAAGATTCATTGAACAAGGCGAGAGGGCTTTAGGTTCCATAATGTTACCTTTGGAGATAGGTGACTGGAAGATTGAAGCCAACTTTTATATCATTGATTTGAATATCTCGTTCACTGCTTTTCTTGGTAGGCCTTGGATACATTAGAACACGATGATTCCATCCTCCCTCCATCACTACATCAAATTCAAGAAGAATGGGATTCGGTACTATGTCAAAGGGGTTGAAAAGTCATTTCCTGTTAATGAGGTTGAGATATATGAGGATACGACCTACTATCTTCCTCAAAGCACCCTTTCTCATGAACTTAGATAAAAATCAAATTCAAAAGAAAAAAATGAAGAAAAATAAAAATCTAAAGAAAAAGAAAATAAAAATGAAAATCCAAGTGAACAAGAAAGGGAAATTGAAGAAGAAATAGAGCTGCATATCACATTCCACCCATAGTTCATTCCATCATATGGACATATGGGTAGGATGACTCGACCTCCATCAGGCAGAGGCAGAAATAGTGGTAGTTCCAGAGGTGGAAGACACTATGGTTAGCCATCAGCCAACATGGGTTATGTTCCAGTTCATAGGAGTACCCCTACTATTCTCATAAACTTGGAATCATGCTCGGAGGATAAGTCTAATGTAATTAGCATACCAGCCAACCCCTCTCAATTTGTTTCATTGGAGGTGACACTCGAGCTAGATAGCGATGAAAACTAGGCCTTCAGACAAAGCAAAGTGTTCAAATCAAATGTATGAAAAACTATCAGGCAGCAGTTAGGAACCTTAGCTCTAACCTCACTTTCATCTCAAAAAGTTAAAGGTTTAGTAATTAAGAAAACCCCTCAGTCTTCCAGGGTTATCAAGTCGAAGAGATTCTTTTTGGGATTATCATCCTTAAGTCCTGAAGTTGATGTAAAACATGAAGATGATTCATATAAATAATTAATAGAATTACCTTTTGATTAGTACTCACCTTGTGTTATTAATCTTGCAAAGAAGGGTTTGATTCCTTATTCAAGGTCTAAGCACAGGTCAGAGTACTTCAAAAAGCTATGGAACAACACAGGCAGGGATGCATAATCAAGATCAGGACTAGGAGTGGGTCCAGTTGATGATGATGATTGCTGCTTAGTTGTCACTAACCATTTAGAGTTTGATAGGTTCTTTTCATACCAAACCAACTCTTATGAGGATGTGTATTTAGAAACCTTAGTGATTCGGATGATCTCCAAATCAAAGATGCACTGCCAAAATTTGAAGAGGAGATTCATTCAACAATTGACAAGCTTAATGAAATCAACCTTGGGATAGAAGAAAATCCATGTCTGGCATACATCAATTCATTGCTGAATGAAGAAGAAACCAATGACTTAGTTTTGCTATTGACTGAGTTTAAGGACTACTTTGCATGGAGTTATGAAGAGATGCCCAGATTATCTCCTGACATAGCAGCCCACAAATTAGCAATAGATCCTAGCGCTAACCCTATCATGCAAGCTCCTAGATGCTTGCGATTAGAAATCAAACAACATGTCATTTTTGAAGTCAAGAAACTGATTGATGCCATCAGGGAAGAAAAATACCCTACCTGGTTAGTCAGTGCCATCCCAGCTAAGAAAAAGAATGACCAAATTTGTATATGTGTCGATTTCAGTGACTTAAATAAGGCATGCCCTAAGGATGAGTTTTCTCTTATTATACCAGAATTAATGGTGGACATCGCCTCAACTCATGCAATTTTCTCTTTTATGGATGGGTCATTTGGCTACAACCAAATCAAGATGGCCCCCGAGGATGAAAGAAACACTACTTTTTGAACCCCGATTGGAATCTAGTATTATAAGATCATGCCTTTCAGCCTTAAAAATGCTGGTGCTACATACCAACGGGCCATGACTTAGATCTTCAATGAACTCATCCATCATCAGGTTGAGTGCTACGTTGATGATCTTGTAGTTAAGAGCAGAGTAGAGGAAGACCATTTCTTTGACTTGAGAGTAGTTTTTAAATGATTAAGGCAATATAACCTCAAAATGAATCCCCTAAAGTGTACATTCAGATCAGCTTCAGGAAAATTCCTTGGCTTTGTTGTCCTACATCGAGGAATAGAAATAGATCTGGAAAAGGTTAAAGATATCTTAATGCTACCTCCTAAGAGTTTAACTCAACTCAGATCTTTCCAAGGACAGTTTGCATATCTAAGATGTTTTATTTCCAACCTATCGGGGAGATGCAAACTATTCTCAGCACTTGTCAAAAAGGATGCCAAGTTCAAGTAAGATGATAAGTGCCAGCATGCCTTTGAAGATATCAAGCAGTATTTGGTGTAGCTGCCAGTTCTAGCAGCTCCTATCCCGAGCAGGCCACTCATCCTCTGCACTGCTTCATTAGATGGCTCTCTTGGTGCTCTATTGGCCCAAGCCAATGATGAAGGGAAGAAGAGTGCTCTCTACTACCTCAACTATCATCTAATTCCTGCTAAAGCAAACTATCCACCCATTGAGAAACATTACCTAGCTTTGTTCTTTGCCTCCCAAAAGCTACGACACTATATGCTTTCTCATAAGGTGAACTTGATTTCCATAATCAATCCACTGCAGTATCTCATGACATGGCCAATGCTATCCGAATGTTTAGTATGATGGTCCATGATTCTCTCACAGTTTAATATCATATTCATACCCCTTTGTGTGGTAAAAGGATAAGCATTAGTAGATTTCTTAGCAGCACACCCACTTCTTGTTGATTCTCTACTTAGTGATGATCTCCCTAATGAATAAATCATGAACTTAGTGGAGGTTGAAAACCACCGATGGGAGATATAGTTTGATGGTGTAGCTTCTTTTCATAAAGGAGAAACACCATGATCTACTCTTCTAGGAAAGACAGGATAGTTCTCCTAACTCCAGACCCTGATGTGATGAGATTCTTATACTATCTTTCCAACATCTGCACCAACAATGAAGCCGAGTATGAGGCTTTGATTACTGATTTGGAGTTAGCTATTACAGTGTGTGTCAAGAGCATCAACATCTTTGAGGATTCTCAATTGGTTATCAATCAAATTGGTTGGTCCTACAAGGTTCTCAAACCCAAGCTTCATCAATACCATGAGTATACCATGAGTATACCATGAAGTTGTTGGCCCAAATTCTTGAAGTCACCATCTACAAGGTTCCCCGAGTAGAGAATGCAATAGCAGATTCTTTGGCCAAACTTGGCAAAGAATTGACATGTCTGAAAGATGAGTCCATTCCAATAAGGGTCCAAAATAGATAAGTCATATCCCTTATTGATGCTGAACTCATCAAGAGACTTTCTCTTGAAGGGGAGGTTGTCGTTGTCTATAAGGATAAGGAGCTGGATTGGAGGCAACCGTTCATAGACTATTTGAACACTGACAAACTTCCTCAAGAAAGTCACAAGCCCATCAGGTAAAACATAGAGCTCTCTTTTATGCTCTCGTTGATGGCACCCTGTACCAACGGTCCTTTGATCAAATGTTGTTATGTTATTTAGATAAACATAAATCCCATGACATTGTAACAGAGGTACATTCAGGTCTATGCGGTGTGCATCAATCTGGTCTGAAGATGAAGATGAAGATCAAGAGAATAGGATACTACTAGCCTTCGATGATTATAGACTGCATGGATTTAGCTAGGAGATGCCATCAGTGTCAGGTACACAGTGTGATCTTACATCAACCACCCAATATTCTACACCCTACATTAGCCTCATGGACATTTGAGTTTTGGGGTAGTGATATTATGAGTTCTATCGATCTTCCTTCTTCCAAGGGTTATTGGTTCATCTTAGTTGGCACCGACTACTTTTTCAAGTGGGCGGAGGCAACCCCACTCAGAGAGGTCACAACTCAGCATGTGATTTAGTTTTTCAAGAACCATATCGTATA
Organism: Cymbidium sinense; assembly: GCA_021442155.1. NCBI lineage: Eukaryota > Viridiplantae > Streptophyta > Magnoliopsida > Asparagales > Orchidaceae > Cymbidium > Cymbidium sinense. Next base: position 264,616,455 of record CM038214.1, on the reverse strand, counting down.
TAGGTTTGGGGTGCCTCAATAAATTATATCCGATAATGGTACTGCATTCAAAAGCACCAAGATCAATTGCTTCGCCAGAAGACATGGTATAGATTGGAGATACTTCACCATCTACTACCCCAGAGCAAATGGCTTAGCAAAAACATTCAACAAAACTCTCATCCAAATACTAAAGAAGACTCTTGATGATAACAAGATGTAGTGGAATAAGTAATTGGTTGAAGCCTTGTAGGCCTACTGCACCACATACCAAACTCCAACTCAATCTACCCCATTTTCCTTAGTGTATTAGTCCAAAGCCGTTCTACCTTTAGAAGTTCAACTCCTGTCACTAAGGATAGCATTGGGTAACAAGATCACTATAGAGTAGAATGCAAAGTTACAGTTAGAAGAGCTCGAAGGTTTGGAGGAGAGTCCCTTATGGGCGTGCCAGAACCTCGAGTTGTACAAGGACAAAATAATTCAAGCTCACAATAAGCTAGTCCACCCTAGGTCTTTCCAAGTAGGAGAACTTGTGTTAGTCCTAAGAAGGCCAATTGTTGTCCGTCAAAAGATGGGAGGCAAGTTTGAACCCACTTAGAAAGGCCCCTATATCATAGAGAAGGCCTACCAAGGAGGATCTTATCAGCTTATTGATTGTAAAGGCGAACACTCGATGTTTCTAATTAATGGGTCTATTTGAAGAAATATTATCCATAAAACATGTTTGAAAATAATTATCAATAAAAGAATAAAAATTTGATTCCATTTCATCAAAATCTTCTCTTCTTTCGAAGCATGTTTGCTTGTCTTGTGAATCTGCCATGGCATGTTTAGGATCGGTGTAAGAGTCCCCCAGCGACATTCTATCCCTCTTTTACAAAATAAACATAATCAAACACATTTCCCAGGGCTATTAGAATAGGTGTGAGAGAACCCAAGAGACATCTAGTTTTGATTAGCATAATTGAGTTAGGTGTAAGAGAACTCAAGTGACATCCATTCTTAGTGGGAATCCTGATTTCCACCCATGGAATCATTTCATCCAATTCCCCAAGTGTATTTAGGGTAGTTGTGAGATAACCCAAGTGGCATCCTATTCCCTTTAACACAAGCACAAAAATAAACATATATCTTTTATCTCGGGCTATTTTAGTATGAGAGCAAGCTGCTGTGGCACTCATTCATTAGCTGTTGTAGGTCGGGTCTACATGTTACCTCGCTAGTATGTCACCCCAGTGGTCACTTGTTTGGAAGATATGAGTCCTTGCACTTTCTTCCTAACCCATTACAAATCAACGAGCACCTTGTTAGTATGGTAGACTTCACTGCCCAGTCAGTAAGCTACCTTATGTTGATTTTGTTTAAGAAGATGTGAGTCCCTAAGCTTTCTTCTTGAACTAATCATCATGATTTAACTAAGTCGAGTATATTTGAGGTTTATGATAAGTCCCCAGAGCTTCCTTTCCTCTTGACTAATTTGAGCCGATGTAAGTCCTCCAGCGGCATTTGCTCAGTAGTCTCCCTAGGTCGAATAACACCTGTTGAGCCAAAGATAAACTATCCAATGTCGGTTCGCTATAGAGGATGTGAGTCCCCGAGCTTTCTTCTATCTTCGGGAATCTTAGTTGGTTTGTTAGCTATGCGGCGTGACTCACCCGGCGGATACACCACTCTTGGCAGATGTGAGTCCCTGCACTTTCTCCTTGAGTTGGCCATTGAATACCTATTTGATATATGACTAACCATGTCATCTTATCCAGGGTTTTGGATCAAGCCCTTAGCGGCCCCTCTCTCTACAGACATTCTATTTGGATCACGTCCTTTGTGACCCACCATTTAAACACTACCCAAGTTACTCTTAGATTTGATAGTCTCCCTTACCTAGTAGCCACCCCTATGGTTGGAGAATTTGCTCAGCGGATATGCAGATTCTCCCTTGGTTCAGTAAATTTGAGATAGGTCTAGGCTAATATAAGCTCCTTCTCAGTTTGATCCCTCGCAAACCATCAGGGTCCACGTTAAAATAAACTAAATAAACAAACAAATTAATTCGCTTGTGGATTAAGAATTCAAGCCCCCCAAAGGGCCCCTTTTCCCAAGAAGGCATCTTATCTTTAGGGCAGTGTCAGCAGAACTCCCTATAAAATGTGCCTGACTACCTGAGTTGTGATAAATCCCCGGGTCAATACTCACTCTGTAGTCTCCCTTAGGTCGGGTTCAATCTATTTTTCCACAAGCAGGTTACCACGCTAGTCATTCCACTTTGGAAGATATAAGACTATTATGCATTCTTTCTAGCATGACTATCTTAAACCGATAGGAAGCCCTAGGTCAGGTTCGATTTGTTGCCCAAAGTAACCGATCACCCCAGTGGTCTTTTGTAGTGGAAGATGTGAGACCCCAAGCTTTCTTCTCCTAAATTGATCATTGCAAACTGAAAGGCATTCCTTTGGTTGGATAGTTCTCCCATCAGCCAGGAAGTGACTCCCTTTGGTTTAGTAAATCTGAGATAGGTCTAGGTTAATATAAGCTCATTCTCAGTGTGATCTATTGCAAACCAATGGAATCCATCAAAATAAACTAAAAAATGAAATTAATCTTTGACTATCTTTGAGTTGATCTAAGGCCCCCAGTGGCATTCACTCAATAGTCAGCCCTAGGTCGGGTTCGATTTATTGCCCAAAGCAAATGATCACCCTAGTGAATCCTGGTATTAAAAGATATGAGTCCCCGTGCTTTCTTCCTAACTTGATCATTATAAACCGAAAGGCATCCCTTTGGTTGGATAGTCCTACCTTGTGGTTTGTAGACTACTCCCTTTGGATTGGTAAGTCTGAGTTAGGTCTAGGCTTCCATGGTGCTACTCAGTGCAGTCCATCACAAACTGATGGGATCTATTCAAAAATAAACTAAAAAAATGAAACTAATATAGACTATCTTTGAATTAATTTAAGTCATCCAACGACATTCACTCAATAGTCAGCCCTAGGTTGGGTTCAATCTATTACCTTGCCAATGGATCACCCTGGCAAGTGTCCCTTATTTTGGAAGATGTGAGTCCCCACGCTTTCTTCCTAACTTGACCATTGCACACTGAAAGGCACCCCTTTGGTTGGCTAGTCCTACTATATGTTTGGTAGACTACCCTTTTAGATTGATAAATTTGAGTTAGGTCTAGGCCTCCATGGCTCCTACTCAGTAGGATCCATCGCAAACCAACAGGGTTTATCTCAAAATCTAAAATCTAAAAATCTGAAACAAATTCAACCCTCCTCCCTCAGTGGAGTCAAATAATAAACAAAACAAATTCAACAAAATAAATCCAATCAACCTCCCCCAGTGGAGTCAATCAAATTAAAATAATCAAAATAAATTAAATAAATCAAATCAATTTCTCCCTAGTGATATTCAAATCAAACCTCTCATCCCCTTGTGCATGATTTAAACTTGTTTCCCTAGTGGAAGGTTCACCTACTCTATCCCTAGTGGATTCCTCCTTCCCTCTCTTATGTCCTTGATATGAGTAGAGTCACATTGCACTAAGCTATGGATTCCTTCAATACCTTAGATTAGGAGTAGATCATCTCTGTTAGTGCTTATGATCATTCGGTGATCTTTTCGGCCAACACCAATACATGTGGTGTACCTTGTCAGTCACACCACACCTATTGGGTTCCCTTTGTTGACCTCTTTTTTGGAATGAGCTCTCAACCCCTCTATCTTAGACATAGGAGTTCTCTTAGACTTTAAGAGTTCCTTAGTCTTAAGAAACTTCTAGTGATTAGGTGAACACTCAATCTAGCCTTAGAGACTTAGAAGAGTTAGCAAAAGGAATAGGTCATGCCTTAGGGGTGTTAGAAAAATTTTCCTATCCTATAGCTTGAACCAAATCCTCACTTCCTTCTTCCAAGTCAAAACTCCATACTCATATGAAGTCTAACTCTAACTCAAACCTTGAACCAATTTAATGGATTTTCTCAAATCATGAATCAATTCCAAATAATTGAAACTTATGATTGAAGCCCATGATTGGATTCCAAACTCCAAAATATTTCCTAAGTCCTTTGATTCCCTCTCATGGACTTAGCTTAGACCAAATATAAATCAATTCAAACTCAAGAAATTTTCTCACAACCCATTTATATTCTCATTTATATTCACATATATAAATAAAATATAAATTCAAATCAATCAAACTAAATTCAAAATTCAAATCCAAATAAAAAATCTTTCCTAAGTCACTTTGATTTTATCTTATGGACTTAGCCTAAATCAAATCTAAATAAATTCAAATTCAAGGAATTTTCTCACAACACGTTTATATTCTCATTTATATTCACAAATATAAATGAAATATAAATTCAAATAACCAATACTAAATTCAAAAATTAAACCCCAAATTCAACCAAAATCCAACCTAAGCCTTTCAAGTAAAAATCTTGAACTTAGCCAAATCAATTTCAAATCAAGCCAAACCCTTGATTTATCTTCATGATTCAATCAATCCTACAATCATGAATCCAAATATAAACACAAACTTTAAACATCAAACCCAAAAAAAAAAAAAAATCAATTCAAAACTCAAACTCAATTTAATCAAAACTCAACCTAAGCCTTTCAAGTCAAATTCTTGAACTTAGCCAAATCAATTTCAAATCAAGCCAAACCCTTGATTTTTATTCATGATTCAATCAATCCTTCAATCATGAATCCAAATATAAACATAAACTCCAATCATCAAACCAAAACTAAATTCAAAAATCAAAGCCAAGTCAAACTCATACCCTTTTGAACTTGAAATTATCAAATGAATCAAAACCCATTTTACTCGAAATCACTTGTAAATGGATTTATATTTCAATCATAAGTCCATATGTGAATTCAATCAAGCTCAAATCAAGCTTTGACCAAGCCAATTGACCTACTTTGGCTCACTTGACCCAAAGTGACCTAAAGTACCTCTTTTGAGCCAAATTCTAATCCTACCAAAATTGGATTGAACTAAGCCCAACTAAGCCTCACATTGGTAGCAATAATCATCATGAGATGATCAATCACTCAAATTAGGTCAAACCAAGTCAAACCTAAGGGTTGACCAAGTCAACACTTAGCTAAAATGAAATCTAAACTAATCAAAATCCATTATAGGCCAAATTGATTGAAACCATTGATCAAAACTCATTCATGATCAATGTTTGAACTTGACTAAGTCATCATTTGAGCCTAACCTAGCCCAATTGGCCACTTGACCCAACTTGACCTAAAAGTTAAAATATGTCAAAACTTGATCTAAGCCAAATTGATTGAAACTAATAGGTCAAGTTCATTCCAAATCACTTGTTGAACTTGACCAAATCCCTAATTGGCCAACTAGACCCAACCTAGCCTAATTGACCTTGAACCCAACTTGACATAAAAGGTCAAATTGAGCCAAATCCAAATATAAACCAAATTGATTGGAAACAAAGATACCAATCCATTTAAAATGATCAACAAACATAAACCAACCCATGACCAAACCCAAATAGATCAAATGGCTCAAATTGGTCAACTTGACCCATTTGACCTAAATGAAATCAAATGAACCAAATCCAAATATAAATCAAATTGAACCAAACCAATGATGCCAAAATATTTCAAATGATCATATGAACTTGACCCAACCCTTGGTTTGACCCAATTTGACCAATTGGTCAACTTGACCCAAGTTGACCCATTTTGACTTAAATGGGTCAACATGAGCCAAATCACATAAAAACAACTCCAAATTCATTGAAACTTGGCCCAACCCATTTTCAAATCATACTAAACATAGTCAAATTGAAATTCATGCTAAATAATGATTTTACCCCTAGGCCATAGGATAACCTAAAATCAAAATCACTTAGAATTTGGTCAATTCTTTTTCATTGACACTTGACATCCTCTTAGTGGACCAAATGGTAACTAATGAGGATGGTGCACATGAGCCATTGGTATTGGGTCAGCTAAACCCAACCCAATGGCCAAATCGACCACCCACTTAGGAATTGAGCACATGGGATCACTCCCACTCTCTTTTCAAGCACATGGGAGCTTCACTACTCCACTACCACCCAAAATTGAATGCCATGACACCCTAAATGGCTTAACAAACCCCATTGAATAGGGTGAATTGGATCAAAATGGAAAAGCTCTTCACAGCCATTCGATTCACCTAAGGGGAGATATACTCCTTCTAATTCCACTTCATTCCACAACACACACACACACACGATTAAGCTTAGGGAACTTAGAGCAAGCACCCCAAGGTTCCTCCAAGCTACCACAACCCATTTCCATTTCTCCATTTTTGGTTTCTTAAAACCAAAAATAGGAGAGCTCCACCAAATATCCATCTCACTCAATACTTCAAATCAAGTAAATTCCTCTTGCAAGCTTCTTCAAAGGACTCAATCGAACTCACTCCAAGCTTCATCTAAGTTCTCAAAGCAAGGGAGAGAGGACTTTGATCAATGTCATGGGCATTTGAAGGTGAGCTTTGTCCATAGGAAGATCTACTCAATCTCAAGGCTTGAAACATTTAATGGAGCTTCGTATCCACTAGACAAAGCTACCTCAATGAATTTGAGCATCGGTGATAGCCTCTGGCGAGGTATGGATCAAAACTGAACCTAGAATAGGGAGTGTGTGGTCTTTTATGAAAGGAATTTTCACTTCATGTAAAACTAGTCATTGGATGTCTTCTCCCTTGCATGATGATGGTGTGGGTTGAGTTCAATAATCGAAGCCGGATGCTATGGAAGATGGACGGTGGCCATCTCCCATAGGTGAGCTCAGAGATGGATAATGGGCCATCCATCTGTATATTTTGGATGGACAACCATGATCAAGACATGTAGGATCTCTGATTTAAACCCTTAAGAACCGTGAGCTTGATCTCAGCCATCCGATCCTTGATCGGATGGGTGAGGAAAAATCACGTAGCGTCGCCTCTGATGCGGCACCCTGATGTGACAACTTAAGAGACCATTCTCATTGCGCCACGTAGAAAGCGTATGTCGCATCAGCCTCCATGTGGCATCGATGGGATTAATCACTTAATTAGGCTATTTAATTAGTGAATAATCATGGAAACTATAAAATAACATAACTAATTCTAGAAAAATCATAAAAATATAAGGTAAAATGTACTATAAAGATATTTCTTAGGAGAATAATCTAAAAATGTTTCCAATGGATTTTGAATAGTGTATTTTTCTCAATTATGGTTTTAATAAAAATTTAATAACCCTAATTACTCCCTAATTATTTCATTAATTCATTTCAAAATTTTATGTTATATTTAGTGGTATATTAGTCTAGACAACCCCAGGATTGTGAGGCTTTAAGTAGCCCTAAGTAGGTCTTGTATCTTACACCCCTGGTGCTAACAATGGTGTTGTACTCACTTATTCCTTCCATACATATATGTGTGCATGTGGAAATGGATAAAAGAATCCCTCTTTTTCTACTTCATAAAATTATGCATCATAAAAGACATTCAGATTTCCTAAACAAATTCTCTTAGCATTCATCATTAAAGAGAGCTAAATATTTTCATTTGCATGATTAGGCATGCTTAGGATTCATTCATATGCATGTTACACATGTTGAGATAGAAATGAAGTGATGTGTGTTTTGTGATAGTATTTCACTTTTAATCTTAAAATGCCTTTCTTTTTGAATAGGTTTGTTTAGGAAAAATCTAAACTTAGGATTAATTAAAATACATAATAAAATATTCACTAAACAAAAATCAAATATGAATCTACCTTAGAAATTACTTAAGGTAGGGTGAAAAGAGAAGTTCTCTTCTCTTTTTCTCTCTTTATAACTCAGTAATTAATTGTAGGATTCACTTAAACCAAATCAAAAATACAAAACAAAATCAACCAAAGTAACTAAATCACTTACATAAAACAAACCCTCTAAGTTGAACATTTTCACACTTAGAAAACTTTAACCTTATAGTCTAGCTAAGCATACCACACCAATCTTAAATAACACACACATTAGGCTAAGTCACCATTTCTAGCTTTAGGTTAGGGTGGTGCATGGTTTGATGTTTGCTTTTATTTTGTAATGTTTTATTTTATTCTAATGTTAGGGTGCATGTACGTAGACTGAATGGTAGGGAGATCTTAATCTAATCATTATCTTCTGTAGGGAATTGTGCTTAAGTGGTGCTATAATAAAAATATAACTACTTTTATTGTGTAGGTGCTTATACCCATGAGCATAATCCAAAATAAGCCAGGTGGACATGGGTACCCATGTGTGGGGTGCTACATATAATTTGTATATATACATGCTTGGGATTGTATTATTTGTTTGGCTAATCTCTATTTTGCAGGTGTTAGATTTCCTTTTTCCCATTTTCATGTATTTTGCAATTAGGATTTTGGAATGATTATCATAAGATCATGTCTTATGTACCATGTGAAGCCTTTGGAGCAACCACATTCCAACTAACCAAAAGAAGAAAGAAGAAAGAATAAAGAAGAATGAAGACCCCAATAACATGAATTCCTTGCTCAATTGTAATTAATTCATTGGTGATCTGGGTTGTATAAGGGTAGAGCTCGATTACCCAATTTATTTTTTGAGTTTGTGGGGTGGAGCCCGACCACATATAGCATTTTGTTCTTTTACACTAGTTTTATAAATTGATTGATGTTTATTTAACTTGTGCATTAAGTTGGCAACTTTTTCTAGTTTCTTCATTGCTTTGATGTGCAGCCTGGATGACGATTAGGCTCTTAGGAAAATAAATTTTCTATCCAATTAAACAACTCAAATTAAAAATAAATAATTCATAACCTCACCTAGAGCTTAGGTTATAAAACAAGATAAAAAAATTAGCAACCCCTTAGCTAGATGTTGTCTTACTTTTCTAGCATCATGCATAAAAAGTATATTATTTCACTCTAGAGTGGAGGGCATCCACCTTTGCCAGAGAACTTGGACTGACCTATGAGATCCATGGTGGAAACACACCTCCTTATCTTGCTGATTTTGGCCCATAATTTAAGTTCTCATGCATTAGGCATATAAATCCTAAAGCCTGTGTAAAATTGATTGTCCAAAATAAAAATAAAATGTAATAAAATTTTCATTAGATTTAAGTCATTAAAGCATGCTCTACATGATCTAGTATCTTAGGGAGTGTGTTTAAGGACTTAGTCTCTTTCTAAATAAATAACAGATTAGCTATTTTGCAGAAGTATATGACTTGCCTACATGTATTTAAAAAAATCGTAGGAGGAGTTAGTTGGCGGCCACCCTCATACGGTTGTAAGTCCAACAGTCGGGTGATTTATCCTCTCTTGTGGAGGTAAACTAAATACCCATTTTTGCCTTAAATTTAGGTCATGCTTTTGGCCCTCACCATAGCTCCCTAGAGTTAGGTTCTGGGGTTGCTACTTCCCTTTGAGAGCTACGAGCATAAATCCTCACCTCTTAGGCATTTTCATGACCTTGTATCATGAAATTATAAGTCCTAACATTCTAATAAAAATTTAATTCAAAAAAAGCAATTCAATTTCAAAAATGTAAAACCCCACCATAGGATAGTTTGGGGTGCTTACTAGGCTTCCTAGTATCTTAAGGACCCATACTTGTTTTCATTTAGCTTCGATAAGAACTCCTTCCTCTTGATCGATCCCACTTGATTTTCTAAAAATAAACCAATCGATTGATAGTCCTACCTTTCAAAATCTTTGGAGACAAAGATCATTTACCTTAATCGAGAGTATTCCTAAGGAATCTTGTTTCTTAGAATGTAATTAACTATGGGGGCTTGCCCCTATAGGGAACTTAATGAACCCAATTTAAAATAAACCCTGTTTTACTTTTCCATGTAAAGTAAGAGAAGAATCTTTGGTACATTTCGAAGACCCATAATCCTTAGGAGTCCTTATTGAGGTAATTAGGTCCATTGTAGAGTGGTGACTTCTATCTCTCAAAATAATACACCTTTTCTCAATGTCATACCTAATCACCCTAATAAGAACATCTGTGGATCTGTGTGGCATCCTAAAAGGCTTATATTTTTGTTTTCATTTATCCTTCTAAATGGATAGATGAAGGTGGAAATATTTCACCACAGCTACCATTGAAACTGAACAGAAACTAACTGAAACTGAGTGAAAATCTGCAATGTTGGAAAACAAACATGAATTAGATTTCTGGTTTAATTTATTTTTAAAATTTTGAACCCACATTCAACAATTTGAATATGTTAAGTGGCGCTCCTTGAATTTTGAGAGAGATTTTGAGTTTAGAATTGGAAAAGAGATTTTTGAATGTAGAATCCATTTTCAACAAATTTGTGTATGTTGAAAATGGGTTCAAATATTTTTTTTTGGAGAGATTGATGCTTCCATAGGTTCATATTTGAATTTGATTTTTGATTGTGTTTGAGGACCCTTTATTTAACAAATTTGACTATGTTAAAACAAAGGGTAAATTGATTTATTTTGATTTGTCATTTTGGAATTTACTCACTTAGCAAATTTGGGTATGCTAAGTAAGGTGTTTGAAAATAATTTCCTTCTTTTGTTTGCTTGTTTGTGAATTATGTGTGAAATTGAAAATCAAATCTTTACTTAGAAAATTTGGGTATGCTAAATGAAAAATCCAAATGTTTTGTTATTTTTGTAAAGAGAATCTTTACTTAGCAAATTTGGGTATGCTAAATAAAGAATCATAATGTGTTTTGTTTTCGATGATTTTGAAAAGAGGATCCTTAGCAAATTTAGGTATGCCCAAATTTTATTTTGAGGAGTTCTTTACTTAGCAAATTTAGGTATGCTAAATAAAAGAAATCCAAATGTGTTTTATTTTGATTTTTGAAGATAGTATTGTTTACTTAGCAATTTTGGGTATGCTAAATAAAGGGTCCATGTGTGTTTTGATTCTTGATTATTTTGAAAAGAGGATCCATAGCAAATTTAGGTATGCTAAAGAAATCCAAATGTGTTTTGATTTTTGATGATTTTGGAAATGAGGATTCTTAGCAAATTGAGGTATGTTAAAGAAATCCAAATGTGTTTTATTTTGATTTGTGAAAAGAGAATTCTTTACTTAGAAAAGTTATATGCTAAATAAAGGATCCAAATGTTGTTTGATTTTTGATTTTGAAAAGAGGACCTTCACTTAGCAAGTTTGGGTATGCTAAATAAAGATCCAAATATATTTTGTTTTGATTTTTTAAAAGAGTATTCTTTACTTAGCAAATTTAGGTATGCCAAATAAAGGATCCAAATGTTGTTTGATTTTTTATTTTGAATAGAGGACCTTCACTTATCAAATTTGGGTATGCTAAATGAAGATCCAAATGTGTCTTAATTTTTGAAAAGATGATTATTGATTTTATTTTTTGAAAAGATGATTGTTGATTTTATTTTTGAAAAGATGATTGTTGATTTTATTTTTGAAAAGATGATTATTTGTTTTGTTTTGAAAATGAAATCTTTGTTCAATAAATTGAATGAGGATGTTCATTTGTGCTTCTGAAAAAATGATTGTTGGTTTTATTTTTGAAAGAGATTATTGATTTATTTTTGAAAAGATGATTGTTGATTTTATTTTTGAAAAGAAGATTATTGATTTTATTTTGAAAATGAAATCTTCATTCAATAAATTGAATGAGGATGTTCATTTTTGCTTTTAAAAATATGATTGTTGATTTTGTTTTTGAAAATGAAATCTTCATCAAAATAAATTGAGTGAAGAAGTTCATTTGTACTTTTTTTTTTGAAACTATGATTGTTGATTTTTTTTTTTAAAAATAAAATCTTCATCAAAATAAATTGAGTGAAGATGTTCATTTATGCTTTTTAAAAATATGATTTTGGATTTTATTTTTGAAAAGATGATTGTTGATTTTGTGTTTTGAAAATGTGATTGTTGGTTTTATTTTGAAAATGAAATCTTCATTCAATAGATTGAATGAGGACGTTCATTTGTGCTTTTGAAAAATATGATTGTTGATTTTGATTTTGAAATGATCCTACATATAACAATCATGAAGATTGTTAGATGAGGGTAATTTATGATAATTTGTTTGTGCAAATATTTTATTATGTGCATTTTGGAAAAGTGCTTTTTTTAAAATTGTTGTTTTTTATAAAGGATTTTTTTTCTTTATTTTTGGAATGAACCTTATCTTACCATGGAAATGGTAAGAAGGAAGTCTTTAATTAAAATTTTTATTTTTTATTTTCACCTATTGGGAAACCCAACTGAGGTTTTAAGACCTTCACAAAGTGAAGTCCTAAAACCTAAAGGATGTTGGCTTAAGGATGAAATAAATTAAGTGCCAATAGAAAAGAAAGATAGTCTCGGACTTATATAAAGTACAAATCCACTATCGATACTTGGAGACAATGATCATTTACTAAAAATGGAGAGAGGAACCATCCCCAGTGGCATCATCAGAAAAATCTATGGTAAAAACTTTTTATTCTTCATCTATCTTTTTCTTGAAGAAAAAAATAAATGAAGAACAAAAATAATAACTTTCTTGTGTTGGACACCACGTAGATCCGCGGATGTTCTTATTAGGATGATCGAGTATGATATTGAAGAATGATGTACTATCTCGAGAGATAAAAGTCACCATCCAACAATGGACCTAATCATCTTAATAGGGACTCCTAAGGACTATGGGTCTTCAGATGTACCAAAGATTATTCTCCTACTTTACATGGAAAAGTAAAGCAGGGTTTATTTTAAATCAAGTTCATCAAGTTCCCTATGGAGGCAAGCCCTAATAGTTAATTACATCCTAAGAAATATGATTCCTTAAGAATTCTCTCAATTTAGGTAAGTGATTGTTGTCTCCAAAGGTTTCAAAGATAGGACTATCAATCAATTGATTTATTTTTAGAAGATCAAGTGGGATTGATCAAGAAGAGGGAGTTATTATCGAAACTAAGGGAAGATAAGTACGGGATGCTTATGATACTAGGAAGCCTAGTAAGCATCTCAAACTATCCTATGGTTGGGCTTTATATTTTTGAAATTGAAGTGATTTATTTATTTGAGTTGAATTTTTATTAAAAATCTAGGGCTTACAATTCCATAACACAAGATCATGAAAATGCCTAAGAGGTGAAGATTTATGCTTGTAGCCTGCAAAGTAACCTTTGAACCTAAATCTAGGGAACTTTGGTGAGGGCCAAGGCATGACCTAAATCTAAGGCAAAAATGGGTATTTAGTTTACCTCCACAAGAGAGGATAAATCACTCGATTGTTGGACTCACAACCGCCTGGGGGTGGCCGCCAACTAACTCCTCCTACGATTTTAAATACATGTAGGCAAGTCATATGCTTTTGCAAGATAGCTAAGCTGTTGTTTATTTAGAAAGAGACTAAGTCCTTAAACACACTCCCTAAGAGACTAGATCAAGTAAGGCATAATTAATGACTTAAATCTAATGAAAATTTTTATTATGTTTTATTTTCATTTTTGGATAATTTATTTGACACGGGCTATGAGATTCATGTGCCTCATGCATGAGAAATTGGATTATGGGCCAAAATCAGCAAGAAGGAGGTGAGTTTCCACCATGGCTCTCAAAGGTCAAGCCAAGTTCCCTGGCAAAGGTGGAAGCCCCCCATAATAAGACTAAAGCAAGATGCTTTTTATGCATGTTGTGAAAACATACAACATCCACCTAAGGGGTTGCTAAATCTTTTATCTTGATTTACAACCTAGGCTTTAGGTGAGGTTATGAGTTATTAATTTTTTAATTTTGAGTTTATCAGTTGGATAGAAAATTTATTTTTCACTAAGAGCCTAGTCGCATCCCGATCATTCATCAAAGCAAAGAAGAAACTGGAAAAACATATCATCTTAATGCACAAGCTAAACAAACATCCAACAATTTATAAAGCTACCGTAAAAGAATAAAATGTGTTTTGTGATTGGGCTCCACTGCACAAACCCAAAAAGAAATTGGGTAGCCGAGCTCTACCACTTATACAACCGGGATTACAAATGAATTAATTACAATAAAAAAGGAATTCATGTTATGGGGTCTTCATTCTTCATTTGTTCTTTCTTCATTTGTTTTTCTTCTTTCTTCTTTTGGTTGGTTGGAATGTGGTTGCTCCAAAGGCTTCACAATATGTAGAAGACATAGTCTTATGACCAATGTTCATCCTAATCGCCCATAACATTCATTCCAAATCATAATTGCAAAAATTACATGAAAGTGGGAAAAATATATCTAACTAAAACTTGTAAAACAGAGATTAGCTAAATAAACTACAAAATCCCAAGCATGTATATGAATAAATTAAACTTAACACCCTACACATGGGTAACCAAGTCCACCTAGCCTATTTTTGATTATGCTTAGGGATATAAGCAACCTACACAACAAAAGTATTTATATTTTAATTATTGTACCCCTTAAGCACAATCCCCTACAGAAGATAATGATTAGACTAAAATCGCCCATCCATTTAGTCTACGCACATACACCCTAACATCCAGACTAAAACATCACATCACAAAACAAAATCAAACATCAAATCTTGCATCGATGTTGACCTCATTTTTAGGATGAGATCTCAACCTCTCCATCTTAAACATAAGGTTCCTCTTAGACACTAAGAGTTTCTTTAGTCTTAAGACACTTCTAATAATTAGATGAACACTCAACCTAACCCTAGAGACTTAGAAGAGTTAGCCATAGAAATAGGTCATGCCTTAGGGGTGTTAGGAAAATTTACCTACCCTATAGTTTGAACCAAATCCCCACTTCCTTCTTTCAAGTCAAATTTCAAAACTCCAAATTCAAAACCAAATTCAAATCAACTTCAATTCCAAATTCAAAACTCAAATCAATTCCAACTTAATTTATTTTCTCAAACCTTAACTCAATTTCAATGGATTTTCTGACATAATGAATCAATTCCAAATGACTGAAACCCATGATTGAAATCCATGATTAAATTTCAAATCCTAAAAATTTTTCCTAAGCCCTTTGATTTCATCTTATGGACTTAGCTCAAATCAAATTGAAATCACCTCAAATTCAGAAGATTTTCACATAACCCATTTATATTCTCATTTATATTCATAAATATAAATGAAATATAAATTCAAATACCCAAAATCAATTCAAAACTCTAACCCAAATTCAACCAAAATTCAACCTAAGCCTTTCAATTCAAATTCTTGAACTTAGACAAATTAACCTCAAATCAATTCAAACCCTTGACTTTTCTTCATGATTCAATCAATCCTTCAATCATGAATCCAAATATAAACATAAACTTCAATCAACAAACCAAAACTAAATTAAAAAATCAAACCCAAATCAAACCCATGTTCATCCTTCGAACTTGAAATTGTCAAATGAATCAAAACCCATTTAACTTCAAATCACTTGCAGATGGATTTATATTTCAACCATAAGTCCATATGTGAGTTCAACCAAATTTGATTCAATCTTTGATCAAGTCAATTTACCCACTTAGGCTCACTGACCCAAAGTGACCTGAAGTACCCCTTTTGAGCCAAATCCTAATCCTACCCAAATTGGATTGAACTAAGACCATCTAAGCTTCACATTATGAGAAACAGTCATTATGAGATGATGAATCACTCAAATTGGGTCAAACCAAGTCAAGCTTAAGGGTTAACCAAGTGAACACTTAGCCAAAATGAAACCTAAACTAGCCAAAATCTACCATAAGCCTAATTGATTGAAATCATTGATCAAAACTAATTCATGATCAATGTTTGAACTTGACCAAGTCGTCATTAGAGCCTAACCTAGCCCAATTGGCCACTTGACCCAAGATGACCCAACTTGACCTAAATAGTCAAAATGTGTCAAATCTTGATATAAGCCAAATTGATTATAACAAATAGGTCAAGTTCATTCTAAATCACTTGTTGAACTTGACCAAAGCCTCAATTGGCCAACTAGACCCAACTTAGCCTAATTGACCATGAACCCAACTTGACCTAAAAGGTCAAATCAAGCCAAAATCAAACCAAACAAAAATTGATTGAAACGAAAGCTTATAAAATATTTTAAATGACCAATGAAACCTAAACCAACCCATGACCTAAGTCAATTAAGTCAAATGAATCAAATTGGTCAACTTGACCCAAAACCAAATCTAAACCAAATTGAACTAAACCAATGAAACCAAAATATTTTAAATGGTCATATGAACTTGACCCAACTCTTGGTTTGACCCAATTTGACCTAAATGGGTCAACATGAGCCAAATGACATCAAATTAACTCCAAATTTCTTGAAATTTGGACCAACCTAATTTCAAACTATTCTAAATCTGCCCAAAGTGAAATCAAAGCCAAATACCCATTTTACCCCTAGGTCAAGGGGTAACCTATGTCCAATTCCACTTGAAATTTGGTCATATCATTTTCATGGCCACTTGTCACCCTCTTAGTGGACCAGGTGGACACTAATGAGTGTGGTGCACATGACTCAATGGGTTTGGGTCAGCCTTAACCCAACTCATGGCCAAACCGACCACCCAATAATTAATTCTCCACATGGGATCACTCCTCCACTCAAATGAACACATGGAAACTTCACCACTCCACTAATCTGGCCAAACTGAATCACATGGCATCCAAAATGAACTAACAAACTCAATCAGCCTAATCAATTTGATGAAAATGTTAAGGAGAAGCTCGATCATCCGATCCTTCTAGGGAGAGATATACTCCTCCTAATTTCACTTGAATTCAATTCATTCACATTCGATTAAACTTAAGGAACTCAGAACAAGCTTCTCCAAGTTTCTCCAAGCTTCTTCAACCTACTTTGAATTCTCCATTTTTGGATTTCCTCAAGCTAAAAATATTGGAGCTCATTGAAACTTCCAACTCATCCATCACTCAACCAAAATCCAATTGCTCTTGCAAGCACCCTCAAAGGACCCAATCGAGTTAATCCAAAGTTTCTTCCAAGCTTCCAAGGCATGATAGGAGGGAGCTAGACCAAAGCTACAAGCCTAGGAGGAGGAATTTGGCCAATTGGAGGATCTACTCATCCTCAAGCCCTCAAACCTTCAACAGGACTTCATCTCCACTAGACGAAGCTATCTCAACAGTCAGGAGCGTCGATGATAGCCTCCAGTGAGGTACTATTCAAAACTGAGCTTAGGCTAGATTTTCTTTGGTCCTTTGTGAAGAGAAGTGTGACCTCAAGTGAATTTGACCGTTGGATGTCTTGCTTATCCCTTCTTGGTGGTGTGTGATCAATCCCTACTCAATATGAGCTCAATCAAGGTCAGATCAAGCCATGGAGGATGGACGGTTGCCATCTCCGGTAGGCGAGGGTAGGGATGAATCATGGACTGTCCATCCCATGTGTTTTGGATGGACGGTCCTGATTAAAACACGTGAGATCCCCTGATTTATCCTATTAGAACCGCGAGTTTAATCCTAACCATTCGATCCTTGATCGAACGGTCCAGGGAGAAACTGCATAGTACCGCTAGCTGACGCGACATGGGATGTGATAATGTAAATAATCAATCTCGTCGTGCCATGTGGAATGCACATGCTACGTCAGCGATCCACATGGCGCCGATGGGATTAGTTATATAATTAGGGATTTAATTATCTAATAATCACATAATCTTCAAAAAATACATAACTAAATGTTGAAAAATCAGAAAAATACAAACTCAAATACATTTTGATGATATTTCAAAGGTGAATAATATAAAATTAAGTTTAATTAATTTTGAATAGTAAATTCCATGTAATTTAGATTTTATTAGAAATATAATTATGATAAATACTCCCTAGTTATTCCATTGATTAATTCCAAACTTCTCAGGTATGTTTAGTGGGATGACTTCTACCTCTCCTAATTTTCTTGGAATTTATTAATGGTTTTATCAGGGGAATGGCTTGATTTATTCCTAATTATTCTCTTAATTAATTAAATGATTAATTAACTTATTAAATAGTGATAAATTCATTAATTAATTTTGCTAATTATTTTAGAACAGTGAATGGACTTAGGGAATGAGATTTGGAATTCTTTCCCAAATCTTTTCCCTTGAGTTTATTTCATTTGGATAAAAATCTAATTAATGTGCAAATTAATTAAATAGTTTAATCACTTTATTAAATGGCTTAATTAATCAAAATTTTAAAATCAAATCAATTTGAAATTAATTAATTCCTTCTTGGGTGAGTACTTAGGTGTTCAATAACCTAAGTAGCTTAAGGAAATCATATCTAACCCATATGTGTGGGAAGGGTTATGAAAGTACTTAAATTAAACCCTTTAGCTTAATTAATCATTAATTATGAGCCAAATGCATTAGGCTCCTTTCTTTCTTAGGTGCATTACTGATTTAAATTCCTTGTGATTTTCTGTCATACATTGGCTTATAATTATTTGGTTAAATATGTTAAAGTGGCGTAGGTAAGGGGTAATTAATGGACTTAATGTGCACCTTAACCTAAACAAAAAATAAAATCAATCTAATTATTCTAAAATACACATGTGGGAGTTGGGTTAGGATTAGAAAGCCTTTTTATATTTCCTAAATTCAAATCAAACTCAAAATTAAATCAAAATCTCTTTAAAATAATTTTGATTCACTTTAAATAATCTTATCTCATAAGATTATCTTTAGGAATTAATTAGGGTGAATGAATTTGCATGCTTTCATCACTTTATTTTTTTCCTAGCATGCTAAATGTGTATGTCATATAAAAATCATGCATTCATATCTTTTGAAAAAATAAAATAAAATGAAATATTTTCTTTGTGTCAAATTGCATGTTTTAGCTAAAGTAAGAATATGAATGGCTATTATCACTACTAAATCCAAAACATTCACTAAACAAAAATATAAACTTAGGATTAATTAAAGCACATAACAAAACATTCACTTAACAAAATTCAATAATGAATCTACCTTAGAAACCACATTAGGTAGGGAGGAAAGAGAAGTCCTCTTCTCTTTCTCTCTCTTTACAATACTTAGTAATTAATTATAGGTTCATTCAAACCCAAATAGATCATCAAATAAAATTAACCAAATCAACTAAATCACTTAAATGAAGCCACCCTCTAAGTTGAACCCTTTCATACTTAGAAAATTTAAACTTTAAAGTCTAGCTAAGACACACCACACAAGCCTTAAATGGCACACACATTAGGCTAAATCATAATTTCCAGTCCTATGTTAGGGCTGTGCATGGTTTGATGTTTGCTTTTATTTTATGATGTGATGTTTTGTCTAGATATTAAGGTGTATGTGCGTAGACTGAATGATAGGATGATCTTAGTCTAATCATTATCTTCTGCAGGGAATTGTGCTTAAGGGGCACTGTAATAAAAATATAAATGTTTTTTGCTGTGTAGGTTGCTTATACCCCTAAGCATAATCCAAAATAGGCTAAGTGGTCTTGGTTACCCATGTGTGGGGCGCTATGTCCAATTTATTCATATACATGCTTGGGATTGTATAGTTTGTTTAGCTAATCTCTATTTTGTAGGTTTTAATTAGATTTACTTTTTTTATTTTCATGTAATTTTATAATTAGGATTTGGAATGATTGTTATGGGGGATTAGGATGAATATTGGTCATAAGACTATGTCTTATGTACCATGTGAAGCCTTTGGAGCAACCACATTCCAACCAACTAAAAGAAGAAAGAAGAAAGAAGATGAAGAAATGAATAATGAAGACATAACATGAATTTCTTCATTGTAATTAATTCATTTGTAATCTAGGTTGTATAAGGGTAGAGCTCGACTACCTAATTTATTTTTTTTGGATTTATGCGGTGGAGCCTGACCATAAATGGCCTCTTATATTTTGTGCTAGCTTTATAAATTATTTGATGTTTGTTTAGCTTGTGCATTAAGATGACATATTTTCCTAATTTCTTCCTTGCTATGATGATGACCTGGATGATTAGGCTCTTAAAGAAAAATAAATTTTCCATCCAACTAATCAATTCAAATTAAAAATAAACAACTCATAACCTCACCTAAAGCCTAGGTTATAAAATAAGATAAAAGAATTATGAACTCTTTAGCTGGATGTTGTATATTTTCATATCATGCATAAAAAAGCATCTTGTTTCACTCTTGTTATGGAGGGCTTTCACCTTTGCCAGAGAACTCAGTTTGACCTTTGAGAGTCGTGGTGGAAATACACCTCTTTTCTTGTTGATTCTGACCCATAATCTAATTTCTCATGCATTAGGCATATGAATCCTAAAGCCTGTGTCAAATTGATTGTCCAAAATAAAAATAAAATATAATAAAATTTGCATTAGATTTAAGTCATTAATCAAGCCCTACATGATCTAGTCTCTTAGGGAGTATTTTTAAGTACTTAGTCTCTTTCTAAATAAATAACAACCTAGCTATCTTACAAAAGAACATGACTTTCCTGCATGTATTTAAAATCGTAGGAAGAGTTAGTTGGCGGCCACCCCTAGGCGGTTGTAAGTCCAATAGTTGGATGGTTTATCCTCTCTTATTGAGATAAACCAAATACCCATTTTTTTCTTAGATTTATATCATGCTTTGTCCCTCTCCAAATCTCCCTAGATTTAGGTTCAGAGGTTGCTACTTCCCTTTGCAGGCTACAAGCATAAATCCTCACCTCTTAGGCATTTCTATGATCTTGTGTCATGGAATTGTAAGTCCTAGATTTCTAATAAAAATTCAACTCAAAAAAATAATTCCCCTCAATTTCAAAATATAAAGCCCAACCATAGGATAGTTTGGGATGCTTACTAGGCTTCCTAGTATCATAAGCATCCCCTACTTATCTTCTTTTGGTTTCAATAATAACTCCATCCTCGTGATCAATCCCACTTGATCTTTTAAAAATAAACCAATTGATTGATAGTCCTATCTTTGAAATCTTTGGAGATAATGATCATTTACCTTAATATCGAGAGTATTCTTAAGGAATCTCATTCTTTAGGATGTAATTAACTATGGGGGCTTGCCACTATAGGAAACTTAACGAACTCGATTTAAAATAAACCCTGGTTTACTTTTTCATGTAAAGTAGGAAAAGAATCTCTGGTACATCCGAAGACCCATAGTCCTTAGGAGTTCTTATTAAGGTGATTAGGTTTATTTGTAGGATGGTGACTTTTGTCTTTCGAGATAGTACATCATTCCTCAATGCCATACCTGATCACCCTAATAAGAACATTTGTGGATCTGCATGATGCCCAACACAAGAAGTGTTTGAGAACTTTTTTTGGGTTCTTCATTTATTTTTTTCTCTCTTTAATAAATATTAGATGAAGAATCTCAAAAATAATTCCACAGATTTTTCTAGTGACTCCGCTGGGGATGATTCCTCTCTTCATCTTTGGTAAGTGATCGTTGTCTCCAAGTATCGATAGTGGGTTTGTATTTTATATGAATCCAAGACTATCTTTCTTTTCCGTTGGCACTTAGTTTATTTCATCCTTAAGCTAAGCTAGCCAACATCCTTTAGGTTTTAAGACTTCACTCCGTGTGGGTCTTAAAACCCCTATTGGGTTCCCCAATAGGTGAAAAATAAAAATTTAACAAAAAGAAATAACAAAAGACTTCCTTCTTACTATTTTTATGGTAAGGAATGGTTCATGCTGAAAATGAAGAAAAGTAAATCCTTTATAAAAATATTAATTTCTAAAAAGCACTTTTTCAAAATGCACATAATAAAATGTTAGCACAAATTTTTTTATAAATCACCCTCATATAATAATCTTCATGATTGTTATTTGTAGGATCATTTCAAAATAAAATCCAAAATCATATTTTCAAAAATCACAAATGAACATCTTCATATAATTTGTTGAATGAAGATTTCATTTTCAAAATAAAATTCAACAATCATCTATTTTCAAAAATAAAACCAAAATCATATTTTTCAAAAGCACAAATGAATATATTCATTCGATTTATTGAATGAAGATTCCATTTTTCCAAAATAAAATCAACAATCACATTTCCAAAAATAAAATCAACAATCATTTTTTCCAAAAAAAATAAAAATCCAAAATCAAATTTTTAAAAAGCACAAATGAACATCTTCATTCAATTTATTGAATGAAGATTACATTTTCAAAACAAAATGAAAAATCATCTTTTCAAAAAAGAAAATCAACAAATCTATTTTCAAAAATAAAAGCAACAATCATATTTTCAAAAAGCACAAATGAACATCTTCATTCAATTTATTGAATGAAGATTTCATTTTCAAAACAATGTCAACAATCTCATTTTCAAAAATCAAATCAACAAACACATTTTCAAAAATAAAATTAACAAACATATTTTTAAAAATCAAAATTAACAATCATCTTTTCAAAATTGAAATAACATTTGGATCTTTTATTTAGTATACCCAAATTTTCTAAATGAAGATTCTCTCTTTCAAAAATCAAAATCAAAATCAAAAATCAAAAAACACATTTTCAAAAATAAAATTAACAAACATTTTTTAAAAATCAAAATTAACAATCATCTTTTCAAAATTGAAATAACATTTGGATCTTTCATTTAGCATACCCAAATTTGCTAAATGAAGATCCTCTCTTTCAAAAATCAAAATCAAAAATCAAAAACACATTTGGATTTTCTTAGCATACCTAAATTTGCTAAGAATCCTATTTTCAAAAATCAACAACATATTTGGATTTCCTTAGCATAGCTAAATTTATTAAGAATCCTCTTTTTCAAGAATCAACAAAAACAAAACAACATTTGGATTTCCTTAGAATACCTAAATTTGCTAAGAATCCTATTTTCAAAAATCAACAAAATCAACAACACATTTGGATTTCCTTAGCATACCTAAATTTGCTAAGAATCCTCTTTTTAAAAAATTAACAAAAACAAAACACATGGGATTTCCTTAGCATACCTAAATTTTCTATGAATCCTATTTTCAAATATCTTCAAAAAAAAAACATTTGGATTCTTCATTTAGCATACCCAAATTTGCTAAATGAGGATTCCATTTTCAAATTCACACATGATTCACAAACAAGCAAACAAAATAAGAAAAATTGTTTTCAAACACCTCACCTACCATACACAAATTTTCTAAGTGAGTAAATTCCAAAATCACAAATCAAAATAAAATCAATTGACCCTTTACTTTAACATACTCAAATTTGTTAAATGAAGGGTCCTCAAACAATCAAAAAATCAAATTCAAATATGAACCTATGGAAGCATCAATCTCTCCAAAAATATTTGAACCCATTTTCAACATACACAAATTTGTTGAAAATGTATTCTACATTCAAAAATCCTCTTTTCAATCAATTCAAAAATCTCTCTTCTAAATTCATTTGAGCCCCACTTAACACTTTCAAGTTGCTGAGTGTGGGTTCAAATTCTAAAATCAAAATTCAAAAAAAAAAAAAATCAACAAAGCAAGAAATCTGATTCAAATTTATTTTTCAACATTGCAGACTTTCGGTCATTTCGGTTTTAGTTGAGTTCGGTTCAAATGGCGACGAATACATGTTCACTTTTCCTTTCGGGATGGACTTGGCCTTGGATCGGGCCATCCTCCCGCAGTCTGACTTTGCCCACCTCATCCACTTTGGCCGAGGCTTTGCGGGGGCTAGGATCACATGTGAGGGGACCACCCTCACGACAGTCAGCAGAAGCATGGTGACTGGGTAGAAGCCGGTCATCCAAGTTGAGTTATCATCTAATTCAGAGACTCCCTCACTAAAGAGGAAGGTTGTGGCAATTCCCATAGCGGCCAGTTCTGAGCTGCATGGTTGTTCCCCTTCTTTGCTAGTGGGCTAGCACCCACTCATTGGCACCTTCTAAGGGGAAGGCTCCCATGATTCCATGGATTATCTCCTTTGCCTTCGAGATTGGGTCTAGTTCCCATACTGCTCGACATACTAGGACTCAGCACCAAAATAAGAACTGCATGATCAAGTGGTATCATACCTGCATAGCCAGGGAGTTGGAGCTAGCTACTCAGTTTACTATAAAAGAGTTTCCTAGGATGGTTTCCCCGCTGGCCACAGAGAACAAGTTCCACTCTCTCTGGATCTGATAGAGAGAATGTTTGGAGGATTTCAATTTCATCTCCACCAAGCATTAGCTCTTATCGAGAGGAGGAGGTCATGGCCTTGATTAGTTTTATGCCGGTGGCGATGGCGATAAAGTCGGGCTCGTTTGATTTACATTCATCATTCCTAGCGTGTTGGCAAACATTAGATAGGAGAGGATAGGAGGCTGTACATCAATCGATTACTAGTGGTGGAGGTACAAGGTCAATGACCCCTTGTCACTTTCATGCTACTCCGCCATCATCGATAATATCTTACTAATGGGTACTACCCACCATAGGAGAGGAGCTCCTATTCAGAGAGAGTCAGTGGTTCCTCCACCATACCGCTCTACTCTGCACCCACCATCTCCTGTACATGTTCCATCATCTACTGTTCCAGCAAAGGCCATGAAGGCCACATCGAGAGAGAAGAGAACCCCATTGGTGATCTGGCTATGGTCAAGAGATCCCATTACATCTATGCCACCGACTATGGAGAGGTTGAGCTCTCCTGCTCGACCTTCTACCTTAGTTGTGGTGAAAAAGGAATGGCGACCACGGAGTATAGTAGTCATTCCATCACCACCACCACTGTAGTAGGCTATGGAGATTGTAGCAGCAGTAGATGGGGGAGGAGACAATTTAGTCACCCCCATGGCCATAGATCCTCCTAGGAGTACCACTCTATCCAAATCCAATGGTAGCGAGGAGCATCTTTCTTCTAATGAGTGTAGCCCTCATAGGGTTAGCTCTCCAGTAGTAGTAGAGGTTAAATGTTTATCTGTTCATGACAGTGATCCTACTACCGGTCAGCCTCGATCTTTTGTATCTGTTTAGTTGGATCGATCCCTAGATGACATTGTAGCTCATTATCTAGTGCAGAAGCAAGAGATCTTAGGATATGCTTGATCCGATTTAAAGGATGAAAAGGTTAGTTTTTATTTGACTGAAGATGATCTATTAGAGGATTGATGAGTACACATGGTAGACAGGGGTTCCCTCTAGCGTGATCGTGAGTTTGGAAGGTCTTTGCGAAAGACATAACCTACTCGACCCAACACCTCCTTCAGTAATTAAAGAAAAATGATGAACAAATAAATAGGATGGGGAAGAAGCTTGAGGATTTGCTAGCAGCAGTCTTGGCACTTCAGAACTAATCCCCAACAATGCATCATACTATAGCAAAGACTAGTCAGCCAGAGTTGTTACATGTATTGGATCCAGCCAAGACTTTATCTAAGCAGGTCACAGCTTGTATAGAAGGTAGTGGATAGTACCTCCATATAGAAAAGGATATCAAAACATGGTTGAGCTAGAGTGAGAGAAGCATTGGCTCAAGCAGGAGGATCATCGGTTCTAAAGGGTAGACCCTACCCGAGGAATTCAATTTCATCCAATATCCTAAAGTTTATGCCACCTTCTTTCAAGAGCTTGATGGCGAGGAACCAAGGTATATTACATTTGAGATTTGTTGCACAACGGTGGCGATGATTTACTCTTTTAGACTTTTGTCAATAAACTTAGCGAGGCATAGCCGATTGGTATGCTAAACTTTTCAACAGTTTAGTGAAGATTTTTATTGAGTTGGAGCAACTCTTCATTAAGAGATTTGCTGGAGCTCAGCAAAGGGTGATTGTAGGTGATCTCGTTGTGGCTCAACAACACCTTGGTGAGTCCCTCATTGATTATATTCTCAGATGGCACAATTTGAGTATGAAAAGTGAACCTCAGCTGTCTGAACAACATGCCATTGAAATTGTATTGAAGAATATTTATGGCCCGGTCTCCTTCATGCTCAAAGATTTTACCATCAAAATATTTGAGAAACTAATCAATAAGGCAGTTAGCTTACAAGGAGAAGCCAAACAGTTGCCTTTTTTAGACCAATCAATAAAATAAAGCCACAAAAAAACTTATGAAAGAAGCTAGAGGCGGTGATGATAGACAAGGGAAGCGGCCAGAGAGTATGAGAGACCTCGTGCTCCATCACTTTCCTCCTCTACCACCAGGGATCCCTACCGGCCACCACGGTAGCCTCCATGGCTTTTGCCTCCTCCTCGACCATATCTTCAGTGAGGTACATATATCCAGCGGTCTGTCCACTACTCTTATGGATAAACTAAACAAACCATATTCATTTAGAGGGGTAATCAGGAAAATCTTTAAGAATCTCTTAAAGAAACCTGATTTTCAGCTACCCAAACCTAGAAGGCCGAATGAAGTGGGCAAAAGCAATGGTCCTAACTCTTGCCCATGCCACAGCATTCTAAGTCATATTTTGGAGGATTACTTTACATTCAAAGATTGGCATGAGCATAGCTTCAAGACATGTTCCATAGTTACCCTAAAGGAATACTTTATAGAACAACTATCTAATTCTATTTGGGTAATCCTTGGGGATACTTGCGATCCTTCCAAAATCAAAGAAGGTTGGGATATCTCCTTATCCCGAACCTCTAAGAAGATTGTGTCCAAAATCAAGAAACTTTCATTGCAAGTGCCTGAGGTAGCTCAAACCTCCAATATCAAGGAAGGTTTGCAAGTTGTTGAACCCAGGAGAAAGGGGAACTCGGTGGTAGTAGCGCTATGCCAGCAGGATAGTGAGTAGTATGACAGATCAGTCCATAGTTGTACTACATGTGACCACCTCTACTTGACTAGCTCTTCCTAGTAGACAT
The DNA here is from genome assembly GCA_021442155.1 of Cymbidium sinense. Classification (NCBI taxonomy): domain Eukaryota; kingdom Viridiplantae; phylum Streptophyta; class Magnoliopsida; order Asparagales; family Orchidaceae; genus Cymbidium; species Cymbidium sinense. The sequence goes on along the minus strand of CM038214.1, from coordinate 264,589,700 downwards.
CTTGTATGTGAGGATGAGGGCATAAAATTCCTCACCCCTCTTACTTTACTAGATTTCTACTATGTACCTCCTTCAAAATCCACGAAATCAAGGAATAAAGTTAGTTTAAATTAGATCTTTATCACTTCTGATGGGTTGTCTAATTCTACTCTTATTGAAAACTCTTCAAGTCCAAACAACAATTATAACAACTTTGATCTTCCTCTTTCTGATTTAGAGTTGAACCTTCCTTCTCTGAATACTACGGGTTCACCTCTTGAGATAGACTTGGAATCATCCGATTTCGAGAGTCCCATAGGAGAAGTTGTAGGTGAGTCTGATGAGAAAGTAGAATCTTCCACTAACCCACCACAAAAGATCATTAAAGTCAACCTCCATAGTGGCAAAGTTCTACCTCCTAGGGCAGCACTTCAAGATAAGGGAAAATAAGTCATTAGCTCAAATGATCGAGAAGCCCCTCCACAAGATGCTTCACTCTTGGATATGCTTGTGGAGAATCAACCCAAGGTGGACTACAATGTCCTCTCTCACCTAAGAAAGTTGCCATCTAAGTTAAGAATATATGATGCCCTTATCTTATCTAAAGAGATGAGGGAGTCATTAATCAAGGCTCTTCTTGATCTTAAGATATACTTAGCTCAGCTGACCGCTGTTGAAGAGTAGGCACATTATTCCAAAGAAGCCCAAGGAGTCACTTTCACAGATGAAGACCTTCTACTAGGGGACATGGAGGACAACCGTCCCCTCTACATTACAGTGGACATGGACAGATTCAGACTTTCTAAGATTTTTATAGATCCAGGTGCATCAGTGAACATTATGAGTCTAAATACCCTTGCCTATTTGAGGATCGACATCTCCACACTCTAATGAGATCAAATGATGTTGAGAGGATTCAATGAACAAGGCGAGAGGGCTTTAGATTTCATAGTATTACCTTTGAAGATACGTGAATGGAAGACTGAAGCCAAGTTCTATATCATTGATTTGAATACTTCATTCACCACTTTACTCATCATTGATTTGAATACTTCATTCACCACTTTACTCAGTAGGCCTTGGATACATCAAAATAAGATGATTCCATCCTTCCTCCATCAGTGCATCAAGTTCAGGAAGGATGGGATTGAATATTATGTCAAAGGAGATGAAGAGACAATTTCAGTTAGAGAGGCTGGGATATATGAGGATGCAACCTACTATCTTTCTCAAAATACCTTTTCTTGTGAACTTAGTTAAAATTCAAATTCAAATGCAAAAGAAAAAGAAAAAGAAGAAAAAGAAAAGAAGAAAGAAAAAGAAAAGAAAAATGAAAATTCAAGTGAATGAGAAAAGGACATTAAAGAAGAAGTAGAGCTGCATATCACATTCTACCCATTATTCATAACATCATATAGACATGTGGGTAGGATAACTTGTCCTCCAGGTGAGGCGAGGCAAAATAGAGGCAATCAGTGGAAGACCCTGGTTGGCCACCAACAGGGTTATGTTCAATTCATAGAGTACCCACTATTCACATAGACTTGGAATCCCTTGGAGGATGAGTCTAATGTGATAAGCATACCAACCCCTCTCAATGGGTTTCATTGGAGGTGACACTCGAGCCGGACAACGATGAAGACCAAGCCTCTAGACAAAGCATGAATGTATTTAAATCAAATGTATGTGAAACTCGAGCTTAGGAACCCTTTCTAGTTTCCCAGTCTTCTATTGATGTGAAGCTAAAGAGATTCATATTGGGATCATCATCCTCAAGTTCAAAAACTGATGTATGACTTGAGGATATTTTAAACAAAGAATTAATGGAATTGTCTTTTGATTGGTACTCGTATTGTGTTCTTAATCATACAAAGAAGGGTTTGATTCCTTATACATGGTCTAAGCACATGTCAGAGTACTTCAAAAAGTTATGGAACAATAGAGGTAGGGATGCACAATCAAGATCAGGACTAGGATTCGGTATAGTGGGTCCAGTCGATGATGATGATTACTGCTTAGTTGTCACCAATCATTTGGAGTTTGATAGGTTCTTTTCACACCACACTAACTCTTATGAGGATGTGTGTTTAGAAAATTCAGATGATCCAGATGATCTCCAAATCAAGGATGCACCGCCAGAATTTGAAGAGGAGATCTATTCAATAATTGACAAGCTTAAAGAAATCAACCTCGGGATGAAGAAAATCCGCGACATACATCGTTCATTCTTGAATGAAGAAACCAATGACTTAGTTAGGCTATTGGAGTTTAAGACTACTTTGCATGGATCTATGAAGAAATGCGGTTATCTCTTGACATAGTAGTCCATAAACTAGTAGTAATAGATCTAGCTAACCCTATCAAGCAAGCTCCTAGGCATGATTAGAAATTGAACAACATGTCATTTTAAAGTCAAGAAAGCGATCATGGGTTTCATCGAGGAAGAAAAATACTCTACACAGTTGTTGTCATACCGATTAAGAAGAAGAATGGCCAAATTCATATACGTCAATTTAGGACTTAAATAAAGGCATGTCCTAAGGATGAGTTTCCTCTTTTATACTAGAATTAATGGTGGACATTGCCTCATCTCATGCAATTCTCCTTGGATGGGTCATCGGCTACAACTCAAGATAGAGGATGAAAGAAACACTTTTTTGAACCCCGTCGATCTATTATTATAAGGGCATGCCTTTCTTAAAAATCTTTGGTGCTACATACCAATGGGCCATGACTTAGATCTTCAATGAACTCATCCATCATGTTGAGTGCTATGATGATGATCTAGTAGCAAAAAAAAGACCATCTCTTTGACTTGAGAGTAGTTTTGAATGGTTAAGATTATAACCTCAAAATGAATCCCTTGAAGTGTGAGTAGCTTGGGGAAATTCCTTGGGTTTGTTGTCCGACTGGGAATAGAAATAGATCTAAAAGATCAAAGCTATCTTAGAAATGCACCTCCAAAGTTTAACTCAACTCGGATCTTTCCAAGGATGATTGGCATATCGAGATGCTTTATCTCAACCTATCGGAGATGCCATTTTCAGCACTTGTCAAAAGGATGCCAAGTTCAAGTGGGATGATAAGTGCCAACATGCCTTTGAATATATGGTATTTGGTGAAGCCAGTTCTAGAAGCCCTATCCAGGCAGCCACTCATCATCCTCGCATTGAATGACTTCCTCGGTGCTTTGTTAGCCAATGATGAAGGGAAGGAGAGTACTCTCTACTATCTCAGCCATTGTCTAATCCATACTGAAGTGAACTTCCCACCTATTGAGAAACATTGCCTAGCTTTGACCTTAGCATCCCAAAAGCTACGATATTATATACTTTCTCATAAGGTGTAGAACAAATCCACTGCAGTATCTCATGACACATCCAACACTATTTGGACATTTAGCACGTTGGTCCATGATTCTCTTGCAGTTTGATATCACATTATTGCCTCAGTGAAAGGACAAGCAGCGATTTCTTAACACACTCACTTCTGGATTCTTAGTGATGATCTCCCCGATGAACAAATCATGAACTTAGGGGAGGTTGACAATTGCAGTTGGGAGATTTATTTTGATGGTACAGCTTTCTTTCATAAAGGAGAAGCACCACGATCTACTCTTCCATGAAAGGCAGGGGTGGGAATAGTTCTCTTAACTCTAGACCATGATGTGTTGAGATTTTCATACTATCTCTCCAATCCCTATACTAATAATGAAGTTGAGTATGAGGTTTTGATTCGATGCAGGTTAGCCATTACGTGTGTCAAGAGCATCAACATCTGAGGATTCTCGGTTATTCATCAAGATTGCTTGGTCCAAGGTTCTCAAACCTAAGCTTCATCATTACCATGAGTATACCATGAAGTGGCCCAAATCCCAAGTCACCATCTACAAGGTTCCCGGCGAGAACATAGTAGCGGATGCTTTGGCCAAACTTGCCAAAGAATTGGCATGTCAGAAGATGAGTCCATTCAATAAGGGTCCAAAATAGACAAGTCCTATCCCTTATTGATACTGAACTCATCGAGAGACTTTCTCTTGAAGGGGAGGTTGTCGTTGCCAATAAGGATAAGGAGCTAGATTGGAGGCAACCATTCATAGATTACTTGAACACTAGAAAACTACCTCAAAAGAAATCACATGCCATCAGATGAAACAGAGAGCTCTCTTCTATGATCTCCTGGATGGCACCCTGTATCGATAGTCTTTCGATCAAATTTGGTTACACTATTTGGACAAATACGAAGCCGATAGGATCATGATCAAGGTATACTTAGGTCTATGAGGAGTGCGCCAATCTAGTCTGAAGATGAAAGCAAAGATCAAGAGACTAAGATACTACTATCCTTCGATAATTATTGATTGCATGGATGTATCTAAAAGATGTCATCAGTGTCAGGTACATGGTGTGATCCTACATCAACCACCCAATATTCTACATCTGACATTGGCTTCATGGCCATTTGAGTGTTGGGGTACCGACATTGTGGGTCCTATCGATCCTCCTTCTTCTAAGGGTCATCGATTCATTCTAACTTCCACCGACTACTTTTCTAAGTGGGTGGAGGCAATCCCACTCAAAGAGGTCACATTTCGATGTGCTTTTAGTTTTAGAACCATATCGTATATAGGTTCGGGGTGCCTCGATGAATTATATTTGATAATGGTATTACATTCAAAAGTACCAAGATCAATAGTTTTTCCAGAAGACGTGGCATAGATTGGAGATACTCCACCATCTACTACCCCAGAGCAAATGGCTTAGCAGAAGCATTCAACAAAACTCTCATCCAAATACTAAAGAAGACACTCGATGACAACAAATAATAGTGGCATGATTAGTTAGTTGAAGCCTTGTGGGCCTACCGCACCATATACAGAACTCCAACTCAATCTACCCCGATCTCCTTAGTGTATGGGTTTGAATCTGTTCTACCTTTCAAAGTTTAGCTCCCATCACTAAGGATAACATTAGGTATCAAGATCACTACAGAGCAGAATACAAAGTTGCAGTTAGAATAGCTCAAAGGTTTGGATGAGAGATGCTTACGGGCGTGCCAGAATCTTGAGTTGTACAAGGCCAAAATGATTCAAGCTCACAATAAGCTGGTCCACCCTAGGTCTTTTCAAGTAGGAGAACTTGTATTAGTCCTAAGAAGACCAATTATTTCCCATCAAAATATGGGAGGCAAGTTTGAACCCACTTGGGAAGGCCCTCTTGTCATAGAGAATGCCTACTAAGGAGGATCTTATTAGCTCATTGATTGTAAAGGGGAAAACCTAATGATTCTAATTAATGGGCTCTATTTCAATAAATATTACCCATAAATCATGTTTGAAAATAATTATCAACAAAAGAATAAAAATTTCATTCCAATTCATCAAAGTCTTCTCTTCTTTTGAAGCGTTGTTTTCTTGTCTTGCGAATCCTCCATGACGTGTTTAGGGTAGGTGTGAGAGAACCCAAGAGGCATCCTATCCCTCTTTCATAACAAGAACATAAATCAAACATAGTTTCACAACACTACTAGAATAGGTGTGAGAGAACCCAAGAATCATCTTATTTCGATTAGCACAACTAAGTTAGGTGTAAGAGAACCCAAGCGGTATCCTTTCTTAGTGGGAATCCCAGTTTCCATCTGTGGCACCATTTCATCAAATTTTCGAGGCATGTTTAGTATAGGTGTGAGAGAACCCAAGCGGTATCCTATTCCCTTTAACACAAGCATAAAAATAAACACAAATCTTTTATCTCAGGCTACTTTGATGTGGGAGCAAGCTCCCTATGGAACTCACTCACTAGTTGTTTAGGTCGGGTTTACATGCTACCTCACTAGTATGTCACCTCAATGGTCACTTATTTGGAAGATGTGAGTCCCCACGCTTTCTTTCTAATTTGACAATTGTAAACCAACAAGCGCCTTGTTAGTTTGGTAGACTTCACCCCGGCCGGTAAAATGATTGATTTTATTTGAAGATGTGAGTCCCCGCACTTTCTTCTTGAACTAATCATCATGATCTGACTAGGTCGAGTATATTTGAGGTTTAGGGTAAGTCTCCCAGAGGCTCCTTTCCTCTTGACTAATCTTGAGTTGATATAAGTCCTCGATGGCATTCACTCGGTAATGCGTCCCTAGGTGGATGATAATACTATTGGAGAACTATCCCGGTCGGTTACTATAGGAAGATGTGAGTCCCTGAGCTTTTCTCCTAGGCTGATTATTGCAAATCGACGGGCACGTTGGGTTGGTTGATGTTCTCTATGCTGATAGCGACTCGCCCAGTGGATACACCACTCTTGGCATATATGAGTCTCGTGCTTTCTCATTGAGTTGGCCACCGAATACCTATTGATATTATCTTCTTCAGGGTTTTGGATCAAGCCCTTAGCATCCCCTCTCCCTGCGAGCACTCAACTTGGATCACGTCCTTCACAACCTCATTTAAACACTACTCATGTTACTTTTGGATTGGACAGTCCCCCTTTCCTAGTAGCCACCCATGTGATTGGAGAATTTATTTAGCGGATGTGTAGATTCTCCTTTGGTTCAATAAATCTGAGATAGGTCTATGTTAATATAAGCTCCTTCTTAGTTTGATCCCTTGTAAGCTAACAGGGCAAATAAAATTCTTGCTTGTGGATTAGAAATTCAAGCCCCCAAAGGGCCCCTTTTCCTAAGCAGACATCCTATCTTTAGGGCAGTGTCGGCAGAACTCCATATAGAGATTGCTTGACTACCTGAGTTGAGATAAGTCCTCGAGTTGGCACTCTCTCTATAGTTGCTCTTAGGTCAGGTTCAATCTATTTTTCCACAAGTAGGTTACCCTAGCAGTCATTTCACTTTAGAAGATGTAAGTCTACTATGCATTCTTCTTAGCATGACTTTCGCAAACCAACGGGCAGCCCTAGGTGGGTTGTTGACAAGCAGCCGATCACCCAATGGTCTTTTGTAGTGGAAGATGTGAGTCCCGTGCTTTCTTCCACGAATTGACCATTGCGAAAGGCACTCTCCTGGTTGGATGTTCTCCCTCGTAGAAGCTACTCCTTTGGTTTGATAAATATGAGATAGGTCTAGGAATATAAGCCTCCTTCCGGTGTGATCCATCGCAAACCTACGGAATCCATCAAAAACAATTAAAAAATAAAATTAATCTTGACTATCTTTGAGTTGATTTAAGTCCCCCAATGGCATTCACTCACTAGTCAGCCCTAGGTCAGGTTAACATATTACCTTGTTAATATGTCACCCAGTGGTTCTTTATTTTGGAAGATATGAGTCCCAATGCTTTCTTCTTAAACTTGGCCATTGTAAACTGAAAGGCAACCCCTTTGGTTGGATAGTCCTACTGTGTGGTTAGTAGACAACTCCCTTTGGATTGATAAATCTGAGTTAGGTCGAGGCCCGCGGCCCCTACTCACTACAGTCCATCACAAACTGATAGGATCCATGAAGAACAAACTAAAAATGAAATTAATCTTTGACTATCTTTTAGTTGATTTATGACCCCCAACACATTCACTCAGTAGTTAGCCCTAGGTTGGGTTCAATCTGTTGCCTCGCCAATGGATCACCCTAGCAACTAATCCCTACTTTGGAGGATGTATGTCTACTACGCTTTCTTCCTAAGTATAGTTGCTACACACCGAAATAAAATCCCTTTGGTTGGTTAGTCCTACTATATGTTTGGTAGACTACCCCCTTTGGATTGGTAAATCTAAGTTAGGCCTAGACCCACACGGCCCCTACTCAGTGCGATCCATTGCAAACTAACAAGGTTCATCTCAAAATCCAAAATTTAAAAATCTAAAACAAATTCAACCCTCCTCCCTCAGTGGAGTCAAATCAAATCAAAGCAAACAACAATAAATAAAATAAATCCAATCAACCTCCCTCAGTGGAGTCAAATCAAATCAAAATAATCAATCTTCAAACAAAATCTTCTCCTCGGATGTAAGTCTTTCTAGTTCCTCAGAACTCAAATTCTAATCCCCTGTTTCACAACCTCTCCTCCCAGTGGATGACTTGAACCTTCCTCCCGTGGAGGTTCACTTTTCTAAGTGGAGTGAAACAAAATAACTAAATCAAATAAATCAAATCAATTTCTCCCCTGAGACTTAAATCAAACCTCTCATCCCTTGTGGATGACTTGAACTTATTTCCCTAGTGGAAGGTTCACATACTCTATCCCTAGTGGATTCCTCCTTCACTCTCTTATGTCTTTGACATGAGTAGAGTCACACTACGCTAAACTCTTGATTCCTTCTACACCTTGGGTTAGGAGTAGATCATTTTTGTTAGTGATTGTGATCGTTCGATGTTGTAGATCATTTCAGTCAACACCAACATGTGCGGTGTACCTTGTCAGTCACATCACACCTATTGGGCTCCCTTTATTGACCTCATTTTTAGGATGAGCTCTCAACCTCTCCATCGTAGACATAAGGATCCTCTTAGACACTAAAAGTTTTCTTAGTCTTAAGACACTTCTAATGATTAGGTGAACACTCAACTTAACCCTAGAGACTTAGAAGAGTTAGCCACAGGAATAGGTCATGCCTTAGGAGTGTTAGGAAAATTTGCCTACCCTATTGCTTGAACCAAATCCTCACTTCCTTCCTTCAAATCAAATTTCAAAACTCCAAATTCAAAACCAAATTCAAATCTACTTTAATTCCAAATTCAAAACTCAAATCAATTCCAACTTAACTGATTTTCTCAAACCTTAAATCAATTTCAATGGAGTTTTTCAAATCATGAATCAATTCCAAATGATTGAAACCCACGATTGAAATCCATGATTAAATTCCAAATCCTAAAAATCTTTCCTAAGCCTTTTGATTCCATCTTATGGACTTAGCTCAAATCAAATTCAAATCACCTCACATTGAAAATATTTTCTCATAATCTATTTATATTCTCATTTATATTCACAAATATAAATGAAATATAAATTCAAATACCCAAAATCAATTCAAAACTCAAACCCAAATTCAACCAAAATTCAACCTAAGCCTTTCAAGTCAAATTCTTGAACTTAGCCAAATTAACCTCAAATCAATTCAAAGCCTTGATTTTTCTTCATGATTCAATCAATCCTTCAATCATGAATCCAAATATAAACATAAACTTCAATCATCAAACCAAAACTAAATTCAAAAATCAAACCCATGTTCATCCTTTGAACTTGAAATTGTCAAATGAATCAAAACCCATTTGACTTCAAATCACTTGCAAATAGATTTATATTTCAATCATAAGTCCATATGTGAGTTCAACCAAACTTGATTCAAGCCTTGATCAAGTCAATTGACTCTCACTTGACCCAAAGTGACCTAAAGCACCCTTTTGAGCCAAATTCTAATCCTACCCAAATTGGATTGAACTAAGCCCATCTAAGTCTCACATTGTGAGCAACAATCATCATAGGATGATCAATCACTCAAATTAGGTCAAACCAAGTCAAACCTAGCCTTTGACCAAGTCAACATTTGACCCAAATGAAACCCAAACTAGCCAAAATCTAGCCATAGGCCAAATTGATTGAAACTATTGATCAAAACCAATTCATGATCAATGATTGAACTTGACCAAGCCATCATTTGAGCCTAATTTAGCCCAATTGGTCACTTGACCCAAGTTGACCCAACTTGACCTAAAAAGTTAAAATGTGTCAAATCTTGATCTAAGCCAAATTGATTATAACCAATGGGTCAAATTCAATCTAAATCACTTGTTGAACTTGACCAAAGCCTCAATTGACCAACTAGACCCAATCTAGCCCAATTGACCATGAACCCAACTTGACCTAAAAGGTTAAATCAAGCCAAAATCAAACCAAACTAAAATTGATTAAAACCAAAGCTTGCAAAATATTTCAAATGACCAATAAAACTTAAACCAACCCATGACCTAACCCAATTAGGTCAAATGGGTCAACTTGATCAACTTGACCCATTTGACCTAAATGAATTCAAATAAATGAAAACCAAATTGAACCAAACCAATGATACCAAAATATTTCAAATGGTCATATGAACTTGACACAATCCTTGGTTTGACCTAATTTGACCATTTGGTCAATTGGACCTAAGTTGACCCATTTTGACCTAAATGGGTCAACATGAGACAAATGACATCAAATCAACTCCAAATTCTTTAAAATTTGGACCAACCTAATGTCAAACTATTCTAAATCTTCCCAAATTAAAATCAAAGCTAAACGACCATTTTTACCCTTAGGTCAAGGGGTAACCTATGCCAATTCCACTTGGAATTTGGTCATATCATTTTCATGGTCACTTGGCACCCTCTTAGTGGACCAAGTGGACACTAATGAGCATGGTGCACATGACCCGATGGGTTTGGGTCAACCTTGACCCAATTCATGGCCAAACCGACCACCCAATAGGAAATTCTCCACATGGGATCACTTCTCCACTCAAATGAGCACATGGGAACTTCACCACTCCACTCATCTAGCCAAACTGAATCACATAGCATCCAAAATAACCTAACAAACTCAATCAGCCCAATCAATTTGATCAAAATGGCAAAGAGAAGCTCGACCGTCCGATCCTTCTAGGGGGAGATATACTCCCCATAATTTCACTTGAATTTGATTCATTCACATTTGATTGAGCTTAAGGAACTCAGAGCAAGCTTCTTTAACCTACTTTGAATTCTCCATTTTTGGATTTCCTTAAGCCGAAAATAAAGGAGCTCATTGAAAATTCTAACTCATTCATCACTCAACCAAAAGCCAATTGCTCTTGCAAGCACCCTCAGAGGACCCAATCGAGTTGATCTAAAGCTTCTTCTAAGCTTCCAAGCAACGGGAGGAGGGAGCTAGACCAAAGTCGCAAGCCTAGGAAGAGGACTTTGGCCAATTGGAGGATCTACTCAACCTCAAGCCCTTAAGCTTTCAAGAGGGCTTCATCTCCGCTAGACGAAGCTACCTCAATGGTTGGGAGCACTGGTGATAGCCTCTGGCGAGGTACCATTCAAAACCGAGCTTAGGTGATATTTTATTTGGTCCTTTATGAAGAGAAGTGTGACCTCAAGTGAATTTGACCGTTGGATGCCTTGCTTATCCCTTCTTGATGGTGTGTGATCAATCCCTACTCAATCCGAACTCAATTGAGCTCAGATCAAGCCATGGAGGATGGAGGGTTTCCATCTTGCACAGGCGAGGGCAGGGATGAATCATTGGCCTTCCATCCCATGTGTTTTGGATGAATGGTCCTAATTAAAACACGTGAGATCCTCTAATTTTTCCTATTAAAACCAAAGGTTTAATTTTGACCTTCTAATTCTTTATCGACGATGAGGAGAAACCTGTGCATGCCGACGACATAGGATGTGATAACTTAAATAACCAATCCCGTTGCACCATGTGTAAAGTGTGCGCCACGTCAATGGTCCATGTGGCGCCGACGAGATTAGTTATATAATTATGAATTTAATTATCTAATAATCACATAATCTTCAAAAATACATAACTAAATATAGAAAAATCAGAAAAAATATAAACTCAAATGCATTTTGAAGATATTTCAAAGGGGAATAATATAAAATTAAGTTTAATTGATTTTGAACAATAAATTCTATGCAATTTAGGTTTTATTGAGAATGTAATTATGTTAATTACTCCCTTTTAGTCAAACTTCTCAGATATGTTTAGTGGAATGACTTCTACCTCTCCTAATATTTTTAAATTTATTAATGATTTAATTAGAGGAATTGTTTGATTCATTGTTAATTACTCTCTTAATTAATTAAATGATTAATTAACCTATTAAACAGTGATAAATTCATTAATTAAGTTTGTTAATTACCTTAAAATAGTGAGATTAGAGTTCTTTCCCAAATCTTTTCCCTAAGTTTATTTCATTTAGATAAAAATCTAATTAAGGTGCAAATTAATTAAATAGTTTAATCACTTTATTAAATGGCTTAATTAATCAAAATTTTAAAATCAAATTAATTTGAATTTAATCAATTCCTTCTTGGATAGATACTTAGCTGTTCAATAACCTAAGTAGCTAAAGGAAATCATATTTAACCCATATGTGTGGGAAGGGTTATGAAAGTACTTAAATTAAACCCTTTAGCTTAATTAATCATTAATTATGAGCCAAATGCATTAGGCCCTCTTCTTTCTTAGGGCATTGTTGATTTAAATTTCTTGTGATTTTATATCATACATTGGCTCATAATTATTTGGTTAAATATGTTAAAGTGGTGTAGGTAAGGGGTAATTAATGGACTTAATGTACACATTAATCTAAACAAAATATAAAATCAATCTAATGGTCCTAAAAATTAAACTAAAATAACATACCCATGTGGGAGATGGGTTAGGACCAGATAACCTTTTTACATTTCCTAAATTCAAATCAAACTCAAAATAAAATCAAAATCTCTTTAAAATAATTTTGATTCACTTTAAATAATCTTATTTCATAAGATTATCTTTAGAAATTAATTAGGGTGAATGAATTTATATGCTTTCATCACCTTATTTCTTTCATAGCATTCTAAATGTGTATGTTAAATGAAAATCATGCATTCATATCTTTTTGAAAAAAATAAAATAAAATGAAATATTTCCTTTATGTCAAATTGCATATTTTGGCTAAAGTAAGAATATGAATGACTTGTATGTTAAATGAAAATCATGCATTCATATCTTTTTGAAAAAAATAAAATAAAATGAAATATTTCCTTTATGTCAAATTGCATATTTTGGCTAAAGTAAGAATATGAATGACTATTATCACTACTAAATCCAGAATTATTTTTAAAACTTATAAATAAAACATTACAAATGAAAGGTATGCTACTTAGAATTACTTATGAGCTTGCATGTGAATATAATATGAAGATGTGCATGATATGACTTTCCTTCTCTTCTCTTTTAGCATAATTTTGAATAAGATTTGCAAAGTGTATAATTCATTTGAAGAGAACACAAAACTTGCTTAAATCTATTCCAATTTATTCCTATGTTATTATTTAAGAAGGGTCTTTACATTTGCACATGTAAATTAAACAACCAACAAATCAAACAAACATAAACTTTTTGCATGTCTCTTTTTCCATTCATTTCTTTTTGTACATGCTCATGCATTTAAGAAAAGTGGTATATTAGTCTGGACATCCCGGGATTGCGAGGCTTTAAGTAGCCCCAAGTAAGTCTCGTACCTTACACCCCTAGTGTAGAAAATAATGGCGTCGTACTCACTTATGCCTTTCATACATGTGAATGTGCATATGAATACTGGATAAAAGAACCACTCTTTTCTACTTTACAAAATCATGCATACATGAAACATTCCAAATTTTTCTTAAGCAATATCTCTTAGCATTCATCATTAAGGTAAGATAACACTTCCATTTGTATGTATAACTATGCTTAGGATTCATCCATATGCATGTTACACATGTTGAAAAGAAATAAAGTGTTGTGTGTTTTGTGATAGTAACTCACTTTACTTAATCTTAAAATGCATTTCTTTTTTAATGTATTTTTTAGGAAAAATTTGAACTTAGGATTAATTAAAGCACATAACAAAACATTCACTAAACAAAAATTAATAATGAATCTACCTTAGAAACTACTTAAGGTAGGGAGGAAAGAGAAGCCCTCTTCTATTTTTCTCTCTTTACAACACTTAGTAATTAATTGCAGGTTCATTCAAACCAAAATAAATCATCAAATAAAATCAACCAAATCAACTAAATCACTTAAATGAAACCACCCTCTAAGTTGAACCATTTTATACTTAGAAAATTTAAACTTTAAATCCTAGCTAAGACACATCACACAAGCCTTAAATGGCACACACATTATGCTAAGTCACCATTTCTAGTCCTATGTTAGGGTGGTGCATGGTTTGATGTTTGCTTTTATTTTGTAATATGATATTTTAGTCTGGATGTTAGGGTGTATATGTATAGACTAAATGGTAGGACAATCTTAGTCTAATCATTATCTTTTACAGGGGATTGTGCTTAAGGGGCGTTGTAATAAAAATATAAATATTTTTTGCTATGCAGGTTGCTTATACCCCTAAGCATAATCTAAAATAGGCCAGGTGGACTTGGTTACCCATGTGTGGGGTGCTAAGTCCAATTTATTCATATATATTCTTGGGATTGTGTGGTTTGTTTAGCTATTCTCTATTTTATAGATTTTAGTTAGATTTACTTTTTTCCATTTTTATATAATTTTGCAATTAAGATTTGGAATGATTATTATGGGAAATTAAGATGAACATTGGTCATAAGACTATGTCTTATGTACCATGTGAAGTTTTTGGAGCAACCACATTCCAACCAACCAAAAGAAGAAAGAAGAAAGAAGAAAGAAGAAAGAAGATGAAGAAATGAAGAATGAAGACCCCCCATAACATGAATTTCTTCTTGATTGTAATTTATTCATTTGTAATTCGGGTTGTATAAGGATAGAGCTTGGCTACCCAATTTTTTTTTTTTTTGGGTTTGTGTGATGGAGTCCAACCACGAATGGCCTCTTATTTTTTTGTGCTAGCTTTATAAATTATTTGATGTTTGTTTAGTTTGTGTATTAAGATGGCATATTTTACTAGTTTTTTCTTTGCTTTGATGGATGACCTGGATGATGATTAGGCTCTTAGAGAAAAATAAATTTTCTATCCAACTAATCAATTCTAATTAATAATAAACAACTCATAACCTCACTTAAAGCCTAGGTTATAAAACAAGATAAAAGAATTAGCAATCCCTTAGCTGGATGTTGTATGTTTTCATACCATGCATAAAAAATATCTTATTTCACTCTTATTATGGAGGGCTTTCACCTTTGCTAGAGAACTCGACTTAACCTTTGAGAGCCGTGGTGGAAATACACCTCCTTTTCTTGCTGATTTAGGCCCATAATCCAATTTCTCATGCATTAGGCATATGAATCCTAAAGCCTGTGTCAAATTGATTGTCCAAAATGAAAATAAAATATAACAAAATTTGCATTAGATTTAAGTCATTAATCATGCCCTACATGATCTAGTCTCTTAGAGAGTGTGTTAAAAACTTAGTCTCTTTCTAAATAAATAACAACCTAGCTATCTTGCAAAAGCACATGACTTGCCTACATATATTTAAAATCATATGGAGAGTTAGTTGGCGGACACCCCCAAGCAGTTGTAAGTCAAACAATCGGGTGGTTTATCTTCTCTTGTGGAGGTAAACTAAATACCCATTTTTCTTTAGATTTATGTCGTGGTTTGGCCCTCTCCAAATCTCTTTGGATTTAGGTTCAGAGGTTGCTACTTCTCTTTGCAAGCTACAAGCATAAATCCTCACCTCTTCGGCATTTTCGTGATCTTGTGTCATGGAATTGTAAGTCCTAGATTTATAATAAAAATTCAACTCAAATAAATAATTCTCCTTAATTCAAAAATATAAAGCCCAACCATATGATAGTTTGAGATGCTTACTAGGCTTCCTAGTATCATAAGCATCCCCTACTTATCTTCATTTGGTTTCAATAATAATTCCCTCCTCTTGATCAATCTCACTTGATCTTCTAAAAATAAACCAATTGATTAATAGTCCTATCTTTGAAATCTTTGGAGATAATGATTATTTACCTTAATCGAGAGTATTCTTAAGGAATCTCATACTTTAGGATGTAATTAACTATGGGGGCTTGCTTCCATAGGGAACTTAATGAACCTGATTTAAAATAAACTCTGCTTTACTTTTTCATGTAAAGTAGGGAAAGAATCTCTAGTACATCCGAAGACTCATAGTCCTTAGGAGTCCTTATTAAGGTGATTAAGTCCATTTGTTGGATGGTGACTTCTATCTCTCAAGATAGTACATCATTCATCAATGTCATACCCGATCACCCTAATAAGAACATATGTGGATCTGTGTGGTATCCAACACAAGAAGTGTTTGAGAACTTTTTTTTTGGTTCTTCATTTATTTCTTTTCTCTCTTCAGGAAAGATTAGATGAAGAATCTTGAAAATAATTCACCACAACCGCCCTAACATAGGACTAGAAATGGTGACTTAGCCTAATGTGTGTGTCATTTAAGGCTTGTGTGATATGTCTTAGCTAGGATTCAAGGTTAGAATTTTCTAAGTATGAAAGGTTCAACTTAGAGAGTGGTTTTATTTAAGTGATTTAGTTGATTTGGTCGATTTTATTTTTTGATTTGATTTGGTTTGAATGAACCTACACTTAATTACTAAGTGTTGTAAAGAGAGGAAAAGAGAAGAGAATTTCTCTTTCCTCTCTACCTTAAGTAATTTCTAAGGTAGATTCATTAATAATTTTTGTTTAGTGAATGTTTGTTATGTGTTTTAATTAATCCTAAGTTTAAATTTGCTCTAAATAAACCTATCAAATAAGAAAGGCATTTTAAGATTAACTAAAGTGAATTACTATCACAAAACACACAACACTTTATTTCTTTCCAACATGTGTATCATGCACATGAAATGATCTTAAGCATATCTATACATGAAAATATAAATATTTAGCACACCTTAATGATGAATGCTAAGAGATGTTGCTTAAGAAAATTTGAATGCTTCATGATGCATGATTTTGTTAAGTTAAAATAAGGGAGATTCTTTTATCCATTAATCAAATGCACATTTACATGTATGAAAGACATAAGTGAGTACGATGCCATTGTTTTCTATACTAGGGGTGTAAGGTACAAGACCTACTTGGGACTACTTAAAGCCTCACAACCTCGAGATGTCCAGAATAATATACCACTTTTCTTAAATATATGTGCATGTACAAAAAGAAATAAATGAAAAAAGGGTCATGCAAAAGATTTTTTATGTTTGATTTGGTTATGCAATTTACATGTGTAAATGTGAAGACCCTTCTTAAAGGATAAGATAGGAATGAATAGAAATGGATTTAAGCAAGTGTTGTGTTCTTTTCAAATGAACTATACACTTTACAAATCCTATTCAAAACTATGTTAAAAGAGAAGAGAAGGAAAAGTCGCATAATGTACATCTTATATTATACTCACATGCAAGCTTATACGTAATTATAAGTAGCATACCTTTCATTTGTAATCTTTGATTTATAGATTTTGAAAATAATTTTTGATTTAGTAGTGATAATAGTCATTCATATTCTTACTTTAGCCAAAGCATGCAATTTAACATAAAGGAAATATTTCATTTTAATTTATTTTTCAAAAGACATGAATGCATGATTTCATATGACATACCATTTAGCATGCTAGGAAAGAAATGAAGTTTTGTAACCATGTAACTTCATTCACCCTAATTAATTCCTAAAGATAATCCTATGGAATAAGATCATTTAAAGTGAATCAAAGTTGTTTAAAGAGATTTTATTTTAATTTTGAGTTTGATTTGATTTTGGGATATGTGAAAAGGTTTGTTGGTCCTAACCCATCTCCCACATATATGTGTTATTTTAGTTTAATTTTTAGAACCATTAGATTGATTTTATGTTTTGCTTAGGTTAAGGTGTGAATTAAGTTCATTAATTATCCCTTACTACACCTCCTTAACATAATTAACCCAACAATTATGAGCCAACATATGATATGCAATCACATTGAATTTAAATCAGTAATGCACCCTAAGAAAGAAAGGGTCTAATGCAATTAGCTCACAATTATTGATTAATTAAGCTAAAGGGTTTAATTAAGTACTTTCATAACCTTCCTACACATGCGGGTTGGAAATGATTTCCTTAAATTAACCTTAAGCTTTTGAACACCTAAGGATCTACCCAACAAAGGATTGGTTAAGTTTAGATTGATTTGAAAATTTTGATTACGCTAATTAAGAAGATTATTAGTGGATTAACCCTTAATTAGATTTGGATTAAGGAGGAAGGGGGTTTAGGGAATAACTTAAAGAAAATATTCCAAAATTATTCCATAAACCTACTCACTTAAGTAATATTTAATTACCTTAATTAAATGATTAAAGCACTATTCATATGCTTAATTATTCTTAACTATATTAATAGAGTGATTAGGGATTCATTAATTGATTTTCCTATCAAGTCATTAATAAATTCTAAGAAAATTAGGGGAGGTAGAAGTCATCCCCCTAAATGTACCTGAGAAGTTTGGAATTAATTAATGAAATGATTAGGGAGTAATTAGAATTATTAAGATTTTAAATGAACCTTAATTAAGAAAATTCACTGTTCAAAATCAATTAGAAATAATTTTATATTATTCCTCACTGAATTATCTTTAAAAAGAGTCCTCATTTATATATTTTTTATTTTTTTATATTTAATTATGAATATTTGAAGTTTTAGTGATTATTAGGTAATTAGGAAGCCTAATTAATTAACTAATCCTATCGGGGCCAAGTGGACTGCTTATGCAGCATGCGCTTTCCATGTAGTGTGACGGGATTGGTTATTTAAGTTGGCATATCCTATGTCGCATTAGCCGGTGGCACTACGCGCTTTCTCTTGGACCGTCTAATCAAAGATCAGATGGTTGAGATCAAGCCTGTAGTTTCTAAAGGGATTAATCATCGGATCTAATCGGATTAATCAAGATCGTCCATCCTCCATGGCTTGATCCATGCTCACTTGAGCTTGGATTGAGCTTGGATTGAGCTAAGATTCAACCCACACCATCAAAAGGTGTGGGGAAGAACATCCAACAGTCAATTTCAATTGGGATTAAAGTTTTCTTGACAAAGGATCAAAGGAAATTCTCCCTAGGCTCAGTTTTGAAGCATACCTCGCCGGAGGCTATCACCGGTGCTCCCAATAGTCGAGGTAGCTTCGTCTAGTGGAAACAAAGTCCTGTTGAAGATTTAAAGGCTTGAGATGAAGTGGATCTTCCTATTGGCCAAACTCCTCTTCAAAGGCTTGCGGCTTTGGTCTAGCTCCTCCATCCCAAGGCTTGATTGCTTGGGATTTGATTGGGTGAGCTCGATTGGGTCCTCTGATGGTGCTTGCAAGAGGAATTGAACTTCTATTGAGTGATGAGTGAGTTTGGATTTCTTTCTACCTCCCCTATTTTCGGCATAAGGAAGAAAATTCTTGATTAGGCTCAATCGACAACAAGTGATGTCTATTAGAATGAAATTAGGGGGATCATATCTCCCCCTACTTGAATCAGATGGTCGTGAGCTTACATGCCATTTTGATCAAATTGATCACATGAAATGGGTTTGTTAGGCTATTAAGGGTGCCATGTGATTCGATTTTGGCAGGGGAGTGTAGTAGAGGAGTTGCCCATGTGCTAAATGAGGATGTGAGGGATTCCATGTGGAGAATTTTCCATTGGGTGATCAGTTTTGGCCTTGGGTTGGGTTTGGTTGACCCAAACCCATTGGGTTATGTGCACCACACTCATTAGTATCCATTTGGTTCACTAAGAGGGTGCCAACTGGCCATGAAAAGGATTTGACCAAATTCCAAGTGGAGTTGACCATAGGTTACCCCTTGACTCAGGGGTAAAATGGTCATTTGGCTTTGATTTTAATTTAGGCAGATTTGGAATAGTTTGAAATTGGGTTGGGCCAAATTTCAAAGAATTTGGAGTTGATTTGATATCATTTAGCTCATGTTGACCCATTTAGGTCAAAATAGGTCAACTTGGGTCAAGTTGACCAATTGGTAAAATTGGGTTAAGTCAAGAATTAGGTCAAGTTCATATGACCATTTGAAATGTTTTGGTATCACTTGTTTGGTTCAATTTGATTTGTATTTGGTTTTGGTTCATTTGAGTTCAGTTAGGTCAAGTGGGTCAAGTTGACCAATTTGACCCATTTGACCCAATTGGGTTAGGTCATGGGTTGGTTTAGGTTTGGGTGGTCATTTGAAATATTTTGCAAGCTTTAGTTTCAATCAATTTTGGTTTGATTTGATTTTGGCTTGACTTGACCTTTTAGGTCAAGTTAGGTCAACTTGGTCAAGTGGCCAATGGGCTAGGTTAGGCTCAAATGATGACTTGGTCAAGTTCAAACATTGATCATGAACTGGTTTTGATCAATAGTTTCAATCAATTTGGCCTATGGTGAATTTTGGCTATTTTGGGTTTCATTTGGGCCAAATGTTGACTTGGTCAAAGGCTAGGTTTGACTTGGTTTGACCCAATTTGAGTGATTGATCATCTTATGATGATTGTTACTCACAATGTGGGGCTTAGATGGGCTTAGTTCAATCCAATTTGGGTAGGATTAGAATTTGGCTCAAAAGGGTGCTTTAGGTCACTTTAGGTCAAGTGAGCCTAAGTGGATCAATTGACTTGATCAAGGCTTGATTCAAGTTTAGTGGAACTCACATATGGATTTATGTTTGAAATATAAATCCATTTGCAAGTGATTTGGAGTCAAATGGGTTTTGACTCATTTGACAATTTCAAGTTCAAAGGATGAACATGGGTTTGATTTGGGTTTGAGTTTTGAGTTTAGTTTTGGTTTGATGATTGAAGTTTATGTTTATACTTGGTTTCATGATTGAAAGATTGATTGAATCATGAAGAAAATCTAAGGGTTTGGATTGATTTGAGTTTGATTTGGCTAAGTTCAAGAATTTGACTTGATAGGTTGGTTTTAGGTTGGATTTGGATTTGAGTTTTGAATTTGTTTTGGATATTTGAATTTATATTTCATTTATATTTGTGAATATAAATGAGAATATAAATGGGTTGTGAGAAAATCTCTTGAGTTTGAAGTGATTTGAATTTGATTTGAGCTAAATCCATAAGATAAAATCAAAGTAACTTAGGAAAGATTTTAGATTTGAAGTGGTCATGGATGTCAATCATTTGGAATTGATTCAAATTTGAGGAAATCCATTGGAATTGATTTAAGGTTTGATTTGGGATTTAAGTTGATTTGAATTTGAGAAAATCAATTAAGTGAGAATTGATTTGAGTTTGATTTGGAATTGAAGTTGATTTGAGTTTGAAGTTGATTTGGATTTGAGAAAAATCAATTGAGTTGGAATTGATTTGAGTTTGAAGTTGGTTTGGAGTTGAAGTTTGACTTGAAAGAAGGAGGTAAGGATTTGGTTCAAGCTATAGGGTAGTAAGTTTTTTCGGCATGACCTATTCACATGACTAACTCTTCTAAATCTCTAGGGTTAGGTTAAGTGTTCACCTAATCACTAGAAGTGTCTTAAAACTAAGGAACTCTTAGTGTCTAAGAAAAGTCCTATGTCTAAGATGGAGAGATTGATAACTCATTCTAAAAATGAGGTCAACATGTATTTATATATCTAATACTTTAAGATTTGATAATTACAATTCTAACACTTTCTATGCATGAAAGAGTATATTATTTTTAATATATATATATATATATATATATATATATATATATATATATATATATATATATATATATATATATATATATATATATATTATATAATAGGAGACTTTAATGACTAGCCACCACCAAACTCAATTATTGGAGTGTTTTGATATTAATGTTTGAGAAGCATATTAAATAATAACTAAACTCATCATTTATGTTCTTTTGATAACTTTATTTATTATCAAGATTGAGATTTTTTTTAGGTACTATGATTGATTTGAAGTAAATGTGGTTGATAATACATGCAATAATGATAACCCCTCTAACACTTAGTTACAATAAGTAAACTAATTATGAAAATGAAGGGTGCATATGTTTATGATCAAATCAACAACTTGAAGATGATTGACTTATGCTCTTATCACATAAGATATAGATTAAAGTGCTTGACTTGATTTTCTATGAGGACATTGAATTCTTCTTTTTTATTTTATTTATATTTAATTTAAAATAAAATATATTTAATATCTTAAAAATATTTTATTTTTACTTTTCCATGATAGTAATGAATGATGCTAGTGATGATGATGACAATAATTAATGACATGAATGATTAGTAGCTACAATCGATCTATAGTGATAATTATTTTTTTTAATATTTTTAAAAACAATTGATTTATTTTAAAAATAAATAAATAAGAATACATCAAATAAACTTGTATTAGTAAGTTTTTTTTCTATGATTTTGATGCCTCAAATCTCTATAAATCGTTAACTTGTGATTTATTCGCTCATCATAAATATATATATATATATATAAGTGGGCCTAAATAATTCTTAATTGAATCTATCACAACAATTTCTCAAACCAAAGAAACAGATATATGAAGCTTCGAAGCACACCAAAAAAAAAATAGCTGTTATCTCCTCTAAAAATGCACAGATATGAATACATGTCAACATTAATTGATTTATTCAGAATAATAATACATTAAAATGGACACATTCATCCTACAAGGAAAAAAAAAAAACCCTAGTTGAAGCATTCATGTCCATAGTTTCAAGATTTTTCATCAGAATTCAAAACAATAGTTTCTGTATATATAACACAGCCAGGAAGTATAATTCTTCTTTAACTTTCTTTCATCATAAAGTGATACAATCCCTGCATGAGATAACTGAACAAAGAAAAAAATCCTTAACTATTCTTCTTTAAAGTTTGCAAAAGCTATCAAGAAACAGTCATTTGCAGAATGATGCTTCAGACAGAGAAAATGCCTCTCAGATCTGACCAGATTCAGACATTAATCGCTCGATCTCTTCCAGTAGGCGCCCCTTCTCGCTCGCCAATTCATCATTTTGTTTATGGAGCTCTTCAATCTGTTTGGTCTGCTCAGAATCCTTCCTGCAATTTGATCAGGAAATGGTTTGTGAAATTAATTTATAAAGAGACTAAGAACAAACTTCTGAAAAGATGAACAAATCAATCAAATGGAAGATGTGTGCATAATATCTGATCGTTTTTCTTCAATCACCTATTCATGAAGGAAAGATTCAGTTTGAGAGATCGAACTTCCTTTTCGAGGTTTTCACATCGCTTCAGAACAGCCTGCATATCTGATGGCATTGCTGGTGTGGAACTCCTTTCCTTGGCCTCAGCCATCCTAAATAATCAGAGGAGAAACAAGAAAATATATAATGTTCTAAAATTCAGAATCATCAGAAACTGCAAGTCAATAGGACTGATGAGCATGTTGTTAAATTTTGGAGCTTGATTTTTGTCCTACGAAGAAAATACGCTACACTGATTTAGTTGTGGGCCGTAAGCCGTAGCCAATAATTGGAAATTTTGTTAAGGGAGTACTGAAAACTTCATTGTATTTTCGATTGCCCTTATTTTTTCTTCATTAAAGTCATCAATTGGTGAACTTGTATAAGATATTTTGTTTATCTTTGTGTGTTATTTCTTTTTTGCTGTCAGTGAATGGATTAGAATTTATCTATTTCTCAAAATATAGTATCAATGTTCAAGCTTGAGCAACAAAATCAAAACACAAATTTTAAAACTTGTGCCATATTCAAACTCAGTTCAAAATTTAGTAGAAGAAAATAAATGAAAGATCTTGAACAAAATAGTGTTTAGTTGAACTAGGGTCACTTATAATCTTACACTACAGCTTGAAATGCAAGAGCATACCTTTCTCTTGATTAATGGCGATCTATGATTGTTGGTGAGAAAATTTTCAGCCAACTATTCAAGTTTATGATGTTTTACATCTTGTTCAGCAAAAATATTCGAGATGAGAAATAGAAAGCACATTGCACTATCAACATGCTGCTAAAATCTATTCATTGTAGCTATATGAAATTTTTTTTTTTTTTTTTTTTTGAGTCAAGATTGTATACAAGTTTTAGTGAACATACTTGCGAGAACGTTCAACCCTCCTTTTCTTTGTAGGATCTGTCGTGTCCACTGCATTCAAACAAAGTAGACAATTGTGTTACAAACATAAATCAAACGTCGATAGATTAATAAAGCTAATTCCATTTTTAAGTATGAATAATTCGAACATATCCTATGATAATTAAAATGAATTTCAAATTCTAGATATTTCAACTAAATGCAAATGGACTTAAATTTCATTTTAAAAAAAATAAATTTCAAGCACTCTGAAAGATTTAAGATACAAGCATCTATAAACTTATGGTTTATGCATTAAAAAGTTTCAACTCATATATCAGTGAGTCTTGCTAATAAGAATCAACCAAGAAATGATGTGCTTGGAGTTATAAAACCTCACATTTGATTTTTTTTTTTTTTCAATATGAAAAATGAGCTAGATTTTAGCACCCGAAAAAAGAGCTTCGAAAGCTAAATTCCTAATGAACTTTACAGTTATAGTTCTTGATATCATCATTTGTTTCTGAACACAATGACAGCATTATCTGCAGACAGAGGTGCGTGAGATCTTTTTATTGACAAAGTTTTGTTTTCGTTTACACAGAAGGATATTTATAAAGAAAAATATGCCTCTTCAAGCATGTAACAAAAATAGAGATAAAATGACCTCACAGAAAGATAGTTTCAGAAAATGTTACAGTACAATTGAATATCATGGTCCACGATGAATTACCTGAAGTTGTTGATGAGATGGACCCCATCCTTACTAGATTTGATTTCTGCAAAATGCAGAATTGAAGATGGTCAAAAAAATAAAAAAATCGCAAGTCATCTTTACAGTGAAATTTGCCAATAAGACTCCAGGCCTTAGTTTCAAGTAATAGCATACCTTTGTAGAATCCTTAAAACTATTTTCAAACATCCTTTCCCTGTAATCTGCATTAAAAAAACGGGCGTACTATACGTTAGAAAGTGCAGTGATGCACCTTCCAGAGCAGAAAATAAACTGGAAGAGAACAAACAAACACACACACACACACAAGAAGCTCGCTCTCCTATGTAAGAAATTGCAATTTTTATCATTATACTATTGTAAGTAATCAACAAGGTTTTGGTCTGATGAATGCAATAAATATAAGTGTGAAATTAGCCACACTCCCTTCCATGCAGAAAGAATCACCCAAAATAGGAAGAACTTTATGTTTTGAACAAGAAAGAGATTCTGCAAAGTAGGTTCAAATCATGCTCCCATTATTTCTCTCATGGTCTTTTTATTTTTACTTTTATTTTTTATTTTTTTATGCATTTTACACGAAGGTCTTTAGTTGTAATCAAGCTCTAATTTCAGTCCAGTAGCTATAAAACTACTCCTATCCCATAAATTTATAAGTATAGAAAACAAGATAAACAAAATATCAGTTCTCTCCAAAATCAACAATAAGCATATTAAATCCCAATCAAGTTAGGTTAGGGACGACCTCTCCACCTGACTCATACCTGAAAAGAATTGGGTATGAAATCCCTCAATTCTTCCCCATGCTAAATCTGTTTCGATATACCTAAACATACTAAAACTAGGACGGGTAGAGCTAAGTTTCAGAATTATCAAAACGTTGTCATTTAGATCTTTTGAAATCTAGAAATGCATACACAACTGAACATGTTTCCCAGAATTGGCAACAACTACAAATATGGTTCTACCAAAAATAAACAATATATATATATATATATGTAAAAGTTAATGATCTTCAATTGAAATTATATAAATGACTTTAAACTAAAAAGACAGCATTAAAAAAAAGAAAAATTCAAAACTTTGTTCTTGAGATGTGATCAGAATTCATAAAGAGAGATACATGCAGAAGTGTACTTAATTTGTTCTTCAAACTGTGCATCAAACCCAAAATACAACATCACATAAAGGACACGCCATAAAATGAATTATCATGATTAAATCGATGATGGCAAAAAAATAAATAAATCAGAAAAAAAAAACTACCATTGGCTTTTAATTCGTAATCTGAAGTGCCATCACCAACATGTCTACCAGAAATCACACAATTAGAGATTGTATGTCCAGAGTGAGTTGGGCCGTCACACCCATCAAAGCCAGCTGAAGGTTCAGGCGCAGCAGTAGATGATTCACTTAGAGAAGGTTCTTGAGAAGCTGCCTCCATATGTGTTTGGTTTGCCTGAGTTAGGAAACCCTCCATGCTTAACTCTAAGGATTTCTCAACTCTTGCCAAGTTGCTGACACCTGTAACTTGCATCGGGGATAAGATACGGAAAGAAGTAGATGGTCTAGTTACTTGATTACCTGTATCTTGATTTGATGCAATGTTAGGCACAGCTTCTTGTGAACTAAAAAGGTTAGAAGAACTTCCTTCCATCATTTCCTTTTCAACTTTGCAGTTTAGCTTTTTTCGTTCTAGGGTGCCCTTAAGCATACTCACCACCGAAGAAACATTGTCACCAGTTGCCCTTGGGGGAGCATTAAAAGATGTGGATGAATTAGAAGGAGACATGAAGGAATGCATTTGATTGGACATTTCAGCCATGGATATGTCACAGAAATTAGCTGCTTCTGTAAATTCTTGCTTCACTTTGCTGCCATTATAAACTGGTATATTATTTGATGCTTGTCGAAGTGTTGCCATTTGTGAGTTTTGCATGGCAGCATACCTCCTCCTGCAGATGGATAGGAAACCTTAGCTTATATCATGTAAATAATGACCACTTAAATTAAGTGCAATACATGTGAATTTTTAGAGCATAAAGAATATTAATATTTGAACAAAGAATATCGTCTCTAGATTTACAAACAATGTTCAGAGGACATTGTTTAATGGTACACTTGCCAAATGGTAAAATAACTTAATAATTCCCTGCAACCATTTTGATTAAAGATGAAAATTATTAATAACAGTAATAGGTCCACTTCTAACGTTCTATAGAGCCACCTATAATACTAGGCCTCTAGGCTCGCCTAGTATCAACTAATGCACAATCTCATTTGTTGGAATCTGGATGGAAAACCAGTTAGTCACTGAACCACACAAAAATTTACTGTGTTTTTTTATAATTATTCTTGCTAATTAGAAAAAAAAAAGATTTACTCATGCTAGCAATTTAGAATACAAGAAAATAAATTAACTGTTCTTGAGGTCAATTTTAACTATGGATTAAGGAATAGATACCAAGGCACCCTCTTGATGTGGGGCTAGTGTCCTAGTAAAGAAATTTCCCTCCCAAGGTGAAAGGAAAAGGCCATAAGCAAGTTTCACAGATGCTGTTATCTGTATGAGACTCGGCAACAAAGCAGAAATAGTTTCATAGAGATTACCAGGGAGTATGCTTTTTCTTGCAACATATAAAAGAACTATATGCTTTAATCGCAACAAGCACTTCTTGAAACTTTTACCTTAATTCCGATGATCTACTTCTGGTCATTGGCTGATTACTATGGAACCATGCCTGCATGAAAGAGTGAAATACAGAAGACTATAAAACATCTATATTTATTGAAATTATTCTCTTTAAATTATTTTGCCTTCATAAAAATGATGAGAATTGCAGACAAAAAATGTAGACCTTGGCTAAATACAAATTGCTAGATTGCATCCCTTTCTCTGCTGCATTCCTGATAAAGAAAAAAAGTAAACACTAAAATGAGATCTATTGCATTGATCAAACTGCAAAACTCTATACAAATGTTGAAAGCTAAAGGACATTAATAGAGTCATTTAGTTGGTATACCAGAAAATTGGTGCTGTGATTGTTGGATTGTAAAATCCTCATTAGATCAACAATGAATTTTAACACAAAGTGGTTAAAAGGATGAAACGACAATAAATTTTGTTTTTTGGTCAAATATGAGGCCAAATAAGCCAGAACAACACAAAGAACCGCCACAAGATTCAGTTTATCAGATAAATTCTTCAGCACTTAGTCTTAAAATCAGCATTTTTGGGTGGACCAACTTGCTTCGTGCCAAACCAAACCACTCAAATTGGGCGAGTCCATCTCTTCCACTAGCAACAAGTGAAAATGTTAGGGGATAGAACGCTGAGGCCACCCCATGAGCTTACATGACACATGAGTAGCTCATTAATAATTTAATGATAACAAATCTTGTGTGATATCATTTGATGATTTATTAAGTGTTTTCTTGACTATTTTCTTGCAACCATGACGATTAAGCATGCTTCCACAAAGTTAGCTTGGAGATTGGTTGCTTGGAGATTGAGCTGAAATGTATAATTCATGACGATTCAACTGAAGAATCAAGATTTCAAGGTTATAGTGAAGCTCAATGTGTGAGTTTTATTAAAACTCATTGTAAATTATTTGAATTAAATTTTTACCAAAAGATATAAAGGTGATGAACACAATTATAGTATTATAATATTTTATTATAAGTAAACATATTTTTAAAGTAATCATATTTATATAAAAATTTAGAACTATTTTCCTAAACCAAGCCATAAAATTTATTGGTAGACCATTCATATTATCTGCAATCGTTCATAAGATCATTTGATTGTACCTACAGTTGAACTCATATATATGAATACAATGTTTTAACTAGTTACCGTAGGATCTCTAGAAGACCCAATTATTAATCATACATATAATCCAATGATAGTGCATAATATTAAACAAAATTCTTGTAGCTTTGACATAACAAATACTTTGCTTCTTCCTTTTTTGGAAATTGTCTTCAGGGACCGTTTTGGCCACTCCACTTGTCTATATATATCCATCATCTCCACTCAAAATGGCTAATGAAAATATAATGTTTTAGTGCTTGATTGGCCATATTATTTTGAAAAAAATTGAGGGAGATCAAGTGTTCATCTAGTTCTTAAAAAGATCTTTCTTCGTAATCTCTCTCTTATCATCCTTAGTATAAAGTTGTTTTTATTTGTATATCTGCAATTCTATATTATAAAAATTGATTATGCATAATTTTGGGTGATAGTCATTTAGTCAAAATTGAAGTGTTCAAAAGCACTTGGGTTTGCTTTTTATTGTATTTTATTTTTAGGTCGTCAAGTCTAATATGTTTAGGTGTTTGGGTTGCATTTGCTTGTCAAAGAGAATGCACAGGTTGAAAAAATTTGTCTATCTACTTGAGTGATGAAGTTTAGGCTTGCGATGTGAAATATTTTAGTAAAATCTTAATCTAAGTGGAGATTAACCATGAATGTAAGTTGCTTGGGTGTTGAACAACAAATAGGATTGTCTGATTGCTTTATCATTAAATGGCTTAATTTTCAAATTAGGCTTAATTAAAACCGTAATTAGCTAATTAGGCCTTTTTAAAAAAATTTAAAATAATCGGGCCAATCATGACAAGCTATTCTGTTGCGTCGCCTCCGATGCGACCCTCTCTAAAATTAGGGCCCCGAATCCCGAGAGCTCGGCTCTCGGTTTTATTTCCTTTTTCCCATCCAGATCGTGCCGCCACATGCTCGCCGCCAAGAGGCCCGCCGGGAGGTCGCTCGCCGCCACAAGGAGGTTGCCGCCGGTGAAGGAGAAGCTCGCAAGGGTTTTTCTAAGTTTTTTCCACCGATTTAGGTATTTCTAACCCTAAATGAAAAAAATGTGTTAGATTTTAATTTATATGGGTTTAATTGGTATGATTAAGCTATTTAGTTTGATTTCCATAGGAAATGTGTGTGAGATCTCATTTTAAATGTGGTGTTTATGTTTAACACTAGTCTTCTTTTCTTTATGCATGTTGTGGAATATTTATGAATGATGGAGTACAATCATGAACTTAACTATAGAGAAGAGTAAATCTAGGTGCTAGTGTTAAAATGAGAATAAGATAAAGTTGTAACATAAGAGAAGGAAGAGGATTATGGGATTCTATATGAATATCCGATTGGGCAATTGAATGATAAGAATTTGTATCAACAATGCTAGAATAGATCAAGTTTTGAACTCAAATTCAGTCATTGGAGTAGAGGAAGGTAATGATGAAGCTTACAACACTTTTACAAATAGTGAGAAGGAAGGTGATCAAGAGGAAGGTATTATTTGAGGATGATATAATATTATTATGAGATATAGTTTTGTTGATAATTTTTTACAATAATAATGTTTTGTAATTATCACATTATTTTGTTGGTTTCAAATTGAATATGTGTTTTATATCATTATTTGCCTTTTCCTTGCAATTGACTGGACTAAGCTTTTGTAGTGTTATCGTGATGATTAAATTCTTGTTGGATTGTTGAATACCCTTGTAGATTGCTTGTTATTATTATTTTTTTTTTTGCAATAGTAATATGTTTCAAATGGAGAGGATCACTATAAGCTTTGTAAGGTTGTTAAATTTTGATGACATAAAGGAAAGAAGACTATTAGTAAAAGCGCATATATTTAGTTTGATTAAGTATGATTAAGCTATTTAGTTTGATTAAGCGCATATATTTAGTTTAGTAACTTCAAGAAATGCAACTTGGCTGGATTGAGATATATTTTGACTAGTTGGCTTAACTTGGGAAAAAATTAGGGAAGAGAGCTATTTGAGCTTCGAGTGAAGCTCAAGAACACTCAAGGGTTGAAGAGAATGGGTTGAAGTAACTCAGTAAAACAAAAAAGTAAGAAGAACGCAACAAGATTACTTCAACCTCACTAAAGGGATAATTCAAATTAGCTAGTAGCTACTATGATAAGTTTAAAAGGAGAGTAATCACACTTTATACGAAGAAAATGATGATTACAACCTAGCTTTTTATGACTATTTATATCCTTATACATCATGAAGAATATGGAAAGATATAAAAAACAAGAGTAAAAAAAAAATTTGTTAGCTTCAATTCACTATACGTTGAAGCATACCGTTTGCTATCGGATCTTTGCCAAATACTCGGATTCATCTACGATTCATCATTATTGAGGATATTGATACATTCAAAGAATCATTGTTCAACCGCTGCTTCATCTATATAGTGAACTACATGGCAACCAAACCAAAGCGCAATGAATATTCGATGCGATTCATTTATGCGGTATGGCCAAGCACATGGGCGACCAACATTACGTATGCATATCCTACAGACATTAATGGGCTTAGCGTTGGAAGGGGTTCATTCGGAAATGCCATCATCCAACTATATAACGAGTTGATGAGAATCGGTATCTTTGAATTGATGTAATGTTAATTTGCTTACTCATTTTGTGCTTGCAATTGAAATAATAATTTCTATTATATTTGCAAATCATATGGGAGCTTTATGGATATTATAATGCGGTCGCGTATATATGTTTAGAGAAAGAAATATACTGAGAGATATGTTGGAAGAGGGTGATACTTGATCGTGTTCGCTGGCAATGATGAGACCGATAGATCCATTGTTCATGTCGATGGCGAAAAAAAGCGACGTTGATCAATTACCACTCTTCATTACGCGGAGCAGACGCCAGTGTGGTAGATTCATCACGAAGATTGGGAGCGCCGATCAATCGATACATGAGAAGTATCGTTCTCGCTTCACTTTATATGTCCAACAATTCCTCGACACCTATTATCCACGGCGCTGAACGCGTTTGATGGTTAGTTTATATGCAAAGTATTACAATTTGGTTTTCCTTATAACAACAAAACCCTGATCTAAATTTCTTTATTTGCAGCGTGGGCACATCTTGAATGTTGAGGACATATTTCAGCGTTATTTCAGGAGAGATGATCTAATTTCAAAGAATCTATCAACGACATTAGACGTGGCGGAACCGGGGAAATATGCATATCCGATAGAGAGGAGGATACGACATTCTTGCACTCGTGATCGCCAGAGCGATGTGTTGATGGATGTGGTCCATCCTCTATGCCGCTGGAATCGTATATACATTCACCACACCCCAAGATTCATATCGAAGCAATGTGGTCTCGAGACCCATGGCAGCAGCGCATATGGTCCACCGTCATTCCATATGTCACGCCATAATGAGTACCGCATTCTGCTACCAACTTATATACCCTATGCGTTATTCTGGATATGCAACAACCTGTCAAGCAAGTGGAAGAGGAGGACCATCAGCAGTATCATCTACGCGATCGGCCACGGCGACCACCAGCCCATTACACTCCTAGTAGTGATGCAATTCTACCACGCAGGCATCGACGAAGATAGATGTGTTATCTTTTTTATACAGTAGATGACATGTACTTATGTTTTTCATTTGTTATGGTTACTCGTTCAGTTTCACAGTTCTATAACTCTTGATTGTATAATCCTAGTGTTGTTTATTATTTGTTTGTTTTGGTTGGATTACATCAGAGATCGGCATTAAGTTCATATGCATTTGGTTATATTCAATTTCTTCACGTCACATATTGAGATAAGGTTGTGTTAATGTATGCTTTTTTATGATAATGTATTTTCTCTTAAGAGTTTATTAATTGCACTTTAATAAGAGTGTTTTAGTGTAGTGAGATATAGCAAATTATGAAATGCTTCATTTGGTTGATTTCTAAGAGTGAAAAATTCCCTTGATTTAACTATTTCAGAATGTTATGAAAAACCGCATACCCGTGAGATTCCGAAAGTTGTCAATGAAAGTTGTAATTTTTCATTACCTTTCAACTTCCAACGAAAATCTGAGATGATGAGCAAATAATGAGGATACCAATTCAATTCATTCATTCATACGAAAGAGCGAGAATTTTTCATTATCTTTCTAAAGTCTGCATAGGACCGATGATATGGCCAAAAATAATCTTGTTGCTTAAAATTTTTTTTAAAAAAATTAAAAGCTTCGCCATGGGCGATCGCTTAAGGCTAATCCGTCTCACGTCGAGGACGGCATATTTTTTAAATTTTTTTTAAAGGCCTAATTTGTTAATTACAATTTTAATTAAGCCTAATTAAATTTATCCTTCTACATATTTACTCAGCCAATTACTTGTGAATGATATTTTGGTGAATTTTGAATCCCATGCTTGTGTTTATGTGAAAAGTAGATTTATTAATTAAGCTCAAAAGTGATTATGCTACACATCATACATAGAACTTTAGAGCACCATTGTTTATTATAGACATTTGTGTCAAGTATAACTTGGTGTTTAATATACTACTTATTTTAGTTTATATAGTTCACTAAATATAAAACTTAAAGCTCAAAAGTAAAACACTTGCTCATTAATTTAATCATTTATTTTACATCATAGTTCACTTATTTAGTGCATATTTAAAAATTAAATTCATTGATTATAAGTTTGTGTCACAAGATCTGAGTGCAATATTATTTGAGTATGATTGACACTAGTGCACTTATATATATTAGTCAATAATATTTTGCACATCTTGTCTCCAACATTAATACACTCTTGTGTGTATGTAGATATATCTGATTGTTAAATTATTAGCTTTCATGTGTATGTGATTATGAGGGTTTGAGTTAAAGAGAATTTTGAAAGAAATTCAAATTATCATCGCACACTCAAATCTAATACTCTCTATCTGAAAACCTATTAACAATTGAGATTACAATTAAAAATGTATTGCAATCCATATTGATGATATCGGGGTATTCATGCTATTTGAGAACTTCACTTAAAATCACCTTTTTTTTGATGGCCTAATAGACATCTTGTGTTTAAGTCTCTCTAATTGCTCAGAGATGAGTCACCTTCAAACTATTATATACAAAATAATGAATTTTTCTAATTGAGCTAGGTCTAGTGACTTTTTTTTTTATATAAAGGATTTTTAGCATAAACAATTTACATCCCATTCTCTATTTTTCAAATTCAGTTCCTATGCACTCTCTCAAAGCCATTAATTTGATAATTAGCTCTCAAAGAAGAATTAAGTCTTTATTTAACACAGATCTTTAGAATGTAAATAAAAGGGGAAACCATTGGACATCTTTGAGAAAAATATGTAAATTGAAGGATGAAGGAGATTTGGGATTCTACTAAACTATGCATAACATGGCTAAAGTTCAACATTGATGAATCCTTCTCAAGCTTAAACAACTATATGGGTTTAGGTGGCTTCATAAGAGAATGGAACGGTAACAGCTACTTCAGAAAATCATGTGACATATAATTCTTTATAAGTTGAAATTGATGGAGTCCTTTTTAATTTTGCAAGTTGCTCAAGCTTTCCACATGACATCCTTTTGAATCGAATCTGACTCACTCAATCTAATCAAAATTTTTTATGGAAAACTAAACCCCCTTGGTCTATTTATTTCGAGTTTAGGAACATTGGAGACTTTGCTCATCAATACAATTAAACCTCACACACATTCATCAAAATGAAATTAATATAGCCAATTACCTTGCTAAGCAGGGAATAACATGTTATTGAACTATGACACCCAAGAGAGGGATGAATTAGGTTTTATTAATATTTTAAAATTATAAATTAATTTTAATGCTTTGAAGAAAAGTTAATTTTAAATTATTATACTTTAATGAATCACAACAATAAAGAAAAATAAATATGCAAAAAAAGTAGAAAGAGAACATAGAGATTTTTACGTAACTTCTAAGAAAATAAAAAATCTTGTGTCTTTTTGCAACCAATAATAATAATAATAAATAATAAATAATAAATGAACATCTGGACGCAAGCTCTGCGGCGCTGCAAACCCAGCGCCTAAGTTCAGTCTCCGCTGCTCTTAAGTTTAAAGAGTCCTGAAAACACCAACCACTCCTACCAACAGTCATCCCCATCAGTGATAATCGCCCGAGGGGAGAGCGGGAGTGGTTGAGGACCAACTCTTATAAGAAGGGAACTAACCCTCATTCTTTTTCCTTCTTCTTCCTTCCTTTGCCACACTCTCTTCCCTCTCTCTACTGCGGATTCTACTACACATTTCTCTCCGCTGCATGCACGCGCAAGGCATAATTCCAGGTAAAACTCTAAACAAAATGCTTCATTTAGCGATTCCTCGCTCTACGGGAAAATCTTGAAGAATTCCATCATTAATCTTGGATCAGGTGCGAAATGAAAATCCTTTCATCATCGATCTTGGATCCGGAGCAAGAGAGAAAAATGCAATCATGTTAAAAACAAAATTTTAGGCATTGCCAAAATGAAATGTTGCCGAAATCAAGACTAAATCAAACTTTAGTCTACTAAAATACAAATTTAAAAGTTCAAAACCTCCACCGTCGAACTTGGTTTTGGCGTGAGATGAAAAAATCCTCCCTATGTCGATCTTGGATCCGGAACAAGGGAGTAGAGTTCATTTTGCACTAATACATTTCGAAAACTAGCATTAATAAGTCATTATGTTGCCAAAATTTGTAAGAATCGTCAAATAACATAAGGATTTCATACAGTGAGGAAACTAAGGATTGTTTTCTATGTTGATGGTAGGAAAATTGATAATATTTTCCTCTCATTATTTCCTTGGACATTTGAATTTCTAACAATGAGAAAACTGAAGATTTTATTAAAATCGGGGCAATCATTGTAGTAAAAAAGATACTGATCATATGCAAAATTTTGCAAATTATAAATTGCTGATCTAGGGCTAAGTGAAAAGCTAAGATACAAAAATACTCAAGAGAACAAAGGCTTCAGAGTGAAAGCCTAGGAGTCTATTTATAGAGTGGACCTAGCGCCACAACGCTTCCTTTACAACGTCGAGACCTCTGCTCGATGACTAGCGCTCGTCGCTTCCACCGTTAAGATGATTATTGTGTCGGTCAAAAAGATCACTTATTAATATTTATTACTATTAATTATGTAACCGATCAGATCTGAAAAGCGAGTAAAACATTGATGGAGCACTGTGGCACTCTGACCCAGCGCCGCGATGCTGGTAAAAAATTCTATCATTTTCTGTTAAAGGCACCTGCCAATCTGTCAACCTATGAACGGCTTTTTGACTAGCATCGCGGCTCTACTTTCAGCGCCATGGCGCTAGTCAAATAATGAAAAAATTTTATGTTATTCTTTATGGCGCCTCAACGCTACGACACTGGCTTTACAACGCCAACATGCTGCCCTCCCTGGTCTTAAGATTTATGTTTCGTCGACAAAGATCGGGATGAGCTTCATGCACCGCCAACTTCGGCACCATGGTGCGAGCCTGTTGTCATTTATATAGCGTCGAGGCGTTGTCCTATTATATATATATATATAAGAGAAAATTCAATCACATCAAACATCTTCTGTTCGCCATGCAAACACCCCTACAATAACACCATTCCCAAGGGATGTAAATCCAATTTTTCAGTTCGCCATGTGAACACCTAAATTTATGGCCTTCCCAAGGGATGTAAGCCCAACTAATATGTTCACCACGCGAATCTAGATACCTATTGGCATTCCAGAGGAATGTAAGTCCAATCTTTCTGTTCGTCATGCTAACACCTAAATCTACTTGCATTCCAAAGGTATGTAAGTATAATCTTTATGTTCGCCATGGGAACACCCTAATGGCATTCCAAATGAATGTAAGTTACATCCATATGTTCATCATGCGAACACTCTAACAACATTCCAATGGATGTAAACCCTACATAAGTCTTCAAAGTAGACTTCATTGAATTATTGGATAAACTTATAAATTAAGTTTACCCTAAATTCACTGAACACCCACACAACACCTCTAGTCTACTCGGGATATCTAAGACAAAGCAATAGATTTCTTAGATTACATGATTGGAATAACGGCAGTCGATAAAACCATGAGATCTTGAGGACTACCTACTGAGTCATTCACATCACACCTCTAGACACCGATTCATATTAAATATATATGTCTATTTCCAACTTTAATCGAGAGTGCTCTCTTACTGCGATAAGAGGGGTAATTAACTATGAATGTTTATGTTCATAGAAAATATAACCCATATTTAAATAAACACTAACATAATATTAGGGAAAATCTGATTGAATATATATGTCTATTTCCAACTTTAATCGAGAGTGCTCTCTTACTGCGATAAGAGGGGTAATTAACTATGAATGTTTATGTTCATAGAAAATATAACCCATATTTAAATAAACACTAACATAATATTAGGAAAATCTGATTGAATATATATCAATCTACCTCATGAAGAATGAACTCCCTGAACATCCTATACAGATGTCACGAAGGTTTGTAAAAAGGCGTTTTCCTAAGTGATCAGTGTCCACTTCTCTTCCTTGGCATTACATTTTCTAACCATCCAACAAGCATATTATACTTAAATCCTTCAAATTACTTAGAGATGAGCCATTTTTTTTACTATTTTATACAAAATAGTAGATTCTTATAATTGGGTAGATCTTATGAATGTTTCCCTTCTAAATAATTTTAACCTAAAAAAAATTATGTTCCCTTCTCTACTTTACGATGCTAAGACAATAGAAATTGAAACTATACGGTTTGATTTCTCACAGACCATAATGAATGTTAATACTTTTTTGCAAAATTATCAGTAAAAAATATTCTTAAAGCTCCAGTTTCAACCTCATGATCAAAATTGGCATGAGACTGAATTTTGGCAATAGCAGAATAAAATACTTCTACTCCGCAGTAGTTTTTATAATAATAAAAAACATAAAATGATTTCATCATCAATATAGTGGCAGACAATGAAGTATATTTACTAAAATATATTTTCATAATGAGAAAAAAAAAGGTAAAAAAGGGAGTCCAGGTCATTATATTTCACATAAAGTTTTGACATGAACAATTTAAATAATATATATATATATATATATTCTACTTTTATAACAATTAATCTTTCTTAAGAAGGAAATCAATAATACCTTATTGGGTAACAAAGTAACAGTGTTATACTATGTCAATAATCGTAGAAGGAAAAAAAGGGAAAGATGTATTTTCAGCTGTATGTATTCAATAGTCACCTGAGAGAACATTGACTAGGATCATTTGAATGTTCATCTATGGCACTTAAGTTGAGAGCAGTTGGATTATCATCACTGTTTTTCTTTTGAGATGTTACTCCATTTTGCTGGGTTGGAGTGATATCTGTTGAGAGCCTGCAAATCATATCAGCCAGAGGCCATCCACAAAAGATTCTATGAATTTGAGAAACACGTTTAGAATGTTGCACCTAATATCCAAAAAGAAAATGATGAAATGGAAAAAGAACTATAGTGAAAACAGTAGTAATATACTGTGTAATATGTAGAAAGGTCTTTCCAGTTTGTTAAGCATTACATTGCAGTTTGAAATAACATTAATCAGTTTGTATCATAGAATTAACCAAGTCCAAATAAACAAATAGAAGTAGTCAATTCCTGACTGAGTGAACTACATTAAGTGGCGTTGCCTCCTTTCAGCCCAACTTCAGTATTATGATACTAGACATTTAATGTTCTATTAAATAGTTTGCCTCTCACGGGAGTCATTATTAAGTATCAATCTTTCCTAATTGTTTTCTATAACATAAGAAATTATCTACTGCATATCACTTAGCTGTTCAAAAACAAGTATATCCATGGGCTGAAAACATTCTTTAATAGCTTTCCTATATGCTACTCTTTGTGTTGTGAGACAGAAAATTAGTTTTCTGGAAGTTTTTCTCATAGTGATCCTCAACAAGATTAAATCTTTGAAAAATAATCATTGGAAAAAGAGATACTATTATGTGCAATACTACCTACCCACCTCCGAGATGATTGTCGAGTACGATGAGTTGCAACTGATGAACCATAGCCAGAAGTCTATGTTAAGTACCAAAAAAACAAGAAATCATAAGTAAATGACACAGAGTGAGAATACAAGCAAAATTACAAAGTTAAATAAACTTTTATTAAAAAGATTAGTATAACAAATATAGAAGGTAAATGGTATTATTAATAATATTGCAATAGATCAACACAACAACAGAATTCAATATTTAACCACTAGACATGACTCAATAAACACAAATGAAAAATGAGAATTCATAATACTGACCACAAATAGTTGGAGTAAGGCTAGTGCTAATGATGATAGTGCAAAAATCACATGTTTTCACTAAATTAAAACTTTAGAATAAATCATACGTCATGTATAATATCATACTTGTACTCTCTTTGGTTGTGCATGTTCCCCTTTTCTACTGAATAAAATCAAGATGAAAATAATAGGAAAATAATAGTCAGCCTATCATACCAAAAAAATAAAAATCAAAACTGCGCATACTTACAAAAATAGTTCCTCTATCAGCACCAAACAGATCATGCTGTACAAATTCTCCTTCATTAAAGGTGAACATGCTCTCCATTCCTAATGTGCTTCAGAATTCCAATATTTGTTTTGCGGACTGAGAAGGCTTAATTTCATTTAAATTTCTAATTGTAGCTCTTACAAGTATAAGAATACAGCAACAACAACAATAATAACAAGAATCCTTTTTCTCCATTGTATCCTATTAGGTGTCAAATTCACATTTAATTCTAATAAACTAATATTATTTTTATACATCCTAACCAAGTCTTTTTAGGTCTACCTCTACCTTTCTTAACATAAGGCAAATCTAATATGTCTACTCTCCTAACTAGGTCATCGGACGGCTGACGCTTTATGTGACCAAACCATCTAAGGCGACTCTCTCTAATCTTATCAGTCACTAGAACTACTCCAACATTTTCACGAATATATTCACTTCGCATTTTATCTGTAAGAATAAAGCCACTCATCCAGCTAGGCATCCTCATCTCTACAACACT
This sequence comes from Cymbidium sinense, assembly GCA_021442155.1. Taxonomy (NCBI): domain Eukaryota; kingdom Viridiplantae; phylum Streptophyta; class Magnoliopsida; order Asparagales; family Orchidaceae; genus Cymbidium; species Cymbidium sinense. The sequence goes on along the minus strand of CM038214.1, from coordinate 264,550,384 downwards.
TGATTTAATTTTATGCATCACTTTTACTAGCCAACATTCTACACCATAAATCATTGCAAGTCTTACAACCATCTTATAAAATTTTCCTTTAGCCTAAGCAATACTTTTCTATCACACAATAGGCTAGATGCATTTCTCCACTTCAATCATCCATCTTGAATTCTATAAAAACATCCACTTCAATCATCCAACTTGAATTCTACTAAAAACATCCAAATCCATTTCACGATCATTTTGAACAATAAACCCGAGATATCTGCAATATTCACTCTTTTTAATGACTTACTCGCCCAATGTCACAACACCACCATTAGATATTGCACTCCATATATTCAATTTTAGATCTACTCAGACAAAAACCATTACTCTAAAGTTGACCTCCATAATTCAAGTTTCTCTTGAACTCGCTCTCTAGTCTTTTCAACAAGAAGAATGCCATCAAGGTACATCTTCTTGTAAATGCCTAGTAAAGAACATCCATACCTAAAGCAAAAAGATATGGGTTTAAAGCTAACCCTTGATGTAATCCAACTAAAATAGGAAAATATTTTGTTAATCCTCCTTGTATTTGGACACAAGTAATAGCTCTAGTATACATATCCTAAATGACTTAAATATAAGTAATATTAACTCATTTCTTTTCTAGAACTCTCCAAAGCAATTCTCTAGTAACTTTAGCATATGCTTTCTCTAAATCAACAAATATCATATATAGATCCTTCTTACTTTCTCTATACTTCTCCATCAAACCTCTCAACCAATGTATAGCATCCATGGTAGATTTACCCAGCATGAAACCAAATTGTTTTGACAAATTTTTGTATCACACGTAACATGTGCTCAATTACTCTCTCTCCCATATTTTTAATATATGACACATTAACTTAATTCTTCTATAATTTGCACACTCATGTGCATCACCTTTATTCTTAAATATAGAAAACAAAAAACCTTTCTCCACTCATCTGACATTTTTTAATCTTTAAAATAACATTAAAAATATTAGTAAGCCAAGAATTCTTTGATCTCCTAAACATTTTCAAATTTCTATTAGAATATCATCAGATCCTATTGTTTGTCCACACTTTATTTTCTTTAAAACCTCTTCAACTTCAAAATTACTAATACGATGATAAAAATAAAATTATTTATTTTTGTTTAAGCTACTAAAGTTGCTAAAATCAATTGTATTGTCAGATCTTTTATTGAAAAGTTTATCAAAATATCTCATCAACTTATGTCAGATTCTTTTTCTAAGAAAATCACTTAATGATTTCATCTTTAATGCACTTCATTTGAATTAAATATTTACTCCTCCTACCTTTTTTCTTGGCAAACTTATCCATACATCTTTCACCTTCTTTGGTATCCAATATGTTGTATAAATCACTAAAAGCTAAATTATGTTTATATCACATATTGTTTTCTTATAAACTCTATAAATCAGTTTATATCTTTCTCAATTCTCTGAATTTTTACATATAAACTAAGTTCTTTGTCGGATCCTTTACAAGTATAAGAATACTATTATTAAAGTAAAATACAATGAACACCTATCATGTAACAACTATCATTGTATTAACAGAAAAGTAATATCTCAGTTTATTAACAAAAATATGACTAGATATGTTACCAAACACACATGACTAGATTTGTTACCAGCAGTACAAAGCACAGAAAGAATGCTATGCGCCAGAAAAAACAATCACCAGTATAAAGGAAAGCACAAACTGAGTGGGAAAAAACCAGGACTCCCTTGTGTTAGGAAGGCCCAGTTAGCATCATATAATTCATGAAAAGCAAATATGAAGTTTAAGCTGCTGTTTTGCAAACGTAGGATTAAAACCAGAACACACTTTGACATAATAACTGCTAAATCTTGACATCTCAACAAAATGTTTAGCTCTTGTTGCAGGATTTAAGATTTGGAAGAGAGAAATCTTTAAATTTGTTAAATCCAAGGAGTGGTGGGATTTAACAAATCCATAACCAATAACATAGTTGAATACAATTTATCAAAACAATCAGATTTGAAGTCCCTAAACTTCAGTGAGTAAGATTTAAGCTGAATCGTACTTAAATCATGCTTAAAATAGTAGACCAAACAGCACATAAGCATAATTAACCAAATAAACATTCATTACACTTGCCCTGCTGAATTCAAGATCAAAAAGCCTTTGAGAAGATCAACTGTGACAAGATTTTAATTTATGTAGGTGGAATTCAAAAACTCTGATAAGAAATTCAGAAAGATGCCATTTCATAGACACAAAAAATGGAAAAAGAATACTAGATTCTTCTGAATAAATAATAGAAAAAGGAAAAGAAAAACAAAGCAAAAAAGTAAAATTTTATTGCCTCTCCAGTCGTCAGCCAGTTATTGAACAGCTCTTCACTGTCTCCCCTAAAAGACTGTGTGATGTTCTTGAACCCAAGCATCTCCATGCTCGGTGCTGTAATCCCAATTGGATTCTCCATCATAGTCTTAAGGAAAATCTCTTCACTTGTATTTCTAAGCAAATCAGAAAAGCCCCTGCCTTCCATCTCCATAAACAGTTCCTTCTGATCTCTACAGGACGAACTTGTCTGCAATCATTACTAACAATTCTTCTAACAAAAAACACTTTTCACTACTTTCCTTCCTCTCCCTCTCTAAAAAAAAAAAAAAAAACTTCACCTTTGTCTCACTAAATTCTAAATTTCCGCAAAAAACATGAAAACCCTAGCGTCTAATGCCCCTTTCACCAAAATTGAGATAACCCTACAAGGGTCTCTGAAAAACGAAGACAGCTCTCCTCTCACATAAAAGACTGGTCAATCCACAGTTAAAAAGGAAGGACACAGGAAAGCTCGCTGGATTCCAAGATAAGAAAAATAAATCAAGAAGAACACAAACATAAGAATCAAGCAAAAGTGGACACGATCAAACCCTAGCTATATTTGTCTAATCAATACTACTAAAATCATCAGTTCGTCAACGATGTGAACATCAAAAAATAATTTATCGGATTGATTAATTGGGCACTAAAATATAATTTAGCAGTTGAGATCCTTTGGCAGTTAGCACTGCCTATATCAGATTCCAAGATGCCGAATTGTCTCCATTAAGAAATAATAAATAATCAATTGAAACCTTGTTCAAATTAAAAAAAGGTTTAATTTGTGGATTTATAGAGGAAAATAATAATAAATCAGGAAAAAAAACTACTTCGATGATCTATATTTAAGATTTGTAAGGGATGATAATTCAAATTTAAACAGAAAAAAATTGAATATAGGGTTAGGTTTGACCTGTACGATGACTGCCATGAAAATGATTTGCGACCATTTCTATTCTTTTATTTATTTATTTATTCTCGCTGTGAGTCGGTACACGTAAGGCTACACGTAATGATCCAACCCTTTCAAGAAACGGTCGGGTCTTGCAAATTTAATATTTTAATTTTTTTAAGTGGAATGGAAGTCGGCAGGGACCAGGGTGAATGCAGACCGGGTCTGAATTCATCTGTTCGACCGAGTTGAACCGGGAGGAGGATCTCTATTTTTGTTTGAACCGGACTTGTATAATGGGTCATGGGCGTCTCCAAGTTAGTATGATTAAGAGTATGTTTCAAATAATTATAAATTTTTATAAAACTAATTATAAAATTATTATGAGAAAAATAGTTTTTTTTTAAATTATTATACGTATTATAAATAATTTTTTTAAAATTTTAAATAATAATTTTCTGATAATCATTGATTCTCGAAATAATCATTTTTATCATAAAATTTTTTAAAAAATAACTAAAAAGTTAATGATCAAATGAAATTATGATTATTTTTTGAAAATCAAAGTTGTAAGTTGTTAAAATTAAGCTATGACATATAATTTTTTAAAAATAATCATTTTACTATATAATTTCTACGTAGGACATATCATCCTAATTTCAAGGAAGCCTAAGATAGTTTTTTTTTTATTATTATTTTGCCTTAGTTGAGCTTTAATTTGATTTAATTTAATATTTTTATATCAATTATTATCTTAAAATTAAGCTATGAGAATTATTGCTTTAATTATTACCCAGTCAAGATTTTGAGTAAACGCTTGATTATCATTGACCTAATTTGATTGGATTGTCATGGTATCTCTTTTTTTTTTATTTAAATTTGATTTGATTTTGTTGATATCAATGATAATATTTCTAAAGATTTCGAGTAAATGATAGCTTGTGCTTCTTATTTGATCTTTATGTACTATGCTAGCTCTTTTTTATTTGTCTATTGCTATATCAACGTGTCTTCGAATAGTTTCGATGTTCATTTCATCAATTATTTTAATAATACCAATCATAATAATTGTGCGTGAAGACCATGTAGAGTGAAAGTTTTACTTTGTATTGATTAGACACATGGTATTTAAAGAGAATAACTCCATAAATTTTAACGTGGAAATAAAAAGAGGAAACCACTCTTCAAAAAAAAATACCACTATATGCCTCAAATGTAATCTTTTGAAGGATTACAAGATGGTATACAAGAGGAACAACACGTTCAACAACTCAGTTGTAATATCTTGAGGCGTGAGTGAGCGTGTAGGAACTGGAAAGAGGAACAATTTCTGAAATATAGACAATGCAACGATTAGTGATTGACAATGGCGAGTTTGATACCGATAATGGTTGACGACCGTCGCGATTCGCTTCTGGGATCTTCGATCTTGAGCTCTCTCCTTGCTGCCCTCTCCTTCTTTACTTGGGCTCCAAAGTCTCTTCTCATAGTATATAGATTAAAGAGTGTCAAATATGGAAAATCCAAACCACTCTCCCATCTGACGGTTCGATTCTTTGATCATTTTTGTATTTCAACATTTGATGCTCAAATGAGGTGTGAGATCTTAGGATTGTTAGATTCGCCTCGTCAGATGCTCGATTTGACTATAAATATGCTTTGGTGACCATTTGGATCAATCCATTTTCATGCTCATATTGACCAGATCTGAGCTCGACGTAATTATGCTTGATGTTTGCTATGTTAGTCTATTGACTCGTTTATAAGAACAAATCATGATTAGATCAAGCATTTTAAAATGCTCAATTTGATATTAATTTTCTGAGGATGTATCAATAATATTTATTTGAAAAGATAATAAGAGATACCCTTTAATGTAATCTAGACAATGGTGATTTAAATGCATATATATATATATATATATATATATATATATATATATATATATATATATATATATATATATATATATATATATATATATATATATATATATATATCATATTCTTCATCTTTTTAACTTTTTTATTTTATTTTCTATAATCCATGAATTGAAAATGATGATTGTTGCATGCTAAAAATCATTAATGAAATGAAAGTTTTTCAAATTTTGTGAAATCTAAGCATAATATAAAGTAAAGATAACAAAAAATTAGAATTTTTACGTGGAAAATCTGAAAAAGGGAAAACCATTAGCAAGAACTATCATTTATTTTAGAGTACAAGTTTTCTACGATTACAAAATAAAGATGGATGACAATTGAATCCTAATCGATAATAAACCATATAAGAATGGTGAACAATGGAGTCGACCGATATGAAGGTCGTGGATGGTGAAAAGATGGTCGGAGAGATGACGAACGATGGTAGTTGGCGTGACACGCCGATGGTCGGGATTTAGAGAAGTGGCCACGCGCAAAGGACGAACACGATGGAGATTAGCAAGATCAACGGCGGCGGCCGACGACCCGGTATGGTGGTTAAGAAACAAACGAGGTGGGCGACGATTATACTATGATCTTCAAGCTTTGAGCTCTCTCTTCTCTCTTGCTCCTCTCATATGAAGAATGAGGCTATTTATAGATTGGAGAGGACGCCTTTAAATATACAAAATCCAACTACTCTTTCAAAAAATGATTCTTTTGATCATATGATGTATTTTGTGTATTTGAATGCTCAAATGGTAATTATGAGATATTGAGTTAGATTGCTTGTCAAGATGCTCGATTTGACTATACACTCAACGCTAAGAGTCGATTGATAAATTGATCTGTCTGATAATCGATCGCTTTACATCAAGAATTCGCTTCACTAGTAAAATTTTCAACGTCATACCAATGATTATCTTCCCTAAACTTTAATAGGTTGAATATAAGAGTCTTCATGGAGTACTTCAAGTTCACACTAAATATTAATGGAAAAACATCTTCAAAATCATTATAAATCTTTTTTTAGTATGATGAGCGATGAATCTCAAAAGGTGTCACTCAAACTCGTGACCTCCACGATACAATAATCTTCTTTGACTAATTAGGCTGCATGCCTTTTTTACGCACTCTAAATCTTCAACAAAGCGTTTTATTTATATAAGATTTGAGTATCTCATATATGACCCGTACAAAATAATAAACACACTAATTCTTTGAATAATACACCATATCATTCAATAATACCTCAATTGGCTTATCAATATAATCTATTTTCTATAAATATAAATTATAACTCATGAAAAATATATTAAAAATGTATTGCAAGACAATAATTTTGTATCAATAGGTCCCAAAAGTTATCTAATATTTGTAGTTATTGCATTAAGGATATTTTGAAGATTTCATTGTCTTAACTTCACTTCTTTTAAAGGAAATAATTGTTTTTAATTGATATCATAATATAATCTTCGTCAACAATAATAAGTTGTACTCATCAATTAATTGACCTCATAAAAATTATTGATGTATTTATCTTCTCTATGTTATTCACACTCAATGATTAAATTTAGCCTCGTTTAAATTCCAACACGCATGGGCTATATTATCATCATGGGCGGAGCTATAGTGAGAGATACTGGAGACCTGAGCTTCCATTATGGGTGTAAATGAACCGAGCTTGAGCGGGCTTGGTACTTGTTCTTATTTGGCTCGTTAAGAATTTTTTTTGTTCGAAATCGGCTCGTGTTCGTTAACAGCTCGTTAACAGTGTGCTCGTGTTCGGCTCGAGAATTTATTCGTGTTCATTAACAGCTCGTGTTTGGCTTGAATTGGCTCATTTGGAAAATTTTATTTTTTATTAATATTTCAAAAATATTAAGTTTAATAAAAAAATTGCTACAAATATACAGCTTTGCAGTTATTTATAAATTGTGGACTAACAATAAAAATAATCTTTTAAAAAATAATTTTTATCGCAAACAAAAATTACATAACACAAAATTACATTTGAATATGATGTAGTAACATAATTTATTTATTTAAGTATAAATTAAAAATTAATTACAATATACAAATAAATTAACAAATGAGTACAATCCAATTATACATTTATACAAAACAAAATGAAACTTTAACATCTTTCAATCCTCAAAATAATCTTGGTAGACTTGGCTTGATTATTCACTCTTCAGAAATCATCAATTTGTCACATAAGATCTGCTCTTTCTACTTCTTGCCGCACCATATAAATAAAACTAAAAAAATATTATATTATACAATTATTAAATGGATTCAGTTTGAAATTTTATATCAAATCAAATGATGTTTTATACTACTTATGGCTTAAATAAAGAAATCATAATTTCATCCATATAAACAAATTAGACTATAGAGAACAAAATACCGCAAAACAATAAATAAAATCAAAACTACATGATGTGGGAAAGAAATGAAAATGATTAGACGAAACAAAAAAGATAAATAGCCTTATCGTACCTTGAAAAAAAAAAAATCACAACCCATTGAAAAACTCATAAATCCAACATATTTAGCACAAAATCAAGTGTAATATTGATAAATTAAAGACCAAAATATAATAAAACATCAAATAAAATAAAAACTGCAGTAAAAAAATTGAAATAGATCCAACTAGATATATATTGTTATTTTACCTATGTACACTTGAAATTAAGTAAATGACATAGAGTTTAACACCCCCCTAATTGCGATCGAAATCGATTAAATTCGATTCGATTTGAAAATTCGACCTCATAATGCGTCGAAAGCTTCAAAATTAATTAAATAGAAAATATCAAATCAATTAATGACCAATTAAATTAATATCAATTTTAATGAAATTACGCTCAGTAGAAGCCTCGCGATGTCTAACGACCTCCGTTTACAAAATTGATTCGCGTCGGAACGTTGAGACCTATCAAGCGGCTCGATTCAAAGCCGCGAATCATGTCGATCAATTGAATATGTCGCACAATTTAGACTAACTTCATTACGACGTCGGCGTTGTCGACGACCTCGATCATGAAATTGATCGTTCGTTGGCTGAAACAACTAAAATTGACACCCATATTGCTGATTTAGTGCATAAATTAATATCACATAAAATAATGTTAAATTATAATTAAAATAATGGCTTAACCACTTTAATTCCCTACCTAATCGCTCAACCATCGAGGGCCTCAAAGGCGAAGCGAGGTTGACCTCATTTTCACGATCCTTCCTCTCTCTCTCGATTTCCTCTCTTTTCACTGCTCTCGGTCTCACGCTCGACTCTCTCTCTCGGCTCTGATGCGATCTTCCTGAGCTCTCGACATTTCCCTCTCGTTTCCACCTCTCGGTCTCTCTCCTTCGGCGAAACTCGTTCTGCTCTCGGTTCGAGCTCTAGGGCAGACACGATGCTCCTCCTCTGACATTTCTCTTCTCTTGTTCTGGGTTTCCTTGTCTGGCTCTCGGTTTCCCTTCCTTCTCGTTCTCCATTTCTCCCTTAGTTTCTGCTCCCAGAACCCTGATCGCCTTAGAACCCGAAACCCCTTTCCTCCTTTCCTCTTAGCATTGAAACCTCCGGGTTGTTTCTCTAACCCAGCTTGTTCTTATGCATTTGAGTTTCTTTGGAAGTTAGGGTTTTGCTAAATATGCTATATCTTATGCTTGAGATTATGCAAAGAGTTCCCTTTAGGGATTTGGGATGATGTATGGCCCAAATCTCATTTCTTTTCCTTTATTCAATTTTGTGATGCTTAGCCTACTAAAATGATTTGGGATGATGTATGGCCCAAATATTGTGTTGTTGTTGTTTTCATGGATCCTTATGTGTTTCCTTTGCTGGAAAATCTCTGGATATGGTAAAAATGAAATTTATGCAAATATTTCTTATCCCTAAAGGCATAAAGTTTGCTGAAATTTCTTTTATCTAGAAGAAATTGCATTGTTTTACTAGTAGATGAGTGTGGTGCTTGGGAAATTATCTTTATCAAAGGGAATGTTTGCTAAAAATATTTTTCTCTAAGGGGGAATCAATCATTTTGTTATTTAATGGCCAAGATACTTGCTGAAAATATTTTCATCTAAGGGGGAAATAAGCTAATATGTTATTTGATGAGTATGAGGCTTGCTAAACTTTCTTATCTAAGGGAAAAATCTATTAGCTTGCCGTTTGATGAGATATGATGATGTTCTCCTATGAATTTCATGCTTCTACTTTGCTTCAATTGATTTCCTATGAAGGGAATTATATATATCATGCCTCTTTATACAAATGAAATCGAAATTAGAAAGAGGAATTTTTAAATATTGCATGGTTTAAATCTTGGGCCTAGTCATGATTGCTTGTTGTTTCCTATGGATATCTATACTTTTATCTTGCTGAAAATAATTCCTTCTTGGGATAGAAGATAGAATTCTAAATGCAAGTATTTCCCCCTCTATGTTCTTATCATATGGAGGAGTTAGTGTTTGCTGAAATTGTCTTTCTTGCCTACAAAAAGAAAAAATGATAAAATCTGAAATTTAAAAGCATAGAAGGGTTGGGGTGTTGTGAAACCCCAAAATCTAAAACTTCAAAATCTGAAATTTGTTTACTTTTTCATGGGCTTTATTCTTGTTACTTTCTTAAATCAATTCTTGATACATTATGCAAAATCTTGTGAAAGGAAGAAAGGAATGATTGGCTTTTGAGTTTAATCCTTACTTGCATACTTACTATTTACGTCATTTGATATCTTGCTAATGGATCTGCTATCAAAGTTTGTGCGGTGTCTCACGACACCCATGCACCTTTCTTGGCGTGGTGCTCGATCTCTCTCATGGCCCCTGGGGGAGAGTCGGTCTTTGATAAACCGCGGAGATAAATTAAAATTCATCTTTATACTCTTTATATGTGATATCTTCTTCTGGAAAATGCTATCAAAGTTTACGTGTCTCGCACTACCATGACGCCTTTCTTGGCATGGTGGGCACTTCTCTCTGGCAATGGGAAACGGGCTGTGATCATGAGATAAGGATTGTAAAATTCATCTTTACTCTGCTTTGTGAAAATATGTGTATAAGTACGTTCACATTGTTCCAATGTGGAAACTGATAAGTACCATTCACGTTGTTCTCGTGGAAAACTGTTATGATAAGTACTTTTGCGTTGTTCCAAGCGTGGCAATGATAACCCCATGCCGCACTTGGCGGCGTGGTGAATAAATAATTTCGGAGGTGTCTCACGACACTACCATGCACCTTTCTTGGCGTGGTGGAAACTAGTCTCAGCGCCCCATGTGATGAGGGAGTTTTAAAAATTTTGGTAAACAAAATGTGTAAAAATTTCTGTGTTTGAAAAGGAAGATATATAATTATTCATGCTTAGTTTAATGAATGCTTGAATCTTTCTAGTATGTGGCAATCAATCATGCAATATTCAAAATTCTTTCTTTCTTATGCTTTAATTTCTTGATTGGAAGATTGATGTGCAAATTCCCCTTTATATGTACATGTGAAAGTGTGACAAAAAATATATATGAAATGAAACTTGCATGTGTGATATCTTGCTACAGAAAATGCTATCAAAGTTTGGTGTCTCGACACCACCCATGCATGCCTTTCTTGGCGTGGTGACGCTCGATCTCTCCATAGGAGGCGTAAACTTTGATAAGCGGAGATAAGGATTAGGAAAATTCTTGTATATTATGCTAACCCATGCATGCTTTCTTGGCGTGGTGGGCAAATAAATCTTCGGAGGTGTCTCACGACACACTACCATGCTTTCTTGGCGTGGTGGGAAAACTAGTCTCCCAGCGACCCTTCTTGGGGATGACTAGGGAGCAAAAATTTGATAAATAAAAATGTGAAATGTCTAAGTATTTTTAAAAAAAAGAAGGTACATGCATATGATTATTCATGTTATCTCATTCATCATATTATGATAATTACAAGATGCTCTTATGCTTAGCTTGTTATGAATCTTCATAGCATATGATTACTTAAAGTTCAAATTCATTTTGCCTAAATGTTGATTATGCCATATGAATGGGTGAGAAATGAAAATGTGCTCGATGCATGGAAAGATACAAGTGCATGTCATATATCATTTAGAAAATAAATGGCAAGGGCTTTATGCTAAAATGCTTAAGTGAAATGATTGATTATTGCATATTCAAAGTGTTATCTCATTTTATTCGGTTTGAATGCTTTAATATGCAAGATAAATGAAATCTATGACTTTATGAAGCAATGTTCTTTTGCTTAACCATTTGATTCATGCAAATACTTGGAAAGAATCAAATTCAAACTCTAAAAATGCATGCTTGATTTGTTAAAGAAACATACATGCTTGATCACAGGATAAGTGATTGAAAGAACCAAGTCTATATCACAATCACTTAGTTTGCAATGTGCATTCATATTTTTTATAGACAGACTCTCACTTGATACATGCAAGTACATGAAAGAGTCGTCATCTATACTTGACTCATGATAAATAGTTGAGAGAATTGACTCGTGTCTTATAGTCTTATAGAAACAGACATTTACTTGATCTATGACAAACACTTGAAATGGTCAAATTCATTGACAAAACAAATGTTACATCGGTTTGGTCTTGGGCGGGTCGTTAACAAAACTAAAATCTAATGATCTTGTGTAAATCTTAGAAGTTAATTACGTCCGAAATGAAAGATAAATCTATGCATCATTGTTAATGTATCTCTCAAATTCAAGGTCATAAGAAAAAAAGTCTCAAACGATCCTCAGTATAATCCAGAGTTGACGGTTTGGAGAGCGATAGATCTTGAAATAATTAGATAGATCCTCTGAAAGAGAGTTGGGAGATTACATCATCGTTTGGTCTTGGAGTTAAAGTTAACAAAACCAAAAATTCAATATTGAAACATAAACTTGCAAATTGAACCTACATTTCAACTAGACATTTAATGTCCATACAATATTTTAAAGAACAGATACTTGTATGTATGTTGTTCAAATACACATATGCAGTTAGGTATAAAACAAAAGACATATACTACACTTCTCGGTTTGGTCTTGAGTCAACAAAACTCAAAAATCAAAATTTGACATCAAAACTCAACTTAGACATTAATGTCCATACAATTCAAAGAGCAGATATGTATGCATGTTGGAGTAAATACTAAGTCAAATATAAAGAACAGATCTACATCTTCCGGTTTGGTCTTGGGGGTCAGTTAACAAAACCTAAAAATTTGATATTATAAAATTTCAAATTAATAATATCTAAAATTAATTAAATCTATATACAATATGAATCAAGATATAGCTTAAAATTCAAACTCGGAAGAAAAGTCCCAAACCCGATCTCATGTTCAAACTAGAGTGGACAAGGTTTTGAAGGATTATACTTCTTGAGATAATGAATTAGACCCGATCCTATAGAAAAGCGGGCAGTAGACAAGTCTATCGATTGATATTAATAGGATCGAGAAGGGTAATTATAATTAAAATTTCAATGATAAATGATCATATATTCAAATCTAAAATCAATCATAAAATGATCAAAATTCAAAGAAAATACAAAAATATAAATAAATAAAAAATGAAATTAATTATTTAAATTAAAATAATAAATAAATAAATCCACCCTCCGATTGTTTGTCTTTGACAAATTAATTAAAACTTTGCTCACAAGAGCCAATGTCAAATTAAACTACCTTCACACTCAAATATTCTAAAGCGTGGGGCGTGGCGTGTCCTCTGTCGCGTGGTTTTGCGATATACATAAATGGCGGTTACGACTGAGCCTCCCGGTAGGTGGTTCACGCGATATGGCACCCAAATTACGGTCAGCGCCGTATATGTTCCCCAACGGCTTTGCTCTTTGAGCTGTGAAATGTAGAATGTATTTGGTTGGGCAAAAAACTCTATGTTAGCTAAGGTTGACTTATATTTGTCCCCGCAAACTCCACCCAGTCTACAAGGACACCTTGGACGTAACCCATGTGTTCTTGACAGGATCCTTGGTCAGGTTGTTACTACCTCCTCATTGCGACAGGATCGCGACGGGGATAATGAACCATGGGATCTTGATCGACGCGTCTTCCCCACAAAAGTTTTAAGTTAAAATAATAAATTTCATAAGTTCTAAACTCCACTCCTTTGCAATTATATACTCGTTCTTTAACGATTCATTTGAGCCTTAATCGAAAGTGCTCTCGGTATTGGGAGGGTAATTAACTATAGCTTGCTATAGGAAACGAACAGATATAAAAGTTCTCACCAAATGAGCGAAATCTCTGGGTAGTGTCTTATCTACTATTCATCGCCACGAAATTATCACAGACACTTAAACAACTCTTTCTTTTAGAAAGAGGTCGGTGGCATTTTGGATCCCACGATTCTGGCGACTCCGGGGATAGGTTTCTCTTTCCATCTTTGGCTAGTCAAATCTAAGTTATAATTGCGTGGAGTATAAAAAAATAAAAAAAAAGAAATGAAAATGAAATGGGAAATGATAAGTTAAACTTGACAACTTAAAGCTTCTAAATAAAGTCTTAAGTCATTTGAGATTTTATTTAGTGCATTGTTTTGTATGTTTATCTTATCATACCATATTTTGGAAGTAAGGTGATAGTGCGTTATTTTTAATTGCTAATTTTACCTTTAAACTGAATGGCATTCTGAAATACAGTATCCTTTGTTACTCTCGGCAGTACATCCGTTTGGCCGTCATCAATCTTTGGAAGCAGAGCTACCATCAGGTTTGGTGGCGTGGATTTCACCATCTTGAATGAGCAAGTTGCTTGCCTCGACTTCGAAGTCAAACTTCGTCGCCATATGCGCTCTAAAAGGCCGCTAAAGTGTGACCCTGCTTTGTAGGTCACTTCAAAAATCATCTTTGAGAGGCTCGGCCCGAGACACCAATCATGAAGAGGGGTTCTTGGCGGGCGGTCTCTTTTTTATCTCATAATCCAACGAACCATTCACCGGGGAGGCATGATCTTTGAAGCTTCTTCATCTGGAAGCAAGCAGAGGCAAGAAAAGAAATCTTGAGCGTATTAACACTTATCTGTGCGGTGTACAATGTGGAACCGGCGGTGAGTGTTCCCATGTCGGTTTGATAACCTTAAGTGGGTTAAGCGGGAACTCTTGGTCACAAGCGGTCCGGACCCCACGTCGGTTCAGCTCCTCCTGAGGAAACCCTATATCTGCAGTGCATGGGTTCTCAAGTTGCAAGGAGAGGCGATGAAAAGAAAATACCAGGTCTGTTATTAAGGATGCTTGGGCTCCTCCAGGAGACCTCATCAACTCAAATGCGGGGCGACAATCCATGTCCCACCGGTGAACATCGGTGTGACACTTGGACCCGTGTGTCCAGAATCCACCGAAAGGTCGGTGGAAAGTAAGTGTGATATGGAGGCCTAGGCCTCAAAAGAAATTGCTTTAGAGCAAAGGCATGGCGTGACATCTGGTGTGAATTCCCAGAGATCCGCCCCAACTCAAATCTATCAGCGATGGGAGCCTAAAAAGAGGGCCCCAATGATAATAGAATAGACACCTTGGAGAATCCTCCGTGGATCCCGCCATCAATCAACTCCATCCCATCAAGAGGAGGTTAACTTCAAGCTCTAATCAAGAAATTTCATTCCACACTTGGAATCGAAGTCCATTGGAGACGCCGACCAAATTGTGTCCAAGAGGATAAGAAGAAGAGAGGAGGCAACGACAAGTAGTATATGGTGCAACAAGTCGGAGTATCCTCGCGCCAATATCAACCTAAGCATAACATACTCCCTCAACCTCAAGAACAATAAAATGTTCAAATAGAGGAAGCATCCTCCGAGTCTTCGGGAGAGGAACAACAAGAAGAAGAAGAAGAAAGGGAAGAAAATCCCACCTTCGCCGATACTATCACTTTGGCAGAGGCGCAGAGACAAATTCAGCGTCAGATGAAAGCCAAAGATAAAGAAATCGCCGTTGAATATGAAAATGAGCAAATGATGATGCATGCAATGATGCGCTAATGCAGAAATATACAGTCCAACACCTGCCCCCAAATAATCATCAAGCCTCCAAAGAATGCCATGACAATCCTCCAATAAATTTGATCTCACATGCTTCAAGGGTCCAAATGCAGGATTGAAATAAATGAGTCAGAACTCGCTTCTCGAATATACAAACTATATTCAAGCCGCGACAGCCTCAACTTGATATTATCTTGAATGAGAAGATCAAATACCAGGGCAAAAAAAATTAAGCAAAGGTCGCCCATATCCCGCTGAGTATGATCAAATTCCATATCCAAAGGGATATTCAATGCCAAAGTTCAATCTATTCGAAAATGGTAATCCAAACATCTAGCCCATTCAAAGCCACCTGCGGCAATACAGGGGGAAATGATGCATTATTATTCCGCCAATTCCGAGTTTAACTTCGACCGCTTTGAATGGTATTTGAGTTATCAAATGACTCAATCAAGACTTTCGAACTTGAAAATATGTTCGTTAAAAGTCAATAAATAAAAAGACAACAATTCCGATCTCGCTCGAGAAGAGGAAGAAAGATCAAGGAGATATATACACGCTTGAAATATGAGTATGAAATGTGAACAACAATTAGAAGAAGAGCATAATCCAACTATATGGGCAACATCGATGATAAGATGGCGCCTTATCTTTGCATGGCTTCAATTACCACATTCCAAGAGCTACTTGATAGGGTGGCTAAATTTGAGAAATTAAATTTATCACGCTCCGATGGCCAGTAAGATAAATTCAAAAGAGCAAAAGCTCAGACAAAGAAAGGTGAAACACATTTCACCTCATACAAGAAGGATACGTGTGTTAGTCTATAACGTAGACAAAGAAAGGCTACCGTTATCAAGAAAAACCAAGCGTCATTCAATCCGCTCCACAACCCAAGCTCATACTTGGAGGTAATGATGTACTCGAGGTCGCTTCGAAGGCGAGCACCAAAGCAAACAAAAGGAAATGACTCAATGGCCCCGACCCTAAAAGAAAAGTCGAACAAAGAGTATTCTTTTAAGGGAAAGTGTGGCCAAATTGTTTAAACATGCACTCAAAGTAGTCTCCAACTACCGAGTGTAAAAGACCAAGAGGACAAGCGATAATCCTACTATTGTCCATATCATCGGTGCTCGCCATCCTGTTGAAGATTGCTACATATTCAAAGATTGGTGAGAATATAGAAATGGAGAATTCACATTATCATTGACGCGGCGTCCAAGAAAGAATCCACCAAAGTAATCACCTCATCTCCGATCTATCAAGCAAATGATAAAGGCAAAGAGAAGTCGGTCGATGATGAAGGATGGCGGTCCGCAGCCTCTAAAAAAGATCAGTAAAATGTTGAAGCAATTGGAAGGCATTCCGTATTCTGGAAATCACCACTTGAGCTGCAGGTTGAGAGACAAAACCTAAGTTATGGGAAGGCTAGTTCATCTCGAAAGACAAAAGCCAAATACCGCAAGTGAAGGCTAAGAAACCGCCAAATGAAAAAATAAATTAAATAAAAAGAAGAAGAGTACAAAATGTTACTATTATTGATGGTCGCGTAACACAAGGATCATCAATAATATGGAAGATTATACAATCGAAGGCGACCTATCACGCTTTAATTCATTACAAATCTGATCAATGAAGAAGGGGAAGAAGCAAGAACTTCCTACCGAGTCTTGTTTGATGATGAAGTTGATAAGCCTTAGGAACTTTGTTTCCCATGAAGATGAACGAGCTCACCATATCAACAAACATAAAAAAATATAAAGCGCGGATCGAATCTTCTAGTCTATCATTAGATGAGGTGATGTCAGAACTGAAGTCATCTCAAGATTCGATGCAAATGAAGTAGCTCAAGTACAGTTGAGAAGTGGTCGAGTGCTACCATCCCAACAGAGGAAAGAGCCAATGAATAAAGATAAAGGAAAAGAAATTGAAGTCAATGAAAAAGTTATCCCTAAGGATTCAAATAAGAAGCCTTCATCAAAAGGGATCACTACAATATTCTATCCCATCTAAGGAAAATTCAGCAGTTTTAGTGTATATGAAGCACTTCTAATGTCAAGATCTCGTAACACCTTAATTGAAGCTCTCAAAGAGCCGGAAAGTTGAAGCATATTTTAACGCTAATGAGACCTTGCATGTTCAAGAGCCTCCAATCGTCACATTTTCGAAGATGATCTAATGCCGGACTCAGAGCACAATCGCCTCAGATGTTAAATGAAAGTGATGAAATTATAATACTGGATCTTAATTGATCCGGTTCCTCCGTGAATCTTATGAATTGAGAACTCTTAGATATATCTCTAGATGTACAACATCTGGGACGAGATAAAGTCATGGTTCAAGGTTTCAATGAGAAGGGATAGAAAACTATCGGGTCATTCGTCCTTCCTCTTAAATTTGGAGACCTCTACACATAAGCCAAATTTCATGTGATCGATGCAGATACTTCATTCATTTTCGAGACCATGGCTTCATAAGTATGGCATTGTCCCATCTATATTGCATCAATGTATGAAATATACAAAGGATTGGGAAGAATGTCAAATTGTGGTGACATGCAACCTTTTGCGGTGCATGAAATGAAAATATATCAAGATGCGCTTATTTCCTTCCAAGGAATCAAAGCTAACAAAACAACTAGCAAATATCTACTTCAAAACCCATAAAAGAACAAGTTAAGAAGAAGGGAGAAGATAAAATGAATAAAGGAAAAGAGGTTGTTCCAAATATTCCTGGGATATAAAGAACAGTCCAAAATCAATAACATCCCTCATCTAGCAAGGATATAAGAAGAAGATGAATGTGTTCCTTCTAAATCCAAAGGTCCATGACTCTTCGAAAAATGATTGAGAAAATCTTTGACTGAGTTCTGAATCGCTTTTGAAGGTAAGGTGCAATGCACCTACTTTAAAACAATCATAGATCCATCAGCAGCGGAGACTACACTCGTAGTCACTCCTGTTCCTCCCCGACATTTTAAGGAAATCACCCCTCGAGAAACTCACAAAGTCGAGGAACTGGTGACCTTCTATGTACCTCCTCTCCTGGAAAACACGGGCCCGGAAGCCTTTTTATAAATCTGAGGGGTGTCAAGAAGAGATCCGATTGGGTAATGCAACTATCAAGAAGAAGAAGCTATCAAGGATACCAAAATATTACTCTCCAAAGATGCAAAACCTAATGCAAAACAGGGTCCGTGGCCAGCAAGCAAAAGGACCAAGGTTTTGGAAATGATGATGGTATCCAGCTTATTATAGGAGAAAGCTGAAGATGACATACTATGGATGAACTTAAAGAAGTTAATTGGGAATCGAGGATCCTCGCCCAACATTCATCAGTGCTCTACTTCAAGATAAAGTGGAAGAATTAAAAACCTTGCTGAATTGGGATTGCTTTGCGGACATATGCAAAAATGCCGCTTATCCTGATATGGTTCACAAACTAGCAATTAAGCAACACCAAGCAAGCCTCTAAAGAATGAGATTGGAGGTTGAAGAAGAAGTAATTGTAAACCAAGAAGCTCATTGAAGCGGTTTTATTCGAGAAGAAAAATACGACTGATAGCTAATATTGTCCCCGTGAAAAGAAGAATGGTCGATTCATAATTTCGTGGATTTAAACAAAGCATGTCCAAAGGATGACTTTCCGCTCATATCGAACTGGTGGATAACACTTCAAACCACGACATGTTCTCATTTATGGACGGATCGTGTTAATCAAATCAAGATGGCTCCTCAAGATGAGAAGCATACCTCATTCACGCCAATTGTATATATACGTCATGCCCTTCGCTTGAAGAATGCCGAGCTACATACCAAAGGGCTATGACATAAATCTTTGAGTTGATTCATCAAAAGTAGAGTGCTATGTTGATGACCTCGTTGTCAAGAGTATAGATCGCAAAGATCATCTCGATGATTTAAGGATCGCCTTTGAAAGAATCGAAAATATGATCTCAAGATGAATCCTCTTAAGCGCTTTGGAGTTCTTCTGAAAGTTCCTTGGATATGTTGTGCCGTGGAGGGATTGAAATCGATCCCAACAAAATCAAAGCGATTGTCGAAATGCCTCCTCCAAGGAGTCGCCAACTTCACATACGGACATCTCGCATTCATTAGAAGAT
This sequence comes from Cymbidium sinense, assembly GCA_021442155.1. Classification (NCBI taxonomy): domain Eukaryota; kingdom Viridiplantae; phylum Streptophyta; class Magnoliopsida; order Asparagales; family Orchidaceae; genus Cymbidium; species Cymbidium sinense. The sequence goes on along the minus strand of CM038214.1, from coordinate 264,531,071 downwards.
TTATATCAAATCCGCGATGTCGACCCCTTTGCAAAATTAATGAAGAAGATACTCCTTTCAAGTGGGATGAAGAATGTCAAGAGGCCTTCGACAGTATCAAGAAATATCTGTTGAACCCACCCATTCTTGCAGCCCAATCCCGTGAAAGCCTCTCATCTTGTACACAAAGACAGAGGAATCTCTAGGTGCTTTGTTTGCAAAGATAATGAAGGAAAGGAGAATGTTTCTATACTACATAAGACTAATAGGAAAGCGATTCTCCAATTGAGAAGCATTGTTTGACGTTAATTTTGCCCAAAAGCTACGCCATTACATGCTATCTCATAAAATTACCCTTATCTCAAGGATCGATCCGTGAAGTTCTTGATGACAAGACCAATGTTGAGTCGCACGATGTTGTCCTTATTACATAATTTGATATTACATATGTTCCCCGTGAAGGGGCAAATTCAGATTTTCTTGCCGCTCATCCCATCCGGATTCATTGCTTAACGATGATCTTCCGATGAGCAAATCATGCACATATATGAAAAGAAAAGCAACAAATGTGAGAATTGTATTTTGATGGAGCTTCATCCATTAGATACACTCAACCCTCAAATCTCCAAAGGCTGGTATCGGCCTCATCTTGATCACACCAAGGTGGCATACCGAGACATTCTTATAAATTAACTCAACCAGAACCAACAACGAGGAATATGAAGCGTTGGTGGCGGGTTTAGAGGAAGCCATTTCCATGGGAGTCCAAAGCAAATTTATGGCGATTCTCAACTCATCATTAATCAAGTGTTGGGCCTTTACAAAATCAACAAGCTTGAATTGGCCTACTATCACAAAGTTCTGAGCTTATGAAGCAAATTCCAAATGTCATTATGACTCGAGTCTCCGAGCTAGAATAGCAAAGCATTGCTTAGCTAAATTAGCTAAAGAAATGGCAGTATGGATGATGACATTACATACTAATTAGTGTTTGCACTCTCAGTCCTAGAGCCAATAAGTTTAAGATCCCTGGAAGAGGGTCATCAAACAAATCGCAGGTGCGCTCATGTTGCCTTACACTCCCTTACAAATTACTTCTCAAAGTCAACAAGACAAGCTTCAAACCATTCCGATGAAAGACTTCAACTGAGGAAGTGCTAAAACCACACAAATGAAATCCTTAGTAAGAGAAGGAAGACTGAGACGCCTTCGTCGACTACTTCAAGGAAGGCAAATTGCCAAGTAATAAGTCGATAGCTGCACAACTTGAGAAAAGGCTTCGACTATATGCTTATGTTGGCAATACTCTGTATCGTAGATCCTTCGAACAGATGTGGCTGCGATGTTTGGGAATAGAAGAAGCCAACAAAGTAATTGTTGAAATCCATCAAGGACTTTGTGGTGCACCAATCGTCCTAAAATGGCTTTCAAAATTAAAAGAATTGGATACTACCGCCTATGGTAAAAGATTGTATCAATCATGCCAAGAGATGCCATGAATGTCAGGTCCATGGTAACATAATTCATCAGCCTCCAAATCCGTTGCATCCAACGGTAGCATCTTGGCCGTTGAGTTGGGGACGATGTAATTGGACCAATTGATCCCCATCATCATCACCGCTTCATTTAGACCACCGATTATTTCTCCAAGTAAAGTCGCACCATTTAAAGAAGTGAACAAGTGACTAACTTCTTTACCCACAATATTGTTTATAGATTTGGTGTACCAATCAATCATTCGACAATGTCGCCTTCAAAAGTACTAAAGTTTACAAAATTTGTGATGATAAGATTGATTGGCGATATTCAATTTATAATCCGAGAGCAAATGGTGGTTGAGCATTTAATAAAACACTAGTCAAATTGCTTAAAAAAATTCTCACAAGAAATAAAAGGGAGTGGCATACCAAACTTGTATTATGGGCTTACACCACTTACAAAACTCCCCCACATGTTTCAAGCGCTTTTTTTTGCCACTGTTGAACTACCTTCGCCCGAGTACCAACAAAATCTTACCCAAGATGAGAATGCTCGTCACGGATGGAAGAGCTTGACGCGCTGACGAGGTTAGGCTCCAAGCTCAGAAAATCTAGAAGTCTATCGCAAGAATGTCCAGCATTCGATCATACAAGACGCCCCTCGAAGCTTTTCGGAAGGAGAATCGTCTGAGAAGACCAATCATCCCTCATCGCTTTGGTAAATTTGAACCTAATTGGGAAGGACCTTTTGTTATTGAAAAGGTATATCGGGGAGCCTATCTCATGACTTCAAAGGTGAAGACCAATGCCGCCAATCAACGGTCGCATTTAAAAAATATTACACATGAAAGTGTGATTGGACAAATCCATTTGAAAATCTTTATTGTCGAACACTTATGAAAATTTTCATTGGAAATTCTCTTGTAACACAAGAATGCATTTCCAAAATAAAATAAAAATCCCCCTGTTAGATAGGGGCATTTTTTTAAAGTTTTATAGTAAAGTATCGGACGTTCCTGGTAAGATAGGGGGCCTTTCTTTCTCTTTGGGTTGACATCGTGCCTAGTGCCGAGATCCTCACATGCATACTCAAAATTATGTGTTCAAATGCTCAAATTTAAAAGTCTTATTGACTAAAGAAGAAAACTTTCAAGTTTGCAAACTTCAACAAACAAAGTTGGATATACATTTATCATCCACTTCAAATCTAAAGGCTCGAGTTGGCGGGTGACTCAACACGCCAAAATATGGTGAAGTCCGATGTGCGCTTACTCAACACGCCACAAAGGTCAGTAAGAGATCCCCATCTCGCTAGCTGAGGATAAAATCCTTCATCAATTGCTCAAGTCCACTCGGGTGTATAAGGTCGACTCAACACGCCAAAATACGCCGAAGCCGCTACTCAACACGCCACAAAGGCCGTAGTAAGGGATCCTCCTACTTCGTTAGTTCAAAGACAAGAGCATCCAAATCCCCAAATCTCTCCAACTTGGTGAGTTCAAGTGACCCAGACTGGGAAATTATCCCTATTGGTCATAAGGTCATTTTCAAAATTCTACAACAAACAAAGATATCCTTACTCGAGAAGGCACTAAAGTAGTTTGGAATCAAATACAAATGTAAAATCTCAACTCCTTCAAGAAGTCTATCAAAGCGTAAAGCAAAGACCAAGGAAATTCTTCTTCAAGAAGTCCAATCAAGCAAAAAAGCGAGGACAAGAAGCTATCCCAATGTTCATAAAGCTAAATGAACTAAGGAGTTTTGTCATCAAGATGTCCATTACATGTGCAAAGCAGTGACTGATGACTCTTGCCATCCAACACAAGCTCGAGAGCCGTCGATGTATCCTTCTACAAGCCTACAAAAGCGGAAAGCTAGGGTAAGGTAATTTCAGACGCTCAAATCTAAGATAATTCAGGACTTTCCTCCATCAAATCTATCAAGGCATGAAGCCAGGGTAAAAGGAGGCACAAGATACGAATCCTAGAGATGAAATCTTCAACAAGTCCGTCAAGGCACAAAGCACAGGACCGAAGATATTTTTATCTCATAAACTCCATCAAGTCCGTCAAGGCACAAAGCCAGGACAGGAGGAAAATGCAAATCCCAAAGTTCGAGATGGAATCTTCAACAAGTCCGTCAAAGCACAAAAGCATGACAAGATATTCTCATCACCGACTCCATCAAGTCCACCAAGGTGACAGAGAGGAAAATACAAATTCCAAAGAGGTCTCTTCAACGTCACAAAAGCATAAAGACAAGATCTCATCTCAAAGACAAACTATCAACTCCATCAAGTCCGCGGCACAAAGAACAGAAGAAGAAAATATAAATTTCAAACTCTTAAGAAGAAATCTTCAACAAGTCCGCCATAAAGCATTGGACTAACGAACAGTCAAATACCTTCAACGAAGCTATACCGAACTAATGAAATTTAAATATTTGCCCAACCTGAAAGTTATACTCACTTCTATTAAAGGGCAATGATCAGGTATTAATCAAAAGTTGTTGAAATTACAACTTCAGCGTGACATCCAAGCAAATCTCTTGGAGATCCGCAAGGTCAACTAGTGTACAACAAACACGGTCCGCTCCATGCGCGCACCATGTTTGTTGGGGGCATTTGTTGACCTACAACTATGTGCCACTTAAATTAAATAAATGACATGAGTTAACACTAATTAATCAAATCGATTAAATTATTGATTTGAAAATTCGACCTCATAATGCGCCAAAGCATCAAAATTAATTAAATAGAAAATATCAAATCAATTAATGATCGAAAATAAAATAAATTTTTAATGAAATTACATGCATATCGAGAAGCCTCGACGATGTCTAAACGACCTCCGTTTACGAAATTGATCGCGCCGTCGTCGCTGAAATGTCGAGACCTATCAAACGACGCCTTCCGAGATCGATTCTGCAAAATACGCGCGAATGTCGATCAATTTGAATGCGACATCACATGACCTAACTCATTACATCACGCCGACGTTGTCAACAGCCTCAATAAATTGATCGCGCCATTGCTCGACAACTAAAACAACTAAATTGACACCCATATGGGTTTAGTGCATAAATTAATATCACATAAAATAATATTAAATTATAATTAAAGGGACTAATGGCCTTAATCCCTTAAACCACTTTAATTTCCTACCTAATCTCCTTCGACCAATCGAGACCGCCGCCCTAAAGGTAAAACGAGGCGACCTCATTTTCACGATCCTTGCTCTCACTCTAGATTTCCTCTCTTTCGCACGCCTCGACTCTCTTCTCTATGATCTTCCTCTTTCTCGCTTTCGTTTCGCTTCTCTCCCTTCTCTCAAATTATCGCTCTGCTCGGACCCGACATTTAGACGACACGACGCTCCTTCCTCCTCAGACATTTCCTCGTTCTCTTCTCTCGGTTTCTTCAAGCGACGGCTCTCCTACCTCGTTTGATTTCTCCCTTCCGTTTCGCTCACCAGAACCCAACGAATTGAGCCTTAGCCAACTACCAAACCCCTTTCCTCCTTTCCTCTTAGCATTCAAACCTCCGTGTTGTTTCTCTAACCTAAGCTTGTTCTTATGCATTTGAGTTTCTTTGGAAGTTAGGGTTTTGCTAAATATGCTATATCTTATGCTTGGGATTATGCTAAGAGTTCCTTTAGGGATTTGGGATGATGTATGGCCCAAATCTCATTTCTTTTGCCTTTATTCACGGATTTTGTGATGCTTAGCCTACTAAAAATGATTTGGGATGATGTATGGCCCAAATATTGTGTTGTTTGTTATTTTTTCATGGATCCTTATGTGTTTCCTTTGCTAGAAAATCTCTGGATATGGTAAAAACGAAATTTATGCAAATATTTCTTATCCCTAAAGGCATAAAGTTTGCTGAAATTTCTTTATCTAGAAGAAATTGCATTGTTTTTAGTAGGTGAGTGTGGTGCTTTGCGGAAATTATCTTTATCAAAGGGAATGTTTGCTGAAATATATTTTCTCTAAGGGGAATCAATCATTTTGTTATTTAATGGCCAAGATACTTGCTGAAAATATTTTCATCTAAGGGAAATCGTAATATGTTATTTGATGAGTATGAGGCTTGCTAAACTTTCTTATCTAAGGGAAAAATCAATTAGCTTGGTTTGATGAGATATGATGATGTTCTCCTATGAATTTCATGCTTCTACTTTGCTTCAATTGATTTCCTATGAAGGGAATTATATATATATCATGCCTCTTTCTATACAAATGAAATCAGAAATTAGAAAGAGGGATTTTTAAATATTGCATGGTTTAAATCTTGGGCCCTAGTGTCATGATTGCTTGTTGTTTCCTATGGATATCTATACTTTTATCTTGCTGAAAATAATTCCTTCTTGGGATAGAAGATAGAATTCTAAGCTAAATGCAAGTATTTCCTATCCTCAACCCTATGTTCTTATCATATGGAGGAGTTAGTGTTTCTTTGAAATTGTCTTTCTTGCCTACAAAAGAAAATGATAAAATTTGAAATTTAAAAGCATAGAAGGGTTGGGGTGTTGTGAAACTCCAAAATCTGAAACTCCAAAATCTGAAATTTGTTTACTTTCCTTCATGGGCTTTATGCTTGTTACTTTGCTTAAATCAATTCTTGATGATACATTATGCAAAATCTTGTGAAAGGAAGAAAGGAATGATTGGCTTTTGAGTTTAATCCTTACTTGCATACTTACTGTTACGTCATTTGATATCTTGCTAAATCTAGCTATCAAAGTTTCATGCGGTGTCTCGACACCACCCATGCCTTTCTTGGTGGTGGTGGGGCAGATCTCTCATGGCAACCTGCGGAGGGAGGGAGGAATGTAAACTTTGATAAGCAGGAGATAAGGATTGGGTAAAATTCATCTTTATACTCTTGCATATGTGATATCTTCTTCAGGGAAATGCTTGCTGTCAAAGTTTTTGCGGTGTCTCGACACCACCACCATGCCTTTCTTGGCGTGGCGGGCTCGATCTCTGGCAACCCAGAGCGGGAGAGCTATTGTAAAAATTTTGATAAACGGAGATAAGGATTGGTAAAATTCATCTTATACTCTTGCAATATTAGGAAATATGCTTGCTATAAGTACGTTCACATTGTTCCAATGAGGAAACTTGTGATAAGTACGTTTGTTCCAACGTGGCGAGCTGTTATGATAAGTACTTGCTCCGCGTTGTTCCGTGGCAAATGCTATAATATCTAACCCCATGCGCCTTTCTTGGCGTGGTGGGCAAATAAATTTTCGGCCGAGGTGTCTCACGACACCTACCATGCCTTTCTTGGCGTGGTGGGAAGGCCTAGTCTCCCGAAGCAGCCCCCTATGTGGGGATGACGCCGGGAGGCTGCCGAAAATTTTGGTAAACAAAAATGTGTAAAAATTTCCTAAGTGTTTGAAAAGGAAGATATATGCATATAATTATTCATGCTTAGTTTAATGAATGCTTGAATCTTTCTAGTATGTGGCAATCAATCATGCAATATTCAAAATTCTTTCTTTCTTATGCTTTAATTTCTTGCTGATTGGGAAGATTGATGCTTGCAAATTCCCCTTTTATATGTCTAACATGTGATCAAAGTGTGGCAAAAAAATATATATGAAATGAAACTTGCATGTGTGATATCTTGCTAGGAAAATCTATGCTATCAAAGTTTCAGCGGTGTCTCACACCACCATATGCCGCCTTTCTTGGCGTGGTGGGCGCTTAGTCTCTCATAACCCCTGGGGAGGCTGGAGATTGTTGTAAAACTTTGATGATAAGGATTCAGGGAAAATTGTTGCTATATTATGCTAACCCCATGCCTTTCTTGGTGGGGCAAATAAATCTTTTGGCGGGTGTCTCACCTTTCATGCCTTTCTTTGGTGGGAAACTAGTCTCCAGCGGCTTATCACGGATAGAGGCTATAAATATAAATAAAAATGTGAAAGTATTTTAAAAAAAAAGAAGGTACATGCATATGATTATTCATGCCTATTCATCATCATATTATATGACAATTACGGTATACTTATGCTTAGTTTAGTTGTTACGAATGTATGGCATAAATACTTAAGAATGGGGTGAGAAAAATAAATGCATGTGTCATTTAGAAAATAAATGGCAAGCTTTATGCTAAAATGCTTAAGTGAAATGATTGTGCATATTCAAAGTGTTATCTCATTTTATTCAGTTTGAATGCCTTTAATATGCAAGATAAATGAAATCTATGACTTTATGAAGCAATGTTCGTTTTGCTTAACCATTTGATTCATGCAAATACTAGAAAGAATCAAATTCAAACTCTACAAAGTGCATGCTTGATTTGTTAAAGAACAGATACATGCATAGATAAGTGATTGAAAGAACCAAGTCTATATACAATCACTTAGTTTGCAATGTGCATTCATTTTTTATGAAACGACTCTCACTTGATACATGTACATGAAAGAGTCAATGCAATCTATACTTACTCATGACAAATAGTTGAGAGTCAACTCGTGTCTTATAGTATAAACGGACATTTACTTGATCATGACAAACACTTGAAATGGTCAAATTCACATTCGACAAAATAAATGTTACACATCGGTTTGGTCGGTAGATGGGTTAACAAAACCTAAAATCTAATGATCTTTGTAAATCTTAGAAGTTATCATTAAAATGACTAAAGATAAATCTCTATCGGCATCATTGTTAATGTATCCTCTCAAATTCAAGGTCATAAGAAGAAAAGTCTCAAATCCTCTAAGTATAATCTAGAGTTGACAAGATTTGGAGAATAGATCTTGAAATAATTAATCTAGATCCGATCTCTGCAAGAACATAGTCGAGTTGGCTATCCATCCGGTTTGGTCTTGGACGGTCAGGGTTAACACAAAAATGCCATATTGAAACATAAACTTGCAAATTGAACCTACATTCCAACTAGACATTTAATGTCCATACAATATTTTAAAAGAGATATATGTATGTTGAAGTGTTCAAACCAGGACATGTTAGGTATAAAAAAAAAAAGGACATATGCTACACTTCGGTTTGGTCTTGGGCGGGTTTAACAAAACTCAAAAATCAAAATTTGACATCGAAACTCTAACTTAGACATTCTAATGTCCATACAATTCCCAAAGAATCTCATGTTGGAGTAAATACTAAGTCAAATACAAAAGACAGATCTTACATCTTCCGGTTTGGTCTTGGAGTCAAGTTAACAAAACCTAAAAATTTGATATTATAAGAATTTCAAATTAATAATATCGATAAGCTAATTACGTCATATAATACAAGATATGAATCGATATAGCTTAAAATTCAAACTCGGAAGAAAAGTCCCAAACCCGATCCTCATATTCAAACTAGAGTGGACAAGGTTTTGAAGGATTATACTTCTTGAGATAATGAATTAGACCGATCCTCTGTGAAGCGGAGAAGTGACAGGTCTATCAATTGATATTAACCAGGATCGAGAAGGGTAATTATAATTAAGATTTCAATGATAAATGATCATATATTCAAATCTAAAAATCAATCATAAAATGATCAAAATTCAAAAAAAAAAATACAAAAAATATAAATGAAATAAAAAAAATGAAATTAATTATTTAAATCAAAACTAAAAATAATAAATAACATAAATCCATCCCTCCGCAATTGTTTGTCTTCGGGTGACAAATTAAGAAAACTTTTGCTCAAGAGCCAATGTCAAATTAAATATATACCTTCACACTCAAATATTCTAAAGCGTAGGATGTGGCCTCTGTCCTGCGTTTCTGCGATATACCACATAAATGGCGGTTCGACTGCGACCTCGCCGGTGGTTGCGATATGGCAAATTACGGTGGCTGACCCGTATGTTTCCCAACGGCTTTGCTCTTTGAGCTGTGAAATGTAGAATGTATTTGGTTGGGCAAAAAGCCTATGTTAGCTAAGGTTGACTATATTTGTCCCCGCAAAAACTCCACCCGTCTACAAGGACACCTTGGGCGGCGTAACCCATGTGTTCGACAATGATCCTTGGTCGGTTCCTCCTCATAAGCGGACCGGGCATCGGACGGGATAGCGGAACCATGGGATCTTGATCGGCGTCATCTTTCCCCACAAAAGTTTTAAGTTAAAATAATAAATTTCATAAGTTCTAAACTCCACTCACGCAATTATATACTGGTTAACAATTCATTGACTAGCCTTGTCGAAAGTGCTCTCTCAAGTAGAGGTAATTAACTATAGGGGCTTGCTTTAGAAAAAAAGATATAAAAGTTCTCACCAAATGAGAACGAAATCTCTGAGTAGTGTCTTATCTACTATTCATCTACCTTCTGAAATTATCACCGACACTTAGATAACTCTTTCCTTTTTCCGAAAGAGGTCGGTGGTGAATTTTCGGATCCCACATATATAAGCAGCAATTTTATCAAGCTAAATTGCATCTCATATTGAAAAAAGTTTAACATCATAGCTATTTAAAAATCATAAAGCTAAGCAATCCAACATAAAACTAAGTGTAGTATTGATAAACTAAAGATCAAAATACAATAAAATAACAAATAAAATAAAATGTGTAGTCAAAAAATAACTAAAATAGACCCAACTAAATAAGATATATAAGCAGACATTTTATCAAGCTAAATTACATCTCATATTAAAAAAGATTTAACATCTCTGCCTTTTAAAAACTATAAATCTAAGCAATTCAGCATAAAATCAAGTGTAGTATTGATAAACAAATTACCAAAATACAATAAAATAATAAATAAAATAAAAGCTACATCAATCAAAATTAGAATATATACACCAAAATTTTCATTAATCATGTAAGACAAACTCAAAAATAAATTTATACATCAAGATATACCTTAATGTTGTCATAATAGTATAACCGATTGCTATATAATAATATAAATAATGTCGAATGATCCTCATGATTGATGATTCGGAGAAAATAGCAAGTAGTCATATCTCAAAATAACTACAAATAGTTATTAGGCTATATCATGGAGAATTTGATTTCTTTCCAATGAAGCAATAACCTGCCTATTTATAGAGTGACTGGAATTTGAAGGCATGGTGTGTATATATTCCATGTGGAGATTCTTCTTTCCTGCTAAAAAAATAGGAGAAAATATCAAGTAGAGTGATCTCAAAATAACAGCAAAGGTAGCCAAAAAATATTAAACAGTAAAACAAACTAAGTAACATTGATGGCTATTTTAATTCTTAAATAGGCTCAGTTTGGAATTTTATATAATCAATGATGCGATAGTATGCTTAAATTCTTAAAAAATACATAAATTTAACTTATTCAGCACAAAACCAAGTGTAGTATTGTTGAAGTAAATATTAAAATATAATAAAATAACAAATAAAATAAAAATTGCAGTAAAAAAATAATTGAAATAGACTCATCTAAACAAGATATATAAGTAGTCATTTTATCAAGCTAAGTTACATCTCATATTAAAAAAGTTTAACATCATAACCCTTTAAAAATAATAAATCTAAGCAATGCAGCATAAAATCAAGTATTGATAAAAAAGAACCAAAATATAATAAAATAATAAAATAAAAAGTGCATCAATCAAAAATAAAATATATACAATCAGAATTTCATTAATTATGTAAATGTGCTCAGTTTAGAATTTTATATCAGCTAATCAATAATGCCGTCATAGCTTAATGGTTGTTTAAATTCTTAAAAAACACAAATCCAATTTATTCAGCATAAAACTAAGTAGTATTTTTGAAGTAAAGACCAAGTATAGTATTGATAAACTAAACAACCATTTTATCAAGCTAAGTTGTAACTCATATTAAAAAAGGTTTAACATCAGAGCCCTTTAAAAATCATAAATCTAAGCAATCCAGCATAAAACTAACTGTAGTATTGATAAACTAATGACCAAAATATAATAAAACAACAAATAAAATTAAAGCTGCATTAATCAAAAATGAAATATATACAACCAGAACTTCTTTAATCATGTAAATGGGCTCAATTTAGAATTTTATATCAGCTAATCAATGATGTCATCATAGCTTGATTACTGATTAAATTCTTAAAAAACCTATAAATCTAACTTATTCAGCACAAAACTAAGTGTAGTATTATTAAAGTAAAGACCAAGTGTTGTATTGATAAACTAAGCAAGCATTTTATCAAGCTAGATTGTAACTCATATTTAAAAAAGATTTAACATCACAGCTCTTTAAAAATCATAAATCTAAACAATCCAGCATAAAACTAAGTGTAGTATTGATAAACTAAGGACCAAAATATAATAAAATAGCAAATAAAATGAAAACTGCATCAATCATGTAAGATATTATAATGCAATAAAATAAGTATAAATTTCAATTTAAAGTAGCAAGGAAAACCCAACCACCCATGCTATAAAAGTCTAAAATGAAAGGCATTACATAGTAGCAGCCAATAAACAAAGCGTTAATAATCCAAATAGACTCAATTTCATATATATTGCTCCTCCATTCTCTCCGTAGCTTTAATATTCAGGAAGATTCACATGCAAATTTTCTCTATCCATGATCTTTTGTCGTAACAAATGGTCATTCATTAGACTGACATATGAAAAAGTAAAGACAAAGATTATAATTATAAAAAAATAAATAAAGATGAAACTGATTTTTATCAAAGGATTCTTAATATTGCTTTGAGAACCTCTAATCCAACTAGTTATACAAACAAGTGCATTAATAATTTTGTGAATAAAGAGCTTCTATAATTATCCCAAACTCTACCACCAGCATTAAAAGAAGATTCAGATGCAACTATTGTTATAGGAATTATCAAGTATCCTTAACCACTTTGGATAAGTATGGATACTTTAGAGTATTCATCCCCCACCAATCAAGAACATCAAATTATTTTGAACTGCATAGATATAAACCTTCTTCCAAATATATTTGAAAATATGATTTTGGAGGCTGAAAGGAACCTGATGCTACAACAAAATCAGTAAAACTTAACATACAATCAAAAGAAGATGAAAATGATGGCTCCCTTTGTAGCTGTGAGGACTCACTAGCTTGTTGAAGTTGAACTGCAACTAGCAATATCATAAGTGTATTGATTATAAATCTTCAAAATAATTGCATCAACTTCATTAATTTTGAATTCTATCTCAGAAGATGAGTATATCTTTAGAAATATAAAATTTATGAACTTCTTCTTTAAGCGTGGATCTAACACAGCTGCTACAAACATAAGCAAATTGCATTCTCACCAATACTTGTCAAATTTAATTTTCATTGCATTTATCATTTCTTTAATATATTCAATTGATGAATTGCATTCTTCCAACAACAACTTCTTAACATGCATAACCGTGGATAGAAAAATATTTATAGTAGGATAAGTTGAACTAGAAATCTTTTTTGTAACATTATGAAAAACAGCAAAAAACTTCCTAATTACCTCATACCTTTGTTAATCAAAATTAGCTAGCAACCACTTGTAATTGATATCTCGGGATGCATAATAGTAAAATACACTGCAAAAAATAAAGGCAGATTCAAGCATAATATATGTAGAATTCTATCATGTAAGAACATTAATAGATAAACCCTTTGAAGTGGAAATTCCTAATTGCTTTGCCACCTCAACAAATTTATGTAATATAGTTGGAGACTTTTAAAGATATTTTATTGACTCCCTGATTTGATAAATGATATACTAAATCTCCTTTAAACCATCTTGAATCATTATATTCAAGATGTGAGCACAACATTTCACATGAAAGAAATAACTCATAAAATGTAACTTACCTATTGACTGAAAATTATATTTGGGAGCATTAGTAGCAACATCATTGTTACTAACATTATCCAAATATAATTGTAGAAACTTTATTATGTAGATTCCACTCCAATAAGCATTCACATATAGCATCACAAATAAAAGTACCCGTAAGGTGGTTCAAGCTCAAAGAAATTGACAATTCATTTGTATAATTTTTAAGACTCATCAATATAATGAATTGTTAAGCACATATACTCTACTATTTGATTAGAAGTTCAATAGTTAGATGTTAATCAGATAATAGGTATGCTTTTAAAATATGCCTTCAGCTTTTATTTTTCTATTTCATAAACTTTAATGTAATCATTTTTTATAGTATTTCTCTTTCATAGTTATAATTTATGACCTCCAACAAAATATTGAACCATGCATACTCAACCATCATAAATGGGTACTCATGTACAATTATCATTTTGGCTATTATTTCTCTAATTTGAAGATGATTATAATTCTTTGAATCGAAAATAAAATCTCACTGAACTAGCATCAAGACATTAAATTTAACAATTTTGCTTTTATCGACAACTCAAACTGTTATTTTAGCTTTGATCTTATCACACTCTCTAACATGTCTGAGAAGTTGTGAAGTGGTGCTAGTCATGAATTTATGAAATTTTATACCACAACATATACATTATAAATAAGATGCATTGACGGCTTTTAAAGTTGAAACGGTTTCAATAAAGTACTCCCAAACTGTAGACTTCTTTTTCCTAATCTTTTTAGGAAATGTAAGTGCTTTTAAATAGCTAGGTTGTGAAAAAAGATTATGATTCTCATTATTATTTTCATCCTCTAAAATAATCTTATTACCAGATGATGCAATTTGAGATAGATCAAAAATTGACATGATAGTAGACTATATTGAAAAAGAAAATATGTGTCAAAACTAAAGATACAATCCATATGCTTGAAATAAAAATATTAGTACATTTTATTGACACAATCCATATAGAAATAGAGCATTAGACTATAATTGTGCAATTAATTTGAATACATAAAAATAAGTTAACCACTAATACAATCTTGTATAATAGAATGTAAATCTTTTTTGATAAGCAAATAAGAGATCCAAATTAAACTGCATGAACATGATATCTATGATATTTATGATAAAACAAGAAGTGTTCACAAGACATTATTAGTAAATTTGACATTTAAGCATAAAAAGTCAACTTAAACATAAAACATGAAGCTTGTTTTTCTTGATTCCAGCAAAGCAAAATAGAATTAGATGTGGAGAGATTTAGAAAATAACCATCATAGCTACCAACATTGGTATTCATAGTTGTCACCTTATTAATATAAAATAGAGAAGACATGAGAAATTGAATTGAAGGTCGATAACTTTCTCAAATATGTTCAAAATATTGTTGAATAAGTTGATTTTTTACTGCAATTTTTATTTTATTTATTATTTTATTGTATTTTGGTCTTTACTTTATCAATACTACACTTGGTTTTGTGTGAATAAGTTGGATTTATGGGTTTTTTAAGAATTTAAGCAGCCATCAAGCTATGATGACATCATTGATTAGCTGATATAAAATTTCAAAATGAGTCTATTTAAGAATTAAAGCAGCCATCAATGTTAGTGAGCTTGTTTTACTGCTTAATATTTTTTGGCTGCCTTTGCTGTTATTTTGAGATCAATCTACTTGCTATTTTCTCCTATTTTTTTAGCCGTGAGGGAGAATCTTCACATGAAATATATACATATCATGCCTTCAAATTTCAGTCACTTTATAAATTGGTAGGTTATTGCTTCATTGGAAAGAAATTAAATTCTCCATGATACAGGCTAATAACTACTTGCAATTATTTTGATATATGACTACTTGTTGTTCTCTTCAGATTCTTCATTCATGATGACCATTTGACACTATTTATATACCAACCGGGTTGCACCATTATGACTGCATTAAGAGTTATGATTTTTAAAAGGCTGTGATGTTAAACCTTTTATAATATGAGATGCAATTTGGCATGATAAAGTGGTTGTTTATATATCTTGTTTAGGTGAGTTTATTTCAATTATTTTTTGACTGCAGTTTTTATTTTATTTGCTATTTAATTTATCAATACTACACTTAGTTTTATATTGAATATGCATGTACAAGTGTACAACTTAGAGAAGAGAGATAATGTAAGATGGTGACGGTATGACTGATTTGAAATAAGTGAGAATTTACCAAGACATATCCAACTAAGAAGGAAGCAACAAGAAAAAAGATGTTTGATATAAAAATACCAATCAATAAAACCTGCAAGCCTTAAAGGCTCGAATAGAACAGATAGATGTAGATAGTAACCCTAAACACTAAAATTTGATGATGAAACTGCACAAAAAGACACTCCAAACAATTAACAAATCATACTACTTTCTTCAAATTAATACCAGCAAGCATTCCATGCTTGATTTGCAGTATAACAAAGTCAATCAGTCACCGTGATACCATCATAACATAGTTAGATAATGCAAGGGTATCATATCATTGAATTTAAAAAAAAAAAAGCTGAATACAAATTAAAAATTTACAACACTATATGTTGCCTTAAATCAGAACTTGCTTTCACAGCAATTTCAAAAAGCCTACAGAAAATAAAACATCAAGTATCTCAATAGCATAAGGTGGAGAAAGATACTAAAGACATCATGCTCTTTTTTAACATCTTTATCTACATATTAAACACCAAAATCCACAAGCTCTAGAAGTAAAGAAATTTCAAAAACCTTCTAGGGAGATTCATAAGCATTTACATAAAACATAGCCTTTTGAGTATCCTACAGGGAATAAGCACATCAAGCATTTCAGTACTATGAGATAGCAATATATACTAAAGTCATCAAGCTATGTTTCTCACATTTTCAATCTATAAATCAAACAACAAAACCTTCAAATCGTAGATTAATGAAATTTCGAGAAGCCTACAGTGAATAAGCACATCAAGCATTTCAATGCCATAAGATAACAATATATAATAAATGCACCAAGCTATATTTCTCACAATTTAAATTTACAAATCAAACAACAAAACCCATAAACCGTAGAAGTATTGAATTTTCGAAAAGCTTCCTTGATGTCTTGATGATTCAAAAATCAGAACTCTAAATTAGAGATTTCAAAAAGGCCGGACACAAAAAACAAATCAATATCTGGATGCACACTGCCAACTACAAATCAAACACCAAAGCCATAAACCCTAGAAGCTTTAAGAGCATTTCTGCTTTTATCAGGAAATCGACGTAATCACATGTTGTAGAGAGAGGTCAAGAGAATCTATTGAAATCTATAGATTATGAGAAAAACTACACAAGATTATTAGAAATCTATAGATTATGAGAAATCTATAGGAAACCGAAGTATCAGTAACCACATATTAATTACTTCACATATCAAAAAGGAAAACTACAAATTAAACATAAATCTATAGATTATGACTTCATGAGGGAGAATGGTGAAGAGAATGATGCTACATGCAAAGTCGATCGAATCCGAAGTGGAAGTCTAATAAAAAGAAGAAAGTAATGGTCGATACCAGACCGTAGACAACCAGAAATCGTGTTCGAAGGTTCGACTCTTGCTATAGATAGCAGTGTTGCAACTCACAAGATTCACAACTCCCAATCCTAGAACACCAGAAGAGTAGAAAGTGACGGACTTACAGGATTCGGGCAAATGAAGCTAAATCGATCGAGAGTCTAAGACGACGTATTAGGGCTCGTGCGTCGCGAGGAAAGGCTTATATGTGTAGGGTTTAGAAATGTTTAAATCTTAGTCATAGATCAAAAATTTGATGGCTATGATATTATCATAATAAAAAATTCTTAAAAATTTATTATAATATATTTTAACTTATTTGATTTAAAATTTTATTAACTAATTTAATTATTAAAATAAATATAAATTTTAAAATATTTAATGATATAAATTATATTTTAAATAAAATTTATATAATTAATTATAATTATTTATTTATTTCGAGCTAAATTGAGCCGAACCCGATCCAACAAAGGATTGTTCATGTTGGACTCGTTTATAAATCGAGCTTGAAATATTTATTCGTGGCCGCTAGTTAACAACAAGAACATTGTTACTTAACAATGAACTTTTTTTGATAGCCCTAGCTTCTATTGATAGGCATTCTAAATAAGTTATTTATTTTTCACTTGCTTTCATTACACCACCTCCCTCTTTTCCTATAAATTGTCCTCGTCTCGCAAAATCGCACAAAAGCCGCAGCCCAACGCATACCTCATCATATCATTCATCATTCTTCATCACAAAATCAGGTATTTCTTCTTCTTTTTTCATCATAATTCTTTATTTTAACTCCTCACTAGAAATTGTCTTTGTTGCTTGGTCTTGTTGGATGCTAATAAGATTTCCATTTTCCAGTTTTTATCATGTTCTTCTCAATTCTTCTTATTTACTTGCTATGCCTTTGTTTTTTAATTTATCGCAATCTTGTTTGGCACTTCGGATTGCTAGTAAATAAAAGAGATTCATATGCATACTACTGAATTTTCAACATATACTCAAATCTATTTACTTCTATAACATTTAAATAACATCAAACAATATCACTAGCAATAATATATATATATATATATCAATGTCATTTAGATATTAAATGATATATAAAAAATAATAAAATTTATTAATTAAATTATAAAACTTAATAAAATATTTTATGAAGAAATTAATTTTTATTTGTTAGATAGATGCTTGGATGAATGATTATTTGATTATATATATATAAATGATATATTTAAAAATATTGATAATGATATTATTATATAATAATTTTGATATATGAACATTCGAAAGGAGAGAAGAAAATAAGAGATTATTTAGAGCAATTATAATTTTTTGAAAAGCTGATTGTAAAATTATTATGGAAAAAATAATTATTTGAAAAAAATATTATGTTACAAATATTTTTTTTTTTGAAAAATTTAAAAAATAATTTTCTGATATCCACAATACTCTAAATTTTCAAAATAATTTTTTCACCATAAAACTTTCA
Organism: Cymbidium sinense; assembly: GCA_021442155.1. NCBI lineage: Eukaryota > Viridiplantae > Streptophyta > Magnoliopsida > Asparagales > Orchidaceae > Cymbidium > Cymbidium sinense. The sequence goes on along the minus strand of CM038214.1, from coordinate 264,512,786 downwards.
AAAATAATAATAAATTGATAACCAAATGAAATTTTGCTTTCTGGAAAATCAAAATAACAAAAAAAACTATCCTATTTTTTAAAATTTTTTTAGTATTTATTATCAATTTTTATTAAAGTTTTAATAATTTTTTTTTTAATCATTTATATCGATCTCAAGCTCGAATAAAAAAGATTGAGAATATTTATGAACTCAACTCCTGATTATTGTGAGATTGTATTTGAGCTAAATTAAACAAGTTTTAGATATTGATATAAAGAGCTGTGCTAGGATTAATTGATGTCTAACGCATGGTTGGGTTTCAAAATATATTTTAGAAAAGTATATACTAGTGAAGTATCATTAGTTTTTTTTCTCCCAATTGTAATATTTTGATTATAAATTCGTTGAAAACTGAGTGAAAGATTTTGAAATCATTCCTTGAAATTTTGTCTAATTATTTTTATGCATTGAGATATAAAAAATGTGTCGAAATTTATATTTGAATAAATGAATTTTTTAGTGATATATGAAAGATATTTAGAAGGTATTAAATGAATAGATGAAAAAATATATATTTTGAAATTTATATTTAATAATAAAATTTATTAAGTTTACGCTTTTTTTATTATTAGAGTTCATGTACTCTTTTCCCAACTAAAAGTTAAGAGAAGTATAATAGCCATAAAATTAGAGATTGAGATTTTTAAAATTATTTATTATTATTATTATTATTATTATTATTTATTTATTTTTATTTTTTTGCCCACACATTTGTAAAATAAAATTTTATTATAATATAAATGAGATTCAAATCTAAAAATTTGATAATATTTTGCATGACACTTATCAATCAGACTAAGAGTCTGTTTGAAATATCTGTAACTTTTTGAAAAATTGATTATAAAACTGTTGTAAAAAAAATAATTTTTTGAAAAAATATTATGTGTTATATTTTTTCTTAATTCAAAAAATAATTTTCTAATAGTCACCATACTCTAACAAATTTGATTCTCTAAATAATTTTTCACCATAAAATTTTCTGAAAAATAGCCAAAAAAAATTGATAGCCAAACGAAACTACTTTTGACTGCTTTAAAAAAATAAACTAAAAAACTATCTTAAACATAGTCTAATTGACATCCACAAAGAATGAGAAATTTGATGACTCAAGAAACTCTTATATTCAAAAACTAAGATGTGTATAGTTTTGTTGAATAACTAAATGCAACATTCTGATTTAGACAGAATCGATTGATACATAATCTAAGTTGTAGTATAAAAAAACTGCAAACCAAATCATTAGTTTGTTAATCCAACACAGGAGTGGAGGCGATCAATACTACAAAAGGCTATCACATCAACCTCATTAATTTTGTAGGAATTTGATTGAATTTAATTGTAGTATTTACACACACATTTGTATATGCAAGCCTCAAATCTATGATTTTGATGATCAAAGCCAAAGCTCACAATCACTGAAATGGAAACATAAATGTAAGACATTTCATGATATACTCTGCTCCAAAAATTCATTTGAGATCCACTACATAAGTTCATTTACAAACAAGAAATTTTCATATAATTCCTTCAGTAACCAATTACATTTTCTCAGTTGTTGAGTCACTTGATTATTCTACTCATTCAGTCTGGTTTAAAGATCTTGGTGCAAATTAGGTTTATTTTACTTAGGTTTCTATATCTTTCGAGATTTAATAATTAGAACTTTTATGTCTATTTCGGACGATGGAATAGAATAGACCGGTCACTTAACTCCAAGTAATGCATAATGCATATATTGTGTGGTATTGCTACAGGTTTTGAACAAACTATGTTATAGTTATGCATCACATGATTTCAGTAAAAGGGCAAAACAATCTTATCTTTTACTGATGTTTTTGGCATGTTATGTTCGCGCTCTGCTAATTAATCAAAATCAAACTAATTATCGAGTCAAATGAGGTCGAATGGGATGAGCTATACTGACGGTCCCGCGAACAAGAATCAGCTTTGCAGGTCTAATTTAAAAACATAAATAAACGGTGATCTGAAATGAAAAGAAGCGGGGCAAGAAAAATAACTAACCATTATTAAACAAACTATAATATCCATGGAATTATAGAAAGATACTTCATTGAAGATTTAAAATAGGCTCAAAGTTACAATTAGGGTGCATTGAAGACCACTGCACGCACATAACAATTATGTTCGTAATATGATCTTGGCTTCATCATCAACAAATTTGCAGCATCATAACAATAATTCAGAAAAACACGCCTAATCTAGAAAGCATATTTGAGATAACTAGGACATTTCGTACCTCTGTAACTTGTTCAACTGATCAAAGAGTCAGCATCCTCATGACCGGTAGCTTGAAAATCAGGGAGATCAGAGCTCATTGAGAATCTCAACCATCGATTCCTTTCGATATAATTCAAAAAAGGATGCAATATGAACCCAATAAACATGGCGAAGAGGCTGACAACCATGACTTTGAAAGAAGCGAAGGCCAGAACCACAATTATCAGAATAGTAGGAGGAATGAGCATCAAAATACAACAAAGGGTGCCCAAAGGAATCCGGTAAGGCCGAGGAGCTGCTGGATGCTTCATTCTCAGCCTTATAAATGCAATAAACTCTAAAATCATTCCAAAACAGTAGAGATAATTCTCAGCAGCAACAATTTCTTGAAAGCTCATCCACGAGAGCAACAATACTCCAGATGCAGAAAAAAGGATCCCTACAAGTGGTGTTCCATACTGAGATCTCTTGCCAAAGAACTCTGGAAGCATCCCTCTCTCAGCCATGCCTAGAAGTTGATAGGAGTCGCTGCTCATTTCGGTAATAAACATTCCCATGTTTGATAGCGCTGAAGCTCCTTGCAGCCACCATCTCAACCAAATGCCTCCAAGTACTTTGGAAATGTCAGAAAAGTAGCCATCAACCCATAGTTCCCTATCAAGTGGGATAGCACCAGTGCCAGTTAAAAGAGGATAAAGGTACCCCACAACAACTAATATCAGAGCATATAGTAATGCCTTTGGTAGCGTTTTCTTTGGATTGTGGACTTCTCCTGCCAAGGTACTGATTGAATCCCAATAATTCAAATTCCAGAAGAGGGTGTTCAAGTATAGACTCCAATCAACATTGCTTAAATCAGCCACAAACCACCGCGAAATATCTAACCTTGGAATAGCCAGAAGACCCATGACGATGAAAGGAAGGATCGAGAAAATTCCGAGAAATACAGCTACCCATCCAACTATAGTAAGCCCTCTGTAGTTCATGTAGGTCAAGCCAACAGTTAGGATCAACACTGCCACCGTCCTTGTAAGTCCTCCCCCTAAAGCTGGAATACCAGACTTCAGATAGTCTAAAAATAGAACTGGATAGAGAGCATTATCTATCACACCACTTAGCCATTTCATCCAACCTTGCTGGAAGCCCCAGAAAGGTCCCAAAGCTGACGAAACCCAGACAACATAACCGCCATTCTCGGGGAACATTGTGCCCAATTCTGCAGTAATCAGAGCTTCTGGAATGCTCCATATTATTGGAAATATTAGAAAACCAATAATGGCGAGAAGAGGACCTGCTGCTTGAACGCTGTCTTCTATTCCAAACGGACCACCAGAGACCTCATAGAAGATTAAGAAAACAAGAGGAACAATGGAGACTTTCTGAACATTTTTTGACCATGCAGATTCTTCTTCACCAATCTTGTGGTATTGTCGGCCACCGCATTCCCCCATGTGCCTCAAAAGATCCCTGCTGTTTGCTGAGCTTCTCAATTTCTAATATGAAGAATACACACAATCAATATTGATTTGATGCCTGTGTTTTGATGTTAGGAAACAGAAATATTAGAAAAAAAAAAAGCTATTGTTCACTTACCAAAAAAGTCAAAATAATTTTCACACATTTTGTTGCGTAGCATGTTATATACAAAGAAGTGCAATGTAAAAGAAGGCAAAGAGCCAAAATTACATGTCCTTATGATATATAAAATATAAATAGTGTTGAAAATATATTGAATTGAATCGCTGAAGAATTATCTACGAGGACTCATTTGTTTGCTTGAAGATACCATACATGTTTTAAAAATGCAGATTTCTTCTACTCTCATTTAGTGAGTGAAAAAGAAATAACGTAAGTGCTTGTCGAGTTTTAAAACAATAAATGACAATATCTAATAAATTTATTAATTTTTAAAATATGGTTTCCAATTTCAAGTAACAAAACGGGCCTTTAGAAAAGTTGAAATCCACTGTATTACTAAATATGGAACAGATCCTTGCCAAAGCATCAGCAAGAGAAAATGTTTACTCTTAACAGAGAGTATGAGCTTTTGCATGCAATGCAGAGAAATAAAAATATCTACTATGCTAATTTTGTAGTTATTCTGCAGCTTAAATAATTAAGTTGTTCCAAGTATACAAATATTTATTTCCAGCAAAATATATGCGGATCTTAAGTTAGAACTGTTTCTTGGGTTCTTGTTAATCTTTCTAAGCATAAAGGCGTATACATGGAATTCTTGACCCAATATTCAGCAACATTTCAAAATGGAATCTAAGCTGGATGATCCTTACATATAATATCACAAACAAATGGGTAAAATGGAAGAGATTGAAAAAAAATCTCATTAGACTGCATAAACAACAAACGCACTAATCCATTCCAAAATTCTAGTTGCTTGTGCATTGACTCAAAGATCAGAATGTAAGATTAATAGCGGCACAGCATCATTAGAATAAAAAATTCATGACTTAATCAAATGTGCTTAGTGTAAATAGCTACAGGATCGATTATAAGTAATGCCAATATGTTGATGATTTAATTGGTGAATGCATGCAAGGTTAGAGTCAATTAATAAACTCAAAAACCATCAACATTAATAGGTTAATTAAATCTAGTGCTTAAATCTAGTTAGCACGCTGATCAGACCAACTATATATTTAAAGTAATATTTAATTAAACCATAAATAAATCTTTAATTATTTTGAGAAATATTAAAAATCTAGTTGACTCATATCTTGGTAATAACATGATGCATATGAGATGTTAACTTGTTAAGTAAAAAAATCTATAATGATGTTTGAATTTATATATACAAATTTATAAGACATTGGGCAAGGGGATATTGGCCTTTAAAGCTTTCAGCTAGAGAGAGAGAGACCATAAAGGGAGATTGAGCAGCAATCAAAGGAGGGGATCGACGATATGATGCCGAGCAAAGAGAGGTAGAATGACTAGAGAGTCGGAAAAAAAAAGAGGCTGACAGGAATGCTAAGAGTTGGTAAAGAATTTTTCTTCTTCAACCTCTTCACAATCTAGATATGCACATGAAGGAATCCCCTAAACCTCAACTGATTTTAAAATCTGAGTTAAGAATCTAAGGGTTTCGCTAAAGGTAGATATTTCACATGAAAATTTTATAAGTATATAACCTTGGATTGGGAATAGAGATGCCTACTAAATATCACCATTTAAATGTTACATATGATTTTTAACTTCTATATACATTGCCATTTATATATGATGGATTTAAGATAAACATAATTTTTTTAATCTAAAGTGACACGATAGATGATTCAATTAAAATGTAGACAAATTAATTGGTTACTATAAAAATCATGCTTAAATCGTTAATCTTTAGCTTTGATTCATTAGTTGTAATTTATAATGTTATCAAAGTAAAACTGATTAGAATTCTTTATTATAAGAATAATTGGCCTACAATTGTATATCATATTAATTGATATTTCAAGATGATTTAGTTACGTGTATAACTCTAAATATGATCATATGTTTGATTTTTAGGAATGGATCAAAGTCAAGTCGATGAGAGTTCCAAGGTGGTTCAAGGTTTTAGCTCGAACTCGAGCAACTAAAAGTTGGTAAATCTTAATTTTTGAGTAATACTAAAGTTTTTCTCTAAATTTATTACAATTAATTATTTAATTTGATGCTTAGATGGAGGAATGTGACTTGATAAGATTTTGATTTGTGTTCCTTTTCATGATTTTCTTATAATGATTAGATGAAGTGAAGCTGACTTCATAGGGTTTCTATTCAAACTTAATTCCATGATTTTCATATGATGATTAGATGAAACGAAGGTGACTCCTAGGAAATTTTGTTATACAAAATTTTCCTGTAGATTATTCCTAATTTTTGATGAATTTTCTTATATTATTTATGAATCATAAGTCGTGAATTAAATGGTATATAGTCTCTTTGTTCTCCTATATGCTATGTTATTAGTTATATTGTTTCAAATTAAAGCTTGCATGGTAATAGTAAGTCAACTAATTGTCCTATGTGTATGTTTACATGTTAATATCCAATTTCCTTCGACTTAAAAGGCTTTAAGCTTCACGTCTAACTTAAAGTTCTATGACATTTGCTCCAATTTGCAAATTATATGTGAATGCAAAGGAAGCATTGAGATGATTATTTGTATGTGCAAGTTGACTGACAAATGCTCCTTATCATACTACCAGAGAAAGATAATGTAATACTTTTTACTGCTTTCACCCTACTATTACTAAAAATAGTAGATGAATAAATTACACTCATCGGCATCTATGAGGGATAAGTTAGTCAATTGTTACTAAAAATTGTGCCAATAGAAAATATATAAACCAAACTATTAAAGGTTCCTAAGACAAAATGCAAAGATATTTAACTTGAGATGTAAAAGCTGTCACATCAATCAATGTTTATGCTTATGACATCAAATGCTATTCCAAAATTTTTTATTAGTTCTATATAAATGAGATATTCAATCTTGTTTACAAATAGATTCCTTAAGAATATACAAAATAAGCTGAGTTGATCACATTGATAAAAAAAAGTTTATTTGTTTGTTTGAATAGACACATTTTTATTCTATTGAAATGTTTAATGAATAGTATTGATATTATTGATACTCCTATTATAATAACAATAATTATTATTATTTAGAACTATAATATACCCACTAAAATATTTAAATATATAACTCACCCATTTAAATTGATTGATATTAAGAAAATTCTTTTATAGAGTAGTTGAATGATAAAAGAAACTTTTGCGTATAACTGACATGAGCTTCTTTTGTTTAGGTATACATTGTGTATGATACTATAGTTTAGAATTAGGCACTTTCATTTCAAATGTTTTGTTCTAGGAACTATTGGGAGTGTGGTGTTTTAATGTTATCTAGATTTGTGGAATATAAATCATATTGGCATATAGCTGAAATATAATTCTACATTTTGTATATAACTTGATGATTTTAATTGAGGTTTAATGGCTCTTTTATATTTTTAATGTTGATCTTAATGAATATCACTTATTAGAACTCCTATATTAATTGCAAGTAATGTACGGTAATGTATGTATGTGACTAAAATTCATGATTATCCTATAGTTATTCTGATGAATTTTTTGATATTAGTAGATCAAACATGTACGACCAATTAAACCCTCTTCCTCTTCCACGGAGATTTATTTAAGCTCCAGAATTAGGTCATGATAGTAGTATCAAAGCAATAGTTAGGATTAAACAATTAGGTAATGATAGTAGTATCAAAGCAATAGCTAGGATTAAACAATTATGATGTGTGATAAAAGAGTTATTTGGACTATTCAAAGCTTATAGTAATTTTAAGAAGGCAGACAGATAATGAGTCAAGGTATTTTAGATTCCTTATTTGTGATTTCTACCCTTATAAAAATATTCAATTCATAACAATCTTTCACACATTTTAAAGCACTGATCATGATTAAAAAGCTATGAATAAGAGCATGAATCAGACTAAAGTAGATGATCTCAGATCGTGAAAGGTAAGCATCAAGCCACAGACTATTGGAATTGGTATTATTATTGGCATCTTGACTTAGATGGTGGCAGCAATACCTCATATGATGAGTTCATGAACCTAATGCAGTGGTAACAACAATACTAAAATAGTTACGCATCTACAGTTCTTCCAATAGAAGCAATTATGAAATCCCACTATTAAAAAAAAAAAGAATGCTATCCAACTAACATTGTTTCAAGGAATCGACACTAGTCAGTTCGATTTTATAAGGGAGAGACGAGGGGTTTTCTCCCAATGGCAAGTTGAGGCGAGAATAAGGAGACGGAATGAGAGCCAAGCCTAAAGTTCTTCCAAGAAAAGCAATTGTGAAATCCCAATATAAAAAAAAAGAATGCTAACCAACTAACGCTAGTTCAACGAACTGGCCCTAATCGGTTTGATTATAAGAGGGAGACGAGGGGTTTTCTCCTTGTGGCATGTTAAGGTGAGAATAGAGAGACCGGAGGAGAGCCAAGCCGAAAAGAAAGCAAAACAAGTTTTGAGTGATTATGGGCAACTCATGAGATGTTGGCGAGTAAGAAAGCAAGCAAGTATCAGCGAGGGTAGTGAGGGATGTGGAGACGGCGATCAGGTGAGTAGTATAGTCTTCTAGCACTGGGAACTAGCTGGAAGAGGGCTTGCGAACTAGGTTATCATCAAAGGTGGCTGAACTATTGGTGGCTTGAAAGCAAAAGTAAGATCTTTTTGTGGAGAAGAAAATCAACAAGAGCTCTTCTTTTTCATTCATTCTCTGTTGAAAGGTAAACTCTAATCTTAATTTACAACATTTTTAGCAGAAAATAATAAAGTTATCATTTAATATAGTGCAAAATGCCATTCTATTTAATATGACAAAGTCCTCTTCATATTTAAACATGATACATGTCATAAGTTCTATGATCGAGTCTTGAGACTACCATGTGTGTATGATTTAAAAACTTGGGTGTTAAATAATGAGCTTAATAATACTAAAACAAGAAGATTAAGAGAACTTGGAATTAGACTTGAGTAATGATCATATCTAATGGTTGGTTTAATGTCAAAAATAGAAGTTAAATCAACATTTGGATTAACAATACCTATAATACCATTTTCTTGAAATTTGTTGAAGCATCAAATAAGGTTAAAGATGCAAAGTATTTTTTAGACTTCTTGATGGAGTCATAGAGGAAATTGGAGAGCATTTAATTATTAAAGTTGATACAAATAATGCGGTTCTTGCAGTGTGGTTAGAAAAAGGTTAATGGGAAGAGACTGCATATGTAATAAATATGTGCATGGCACAATGTTTTGATTTGATTTTAGAAAAACTTAGTCTTACCTCAGCACAAAAATGCCTTGAACAAAGCAAAGAAAATAACAAAATTCATCTACAATTACTCGTAAGTTTTGACAATAATGAGAAAATTTTCAAAGAAGGAACATATACACCCTAGCATGCTTGACACTACAAAGTATATGGAAGCACAACAACCTTTGAAATGTCTATTCACTTCCACACAATAGCCTAATAGAGCTTGGACAAATAACACCTTGGCTAAATAAGTTGAAGAAAAGAAACAAGTTTATCTTGAATGAGAGGCTTTGATTAAGTGTTAACCATGCAATGATAACAAAAAAAAAAAACCATCGGTTCAAGTTTTGAAGATGGGGGACTATAAAAGCTGACTATGAGCTTTATTTATAATAAAATAATACAAACTAAGAAGTTGATCACTCAAAACTTAAGAGAAGATGAGTCCAACTAGAAAATATAAGAGAAATCATCAAAAAAAAAAAAAATGAGAGCTTCAATTTCATAGTCATTTGCATGTCACAATATATTATTTTAATCCACAATTTCAATACACTAAGAACAAGTTAACTAATCCTTGGATCAAATTAAACTTATAGCATTACATGAATATATTGATAGCTAACTTAGCTGAGCAAAGGTAGCTAATATACAACTTAATCCTTTAAAAAATAAAGGATTCTTTGGACTACAACAAACTGAAAATACAGTTGCAAAAGATTCACCATATAATTTTTATTATTTATTGATTAAAATAAAAAAAAATTAACCTTTTTTTTCCGAATGTAATTGAATGGTGGACTTAATTTGGTGATGATAAGTTATAATGGTTTGTCATAAAAATATTGGGACTTATATATTTGTCATCAGATTACGAGTGAAATTGGAGTACATAGAATCAAATTCATACAATAGTAATAAGCCTTTATTCCATTGTGTGAGGTCAGCTACATGAATCCTTTTTCTCCACTATATCCTATTAAGTGTCATATTCTCATTTAATCCTAATAAATTAAAATCATTTTTTATATTTTCTAATCAAATCTTTTTAGGTCTGCATCTACCTTTCTTAACATAGGTTGAATCTAATATAGGTACTCTCTTAACTTTTGGAATTTGAAATTTGTAACTTTTGGATAAGTTTATTTTTAATTTTAAATTCACATTTAGATAATTATTGTAAGAGTTTGTTCAGAAAGTATATTAGATCAATCTATATTGTAATTGCTATTTTAAGGTTGGATTACTACCAAAAAAGGCCAATATGAAATTCCTCATTTCCTTTTATGTTTACTCATCCTCTTTTCTCTAACAAAAATATATACCTCATAAGTACTTTGATTGGAGTCATGTAGCCAACCACCAAAGGTTCTCCAAGACTCCAAGGCTCCCTTGGTCTACCCTATTGGTGTTGCTACTATGCTAGCATTGTCACTGCCTTGTTGCTTATTGACTTGCCAAAAAAGATGTTGCTTATTAGTTGTTGATTCAAATTGTTGTGTTCTTATTCTTGCCCATACCTTTTTGCTTGTCTACTAATGCTCTGCTATTGTTCCATTATTATTTGTGGGATCCGAAAATTCGCCAGGCTCTTTAAAACAAAAAAAGAAAGAGTTGTCTTGTGTGGTGATAATTTGAAGACGGATGAATAGTAGATAAGACACTACTGCAGATTTCGTTCGTTTGATGAGAACTTTTATATCTGGTTCAGATTTCTATAGTAAGCACTATAGTTAATTCTCCTCCCAATCGAGAGAGCACTTTCGATTAAAAGTCGATGAATCGTTAAAGAACGCAGTATATATACTGCGATGAGTGGAGTTGAACTTATGAAATTTATTATTTTAATTTAAAACTTTTGTGGGGAACGATGGCCGCCCGTCCCAGATCCGTGTTCCGTCGTCCGTCGTGGTCGTGCTTAGTCGAGGAGGAGGTAGTCGGCCCCGACCGAAGGATCCTTAACACATGGGTTACGTCGTCGAGGTGTCCTTATAGACTGCAGGGTGGAGTTTGTCTAACAAATATTAAGTCTCACCTAACATAGGCTTTTTGCCCAAATCATTATCGTTCATTTCAATTAGAAATCTGAGAACATAGTGAAGTAATTTAATGGCGTATATTGAACCAAATACACGTCGGAGCCATCGTAAGATTTATGTGGTCATATAAACCAACCAGGAGAGGAGACTCGCTACGAGAACTTTAGGAATATTTGAGTGTGAAATTAGATATTTTGATTTGACGTTATCTTTGTGACGAAAATTTTCTTAATTTGTCACCCGAAGACAAACAATTGCGGAGGGGTGGATTTATTTTATTTATTTTTTTAATTTTAATTTAAATAATTAATTTCATTTTTATATTTTGTTATTTTATTTGAATTTTGATCATTTTATGATTGATTTTAGATTTGAATATATGATCATTTATCATTGAAATTTTAATTATAATTATCATTACCGATCGTAGAAATTTATCAATTGATAGGCGCTGCTACTCAGATTCTAAAGAGAATGGGTCTAAATTCATTATCTCGAAGTATAATCCTTGAAATCTTGTCTCTAGTTTGAACATAAAGGATTGGGTTTGAGACTTCTTAGAATTTGAATTTTAGAAATTTATGTCGGTTGATTATATCTTGTATTATATATGGATTAAAACCCGGATATTATTAATTTGAAATTCTTATATATCAAATTTTTAGGTTTTATTAGGGGACGGTCAGAAGATCAAACCGGATGTAGCGTCATTTTTTTGTATTTGACATGATGATTACTTGGCATCATCTGAGTATCATTCTTTTAAAATTTGTATAGGCATGTAAATGTCGAGTTGAAATATATGTGTCAATTTGAGTTTAGTTCTTATATGATATTTGTAGGTTTTGTTGGACGGTCAGAAGACAACCGGGATGTGTATATGTCCTTTTTTATTATTTAACTTAGTAATTACTTCATACATGTAAGTATCTGCTTTTAAATTTTGCATGGGCATTAAGATGTCTAGTTGAAGTTTATATGTCAATTTTGATTTTGAGTTTGTTAACGGGGTCAGAAGAAAGCAAGGAAGTATAGCATCTGTTCTTTGTTTATTTATCTTGCATTTGGATCACATATTTTTTAGATATTTGATTTATTGGATACTTCATTTGGGCCAAAATGAAATGAGAATCTAAAATAGACATAATTATTTAATTAGAACATGATATATCATTTGGGCCAAAATTCATTTTATCTAAATCGGGAAAAAATATCTTTGAAATAAATTATTTTGAAGGCATTTGATCAATCATGAAGTAGTGGACCAAATAGAGTTACATTTAATTGAAAATAAGATATCATAATGTTTGGCTCAAACCCCACCCTGTAAAAGATAGGCTGAAATTGAACACTTTAAGCCCTTTGATTAAGTGTAAAGTAATGGATCCAAGATAAACATAAGCCTTTATTTAGAGCGTGATATGAATATTGTTTGTTGAAACTCCTTTTATGCCATCATGAAAGAATAGAGCGAAATTGAACAAGGACCCATTTGATTAAGTGTAAAGTAATGGATCCAAGATAAACATGCCTTTATTTAGAAGCGTGATATGAATATTGTTTGGGCCAAAAATCCTTCTATGCAATAAATCGAAGGATAATGAAACAAATCATTTTGAGGGATTATATCTGTGATGTACATGTTTCTCTTAATAAGGGGAGGAGAAGACAAAGATATGAGTAGATGTCATATGTCATTTAAAAGACAAGTGGATTAATTAAAATCCATCTCCTTGCTCTGTTCATGAATGGGGAAGCAGTAATTAAATTTTATTAAGAAGATATGACAAAAGAGTTTATTTTCCTTTAAATCCATTCCTCCCTTTTTTTAATGGCATTAAGGGAAGTGATAATGATGCCTGAGGCATTACCACATGTCCATTACGTAATGTATGATATGACAATAGCGTGAATTTAGATGATTTCTGCACTGACATAATGGCATATGTGTCGATGTCATAAGATAGATAAGAAGGAAAAACTATCAATAAGAGAGGATTCACCTCTCGTGAAACTTACTCTTCCTCTTCTCTTTCTACTTATTAGTTCAAGTTCACGATCTTGTAAAGGGTTAAGTTGTGCCATGACTTTGTAAGTTCCTTTTAATTGATTTTTATTTTGATATCTTCATGATAGATGTAATGCGTATGGTAGATATTATTTTTTATGTATTTGAAACTTTATGTTTAAGCATCCGACATATATAACGTCAGCTAAGTAGAGCTTTAGGATGAGCGTTAAATAATGTATATCATGTGATCACTTAATAGGATAACTTGTATGATGTAAAATCAATACATAAGTATTCAAGTTTAACATAAATAAGCGTTGATCGATTCAATATACTCTATTTTTCGTAATATATGATAGATGTTATAGAAATTGAGCGTAAATATCTCATGTCATATTCTTCTGAAATAGGATAACTCGTGATATAGAAATTGAGCATAAGCATTCACATTTGAGATAAAGAAAATTTTAAGCCAACATGATAACTTAAGCACTTCATCCCTTTCTTTCTATCTTTTTTTTTTTTTTTTATAAATTTCGGCAGCCTCCCGACGTCATCCCCGCATAAGACGTGTATGGTAGGTGTCGAGACAATGAGAAATTTTTTGTTGCACCAGCGTGAAATGTGTTAAGCATGTAACAGTTTCCTACCATGTTAGAGAAACGTAGTGACTTATAGTAATAAATTTAAACTGCGTTTGCGTAATAAATATGCTTAAATATTGCAAGAAAATAAATCTTTCCTCCTCTTTTTTTTTTTTTAAAACAAAATTCTGACTCCCGTCCTGTGGGGTTCTTATGAGAGATTAGCTCTGCAGAAGCGTGTATGGTGGATGTCGTGAGACAACTAAAATTTTGTTTGTCCACGAAAGTGTATGGGTTAACATATAAAGCAGTTCCTTCTGTGTTGGAGAAATATGAATAGATATAATAATGAATTTAAAAGCTTTATTTTAATAAAAAAAGAAAGTTCTTTGTATGTATATTTAATTAAGAGCGTAATAATCAAAATTTACAACAGATCTCCTCTGTGGGGGTTAATGAGGCTGTTAAAATGAGAAAATGTATGGGTGGATACACTATTACCGAAATTTTGATAGCATAGCATTTCCTATTAACAAGATATCGAATAATAAACAGACAAATATGCAAAATGAAAACCATAGAATAGTAGTATATGATATTTAAGCCATCTTTCTTATTAGATTTTCAAACTTGCTCAAATAAAAGAAATTTTCAGAAACATCACATCTTTAGATAGCAAACTAATTGATTTCTCCTTAGATAAAATAAATTTCAACAAGCATTGCATCATTCTCATACTAAATAAAAGAATTTCATGTATCATAGCCAGGAGGAAGCTAATTGAAAGATTGAAACATGTAACCCGTAGTAGAATAAGAAGTAGTATGATATTTAAGCTACACATCTTAACTTGTCATATACACTTAACTCCCTCTCTCCTTGATTTGATTTCATGTGCAAGAGACAAAACAAATGAAACTCATAGGAAAAGCAAGTAGCATGATTCATTTTCGATTTCATTCTCATATCTGAAGAAAACAAATGAAATCCATAAGAGATAGTATGTAGTATGACAAAAATCCCTTTGATTAAAATGATTTCAGCATGTACCACATTTCTAGACAATAATTCCATAAATTTTCCCTTAGGTAAAATTATGTTTAGCAAGTGTAGTACTCTTCAAAAGCAAATCAAATTCAATTTTCCTTTAGATAAAAATATTTTCAGCAAATATCATGCCTTCAGAAAAGCAAATCAATAGGATGAAATAACTAACTTCATTTAGTAGATATAAATTTGAATTTTCAATCCAACAAAAATATTTGCTTGCATGATAACATGATTTAGCTAATACATTCCCTAGATATTGCCAAATGGTAGAGAAGAGCCAAATAGAAATGAGAAAAATCTCATGGGAATCACAACTTTATCATTTCAAGCCAACATCAACATAAGATTAAACCTATGAGTAATACAAATATCCTTGCTTTCCTTCTTCCCCAAATCAAGAAAGAAACAAGCATTACATATCAATGACCAAAGTAAGCTTTCAAAAATGACATCATATAAGCTAATGAGATTAGGATTTCATTATCACAACATGCTTTCATAATTCAAGAGCAAGAAAAAGGTATAAAATAGAATATCTTGCATGATTTCAGCCTCCAAATACTCATGGACAAACATAGAATCATTTTAATGCAAGATAGAGACTTGATTCTTGGTAAGTAAGTAAATTATGAACAAATTAGGCAAGATGCATCTTTAATGAAACGAATAGCAAAAATGAAAGCTTTAAATTTGCACAAAATCACATTTTGTACTTCAAAGGCTAATTAAGTGATAACAAAAGAAAAGAAAATAAGCACAAAGTCAATCAACCCTTCCTCATCCTCTTCCTTTAACATGATGATTATATGAAGTTTACTCCACATAGATTAAACAATCACACAATGTTTAATAAGTCCAAAGAATCTGAACTCTTCCTTTTGGAGCTATATTATGAGAACAAGAACAGAGAATGTAGCTTGTCCATTAGAGCAACAATAGAAAGTTTAGAGAAACCACCAACATATCACACACGCGGAGGAGGAGAAAGCCTCACTCGTGCGTCAGGTGGAGAGAGCACGGATGAAAGGAAAGGAGGGCAAAGCAAAGATAATGATCTCCTCAACTTTATCAAGAGAAAGAACGAAAGCTTGTAGCATAAATCCAACCATCTTAATTTCATGCTATTGCAATCCCAGAAAACAAGTCCAACCATAAAACACAAATGGAAGAGGAAAACAGAAATCTGCATTTCCTTCAAGAAAAACCCTAACAATTTCGCATTAATTGTAAGGATTAAGAGGGATTAGGCAGCCGCTAATTAATCTAATTGCAAATTAATATCATTTCGCATTAAATTTTATGAATTTACTTTATGCAATAAACCCTAATAATATGAGTGTTAATTTTAGTTGTTTCTGTTGTGCCGAACGCAACGACGCAATCGATTTTGCGATCGGAGGTCGTTCAAGCAATGTCGACGACGGTCGAAGTGAAATTAGGTTTAAATTGTGAGACGTCGTGCTCAAATTAATTGACGTTCTCGCACACTTTGTCGGATCAATCGCGGAAGGTGTTGTTTGATAGATTATGACGTTTCGATGACAATGGCGCGATCAATTTCGCGAACGGAGGTCGTTCAGATGTCGTCGAGGCTTCCGACTTCGATATGCGTATAATTTCATTAAAAATTGATTTTAATTATTTGATCGATTGTTAATTGATTTAATCTTTTTCATTTAATTAATTTTAATATTTTTGACGCATTACGAAGTCGAATTTTCAAATTAAAGCGAATTTAATCGATTTCGATCGCGATTAGGGGGTTTTAAACCCGATTCAAGCGATGTTACTTTTATTAATTAATTATTTTAATTTTTATGATTCATTTGAATTATGAACCATATGTGGAGGTCAACATTACTGTTATTGCATTGTGCTGAATTTTGTATACAGTACATTGATATTTATACTTATTTTGTTTTGATTGATGTTGTTGCTTGTAGTGTCATGACTGTCACTTCTACTATCACGATTAATTGTTATAGATTTCAGAGGCTGCCCACCACTGCCACAACTCTCCAAAGAAAGACAGGGATTGTTTTGTTGTTTTTACAACAAAATAAGACTTAATACAACCAGTATTTACTTCCAATGAAGAAAAAACTCAATAATAGAAAGGGAAATATATTTACAATGAAAAGACTAAGTTAAGGAGGGCCTAAAAATTACTGATAATGATTAATTTTTTATCACTTAAGACAATTTCTTAGCCAAGATACATATACATGCTCATTCAACCTAGCTCGATCCTATTCAAGCTCGGCTCAATTTAAAATTAATTCAAGTTGGGGGGTTTGGCTACTTAGTCAATTCATTGACATTGATCCAAGCTCGCATTAGGTATGCATGGACTACGTTTGAAATCCTTTAAATTTTTTCCTAGAGGCCAGCGGAGCTAATGCGAGTATGTTTGGGCACCAATCTAATCAAACCAATACCTCGTTTAGTCTTTAATAGGTGGTGCTACGAGTTCATGCATTATGGCAAAAAAATCTTGTTTGATCAACCATAATTTCTAAATAACCAACAAGTTTCATTACTAAAATCAAGATAAGCAAACATGGCGACCACTAAAAAGTACAAAGAAGGCACAACAATAAAGTGCTTCAGAAACTCATCCTCTTAGGTGGGTTTTTATCTATCAGAACGGCAATCGTACTTGAATATGACGTTTACCATGAATTATGAAGTAAACGTACTGTAATTTGTTACTTTCTTAAATACATCTAGGATAAGAATTCAGTAAGGTAACAAAACATGAATAAATCATTAGTTCTTTCAAGCCTTAAAAAAATCAATGCTTCTCCAAAAAATAAACTCCTAAAACGAACCCCAAAAATGGAGTTCTAACAAGAAACTGAGACATAGTAAAATCAGATCCAGAAAGAAAACAAACTTAAACATGAAGAGAAGATCTAGCTGCACAAGATCGGATTCGCCTTGCAAACAAATGAAATCAACAGCTAATATAATGGGGAGAAAGAAAAGACGAAGGGAAAATGAGATACAATTCAAAGACCAACTCACCATTAATACGAGAAGAGCGTCCTTAGCTTGGACGCTCCATATTTCTCCCTTCACTGTTCCTCCGCTAGTACATATGAGACGGAGGAATCGCCGCGATTCTGCCGATAATGGAAACGAACAGCAGATTCTCAGAGAGTGAAAATTTTAGTAGAAACCTAAAAGCGTCCACGGTGTGGAATCCCGACAAAGCGCGACACCAAGACATATATAAATCTCTACCTCGTATGAATGAGAAAGAATACAAATAAATTTTATTTCATTTAAATATAATTATTATCTTGGGGACATTTATATACTCAGCACACAATTTTTATATATTTACATATCTGACATCTAAATTTTAATATTTACACATATAACACCAAATTCTTTAATATTACATCAAAAATAACATTCTAATTAAAAATTTTAAAGTAAAATATATCTTTTTAAATATAAAAAATGTGTTATATTTGTAAATTTCAAACTTTAAGTATTAGATATATAAATACAAAAGAATTGTATGCTATGTAGGATTTAGAGATTTTTTTACAAAGAGTAGATTCAAATTAGAAGTATATATAATCAATAATTTAATTTAATTGTCAATAAAACTAGACTTCTAAATAGAATATAATTATTAAGTTGTTAGATCTATATTAAAAAAAGAAATATTGAGTATTTTTATTGTTTTTTTCTTTTCAAAATAACTCATAAAAGCACTTAAATCAACTTAAAAAGAGCAATTTAATTGTAATAATATTATTCAAAACTATGAGATATATAAACTTAATTGCATATCATATCATATTAATTTTTTTAATTATTATTATTAATAGTAGTGTATCAAATCACGTCATGATGAGTCATAGTAATATTCTTTTTTATATTGAAGTATAAATATTGTAAGATCGTGTCGTCGGCAAATTAAATCGGCATCATTCAACATCATTACATCATCGCAACATCGGCCAAACATCGGCTAAATTCGCGTCTATCGGCGTATTATTCTTACTATTGTTCCACTACTATCTGTAAGTAATCCCAGATCCGTACTCTAAAGAAATACAAAGTGGAAGATTTTAGTTGGGGTAGGCGTGATTTTTCCTTTTCCACGTAAAATTCGGGTTTTTTGTTCGATCTTTAAATCACGTGTGTGACTCTTTCTGAAGCTAAACTTTACTTCTGCTTGATTTTCTAGCACGCAATAATTATTAATAGTAGTGTATCAAATCACGTCATGATGAGTCATAGTTACATTCTTACAATATTATAATTCTTCGTGATAAAAATTATATATAACTCTCATCTTTAACCTTTGTAACTGCATTCCTCCAATATTTACAAACATTGGTGATGAAGATTGATTGCAACTCCTATCTTTAAGCTTTATAACTCCATTACTTTAACATTTATAACTATTCATAATTGTCATTAAGTGCAACTCTTATCTTTACAGATGTTAGCCTTTCTATTTTAGTGTTAGAGCAAAGAATGAAGATTTCATAGAATGTTTAGTTTCTACTCTGCCTTCAGTTGAGGAGAAAGAAGAGTTCCAAAGTCTAATGTTGTCTTGAAAAATGCTAATAAAAACCTTCTGATTTCAATACCATTTTGGATGTTGATTTTAAAGTCGATGTTTAATCTTTCTTAATCAGCCAAGGAATTCATTTCTCACCTTCCGATAGTGATTTCCCTTATTTATTAATACAATTTTATCGCTTTTTCAATTAGTTGTCCAATAATAAATAAACCTGATTACTTTCAGAGACATACAGCAAGCATCACTTCCAATTTAAGCATTGAAGTGTTTGAGTTTCTTGAACAGAAGCTTGTTATTATAAGTTATGTGATTAGCACAAACGCTATCAATAAGTGAACTCTCACTGGATTCGATGCCGGCGAAGCATGTAGCTATGAGCAGTTGATCCTCCTTGCGCCTCTTCAACGTGTTACTGAATTTTCATTATACAGATAACAGCGTCATGCTCCATCGAATTGCTTCTCCAACATTTAAAATGCAAATGAGATTTTCCACCACTCCCCTTCTTTTGTTTGTTCTTGTTGCTATTCGCTGTGAGTTCTACATTGATCCCTTTTGCCCTTCTTCTTCTTCTTCTTCTTCTTCTTCTTCTTCTTCTTCTTCTTCTTATTGCTTCTTTCATTCTCCTGATACTTAATGGATAACGCTCCTTCAATATCATTTTCTTGCCTTAATAGTTATTCTTTGTTCCTGAGCTAGTAATGCATTTAATAGTTTCGCCACAGATGTTTTTGACATCCTTAGCATTTTTTATTTGACAAATAAGAGATGAAAGCACACTAAAATAGAAAACAAAAAAATGCAGTTGTCTCCTATTAATTAGTATCAATCATAAATAAATGGAATTAAAAAAAGCATAAAACACTTTACTTAAGGTAATGCAGGCAGTGATCGTTTCTATGGCAATATAACTAATAGTTTCTTTGCATTGCCAAAATAAAGCAAAATCTGCGTAGATTGGAATGCACAAAGGTATTAAATACTAAGGTCCATTTGAGTTAACTGCAGCTTTTCATAAAGATGATTGTAAAATCATTATAACGAAAATAACTTTTTAAAAAATTATTATGAGTTTTATAAATAAAATTTTTTTTTCAAAAAATCAAATAGCAACTTTCTCATAACCATCACATTTTAACAATTCTGATTTTCAAAAATAATTTTTTATCACAAAATTTTTTCAAAATCAACCAAAAAGTTAGTAGAAAAATTTAGTTGTGGTTGCTTTTTGAAAAAATAAAGGAGCTAAAAAAATTGCCCCAAACGTTATAGTTGCTTTCGTAAAAATAAAACAACTAAAAACTGTCCCAAATACACTCTAAATCTGAAACTTTTAATGCATTTTGTTATAGATACTTGCTATGAATGTATATTTAATACTAATGTTTTATAAATTATTAAAGTTAATTTAATATGAAAGAAGTACTAAAGTGAGACCTAAATATTATTAAAATATTCATTTATAATAAAGATTCATACATTTTTAACTCATTGGAATATAAATCCATTCTTCTCTTCATATTCTTTTATAGGCAATATGTATGGAGCAACAAATTAAAATATAATATCATCATAGTCAGAATTTGTTTAATTTGGTAGAATTGCAATATTTCATGATTCACATTTACACTTTCAACCATGTTGGCAAATGATCACTTACTCAAATAACTGCAATATTTATCTTTCATTAAATATAACATTCTAGTACAATAGGAATGTCTTAAAAGGAATTTCCAATGAAATGAGACTTGAAAAGATGATACAAAAAGATTAAAACATTGATAACAATTAACATAGAAAAATTTGAAATAAAATTGATATATCACACATGAAATTTTAAAATAATGCATATATATTATTTTGCATAATAATTAAATGTCTCAATAAGACAAGTTTAAAGTCACCAAAATTGGGTGAAGTAAGGGAAATGAATTAAAAAAGGTTACACACTTGATACACTAATTGGATGATCAAATGACATCCAATTTTGACGTGCTTATAGTCGAATCGAGCAGCTCGACGAGACGAATCCAACGAGTCTGAGATCACTCAAATCGAAGATTGTTTGGATGGTCAAATCACCAAAAAATATCTATGATCAAATGAATCAATATACACCGTCTGATGAAGTGTTTTAAGATTTTGGCTATAATGACTAAAATACCCCTCTTAGAATCCTTTAAATAGGACCCCATTCTTGTCATGAAGGGGGAAGGAGCTAGAAGTGAACTTAAGCGAAAGCTGGGAGAGAACTAGAAGTTTGAAGTTCGTCATCACCGTTGTCACCGCCAATCGCCTCCCTTATTATCACCGACTACTACCAACAACCGTTACAGTCCAACCACAGCGGCATAGCTATTGTAACCTGATTCTGGAATTTTTATTATTAGGATTTCCTACATACAACTTTGTAATCTCGTTATCGAGAAGATTCAAACTTTGTACTCTAAAGCAGATACATAGTGGAGCATTTTTACTGGGCCTAGGCCCCGTGATTTTTTCCCCTCTTCCTAGAGTTATTTCACATAAAAATTATTTAGTTTCTTATTCTCTTTTCAACTATCTACGTGCATGCTGGATTTTCATACAAGCTTTGACGTGAAGTTTTATTCTACCGCTATTGGTTTTCTAGCACGTAACAGTTTGACGCCGTCTGTGGGAAACTGATTCCCATTACTTCATCATGTTAGATGACCAAGCTTTCCAACAAGATCAAAACTACCAGCCAGGCGAAACACTTCGTACCTTTGAGGAGCGCATGCGAAGAATGGAGGAACAACAAGCTCAAATCCTTCAGCATTTACTAGGAGTAGGACAGTCGAGAAGGGCACCATAACTCGAAAGAAATTGACGATATCAACAACAAGATAGAGTTGGTTTTATTGGAGAAACTAATGAAGAACCCCCTCATGATCATGTGAAAATTTTCCGTGTACACAATTTTAATATGAATATTGATGATACTACTAGTTCAACTCATCGTTCTTATGTCGTCTGACCAACCTTCAATCCCCCTGCCTCTTTGTTGGGGTTGAATCAGCCCCATTTTATTGGAACATCCCTTGAAGCCATTAGGAATGAGTTACGGTGTCTAGTCCGAGAAGAATTTCCTCAAAGAGATAGACAATTTATTCCTTGTTGGAGCATTCAAGAATCTTCTCCTTTGCATGATACAATTCTTTAGCAACCCATCCCGTTGGTGTTTAAACTACCAAACATGGAGTCTTACGATTGGACTTCTGATTCTTATGAGCATATCGATCATTATAGGACTATTATGCACATCCAACAAGCCTCTGATGCTTTACTCTACCAAGTTTTTTTAGTTACTCTCAAAGGACAAGCTCGCACGTGGTTCTATTCCCTTCTTTAGGGGAGCATTCTCAACTTCTCTCATTTGTCCATACCCTTTATCGAATAATTCATTTCAAATTGATGAACCATTAAGGATCCATCTCACCTTTCTGGAATATGATAGAACGAAGGAGAAACACTAAAATAGTATTTTCAAAGATTCTCGAGTGAAGCTCGACAAATTTCAGGAGTAGATCATGAATTATTATGAGGTGTTTTTCTAGGAGGCCTAAGGCTTGGACCATTCTACTCGTCATTGATGAGAGAAACAATTCCTTCTTATGGAGACCTTATACGGAGAGTAAAGGCACATATCATGGCTGATGAGGCCATCAATGCCCATAAGAAGCAATTTGAACATTCTTCTAAGAAGCATAGAGGAGATGTAAATGACAGTCTTCATGCATCTCAACCAAAAAAGCATGATCGTCGGAAGTTTCAGAACCTACCCCCTAAGCCTGCCCAATCATCGCGTGCGTCTTGCCCGCAAAAAGAATATACACCCTTAAATGCCTCTCGCATGAACATTTTAATGGCTATTTAAAATAAAAATAATATAAAATGGCCTAATCCCTTGAGATCGAACACCGAAAATCAGGATCAATATTGTTACTTTCATCGATGATGCGGACATACCACTGAGGCCTGCAGACATCTAAAGGAAGAAATCAAAAGATTGTTACAACATGGCTACCTCTGATAGTTTGTTCAAAATCAACAAAGAAATAATAATAATCTTGTTGGAGGACAAAACCAACCCTAGTTAAGACATCAACCAAGACAACCGCAAGAAAATTGATAAATAGTCAGAGAAATCGAAACTATTGTTGGCGAACCATAATTTTCTTATCAAGTTCTACTCACTACACCGAAAGAGCCTTGAATGAAGAGGTCATGAATTGATCAGTCTATCATATTTGATGATTGTGTCTTTGAGGGGATACAAACTCCACATTAAGATTCCTTAGTTATCAATGTAGGGATTGGAGATCTTATTATAATGTTAAGAGAATTTTGGTTGACAATGATAGCTCTGTCGATGAATTATTCTACTCGACATTCTTAAATATGGGTCTTGTAAGAGAAAAACTCCAACCAGCTGCTAGGCCATTATATGGCTTTGACAATCAACCGATAAGGGTAGAAGGAACAATAACACACTCAGTTACTCTTGGAGAATTCCTTAAACAAACCACACATTTGATTCAATTTATGGTAATTAAATCAGAATCAGCCTATAATGTTATCTTTGGAAGACCCTTACAATTAATTTTTGGCGCTATCATTTCCATACCTCATATGAAAATAAAATTTCCAACCTCTAATGGAATAGGTGAGGTTCGTGGAAACCAATAGATAACACAAACCAATTACTTGAGGTAGGTACGACCATAACCCTCAATAATATTAAGCATCAAAAATTTTGATTTAAGAGATGAAAAAAATACTCTAGAGAGTATCACCAGTCAAAAAGTTAATCAGCATCCCGTTATCAGAAGAATATCCCTCAAAAATAGCACAAGTAGGTTCGTTGCTCTTTGAAGATGAAAGAAAAGAGTACATCAATTTTTTGTGTCAAAACTAGAATAGTTTTGGTTGGAGTCCAACAGATATGCCAGAAATTGATCTTGGGGTCATATCTCATTCCATCAAAATCAACTCAGCTTTAAAGCCCATCATTCAAAAGAAAAGAAACTTCGCTCCAGATCATCTACAAGCAATTGAGCAGAAAGTTGATAAGCTTTTGGACGCAGTATTTATACGAGAAGTGCATTATCATATGTGGTTGGAAAACATTGTCCTGGTGATAAAAATCTAATGGGGGCATGGAGAATGTGTGTCGACTACACTGACCTTAATAAAGCTTGCCCAAAAAATAGTTTTTCTCTCCCACGCATAGACCAGTTGGTCGACGCCACTTCAGGTCATCAAATGTTTAGTTTTATGGATGCTTACTCTCGATATAATTAAATAAAGATGAATTTAGATGATGAAGAAGCCACTGCTTTTCAGACTGACAAAGGTTTGTATTGTTATCAAGTAATGCCATTTAGATTGAAAAATGCAGGAGCCACGTATCAATGCCTAATGAATAAAGTTTTCAAAACTCTTCTTGGTCATACTATGAAAGTATATGCGGATGATATGCTGGTTAAAAGTACTAAAAGAACAAAACATCTAAATGACCTTGAGCAATGCTTCAAGCTTTGACAATGTAATATACGCTTAAACCCCTCTAAATGTGCTTTTGGAGTTACATCTAAAAAATTCTTCGAGGTCAATCCAGAAAAGATTAAGGCTATACAAAATATGATGCCTCCAAAGAGCATAAAAGAGGTGTAGCGCCTGAACGAGAGGATGGTGACCCTATCATGATTTCTGGCTCGAATGGGAGACAAATATTTAACGCTCTTTAGAATACTCAAGAGTGCTCAAAATAATGGCTTTCAATGGACTAATGAATGTCAAACTGCATTCGAGCAGCTCAAAAAATATTTGTCCTCACCGCCATTGTTATCAAAACTAATCATGAGAGAAACACTTTATTTGTATCTCGCTATCTCTCTTTATGCAATAAACTCAGTAATGGTCTGTGAAGAGGTTAGGGGACAACAACTAATTTATTACATTAGTAAAATTCTATTTGACGTAGAAGGATGTTATCCTTTGGCAGATAAAACTGCCTTAGCATTGGTGTTCTCAATAATAAAGCTACGCCCATATTTTCAAGCTCATTCTATCGGCATTTATTCCCAACTTCCACTCAAAACTATCATCCAAAAACTTGAAGCTTCTGGCATATTAGTTACATGGTTAGTTGAATTGGGAGAATTTGATATTAATTTTTTTTCCAGGCCAGATATCAAATCTCAGGTATTAGTAGAATTTATTGTTGAATGCACCATCCCATTCTCATTCAATATAAATTCTTGGGACTTTATTTGTTGACGGAGCATCTTGAAACTCTGGTGCTATAGTAGGAATTCTACTCATATCTCCTCAACAAGATGTCCTTGAGTATGGACTACGTTTAAAGTTTCCAGCTACTAATAATGTTACAGAATACGAAGTCTTAGTAGTAGGGTTAAAATTAGCTATTGATTCTGAAGTTCAAAATCTTATAATTTACATTAATTCGTAACTTGTGGTTTCTCAAGTTGAAGGAGATTTCAACACTCATAATCATCATCTGACACAATACCTTCATATAGTAAAATCTCTTCTCCATTGAATAAGTAAATATCAAATCATTCACATTCCAAGAAATCAAAATGCTAGAGCTGATACTCTTTCAAAAGTCACCACTTCAATATCCTCTAACATTTATAAGAGAAAGTATATAAAAGGCATTCATTTTCCCAGCATACAAGGACCATGGGAAATACATCCCATTGATGAATCAGGACAAGTTTCTTGGATAGATCTGATATTCATCTTTTTATGTGATGGAGTTTTACCAAAAGATCCAATTGTCATTGTCCATATTTGACGACAAGATGCAAACTTCAGCATTATCAATGATGAATTATATAAAAGATCATTCATAGGACCATATCTCAAATATCTTTCACCATCCGAAGTAGAGTATGCACTTCGAGAAGTCCATTCATGTATTTGTGGAGAACACTTGGGGGGCCAAGCACTTACCCACAAAATCCTGAGATAAGGGTTTTACTGGCCTACAATAGAAAATGATGCATTAGATTTTGTAAAAAAGTGTAATAATTTTCAGATGCATTCTAATCTCATCCACATTCCACTGATCGAACTTTTGTCTTTTCAGAACCCTTGGCCTTTGGCTCAATGGGGAATAGATATTATGGGACCATTCCCTATTGCAATTGAACAATGAAAATTCATTATTATGGTGATAGATTATTTCACTAAATGGGTTGAGATAGAACCATTAGTAAAAATCACAGAAGCCAATGCTAAACAATTTGTTTGAAAAAAATATTATTTGTCATTTTGGAATTCTTGCTAAAATCATAACAGATAATGAGACTCAATTCATGGGAAAGCAATTCACTTCCTTCTGCAAAGATTTGCACATTAAATTGATTCATACAGCTGTAGCACACCCCCAAACAAATGGTTAAGTCAAGGTTATGAATCGAATAATTCTAAAAGGCTTGAAAACACATTTGGATAAGGCTAGGGGGCAATGGGTGGATGAACTCCCTAATGTATTATAGGCTTACCGAACAACTACAAGAACACCAACTGGTGAGACACCTTATAATTTATGTTTTGGGATGGAGGCGATCTTCTAGTTGACATCAATATTCTCAGTTCTAAGGTCTAGATTTTTGATGCAACAAATAATAAAAAAAACTCTGATATCATCTAGATTTATTGCCTGAAATAAGATAAGTAGCTTCAATCAAAATTATTGCTTATCATCAATGGATTGGACGTAACTTCAATCAGAGAGTGAAGCCCAGACCTATCAATGTTGGAGATATAGTTCTATGAAGTTTAGTATCTACAGGAAAAGAATCACAATGTAACAAACTTTCACCCCTTTGGGAAAGACCTTATATGGTGATTACTATGGTTAAACCAGGAACTTTCAAGCTCAAAGATTCAGAGGGAAAAATTCTTTCGCGCACTTGGAATGCTGAGAACCTACGAAGATATTATCAATGAATTTATAATGTAACATTTGAATTGAACTCTATATTTTTATGTTCCATATTTTTGTTTAAAAAGATGATAAATCAGAATGATAATAATGAGAAGAAAGAAAAATTGATCCTAAGTGGTTTCGATTAGACCTACTCCACACCAGTTAATGTCATCAAAAGAAAACTCTGACAAACAACCTTGGATAGGTCAAAACTTCACACCTACTCCACACATGTTAGCATCATCGAGCAAAACTCGACAAATAACCCGGAAGGTCAAAACAAACATACACCACTCGAGTTAATATCATCGACAAACAATCTCAAATAGGTCAAAATTTCACACCTACTCCATATAGGTTAACGTTATCGAATAAAAACTCTGACAAACAACCTTGGATGGGTTAAAAATCATTGCTATATTTTTTCTTCAAATATACAAGCTAACATCACCGAATAACTTTCTGACATACATCCTAAATCAGTAACAAATTATTTTTTTTTAAAATGAAAAATTCAAAGCACTATGACACATACATAAATATGATCATATGTCATTTACTAAGAAGATCTTAAATTAAAATACAAATGAAATAAAAATGTAATCAAACAACATCCACATCTTCACTATTATCACCAGAAAAAGAGAAAGAAGTGCTCTCTGCATCATCCCCTAGAGATGAATCTTTAGAAACCTAACTTAGTGAAAGGCCCTCAATATTTGCACTTGTCTTGCGATGAACTAGATGGGTCCCTTTTAGAAAACCATGAATAAAACCTTCTTCAAGAAGCTGAC
This sequence comes from Cymbidium sinense, assembly GCA_021442155.1. Lineage (NCBI taxonomy): Eukaryota > Viridiplantae > Streptophyta > Magnoliopsida > Asparagales > Orchidaceae > Cymbidium > Cymbidium sinense. The sequence goes on along the minus strand of CM038214.1, from coordinate 264,484,652 downwards.
GTTCCAGATCCTTCACCTCAATATCATATATATGATCACAAGATTTTTGAACTCGATCTTGAATTATACTCGTGAAGGCCTTGGATTTTTTGAAGCTCTCTATAATCTTCAAGTTGGTGTGAATTTCTATATTCTCCTTTTCTGAGATCTGTGCTAGCAATGCATTGTTCTCTGCCTCTAAGGTCTATATCTTAGCATTGGCAGCTTATAAAGTGTTCGTAGTCTAATTTATTTCAGTTCGTGCATCCACTAGCTCATCTCGAGTCCTATCGACCTTCTAATGGTGAAATGAAAGGGAAGTCACCATGGTTTATAGTTCAGTTCTACACTCTGCCAATTGATCCTCTAAGGCTATCACTTTTTTAACTTTAGACTCGTATCATTGGTTATATTCATCATGGAGATATTTGATCTTCATAAACTTGGTATTCAATGCCTTTAAGGTATCATCTAATTCGAGATTGATACTCACCTTCTTCAATATCTGAAAAAAAGGAAGAAGAAGAAGAAGAAGACTATGAGGAAGATGAGGAGAAAAGAAAGAGAGAAAAAAGTTATAAAAAAGTGAAAAAATAATTTCTTACCAACTCATCAACTCGTTGGCGCCCACTGCATAGGTGATTTAACACTTCTTCCAGAATAGAAATTTTTTGACAGGATAATTTCATAGTTCTTATCAAAGGATCTGATCTGTGGGTTGTCCGACTTTTTCCTCTTGGAAGGAATTGGTACATGTTCTCTTGCTGGTCTTTTGGTGGCTACTATGGGAATGGGATTAAATCTTTCCTTACTCTTATCTGACTTCTTTAGCATAAGAGCATGGGATCTCCCAATTTGAATTGAAAGGCCAACTTTGAATTATAATTCTTTCTTCACATATTGATTAATATAATGGGTCTCATATTGAAGATCTTCGACTTTCACAATGATAAGAGCCTTCAATATATCCTCTTTAGACACTTGAGAGAAGGATATTTTTTTTTTATTTTCCCCACTTTTTAAGAAGCCCCCATTCATTTTTTATTAAGAAATATCTATTTATCCAAATTCTTGGAGGATCTTTTGTGCAAAAATCCAACCATTTACTCATATAAGATATTCAACCATGTATATCACAAGTGAATTTACACATCTTCACCAAAACCTATAGAGTAAGCGTCGCACCACGCGTTCTAAAGAAAATAATCAACCCAATAATGATTGTCATAGCTCGAGAAGAAAATTGAGATAAACAAATCTCAAATGATGATAAAATAATGACCAGCTCAGAAGCCAAAAGAAATCGAAGACCTGCAAGTAAGCTCATCTCATAAATAGTATGGTACCCTGATAGAGGAGAATAAGCTCACTGCGATCTTTTAGGAGGAATAGCCACTAAATCATTTAGAAAATAAAACTTATTTCTGAAGATTATCAAAGTATCACTGTTGATAGTTGGAGTTACATCATCAGATCTTGTCGTCCCCTGATGCTACCGCAACCCATCATCTTGTGCAAGATTTACTTGGGAATCTTTAGACATTATGATATCTGTGGGAGGATGCTCACCCATAAAAATATTCTCTATTTTTCAAGATTGGAAGCACACTGGAGCCTGAATTCAGGATGCATGCCTGCCTAACTAGGTCAGTTGGAAACCTCAAGATCGAGGAGAACTAGAGCCTACGAGGGGGGTTATCACTTTTATACAAGTTAGTGGAGGCTACCAAAGAGAAGAAAGCAGAAGCACACTGAAGCTTGAATTTGGGATGTGTGTCGCCTAACCAGGTTAGTTGGAAACCCTGAGATCAGGGAGAACTGGAGCCTGCGAGGGGCATCGGCACCGTTATACATGTCAGTGGAGGCTACCATAGAGAAGAAAGTGGAAGCACACTAGAGCTTGAATTCAGGATGTGCACTGCTAGTCAGGTCAGTTGGAAACCTTGAGATCTGGGACAATTGGAGCTTGCGAGGGGGTCAGCATCATTATATAGGTCAGTGGAGGCTACCAAAGAGAAGAAAGAGGTAGCACCAGACGGGATGCGCACGCCAACAGTGTCATTGGAAACCCCAATTGGGACAACCGAGGAGGGGGTGGACCATTATACGTCGTTGGAGGTCGCTAAAGAAGAGAGAAAGAAATTTTTCCTTGCCCTTTGGGGGATATTTATACTAAAAATATGACTTTTTAAATTCCAAAATAATAATAATAATAATAATAATAATAATAATAATAATAATAATAATAATAATAATAATAATTATTAAGGGGGGCGACTACCCCCCTTCTCCTCATAATGGCCGCCGTTTATGCCAACCATTTAATAATAAGAAACCTATCTTCTCTCTCTCCCCCTTTCTTTTCGTCTCGTTCTCTTCCTTTCTCTCTCTCTCTCTCTTCCACCTCTTCCTCTATCCATGCCTCTCTCTTCTCCCTCTCTCCCTCTTTTTCTTTCACGATAAAAAAAATAAATTGGGGGCCCACTACCCCCTCTCCTTTAACTAATATATATATATATATATATATCTTAATAAATTTTAGCTAAATTGATTTATTTTTAAAAAATTAATATATTTTTGGATGAAATTAGTTTTATCATCCAAAAATAGGGAGACAAATGATATATCACACATAAAATTTTAAAATAATACACATATGTTATTTTGCATAATAATTAAATGTCCTAACAAGACAAGTTCATCCTCACCAAAATTGGGTGAAGTAGGGTCGAGATGAGCTCGAATTTAGCTTAAAGGCTACACCTGAAAACTTTGATACACTAATTGGATGAGCAAATGACTTCCAAATTTGGCATGCTTATAGTCGAATTGAGTGGCTCAATGAGATGAATCCAACGAGCCTAAGATCACTCAAATCAAAAATTATTTTGATGATCAAATCACCAAAAAATTATCTATGATCAAATGAATCAATATACACCGTCTGATGGAGTGTTTTGGGATTTTGGCTACAATAACCAAAATACTCCTCTTAGAATCCTATAAAAAGGACCCCATTCTAATCATGAAGGGGGAAGGAGCTAGAAGTAAACTTGGGAGAAAGCTGAGAGAGAACTAGAAGTTTGAAGTTCATCATCACCGACGTCGCCGCAGATCGTCGCCTATTATCATCACTGACTACTACTAACAACCGTTACAGTCCAACCACTACTATATATCTATTGTAAATTGATTCTGGAATTTCTATTATCAGAATTTTCTATATACAACCTTGTAATCCTATTTTCGGGAAGATTCAAATTTTGTACTCTAAAGCAGATACATAGTTGAGTGTTTTTACTGGGCCTAGGCCCAGTGGTTTTTTGCCCCTCTTTCTGGGATTTTTCCATGTAAGAATCCTTGAGTTTCTTATTCTCTTTTCAATTATCTGCGTGTATGCTGGATTTCCATACAAGCTAAGATGTGAAGTTTTATTCTATCACAACTAGTTTTCTAGTACACAACAAAAATATTCATTAAGAGTAAAAGGCATGCAATCATGTCAATAGTAATAAAAAATCTTATTTTAACTTGCCAAAAATTCATTTCCAAAAATAAAAAAAATCTTAAAAATATCCAATATATAGTTCAAACTACTTGATGAAGCATACAATAAGGCTTAAAAAGAATTTTTTGTATTATTTGATGAATTATTTACTAAGGCTTGAAATAATTCTACTTTTTTACTTCTTATCCTTGAACATATCATGTGAATTTTACTTTTAAAATATGAGAGGAGAAATTGCTTAATGGCACTGGAAAAAAATTAAAAAATGTAAAATAAATGTAAAGGTTCACTAAAGAAGTCTTTAATGCAATTAATGAAATATGCTAGGCCTGTAAGTGTATGTTGACCTCATTTTTAGAATGAGCTCTCAACCCCTCCATCTTAGACATATGAATCCTATTAGACTTTAAGGGATCCTTAGTCTCGAGATACATGTAGTGATTAGGTGAACTCTCAACCTAGGCCTAGAGACTTAGAAGAGTTAGCTATAGGAATATGTCATGCCTTAGGGGTGTTAGGAAGCCTACCCTTAGCTTGAACCACTCCTCACCTTCCTTCCTTCAAGTCAACCTCCAAATCAAATCAACATCAAACTTAAATCAATTCAATCCTAATTGATTTTTTCCAAATTCAGATCAACTCCATTTGATTGAAATTCATGATTGAAATCCATGATTGAAACCCATGAATGAAATTTCAAATTCCTAATTCAAAATCATTCTTAAGTCCTTAATCTTCTCTTAAGACTTAGCCAAAATCATCTTTAAATCAATTCAAATTCATGAGATTTTCTCATAACTCATTATTCACATATATAAATAAAATATAAATATAATCAATCAAACTAAATCCAAAATTCAAATTCCTACTCCAAAATTTTCTATTCCACCTTAAGGAGCCTAAATCATGTTCAAATCAATTCAAATTCATGAGATTTTCTTATAACACATTTATATTCTCATTTATATTCACATATATAAATGAAATATAAATTCAAACCACTCAAATCAAATTCAAAATTCAAGCTCCAAGCTCCAAAATTTCTTAAGTCCTATAAATTTTCTCTTAAGGACTTAGCCTACATCATGATCAAATCACTTAAAATCCATGAAATTTTCTCACGACCCATTTATATTCTCATTTATATTCATATATATATAAATGAAATATAAATTTAAACAATCAAAATCACTTCCAAAGATCAAACTCAAACTCATTCAAAATCCAACCTAAGCCTTTCAAGTCAAAATCATGAACTTAGCCAAATCAACTTCAAATCAAGACAAACTCTTGATTCTCATTCATGATTCAATCAATCCTACAATCATGAATCCAAATATAAATACAAACTTCAATCACTTAATCAAAACTCAATTCAAAAATCAAGCAAAAATCCATTTCATGTTCACCCTTTGAACTTGAAATTATCAAATGAATCAAAATCCATTTGACTTCAAACCACTTGCAAATGGATTTATATTTCAATCATAAGTCCATATACGAGTTCAATCAAACTAAAATGAAGTTTTGACCAAGCCATTTGACCCACTTAGGCTCACTTGACCCAAAGTGACCTAAAGTACCCATATGAGCTAAAATCTAAGCCTAACAAAATTGGATTGAATCAAACTCACCTATGCCTCTCATCATGATCAACAATCATCATGACATGATCAATCAATCAAATTGGGTAAAACCAAGTCAAACCTAAGGGTTGACCAAGTCAACATTTAGCCAAAATGAAACCCAACATAGCCTAGATCCACCATAGGACAAATTGATTGAAACCAATGATCTAAGTTTATTCATAACCAATGTTTGAACTTGACCAAGTCAAAATTTGAGCCTAACCTCACCCAATTGGCCACTTGACCCAAGTTGACCCAACTTGACCTAAAAAAATCAAATTGTGTCAAAACTTGATCTAAGCCAAATTGATTGAAACCAATGGGTCAAGTTCATTCCAAATCACTTGTTGAACTTGACCAAAGCCTTAATTGGCCAACTAGACCTAACCTAGCCCAATTGACCTTGAACCCAACTTGACAAAAAAGGGACATGTTGAGCCAAATTCAAACTTAACCAAAATTATCTGGAAATAAAGATACCAATCCACTTCATATGACTAACCAAACCTAAATCTACCCATTACCTAGCTCAAATAGGTCAAATGGGTCAAATTGGTCAACTTGACCCATTTGACCTAAATGAAGTCATGCGAACGAAATTCAAACATAAACCATATTGAATCAAATCAATGCCACCAAAATATTTCAAATGGTCATATGAAGTTGACCCAACCCTTGGTTTGACCCAATTTGACCAATTGGTCAACTTGACTCAAGTTGACCCATTTTGACCTAAATGGATCAACATGAGCCAAACCATACCAAATGAACTCCAAATCTAATGAAACTTGGCCAAACCTATTTTCTCAACATACTAATATATCCAAATTCAAAAATTAGCCAAATGATCTTTCTACCCCTAGGCCATAGATTAAATTTTGGTCAAATCCATGGGGAATTTGGTCAAACCATCTTCACACCTACTTGTCACCTTCATAATAGGTCAAGTAAACTCTATGGAGGGTGGTGCACCCAACCCAATGGGTTTGGGTCAGTCCAACTTGACCCAAGGCCAAAACTGAGCACATGGCTCAAATTGGCCACATGGGAATCATGTTCTAACTCAATTTGAAGCACATGGGGAGTTACCATTCCACTCCCTAACCCAAACTGACCATGTGCAAGCTTCTAACAGATCAAACAACCCACTGCCTAAGGTCAATTGGATCAAAAACGGTAAGTAAAGCTTCGGACATCCGATTGCCTAAGGGGGAGATATACTCCCCTTAATTCACTTCAATTCCAATAGAGCCTAATTCGATTGAGTAAGGGAGAGTGTTAGGAGTCATTAGCAAGAGTTCTTAAGCTCTCTAGAGGGATTTTGAATTATCCATTCTCGGTTTCCCTTAAGAAAAAATAGAGGAGCTCCAAGGATTTGCGAACTTCTACTACACTCCAATTCAACCAAATTCCCTTTGCACACTCCACCAGAGGGTCAAGCCAAGCTTGCCCAAGCCCTTTCCTAAGCTCTAAAGGTCAAGGAAGACTCACTAGATCAAAGCCGAGCTCACTAGGAGGAGGGTTTGGTCCATAGAGCTATCCACTCAACCTCATGAGCTAAAACTTTAACCAAAGCTTCGTCTCAACTAGACAAAGCTCCTCCAAGGGAATTGAGCACCGGTGATCACCTTCGATGAGGTATGACACTTTCTGATCACTAAACTCAATGTGGTGTGGAGCTTTATAAAATTTTTTTTGATCCCATGGAATTTTGATAGTTAGATGTGCTTGCCATTAGGGTTAGATGGTGTGTGCAAGATTTCATTCCAATCCGAGCTCGATCGAGCTTGAATCTTCCATTTGAAAGTGGACGGTCTCCATTATTCCTCAGGGAAGAATAGGGATGATCTATGGTTGTCCATCTGCACATTTTGGATGGACATCCAAGATTAAATCACATTTTATAATTCTCTTTATCCTTTTAAAATCGTAGATTAAATCCTAGTCATTCAATCCTTGATCGAACGGCGGAGGCCAAAGCACGTAGCACAACTGCCATGCAGTTCTACGACGTAACATTTAAGTAGCCACTCAAAGCTTGCCGTGTGTAAAGCACAGCCGAGTCAGCAGTTGCCATCACTTAAGAAGGATACTTTTGCTTACACATATAAATTGCATAAGTAGAAATAAATCAACCAATAAAATTTTTTGCATTCTTTCTTTTCCATTCATTTCTTTTGTATACATGCTTGTATTTAAGAAAAGTGATATATTAGTTTGGACACCCCCGAGGTTGTGAGACTTTAAGTAGCCCTAAGTAGGTCTTTTACCTTATACTTTTGGTTAACAATGGCATCGTACTGATTTATGCCTTTCATACATTCATATGTGCATGTGAAAGTTGGATAAGAAATCCCTTTGGTACTTAATGAAAATCATGCATCATAAATATCCAAACTTTCTTAAATGAACTACATAACATGCATCATGAAGTGTGTTAAACATTCTCATTTGTGTGTATAGATATGCTTAGGACTCATTCATATGCATGTTATACATGTTAGGAAAGAAGTGAAGTGATGTATGTTTTGTGAATTCAGTTCATTTTACTTAATCTTAAAATGCTTTTCTTTTTGAATAAGTTTATTTAGAGTTCATATATACTGAGGATTAATTAAAACACTTAACTAAAATATTCACTAAACAAAACTAAAACATGAATCCACTTTAGAAATTACTTAGGTTAGGGAAGGAAAGAGAAGCTCTTTTCTTTTTCCCTCTCTTTATAACTTAGTAATTAATTGTAGGATTCATTTAAACCCAATCAAAACATAAAATAAAATCAACCCAAAATAACTAAATCACTTAAATGAAATACTCCGCTAAGTTGAACATTCTTCATACTTAGAAAATTCTAACTTAAAGCCATATCTAAGTATACCACATAACCCTCCAAAGCACACACATTAGGCTAAGTCATCACTTCTAGCTTAGGTTAGGGCGGTGCATAGTTTTATGCTTACTTTTATTTTGTGATATATGTTTTAGTCTGGATGTTTGTATATGCGTAGAATGAATGGTAGGACAATCTTAGTCTAACCATTTTCTTCTGTAGGAGATTGTGTTTAAGGGGCACTGTAATAAATAAAAATATAAATGATTTTGTTATGCAGGTGCTTATACCCCTAAGCATAATCCAATAGGCCAGGTGGACTTAATCACCCATGTGTGGGGTGATAAGTGCAATATACATGCTTGGAATTTAGTGGTTTATTTAGCTAATCTCTATTTTACAGGTGTTAGCTAGATTTACTTTTCCTTTTCATGAAATTTTAACAGTTAGGATTTTGGAATGATTGTTATAAGGATTAGGGTGAACATTGGTCATAAGATCTCATCTTATGCACCATGTGAAGCCTTTGGAGCATCCACCTTCCAACCATCCAAAAGAAGGAACCCAAGAAGAAAGAAGAAAAGAGGAAGAAAGAAGAAAAGAAGAATGAACAAATGAAGCTTGAAGATGCCCATAACAATGAGTTCCTTACTTAGTTGTATTTAATTCATTTGTAATCCAGGTTGTCTAAGGGTAGCGCTTGGCTACCTAATTTATTTTTAGGTTTGTGCAGTAGTACCCGACTACAATGGCCTCTTATTCTTTTATGATTAGCTTTATAAATTGATTGACGATTTGTTTAGCTTGTACATTAAGTGGCATCCTTTTCTTAGTTTCTTCCTTTCTTTATGTATGGCCTATATGTGGATTAAGCTCTTAGGGAAAAATAAATCTTCTACCAAATTTAACAATTCAAAATTAAAAATAAAGAACTCATAACCTCATTTAAATGTTATGCTAAAATCAAGATAAAAGAATTAGTAACCCCTTAGTTGGTTGAGTACTTCTTTTGTCTTGCACAAAATGCATATTATTTTTACTCTGGATTAGAGGGCTTTCACCTTTTCCAGAGAAACTTGGCTTGACCTTTGAAAGCCACAGAGGAAACACACCTCCTCCCTTCTCATTGATTTTAGCCAATAATCTCATTTCTCATGCATTTGACATATGAATCCTATTAGCCTAAGTCAAAATGATTGTCCAAAAAATGAAAATAAAAGAAAATATGAATTGCATTAGATTTAGGTCATTTGAAACATGCCCTTACATGATCTAGTCTCTTTAGAAAGTGAGTTTAAGGACTTAGTCTCTTTCTAAATAAATAACAGCCTAGCTATCTTGCATAAAGCATATGACTTGCCACATAAATTTAAAATCATAGGAGGAGTTAGTTGGCAGCCACCCCTAGGAGGTTGTAAGTCAAAGCAGTTGGATGGTTTGTCCTCTCTTATGGAGGCAAACCAAATAACCATTTTTATCTTAGATTTAGGTCATGCTTTTGGCCCTCGCCAAGGCTCCCTAGATTTAGGTTCTAAGGTTGCTTCTCCCCTTTGTGGGCCATAAGCTTAAATCCTCCCCTCTTAAGCTTTTCCTTAATTTTGTGTTATGGAATCATAAGTCCTAAATTTTTAATAAAAAATTCAACTCAAATAAATTAAATCAATTTCAAAAATGTAAAGCCAAACCATAGGATAGTTTGAGATGCTCGCTAGGTTTTATAGCATCGTGAGCATCTCTTACTTATCTTCTTTTGGCTTCGATAATAACTCCCTCTCTTTGATCAATCCCATTTGATTTTCCAAAATAATCTAATCGATTGATAGTCCTATCTATTGAAATTTTTGGAGACAATGATCATTTACCTTAATCAAGATATTCCTAAGGAATCTCATTCTTTAGGATGTAATTAACTATGGGGGCTTGCCCTTGTAGGGAACTTAACGAACCTGGTTTAAAATAAAAATCTTACTTTACTTTTCCATGAAAAGTAGGGGAATAATATTTGGTACATATGTAGACCCATTGTCCTTAGAATTCCTTGTTGAGGTGATTAGGTCTATTGTGGGGTGGTGACTTCTATCTTTCGAGATAGTACACCTCTCTTCAATGTCATACTCGATCAACCTCAATACGAATATCTGCAGATCTACATGGTGTCAAAATGAATAAAAAGAGAAAGTAGATGTATATTTCCATCCTCATTTTATCCTGCATAGAGTGAAGATGGAAGTATATATCTTATTCTCTAAAGGAAATGAAAATTTTCACCACATATTTTTCTGATGACTCCACTGGGGATAGTTCCTCTCACCATCTTTGGTAAATGATCATTGTGTTCGAGTATCGATAGTGGGTTTATACTTTGGTATGAATCCGAGACTATATTTTTGTTCCGTTGGCACTTAGCTTATTTCATCCTTAAGTTGAGTTAGCCAAAATCTTTAGGTTTTAGAACTTCACCCCATGTTGGTCTTAAAACCCCTGTTGGGTTCTCCAATGGGTAAAAGTAAAAAAGATCTAAATAAAAAGAAAATATTTAAACACTTCCTCCTTATCATTTTTATGATAAGGAAAGGTTCATTCTATAATAATAAAGACAAAATAAATTTTCATAAAAATCTTGCTTTTCAAAAAAACACTCCTTTCAAAAAATGCACATAATAAAATACTTTCCATATAATTTTTTTAAATTACCCTCATTTAAAAATTCTTATAATTGTTGTGTAGGAATTTTCAAAGAGACAAAACTAACAATCTTTTCCAAAAGCACAAATGAACATCTTCCTTCAATTCATTTTGATAAAGATTTTATTTTCAAAATAAAATGAACAATCATCTTTCCAAAAGTCAAAATCAAAATAAATTTTTTTTTTCAAAAAATACATATGAACCTTTCCATTCAATACACTCACACCTATTGAATGGAAGTTCCATTTTCAAATAAAATTAAAATTTTCAAAAGCACATATGAACATCTTCATTTAATATACTCAAATTTATTGAATGAAGATTTCATTCCTAAATAAAAATAACATCATTTAGAAATCCAACTTAAACATATCCCATATATGATTAAGTTGGAATTCCCTCTTTCAAAAAGCAATAATCAAACACAAAATAAAATTTTCACATTTGCAAAAATAAGATTGACAAATTTTTTTTTCAAACATACTTGGAACTTCATTTAGCATACTCAAATTTGCTAAGTGAAGTCTCCAAATTTAAAATCAAAAATTTTGAAACATATTTGGAACTTCAATTAGCATAGTCAAATTTACTAAGTGAAGTCTCCAAATTCAAAACTAAAAAATTTTCAAACACATTTGGAACTTCATTTAACATACTAAAATTTGCTAAGTGAAGTCTCCAAATTCAAAATAAAAAATTTTCAAACACATTTGGAACTTCATTTAACATACTCAAATTTGCTAAGTGAAGTCTCCAAATTCAAAACCAAAAACTTTCAAACACATTGGAACTTCATTTAGTATACTCAAATTTGATAAGTGAAGTCTCTAAATTCAAAACCAAAAATTTTCAAGCACCTTTGGAACTTTATTCCTTAGCATACTAAATTTGCTAAAGAGAAGTTTCCATTTTCCAAAACAAAACCAAAAACACAAAAAATTCTGAACACATCTTTTGGAATCTCATTTAACATACTCAAATTTGTTAAGTGAAATTTCCATTTCATAGAACTAAGATGGACTTCATCTTTAGCATACCATATTTGCTAAAGTAGAGCCTCCACTTTCAATCAGAGATAAAACACACTTGGGTTTTTCACTTAGGATACCAAAATTTGCTAAGTGTGAATTTCAATTTTCAAAAATCAACAACAATTCACAAAATTGAAACAATTATTTTCAAACACTTCACTTAGCATATCCAAATTTGCTAAGTAAAATTTTAAAACACCAAATTAAAAACAAAACCAATGAACCCTTACTTTAACATACCCAAATTTTTGAAGAAAAGGGTCCTCAAATCAAAATCTAATTCAAACAAACATGAACTTATCGAAGCATCCTTCTAAAAATATTTGAATCCATCTTTCAACATAACTAAATTTATTGAAGTTGGATTCATATTCAAAAATTCCTCTTTTCAATCAAATTTCTAAATCTTCTCTAATCCATTTGAACCCCACTTAACACTTTCATGATGTTGGATGTGGGTTCAAATTCTAAATTCAAATTCAGAAATCAATAAAAATAGAAATTTGATCCAAGCTCATTTCCTATATTGTAGATTCTCAGCATCGGTACAGCTACAGTTCAGTCTTTCCATTTTTGCAGTTGATTTGAAATAGTAGGCTTGCAGAAGTTTGTGTTCACTTTCCCTCATGGCATGGACTTGGCATTGGATTAGGGCAATTTTCCTTGATTGGATCATACCCACCTTATCCATTTTGACAGGAGATTGAGGGAGTGAGAATCACATGTGAGGGCACTCCCCTCATAACTATCAGTAGGAATACTGTGGCTGAGCAAAAGCCGATCATCCAGATCGATCTTCCTTCTAATTCTGATATCTCCACATTGAAGAGAAAAGTGTCCCCACTTTTAGCGGTAGGACTGTGTGCCCCATGGTTTTCGTCGCCAATGAAGACCCACTCTTTGGTACCCTTTAAGGGTAAGGCTCCTATGATTCTAGAGATTTCCTCCCTAGCCTTTAAGGCTGGGTCTAATTCTCACTCTGCTCATCCTACCAGGACACAAAGGAGAAATAAAAATCACATGATCAAGCAGTATCATATTAGGATTGTCAGGGAGATGGAGGCCGCTACTTGGTCAGTAGTAGAGGAGGTACCTACTTTGATCATCCCGTTGATTACAGTGAAGTAGTTTCATCCACTCTCTGGGTTAGACATAGAGGATCATAGTAGAATTCATACTTCATCTCTACCAGTGGTTTAGCATCAGCCATCATTTAATCAGAGCAGGAGGTCATATGTCGCTCTCGACGCCTGGAGCTTATGAGCTCGAGTGTGGAGCTCAATTTGATTTGAGATCCATCATCCCCCACAGCATGGGGAAACATATTCAATAGGAGAGGGCCAGAGAGATTCATACATCCATGCACATTACCAATAGGGAGAGGCGGAGGTTCAGTCGCCAGTCGACAGCTTCCACACTTATTGATTTTCCAGCTTGGTGTGCTACCCGTGCCGACCATATAGATAGCATCCTACTTACTGGGACCAGTCATCACAGGAGGATAGCTCTTGTTCATAAAGATTCGGTGGTGTCTCCACCACACACTCTACCCCCCGTCCGCCATCACTAGTTCATGTCACAGCATCTCTAGTTCCATCGAAGGCCATGAAGGTCATATCTAGGGAGAAGCGTACCCCATTGGTGATCTGGCTATGGATGAGGGATCCTACTCCATCTACACTGCTTATTGTGGCGAGGCTGAGCTCTCTTGCTCGACCTTCCGCCCCAGTGGTGGTATAGAGGGAGTGGCGACCCCGAAGTATAGTGGTCATCCCTTCACCAACTCCACTAGTTCAATAGGACATGGAGATGGTAGTAGCTGGAGATGGATGATAGCCGCTTGCACCAAGATAGTGGAACATCCTAGGAATGTCACCTCTTTAATAGCTAGTGATAGTTAGGAGTGTGTCTTCTCTAGTGAGTATAGTCCTCATAAGATTGACTCTCTAGCAGTAGGCGAGACTCGGTGCCTCTTAGTGTATGGCAGTGATCACACTGGTCAGCCAAAATCATTTGTTCTCGTTCAGATTAATCATTCTCTTGAGGAGATAGTAGCACATTATCTTGTAAAGAAGAAGGAGATTCTGGGTATGATTGGTCAAATGAGGAGAAGGACAGCTTCAATCCCAATGAAGATGTTTTATTGGGAGACTCAGCTGGGGTCTGTATGGTAGATACTAGAAGATCTCTCCTCAGGAAGCAGCAGGCCATGGAAGGTGATGAGATTGATCAAGAAGACAACCCAATCAGCTCAACACCTCTGATATCAGTTGAAGAAAAATGATGAGCATATAGATAGGATGGCACGATAGCTTGAGGACTTGTTAGCAGCAGTTTTAGTACTTCAGAAATAAGCTCCAGCAGTTCATCCTACTACAACTGATATTAGTCAGCCAGAGTTAGTGCATGTCTTCGACCCAGCCAAGACCTTACCTCCCGTTGAGCAAGATAGCAGTAACATATATATGAAGGTAGTGGAAAGTACCTCCATACAAGAAAAAGACATCAAATCTATGGTTGAGCAGCAAGTGAAGGATGCGTTGGCTCAAGCCCAGGGAGGATCATCGATTCCAAAGGGTAGACCCTACCCGGAGGAATTCGATGTAATCTAATATCCCAAGGGTTTTGTGCCACTTTCCTTCAAGAGCTTTGATGGTAGTGGAAACTCAAGGCAACATATAGCACACTTTAGGGCCAATTATTGCAACGCCAGTGGCAGCGATGCTTTACTATTTCACCTCTTCGTTAGTAGCCTAGCAGGGATTACTTTTGATTGGTATGCTAAACTTTCCAATGATTTGATAAAGATATTTGCTGAGTTGGAGAAACTCTTTATTAAGAGGTTTGCTAGAGCTCAGCAAAGGGTAACTGTAGGTGATCTCATTGTAGCACAATAACACCCAGGTGAGTCCCTTGTCGATTATTCTTCGATGGCATAACCTCAGTATGAAATGCGAGCCGTAGCTGTTTGAGCAGCATGCCCTTGAGATTCTTCTAAAGAATATCCATGGCCCAGTTACCTTCATGCTTAAGGGCTTCACTATCAAAATATTTAAGAAGATAATCAACAAGGCAGCTAGGCTACAAGAAGAGGCCAAACAGTTACCTTTTTAAGACCAGTTGCCAAAAGCAAAGCCAGTAAGAAGAAGAAAAAGATAAGGAGATAAGGGGAAGCAACCAGCTAGAGATCAGTCCAAGAGACCATGACCACAATAGCCTTCGCTTCCACCTCCTTTACCACCACCGAGGCAGCCCTACCAGCCTCTACAATAGCCTCCATGGCCACCACCATCGCCTCCTCAGCCATACCACCCACAATAGTGGCACACATACCCGCCACCAGATAGCTATGGTCCACCTACTCTTTTAGATAAGCTTAACAAACCTTATTCATTTAAGAGGGAGGTAATCAAGAAGATCTTTAAGAATCTCTTAAAGAAGCTTGATTTTCAGCTACCCGAGCCTAAGAGACTGGGGGAAGTAGGCAAAAGTCATGATCCTAACTTTTTCCCCTGCCACCATATACTAGGCCATGTTTTGGAGGATTGCTTCACATTTAAGGACTGGCTTGAACATAGCTTCAAGATCGGTGCTATAGTTATCTCAAAGGAATACCTTATGGAACAACCATCCAGTTCCATTAGGGTAATCTTTGGGATACATGTGATCCTTCCAAAACCAAAGAAGGTTAGGATATTTCTTTATCCAAAACCTCTAAGAAGATCATTAAAAGATAAAGAAGCTTTCCTTGTAGGTGCTTGTGTCAGTTCAAACCTCTAACATTAAGGAAAGTTTGCAAGTTGCTAGTGCCAACCTGAGGAAAGGGGGAGCTCAGCAGCAGCAGTAGTAGCATGTGTCGGTTCAGGATAGCCTAGTAGCACAACCACCGATCGAGTCTAGCCTCCAGCCTACAGTTAGAGCTTCCACACTGATGACTTCCACCACTTCAGCTAGTTCTTCTTCTTCTACTAGTAGAACTCTTGTATCAGTGGATAAGGGCATCAAATCCCTTACCCCACTCACTTTACTTGATTTCAACTTTGTAACTCCAAAAAAATCCAAGAAATTGAAGAATAAATCTAGCTTGAATTACATCTTCTTCTATTCTTAATGATTACTCTTCAAGTCAAAATAACTATAATAATTTCAATCTTCCTCTTTCTTATTCAGAGTTGGACTTTCCTACACTGAATACTGTGGGTTCACCTCTTAAGATAGACTTGGAATCATTTGATTTTGAGGGTCCTATATGAGAAGTTGTAGGTGAGCCTGATGTGCAGGTAGAACCTTCCAATACCCTAACACAAGAGTTTACCAAAGTCAACCTCCATAATGGCAAGGTTGTACCTCCTAGGGCAGCACCTCAAGATAGAGGAAAACAAATCATTAGTACAGAGGATCGAGAAGCCCCTCGACAAGATGCTCCATTCTTGGATATGCTTATGGAGGATCAGCCCAAGGTGGACTACAATGTCCTCTCTCATCTAAGAAAGTTGCCATCTATGCTAAGCATATATGACACCCTTGTCTTATCCAAAGAGATGAGAGAATCACTAATCAATGCTCTTCTCCCCTTGCGGAATGGGTGAGGAGGCACATTATATGAAAGAAGCTCATGGAATCACCTTCACAGATAAATACCTTCTTCTAGGAGACTTGGAGCATAACCATACCCTCTACATCACAGTTGACATGGATAGGTTTAGTTGCCGAAGTTCTCTGATAGGTGCATCGGAACATTATGAGAAAGACCCTTGCCTATTTGAGGATTGTCATCTCCAGTCGGAGATGAGTGATGTTGAGAGAATTTACCTCAAGTTTTTTTGCTAGAGGCCTTTTATACATAGAAGATAATTAATCCATCCATGCCTGAAGTTCAGAAATGATGGGATTGAATACCGTGTCAATGGAGATGAAAAGAAAATTTTAATTAGAGAGATTGAGATTTATGAGGATGCGACCTACTATCTTCCTCAAAACATCCTTTCTTGTGAACTTGGATAAAACTCAAATTCAAAAGAAAAAGAAAATGAAGGAAAATAAAAGGCAAAAGAAAAATATAACAAAAATGGAAATCCAAGTGAATAAGAAAGGGGAATTGAAGAAGAAATAGATCCGCATATCACATTCTACCCATAGTTCATTCTATCATATGGACATGTAGGTAGAATGACTAAACCTCCACCAGGTAGAGGCAAAGGTAGAATAGAGGAGGAAGACCCCCTGGTTGTCCATCAACCAACAGAGGTGGTTCCATAGGAGTACCCCTACTATTCACAAAGACTTAGAATCCAACTCAGAGGATGAGTCTAATGTGATTAGTATACCAGCCAACCCTTCTTAGCGGGTTCCAGTGGAGGTGACTTTCGATCCAAACAGAGACGAAGACCAGGCCTCCAGACAAAGCAAAGCATTCAAATCAGGTTTATGTGAAACTATTAGGTAGCAGCTAGGAACCTTAGCCTAACCTTAGTTACATCTCAGAAAGTTGAAGGTTTAGTAGTTAAAGAAGTCCCTAAGTCTTTCAGTGATATGAAGCTGAAGACATTATTTTTGGGATCATCGTCCTCAAGTCTGAAAGTTGATGTAGAATTTGATAAGGATACATTTAAAGAATTAATGGAATTACCATTTGAATTTTACTCTCCTTGTGTTCATAATCTTATACAGAAAGGTTTAGTTCCTCATACATGGTCCAAGCACAGGTTAGAGTACTTTGAAAAGCTATGAAATAATATAGGTAGAGAAGCACAATCTAGAGCAAGACTAGAATTCAGTATAGTGGGTCTAGTCGATGATGACGATTACTACTTAGTTGTTACCAATCATTTGGACTCTGATAGGTTCTTTTCACACACCCCAACTCTTATGAGAATGTGTGTTTAGAGATCTCAGATGATCTCCAAATCAAAGAGGCACCATCAAAATTTAAAGAGGAGATTCACTCAATAATTGACAAGCTTAAAGAAATTAACCTTGGGATAGAAGAAAATCCACGCCCGATGTACATTAGTTCATTGCTGAATAAAGAAGAAACCAATGACTTAGTTAGGCTATTGACTGAGTTTAAAGACTACTTCACATGGAGTTATGAAGAGATGCTTGGATTATCTCTTAACGTAGCAGTCCACAAGTTAGCAATAGATCCTAATGCTACCCTTATTAAGCAAGCTCCTAGACACATGCGATTAGAAATTGAACAATAGGTCATTTCTAAAGTCAAGAAATTGATCGATGCTAGTTTCATCAGAGAAGAAAAATATCTTACCTAGTTAGCTAGTGTCGTACCAGTTAAAAAGAAGAATGACCAAATTTATATATGCATCGATTTTAGGGACTTAAATAAGGCATGTCCTAAGGATGAGTTTTCTCTTCTTATACCAGAATTAATGGTGGACATCCCCTCATCTCATGTAGTGTTCTCTTTCATGGATGGGTCATCTGGCTATAACCAAATCAAGATGTTTCCTGAAGATGAAAGAAACATTGCTTTCTGAACCCCGATCAAAATCTTTTGTTATAGGGTCATGCCTTTTGGACTTAAAAATGCTAGTGCTACATACCAACGGGCCATGTTCAACGAACTCATCCATTATCAGGTTGAGTGCTATATTGATGATATAGTAGTCAAGAGCAAAGAAAAGGAAGACCACCTCTTTGACTTGAGATTAGTTTTTGAACATTTAAAATAATATAACCTCAAAATGAATCTTTTGAAGTGTGCATTCGGAATAGCTTTGAAGAAATTTCTTGGGTTTGTTGTCCGACACTGGGGAATAAAAATAGATCCATAAAAGATCAAAGCTATCTTAGAAATGCTAACTCTTAAGAGTTTAACTCAACCTAGATCCTTCCAAGGATGGCTGTCATATCTAAGACACTTTATCTCCAACCTATCTGGGTGATGCAAACCATTTTTAGCACTTGTCAAAAAGGAAGCTGAGTTCAAGTGGGGTGACAAGTGCCAGCATGCCTTTGAAGACATCAAGCAGTATTTGGTGAAGCTGCCAGTTCTAGTAGCCCCTATCTCGGGCAGGCCACTCATCCTCTACACTACTGCATTGGATGACTCTCTTGGTGCTTTGTTGGCCCAATCCAATGACGAAAGGAAGGAGAATGCTCTTTACTACCTCAGCCGTCATCTTATTCCTATTAAAGCAAACTATCCACCTTTTGAGAAACATTACCTAGCTTTGATCTTTGCTTCCCAAAAGCTACGACATTATATGCTTTCTTATAAGGTGAACTTGATCTCCAACAAATTCCAGATATCTCATGACCAATGTTTTGTTGCACGATGGTCCATGATACTTTCACAGTTTGATATTACATTTGTACCCCTCCATGCAGTAAACAGACAAGCATTAGTAGATTTCTTAGCAGCACACCCACTTCTTGCTGACTCTCCGCTTAATGATGATCTCCCTGATGAACAAATCATGAACTTAGGGGAAGTCGGCAACCACCGATGGGAGATGTATTTTGATGGTGCATCTTCTTTTTATAAAGGGGAAGCACCATGATCTATTATCCTAGGAAAGGTAGGGGTAGGAATAATTCTTCTAACTTCAGACTACAATGTGATGAGCTTTTCATACTATCTTTCCAACCCCTACATCAACAACGAAGCTAAGTATGAGGCTTTGATTGACTGGAGTAAGAGCATCAACATATTTGGAGATTCTCGCTTGGTCATCAACGATTGTCGGGTCCTACAAGGTTCTCAAACCCAAGCTTCACACATACCAGCATGAAGTCAATCTAAAGTCACCATTTACAAGGTTCCCCAAGTAGAGAATGCAGTAGCAGATGCTTTGGCCAAACTTTCCAAAGAATTGGCATGTCCGGAAGATGAGTTCTTTTCAAGAAAGGTCCAAAATAGACAAGTCCTATCCCTTATTGATGTTGAACTTATCGAGAGACTTTCTCTTGAACGGGAGGTTATTATTGCCTACAAGGATAAGGAGATGGGTTGGAGGCAACTGTTCATAGATTACTTGAACACTGATAAACTACCTCAAGAAAAGTCACAAGCTCATCAGGTGAAATAGAGAGCTTTCTCTTATGCTCTCGTTGATGACACCCCGTACCACCGGTCCTTTGACCAAATATGGTTACACTGTCTAGACAAATATGAAGCCCGTGGAATTATAATCGAGGTACATTCAGGTCTATGCGAGCACATCAATCTGGTCTGAAGATAAAGACAAAGATCAAGAGACTAGGATACTACTAGCCTTCGATGATTATAGACTGCATGGATGTAGCTAGGAGATGCCATCAGTGTCAGGTACACGGTGTGGTCCTCCACCTACCACCCAACATTCTACAGCCTACACTGGCCTCATGGCCATTCGAGTGTTGGGGTATCGACATTATGGGTCCGATCGATCCTCCTTCTTCCAAGGGGCATTGATTCATCTTAGCTACCACCGATTACTTTTCAAAGTGGGCGGAAGCCATCCCACTTAAAGAGGTCACAGCTCAGCATGTGCTTTAGTTTTTTAAGAATCATATCGTATACAGGTTCAGGGTGCCTTGATGAATTATATCCAATAATGGTACTGCATTCAAAAGCATGAAGATCAATAGCTTTGTCAAAAGACACGATATAGATTGGAGATACTCCACCATCTACTACCCTAGAGCAAATGGCTTAGCAGAAGAATTCAACAAAACTCTCATCCAAATATTAACGAAGACTCTTGACGATAATAAGCGATAGTAGAATGAGCAGTTGGTTGAAGCCTTGTAGGCCTACCGCACCACATACCGAACTCTAACTCAGTCTACCCTATTTTCCTTAGTGTATGGGTCCGAAGCAGTTCTACCTTTAGAAGTTCAACTCCTGTCATTAAGGATAGCATTGAGTAACAAGATCACTATAGAGTAGAATGCAAAGTTATGGTTAGAAGAGCTCAAAGATTTGGAGGAGAGTCCCCTACGAGCATGCCAGAACCTCGAGTTGTACAAGACCAAAATAATTCAAGCACATAATTAGCTAGTCTGCCCTAGGTCTTTCTGAGTAGGAGAACTTGTGTTAGTCCTAAGGAGACTAATTGTTGCCCATCAAAAGATGGAAGACTAGTTTGTACCCAGTTGGGAAGGCCCCTATGTCATAGAGAAGGCCTACTAAGAAGGATCTTATCACCTTATTGATTGTAAAGGGGAACACCCGATGCTTCCAATTAATGGGCTCTATTTAAAAAAATATTACTCATGAAATAAATCATGTATGAAAATAATTATTAATAAAAAGAATAAAAATCTCATTCCATTCATCAAATCTTCTCTTCTTTCAAAGCATTATTTGCTTATCTTATGAATCTGCCGTGATGTGTTTAGGGTAGGTGTAAGAGTCCCCCAGTGGCATTCTATCCCTCTTTCACATCACAAACATAATCTCCCGATGCTATTAGAATAGGTGTAAAAGAACCCGAGAGACATCCTATTTTGATTAGCATAGCTAAGTTAGGTGTAAGAGAACCCAAGCGACATCCTTATTTAGTGGGAATCTTATTTTCCATCCGTGGCACCATTTCTACTTGAGTGGGCCATCGAATACCTATTGGATATATGACTAGCCATGTCATCTTTTCAGGGTTCTAGACTAAGCCCTTAGCTGCCCCATCCTCTGCGGGCACTCTATTTGGATCACATCCTTTGTGACCCCATTTATATACTACCCGAGTTACTTTTGGATTGGACAGTCCCCCTTTCCTAGTAGCCACCCCTGTGGTTGGAAAATTTGTTCAGTGAATGCGCAAATTCTTCCTTAGTTCAGTAAATTTTAGATAGGTCTAGGCTGATATAAGCTCCTTCTCAGTTTTATCCCTCACAAACTAACAGGGTCTATGATAAACAAACTAAACAAAATAAACAAAATTAATTCTCTCGTGGATTAGGATTTTAAGCCCCTAAAGGGCCCCTTTTCCCAAGAAGGCATCCTATCTTTAGGGCAGTGTTAGTAGAACTCCTTATAGGAATTGCCTGACTACCTGAGTTGAGATAAGTCCTCGGCTCAGCACTCACTCCATAGTGACCCTTAGGCCAGGTTCAATCTGTTTTGCCATAAGCAGGTTACCCTGGCAGTCATTTCGCTTTGGAAGATGTAAGATTATGACGCATTCTTTCTAGCATGATTATCGCAAACTAACGGGCAGCCTTAGGTCAGGGTTTGATTTGTTGCCCAAAGCAATCAATCACCCCAGTGGTCTTTTGTAGTGGAAGATATGAGTCCCCGAGCTTTCTTCCATTCAATTGATCATTGCAAACTAAAAGGTACTCCTTTGGTTGGATAGTTCTCCCATCAGTCGGAAAGTTACTCCCTTTGGTTTAGTAAATTTGAGATAGGTCTAGGCTAATATAAGCTCCTTCTTAGTGTGATCTATCACAAACCAACAGAATCCATCAAAATAAAACTAAAAATGAAATTAATCTTAACTATCCTTGAGCTGATCTATGTCCCCCAGCGGCATTCACTCAATAGTCAGCCCTGGGTTGGGTTCAATCTATTACATTGCCAATAGATTACCCTAAAAACTTACCCCTACTTTGGAGAATGTAAGTCTACTATGCTCTCTTCTTAGTATAGTTGTGACATACCGAAAGACATTCCTTTGGTTGGCTAGTCCTACTATGTGTTTAGTAGACTACCCCTTTAGATTGGTAAATCTGAGTTGGGTTTTAGCCTCCATTGTTCCTACTCAGTATGGTCCATCATAGACCAACAAGGTCCATCTCAAAATCCAAATCTAAAAAAATTTGGAACAAATTTAACCCTCTTCCCTAATGGAAATTTCTCCTCAGTGAGACTTAAATCAAATCATACTTGTCATCCCCTTGTGGATGACTTGAACCTGCTTCCCTAGTGGAAGGTTAATACTCTATCCCTAGTGGATTCCTCCTTCTCTCTCTGATGTCTTTGACATAAGTAGAGACACATTGCACTAAGCTCTGGATTCTCTCTACACCTTGGGTTAGGAGTAGATTATCTCTGTTAGTGCTTATGATCGTTTGGTGTTGTTGATTATTTTAGTCAACACCAATACATGTAGTGTTCCTTGTCAATCACACCACACCTATTGGGCGCCCTTTGTTGACCTCATTTTTAGAATGAGCTCTCAGCCCCTCCATCTTATACATAGGACTCCTCTTAGAATTTAAGGGATCCTTAGTCTTAAGACACATCTAGTGATTAGATGAACACTCAAGCTAGCCTTAGAGACTTAGAAGAGTTAGCCATATGAATAGGTCATGCTTTAGGGGTGTGTTGACCTCATTTTTAGAATGAGCTCTCAACCCCTCTATTTTAGACATATGACTTCTCTTAAAATTTAAGAGTTCCTCAGTCTTAAGTCACATCAAGTGAATAGGTGGACACTCAAGCTAACCCTAGAGACTTGGAAGAGTTAGCCATAGGAATAGGTCATGCCTTAGGGGTGTTTAGAAAATTTGCCTACCCTTAGCTTGAACCACTCCTCACCTTCCTTCCTTCAAGTCAAACTCCAAATCAATCTTATTTGATTTTCTCCAAACTCAAACAATGCCACATTATTGAGATCCATGATTGAAATCCATGATTGAAACCCATGAATGAAATTTCAAATTCCAAAAATTTCCTAAGTCCTTTAAATTTCCTCTTAAGGACTTATCCCAAATCATATTCAAACCAATTTAAATTCATGAGATTTTCTCATAATTCTTTTATATTTTCATTTATATTCACATATATAAATGAAATGTAAATTCAAACCAATCAAACTAAACACAAAATTCAAAATCAATTCATAAAATTCTTAAGTCCTTTAAATTTTTCTTCATGGACTTAGCCAAAATCAAATCTAAATCAATTCAGACTAATGATATTTTCCCATAAGTTGTTTATATTCTCATTTATATTCACATATATAAATAAAATATAAATACAAATCAATCAAATTAAATCCAAAAATTAAATTCCATATTTAAAATCCTTCTTAAAACCTTAATTTCCCTCTTAAGCATTTAGCCTAAATCATGTTTAAATCTATTCAAATTCATGAAATTTTCTGATGACTCATTTATATTCTCATTTTCATTCATATATATAAATGAAATATAAATTCAAACCAATTGAAGTAAACACAAAAATATCAATTCCAAAACTCCAAAATTTCCTAGGTCCTTTAAATTTTCCTTCATGGACTTAGCCAAAATTAAATCTAAATCAATTCAAATTCATGGAATTTTCTCATAACTCATTTATATTCTCATTTATATTCACATATATAAATGAAATGTAAATATGAATCAATCAAATCAAAGTCAAAATTCAAGCTCCAAATTCCAAATCTTTCCAAAGTCTTTTAAAATTTCTTCTTAAAGACTTAGCCTAACTCATGAGCAAATCACTTCAAATCCTTGGAATTTTCTCATAATCCATTTATATTCACATATATAAATGAAATATAAATTCAATCAATCAAAACTAATTCCAAAAATCGAACTTAAATCTATTCAAAATCCAACCTAAGCCTTTGAAGTTAAAATCTAGAACTTAGCCAAATCAATTTTAAATCAAACCAAACTCTTAATTTTCCTTCATGATTCAATCAATCTTACAATCATGAATTCAAATATAAATACAAACTTCAATCACTTAATCAAAATTGAATTCAAAAATTAAACCCCAAATCCATTCATGTTCTTCCTTTGAATATGAAATTGTCAAATGAATCAAAACCCATTTGACTTCAAACCACTTGCAAATGGATTCATATTTCAATCATAAGTCCATATATAAGTTCAATCAAACTCAAATCAAACTTTGACCAAGCCATTTGACCCACTTAGGCTCATTTGATCCAAAGTGACCTAAAGTACTCTTTTGAGCCAAATTCTAATCCTAACCAAATTGGATTGATTCAAACTCACCTATGCCTCTCATCATGATTAACAATCATCATGTGATGATCAATCAATCAAATTGGGTCAAACCAAGTTAAACCTATGGGTTGACCAAGTCAAAACTTAGCCAAAATGAAACCTAACATAGCCGAAATCTACATTGGAAAAATTGATTGAAACCATTGATCTAAGCTCATTCATGAACTATGTTTGAACTTGACTAAGTCAACATTTGAGCCTAACCTAATCCAATTGGCCACTTGATCCAAGTTGACCCAACTTGACCTAAAAAGTCAAAATATGTAAAAACTTGATCTAAGCTAAATTGATTCAAACCAATGGGTCAAGTTCATTCCAAATCACTTGTTGAACTTGACCAAAGCCTCAATTGGCCAACTAGACCTAACCTAGCCCGATTGACCTTGAACCCAGCTTGACCTAAAGGGTCATCTTGAGCCAAATTCAAAATTAACAAAAATTGATTGAAAACAAAGATGCCAATCCCCTTCATATGACTAACCAAACCTAAACCTACCCATGATCTAGCTCAAATAGATCAAATGGGTCAAATTGGTCAACTTGACCCATTTGTCCTAAATGAAGTCATATGAGCCAAACTCAAAACTAAACCAAATTGAATCAAACCAAAGTCACCAAAACAAAAATGGTCATATGAACTTGACACAATCTTTAGTTTGACCCAATTTGACCAATTAGTCAACTTGACCCAAGTTGAACCATTTTGACCTAAATGGGTCAACATGAGCCAAACCATACCAAATGAACTCCAAATCTAATGAAACTTGGCCAAATCTATTTTCTCAACATACCCAACATATTCAAATTCAAAAATCAGCTAAATGACCATTCTACCCCTAGGTCGTAGAACAAATTCTGGTCAAATCAATGGGAAATTTGGTCAAGTCCTCTTCATACCTACTTGATACCATCCTAATAGGTCAAGTAAACCCGATGGAGGGTGGTGCACCCAACCCAATGGGTTTGGTTTAGCCCAACTTGACCCAAGGCCAAAATCGAGCACATGGCTCAAATTGGCCATATGGAAAGCCTCCCTCCACTCACTTTGAAGCACATGAGAAGTTACCACTCCACTTTCTAGCCCAAACTAACCATGTGCAAGCTTCTAACTTACCAAATAACCCATTTCCTAAGGTCAATTTGATCAAAATGACAACTAGAGCTTTGGCCGTCCGATTGCCAAAGGGGGAGATATACTCCTCCTAATTCCACTTGAATTCAATAGAGCCTAATTTGATTGAGTAAGGGAGAGTGTTAGGAGCCATCCTAGAGTGATTCTAAGCTTCCTAGAAGGATTTAAAATTTACCATTCTCAATTTTTCTCAAGTGAAAATAGGGGAGCTCCATTGATTTTCAAACTTTCTCCACACACCAAATCATGCAAATTCCCTTTGCACACTTCCTTAGGGGACCAAGTTGAGCTTGCCTAAGCTCTCTCTCAAGTTCCAAAGGTAAGGGGAGAACTAATTCCATCAAAGTTGCAAGGGGGCTAAGGAGGGGTTGGTCCATAGAGCTATTCACTTAACCTCAAGAGCTAATACTCTCACAACAACTTCATCTCAATTAGATGAAGCTCCTCCAAGGGAATCAAGTGCCGGTGATCTCCTCTGGTGAGGTATGATATTTTCTCATCACTAAGATCAATGTGTTTTGGCCCTTTATGAAAGAAATTTTAATGGCATGAGATTTTGATCATTAGATATGCTTTCCATCAGGACTAGATGGTGTGTGCATAATTTTATTCCAGTTCGAGCTCGACTGAGCTCAGATATTCCCTTTGAAAGTGAACGGTCTCCATTATTCCTCAAAGAAGAATAAGGATGATCTCTGGCCATCCATTCAAGCATTTTGGATGGATGACCGAGATTAAATGCACATTTTAAATCCTATTTCATCCTTTTAAAACCACGGGTTAGATTCCTGGCCGTTCGATCCTTGATCGAACGATGAATACCAATCCGTGTTGCATTGCCACCACGTGACACTCTGATAAGATGTTTAAGTGGCCACTCATTGCTTGAAGCGTGTAAAGAGCATCTGAGTCACCGCCCATGTGTCACGCCATTGGATTAAGGGAATTAATTAGTGTTTAAATAATTCTAATTAATCTTCTAAACTTCAAAAATTCATCTCTCTCTAAAGAAAAATTAGAATAATGAGAGGTAAATTGGCATTGAAAGATAATTCAATCTAAAATATCTTAAAATTAATTTTAATGGATTTTGAATATTATTTTTCTCTGATTTTGGTTTTTATTGGAAATCTTAATTTGCTAATTACTCCTTAATTAATTCACTGATTAATCTCAAACTTCTTGAGTATATTTTGGGGGATGACATATACCTCTCCTAATTTTCTTGGGATTTATTGGTGGCTTAATTGGGGGAATTGCTAATTCATTTATTAATTACCCCTTAATGTAATTAAGGTAATTAAGGGTTTGATTAGTGTTTTAATCCCTTGTTGAAGTTGATTAAGGTTTGTTTAAGTGAATGGAAGGTTTAGGGAATAATTTTGGGGCATTTCCCCTAAGCTATCCCTTAAACCCCCCTTTTTCTTTCTTAATCCTCTTTTAATTAAGGGATAGTTCACTAATTACCCTCTTAATTAATTCCTTAAAAATTTAAAACATTCCAAAACGTAATTAATCTAGATTGGGTACATGGTTAGGCATTCAAAAGCCTAAGTTTAATTAAGAAAATCGAAACTCAACACATATGTGTGAGGGGTGTTTTGAAATTACTTAAGTTAAACCCCTTAATTTAATTAATCATTAATCATGAGCCAACTTGCATTAGGCCCCATCCTTCCTAGGTGCATTGCAAATTTGAATTCCTTGTGAGGTTTTATGTCATCTCATTGGCTCATAATTATTTTATTAACTATGCTAAGGTGGTCTAGGTAAGGGTTAATTAACATGCTTAATTCATACATTAACCTAACCAAAATATAAAATAAATATAATCATCTAAAAATTGAAAAAAAAAATATCAAACACATGTGGGAATGGGTTAGGAACAACAAAATCAATTCATATTTTCAAAAATCAATCAAATTTTAAACCAAACAAAAATCATATTAAATAAACTTTGATTTACTTTAAGCTTTCTTATTTCATAATATTGTCTTTAGGATTTAATTAAAGTAAATGTGTTTACATGCTTTCATTGCTTTGGTTCTTCCCCAACATGTTAAATATGTATGTCATGTGGTTTCATGCATCCATGCTTTTCAAAAATCAAAGTTAAAATGAAAATGTTTTCGTTATGTAAACCTTGCATGTGTTGGCTAAAATAAAAATATGAGTGGCTATTATCACTATCAAATTTAAATTATTTTTAAAATATATGAATTAATTATCAAAATTGAAAGTGTGTTACTTATATCTTAATTATAAGTTTGCATGTGAGCAAAATATAAAGATGTGCTTAGTGTAAGTTCTCCTTCTCTTCTCTTTAGTATAGTTTTGAATAGGATTTGGCAAGGTGTATGGTTTATTTGAAAAGAACCTAACACTTGCCTAATTCCATATTCTATTCATTCCTATACTATCACTTAAGAAGGATACCTATGCTTGCACATACAGATTGCATAAACAAAAATAAATCAACCAATTCAAATTTCTGCATTCTTTGTTTTCCATTCATTTCTTTTGTACACATGTTTGTATTTAAGGAAAGTGATATATTAGTCTGGACAACCCTGAGGTTGTGAGGCTTTAAGTAGCCCTATGTAGGTCTTGTACCTTAAACCTCTGGTTAACAATGACATTGTACTCACTTATGTCTTTCATACATTCATATGTGCATGTGAAAGTTGGATAAGAAATCCCTTTGTTACTTAATTAAAATCATGCATCACAAACATCCAAATTTTCTTAAATGAATTGCTTAGCATGCATCATAAAGTGTGTTAAACATTTTCATTTGTATGTATAGATATGCTTAGGACTCATTCATATGCATGTTATACATGTTGGGGAAGAAATGAAGTGATGTATGTTTTGTGAATTTAGTTCATTTTATTTAATCTTAAAATGCCTTTCTTTTTGAATAGGTTTGTTTAGAGTTCATCTAAACTTAGGATTAATTAAAATACCTAATTAAAATGTTTACTAAAAAAACTAAAATATGAATCTACTCTAGAAATTACTTAGGTTAGGGAAGGAAAGAGAAGTTCTCTTCTCTTTCCCTCTCTTTATAACTTAGTAATTAATTGTGGGATTCATTTGAACCTAATCAAAACATAAACTAAAATCAACCCAAAATAACTAAATCACTTAAATAAAATCCTCTTCTAAGTTGAACATGCTTCACACTTAGAAAATTCTAACTTAAAGCCATAGCTAAGCATACCACACAAGCCTCTAAAACACACACATTAGACTAAGTCACCACTTCTAGCTTTAGGTTAGGGTGGTGCATGGTTTGATGCTTGATTTTGTTTTGTGATATATATTTTAATCTGGATGTTAAGATGTATGTGCATAGAATAGAATGGATCTTATCTAACCATTGTCTTCTGAGGGGATTGTGCTATGTTGTAATAAATAAAAATATAAATGCTTTTGCTGTGCAGGTGCTTATACCCCTAAGCATAATCCAATATGCCAGGTAGACTTAGTCACCCATGTGTGGGGTGATAAGTTCAATATACATTCTTGGGATTTGGTGGTTTGTTTAGCTAACTTTTATCTTGTGGATGTTAGCTAGATTTACTTTTTCTTTTCATGTAATTTTGGAAATTAGAATTTTGGAATGATTATTATGGGGATTAGGATGAGCATTGGTCATAAGATCTCATCTTATACACCATGTGAAGCCTTTGGAAGCATCCACCTTCCAACCATCTAAAAGAAGGAACCAAAGAAAAAGAAAAGAAGAAGAAAGAAGAAAAGAAGAATGAAGAAATGAAGCTTGAAGACCCCCATAACAATGAATTCCTTGCTTAATTATATTTAATTCATTTATAATCTGGTTGTATAAGGGTAGAGCACTACCCAAAGTTTTGCGGTGGTGCACCATAATGTCCTCTTATTCTTTTACGATTAGCTCTATAAATTGATTGATGATTTATTTATCTTATGCATTAAGTGACATCCTTTTTCCTAGTTTCTTCCTTACTTTATGTATGGCCTGGATGTCGATTATGCTCTTAGGAAAAAATAAATTTTCTACCAAATCTAACAACTCAATATTAAAAATAAAGAACTCATAACCTCACCTAAAATTTAGGCTAAAAATCAAGATAAAAGAATCAACAACCCCTTAGCTAGATGAGTATTTCTTTTATAACTTCATGCACAAATGCATATTATTTTCACTCTTGATTAGAGAGCTTCCACCTTTGCTAGAGAAACTTGGCTTGACCTTTGAGAGCCATGGTGGAAACACACCTCCTCCTTTCTCGCTAATTTTGGCCAATAATCTCATTTCTCATGCACATATGAATCCTAACTGAGTCAAAATGATTGTCCAAAAAAAATGAAAAAAATGAAATCTGAATTGCATTAGATTTAGGTCATTTGAAGCACGCCCTTACATGATCTAGTCTCTTTAGGGAGTGAGCTGAAGGACTTAGTCTCTTTCTAAATAAATAACAGCCTAGCTATCTTGCATAAAGCATATAACTTAGTCTCTCTTTATATAATAAACTCAGTGTTGGCCCATGAAGAGGCTAGGGGATAACAACCACTTTATCACATTAATAAAGTTTTATCTGACGTAGAAGGATGTTATCCTTTTTCAGATAAAACTATCTTAGTATTGGTGTTCTCAACAAGAAAGCTACACCCATATTTTTAAGCTCATTCTATCAACGTTTATGCCCAATTTCCACTCAAAACTATCATCCAAAAACCAGAAGCTTCTAACAGATTAGTTAAATGGTCAGTTAAATTGAAAGAATTTGATATTAACTTTTTACCTAGGCCAGATATCAAATCTCAGGTATTAGTAGGTTTTATTGTTGAATGCACCATCCCAGATTCTGTTGAAATAAATCCTTCTCATTCAATATCACAACATTAGCCTTTATTTGTTGATGGAGCATCTTGAAACTCTGGTGCTAGAGTAGGAATTATACTCATATCTCCTCAATAAGATGTCATTGAGTATGGACTACATTTAAAGTTTTCAGCTACTAATA
This sequence comes from Cymbidium sinense, assembly GCA_021442155.1. Lineage (NCBI taxonomy): Eukaryota > Viridiplantae > Streptophyta > Magnoliopsida > Asparagales > Orchidaceae > Cymbidium > Cymbidium sinense. The sequence continues at coordinate 264,453,911 of CM038214.1, read as the reverse complement.
ATGTTGCAAAATATGAAGCCTTAGTAGCAGGGTTAAAATTGGCTATTAATTGTGAAGTTCAAAATCTTATAATTTACACTGATTCATAACTTGTGGTTTCTCAAGTTGAAGGAGATTTCAACACTCACAATCATCATCTGACACAATACTTTCATATAGTAAAATCTCTTCACCATCGATTAAGTAAATATCAAATCATTCACATTCTAAGAAATCAAAATGCTAGAGTAGATGCTCTTTCGAAACTTGCCACTTCAACATTCTTTAACATTTACAAGAGAAAGTATATATAAGAAATTCATTTTTCCAACATACAAGGACCTTGGAAAATACATCCCATTGATGAATCAGGGCAAATTTCTTGGATAGATCCGATATTCGCCTTTTTACTTAGTGGAGTTCTACCAGAAGATCCAATTATCGCTGTCCGTATTTGACGACAAGCTGCAAAATTCAACATTATCAATGACAAATTATATAAAAGATCATTCACAGGACCATATCTCAAATGTCTTCCACCATCCGAAGCAGAGTATGCACTTCGAGAAGTCCATTCAGGTTTTTGTGGAGCACACTTGGGGGGCGGAGAACTTTCCCAAAAAATCCTGAGACAAGGGTTTTACTGGCCTACAGTAAAGAATGAAGCATTAGATTTTGTAAAAAGTGTAATAATTATCAGATGCATTCTAATCTCAACCACATTCCACCGACCAAACTTTCATCTTTTCAGAGCCCTTGGCCTTTTGCTTAATGGGGAATAAAAATTATGGGACCATTCCTTATTGCAGCTGGACAATGAAAATTCATCATTATGGTGAAAGATTATTTCACTAAATGGGTTGAGGTAGAACCATTATCAAAAATCACAGAAGCAATGCTAAATAATTTATTTGGAAAAATATTATGTATCATTTTGGAATTCCTGCTAAAATCATAACAGATAATGAGACTCAATTAATAGGAAAATAATTCACTTCCTTATGTAAATATTTGAACATTTAATTGATTCATACAAATATAGCACACCCCCAAACAAATGGTCAAATCGAGGTTACAAATCGAATAATTCTAAAAGGCTTGAAGACACATTTGGATAAGGCTGGGGGCAATAGGTTGATGAACTCCCTAATGTATTATGGGCTTACTGAACAACTACAAGAACACCAACTAGTGAGAGACCTTATAATTTGTGTTTTGGGATGGAGGCGATCTTTCTAGTTGACATCGGTATCCCCAGTCCTTAGGTCTAGATTTTTGATGCAACAAATAATAAAGAAAAACTCTGATATCAGCTAGATTTATTGCATGAAATAATGGAAGTAGCTTCAATCAAAAATGCTGCCTATCATCAATGGATCGTACGTCACTTCAATCAAAGAGTGAATCCTAGACCTATCAACATTAGAGATCTAGTTCTATGAAGTTTAATATCTTCAAGAAAAGAATCACAACGTAATAAACTTTCACCTCTTTGGGAAGGACCTAATATGGTGATTGCTATGGTTAAACTAGAAATATTCAAGCTCAAAGATTCAGAGGGAAAAATTCTTTCACGCACTCAGAATGTTGAGAACCTACAAAGATATTATCAATGTATTTATAATGTAACATTTGAATTGAACTCAATATTTTGATGTTTCATATATTTTTTTTGAAAAGATGATAAATCAAAATGATAATAATGAGAAGAAAGAAAAATCAATCCCGAGTGGTTTCGATTAGACCCACTCCACACCGGTTAACATCATCGAATGAAAACTCTGACAAATAACTTTGGATAGGTCAAAACTTCACACCTACTCCAAACAGATTAAAATCATCAACTCTGACAAACAACCTTAGATAGGTCAAAACATCGCACCTACTCCACACATGTTAACGTCATTGAGCGAAAACTCTGACAAACAATCTTGAATAGTTCAAAACTTCACACATACTCTATACAGGTTAATGTTATCGAGTAAAAACTTTGATAAACAACCTTAGATGGGTTAAAAATCATTGTTGGATTTTTTCTTAGAATATACAGGCTAACATCACCGAATAACTTTCTGACATACAACCTAAATTAATAACAAATCATTTTTTTAAAATGAAAATTCAAAGCACTATGACACATGCCTAAATATGATCATATATCATTTACTAAGAAGATCTCAAATTAAAATATAAATGAAATAAAAATGTAATCAAACATCCACATCTTCACCATTATCACCAGAAAAAGAGGAAGAAGCGCTCTCTGCATCATCCCCTGGAGATGAATCTTCAGAAACCTGACTCAATGAAAGGCCTTCAATATCTGCACTTGTCTTGTGATGAACTAGATGGGTTCCTTTTAGAAAACCATGAATAAAACCTTCTTTAAGAAGCCGACGTTCTAGATCCTTCAGCTCAATATCATAGATATGATTGCAAGCTTTCTGAACTCGATCCTGAATTATACTCTTGAAGGCCTTAGATTTTTTGAAGCTCTCTATAATATTCAAGTTGGTGTCAATTTATACGTTCTCCTTTTTTGAGATCTATGCTAGCAATGCATTATTCTCTGCCTCTAAGGTCTATATCTTAGCATTGGCTACTTATAAGGTGTTCGTAGTCTGATTTATTTCAGCTCATGCATCCACTAGCTCATCTCGAGTCCTATCGACCTCGTGATGCTGAAATGAAAGGGAAGTCACAATGGTTGACAGTTCAGTCCTACACTCAGCCAACTGATCCTCTAAGGCTATACTTTTTTAACTTTAGACTCGTATCATCACTTATATTCACCATAGAGATATTTGATCTTCACAAACTTAGTATTCAATGCTTCAAGGTATCATCTAATTCGAGATCGATACTCACCTTCTTCAATATCTAAAAAAAAGAACATAAAGAAGAAGACTAAGAGGAAGATGAGGTGAAAAGAAAGAGAGATAAAAGTTTTAAAAAAATGAAAAAAAAATTTCTTACTAATTCATTAGCTTGTTGGCGCTCATTGCATAGTTGATTTAACAATTCCTTCGGAATAAAAATTTTTGACGGGATCATTCCACAGCTCTTATCAAAGGATTTGATCTATGGGTCATCCGACTTTTCCTCTTGAAAGGAATTGGTACACGTTCTCCTACTGGTCGTTTGGTGGCTACTGTGGGAATAGGATCAGATATTTCCTTACCTTATCTGACTTCTTTAGCATAAGAGCATGGGATCTCCCAATTTGAATTAAATAATAATTCTTCTTTCAAATATTAATTAATATAGTGGGTCTCATGTTGAAGATCTTCGACTTTCACAATGTTTAGAGCCTTCAATATATCCTCTTCAGACACTTGAGAGAAGGATATTTCTTTCAATTTTCCCCACTTTTTAAGAAGCCCCCATTCATTTTTTAGAAAGATTGTACTTCGTTCCAGTTACGTATTGCTATCTTTTGTACGAAAATCCAACCATTTACTCATGCAAGATATTCAACCATGTACATCACAAGTGAATTTACCAATCTTCACCAAAACCTCTAGAGTAAGCATCGCACCATGCGTTCTAAAGAAAATAATCAACCCAATAATGATTATCATACCTCGAGAAGAAAATTGAGATAAATAAATCTCAAATGATGATAAAATAATGACCAGCTCAAGAGCCAAAGGAAATTGAAGACCCGTAAGTAAGCTCATCTCATAAATAAAGGTACCCCGATAGTGGAGAATAAGCTCGTTGCAATCTTTTAGGAGGAATATCCACTAAATCATTTGGAAAATAAAACTTCTTTTAGAAGATTATCAAAGTATCACTATTGATAATTGGCATTACATCGTCGGATCTTGTCATCCTTTGATGCTTCCACAACCCATCATCTTGTGCAAGATTTGCTTGGGAATCTTTATACATTGTGAGTCTGTGGGAGGATGCTCACCCATAAAATTATTCTCTATTTTTCAAGATTGGAAGCACACTGGAGCCTGAATTCGGGATGCACGCCGTCTAACCAGGTTAGTTGGAAACCCCAAGATCGGGGAGAATTGGAGCTTGCAAGGGGGGTCGACACCATTATACAAGTCAGTGAAGTTTACCAAAGAGAAGAAAGCACACTGGAGCTTGAATCTGGGATGCGTGCCACATAACCAGGTCGGTTGAAAACCTTGAGATCATGGAGAACTGGAGCCTGCGAGGGGGTCGACACCATTATACAGGTTAGTGGAGGCTACTAAAGAGAAGAAAGCAAAAGCATACTAGAACCTAAATTCGGGATGCGCACTACCTAATCAGGTCAGTTAGAAACCCTGAGATCGGGGAGAATTGGAGCTTGCGAGGGGGGTCGACACTGTTATATAGGTTAGTGGAGGCTACCAAAGAGAAGAAAGTGGTAGCACACTGGAGCTTGAATTTGAGATGCACACCGCCTAACCAGATCAGTTGGAAACTTTGAGATCAGGGAGAACTGGAGCCTACGAGAAGGGTTGGCACCATTATACAGGTCAGTGGAGCCTGCCAAAGAGAAGAAAGAAATGTGCGAATTTTTCCTTACCCTTTGGGGGATATTTCTACTAAAAAAATGACTTTTCAAATTCCAAAAATAATAATAATAAATAATTAAATTATTAAGGGGGCGGCTACCCCCTTCTCCTTATAATGGTTGCCGTTTATGCCAGCCATTTAATAATAAAAAATCTCTCTTCTCTCTCCCCTTTTCTTTTCATATCTCTCTCTCTCTCTCTCTCTTTTGTCTCTTCCTCTCTCTACACTCTCTCTTTTTTTTCTCTCTCTCTCTCCCTCTCTTTCTTTCACTATAAAAAAAAGTAAATTGGGGGCCCACTACATCCTCTCCTTTAACTATATATAAATAATAATAATAATAAAATAATAATAATAATAACTAATTAGTAAATAAATAAATGAATTTGATACACATAGTATATATATTATATAATTATAAATCCTAATAATTTTTAGTTAAATTGATTTTATTTTAAAAAAATTAATATATTTTTGGATGAAATGAGTTTTATAATCCAAAAATAGGGAGGCAAATGATATATCACACATGAAATTTTAAAATAATGCACATATGTTATTTTGCATAATAACTAAATATCCTAATAGGACAAGTTCAACGTCACCAAAATTGGGTGAAGTAGGGCCCAAATGAGCTCAAATTATTGATACACTAATTGGAAGAACAAATGACTTCCAAATCTGATGTGCTTATAGTAAAATCGAGCGGCTCAGTGAGATGAATCCAACGAGTCTGAGATCACTCAAATCGAAGATTATTTAGACGATCAAATCACCAAAAAACTATCTATGATCAAATGAATCAATATACACCATCCGATGGAGTGTTTTGGGATTTTGGCTACAATGACCAAAATACTCCTCTTAGAATCATATAAATAGGACCTCATTCTTGTCATGAAGGGGGAAGGAGCTAGAAGTGAACTTGGGAGAAAGCTGTGAGAGAATTAGAAGTTTGAAGTTCGTCGTCACCGTCGTCGCCATCGATCGTCGCCTATTATCATCATCGACTACCACAAACAATCGTTACAGTCCAACCACCACCACATAGCTATTGTAAACTGATTCTTGAATTTTTATTATTAGGATTTTATACATACAACCTTGTAATCCCATTATCGGGAAGATTCAAACTTTGTACTCTAAAGCAGATACATAGTTGAGTGTTTTTACTGGGCCTAGGCCTCGTGGTTTTTTCCCCTTCCTAAGATTTTTCCATGTAAAGATACTTGAGTTTCTTATTCTCTTTTCAACTATCTACGTGCTGCTGGATTTTCATACAAGCTAAGATGTGAAGTTTTATTCTACTGATATTGATTTTCTAGCACACAATAAAAATATTCCTCAAGAGTAAAAGGCATGCAATCATAACAATAGTAATAAAAATTTTATTTTAACTTGCCAAAAATTCATTTCCCAAAAAAAAATCTTAAAAATATCCAATATATAGTTCAAACTACATGATGAAGCATACAATAATGCTTGAAAAGAATTTTTTGAATTATTTGATGAATTATTTATTAAGGCTTGAAATACTTATACTTTTTTACTTCATATCCTTGAACATATCATGTGAATTTTACTTTTAAAATATGAGAGGAGAAATTGCTTAATGGCATTAGAAAACAAAATTTTAAAAATGTAAAATAAATGTAAAGGTTCACTAAAGAAGTCTTCCATGCAATTAATGAAATATGCTAGGCCTGTACATATATGTTGACCTCATTTTTACAATGAGCCCTCAACCCCTCCATCTTAGATATAGGACTCTTCTTAGACTTTAAGGGATCCTTAGTCTCAAGACACATCTAGTGATTAGGTGAACACTCAACCTAGTCATAGAGACTTAGAAGAGTTAGCCATAGGAATAGGTCAAGCCTTAGGGGTGTTAGGAAAATTTGCCTCTCCTTAGCTTGAACCACTCATCACCTTCCTTCCTTCATTTCAAACTCTAAATCAAATCAACATCAAAATTAAATCAATTCAATCCTAATTAATTTTCTCAAAATTCAAATCAACTCCATATGATTGAAATCCATGATTGAAATCTATGATTAAAATCCATGATTGAAATCCATGATTGAAATCAGTGATTGAAATCCATGATTGAAACCCATGAATGAAATTTCAAATTCTTAATTCAAAATCATTCTTAAGTCCTTAATCCACTCTTAAGGACTTAGTCAAAATCATCTTCAAATCAATTAAAATTTATGAGATTTTCTCATAACTCATTTGTATTGACATATATAAATGAAATATAAATATAAATCAATCAAACTAAATCCAAAATTCAAATTCCTACTCCAAAATTTTCTAAGTCTTTAATTTCCACCTTAAGGACTTAGCCTAAATCATGTTCAAATCAATTCAAATTCATGAGATTTTCTCATAACTTATTTATATTCTCATTTATATTAACATATATAAATGAAATATAAATTCAAACCAATCAAATCAAATTCAAAATTCAAGCTCCAAGCTCCAAAATTTTCTAAGTCCTTTAAATTTCCTTTTAAGGACTTTGCCTAGATCATGATCAAATCACTTCAAATCCATGAAATTTTCTAATGAACCACTTATATTCTCATTTATATTAACATATATAAATGAAATATAAATTCAAACAATCAAAACCACTTCCAAAAATCAAAATCAAACTCATTCAAAATCCAACCTAAGCCTTTCAAGTCAAAATCTTGAACTTAGCCAAATCAACTTAAAATCAAGCCAAACTCTTGATTCTCTTTCATGATTCAATCAATCCTACAATCATGAATCCAAATATAAGTACAGAGTTCAATCACTTAATCAAAACTCTATTCAAAAATCAAGCCAAAAATCCATTTCATGTTCACCATTTGAACTTGAAATTGTCAAATGAATCAAAATCCATTTGACTTCAAAACACTTGCAAATGGATTTATATTTCAATCATAAGTCCATATACAAGTTCAATCAAACTCAAATGAAGCTTTGACCAAGCCATTTGACCCACTTAGGCTCACTTGACTCAAAGTGACCTAAAGTACCCTTATGAGCCAAATTCTAAGCCTAACCAAATTAGATTGAATCAAACTCACCTATGCCTCTTATCATGATCAACAATCATCATGAGATGATAAATCAATCAAATTGGGTCAAACCAAGTCAAACCTAAGGGTTGACCAAGTCAACATTTAGCCAAAATGAAACCCAACATAGCCAAGATCCACCATAGGCCAAATTGATTGAAATCAATGATCTAAGTTCATTCATAACCAATGTTTGAACTTGACCAAGTAAACATTTGAGCCTAACCTAGCCCAATTGGCCACTTGACCCAAGTTGACCCAACTTGAGCTAAAAAGTCAAAATGTATCAAAACTTGATCTAAGCCAATTTGATTGAAATCAATGGGTCATGTTCATTCCAAGTCACTTATTGAACTTGTCCAAAGCCTCAATTGGTCAACTAGACCTAACCTAGCCCAATTGACCTTGAACCCAACTTGACCTAAAGGGTCATGTTGAGCCAAATTCAAACTTAACCAAAATTGATTAGAAACAAAGATACCAATCAACTTCGTATGACTAGCCAAACCTAAACCTACCCATGACTTAGCTCAAATAGGTCAAATGGGTCAAATTGGTCAATTTGACTCATTTGATCTAAATGAAGTCATATGAACCAAATTCAAACCTAAACCAAATTGAATCAAACCAAAGCCACAAAAATGTTTCAAATGATCATATGAACTTGACCCAACCCTTGGTTTGACCCAATTTTACCAATTGGTCAACTTGACCTAAGTTGACCTATTTTGATCTAAATGGGTCAACATGAGATAAACCATACCAAATGGACTCCAAATCCAACAAAACTTGGCCAAACTTATTTTCTCAGCATACCCAACATATCCAAATTCAAAAATTGGTTAAATGATTATTCTAACTCTAGGCCATAGAACAAATTTTGGTCAAATCCATGGGGAATTTGGTCAATCCCTCTTCATACCTACATGATACCTTCCTAATAGGTCAAGTAAACCCTATGGAGGGTGGTGCACCCAACCCAATGGGGTTGGGTCAGCCCAGCTTGACCCAAGGCCAAAACCGAGCACATGGCTCAAATTGGCCACATGAGAATCATGCTCCCACTTAATTTGAAGTACATGGGGAGTTACCATTCCACTCCCTAGCCTAAACCGACCATGTGAAAGCTTCTAATAGATCAAACAACCCACTGATTAAGGTCAATTGGATCAAAATGGTAAGTGAAGCTTCGACCGTCCGATTGCCTAAGGGGGAGATATACTACCCCTAATTCACTTCAATTCCAACAGAGCCTAATTTGATTGAGCAAGGGAGAGTGTTAGGAGTCATTAGCAAGAGTTCCTAAGCTCTCTAGAGGGATTTTGAATTGGCCATTCTTGGTTTCCCTTAAGTAAAAATAGGGGAGCTCCAAGGATTTGCTAACTTCCACTACACTCCAATTCAACCAAATTCCCTTTTCACACTCCACTAGAGGGTCAAGTCAAGCTTTCCCAAGCCCTTTTCTAAGCTCCAAAGGCAGATGAAGACTCACCTAGATCAAAGCTGAGCTCACTAGGAGGGGTTGGTCCATAGAGCTATCCACTCAACCTCAAGAGTTAAAACTTTCACCAAAGCTTCATCTTAACCAGACGAAGCTCCTCCAAGGGATTCAAGCGCTAGTGATCACCTCCGATGAGGTATGGCATTTTTTGATCACTAAAATTAATGTGGTGTGGAGCTTTATAAAGGAAATTTTGATCCCATGCAATTTTGACCATTAGATATGCTTGCCATTATGGTTAGATGGTGTGTGCAAGATTTTATTCCAATTCGAGCTTGATCGAGCTCGGATCTTCCATTTGAAAGTGGAGTCTCCATTATTCTTCAGGGAAGAATAGGGATGATCTCTGACTGTCCATCTGTGCATTTTGGATGGACGATCGAGAATAAATCACATTTTATAATTCTCTTTATGCTTTTAAAACTACGAATTAAATTCTAGCCGTTCGATCTTTAATCAAACGATGGAGGCCAAAGCGCATAGCTTCGTTGCCACTCAATGCTACAATGTGACATTTAAGTAGCCACTCAAGGCTTTCCATGTGTAAAGCTTAGCCGAGTCAGCGCTTGCGTGTCATGCCGTAGGATTAAGGGATTAATTAGGGTTTATTTAATTCTAATTGATTACTTAAACTTCAAAAATCATCTCTCTTTAAAGGAAAATTAGAAAAATATGAGTTAAATTTCTGTTGAAAGATAATTCAATCTAGAATATTCTAAAATTGGTTTTAATGGATTTTGGATATTAGCTTTATCTAATTTTGGCTTTTATTAGAAATCATAATTTGCTAATTACTCTGTAATTAATTCACCGATTAATCTCAAACTTCTTGAGTATATTTTGGAGGATGACTTCTGCCTCTCTTAATTTTCTTGGGATTTATTGGTGGCTTAATTGGGGGAATTACTAATGCATTTACTAATTACCCTCTTTATGTAATTAAGGTTAATTAAGTGTTTGATTAGTGGTTTAATCCTTTGTTGAAGTTGATTAAGGTCTATTTCAGTGAATAGGAGGTTTAGAGAATAATTTTGGGGAATTTTTCCTAAGCTATTCCTTAAACCCCCATATATAAATCAAATATCAAAACTGAAAGTGTGTTACTTATATCTTACTTATAAGCTTGCATGTGAGTAAAATATAAGGGGGTGCTTAGTGTAGGTTTTCCATCTCTTCTCTTTTAGTATAGTTTTGAATAGGATTTGGCAAGGTGTACGGTTCATTTGAAAAGAACCTAACACTTGCCTAATTTCATATCCTATTCATTCCTATACCATCACTTAAGAAGCATACCTATGCTTACACATATAAATTGCATAAACAAAAATAAATCAACCAATACAAAATTTTGCATTCTTTCTTTTCCATTCGTTTCTTTTGTACACATATTTGTATTTAAGAAAAGTGGTATATTAGTCTGGGCAACCCTGAGGTTGCGAGGGTTTAAGTAGCCCCAGTTGCATTGCTTTAGATTAAACAATACATTGCGCATTCTCCATGAGTATGCTTTCATATATTCATATGTACTTGTGAAAGTTGGATAAGAAATCCCTTTGCTACTTAATAAAAATCATGCATCATAAACATCCAAATTTTCTTAAATGAACTACTTAGCATGCATCATAAACTGTGTTAAATATTTTCATTTATGTGTATAGATATCTTAGGACTCATTCATATGCATGTTATACATGTTGGAAAAGAAGTGAAGTGATGTATGTTTTGTGAATTTAGTTTATTTTACTTAATCTTAAAATGTGTTTTTTTTTTGAATAGGCTTGTTTAGAGTTCATCTAAACTTAGGATTAATTAAACACTTAATTAAAACATTCACTAAACAAAACTAAAATATGAATACACTTTAGAAATTACTTAGGTTAGGGATGGAAAGAGAAGTTCTCTTCTCTTTCCCTCTCTTTATAACTTAGTAATTAATTGTAGGATTCATTTAAACCCAATAAAAACATAAAATAAAATTAACCCAAAAAAACTAAATCACTTAAATGAAACACTCCTCTAAGTTGAACATTCTTCATACTTAGAAAATTCTAACTTAAAGCCATAGGTAAGTATACAACACAAACCTCCAAAGCACACTCATTAGGCTAAGTCACCACTTCTAGCTTTTGGTTATGGTGGTGCATGGTTTGATGCTTGCTTTTGTTTTGTGATATATGTTTTAGTCTGGATGTTAGGATGTATGTGTGTAGAATGAATGATAGGGCGATCTTAGTCTAACCATTATCTTCTGCAGGGATTGTGCTTAAGGGGCGCTATAATAAATAAAAATATAAATACTTTTGCTGTGCAGGTGCTTATACCCATAAGCATAATCCAATAGGCTAGGTGGATTTAGTCACCCATGTGTGGGGTGATAAGTCCAATATATATGCTTGGAATTTGGTGGTTTGTTTAGCTAATCTCTATTTTATAGGTGTTAGCAAGATTTACTTTTCCATTTCTTGTAATTTTAGAAATTAGGATTTTGGAATGATTGTTATGGGGATTAGGGTGTACATTGGTCATAAGATCTCATCTTATGCACCATGTGAAGCCTTTGGAGCATCCACCTTCCAACCATCCAAAAGAAGGAACTATTGACCTCAATTTTAGAACGAGCTCTCAACCCATCCATCTTAGACATAGGATTTCTCTTAGACTTTAAGAGTTTCTTAGTCTTAAGACACATTTAGTGATTAGGTGGACACTCTACCTAGCCCTAGAGACTTAGAAGAGTTAGCCATAGGAATAGGTCATGCCTTAGGGGTGTTAGGAAGGTTTCCTTCCCTAAGCTTAAGCCATTCCTCACCTTCCTTCAAGTCAAACTCCAAATCAATTCTATTTGATTTTCTCCAAATCCAAATCAAATCCATATGATCAAAATTAATGATTGAAATATCTGAGTAAAACCCATGATCAAAATCCATCAAAAATTCCTAAGTCCAAATTTTTGCTAAGTCCTTAATCTTCCCTTAAGAACTTAACCAAAATCATGATCTAAACTAATTCAAATATTTGAGATTTTCTCATAACTCATTTATATTCTCATTTATATTTGCATACATAAATGAAATATGAATACAAACCCATCAAATCAAACTTAAAAATTCCAAATAAATTTTTGAAATTTTTGAAAGTTCTTTAAGTTCTCCCTTAAAGACTTAGCCTCACCATGATCTAAATCAATTCAAATCCTTGGGATTTTCTCAAAACTCATTTATATTCTCATTTATATTCTCATATATAAATGAAATATATTTATCAATCAATCAAATCAAATGCCAAAAATTAAATTTTCAGTTAAAATTTTTCAAAATTCCTTAATTTTCCATTAATGGACTTAGCTAAATCATGATCAAATCAATTCAAACTCATGGGATTCTCTCATAACTCATTTATATTATCATTTGTATTCACATATATAAATGAAATATAAATATAAATCAATCAAACCAAATTCAAAAATTCAAACTCTAACTCTAAAATTTTCCTAAGTCCCTTAAATCCTTCTTAATGGACTAAGCCCAAATCATGATTAAACCACTTAAAATGCTTGAAATTTTCTCATAATCAATTTATAATCTCATTTATATTCACATATATAAATGAAATATAAATTCAAACAATCAAAACCAATTCCAAAAATTAAACTCAAATCAACTCAAAACCTAATTTAAGCCTTTCAAGTTAAAATCTTGAACTTAGCCAAATCAATTTCAAATCAAGCCAAACTCTTGATTTTCTCTAATGATTCAATCAACCCTACAATCATGAGCCCATATATAAATCCAAACTTCAATCAAACAATCAAAACCTAAGTCAAAAATCAAAGCCAAAACCCTTTCATATTCTTCTTTTGAATATGAAATTATTAAATGGATCTAAACCCATCTGAATTCAAAACCACTTGTAAATAAATTTATATTTCAATCATGAGTCCATATACAAGATCACTCAAGCTTAAATCAAGCTTTGCCAAGCCATTTGACCCACTCTGGCTCACTTGACCCAAAGTGACCTAAAGTACCCTTATGAGCCAAATTTTAATCCTAACCAAATTGGATTGAACCAAACTCATATATCCCTCTCATCATGATCAACAATCATCATGAGACGATCAATCAATCAAATTGGGTCAAACCAAGTCAAACTTAAGGGTTGACCAAGTCAACACTTAACCCAAATGAAACCTTATTTAGCCAAATTTCACCATAGGCTAAATTGATTGAAACCATTGATCTAAGTTCACTCACGACTTATGTTTGAACTTGAGCAAGTCAACATTTGAGCCTAACCTAACCCAATTGGCTACTTGACCCAAGTTGACTCATTTTGATCTAAGCCAAATTGATTGAAACTAATGGGTCAAGTCCATTCCAAATCACTTATGGAACTTGACCAAAGCCTCAATTGACCAACTAGACCTAACTTAGCCCAAATGACCTTAGACCCAACATGACCTAAAGGGGTCATGTTGAGCCAAATTTGAACTTAAACAAAATTGATTGGAAATAAAGATACCAATCCACTCCATATGACTAACCTAACCCGAACCTACCCTTGACCTACCCCAAATAGATCAAATGGGTCAAATAGGTCAACTTGACCCATTTGACCAAAATGAAGTCATATGATCCAAATTCAAAACTAATCCAAATTGAATCAAACCAAAGCCACCAAAATATTTAAAATGGTCATATAAACTTGTCCCAACCCTTGGTTTGACCCAATTTGACCAATTGGTCAACTTGACCCAAGTTGACCCATTTTGACCTAAATGGGTCAACATGAGAAAAACCCTATCAAATGAATTTCAAATCTAATGAAACTTGGCCAAACCTAGTTTCTCCACATACCCAATATATCCAAAGTGGAAAAATAGCAAAATGACCATTCTACTACTAGGCCATAGAACAAAATTTGGCTTAATCCATGGTTAATTTGGTCATACCCTCTTCACATTCACTTGAGGGTTTCCTAAAAGCTCAAGGGGACCTAGTGAAGAGTGGTGCACCCAACCCAATGGGTTTGGGTCATCCCATTTGGTCCCTAGACCAAACCCGACCCCATGGGTCAAAATTGTAAATTCAAAATCTCTCTCCCACACGAATTCAGGCCCATGGGAGGTTGATAGTCCACTCCTTGGCTCAAACTGACCATGTGTACACTCTTAACTGATCAAACAATCCACTGCCTATGATCAATTGGATCAAAACAACACCCAAGCTTGGGACCATCTGATCCTTCAAGGGGGAGATATGCTCCCCCTAATTCAGTTTGAATTGATCATTCTTGAATTTGATTGAGTACTAGAGAGACTTAGGAGCCATCAGAGAGTGATACCTAGCCTCCTAGAGCTCTTTATATTTCCCCATTTCTCAATTTTTGAACAGTGAAAATAGGGGAGCTTAATCCATTCTCCAACTTTCTCCACACTCAAACTCCACTCAATTCCCTCTTCAAGCTTCATCAGAGGACCAAGTCGAGTGTAACCAAGCTCTCTTCTAAGTTCTTGAAGTAAGGGGAGATCCAATTCAATCAAAATCAGGCTCAAGTTAAGAAGGAGGTGAACTATAGAAAAATCCACTCAACCTCAAGTGCTCAAAACTTCAGCAAGGCTTCATCTCAACCAGACGAAGCTTCTCCAAGAGAATCGAGTGCCGTTGATCACCTCTGGCGAGGTATGAGATTTTTGGACCATTAAACTCAGTGTGGGGTGGAGCTTTCTGAAAGAAATTTTCATCCCATGGATTTTTGACTGTTGGATTTGCCGCTCTTTAGCTTTAGATGGTGTGGGTTGAATTTGGTTTGAATTTAAGCTAGATCAAGCTTGGATCTTTCCCTTGATCATGGATGATCTCTGTTGATCAAGGGGAATAACTTAGAAAATCTCAGACGTCCATCCACGCATTTTGGATGGATGACTGAAATAATTCCCCACGTTTAGAAATCCCTTACTCATTTTAAAACCACGGGGAGGTCTCTGGCTATCCGATCTTTGATCAGATAGCAGAGATCAAATCACATGTGCCACTATCTACTATTTGGGATTTGACATTTAAGTAAACCCCTCATGGCATGATGTGTGTAAAGTGCACTGACCGTCACCACCACGCATTGCGCCATGAGCCAGAGGATTAGTTAGGGTTATTTAAAATGCCTTAATTAATTTCTATTAATCCAGAGATCTTTTAAAATTCATAATTACCTCTAGAAAATTTAGAAAAATATGAAATAAAATCCTATGGATAGATAATTCAACCTAGAATATTTTTAAATTAATTTCAATGGTTTTTCAATTATATTTTTCTCTAAATTTAGTTTTATTATAAAGTTTATTTTGCTAATTAATTTTTAATTAAGCCTCTGATTAATCCCAAATTTCTTGAGTATGTTTTATGGAATGACTTCTACCTCCCCTAATTTTCTTGGGATTTATTAAAGGCTTGATTAGAATTATTGCATATATATTTCCTAATTACCCTCTTTATGTAATTAAAAATAATTAAGGTATAATTAGTGATTTTCATCCATGATTAGGGTTATTAAGGTCAGATCCAGTAAGTAGAAAGTTTATGGAATATTTTGGAGGCATTCCCCTAAGCTATTCCCTAAACCCCCTTTTTCTCTCCTTAATATCCTCTTAATTAAGGGTTAATTCATTAATTATCCCTCTAATTAATTTCTAAAAATTCTAAAAAGTTTTAGAACTTAATCAAT
The DNA here is from genome assembly GCA_021442155.1 of Cymbidium sinense. Classification (NCBI taxonomy): domain Eukaryota; kingdom Viridiplantae; phylum Streptophyta; class Magnoliopsida; order Asparagales; family Orchidaceae; genus Cymbidium; species Cymbidium sinense. The sequence continues at coordinate 264,438,119 of CM038214.1, read as the reverse complement.
CTACTTTGGGTAGATTCTTAGGTGTTTAATAGCCTAAGTTCAATTAATGAAATCAAAACCCAATTCATAAGTATGAAAGGGTGTTTTGAAATTACTTAAGCTAAACCTCTTAGCTTAATTAACTTTTAATTGTGAGCCAAATTACATTAGGCCTTTTTCTTATTAGGTGCATTGCAAATTAAAATTCCTTGTGAGTTTTTATGTCATCTCATTGGCTTAGAATTATTTGGTTAATTCTTCTAAGGTGGTGCTGGTAAGGGTTAATTAAGTTACTTAATTCATACCTTAACCTAGTTAACACCTAAAAATGGATCTAATTATCTAAAAATTAAACAAACATATGAAACACATGTGGGAATGGGTTAGGAACAACAAACTCATCTCACCTTTTCAAAATTAAATCAACTTCAAACTAAACAAAAATCACTTTTGAATTCACTTTGATTTATTTTAAACTTTCTTATTCCATAAGAATGTCTTTAGGATTTACGTGAAGTGAACTTGTTTACATGCTTTCATTGCTTTGAATCTTTCCCCAACATGTTAAATTTGTATGTCATGTGATTTCATGCATTCATAATTTTAAAATTCAAATTTAAAATGAAATTGTTTACTTTATGTCAAATTTGCATGTGTTGGCTTAAGTAGAAATATGAATGGCTATTATCACTATTAAATCCAAATTATTTTCAAAACATATAAATCAAATATAAAATTTAAAAGTGTGCTACTTTTACTTTAATTATAAGCTTGCATGTGAAAGAATATAAAGGTATGCTTTGCATAGGTTTCCTTTCTTTCTTATGTTGGTATAGTTTTGAATAAAAGTTAGTAAGATGTAAGGTTCATTTGAGAAGACCTAACACTTACTTAATTATATATTCTATTCATCCCTATGCTATCACCTAAAAAGGGTTACCTATACTCACATACATAAATTGCATAAAATAAAATGAATCCATTAAACAACTTTTGCATTCTCCTTTTCTATTTCATTTCTTTTATACATATGTTTATATTTAAGAAAAGTGGTATATTAGTCTGGACAACCCTGAGGCTGTGAGGCTTTAAGTATCCCTAGGTAGGTCTTGTACCTTACTCTGGTTAACAATGATGATATACTCACTTATGCCTTTCTTACTTATATGTGTATGTGAAAATTTGGATAAGGAAAACCCTTTCTACTTAAAAAAATCATGCATATTCAACTTCTAAATTTCCTTAAATGGATTACTTAGCATGCATCATAAAGTGTGTTAAATACTCTCTTTTATATGTATAGATATGCTTAAGGTCCATCCATATGCATGTTATATATGTTAGGAAAAAAATGAAGTAATGTGTGTTATGTGAATTTTGGTTCATTTTATTTAATCTTAAAACACTTTTCTTTTTGAATAGGTTTATTTAGAGTTTATCTAAACTTAGGATTAATCAAAAGATGCAATGAAAACATTCACCTAAATGAAACTAAAATGTGAATCTACTTTAGAAATTAATTAGGTTAGAGAAGGAAAGAGAAGTTTTCTTCTTTCTTTCCCTCTCTTCATAACTTAGTAATTAATTGTAGGATCCACTTAAACCAAATCAAAACATGAAATAAAATTAACCCAAAATAAGCAAACAACTTAAATGAAACCCTCCTCTAAGTTGAACATGTCCTTCACACTTAGAAAATTTGAACGTAAAGCCATAGCTAAGCATACACACAAGCCCTCAAAGCACACACATTAGCCTAAGTCACTACTTCTAGCTTTAGGTTAGGTCAGTGCATGGTTTGATGTTTTATTTTATTTTATGATATATGTTTTAGATTGGATGTTAGGGTGTATGCTCGTAGAATGAATGGTTGGACATTCTTAGTCTAACTATTCTCTTATGCAGGGGATTGTTCTTAAGGGCTGCTATCATAAATAAAAATATAAATGCTTTTGCTTATAGGTGCTTTATACCCCTAAGCATAATCTATAGGCCAGGTGGACTTAGTCACCCATATGTGGGGCGATAAGTCCAATATACATGCTTGGGATTTGTGTGGTTTATTTTAGCTAACCTTTATTTTACAGGTGTTAGTTAGATTTCCACTTTTCCTTTTCATGTAAATTTGTGCAATTAGGATTTTGGAATGATTGTTATGGGGATTAGGATGAGCATTGGTCATAAGATCCTATCTTATGCACCTTGTGAAGCCTTGGAGCATCCACTTTCCAACCATCTAAAAGAAGGAACCAAAGAAGAAAGAAGAAAAGAAGAAGAAAGGAAGAAAGAAGAATGAAGCTTGAAGACCCCCATGATAATGAATTCCTTGCTTAATTGTAATTTAATTCATTTGTAATCCTAGTTGTATAAGGGTAGAGCTCGGCTACCCATATTTGATATTTTCGAGTTTGTGTGGTGGTTTCTGACCACAAGACCTTTTATTCTTTTTGTGATTAGCTTTATAAATTGGTTGATGATTTGTTTAGCTTTTGCATTAAGTGGCATGATTTCCCTAGTTTCTTCCTTGCTTTATGTATGGCCTGGATGTGGATTAGGCTCTTTAGAAAAAAATAAATCTTCTACCCAACTTAATAACTCAAATAAAAAAAATAAAGAACTCATAACCTCACCTAAAGCTTAGGTTTAAAATCAAGATAAAAGAATTAATAACCCCTTAGCTCGATGAGCATTTATTTTGTAACATCATGCACAAATGCATCTTATTTCACTCTAGATTGGAGGGCTTCCACCTTTTCTAGAGAAACTTCGCTTGACCTTTGAGAGCCATGGTGAAAACTCACCTCCTCCCTTCTCGTTGATTTTGGCCAATAACCTTCTTTCTCATGCATTAGTCATATGAATCCCATTATCCCGAGTCAAAATAATTGTCCAAAATGAAAATAAAACAAAATTTGGATTGCATTAGATTTAGGTCATTTGAAGCATGCCTTTTACATCATCTAGACTCTTTAGGGAGTGAGTTTAAGGACTTAGCCTCTTTATAAATAAATAACAGCTTAGCTATCTTGCATAACCATAATGACTTGCCTACATATATTTACAATTGTAGGAGGAGTTAGTTGGCGGCCACCCCCAGGTGGTTGTAAGTACAAGCTGTTGGGTGGTTTGTCCTCTCTTGTGGAGGCAAACTAATTACCCATTTTTGCTTTAGATTTAAGTTGTGCTTTCGGCCCTTGCCAAAGCCCCCTAGATTTAGGTCCCGATGTTGCTTTTCCCCTTTACGGGTCCTAAGAATAATTCCTCACCTCTTAGGTATTTCCTTAATCTTGTGTTAAGGAATCTTAAGTCTTAAATTTCTAATAAAAAATGCAACTCAAACAAACTAAATCAATTTCAAAAATGTAAAGCCCAATAATAGGATAGTTTGAAATACTCGCTAGGTTATCTAGCATCGTGGGAATCTCTTACTTATCTTCCATTTTGGCTTCGATAATAACTCCCTCTTTTGATCAATATTGTTTGATCTTTCAAAAATAAACTAATCGATTGATAGTCTTTCCTATTGAAATATTCAAAGATAATGATCATTTACCTTAATTGAGAGTTTTCCTAAGGAATCCCCATTCCTTAGGATGTAATTAACTATGGAGGCTTGTCCCTGTAGGGAACTTAACAAACCCAGTTTAAAATAAACCCTGCTTTACTTTCCATGTAAAATAGGGGAAGAATCTCTAGTACATATGCATACTCATCATCCTTAGAAGTCCTTATCGAGGTGATTAGGTCCATTAAAGGGTAGTGACTTCTGTCTTTCAAGGTAGTACACTATTTCCTTGATGATGTATAGGATCACCTGAATAAGTACATCTACGGATCTGCGTGGCATCCTAAAAAGATAAATTTTTATAGATCTTGCCTTTCTTTCTCTCCATAGATTTGAAGGTGACTCTTATAGGAATTTATTCACCATAGGAACCAAAGAAGAAAGAAGAAAAGAGGAAGAAAGAAGAATGAAGAAATGAATCTTGAAGACCCCCCATAACAATGAGTTCCTTGCTTAATTATATTTAATTCATTTATAATCCAAGTTGTATAAGGGTAAAGCTCGGCTACCAAATTTATTGTTGAGTTTGTGCGGTGGTACCCAACCACAATGGACTCTTATTCTTTTATGATTAGCTTTATAAATTGCTTGATGATTTGTTTAGCTTGTGCATTAAGTGACATCCTTTTTCTAGTTTCTTCCTTGCTTTATGTATGGCCTAGACGTGGATTAGGCTCTTAGGGAAAAATAAATCTTCTACCAAATTTAACAATTAAAAATTAAAAATAAAGAACTCATAACCTCATTTAAAGCTTAGGCTAAAATCAAGATAAAAGAATTAGTAACCCCTTAGCATGATGAGTACTTCTTTTATAACATCATGCACAAATGAATATTATTTTCACTCTTGATTGGAAGGCTTCCTCCTTTGCTAGAGAAACTTAGCTTGACCTTTGAGAGCTATGGTGGAAACACACCTCCTCTCTTCTCACTGATTTTAGCCAATAATCTCATTTCTCATGAATTTAAAATTGTATTAGCTTGAGTCAAAATGATTATCTAAAAAATAAAAATAAAATAAAATATGAATTACATTAGATTTAGGTCATTTGAAGCATGCCTTTACATGATCTAGTATCTTTAGGGAGTGAGTTTAAGGACTTAGTCTCTTTCTAAATAAATAATAGCCTAGCTATCTTGCATAAAGTATATGACTTGCCTACATGAATTTAAAATCATAGGAGGAGTTAGCCACCCCGTGAAGTTGTAAGTCCAAGGCCTGTCTCTTGTGGAGGCAAACCAAATACCCATTTTTGCCTTAGATTTAGGTCATGCTTTTGGCCCTCGCCAAAGCTCCCTAGATTTAGGTTCTAAGGTTGCTTCTCCCCTTTGTGGGCCATAAGATTAAATCCTCATCTCTTAGACATTTCCTTAATCTTGTGTTATGGAATCATAAGTCCTAAATATCTAATGAAAAATTCAACTAAAATAAATTAAATCAATTTTAAAAATGCAAAGCCCAACCATAGGATATTTTGAGATGCTTGCTAGGTTTTCTAGCATCGTGAGCATCTCCTACTTATCTTCTCTTGGCTTTGATAATAACTCCCTCTCTTTGATCAATCCCATTTGATCTTCCAAAATAAACTAATTGATTGATAGTCCTACTTATTGAAATCTTTAGAGATAATAATCATTTACCTTAATCGAGAGTATTCCTAAGAAATCTCATTCCTTAGGATGTAATTAACCATGGGGGCTTTCCCTTGTAGGGAAATTAACGAACCCAGTTTAAAATAAAAATCTTACTTTACTTCTCCATGTAAAGTAGGAAAAGAATCTTTGGTACATATACAGACCCATTGTCCTTAGGAGTCTTTATTGAGGTGATTAGGTCCATTGTAGGGTGGTGACTTCTATATTTTGAGATAGTACACCTCTCCTCAATGTTATACCCGATCACCCTCAATAAGAACATCTGCGGATCTATGTGGTGTCAAAATGCATAAAAAGAGAAAGTAGATGTATATTTCCATCCTCATTTTATCCCGCATAGAGTGAAGATTGAAGTATATATCTTATTCTCTAAAGGAAATGAAAATTTTCACCATAGTGTATTTACCCAATTGAACATAAAGCTCAAAATCAGAGAAAATAACATAAACTAAAAAATTGGCTTCTATTATATTTTAATATTTATGACTATCAATATAAAAAAGAACTACAATAAAAGTTGTATTGCCCAAAATCATGCTATATTTCAATGTTTATGGATCTATCAAAACTTTTTACATCTTGCACTTATTTCTAACTTCTTCTTTCCATAAGTTAAACAACTTAATTTTTATATTTCAACAACTAGAACAATAAAAGCATCTTATTAAAAAATAGAGAGAGATTTATGCTTAGCCATCAAGTAGTAAATTAAAGTTTTACTCTATGTGCTTTGAATTAGTTTATAAGTAATACACTATATTTAATTTTTAAGAATACACCTACATACATATATGTCTTGTTTGAAGTTTTTTTTATTTGTTATTTATTATTTTTATTTAAAAATTTTCATTGCCAGACTTAGTTTTTTTTTTAAATTGCAAATAATTACATAAGAAGTTAATATTCTTTACTTATAATATATGCATGCAATGAAAAATGATTCCTTTAAAAAGTTTTGAATTTATCACATATTTATTTTTCAATTAAATTTAATTAGAGTGTATTTAAGGCATATTCACTTATTATCCGATCATATTGCAATTCTTCTAATTAAAAATTAGAAAAATTTCAATCTTTATTGGTATTATTTATATAACTATTTCTTATTAAGCACATATTAATGCGATCATGTTTATTGATTTTTAAATCCTATTAAAATGTACTAAGTGCACATGAAATTAAAAAGAAATAAAAACATTCAAAATTAAGATCGAGAGGCACAATTATCAAAGATTGATCTTAATATTGTAGTAGAGGATGCGACCCATGGAGCTCTAAATTGTATTTTCATTTTTTACTAACCAAATACACACTAATGGAGCTCTAATTTCTTTTTAAAATTTAAGCACGTGCATCCAAATTTAAAAAGAAAATTTTTTAGCTTATGAAAATTTTTATCAAATCAAGTACAATTTCTTATACAAAGTATATGTTGATTTACCTATATAGAATAGTAGTTTTACATATGCCTTCATTTAACTAAACTATTTACTATATATGTTAGACTTGGTTAACTCAACTTTTTATTGAACTTTGGAGGCATAGTATTGGAATGTTATACTAAGTTAAACTAGGACTTTAACAAATTTAAACCAGTTTGAACTTGTCCCAAATCAGTCTAAAGTAGGCCAAACTAATCCTAATCTAGTGTTGAATTAGATTAAAGGTGTGTTTAGCATTGAGGTGTGGTGCTGCACTGTGATTCCATTTGGGGCGGCCACATTCCACCTATGTTTGAAGAATCTGTGATGAGAAAGTTACATTTTTCAACTCTACTTGGCTCATTGGGGTGGCGGCTAGAAAGTTGCAATTTAACATTTTGAAAAAAAAATTTGTATGCCCCACCATAGTTTTTTAAACAATAGATTCTTCTATAGTACTGTGAGCTTCGAAAATTCACCATCGGCTTCTCAATTAAGAGAGCTTGTCTTGCAGATGTAGTTAGATTTACTTTTTCTATTTTTGATGTAATTTTGTATTAGGAATTAAGATTAGTGTTATGGGGGATTAAGGTGAGCGGTTGCTAGAAGGCTTTGTTATGAGAGGCTCTTGTGATGCCTTTGGAGCATGCAAACCCAAATGGAGAAGTGGAGGAGATATAGAGATATGAAGATATAAAGAATGAAGACCCCCATAAATTTTATTCATTTATGTAATTATAATTATTCTTTTATATATCGAGTTATATAAGGGTAGAGCTCGACTGCCCATTTCTCTTTTCGAGTTGTATGGTGGTACCCGACTGCACCGACCTATTATTCTTTTATGTTGAGTTTATAAATTATTTGATGCTTTATTTACAATTGTGTAATAGAAATTACATATATTTTTCTAGTTTCTTAATGCATTGTGATTTAATGTGTGGCCTGAATCTGGTTAGGCTCTTAAAAAATATAAACTTTATACCCCAACTACAACTCATAATTAATTTTTTAAACAACTCATAATTTGATTTAAAGCCTAGGTATTTGTTGACCTCATTTTTAGGATGAGCTCTCAATCCCTCTATTTTAGACATAGGACTTCTCTTAGAATTTAAGAGTTTCTTAGTCATAAGACACTTCTAGTGATTAGGTGAACACTCAACCTAGCTCTAGAGACTTAGAAGAGTTAGCCATAGGAATAGATCTTGCCTTAGGGGTGTTAGGAAAATTTGCCTACCCTATAGCTTGAGCCAAATTCCTGACATCCTCCCTTGAAGTCAAACTCCAAATCAAACTATCTCCAAACTCCCAAATCAAATCAATTTCAAAACTTAAATCAATTCCAACTTAATTGATTTTCTCAAACTCAAATAAATTCCAAATGATTTAAGCTTATGATTAAAATTCCAAGTTCAAAAATATTTCCTAAGTCCTTTGATTCCCTTTTATGGAATTAGCCTAAATCAAATCTAAATCCATTCAAATTCAAAAAATTTCCTGACAACCCATTTATACTCTCATTTATATTCCCATATATAAATGAAATATAAATTCAAATCAATGAAACCAAATTCAAAATTCAAATCCAAATAAAAAATCTTCCCTAAGTCACTTTGATTCTATCTTATGGGCTTAGCCTAAATCGAATCTAAATTAATTCAAATTCAAGGAATTATCTCATAACCCATTTATATTCTTATTTATATTCATAAATAAAAATGAAATATATATTCAAATATCCAAAAATCAATTCAAAAAAAAAACATTCAACCTCAAATTCAACCAAAATTCAACCTAAGCCTTTCAAGTCAAATTCTTGAACTTAGCCAAATGAAACTCAAATCAAACCAAACCCTTGAATTTTCTTCATGATTCAATCAATCCTTCAATCATGAATCCAAATATAAATATAAACTTCAATCATCAAGCCAAAATGTAAAAAAAATTAAACCCAAGTCAAACTCATGTTCATCCATTGAACTTGAAATTATCAAGTAATTCAAAACTAAAATCACTTGCAAATAGATTTATATTTCAATCATAAGTCCATATGTGAGTTCAATTAAACTTAAATCAAGCCTTGATCAAACCAATTGACCACTTAGGCACACTTGACCCAAACTGACCTAAAGTACCCCCTTATTAGCCACATTCTAATTCTAACCAAATTAGATTGAACTAAGCCCACCTAAGCCTCACATTATGAGCGACAATCATCATGAGATGATCAATGACTAAATAGGGTCAAATCAAGTCAAACCTAAGGGTTGACCAATTCAACATTTAGCCAAAATGAAACCTAAACTAGCTAAAATCCACCATAAGATAAATTGGTTGAAACCATTGATCAAAACTCATTCATGATCAATGTTTGAACTTGACCAAGTCATCATTTTAGCCTAACCTAGCCCAATTAGCCACTTGACCCAAGTTGACCCAACTTGACCTAAAAAGTCAAAATGTGTCAAAAATTGATCTAAGCCAAATTGAGTGAAACCAATGGGTCAAATTCATTCCAAATCACTTGTTTAACTTGACCAAAGCCCTAATTGGCCAACTAGACCCAACCTAGCCCAATTGACCTTGAACCCAACTTGACCTAAAAGGTCAAATTGAGCCAAATTCAAATATAAACCAAATTGATTAGAAACAAAGATACCAAACTATTTTAAATGATCAACCAAACATAAACCAACCCATGACCTAACCCAAATAGGCCAAATGGGTCAAATTGGTCAACTTGACCCATTTGACCTAAATAAAATCAAATGAACCAAAACCAAATATAAATCAAATTGAACCAAAACAATGATGTCAAAACATTTCAAATGGTCTATGAACTTGACTCAACCCTTAGTTTGACCTAATTTGACCAATTAGTCAACTTGACCCAAGTCGACCCATTTTGACCTAAATGGGTCAACGTGAGCAAAATCATATCAAACTAACTCCAAATTCAATGATACTTTGCCTAACCCATTTTTCAATCATACCAAACATATTAAAACTGAAATCCAAGCCAAATGACCATTTCACCCCTAGTCCAAAATCACTTGGAATTTGGTAATTCCTTTTCATGGACACTTGACATCCTCTTAGTGGACCAAATGGTCACTAATAGACACCCACTTAGGAATTGAGCACATAGGATACCTCCTCCACTCAATTAAAGCACATAAAAAAATTCTCCATTTTTGATTTTCTTAGATTGAAAATAGGGGAGCTTCTCAAAATTTTCAACTTACTCAATACACCAAATCAACTCAATTCTTCTTGCAAGCTTCTTCAGAGGAGTCAATCGAGTTGATCCACACCTTTTCCTAAGTTCTCAAAATAAGGGAGGTGGTGTCTAGACCAAGGCCGAATCCATTTGAAGGAGAGCTTCGTCCATAGGAAGATCCACTCAACCAAATTATCTCAAAACTTCAACATGGCTTCATCTCCACTAGACGAAGCTACTTCATTGGATTCGAGTGCCGGTGAGGTATGGATCAAAACTGAGCTTAAACTAGAGAGTGTGGTCTTTTATGAAAGGAATACTTCATGTAAAACTAGCCAATGGATCTTCATCCCCTTGCTTGATGATGGTGTGGGTTGAGTTTGGGCTCAATTTGAGCTCAATCGAGCTCGGATCATGCCATGGAAGGTGGATGGTTCCTCTTTCTCGCAGGTGAGCTGAGGAACGGATCATGGGCTATTCATCTGCGCATTTTAGATGGATGACATAATCAAGATGCATAGGATCCCTGATTTAATTCCTTAAGAATCGCGAGCTTGATCTCAGCCATCTAATCCTTGATTGGATGAATGGGGAGAAAGCACATAGCGCCGCCGCTGATGTGGCACTATGATGTGACAACTTAAGTGACCTCTCCCATCGCACCATGTGGAAAGCGCATGCCATGTCAGCCTCCATGTGGCACCACTGGGATTAATCACTTAATTAGGTTATTTAATTATTGGATAATCATGAAAACTTCAAAATAACATAGATAGTGTGTGGTCTTTGGTGAAAGGAATTTTCACTTGATGTAAAACTAGCTGTTGGATCTTCATCCCTTTGCTTGATGATGGTGTGTGTTGAGTTTAGGCTCAATCCAAGCTCAGTCGAGCTCAAATCATGCCATGAATGGTGGACAATTCCTCTTTCCCGCAAGCGAGCTCAAGGATGGATCATGGGCCATCCATCTGCACATTTTGGATGGACATCCATGATCAAGATGCATAAGATCCATGATTTAATCCCTTAAGAACCTTAGGCTTCACCGTCCGATCCTTGATCCGGACGGAAAGTGCGTAGCACCATCGGTGCTGATGCAATGATGACCTCTCTCATCATGCCACATGAAAAGCGAGCGCCACATCAGCCTCCACATGTCACCGACGAGACTAATCACTTAATTAGGCTATTTAATTATTGGATAATCATGGAAACTTCAAATAACATAACTAATTCTAGAAAAAACATAAAAATACAAGGTAAAATGCATTGTAAAGATAATTCAGAGTAGAATATTCTAAATTTATTTTCAATGGGTTTTGAATAGTGCTTTTTCCTTAATTTAGGGTTTTATTAAAAACTTAGTAACCCTAATTACTCCCTAATTATCCCACTGTACACATTTAGGGGACACGCCTCCCCTAATTTTATTGAGATTTATTGATGGGTTAATTAGGAGATCAATTAATGAAGCCTTACCTTATGTACAAATGTAATTATATATGAACAGTGGTTTAATCCCTTTATTAAGTTAATTAAGCCTTGCTTAAGTAGAGAAGAGGTTTATGGAATGGATTTGGGGAATTTTCCTAAAGCCATTCCTTAAACTCCTTTCTTTCCTTAATCCAAACATAATTAAAGGTTAATCCCCTAATCACTTGCTTAATTAACTAGATTTTTAAAATTAAAATATTTTAGAACTTAATAAATTCTTCTTGGGTAGGTGCTTAGGTGTTCAATAACCTAAGTAGCGTAAGAAAATCAAAATCCAACCCACATGTGTGGGAAGGGTTATGAAAGTACTTAAATTAAACCCTTTTATTTAATTAATCACTAATTGTGAACGAATTGCATTAGGCCCTTTTCTTTCCTAGGTGAATTGCTGATTTAAATTCCTTGTGTGATTTTATGCCATATCATTAGCTCATAATTATTTGATTAAGTATGTTTAAGTGGTGTAGGTAAGGGGTAATCAATACACTAAATTCACACCTTAACCTAACCAAAGCATAAAATTCATCTAATCATCTAAAAATTAAACTAAAACATCATACACATGGGGGAATGGGTTAGGACCAGCAAACTCATCTCACATTTCTCAAATTGAAATTAAACTCTAACAAAATCCAAACTCTCTTTAAAATAAATTTGATTTTCTTTAAATAATCTTATTCATGGGATTGTCTTTAGGAATTAATTAGGGTGGATGAACTTACATTGCTTTCATCACTTTATTTATTTCCTAACATGCTAAATGTGTATGCCATATGAAATTCATGCATTCATGCCTTTTAAAAATCAAATTAAAAATTAAATGTTTCTTTTATGTTAAATTGCATGTTTTGGCTAAAGTAAGAATATGAATGGTTATTATCACTATTAAATATAAAAATTATTTTAAAACTTATGAATTAAACATCAAAACTGAAAGTTATACTATTTATAAGTACTTATGAGCTTGCATATGAATAGCATGAAATGTGTTATGTGTTTTTCCCTCTCTTTCTTAGCATAGAATTGTATAGGATTTGCAAGGTGTATAGTCCATTTGAAAAGGACATAACACTTGCTTAAATCCATTCTTATACACTCCTATGTCATGACTTAAGTGGGAATTCTACATAACACATATAAAATTAAACAATCAAACCAAAATCAAACAAACATAAACTTTTGCATCTTTCTTTTTTCCATTCATTTCTTTTGTACATGCATATGTATTTAAGGAAAGTGGAATATTAGTCTGGACAACCTCGGGGTTGTAAGGCTTTAAGTAGCCCTAAGTATGTCTTGTACCTTACACCCCTGGTGCTAACAATAGCATCGTACTGACTTGTGCCATTCATACATATAAATGTGCATGTGAAAAATGCATAAAAGAATCACCCTTTTCTACTTAACAAAATCATGCATCATAAAACATCCAAATTTTCTTTAGTAACACTACTTAGCATTCATTGTTAAAGTGTGCTAAACTTTTCCATTTGCATGTATTGATATGCTTAGGGTTCATTCATATGCATGTTACACATGTTGGGAAAGAAATGAAGTGATGTGTGTTTTGTGACATCAATTCACCTTACTTAATCTTGAAATGCCTTTCATTTTGAATAGGTTTGTGTAGAAAAAAATTTAAACTTAGAATTAATTAAAACACATAATATAACATTCACTAAATAAGAATCAAATATTAATCTACCTTAAAAATTACTTAAGGTAGGAAGGAAAGAGAAGTTCCCTTCTCTTTTCCTCTCTTTACAACACTTAGCAATTAATTCTAGGTTCATTCAAACTTAATCAAAACATAAAATAAAAATTAACCCAAATAAACTAAACAACTTAAATGAAACCACCCTCTAAGTTGAACATTTTCATACATAGAAAATTTAAACCTTAAAGCCATAGCTAAGCATACCACACAAACCTTAAATGGCTTACACATTAGGCTAAGTCACCACTTCTAGGTTTAAATTAGGGTGGTGCATGGTTTGATGTTTGCTTTTATTTTGTGATGTTATATTTTAGTCTGGATGTTAGGGTGTATGTGCGTAGACTGAATGGAAAGATGATTTAGTCTAATCATTATCTTTTACAGGGGATTGTGCTTAAGGGGCGGTGTAATAAAAATATAAAATTACTTTTGATGTGCAGGTGCTTATACCCTTAAACATAATCCAAAATAGTCCAGGTGAACTTGGTTACCCATGTGTGGGGTGCTAAGTCTAATTTTATACATATACATGCTTGGGATTGTATGGTTTGTTTTATTAATCTTTATTTTGCAGGTTTTAGTTAGATTTGTTTTTCCTATTTTCATGTACTTTTATAATTAGGATTTTAGAATGATTGTTATGGGGGATTAGGATGAGCATTGGTTATAAGATTACATTTTATGTACCATGTGAAGCCTTTAGAGCAACAACTTTCCATCCATCCAAAAGAAGGAACCAAAAGAAGAAAGAAGAAATGAAGAATGAAGACCTCTATAACATGAATTTCTTGCTTAATTATAATTAATTCATTTGTAATCTAGGATGTATAAGGGTAGAGTTCAGCTACCCAATTTGTTTTTTGAGTTTGTACGGTGGTGCCCGACCATAAATGGCCTTTTATTCATTTACGTTAGTTTTCTAAATTGATTGATGTTTGCTTGACTTGTGCATTAAGATGACATCTTTTCCTAGTTTCTTTCTTACTTTAATGTATGGCCTGGATGACGATTAAACTCTTAGGAAAAAATAAATCTTCTACCAAATTAATAACTCAAATTAAAAATAAACAACTCATAACCTCACTTAAATCTTAGGTTTTGAAATAAGATAAAAGAATTAATAACCCCTTAGCTGGATGTTATCTTGCTTTTCTAACATCATGCATAAAAAAACATATTGTTCGACTCTTGATTGGAGAACTTTCACCTTTGCCAGAGAACTTGGCTTGACCCGTGAGAGCCATGGTGGAAACACACATCCTTATCTTGATGATTTTGGCCCATAATCTAATTTCTCATGTATTAGGCATATAAATCCTAAAGCCTGTGTCAAACTGATTGTCCAAAATAAAAATAAAATATATGAAAAATTTATATTAGATTTAAGTCATTAAAGCATGCCCTACATGATCTAGTCTCTTAGGGAGTGTGTTTAAGGAATTAATCTCTTTGTAAATAAATAACAGCTTAACTATCTTGCAAAAGCATTTGACTTGCCTACATATTTTAAAATCATAGGAAGAGTTAGTTGATGACCACCCCCAAGCGGTTGTAAGTCTAACAGTCGGGTGGTTTATTCTCTCTTGAGGGGGTAAACTAAATACCCATTTTTGCCTTAAATTTAAGTCATGATTTTGGCCCTAGGATAAAACTCCTTAGATTTAAATTCAAAGGTTGTTAGTTCCCTTTGTGGTCTATGAGCATAAATCATCACCTCTTAGGGATTTTCGTGATCTTGTATCATAGAATTATAAGCCCTAGCATTCTAATAAAAATTTAACTCAAACAAATTAATTCAATTTCAAAAATATAAAGCCCAACCATAGGATAGTTTGGAATGCTTACTAGGCTTCCTAGTATTTAAAGCATCCCCTACTTATTTTCATTTAGCTTAGATAAGAACTTCCTCCTCTTGATTGATCTCAATTGACATTCTAAAAATAAACTAATCGATTGATAGTCCTACCTTTCAAAATCTTTGGGGACAATGATCATTTACCTTAATCAAGAGTATTCCTAAAGAATTATATTCCTTAGAATGTAATTAACTATGTGGGCTTGCCCCTGTAGGGAACTTAATGAACTCAGTTTAAAATAAACCCAACATTACTTTTCCATGTAAAGTAGAGAAAGAATCTCTAGTACATTCTGAAGACCCATAGTCCTTAGAAGTCCTTATTGAGGTGATTAGGTCCATTGTAGGGTGGTGACTTCTATCTTTTGAGATAGTACACCTCTCCTCAATGTCACACCTGATCACCCTAATAAGAACATCTGTGGATCTGCGTGGCATCCCAAAAAGCATATATTTCTAATTTCATTTATCCTCTTCCAAAATGATAGATGAAGGAAAAAATATATTTTTACCATAGTAGTAAATCAAGATAATTAAAAGATTTATCAACCCCATAGCTGGATGTTGTATGCTTTATATCAGGCATGTCATCTTGTCCAACGTTTGCTAAGAGAGGGTTTCCATCCTTGCACGATAGGGGAAAACTTTTGAGGGTCTCTTCTGTGGTAAAAAATACCTTTTTCTCTCTGATTTAGCCAATAATCTCCTTTCATCATACATTTAGACATGTAAAAATCCTATGGCCTTTGTCAAAATGAAGAGTCCAAAATCAAATAAAAATTAATAAAATTTATATTAGACTAAGTCATTGTATATACCACTCATGCTTTAGTCTTTTAGAGAGTGGGTTTAAAGGAATTTAGTTTCTTTCTAAATAATAACCACTTAACCATCTTTCCAAATATATGACTTGACCAAAATATTTAAAACAAAATGTAGGAGGAGTTAGCTGACTATCACTCTAGGTGGTTATAAGTGCAGTAGTGGGGTGGTTTACCTTCTCTTGTGGATATAAATAATGTACCTATTTTCTCCTTAGATGTAGGACGTACTTTAGCCCTAACTAAAGCTCCATAGATTTAGGATCTTAGATTGCTGTTTCCCTTCAGGCTACAAGCATAAATCCTCACCTCTTAGGCATTTTTATAATCTTGTATTGCAAAATTATAAGTCCCAGCATTCTAATAAATTTCAACTCAAATACATAATTCTCTTCAATTTCAAATATATAAGGCCTAATCATAGGATATATTGGAATACACATTAGGTTTTTTTAGTATCATAAGCATTCTCTACTCATCTCTTTTAGCTTTGATAAATAAGCCTCTCCGTTCGATCTATCCCACTTGATTTTCTCAAATATAACCAATTTATTGATAGTCCTATCTTTAAAATCTTTGGAGATCATAATTTCCTACTTTAATTAAGAGTATTCCTAAGGAACACACCTTCCTTAGGATGTAATTAACTATGGGGGATTGCCACCATAGGGAACTTTAGAATCCTATTTAAATAAATCCTGCTTTTTTATCAATGTAAAGTAAGGAAAAAATCTCTGGTATATTTGAAGACCTATCATGCCTTAGGAGTCCTTATTAAGGTGATGAGATCCATTGTAGAGTTGTGATTTCTATCTTTTGAGATATTGCATTATTCCATAATGTCGTACCCGATCACCTCAATAAGTACACCCTTAGATCTACGTGGTGTCCCCCATATACATAAAATCAAAAATAAATACCATAAATTTTTCTAGCGACTCCGCTGGGGATGGTTCCTCTCTCCATCTCTAGTAAACAATTATTGTCTCCAAGCATCAATATTGGACTTGTATTTCATATGAGTCAAAGACTATCTTTCCTTCCATTGTCACTTAGCTTATTTCATTCTTAAGCAAAGCTAGTCAGCATCCTCTAGGTTTTAGGACCTCACTCCTTGTAGGTCTTAAAACCCCTATTGGGACCCTCAATAAATGAAAGATAAAATTAGCTAATGAAAGGAGTTGAAAAAAATTTAGAACATCCTCATCACTAGCTTGGTGATGCAAGGTTCATTTTATATTTAAGAAAATAAACTCTTTTGCAAAAATGTCCCCTTCAAAAACACTTTTTCAAAATTCACATAACAAGTGATCTTGGACAAGATTTATAAGAAACATTCAAATAGCATAAAGCTCATATAATCAAACCTCATCTAATAATCCCCATGATTATTACATGGGGGTTCTTTTCAAATCAAAATCAAAATCATCATTTTGAAAATTATTATCCCCATTCAACAGACTCAAATTTATTGAATGAAGATCCTATTTTTAAATAAATTCATAGCATAAAATTGAAACTTCACTGAAAATATTTCACATATACTAGAGTTGGAGTTTCCCTCTTTTTTTTTTTAAAAAAGCACACTTCTGAAAATGACCACATTCATTCAACATAGTCAAATTTGTTGAATGAAGATCCTATTCTGAAATAAAATCATAGAATAAAATTGAAACACCACTTAACATATTTACATATACTAGAGTTGGAGTTTCTCTCTTTTTTATTTTTAAAAAATTACACTTTTGAAAATGACCACATTCATTCAACATACTCAAATTTATTGAATGAAGATCCTACTTTCAAATAAAATCATAGCATAAAATTACAACACCACTTAACATATTTCATATATGCTAGAGTAGAAGTTTTCCTCTTTTCAAAATAAAGAAATCACATACATGAAATCAAGAACTTTTTTGGACTCCATTCGACATACCCAAAATTTTCAAATGAGAGTCCCATTTCCAAAATTCACAAAACAAATTGAACTTTATTTAACATACCCAAATTTGTTAAATATATTTCCCCTCTTTCAAAATTTCATATCACATTTGACTCCTACTTAACATACCAAATTTGTTAAGTAAGAGTCTCATTTTCAAATTAAATACATATGGCTTCCACTTAACATACCAAATTTGTTAAGTGAGAAGTCTCACTTTCAAAGGCAAATCACTTCACACTTGATTCCTACCTAACATACCAAATTTTTTATGTGGGAATCTCATTTTCAAATCAAATCACACTTGGTTCCTACTTAACATACCAAATTTGTTAAGTGAGAATCTCATTTTCAAATCATATCACACCTGACTCCTACTTAACATACCAAAATTTGTTAAGTAAGAGTCTCATTTTCTAATCAAGTTACATTTGGCTTCCATTTAACATTCCAAATTTGTTAAGTGAGAGTCTCATTTTCCAAAATAAATCAAATCACATTTGGCTCCCATTTAACATACCAAATTTGTTAAGTGAGAGTCTCATTTTTAAGAGAAAATTAAATCACATTTGGTATCCTACTTAATATACCAAATTATTTAAGTAAGAACTTCTTTATTTTAAAAAAAAAAAAAAAACAAAACACAAATCATATCACATTTTTAACTTCCACTTAACATACCAAATTTGTTAACTGAGAGTCTCATTTTCAAAAGCAAATTAAATCACACTTGGCTTCCACTTAACATACCAAATTTGTTAAGTGAGAGTCTCATTGTCAAAGCACAAATTGTAATCACACTTGATACCTACTTAACATACTAAATTTGTTTAATGAGAATCTCATTTGCAAATCATAATCACACTTGATTCGTACTTAATATAGTAAATATGTTAAGTGAGAATCTCATTTTTAAATCATAATCTCACTTGATTCCTACTTAACATACCAAATTTGTTAAGTGAGAATCTCATTTTCAAATCATATCACACTTGACTCCTACTTAACATACCAAATTTGTTAAGTAAGAGTCTCATTTTCAAATCATAAATACACTTGACTCCCACCTAACATACCAAATGTGTTAAGTGAGAGTCTCATTTTCAAACACATATCAAACACATTTGGCCTCTACTTAACATACCAAAATTGTTAAGTAAGAAGCCCCATTTTCAAATCAACATATATCACACACATAACCAATCATCACAAGCAAAGATACTTTCACAAAATTTTCAAACATATAATCAAAAAATCTTCTTAGCATACCTAAATTTGCTAAGTAAAGTTTTTGCAAATCAAAATTTTTAAACAAGATACATAATATACATATCTTTAAAAGTCTCTCCAAATATTTGAACCCCACCCATTCTACTTAAATTGGTTGAGTATGGGTTTTAAATCAAAATCATATGGCAAATTCTCTCCAAATAAAAAAAATCTCTCCAAAATTCAATGAATCCCACTTAGCATACCTAAATTTGTTAAGTGTGGGTTCAAATTCCAAATTAAGTATAGAAGTTAATGATTGAAGGTAAACATCAAGGTAAGGGTCTGAGTCAATTATGTTTCAACAAATACAGTGATTCTAGTATAGTTAGTCTTTTTAGCCTCCAGTTAGTGCAGTGATCATGGCTCCTAGTAAGTTCATATTCTCTTTTCCCTGTAGTGTAGATTTGGCCTTGGATCAGACCAATCTCACCATGACTGATGCCGCACACCTGATCTACTTTGGCCGTGGCTTTGAGGGGGTCCAGATTACTTGTAAGGGGGCAGCCCTTACAATGATTAGTAAGGAGGAGATGGCGGCACAAACACCACTCATCCGCTTGGATATCCCATATGAATATGAGTTTCCCTCACTGAAGAGGAAGGCTGTAGTGGTTCCCACACCACATTTAGTGTCAGTTTCAGTACTTGCTCGTCCAATTGTCCCTTGCCATAGCTCCAGTGAGAGTTGCTACCTCTTCATTGGTCACCCTAAAGGGGAAGGCTGTCTTAACCTCTGAGATAGTCTCCTCCACCTTCGAGATAGGTTCTAGCTCCCGCTCTACTATGCTCACCCGTACCCAACACTGTAATAAAAATTGAAAGATTAAGTGGTATCATAAGCGAGCAGTTAGAGAGCTTGACGTTGCTTCTCATATAGCTAAAGATGGTTCTCCTCATGAGACCTCTCCACCTTTGAGTGGTAGTAGGTTCCACCTCCTCCTGGCCTTAGATGGAGAGGAATATTACCAGAAGATCACTATGTCTCTCCACCAAAGATACCATGAGACACCCACATGCCAAAGCAGGACCATCCACAAACTTAGATTAGAGCCTGAGCCTGACTTGTTTGACTTCCAATTTGTGATCCCTAAGAGTGTTAAAGATCAGATCCATAAAGAGAGAGAGAGAGAGAGAGAGAGAGAGAGAGAGAGAGAGCCATGGAGGCTTGGGTATCTGCCCAGGCAAGCATGAGAGAGTGACGTAGGTATGCACGACTGTCGACAGCCTCTACTTTGATGGATTTTCTTGATCGTCTCCCTATCAGGGCTGGTCATTCAGATAACATTACTCTTATTGATGTAATCCACTACATACAGAGATCCCTAGTTGAGGGGTAGTCAGTGTTGCCATCACACTGGTCCTCTCACCGTCCACCATTACCAGTTCAGCCATAACATCTACCATTCTCATTAAGGTTCAGAAGCCCCTATCCAGGGAGAGACCTTCCCCTTTGGTGATCTGGCTATGGCCCAAGGATCCTGCTTGATCCATTCTACCTACTGAGGTGAGATTGAGCTCCCCTGCCCGACCCTCTACCTCAGTTATGGTTAGGAAGTAGTGGTGACCCAAGAGCATCATCATCGCACCACCTCTACTGCAACATACAGAGATAGAGAGGGGAGTGGATATAGACATGGTCCCCATGACAGTTGATCCTCTCGGTGATGATGTCTTGATAGTAGGTAGTGTCCGTTGCATAGAGGCAGAGGAGCACACTCCTACGACTAGCAGTTAGTCAGTATTCATACCAGTCCAACCAGACATAGTAGATCTGTCACTAGATGACATATTAGTGGACAACTTTGTCAAGAAGAGATAGATTTTTAGGAGTGGCCATTCTGATTAGGAGGAGGATAGAGTCAGCTTTGATCCTGATAAGGATGACATGTTGGTTGACACGATTGAGGTCCACATGGTTGATACAGGGGATCCTTACAACAGAATCAGCTTAGCTAGGAAGGTGCTGTGCTCGAGGAAGGTGACACTTCTTACTCTACTCAACACCTCCTCCACCAGCTCAACTAGAGGGATGATCACACTGGCAAGATGGGGAAGATGATTGAGGAGTTGATGGTAGTAGTTTTGGCATTATAAAGAGCCCTCACCCTCACCATATACCACCGCCCAGAAGTACATACCTTAGAGCATCTTAGGTGCACTCTGAGGATGATGTTTGCAGCTTGCATAGATGGCACCTCCATGCATGAGAAGGATATTGAAAATGTGGTAGAGCAACAGGTGAGGGAAGCAATGGTGCAAGCTCGGGAGAGCTCATATATTCCAAATGGTAGATCATACTCAGAGGAACTTGATGTAGTTCAATACCCTAAGGGTTTCGTGTCGCCTTCCTTCAAGATTTTGATGATAGTGGGAACCCACGTCAGTATATCACACATTTAAGAGCTAGTTATTGCAATGCGGGTGGCAGTGATGCACTATTGTTCAGACTCTTTGTTAGCAATTTAGTAGGGGTTACATTTGATTAGTATGCCGAAGTGTCCAATGGTTCGATAGGGACTTTTATTGAGTTAGAGCACCTCTTCATCAAGAGGTTTACTAGAGCTTATCGAAGAGTGACTATAGGAGATTTGTTGTAGTGACACAAGCTTTCAATGAGTCCCTTGTTGATTATGTTCTCAGGTGATGAAACCTGAGCATGAAATGCAAGTCACAGCTGTCTAAACAACTTTCCATTGAGATTCTTATCAAGAATATTCATGGCTAGGTCACCTTCATGCTTAAGCACTTTACTATCTAGACATTTGAGAAACTAATTAACAAGGCATCTAGCTTGCAAGAGGAAGCCAAACAGTCACCCTTTTTAGACCAATCATCTCGGCTCAAGCCACAGAAGGTGTTTGAATAAAAGCCTGGGACAGTTGTGTCAGTGGATGGAGGGAAGTAGCCAGCCTGAGTCTAGTATGAGAAACCCCAAGCTCAACAACTTCCTTTTCCACCTCCTATACCACCGCCTCAACCGTCATATCATCTGGCACAACCACCATAATGGCCATTTCTGCCACATTAATAGCCTACCCAACAACGGTATTCCCATCCCCGGCTAGGAAGCGGTTACCCACATACTATTACAGATAGATTGAATAAGCCATATTTATTTAAGAGGGAGGTAGTTAGGAAAATATTTAAGAATTTCTTAAAGAAACTTGACTTTCAGTTACTAGACCCCAAGAGGCCGGAGGAAGTGGGAAAGAGTAATGATCCTAACTATTGCCCCTACCACCGCACGGTTAGTCATATCTTAGTGGATTGTATTACTTTCAAGGACTGGCTTGAGTGTAGCTACATGTCAGTCATCATAGTTATCCTCAAGGAATACTTAGTAGAACAACCTTCTAGTTTTATCAGTATAATTCATAGGGAAACCTATGATCCTCTCTAGACAAAAGAAGGTTGAAATATTGTCTTATCTTGAACCTCTAAAAGGTAGTTACTAAAATTAAGAAACTCTCTCTACAGGTGCCTGAGGAAGCTTAAACCTCCAAAATCAAGGAAGGTTTGCAAGTTGCTAAAGACAATTTGAAGAAGGTGACAGCCTAGTAGCAGCATCAGTAGTCCAGCCTACTTGCCCGGGATAGTTCAGTAGTGCAACCACCATCCGAGTCCAGCACTCCATCCATAACTACACTACTACTTTTTCCTCCACTAGCTCCTCTTCTCCTAATAGGAGCATTGTATCAGTGGACAAGGGCATTAAATCCCTTACTCCGCTTACTTTGTTGGATTTCTATCATGTACCTCCACCTAAAAAGAAATTAATGAAGAAAGCTTTCACTTACATCTTGTCCACTTCTGATATTTTAGATTTTATTCCTCTTGAAAACTCTCTAAGTTTATAAAATAATAATGATAGCTCTCATCATTTTGATCCATTCTCTTCTGATTCATAATCAGACTATCCTTTTCTGAATCAATCGTGTTCACCTCTTGAGATTGACTTGGAGTCAACTGACTCTAAAGATCCCATAAGAGATGTTGTAGGTATGCCTGATGAGAAGGTAGAACTTTCCATAAGTTCATCATTTCAAGAAGTCACTGAAGTTAAACTGCACAGTGGCAAAGTTCTACTTCCTAGGGTAGCACCTCTTATAAGGGTAAACAAGTCAGTGGTTCCAGTGAGCAGATAACCCCTCCATAGGATGCTCCACCCATGGATAGCTTGTGGAGGACCAAGCTAGATTTGAATACAATGTCCTAGCACATCTTAGAAAGTTTCCAGCTAAGTTAAGCATAAATGATGCCCTTATCTTATCCAAAGAGACAAGGGAATCTCTAGTCAAGGCTCTTCTTGACCCAAAGATATGTTTAGCTTAGCCGACTATTATTGAAGAGGAGGCACATAGCTCAAAGGACATCTTAGGAGTTACATTCAGTGATGAAGACTTACTTCTAGGAATGACCTAGCAAAACTATCTTCCTTACATTATAGTGGACATTGGCAGATATAGGTTATCAAGAGTTCTGGTTGACTATGGTGCATCAGTCAATATTATGAGTTTAGGAACCCTTTCCTACTTGAGGATCAAAATTTCTAAACTCCAAAAGAAGAGGATGAAATTGAGAGGATTCAATGAATAAGGCGAGAGGGCCTTAGGCTCCATAGTGTTGCCATTAGAGATAGATGACTGGAAGATTGAAGCCAAAATTCATATCATAGACTCGGATACATCTTTCAATGCTTTTCTTGGGAGACCATGGATATATGAGAACAACACAATCCTATCCTCTCTACATTAGTAAATGAAGTTCATGAGAGGTAGAATTGAGTACTGCGCCAAAAGAGATCTCAGGCTCTTCACAGTTCATGAGGTTGGGATATATGAAGATGCAACCTATTTTCTTCCCCAAAACCAACAAGTTCATTCTCACAAATCTAGTCAAGATCCTCAAGAGGAAAAAAAAATGGAAAGAAAAAGAAAAAGAAATAGAAAAAGAGAAGAAAAAAAGAAAAATAAAAAGAAAATAAAAGAGAGCGTGATGTGGACTCAGGGGAAGATATAAAGCCTGACATTAGATTACACCCACAGTTTGTTACTCTATTCGAACATATGGGTAGGATGATCTGACCTCACCAGGCAGAGATAGAGGACAGTTCAGAGGCAACCCTCGAGGTGGAAATCCTCCCTATTGGCCACCTAATAGGAGGTATGTCCCAGCTATTAGGAGCACACCTGCTATCCAGATAGACTTTGAATCTAGTTCAGAAGATGAGTCTTATGTGGTTAGCACACCAGCCAGCTCTTCTCAGTAGCAATCCCTTTTGAGGTGACATTGGAGCATGACAGTGATGAAGACCGGGTTCCAAAGTATAGCATAAATGTATCCAAGTTTGCAAATGAGATAATTAGGAGTCAACTGGGAACCTTAGCTTTAAAACCACTTTCATCTCAAAAAGTTGAGGATTTGGTAGTTAAGGAGGCCCCTAAGTCATCCACAGATGAGAGAGTTCAGAGGTTCCTTTTAGGAGCATCATCCTCAAGTCAAGAAGTTGAGGTAGAACTTGAGGATGAATCATATAAAATTTAATACAATTACCTTTTGATTGGTACACCATGTATTCTTAACTTAGAAAAGAAGGTATTAATCCCACATACTTGTTCAAAATACAAGTCAGACTACTTTGAAAGGTTATGGGAAAACCAAAGCAGACATCCTCAATCAAGACCAGGACTAGAATTCAGTATAGTGGGTCCAGTCGATGATGATAATCATTGCTTAGTTATCACCAATTATTTAGAATCTGATTGGTTCTTTTCAAATCATGCTAACTCATATGAGGAGGTGTGTTTAAAAACTTCAGATGTCTAAATAACTTTTGAGTCAAGGATGCACTGCCAGAGTTCAAAGAGAAGATCAAATCAACCATTGATAAGCTCAAAAAAATCAACTTAGGGACTGAAGACAATCCACATCTGACATACATCAGTTCTTTGTTGAATGATACTAAAACTGATGACTCAGTTAGGCTATTGACTGAGTTTAATGACTGTTTCTCATGGATTTATGAAGAGGTGCTCGATTTATCTTCTGATGTAGCAGTCCACAAACTAGCAATAGAGCTTAGTGCTACCCCTTTCAAGCAAGGTCATAGACCCATGCGATTAAACACTGAACAACAGGTCATTTTTGAAGTCAAGAAATTGATTGATGCTGGCTTCATCAGGGAAGAAAGATATTCTACCTAGTTGTCCAGTGTCATTCCAATTAAGAAAAAAAATGACCAAATTTGTATATGTGTCAATTTTAGGGATGTGAATAAGGCATGTGCAAAAGATGAATTTCCACTACCCATACTAGAACTGATGGTGGACATTGCCTCATCTCGTGCAGTCTTGTCTTTCATGGATGGATCATATAGTTATAACCAAATAAAGATGGCCTCTGAAGATGAATGAAACACTGCATTTCAAACCCTCATCAGAATGTTTTGCTATAGGGTCACGTCTTTCGACCTTAAAAATATCGGTGCTACATACCAGTGGGCCATGACTCGGATCTTCAATGAACTTATTCATCATCAGGTTGAATGTTATATTGATGATCTTGTTGTCATAAGTAAAGAAAATGGAGACCATCTCTTTGACTTGAAGGTAATTTTTGAATGGTTAAGATAATTTAACCTTAAAATGAATCCCCTGAAGTGTGCATTCAGAGTAGCTTCAGGGAAATTCCTTGATTTTATTGTCTGACACCGTGGGATAGAAGTAGTTCTAGAAAAGATCAAGGAAATATTAGAAATGCCACCCCCTAAAACTCTAACTCAACTTAGATCATTCCAAGGGTGGTTGGCGTATCTAAGATGCTTCATTTCCAACCTATCAGGAAGGTGTCAATCATTTTCAGCACTTGTCAAAAAGGATGCCAAGTTCAAGTGGGATGGCAAGTGCCAACATGCCTTTGAAGATAATAAGCACTACCTGATGATGCTACCAATTCTAGCAGCCCCTATCCTGGGAAAGCCATTAATACTATATACTACTGCATTAGATGACTCCATTGGTACTTTGTTGGCTCAAACCAATGACAAAGGGAAAGAGAATGCACTCGATTATCTTAGTCATTGTCTAATCCCTGCTGAGATAAACTATCCACCTATTGAAACACACTGCCTAGCTTTAATTTTTGCATCCCAAAAGCTATGACATTACATGCTTTCCCATAAGGTGAACCTGATCTCTAGGATCAATCCACTACAATATCTCATGACTCGTCCGATGCTATCCAAATGATTGGCATGTTGGTCTATGATTTTGTCATAATTTGATATCACATTCGTACCCTTCTATGTGGTGAAAAGACAAGCATTAGCGGATTTCATAGCAGCACACCCACTTCCTGCTGAATCTCTGCTTAGGGATGACCTCCTTAATGAATAAATCATGAACTTAGGGGGGCACTAGCACTCGCTACTGGGAGATGTACTTTGATGATGTAGCTTCCTTTTAAAAGGTACAAGAACCAAGATTTACTCTTCCAGAAAAGGCAGGAATATGAATTGTTCTCCTAACTCTGGACTGTGATGTGATGAGATTCTCATATTATCTGTCTAATTCATGCACCAACATTGAAGCTGAATATGAGGCTCTAATTTCCAGTCTAGAGTTAGCCATTACACTATGCATCCAAAGTATTAACATCTTCGAGGATTTAGAGTTAGTTATCAACCAAAGTGTTGGGTCTTACATGGTTTTAAAGCCTAAGCTCAATCACTACCATAAGTACACCATAGAGTTGTTGGCTCAAACCTCAAAGGATACCATTTATAAGATTCCTCAAAGAGAGAACAATGTAGTGGATACATTAGCCAAGCTTGCTAAAGAGTTGACATGTTTGGAAGATGAGTCCATACTAATAAGGGTCCAAAATAGGCAAGTCTTATCCCTTGTTGACATTGGACTCATCGAGAGACTCTCTCTTGAAGGGGAGGTTACTGTTGCCAAAAAGGATGAGGAGTTGAATTGGAGGAAACCATTCATGGATTATCTAAATATATGCATACCTCAAGAGAAGTCACTAGCACATCAGGTGAAGCAGAGAGCCCTTTCCTATGCTCTCGTGGATAACACCTTATATCGGTGGTCCTTCAAAAATATGTGGTTACATTGTTTGAACAAACACGAAGCCCGTAAGATCGTGACCAGGTATGCTCAGGTTTATGCATAGTGTATCAATCCGATTCGAAGATGAAAGCCAAGATCAAGAGAATAGGATTCTATTGACCATCGATGATCTTAGACTACATGGACATAGCTAAGAGATACCACCAATGTCAGGTGCATGGTGTGGTTTTACATCAACCACCCAACATTCTACATCCTACATTGGCCTCATGGCCATTCGAGTGTTGGGGTATCAACATAGTGGGTCTGATTGACCCTTCTTCTTCCAAGGGCCACTAGTTCATTCTAGCTGCCACCGACTATTTTTCCAAGTGGACAGAGGCAATCCCACTCAGAGAGGTCACATCTCAGCATATGCTCTAAATTTTTTAGGAATAATATTATATCTGATAATGGTACTGCATTTAAGAGCACTAAAATCAATAACTTTTCCCAAAAACACAACATAGATTGGATATATTCTATCATCTACTACCCAAGGGAAAATGGCTTAGGAGAAACCTTTAATAAAACTCTCATCTGAATATTAAAGAAGACACTTGATGACAACAAGCGACAGTGGCATGAGTAGTTAGTTGAAGCCTTGTGGGCTTGCCGTACCACTTACAGAACTCCAACTCAATCTACCCCTTTCTCCTTAGTGTATGGGTCTAAAGTAGTTCTACCATTAGAAGTCCAACTCTAATCATTAAGGATAGCTATGAGTTGTAAAGTCACCACAGAGTAAAATGCCAAGTTGCGGTTAGAAGAGTTCAAAGGTTTGGAGGAGAGACGCCTCCAGGCATGCCAGAACCTCGAGTTGTATAAAGCCAAAATGATTCATGCTCATAACAAGTTGGCCCATCTAAGAGCTTTTTAAGTAAAAGAGCTTGTTTTAGTTCTAAGGAGACCAATTATTGCCCATCAAAAGATGAGAGGTAAGTTTGAACCCACTTGGGAAGGCCTTATTGCCATAGAGAAGGCCTACCAAGGAGGATCTTATAAGCTTATAAATTGTGAAGGAGAGCGCCCAATTCTTCCAATTGATGGGCTCTACCTAAAGAAATACTATCCATAAATCATGTTTCAAATCAATTATCAATAAAATTTCTTTCATCTCAAACTCCATCTCTTCATATTGGTTAGAAATATCTTTGCTTGCGAATCCACCACGATATGTTTAGGGTAGGTGTAAGGAACCCAAGCGGTGTCATATCCTTTAGCAATGAAGCACCAACACATACTATGCACAACCACATAAAATAAACATTTTTGGGATAAAGTCCCCTATGGTACTCACTCATTTAGCACACATGCTACCCTAGTGTTAAGTGGTTACTTGTCTAGAAGATATAAGTCTATAAGATTTCTTCCTAACCTGACCATTGAAAACCAACAAGCACCTTTTTAATTGGGTAGGCCTTACTACCCAGCCGGTAAGCTATCTCATATTGACTTTATTTAAGAGGATGTAAGCCTACACGCTTTCTTCTTGAAGTAGCCATCATGCACTTACTGAGTCAAGTATATTTGAGGTTTAGGATAAGTTCCCCAGTGGCTCCTTTCCTCCTGGCTACTTCAAGTCCGTCCACACCGGACTCCCCACTTAGTCACCCTAGTGGATAGTATCCCCATCGACGATAAACTATCCTGATGATCATTTCTATCTGTGAAGATGTAAGCCTACAATCCTTCCTCTCAGATTGATCATCACAAATCGATGGGCACCTTAGGTTGGCTTGTTACCGTCATGCTGACGGTGAGCCACCGAGTGTATACACTCTCATGGAAAATATAAGTCTACAAGCTTTCTCCCAGAGTTGGCCACCGTATACTTATAGAGTTTCTTTTACAGGGTCCAGGATAAAGCCCCTAGAGGCACTTCCCTTGTGGGCACTCTATTTGGATCACATTCTTAGTGACCTAATTTAGACACTAGCACGGTTACTCTTGGATTGGACAGTCCCCCTTTCATAGTAGCCACCCCTGTGGTTGGAGAATCTATCTAGTGGATATACAGATTCTCCCTTGGTCCAGTAAGTCTGAGATATGGACTAGGCTAATATAAGCTCCTTCTTAGTGTAGTCCCTTGCACATCAACAGGGTCCATGTAAACATATAGACAAACCAAAAAAATATATTTTTGCTTATGGATTAGGAGGAAAATCCCAACGACACCTTTTCCCAAGCAAGCAGCCTATCTTTAGGGTAGTGTCAGCAAAACTCTCTATAGGAATCACCTGACTACTTTTGAGTTAAGATAAGTCACCAGGTTGGCACTCTCTCAGTAGTCGCCCTTAGGTCGGGTTTGACTTATTGTCCACCAACAAGTCACCCAAGTGGTCATCCTTGCTTTGGAAGATATAAGTTTATCACGCATTCTCTCTAGAATGATCATTGCACACCGACGGACAGCCTTTAGGTCGGGTTCGATTTGTTGTGCTATCAGCCAATCACCCCAATGGTTCCTTATTTAGGAGGATGTAAGTCTACAAGCTTTCTTCCTGACTTGACCATTGCACAATGAAAGACACCCCTTAGGTTAGTTAGCTCTACCTCATAACCAGTAGGCTATCCCTTTGGATTTGGAAATCTAAGATAAGACTAGGCTGATATTAGCCCCTTCTTAGTGGATCTATCGTACAACGATAGGGTCCATCTAAAATGAAATTAACTTTGACTATTTTTGAGTCAAAATGACTTTAAAGCATCATTCGCTCAATAATCATCTTAGGTTGGGTTTTACTTGTTGTGCTATCAGCAGATCACTCCAGTGGTTCCTTGTTTAGGGAGATGTAACTCTACAAGCTTTCTTCCTAACTTGACGAGTGCACACCGAAAGACAACCCTTAGGTTGGTTAGTCCTACTTGATGGCCAGTAGACTATCTCTTTAGATTTATAAATCTAAGATAGGCCTAGGCTGATATTAGCCCCTTCTTAGTGGATCTATTGCATAGCGATAGGATCCATATTATTAAATTCACCATCCTTTCCTAGCGGAGTCCGAATTAAATCCATCCACTCTTATCCCTGGTGGATGCTTCCCCGAAGTAAACCAAAGAATTCCATAAATGAAATCCACCTTATCCCTAGCGGATGTGAGCTCTTACCTTTAGTGAATGTTCCCTCAAAATCAAATCAAATCAAATTTCTCCCCAGCGAGTCATGAACCATATTCTCTCCCCAATGAAGCCCCATAAAATCAAATCAAATCAAATTCTCATACCCAAATAAATCTTAATTTTCTTCCTTAATGGAAGGTTCATGCATCTATCCCTGATGGATTATAATTCCTAATCCCCAACAGATCTCCTTTCCTCAAATAATGTTTATAACCAAACTAAAAGCTTTATCCCCTGTAGATAATTTAAACCTACTTACCTAGTGGAAGGTTCACATACTTGATCCCTCAATGGATCCTTTGTTCCTCTCTTATGCCCTTGGCATAAGTAGAATTGTATTGCACTAAGATTTTGATTTCATCTACATCTCAGGTTTTGGAGAAGATCATTTTTGTTAGTGCTTGCAATCCTTCAGACGTTGTTGATCATCTCGGTCAACGCCAATACGTGCGGTGTGCCTTGTTAGTTACACCACACCTATTAGGGTTCCTTTTGTTGGCCTAACTTTTGGAGTGATTCTTAACTTCATCATCATAGATCTAGGACTCTTATAGACACTAAGAGTTCCTTAGTCTTAAGACACTTCTAATGACTACATGAACACTTAACCTAATCCTAAAGACTTAGAAGGGTTAGCCATAGGGACTTAGAAAAACTTGCCTACCCTATAGCCTAAACCTAACCTATGCTTTTCTTCTCAAATAAAACCTCAAACTCATACTAAACCCAAACCAAAATTTCCAAGATTCATAGTCAATCCCATGATCAAATTCAAGCTCAAGATTTCTCGATAGAACCCCATAATTAAATTCAGAACCCTCCCTATGCCCTTTGATTTCATCTTATGGAATTTGCCTTAATCTAATACAATCAAAATCCAATTCAATTGATTTTCTCAAAGATCAATTCAATCCCTCAATCATTTTCCAAATACAAATCCAAATTCCAAACCAAATAATCCAATCCCAAGATCAAATCTGAAATCAAAATTCCTTCTTAAGCCTTATGACCCACCCTTATAACCTTAGCCAAAACTCCACCTAAATTGTTTCAAAATCAATTGATTTCCTTATAAATAAATTATTCCTTCATTTATATTCACAAATATCAATGAAATCTATACCTAAATGACCAAAAAGAAGAAAGTAAATCAAACCAAGCCAAATCCTTTCTTAAGCCATATGACCCCCACCTTCACAAACTTAACCAAATATTAACCCAAATCAACCCAAAATTAATTGATTTATTTATAAATTAATTGTTCCTTCATTTATATTCACAAATATAAATGAAGCCCACCCTCCAATGACCAAAAATAAATTATACTAAATAGGTTTCCTTTCTTAGCCCTTTTGGCCTACACCCACATACTTGGTCAAATTTGCTTCCATATCACTCAAAACTCAAGTGATTTTCTCATAAATAATTTATATCTTTATTTATATTCATAAATATAAATGAAATATAAATCCAAATAACCAAACCAAACCCAAAATTAAACCAAAACTCAATTCAAGCCTTTTTAGCCAATTTCTTGGGCTTGGCCAAATCCTATCCAAACCAACTCAAAATCAATAGATTTTCTCATGATTTAATCATTCCTTTAATCATTTAGCCAAACATAAACATAAACTTCAATTATCAAATCAAACTCAAGTCAACCTAAGTTACGCCCAAGTTAGCCTTTTTAATGTGAATACTTCAAATGAGCCAAAATCCATTGAACTCTAAATTGATTGAAGTTGGATTTATATTTCAATCCTAGGCTCATATATGAGTTTAAATAAACTTGAATCAAGCTAAAACCAAAACAATTGACCCATTTAGATCCACTTGACCCAAAGTGACCTAAAGGACCTTTTTGAGCCAAGTTTTAATTCAACCCTAATTAGATTGAACCAAGACCATCCAAACCTCATATCATGATCAACAATCATTTTAGGGTGATCGATTACCTTGAATTGGGTCAAACCAAGTCAACTTGGTCCTTTGACCATGTCAACCTTTAGCGCAAATAAAACCTAAACTAGCCAAAATCCTCCATATCCCAAAATAATTGAAACTGTTGATTTAAACCAATTTATAATTAATGATTGAACATGATCAAACTCTCAATTGAGTCAAACCAAGTCCAATTGACCATTTACCTAAGTTGATTGAAATTGGCCTAGAAAGCTAAAATGGGTCAAATATGATTAAACCCACATTGATTGCAAGCAATGACTCAAGTTCATTTCAAATCAATTATTGATTTGACCAAAGCCACAATCAGGCTAAATTTGATCAATCGGTCAACTTGACCAAACCTAGCTCAAATTAACCTAAAGGGTTCCAAATTAAATTCAAATCAAATCAAACCAAAGCCTTTAATCATTTTTAATTAACTAATTAAACATGACCCAACACCTAACCCAACCCAATTTGGTCAAATAGGCCAAAATGGTCAACATGACCCATTTGATCTATTTGAATCCAAGTGAGCCAAAATCAAACCTAAGCCAAATTGATTGAAACCAATTGAACTAAAACTCTTCAAATCATCATTTGAACATAACCCAAGTCTTGGTTTAACCAAATTTGACAAATTGGTCAACCCAACCCAACATGAACCCATATGAACCCATTTGACCAAATGAAGCCTAAGCACACAAAATCAACTGATGGGGCTTTGGTGGGTGAGCAAACCTAACCCAAATTGGTCCTAATTCAACCCAAAATCTTCCCATAAGCAAAGTAGGTCCCATCCAAGGGGATCAGCCATTGGAAAAACTTCTTTACATTAGATTCCTTCCCCATTTGGCAAAGTCCAGTCTCCCATCACTTGGACAGCCATCCAATTTCCAAATGGAGTGAGCATAGTCTTCTTAGCCCACTCTAAGCACACTAGGATCAACCATGGACCAAAGGAAACCCAATGTATTCCCCTTCACTCCAAAATAAGAACCCAATGGATAAAGGAAACCAAATCTTTGCCATATCAGACCTTGAGCCACCTCCCAAACCTTCCCCCACTCCTGGCGAGCCACATTGACCTGATGGAGACAAGTCTGGCGGTTTGACAATGGCTACCCTATGAGAAAATAAAATTGAATCCCGTCTATCCTCCTCAGCAATTGAGGGGATATACCCTCTCAAATCAAAAGGGGATTCAAGCATTCTACTTCGTGTGAGCCAGAGAGAGTGAAGGAGAGTCTCCCACAGCCTTTCCCTGAGCTCCCCCATTCTTCCCTTTCTCAATTTTTCATCAAGCCAAAATAGGGGAGTCCAATTCAAAGTCCCATTTGCTTGATACTCTACCAAACTTCAATCAACCTTGCACATACCCTCCACACACCATTTTGAAACCAAATGAATCCTTCCCCAAGCTCCAAAGCTATTGGAAGGGGGAGTTCAATCAAGACTGAATGCCAAATAAGATGATCTTGATCTCCAAGGAAAGTTACCCCAAATCAAGGCCCAAGCTTATCAACATGGCTTCTCCTCAACTAGGCCAAGCTACCTCCATTGATCCCACCATCAGTCTTGAGCTACAATGTGGTACTTTATCAAAAACATAGATTTAGGAAAAAGTGGTTGGTCTTTGTGCTAAAAATATATTTTCTCCTTCATCTATCCTTTTGGATGAGGATAAATGAAAATAAAAATATTCACATTTTGGGAGGCCACGTAGATCCGCAGATGCTCTTATTAGGGTGATCGGGTATGGAATTATGGAAATGTGTACTATCTCGAGAGATAGATGTTACCATCCTAATATGGATCTAATCACCTCAATAATGACTCCTAAGGACTATGGGTCTTTGGAAAGTGCCAGAGATTCTTTTTTTACTTTACATGGAAAAGTAAAGCAGGGTTTATTTTATACTAGGTTCGTTTAGTTCCCTATAGGGGTAAGCCCCCATAGTTAATTACATATTAAAGAACATGATTCTTTAGAAATACTATCGATTAAGGTAAATGATCATTATCTTCAAAGATTTCAAAAGGTAGGACTATAGATCGATTGGTTCATTTTTAGAAAGTCATGTGAGATCAATCAAGAGGAGGGAGTTCTTATCAAAGCCAAATGAAAATAGGCAGGGGATGCTTAAGATACTAGGAAGCCTACTAAGCATTCTAAACAATCCTATGGTTGGGCTTTACATTTTTGAAATTGAATTAATTTATTTAGTTAAATTTTTATTAAAATGTTAGGGCTTATAATTCCATGATATAAGGTCACGAAAATGTTTAAATAGTGAGGATTTATGCTCATAGCCTGCAAAGGGAAGTAGTAACCATTGAACCTAAATTTAGGGAGTTTTGGTGAGGGCCAAAAGCACAACCTAAATCTAAGATAAAAATGGGTATTTAGTTTACCTTCATAAAAGAGGATAAACCACTCGACTGTTGGACTTACAACTACCCGGGGGTGGCCACCAACTAACTTCTCCTACGATTTTAAAATATGTAGGCAAGTCAAATGCTTTTGCAAGATAGCTAAGCTGTTGTTTACTTGAAAAGAGACTAAGTCCTTAAACACACTCCCTAAGAGACTAGATCATGTAGGGCATGCTTTAATGACTTAAATCTAATGCAAAATTTTCATATGTTTTATTTTTATTTTGGACAATCCATTTGACCCAGGCTTTAGGATTTATATGGCTAATGCATAATAAATTAGATTATGGGCCAAAATTAGCAAGATAAGGAGGTGTGTTTCCACCATGGATCTCATGAGTCAATCCAAGTTCTCTAGCAAAGGTGGAAGCCCTCCAATCAAGAGTGAAATAATATGCTTTTTTATGCATGATGTTAGAAAAGTAAGACAACATCCAGCTAAAGGGTTGCTAATTATTTTATCTTATTTTATAACCTAAGGTTTAGGTGAGGTTATGAGTTATTTATTTTTAATTTGAGTTGATTAATTTGGTAGAAGATTTATTTTTCCCTGAGAGCCTAATCATCATCTAGGCCATACATCAAAGCAAGGAAGAAATAAGGAAAAGATGCCATCTTAATGTGCAAGTCAAACAAACATCAATCAATTTATAAAATTAGCACAAAATAATAAAATGCCATTTGTGGTCGTGCTTCACCGCACAAACCCGAAAAATAAATTGGGTAGCTGAGCGCTACCCTTATACAACCCAGATTATAAATGAATTAATTACAATTAAGCAAGGAATTCATTTTATGGGGGTTTTCATTCTTCATTTCTTCTTTCTTCTTTCTTCTTTCTTCTTTTGGTTCCTTCTTTTGGATACATAAGATGTAATCTTATAACCAATGCTCATCCTAATACTCCATAACAATCATTCCAAAATCTTAATTGCAAAAGTACCTAAAAATGGGAAGAAGAAATCTAAATAAAATTTGCAAAATAGAGATTAGCTAAACAAACCATACAATCCCAAGCATGTATATGTATAAATTGGACTTAGCACCCCACACATGGGTAACCAAGTCCATTTGGCCTATTTTGGATTATGCTTAGGGGTATAAGCACTTGCACAGCAAAAGCAATTTTATATTTTTATTATAGCTCTCCTTAAGCACAATCCCTTGTAAAAGATAATGATTAGACTAAATCAGCCTACCATTTAGTCTACACACATACACCCTAACATCTAGAATAAAACATAATATCATAAAACAAAAGCAAACATCAAATCATGCACCACCCTAATCTAAAGCTAGAAGTGGTGACTTAGCCTAATGTGTGTGCCATTTAAGATTTATGAGGTATTCTTTGCTATGGCTTTAAGGTTTAAATTTTCTAAGTATAAAAATTTTCAACTTAGAGGGTGGTTTCATTTAAGTTGTTTAGTTGATTTGGGTTAATTTTATTTTTGTGTTTTGATTAGGTTTGAATGAACCTAGGATTAATTACTAAGTGTTGTAAAGAGAGGAAAAGAGAGAACTTCTCTTTCTCCCTATAAGTAATTTCTAAGGTAGATTCATATTTGATTTTAGTGAATGTTTTATTATGTGTTTTAATTAATCCTAAGTTTAGATTTTCTAAACAAACCTATTCAAAAATAAAGGCATTTTAAGATTAAGTAAAGTGAATTAATATCACACACATCACTTCATTTCTTTCCCAACATGTGTAACATGCATATGGATGAATCTAAGCATATCTATACA
Source organism: Cymbidium sinense (assembly GCA_021442155.1). Lineage (NCBI taxonomy): Eukaryota > Viridiplantae > Streptophyta > Magnoliopsida > Asparagales > Orchidaceae > Cymbidium > Cymbidium sinense. The sequence goes on along the minus strand of CM038214.1, from coordinate 264,401,802 downwards.
TACAAATGAATGCCATGATGAAAGTGTTACTTAAGAAAATTTGGATGCTTTATGATGCATGATTTTTTTGTTAAGTAGAAAAGGTGATTCTTTTATCCATTTTTTCATGCACATTATATGTATGAAAGGCATAAGTGAGTACGACATTGTTAGCACCAGGTGTAAGGTACAAGACCTACTTAGGGCTACTTAAAAGCCTCAACCGGGTTGTCAGACTAATATACCACTTTTCTTAAATACATATGATGTACAAAAGAAATGAATGAAAAAGAAAGATGCAAAAGTTTATGTTTGTTTTAATTTTGGTTTGATTGTTTATTTTATATGGTGTGGATTCCTTCTTAAGTCATGACATAGGAATGAAATGGATTTAAGCAAGTGTTATGTTCTTTTCAAATGGACTATACACTTTGCAAATCCTACTATTCTATTAAGAAAAGAAGGAAAATCACATACACATTTTATATATTATTACAAGCTCATAAATAATTATAAGTAGCATACCTTTTAGTTTTGATGTTTAATTATAAGTTTTAAAATAATTTTTTTGATTTAATAGTGATAATAGCCATTCATATTCTTACTTTAGCCAAAACATGCAATTTGACATAAAGAAACATTTCATTTTTTAATTTGATTTTTTAAAAGGCATGAATGCATGATTTCATATGACATACACATTTAGCATGTTAGGAAAGAAATAAAGTGATGAAAGCAATGTAATTCATTCACCTAATTAATTCTAAAGACAATCTATGAATAAGATTATTTAAAGTAAATCAAATTTGTTTTAAAGAGAGTTTGATTTTGTTTGAGTTTGATTTCAATTTTAGAAATGTGAGAGTTTTGGTCCTAACCCATTTCCCCATATGTGATGTTTTAGTTTAATTTTTATGATTAGATCAATTTTATGCTTTGGTTGGGTTAAGGTGTGAATTAAGTGTATTAATTACCCTTACCTACCACTTTAACATATTTAATCAAATAATTATGAGCCAATGATATGACATAAAATCACACAAGAATTTAAATCAGTACCTAGAAAGAAAGGGCCTAATGCAATTGGCTCATAATTAGTGATTAATTAAGTTAAAGTGTTGAATTAAGTACTTTCATCACCCTTCCCACACATGCGGGTTGGATTTTGATTTCTTAAGTTACTTAGGTTATTGAACACCTAAGCACCTACCCAAGAAGGATTGATTAAGTTTTGGAATGTTTTAATTTAAAAAAATAAATTTATTAAGCAAGTGATTAGGGGATTAACCCTTAATTAAGTTTGGATTAAGGAAGGAAAGGGGTTTAAGGAATGGCTTAGGGAAAATTCCCCTCCATTCCATAAACCTCTTCTCCATAAAGCTTAATTAACTTAATAAAGGATTAAACCATTGTTTTTAATTAGTATTACATAAGAGAGTAATTAAATTCATTATGATTCTCTAATTAACCATCAATAAATCCCAAGAAAATTAGGGGAGGTCATCCTAAATACACATGAAGTTTGGGAATTAAGATATTATTATATTATTAAATTTTCAATAAAACCCTAAATTAGAAAAAAACTACTCAAAATCATTGGAAATAATTTTAGATATTCTCCTCAATTATCTTTTATGCATTTTACCTTGTATTTTTATTTTTCTAGAATTAGTTATGTTATTTTGAAGTTTCATGATTATAATAATTAAATCCTAATTAAATGATTAATCCATTGCACCGGGTGCCGTGCTTTCCATGTGATGGCATGGGACTTAAGTTGTCACATCGCCTTGCTCGTGCTATGCTTCTCTCCCCATCAATCGATGGGATCAAGCGGTAATCAGGTTCTTAAGGGATTAAATCAATCAGATCTTTGGCGTATCCATGCATGATGGATGGCCCATGATCCATCCTCTTCCATGGGAAAATGGAACCATCCACCTTCATGGCATGATCAAGCTCGGACTCGGGTGAAAACTCAACCCACACCATCATCAACAAGGGAAGAAATCCAATGACTATTTTACATGAGTGAAATTCTTTCACAAAGACCACACTCTAGTTTTGCTCGGTTTGATCATACCTCGAGGCTATCACGGCTCTCATGAGTAGCTTCATCTAGTGGAGGCGAAGCCTTGTTGAAGATTTGAGGTGATTTGGTTGAGTGGATCTTCTATGGACCAAGCTCCTTCAATCTTGGTCTGAGCACTCACCTCCCTTGCCTTGAGAACTTGGAAAGGTTGGGAACTTGATTGACTCCTCAGAAGCTTGCAAGAGGAATTGGTTGATTTGGTATTGAGTAAGTTGGTTTGAGAGCTCCCTATTTTGGTCTAAGAAAATCGAAAATGGAGAATAATTCACTCTAGGAAGCTTGGGGAGCTTAATGCTTTCATGAGTTCCTTGCTCAATCAGTGTGTGTGAATTCAGTGGAATTGGGGAGTATATCTCTCCCAGGTGAATCGGATGGTCTGAAGAGCTTTTTCCATTTTGATCAATTCACCCTATTCAATGGGTTGTTAGGCTTTTTTGGGACTTGCACATGGTTCAATTTTTGAGTGTGGAGTGGAGTAGTGAAGCTCCCATGTGCTTAATTGAGTGGAGGAGGATCCCATGTGCTTATTTCAAAGTGGTGTGGTTTCCATTGGGTTGGGTTTGGCTGACCCAAACCCATTGGGTCATGTGCACCATGTCCATTAGTACATTTCCATTAAGATGTGTGTCCATGAAAAGGAATTGACCAAATTCCAAGTGGTTTTGATTTTAAGTTGCCCTATGGCCTAGGGGTAAAATAGTTATTTGGCTTGGATTTTTTTTTGAATATGTTTGGTATGATTGAAAAATGAGTTGGGCCAGGTTTCATTAAATTTGGAGTTAGTTTGATATGATTTGGCTCATTTGACCCATTTAGGTCAAAATGGGTCAACTTGGGTCAAGTTGACCAATTGGTCAAATTGGGTCAAACCAAGGGTTGTGTCAAGTTCATATGACCATTTGAAATGTTTTGACATAATTGGTTTAGTTCAATTTGATTTATATTTGATTTTGGTTCATTAGATTTCATTTGGGTTAGGTCATGGGTTGGTATATGTTTGGTTGATCATTTGAAATGGATTGATATCTTTATTTCCAATCAATTTAGTTTATATTTGGATTTGGCTCAATTTGACCTTTTAGGTCAAGTTGGGTTCAAGTCATTGGGTAGGTTGGTCTAGTTGAATTGGGGCTTTGGTCAAGTTCAACAAGTGATTTGGAATGAACTTGACCCATTGGTTTCAATCAATTTGGCTTAGATCAAGTTTTGACATAATTTGACTTTTTAGGTCAAGTTGGGTCAACTTGGGTCAAGTGGCCAATTGGGCTAGGTTAGGCTCAAATGTTGACTTGGTCAAGTTCAAACATTGATCATGAATGAGTTTTGATCAATGGTTTTTAATCAATTTGGCCTTTGTGGTGGATTTTGGCTATTTTTTTGGTATTTGAGTTTGACTTGGTTTGACCAATTTGAGTGATTGATCATCTCATGATGATTGTTGCTCATGTGAGGCTTAGGTGGGCTTAGTTCAATCCAATTTGGTTAGGATTAGAATTTGGCTCATAAGGGTACTTTAGGTCACTTTGGGTGGAGCCTAAGTGGTCAATTCTTGATCAAGGCTTGATTTGAGTTTGATTGAACTCACATATGGACTTATGATTGAAATATAAATCCATTTGCAAGTGGTTTGAAGTCAAATGGGTTTTGATTCATTTGACAATTTCAAGTTCAAAAGGGTGAACATATTTTTTTTGATTTTTTGAATTTAGTTTTGGTTTGATGATTGAAGTTTGTTTATATTTGGATTCATGATTGAAGGATTGATTGAATCATGAAAGAAAATCAAGGTTTGGCTTGATTTGAATTTGATTTGGCTAAGTTCAAATTTGAAGGCTTAGGTTGAATTTTATTGAATTTGAGTTTGATTTTGAATTGATTTTTGATATTTGAATTTATATTTCATTTATATTTGTGAATATAAATGGTTATAAATTTGAATTTGATTTTGAAATTTGATTTAGGCTAAGTCCATAAGATAGAATCAAAAGACTTAGAAAGAAGATTTGGATTTGAATTTGAATTTGGTTTGATTGATTTGAATCATTTATATATGTGAATATAATGAGAATATAAATGGTTTGTGAAAATTTCTTGAATTTGAATTGATTTAGATTTGATTTAGCTAAGTCCATAAGAGGGATCAGATTACTTGAATTTAGAATTTTCAATCATTTCAATCATTTGGAATTGATTTTTATTTGAGAAAATCAATTAAGTTGGAATTGATTTAAGTTTGATGTTTGATTTGGAAGTTTGAGTTAGTTTGATTTGGAGTTTGACTTGAAGGGAAGTGAGGAATTTGGTTCAAGCTATGGGGTAGTAAATTTTCTAACACCCCCAAGGCATGACCTATTCTATGGCTAACTCTTCTAAGTCTCTAGGGCTAGGTTGAGTGTTCCACCTTCACTAGAGTGTCTTAAGACTAAGGAACTCTTAAGTCTAAGAGAAGTCCTATGTCTAAGATGGAGGGGTTGAGAGTTCATCCTAAAATGAGGTCAACAAAGGGCGCCCAATAGGTGTGGTGTGATTGACAAGGAACCATGTGTGTGATGAAATGATCAATAACCATCTAACTAGAAATGATCTACTCTAACCCAAGGTGTAGAAGGAATCGAGCTTGCAATGTGACTCTACTCATGTCAAGACATAAGAGGGAAGGAGGAATCCACTAAGGATAGAGTATGTGAACCTTCCACTAGGGAAACAGGTTCAAATCATCCAAAAAGGGATGAGAGGATTGATTTGAATTGATTTGTTTAATTTATTTTGGTTGTTTTGATTTGATTGACTCCACCAAAGGAGGTTGATTGGATTTATTTTGTTGAATTTGTGTTTTTGTGACTCCATTGGGGAGGGTTGAATTTGTTTTATTTTTAGATTTTGGATTTTGAGATGACCCATTGGTTTACGATGGATGGCTTAAAGGTTGAGGCAAAACCTCTCAGATTTAATCCAAAGGGTAGTCTACAAACACATAGGGTAGCCAACTAGATGCCTTTGGTGCGCAAGTACTAGGAAGAAAACATAATAGACTTACATCCTCCAAAGTAGGGACCAGTTGCTGGGGTGATCCATTGGCAAGGCAGTGGATTGAGCCCAACCTAGGGTTGATTATTGAGTGAATGTCATTGGGGGAACTTAGATCAAGATTGACATTGGGGAGGGGCCTGGTGGCCTTGGGCTACTAATATCAATCAGAGTCTATCAGGTAGGACTAACCAACCAAGGGATGCCTTTTGGTGTGCAATGGTCAAGTTAGGAAGAAAGTAGGGACTCACATCTTCCAAAATAAGGAACCAGGGTGATGGGTTGCAACAAATCCCAACAACTACTATTGAGTGAATGTCATTGGGACTTCACTCAAGATAGTCAAGATTAATTTCATTTTTTTTTTTTATTTTGATGGATTCCATTGGTGTGATGGATCTGCGAGAGAGCTTATATTAGCTAGACCTACTTCAAATTTATTGAACCAAAGGAGTAGCTTCGGATGATGAGAACTATCCAACCAAAGGAGTGCCTTTTGGTTTGCAATGATCAATTCAAGGGAAGAAAGCTGAGACTCATATTCCACTATAAAGATGGGGTGATTGGTTTCTTTGGGCAACAAATTGGAACTAGGGTTGCCGTCGATTTGTGCAATCATGCTAGAAAGAATGTGTGATCTTACATCTTCTAAGCGAATGACTACTAGGTAACCTGTGGCAAAAGATTGAACGACTAAAATACTGAGTGAGTACCGAGATTTATCTCGACTCGGTAGTCGAGCAATTCAGGGAGTTTCTTGCGCGATAGGATGCCTACTTGGGAAAAGGGGCCCTTTGGGGCTTGAATTCTAATCCACAAGCAAATTAATTTTATTTGTTTTTTATTAGTTTGTTTTAACATGGACCTATTGGTTTATGAGGGATCAAACGAAGGAGCTTATATTAGCCTGACATCTGATTTAGAACAAGGAGAATCATGCATCGAACAAATTCTCCAACCAGGGGTGGCTACTAGGAAAGGGGGGTGTCAATCCAAGTAACCCAGGGAGATGGTGTTTAAATGGGGTTGCAAAGGATGTGATCCAAAACCCTAGAGAAGATGACATAGCTAGTCATATATCAAATAGGTATTCGGTGCCAACTAAAGGAGAAAGTACGGGGACTCACATCTGCCATGAGTGGTGTATCCACCGGGTGAGTCACTATCAGCGTAGAGAACATCAACCAACCTAAGGTGCCCATTAGTTTTACAAAAATAAGCTTAGGAAGAAAGCTCGGGGACTCACATCCTCTATGGCGATTCTTTGGGATAGTTATCTTGACAGTGCCATCGACCTAGGCGACTCTTGAGTGAATGCCATGGAGGACTTATATCAACTCAAATGTAGTCAAGAGGAAAGGAGCCTTTGGGGACTTATCCTAAACCTCAAATATACTCACCTAGTTAGATGCATGATGAGTTCAAGAAGAAAGCTGAGGACTCACATCTTCTTAAACAAAATCAACATGAGGTAGCTTATTGGCTGAAGTGAAGTCTACCCAAACTACAAGGCTCATTTATTTTTGTGGTCAAGTTAGGAAGAAAGCAGGGACTCACATCCTTCAAATAAGTGACCACTGGGGTGACATAGCGGTAGCATGTAGACCCGACTAGGACTAATGAGTGAGTGCCACCTTGCTCACATCAAAATAGCTGAGATAAAAGATATGTGTTTTTTTGTGCTTATGTTAAAGGAATAGGATGCCTCTTGGGTTCTCTCACACCTAAACACACTTGGGGATTTGATGAAATGGTTTGGATGGAAGAATTCCCACTAAGAAAGGATGCCGCTTGGGTTCTCTTACACCTAACTCAGTTGTGCTAATCGAAATAGGATGCCTCTTGTGTTCTCTCACACCTATTTTAATAGTGTTGAGAGATTGTGTTTGATTGTGCTTGTGTTATAAAGAAGGATAAGATGCCTCTAGAGGACTCTCACACCTATCATAAACATATCATGGTGGATTCGCAAGACTAGCAAAAAATGCTTCTGAAGAAGAGAAGATTTTGATGAAAAGGAATCATATTTTTATTCTTTTGTTGATAACTATTTTCAAACATGTTTTATGGGTAATATTTTTTCAAATAGAGCCCACTAATTGGAAGCATTGGGGGTTCCCCTTTATAATCAATGAGCTGATGTGATCCTCCTTGGTAGGCCTTCTCTATAACAGAGGGGCCTTCCGAAGTGGATTCAAACTTATCTCCCATCTTTTGACGGGCAACAATTGGTCTCTTTAAAACTAACACAAGTTCTCCTACTTAGAAAGACCCAGGGAGGACCAGGTTGTTGTGAGCTTGAATCATTTTAGCCTTATACAACTCGAGGTTCTGGCATGCCCGTAGGTGAATCTCCTCCAAACCTTTGAGCTCTTCTAACCATAACTTAACATTATGCTTTATAGTGATCTTGCTACCCAATGCTATCCTTAGTGATGAGAGTTGAACTTCTAAAGTTAGAATGGCTTCAGACCCATACACAGAAAAATATGATTGACTGAGTTGGAGTTCGGTATGTGGTGTGGTAGGCCCACACGGCTTCAACCAATTGCTCATTCCACTGCCGCTTATTTTCATCAAGAGTTTTATTTAGTATTTGGATGAGAGTTTTGTTGAATGCTTCTAAGCCATTTGCTCTGGGGTAGTAGATGGTGGAGTATCTCCAATATTCTATATCTTTAGAAAATATTGATCTTGGTGCTTTTTTGAATCTGTACCATTATCAAATATAATTCATCGAGGCATACCCGAACCTATATATGATATGGTTCTAAAAAATTGAAGCACATCTTGGCGGTGACCTCTCAGTGGGATTGTCACTTGGAAAAGTAGTTGGTGGCTGAAGATGATTACCCTTGGAAGAAGGAGGATCGATAGGACCAACAATGTTGGTACCCCAACATTCAAATTGCCATGAAGCCAATGTAGGGTGTAGAATATTGGGTGGTTGATGTAGGACCACACCATGTAACTGACACAGATGGAATCTCCTAGCTACATCCATGCAGTCTGTAATCATCGAAAGCCAGTAGTATCCTAGTCTCTTGACCTTCTTCTTCATCATCAGATTGAATTGGTGTGCTCCGTATAGACTTGAATGTACCTCGATTATAATGCCATGGGCTTCATGTTTATCTAAATAGCTTAACCACATTTGGTCAAAGGATCGTCGATACATGGTTCCAATAATGAAAGCATAAGAGAGAGCTCTCTATTTCACCTGATGGGTTCGTGAATTTTCTTTAGGTAGTTTGCCAGTGTTCAAATAGTCTATGACTGATTTCCTCCAATCTAGCTCCTTGTCTTTATGGGCAATGGAAACCTCCCCTTAAAAAAAAAGTCTCTCGATGAGTTCAACATTAATAAGAGATAAGACTTGTCTATTTTGGACTCTTATTGGAATGGACTCATCTTAAAACATCACTTTGGCAAGTGCTCTGCTTTCGGGAACCTTTTAGATGGTGACTTGATTTGGGCCAACTTCATGGTATACTCATGGTAATGATGAAGCTTGGGTTTGAGAACCTTGTAGACCAGATAATCGTTGATGACCAACTAAGAATCCCTCAAGATGTTGATGCTCTTGACCCACACTATGATAGCTAACTCCAGGCTGTCAATCAAAGTTTCATACTCGGCTTCATTGTTGGTGCAACGATTAGCAAGATAGTATGAGAATCTCATCACATCACAGTCTGGAGTTAAGAGAACTATTCCTACCCCTACATTTCCTAGAAGAGTAGATCGTGGTGCTTTCCCTTTATGAAAGAAGCTACGCTATCAAAATACATCTCCCATCGACGGTTGTTAACCTCCCCTAAGTTCATGATTTGTTCATTAGGAAGATTGTCACTAAGCGAAGAATCAACAGGAAGTGGGTGTGCTGTTAAGAAATCTGCTAGTGCTCATCCTTTTACTGCACGTAGGGGTACAAATATGATATTGAATTGTGAGAGAATCATGGACCATCATGCAAAATGTCTGGATAGCATTAGCCATGTCATGAGATACTGCAGTGGATTGGTTTTGGAAATCAAGTTCATCTAATGAGAAAGCATATAGTGTTGTAGCTTTTGAGAGGCAAAGATCAAAGCTAGGTAATGTTTTTGAATGGGTGGGTAGTTCGCTTCAGTAGGAAAATATGATAGCTGAGGTAGTAGAGAGCACTCTCCTTCCCTTCATCATTGGCCTAGCAGAAAAGTCATCAATGCACAGTGTAGAGGATGAGTGTCCTTTGGGATAGAGCGCTAGAGTTTCTTCACCAAATCTTGCTTGATATCTTCAAAGGCATGCTGTCATCCATGAACTTGGCATCCTTTTAAAAATGGCTTGCATCTCCGATAGGTTGGAAATAAAGTCTTAGATATGCCATCCTTGGAAAGATCTAAGTTGAGTTAAACTTTTAGAGGTGGCATTTCTAAGATAACTTTGATCTTTTTTAGATCTATTTCTATTCCGATGACATAAACCCAAGGAATTTCCCTGAAGCTACTTCGAATGCACACTTGAAGAGATTCATTTTGAGGTTATATTATCTTAACAGTTTGAAAACTGCTCTCAAGTCAAAGAGATGGTCTTCCTTTTCTTTGCTCTAAACTACTAGATCATCAACGTAGCACTCAACCTAATGATGGATGAGTTCGTTAAAGATTTGATTCCTGACCCATTGATATGTAGCACCATCATTTTTAAGGTCGAAAGGCCTGACCTTATAATAATAGATTCTAATCAGGGTTCAAAAAGTAGTGTTTGTTTCATCCTCGAGGCGATGTTGATTTGGTTGTAGCCAAATGACCCATCGATAAAGGAGAAAATTACATGAGATGAGGTGATGTCCACCATTAATTCTGGTATAGGAAGAGGAAACTCATCCTTAGGACATGCCTTATTTAAGTCCCTTAAATCGACACATATATGAATTTGGCCATTCTTCTTCTTAACTGGGATGACATTGGCTATCCAGGTAGGGTATTTTTCTTCCTTGATGAAACCAACATCGATCAGTTTCTTGACTTCTAAAATGACCTGTTGTTCAATTTTTAATCGCATGCGTCTAGGAGCTTGCTGGATAGGGTTAACGCTAGGATCTACAGCTAGTTTATGGACTGCTACATCAGGAGATAATCCAAGCATATCTTCATAACTCCATGCAAAGCAGTCCTTAAACTTCAATCAATAGCTAACTAAGTCATTGGTTTCTTCTTCATTCCAATGAACGATGTATGTGGTGGATTTTCTTCTTTCCTGAGGTTGATTTCTTTAAGCTTGTCAATTATTGAATGGATCTCCACTTCAAATTTTGTTGGTGCATCTTTGAATTGGAGATCATCTGGATCATTTAAAGTTTCTAAACACATCCTCATAAGAGTTGGTTTGCTGTGAAAAGAACCTATCAGACTCTAGATGGTGAGTGAAATTCATGTCATCATCGAGATGGACCTTTCCTCTTAGTCATGATCTTGATTGTGCATCCCTGCCTATGTTGTTCCATAACTTTTTGAAGTACTCTAACCTGTGCTTAGACCATGAATAAGGAATCAAACCTTTCTTTTCAAGATTAAGAACACAAAGAGAGTATCAATCAAAAGGCAATTCCATTAATTCTTTATATGAATTCTCCTCAAGTTCTACATCAACTTCAGGACTTGAAGAGGATGATCCCAAAAAGAATCTCTTCAGCTTCATATCCTTGGAAGACCGAGGGGCTTCCTTACTAAACCTTCAACTTTTTTGAGATGAAAGTGAGGTTAGAGCTAAGTTTCTTGCATGATAGTTTTCACATACATTTGATTCAAATACTTTGTGGAGGCCCAATTTTCATGCAGTGTCACCTCTAATGAAACCCATTGAGAGGGGTTGGCTGGTATACTAATCACATTAGACTTCTCGAGCTGGATTCCAAGTCTATGTGAAGTACTCTATGAACTAGAACCCCTGTTGGATGGCCAACCAGAGTCTTCCACCTGAACTGCCTATGCCTCCCCTGGTGTGGAGGTCGAGTCATCCTACCCACATGTCCATATGATGGAATGAACTGTGGGTGGGATGTGATATGAGGCTCTATTTCTTCTTCAATTTCCCATTTCTTGTTCACTTGGATTTTCATTTTTCTTTTCTCTTTTTTTTTGCTTCTTCTTTTTCTTCATTTTCTTTTTCTTTTGAATTTGAATTTTATTCAAGTTCATGAGAAAGAGTATTTTGAGGAAGATAGTAGGTCACATCCTCATATATCTCAACCTCTCTAATCGAAAATGACTTTTCATCTCCTTTGGCATAGTACTCAATCCCATTCTTCTTGAACTTGATGCACTAATGGAAGGAGGATGGAATCATCTTGTTCTGGTGTATCCAAGGCCTACCGAGCAAAGTGGTGAATAAAGTATTTGAATCAATGATATAAAACTTACCTTCAATCTTCTAGTCACCTATCTCCAAAGATAATAGTATGGAACCTAAGGCCCTCTTGCTTTGTTCATTGAATCCTCTCAACATTATCCGATCTCCTCACAGTGTGGAGATGTCGATCCTAAAATAAGTAAGGGTCTCTAGACTCATAATGTTCATCGATGCACTTGGATCGATGAGAACTCTAGTGAGTTTGAATCTGCCCATGTCAATTATAATGTAGATGGGATGGTTGTGCTCCATGTCCCCCAGAAGAAGGTCTTCATCTGTGAAAGTGATCCCACAGGCTTCTGAATAATGTGCCTCCTCTTTATGGTGGTCAGCTAAGCATATCTCGATCAAGAGAGCCTTGACTAATGATTCACTCATCTCTTTGGATAAGATAAGGCATCATATATGCTTAGCTTAGATGATAACTTTCTTAGGTGAGAGAGGACATTGTAGTCCACCTTGAGCTAATTCTCCATAAGCATATCCAAGGGTGGAGCATCATGGAGGGCTTCTTGATCTTAAACCAATGACTTATTTCCCTATCTTGAGGTCTTAGAGGTAGAACCTTGCCACTATGAGGTTGACTTGGTGATCTCTTGTGGCAGGGAATGGAAGATTCTACACATGTTAGGCTCACTGACTTCTCCTATGGGACCCTCGATGATTCCAAGTCTATCTCAAGAGGCAAACCCATAGTATTTATAGTAGGAAAATCCAACTCAATCGAAGAGAAGATCATTGTTATAGTTATTATTTAGACTTGAAGAGTTATCATTAGAAATATATTTAGACAACCCATCATAAGTGACATAGGTATAATTCAAGCTAGCTTTATTATTCAATTTCTTGGATTGATAGGAGGTACATAGTAGAAATTAAGTAAAGTAAGAGGGGTGAGAGATTTGATGCCCTCATCCACCATATACAGAAGAACTTTGAAGTAGAGAGGTAGTGTAATAGCGCAATGGTGGGTGGAGGCTGGGCTCGATCGGTGGTTGTCCTACATGGATATCACTGGCTGGCATAGGTTACTACTGCTGCTGAGCTCCCCCTTTCTCTAAGTTGGCTTTGAAAACTTCCAAACCTTCCTTGATGTTGGAGATTTGAGCTGGCTTAGGCACCTGCAAGGAAAGTTTTTTAATTTTTGAGATAATTTTCTTAGAGGTTTTAGATAAGAAGATATCCTAACCTTCTTTGGTTTTGGAAGGATTGCAAGTATCCCCAAGGATTACCTTAATGGAACTGGATGGCTATTCCACAATGTATTCCTTTGGGATGACTATAGCACCAGTCTTAAAGTTATATTTAAGCTAGTCCTTAAATGTGAAACAATCTTCTAAAACATGACCTAGTATACGGTGGTAAGGGTAAAAGTTAGGATCATGGCTTTTTCCCACTTTCTATGATCTCTTAGGTTTGGGTAGCTGAAAATCAGGCTTTTTTAAGAGATTCTTAAAAATCTTCCTGATCACCTCCCTCTTAAATAAATAAGGCTTGTTAAGTTTATCCAAAAGAGTAGGTGGACCATAGCTACCTGGAAGTGGGCATGTGTATTGCTATGATGATGTGGTGAGGAGGGAGGCGGTCATGGAGGCTCTGGTAGGGCTTTCGGTGGTGGTAGGAGGTGGAAGTGATGGCTATGGAGCAGGTCTCTCAATACTATATGGCTTATTTCCCACTTATCCTTTTCTTCTCATTACACCTATGGCTTCAGCTTTATTGGTAGATCTTGTGAAGGCAACTGTTTGGATTCTACTCACAAGCTAGACATCTTGTTGATTAATTTCTCAAAAGTTTTGATGGTGAAACCTTTGATCATGAAGATGACCAGACCAAGGATATTCTTAAGCAAAATCTCAATGGCGTGCTATTCAGACAGCTGTGGTTCACATTTCATACTCAAATTATGCCATATTAGAATATAATTAATGAGGGACTCACTAAGATTTTGTTTAGCCATAATGAGATTGCCAATAGTGACCCTTTGATGAGCTCCAACAAATCTGTTGATAAAGTATTACTCCAACTCAGCAAAAGTCTTCACTAAAATGTTGGGAAATTCAATGTACCAGTCGAATGCTATACCTGCTAAGCTACTGACGAAGAGACAGAAGAGTAAAGCATCACTGCCACTGACATTGCAGCAACAACTGGCCTTGAAATGTGTAATGTGCTACCTCAGGTTCCCACTACCATCAAAGCTCTTAAAAGAAGGAGGCATGAAACCTTTTAGGATATTGGATTGCATCAAATTCCTCCAGGTAGGGTCAACCCTTTGGAATTGATGATCCTCCTCGGGTTTGAGCCGATGCTTTTGTCACCTGTTGCTCAACCATGCTCTTGATATTCTTTTCTTGTATGGAGGTACTATTTACTACCTTTCTATACATGCTGGTACTACCTTGCTCTACTAGAGGTAAAGTCTTGGCTGGATCCAAGACATGCACCAACTCTGGCTAACTGGTCTCAGCTATAGTAGGATGAACTGCCAGGGCTTGGTTTTGAAGTGCTAAGATAACAGCTAGCAGATCTTCAAGCCTCTTCTCTATCCTATCTATTTTTTTATCCTTCTACTTTATCTGTTGAAGGAGGTGATGGATCGAGTACATTGTGTCTTCCCACTCAGCCTCAACACCTTCCATAGTCTGCTGCTCTCTAAGGAGGGATCCCTCAGTCTGTACCATGCAAACCCCTGCTAAATCTTCTAATAAATCATCTTCATTGGGATCAAAGCTGATCTTCTCCTCATCGGACCAGTCATACACTATGATTTTTTTCTTCTCCTTGAGATAATGGGCTACTATATCATCTAGAGAATGATCTATCGAGCACATAAAAGATCAGTGAGGTGGTGGGATCACTTTATGCGAGGCACCGGATCTCCCCTACTGTGTTAACCCTAGCTACTCACTAGAAGAAATATGCTCACGGCTGAATGGATGAGTGACACTCCTAAGAGGATCTATCATCACAGGTGCGGCTGAACTATCACCCTCTCCTTCGGCAATTGATGCAACCATCTCTATATCTTATTGCGGTGGTGGTGGTGAAGTGATGACTAATATGCTTCAAGGTTTCTATTCCTTCTTCACCAAAACTAGGGCAGAAATTCGAGTAGGAGAGCTCAGTCTCACCATAGTAGGAGATGTAGATAGGATGGGATCTCTCAATCATAGCCAGATCACCAATATGGTCCTCTTCTCCCCTGATGTGGCCTTCATGTCCTTAGCTAGAATAGGAGATGTTGGAACATGTACAGGTGATGATGGATAGGGGGTAGAGCAGTGTGGTGGAGGTACCATCGACTATCTTGGGATGGGAGCTGCTCTCTTATGATGTGTAGTCCTCGCGAGTAGAATGCTGTCAGTATGATCAACATGGGTAGTGTCGTCAGAAAATCAATAAGTAGCGGCCTGAACCTCCCTCTCGGTAGTAATGAGGCAATGGGCCTCCCATCCCTCTTCTCTAATATGCTTCCCCTGCGGGGATAATGGATCTTAAATCAAGCGAGCCAGACTTGATCGTCCATAGCCTCACCAACATATCCTCAGCCTCGACCTCCTCCTCTTAGTAGGGAGCACGGAAATGCACTGGTGGAGGCAAGGCAAAATCCGACATCCTCTCAGATCCGGAGAGGATGGAACTAGTTTGTTGTAACCAGTGAGGAAACCATCGTGGGAAACTCCTCAACTATAGACTGCGTAGCTAACTCAGTCTCCCTAATAATGTAACTGTGGTACCACTTTATCATGCGGTTCATATTTGTTCATTCTGTCTGAGTAGATCGAGCATAGTAAGAGCTAGACCCAACCTCAAAAGTAGGGGAGACAATCCATGGGATCAGGGGAGCCTTCCCCTTGGAGGGTACTAGTGAGTGGGTGCTAGCCTAGCAGGTAACATGGTGAACCACAGGTGCACAGGCTGACACTCTGCATGGAACCCACACCTTCCTCTTCATTGAGGGAATCTCGATCGATGATGTCAACGAATGGCCCGCCACCACTATCTTCTCTAATAATAGTGAGGGGTCCCTCACATGTAATTTGGGCCCCCTCTAAACCTTGACCAAAGTGGATGAGGTGGGCATAGTTAGAACGTGGGAGGTTGGTCTGATCTAGGGCTAGATCCATACCATGGGAAAAAGTGAACACATATCTTGGCGTTGCCATTGAATCACACTGTATTGAATGAGACTGAAAAACTTACTGAAGTAAACTAAAACTGTAATGTCAAAAATAAACTTGAATAAGATTTTCTTGCTTTGTTGAATTTGAATTTGAATTTAGAATTCGAACCCATACTCAACATCCTGAAAATGTTAAGTCAGGCTCAAATGATTTAGAACATAATTTGAGATTAATTGGAAATAAGGTTTTTTGTATGTAGAATCCACTTTCAACAAATTTGGATATGTTGAAAGTGGGTTCAAATATTTTTAAAGGGATGCTTCTATAGGTTCATATTTAAATTTTGATTTTTGATTTTGAGGACCCTTTATTTAACAAATTTGGGTAAGTTAAGTAAAGGGTCAATTTATTTTGTTTTTGATTTATGATTGTTGGAATTCACTCACTTAGTAAATTGAAGTGTGCTAGGTGAGGTGTCTGAAAAAAATTTCTTCTTTTTCTTTATTTGCTTTATTTTTCAAATCATTTGTGATTTTGAAAAATGGAATCCTCATTTAGCAAATTTGGGTATGCTAAAATGAGGAATCCAAGTGTGTTTTGTTTTTGAAATTTTTTGAAAATAAGATCCTTAGAAAATTTAGGTATGCTAAGAAAATCCTAATGTGTTTCTTTTGTTTTGGATTTTGTTTTGAAAATGGAGACTTCACTTTAGCAAATATGGTATGCTAAAATGAATTTCCAAAAGTGTTTCTTTTGTTTTGGATTTTGTTTTTTTTTTTTTTGAAAAATGGAGACTTCACATTAGAAAATATGGTATGCTAAAATGAAGTTCCAAAAGTGTTTCTTTTGTTTTGGATATTATTTTTTTTTTGAAAATTGGAGACTTCACTTTAGCAAATGTGGTATGCCAAAATGAAGTTCCAATGTGTTTTGAAATTTTATGAAATGAAGATTTCACTTGGCAAATTTGAGTATGCTAACTGAAATTCCAAAAATGTGTTTCAAATTTTGTTTTTAAAAATGGAGACTTCACTTTAGAAAATATGGTATGCTAAAATGAAGTTCCAACGTATTTTGAAAAATTTTGTTTTTGAAGTTGTTTTGAAAATGGAGACTTTGCTTTAGCAAATGTGGTATGCTAGAATGAAGTTCCAATGTATTTTTAAATTTGGTGGAATGGAGATTTCAGTTAGCAAATTTGAGTATGCTAAATGAAATTCCGAAAATGTGTTTCAAATTTTGTTTTTGAAAATGGAGACTTCACTTTAGTAAATATGGTATTCTAAAATGAAGTTCCAAATGTATTTTAAAAAATTTTATTTTTGCTGATTTTAAAAAGAGAGATTTCCATTTAACAAATTTGGGTATGTGAGATGGAAATCAATTTTTTTTTGAAAGAGGAAATCCCAAGCTAATCATATATGGAATATGTTAAGTGGGATTTCAAAATAATGTCATTTTATTTGGAAATGAAATCTTCATTCAATAAATTTGGATGTATTGAATGGAGATATTCATATGTGCTTTTTGAAAGTTTATTTTTGATTTTGATTGGATATAAAACCTCCATTCAATAAATGTGTGTATATTGAATGGAGAGGTTTCATATGTGCTTTTTTAATTTTTTTTTTTTTGATTTTGAATGGAAATGAAACCTCCATTCAATAAATGTGTGTATATTGAATGGAGAGGTTGCATTGTGTTTTTTTTGAAAATTTATTTTTGATTTTGGTTGAAAATGAAACTTCCATTCAATAAATGTGGGTATATTGAATGGAGAGGTTTCATATGTGCTTTTTGAAAGGGTGAAAATTCTGACTTAACACATGTGGAATGTGTTGAGTGGAATTTCAAAGTTATGATTTTGCTTGAAGATGTAACATCCATCCAACACATTTGGATGTACTGAATGGAAAGGCCTACCTTCAAATTTTGTGCTTTTGAAAAATATGATTGTTGGAATTTTATTTTTGAAAATGAAGTCTTCATCAAAATGAATTGAGTGAAGAAGTTCATTTGATCTTTTTTAAAAATATGAGTGTTGATTTTATTTTTGAAATGTTCCTACATGTAACAATTATAAAAATTGTTAGATGTAGTGTAAATATTTTAGTAAGTGTATTTTGAAAAAGTGCTTTTGAAAAGCAAGACTTTTATGAAGGATTTATTTTATCTATATTTTTGGAATGAACCTTTACTTACCATAAAAATTGTAAGGAGGAAGTCTTTAATCATTTTCTTTTTGTTAAATTTTTATTTTCATCCATTGGAGAACCCAATGGGGTTTTAAGACCAACCTAGGGTGAGTTCCTAAAACTTAAAAGATGTTAGCTAGCTTAACTTAAGGATGAAATAAACTAAGTGCCAATAGAAAGAAAGAAAGTCTTGGATTCATACAAAAGTACAAATACACTATTGATACTTGGAGACAATGATCATTTACCAAATATGGAGAGAGGAACCGTCTCCAGTGGAGTCACCAAAAAAATCTGTGGTAAAATATATTTTAGCCTTCATCTATCCTTTTGGAAGAAGATAAATAAAAAATAGAAATATATGGCTTTTAGGACACCACACAGATCTGTAGATATTCTTATTAGGGTGATCAAGTATGACATTGAGGAAAGGTGCACTATCTCGAGAGATTGAAGTTACCACCCTACAATGGATCTAAACACCTCAATAAGGACTCCTAAGGACTATGGGTCTTTGAAATGTACCAGAGATTCTTCCCCTACTTTATATGAAAAAGTAAAGCCCCCATAGTTAATTACATCCTACAGAACATGATTCCTTAAGAATACTCTCGATTAAGGTAAATGATCATTATCTTTAAAGATTTCAAAAGGTTGGACTATCAATCGATTAGTTTATTTTTAGAAAGTCAAGTGGGATTGATCAAGAGGAGGGAGTTCTTATCAAAGCCAAATGAAAGTAGGCATGGGATGCTTAAGATACTAGGAAGCCTAGTAAGCATTCCAAACTATCCTATGGTTGGGCTTTACATTTTTAAAATTGAATTAATTTGTTTGAGTTAAATTTTTATTAGAATGCTAGGGCTTATAATTCCATGATATAAGGTCACGAAAATGCCTAAGAGGTGAGAATTTATGCTCGTAGCCCGTAAAGGAAAGTAGCAACCTCTGAACCTAAATCTAGGGAGTTTTAGCGAGGGATAAAAGCATGGCCTAAATTCAAGATAAAAATGGGTATTTGGTTTACCTCCATAAGAGAGGATAAACCACCCAACTGTTAGACTTACAATCGCCTGGGGGTGGCCACTAACTAACTCCTCCTATGATTTTAAAACATGTAGGCAAGTCAAATGCTTTTGCAAGGTAGCTAAGCTATTGTTTATTTAGATAGAGACTAAGTCCTTAAACACACTCCTTAAGAGAATAGATCATGTAGGGCATGCTTTAATGACTTAAATCTAATGCAAAATTTTCATATGTTTTATTTTTATTTTGGACAATCAATTTAACACAGGCTTTAGGATTTATATGCCTAATGCATGAGATGGGCCAAAACCATCAAGATAAGGAGGTGTATTTCCACCATGGCTCTCACGGGTCAAGCCAAGTTCTCTAACAAAGGTGGAAGCCCTCCAATCAAGAGTGAAATAATATGCTTTTTATGCATGATGTTAGAAAAATAAGATAACATCGAGCTAAGGGGGTTACTAATTCTTTTATCTTGTTGTATAACCTAAGATTTAGGTGATGTTATGAGTTATTTATTTTTAATTTGAGTTGATTAATTTGGCATAGGATTTATTTTTCTCTAAGAGCCTAATCATCATCTAGGCCATACATTAAAGCAAGGAAGAAATTAAGAAAATATGCCATCTTAATGCACAAGTCAAACAAACATCAATCAATTTATAAAATTAGCGCAAAAGAATAAAAGGCCATTTATTATTAGGCTCCACCACACAAACAAAAAATAAATAAGGGCTCTCTTATACAACAGATTACAAATGAATTAATTATAATTAAGCAAGGAATTCATGTTATGGGGGTCTTCATTCTTCATTTCTTCTTTCTTCTTTTGGTTCCTTCTTTTGTTTGGTTAGAATGTGGTTGCTCCAAAGGCTTCACATGGTACATAAGATGTAATCTTATAACCAATGCTCATCCTAATCCCCCATAACAATCATTCCAAAATTCTAATTGCAAAAGTACATGAAAATGGAAAAATAAATCTAACTAAAACCTACAAAATAAAGATTAGCTAAATAAACCATATAATCCCAAACATGTATATGTATAAATTGGACTTAGCACCCCACACATGGGTAACCAAGTCCACCTGGCCTATTTTGGATTATGCTTAGGGGTATAAGCACCTGCATAGTAAAAGTAATTTTATATTTTTATTACAACGCCCCTTAAGCAAAATCTCATGTAGAAGATAATGATTAGACTAAATCATCCTACCATTCAGTCTACGCACATACACCCTAACATCCAGAATAAAATATAACATTATAAAATAAAATCTAACATCAAACATGCACCTCCCAAACCTAAAGCTAGAAGTGGTGACTTATCCTAATGTATGTGCCATTTAAGGTTTATGTGGTATGCTTTGTTATGGCTTTAAGGTTTAGATTTTCTAAGTATGAAAATGTTCAACTTAGAGGGTGGTTTCATTTAAGTTTTTAGTTGATTTTGGTTAATTTTTTTTTTTTTTTGTGTTTTGATTAGGTTTGAATGAACCTAGGATTAATTACTAAGTGTTGTAAAGAGAGGAAAAGAAAAGGGAACTTCTCTTTCCTCCCTACCTTAAGTAATTTCTAAGGTAGATTCATATTTTATTCTTGTTTAGTAAATATTTTATTATGTGTTTTAATTAGTCCTAAGTTTAGATTTTTCCTAAACAAACCTATTCAAAAAGGAAGGCATTTCAAGATTAAGTAAGGTGAATTGATGTCACAAAACACACATCACCTCATTTCTTTCCCAACATGTGTGACATGCATATGAATGAACCCTAACCATATCTATACATGAAAATGGAAATGTTTAGAACAGTTTAACGATGAATAATAAGTAGTGTTACTTAAGAAAATTTGGTTGCTTTATGATCCATGATTTTGTTAAGTAGAAAAGGGTGATTATTTTATCCATTTTTCACATGCACATTTATATGTATGAAAGGCATAAGTGAGTACGATGCCATTATTATCATTAGGGGTGTAAGGTATAAGACCTACTTAGGGCTACTTAAAGCCTTGAAACCCCGGGGTTGTCCAGACTAATATACCACTTTTCTTAAATACATATGAATGTACAAAAGAAATTAACAAAAAAAGAAAGATTTAAAAGTTTATGTTTGTTTAATTTTGGTTTGATTGTTTTATTTTATATGTGTGATGTAGAATTCCTTCTTAAGTCATGACATAGGAGTGTATATAAATGGATTTAAGCAAGTGTTATGTCCTTTTCAAATGGACTATACACCTTGCAAATCCTATACAATTCTATGCTAAGAAAGAGAGGGAAAATCACATAACACATTTTATGATATTCACATGCAAGCTCATAAGTACTTATAAATAACATACCTTTTAGTTTTGATGTTTAATTCATAAGTTTTAAAATAATTTTTAGATTTAATAGTGATAATAGTCATTGATATTCTTACTTTAGCCAAAACATGCAATTTAACATAAAGGAAACATTTCATTTTTAATTTGATTTTAAAAGGCATGAATGCATGAATTTCATATGACATACACATTTAGCATGTTAGGAAACAAATAAAGTGATGAAAACAATGTAAGTTCATCCACCTATTTAATTCTTAAAGGCAATCCTATGAATAAGATTATTTAAAGTAAATCAAATTTGTTGTAAGAGAGTTTGGATTTTGTTTGAGTTTAATTTCAATTTGAGAAATGTGAGATGGGTTTTCTAGTCCTAACCCATTCTCCCAAGTGTATGATTTTTTATTTTAATTTTTAGGTGATTAAATCAATTTTATGCTTTGGTTAGGTTGAGGTGTGAGTTAAGTGTAATTACCCCTTACCTATACCACTTTAACATACTTAATCAAATAATTTGAGCCAATGATATGACATAAACCCACACAAGGAATTTAAATCAACAATGCACCTAGGAAAGAAAAGGGTCTAATGCAATTAGCTCATAATTAGTGATTAATTAAATTAAAGGGTTTAATTTAAGTGCTTTCATAACCCTTCCCACACATATTGGTTGGATTTTGATTTCCTTAAGCTTCTAAGGTTATTGAACACCTAAGCACCTACCCAAGAAGGATTGATTAAGTTTTGGAATATTTTGATTTTAAAAATCAAATTAATTAAGAAAGTGATTAGGGGATTAACCCTTAATTAAGTTTTGATTAAGGAAGGAAAGCAATTTATGGAATGGCTTAGGGAAAATTCCCCAAATCCATTCAATAAACCTCTTCTCTGCTTACACATGGCTTAATTAACTTAACAAAGGGATTAAACCACTGTTCATATGCTTAATTACCCTTAATTACATAAAGAGAGTAATTAAGGATTCATTAATTGATCTCTCTAATTAAACCATCAATAAATCTCAAGAAAATTAGGGGAAGCATAAGTCATCCCCTAAATGCACATGAGAAGTTTAGAATTAATTAGTGAGATAATTATGGATTAATTATAGTTATTAATTTTTCAATAAAACCCTAATTAAAGAAAAAGCACTATTCAAAACCCATTGAAAATAATTTTAGAATATTCTCCTCTAAATTATCTCTACAATGCATTTTACCTTATATTTTTATGATTTTTCTAGAATTAGCTATGTTATTTTAAAATTTTCATGATTATCTAATAATTAAATAGCCTAATTAAATGATTAATCCTGTCGGCGCCACATAAAGGCTGACACGGCGCACACTATTCATGTGACACGATGGGATAGGTCACTTAAGTTATCACATCATAGTGTCGCATCAACGACGATGCTACACGCTTACTCCCCATCTTTTTGATCAAGGATCAGACGGCCGAGATCAAGCCCGTGGTTCTTAATGGACTAAATCAAAGATCCTATGCATCTTGATCATGACCATCCATCCAAAATCTGGATGGGCAGATTCGTCCGAGCTCTTTGGAAAGAGCCCACCTTCCATGGCATGATCTGAGCTCAACTGAGCTCGGATTGAACCCAAAATCAACCCACACCATCATCAAGCAAGGGGATGAAGATTCAATGGCTAGTTTTACATGAAAGCAAAAATTCCTTTCATAAAAGACCACACACTCTCTAGTTTAAGTTCAATTTTGATCCATATCTCTCTAGAGGCTATCACCGGTGCTCGAATCCAATGAGGTAGCTTTGTCTATTGGAAACGAAGCCTTGTTGAAGATTTGAGGTGATTTGGTTGAGTGGATCTTTGTATGGACCAAGTTCTCCTTCAAATGGATTCTACCTTAGTCTAGACACCACCTCCCTTGCTTTGAGAACTTGGGAAAAGGTGTGGATCAACATGTTTGACTCCTCTAAAGAAGCTTGCAAGAGGAATTGAGTTGATTTGGTGTATTGAGTAAGTTGGAAATTTTGAGAAGCTCCCTTATTTTCAGTTTAACAAAACAAAAAATGGAGAATTCTAATTCACTCTAGGAAGCTTAGAGGAGCTCTAGAATGCTTGCTCTGAGTTTCCTTAGCTCAATCGAGTGTGTGCCTTCTTAATTCAAGTGGAATTAGAGGGAGTATATCTCCCCCTAGGTGAATGAGATGGAAGTGAAGAACTTTGCCATTTTGATCCAATACACCCTATTCAATGGGTTGGTTAGACTATTAGGACTTGTACATGGTTCAATTTTGAGTGTGGAGTCGAGTAGTGAAGCTCCCATGTGCTTTAATTGAGTGGAGGAGGGATCCCATGTGTTCAATTCCTAAGTGGATGGTCGGTTTGGCCATTAGGTTGGGTTTGGCTGACCCAAACCCAATGGGTTATGTGCACCATGTCCATTAGTGACCATTTGTTCTACTAAGAGGATGCCAAGCATCCATGAAAAGGAATTGACCAAATTCTAAGTGATTTTGATTTTAGGTTATCCTATGGCCTAGAGGTAAATTGGTCATTTGGCTTGGATTTTAGTTTGAATATATTTGGTATGATTGAAAAATGGGTTAGGCTAAGTTTCATTAAATTTGGAGTTGGTTTGATATGATTTGGCTCATGTTGACAACTTGGGTCAAGTTGACCAATTGGTCCAATTGGGTGAAATTAAGGGTTGGGTCAAGTTCATATGACCATTTGAATTATTTTGCCATCATTGGTTTGGTTCAATTTGATTTATATTTAGTTTTGGTTCATTTGATTTCATTTAGGTCAAATGGGTCAAGTTGACCAATTTGACCCATTGACCTATTTGGGTTAGGTCATGGGTTGGTTTATGTTTGGTTGATCATTTGAAATGGATTGGTATGTTTGTTTCCAATCAATTTTGTTTATATTTGGATTTGGCTCAATTTGACCTTTTAGGTCAAGTTAGCTTCAAGGTCAATTGGGCTAGGTTGGGTATAGTTGGCCAATTGAGGCTTTGATCAAGTTTAATAGGTGATTTGGAATGAACTTGATCTATTGGTTTCAATCAATTTGCTTAAGATCAATTTTTGATACATTTTGACTTTTTAGGTCAAGTTGGGTCGACTTGGGTCATGTGGCCAATTGGGCTAGGTTAGGCTCAAATGATGACTCGGTCAAGTTCAAACATTGATCTTGAATGAGTTTTGATCAATGGTTTCAATCAATTTGGCCTATGGTGGATTTTGGCTAGTTTAGGTTTCATTTTGGCTAAGTGTTGACTTGGTAAACTCTTAAGTTTGACTTAGTTTGACCCAATTTAAGTGATTGATCATCTCATGATGATTGTTGCTCACAATGCAAGGCTTAGGTGGGCTTAGTTCAATCCAATTTGGTTTGGATTTGTATTTAGCTCATAAGGGGTACTTTGGGTCACTTTGGGTCAAGTGAGCCTAAGTAGGTCAATTGGATTGATCAAGGTTTGATTTGTGTTTGATTGAACTCACATATGGACTTATGATTTAAATATAAATCCATTTGTAAGTGGCTTGAAGTCAAATGGGGTTTGATTCACTTGACAATTTCAAGTTCAAAGGGTGAACATGATTTTGACTTGGGTTTGATTTTTTTTAATTTAGTTTTGATTTGATGATTGAAGTTTGTATTTATATTTAGATTCATGATTGAAGAATTGGCTTGATTTGAGTTTGATTTGGCTAAGTTCAAGAATTTGACTTGAAAGGCTTAGGTTAAATTTTGGTTGAATTTGAGTTTGATTTTTTTGAATTGATTTTTGGATATTTGAATTTATATTTCATTTATATTTGTGAATATAAATGAGAATATAAATGGGTTATGAGAAAATTCCTTGAATTTGAATTGATTTATATTTGATTTAAGCTAAGTCCATAAGATAAAATCAAAGTGACTTAAGGAATATTTTTGATTTGGATTTTAATTTTGAATTTGGTTTGATTGATATGAATTTATATTTCATTAATATATGTAAATATAAATGAGAGTATAAATGGGTTGTGAGAAAATTTCTTGAATATGAATGGATTTAGATTTGATTTAGGCTAAGTCTATAAGAGGGAATGAAAGGACTTCAGAAATATTTTTGAACTTGGAATTTTAATCATAAGCTTCAATCATTTCGAATTGATTTGAGTTTGAGAAAATTAATTAAGTTGGTATTAATTTAAGTTTTTATGTTGATTTGATTTGGGAGTTTGGAGTTAATTTGATTTGGAATTTGACTTGAAGGGAGGAAGTGAGGAATTTGGCTCAAGCTATAGGGTAGGTAAATTTTCCTAACACCCCTAAGGCATGACCTATTCCTATGGCTAACTCTTCTAAGTCTCTAGGGCTTGGTTGAGTGTTCACCTAATCACTAGAGTGTTTTAAGACTAAGGAGCTCTTAAAGTCTAAGAGAAGTCCTATGTCTAAGATGGAGGGGTTGAGAGGTCATCCTAAAAATAAGGTCAACAGTCTTTTTTGAATAAAATTTGTATGTCATATGATTTTGGCCATTGGATGTGTTCCTCTCCTTCCCTTGATGGTGTGAGATCGTTTTGGAAACAATCTAAGCTCTGGTGAGATCGGATCAAATGGAGAATGACAAAAGGCATCCATCTCTCACCGCTCAGGAGAAGATAGATCACGGGCTGTCTGTTCCGTGTGATTAGAATGAATGATCCTGATCTAATCACCCTTAGATCCCCTCTATTTTCTCCTTAACTGTGGGATTTAATAGTGACCGTCAGATCTTAGAACGGATGGTCCATGGGAAAGCGCGTTCACCATCAGCTGACTCAATGTATGGATGTGACAACTTCAATAACCTATCCCATCGCATCATGTGGAAAGCACACCGCGTTAGCAGCCACGTGGTGCCAACGGGATTAAGGCTTTAATAGGGCTAATTAATCCATTTTTAATGCTGAAACTTTAAAAATTCATAACTAATCCTAGAAAAATCCAAAAAATACAAATATAGGTTCATTTTAAAGGTATTTCAGAGGAAAATTCAATAAAATTATCAATAACTAATTTGGAATAGTAATGTTTGCTTAATTAAAGTTTAATTAGAGTTTTAATTAACCTAATTACTCTTTAATTAATCATCTGATTAATTTCAAACTTTTTAGAGATTTTTAGGGGGATGACCTTTGCCTCCCTCATTTTTCTTGGAATTTATTAGCTAATTAATTGGGGTAATCAATTGGTTAAGCATTAATCACCCTTTTAGCTTAATTAAGGATAATTAATTAAATGAATAGTAAATTAGTTAATTAAATAACCTTAATGATCTCTGTTAACAGTGAAGGGACTTAAGGAAATGGATTGGGACCTTTCTTCTAATCTTTTCCTTAAGCCCCCATCATTTTCTTTAAAGAGTTAATAAGAATTTATTAATAACTTAATTAAAATTACATAATTTAATTAAATTAAGCAGAGGACTTGGGGGTAGGGATTGATGCCTCTTTCTTGGTCTCTTTCCTTAAGCTAATTTTATCTCACTAATCAAGGATGGTTAAGACTTAATTAATTGATTTATGGTTTAATTAATCTAACTCTAATTTTAAATCATATTTAATTGGATTAATTAAACTTTGGGTAGATCTTTAGATGTTTAATAATCTAAACAAGCTAAATGAAATTATGATTAGTCTACATGAGTAAAGAAATCATAAAGGTAATTAAAAAAATCCCTTAAGCTTAATTAGCTATTAATTTTGAGCCAATTGCATTAGGCCCCCTCCATTTCTTAGGAGCATTGCTAATTTACTTTTCTATGTGGTTTCATATCATGTTGGCTCATCACTATTTAGTTGATTAACTTAAGGTGATGTAGTTAAGGGTTGATTAATTGATTTAACCACTATTTTAACTTAATCTATCCATAAAATTCACCTTAATCACTTCATATTAACTTAATTAATTTACATAATTGGGGATGGGTTAAGATCATTAAACTAAGCCTCGATTTCATAAATCAAAACCAAAACATAAAAGCAAAAGTGACTTTAAGAAACTTTGGCTCATCTTAAATAAGCTTATTTAATGTGATTGTCCTTAGGAATTTGTTAGATTGAATGAAATTACATGCTTGTATTTCTTTATTTCTTTCCAATCATATTAAAGTGTTGTATGCCACTTTATTCACACATCCATTTCTTCAAAAAATCAATTAAAAATAAATGATTTCCTTTATGTCAAATTTGCATGTGTTGACTTAATTAGAAATATGTGTGGCTATTATTACTATTAAATATCAAATGTATTTTTAAAAGCTTATTAATGAATAATAATACATGTTATGACATTAGCTATACATACATAGGAGGTGCATGTGGATATAAACTTAGTGTATGAAGCGAAGTTCCCTTCTTTTATTCATATGTTGATTTGCATAAGTATGAATGTTAATGGGTATATTAGTCAAGACATTTTAGATGCGGCTTTAAGAGGAGGTTCTACCTCCCCTAGTCGAAACAATGGCGGCTTGATTTCATTCTCATGCGTCTTGACATTAGAATTGGGATAGATATTTAATTCATTCACAAAAATAAATCAAATAAATTAAATTCTACTTTCACATGGTTTTCTATTCTTATGGCTACTTATACATCCATATATGTTTAAGAATTGTGGGTATATTAGTCTGGACATTCTGGGGATGCACGTCTTTAAGTAGCCCCAAGGAGGTTCCTAGCTCACTCCCCTAGTGCAAATAATGGCGAAGTACTTGCTTAAAACTTTCATACATTTCAATGTGTACTTAGCTAATGAATGAAAATCCTCTTTTCTATAAAACTCATTTTATGCATCTTACATTTAAGTGTGCCAAAAATATATTGCATGTACATATATGTTTAGGGCTTAATTATATGCATGTTATATATGATGGAAAGAAATGAATAGATATGTGTCATGTAATAGTAGTTCATTCCAATTAATTTTAAGGTGCCTCTCTTAATGAATGATATTATTTAAAGTGAACCAAAACTTAAGATTAATTTAAAATATGTAATAAGCCCTTCACCAAAGAAAATTGATTAATTAGTTGGCATTAGATGTGGCTTAAAGTTAGGATAAGAGAGAGTGAATCTCTCTTTTCTTCTCTTTATAACACTTAGTTAAGTGTAAATCAAGTGAAATAAAAGAAAATACTAAGCATAACTCACAAATCAATTAAGTCATTTAAAGTGAAACCACCCTTCATAATTAAATCTCTTCATACTTAGGAAATTACAATAAATCCTAGCTAAGGCATACCACACAAGTCTTAATACACACACATTAGATTAGGTCACCATTTCTAATTTTATGTTATGGTGGTGCATGGTTTAATGTATGTTTGGTTTTATGATGTATTGCCATAGACTAGATGTTAGGGTGTATGCTTCGTAGAGTGGATGTTAGGTCGTGATTAGCCTAATCATATTTTATGTAGGAGATTGTGCTTAAGAGGTGCTTAAAATAAATATAAATTCTCTCTTTCGCAAGTTGCTTAACCCCTAAGCATAATCAAAATTAAGATAGGTGGACTTGGTTACCCATGTGTAGGGTGCTAAGTCCAAATTATAAATATAACTGCTTGGGTTGTATGGTGTGTTTAGCAAACACTTGTCTTGTAGGTGTAGTTAGATTTACTTTTCCTATTTTTGATGTAATTTTGAATTAGGAATTAGGAT
The DNA here is from genome assembly GCA_021442155.1 of Cymbidium sinense. Classification (NCBI taxonomy): domain Eukaryota; kingdom Viridiplantae; phylum Streptophyta; class Magnoliopsida; order Asparagales; family Orchidaceae; genus Cymbidium; species Cymbidium sinense. Next base: position 264,372,946 of record CM038214.1, on the reverse strand, counting down.
TAGTGTTATGGGGGATTAAGATGAGCAGTGGTTAGAAGGCTTTGTCCTAGGAGGGCCCCGTGATGCCTTTGGAGCAAGCAAACCCAAATGGAGAAGTGGAGGAGATATGGAGATATATAGATTTGAAGAATGAAGACCTCCATAACATTTATTCATTTATGTAATTATAATTATTCTTTCATATACTGGGTTGTATAAGGGTAGATCTTGGCTACCCATTTCTCTTTTTGGGTTGTACGTCGGTACTCGACCACACGAGCTTATTATTTTTTACATTGGGTTTATAAATTTTTTGATGCTTTGTTTACAATTGTGTAATAGAAATAGCATGTATTTTCTTAGTTTCTTCATGTATGGTAATTTAATGTGTGACTTGAATATTAGGATCTATTATATATATATATATATATATATATATATATATATATATATATATATATATATATATATATATATATATATATATATATATATATATATATATATATATATATATATATATATATATATATATATATATATATATATATATACCTTTCTCCCCTACAACTCATAACTAATTTTCTAAACAACTCATAACCTTATTTAAAGCCTAGGTATTAAATCAAGATAATTAAAATATTTAGCAACCATATATACATATATATATAAACTTTCAACCCCAACTGCAACTCATAACTAATTTTCCAAATAACTCATAACCTTATTTAAATCCTAGGTATTAAATGAAGAAAATTAAAAGATTTAGCAACCACTTAGCTAGATGTTGTATGCTTAATATCATGCATGTTATCTTGTCTCACTTTTGCTAAGAGAGGGTTTCCATCCTTGCACGAAAGGGGAAGACTTGACATTTGAGAGAGTTCAGTTACATTATTGCTACTCCTTTTTTTCTCTAATCTTGTATCACTTTTATCATGCATTTAGACATAAAAATCCTATGTCCTTTGTAAAAATGAATAGTCCAAAATCAAATAAAAATTGATAGAATTTGCATTAGATTAAGTCATTATACATACCAGTCATGCTCTAGTTTCTTAAGGAGGGGGTTTAAAGGACTTTAGTTTCTTTCTAAATAATAACCACCTAACCATCTTGCAAAACATATGACTTGACCAGATGGTTTTAAAGAAAATATAGAAGGAGTTAGTTGGCTGCCACTCCAGGCGATTTTATGTCCAGTAGTTTGCTGGTTTACCCTCTCTTGTGGAGATAAACAATATATCCATTTTCTCTTTAGATTTATGACATGGTTTGGCCCTAACTAAAGCACCCTAGACTTAGGATCTAAGGTTCATGTTTTCCCTTCGGCTACATGCATAAATCCTCACCTCTTAGGCATTTTTATAATCTTGTATTATAGAATTATAAGTCCTAGCTTCTAATAAATTTTAACTCAAATACATAATTCTCTTCAATTTCAAATATATAATGCCCAACCATAGAATAGATTGGAATGCTCACTAGGATTTCTAGTATCATTAACATTCCCTACTCATCTCCTTTGGCTTCGATAAATAAGTCTCTCCTTTTGATCTATCCCACTTGATTTTCCCAAATATAACTAATTTATTGATAGTCCTATCTTTAAAATCTTTGGAGGCAATAATTGCCTAATTTAATCGAGAGTATTCTTGAGGAACTCAACTTCCTTAGGATCTAATTAACTATGGGGGCTTGCCATCATAGGAAACTTTAGAACTTGATTTAAGTAAACCCTACTTTATTCATCCATGTAAGGTAGGGAAAAAAAATCTCTAGTATATTCGAAGAACCATCTTGCCTTAGGAGTCCTTATTAAGGTGATCAGGTCCATTATAGGATAATGATTTCTATCTTTCAAGATAGTGCACTATTCCTTAATGTCATATCTGATCACCTCAATAAGTACACCCTCAGATCTGCGTGGTGTCCCCCAAATACATAAAATCAAAAACAAACATCACATGTGTGTACATGTACTTATACACCTGTAATGTTAGTTCAAATAGTAATTTTATATTGTGGCCTGGCTTTATATCAAGCTATTTAGGTTCCCCTGTGGTGTGATATTTGGCAACATTTCGGTAGCATCCCGGTGTCATTCCCGTGTAGGGAGGTTGCCTCAAGTATGCTGGGCCTACCCACCATACCAAGAAAGGTGTGTATGAGTGGTATAAATAATGGCCTGAATGTGCCATCCCAACTTGCCAAGAAAGGCATGTATGGGGCTCTAAAGTTTCTACATGTAACACATTTTATCACCACACCAAGAAAGGTGTGTATGGGTACTTATTTTGGCAATTGATAGTCATCCTTCCTATCAAGTTAAGAAAGACATGTATAAGGTTATCACCTACTTGAGAATAATTTTTTAAAAGTAAGAAACTTCTCCATCATGTCAAGAAAGACATGTTCGAATACTTATTTCAAATAATTTTAATGAGATTTATTCATATCTATGCTTTACACAAAATGCAATTGAAGTCAAGTGGCAAAGCATTAAACTTGGGGAGGGGTTAAACATGAATAAAAGGGTGACTAGTTTCAAGAATTAGATTTGAGTTAAGTTCAACCTAAACTCCACTAAGTTGTAAGAATGGCCTCTTTAAATCTTCATAAATTCTACCCCTTATCCATCCTATCCTATTCCAATGATAAAATGGTTGCCTAATAATAAAATATAAGCAAGGTTTAGGCAAACATAAGAGAAAATTAGCACAACATAATTTTTAATACTATAAAGTTTAATCTCCAATACTCCATTTTGTTCCAAATATTAAATAGGTTGTTAGAAAGGCTTGAGTGGGATTTAGCTTACACTATATCAAACAACAAGAAATATAACTTTAATCCCTATAGAGTTTTGCCTTATCCTTCAAGTTTTACCTAAAATCTTGGATTGGAGGAATTCAGGTAATGGGCTATTCAACCTAAAATCATTTAGCCCCACTATCTCTTTGGGCTTTCTACAACAAATGAAAAGGGAAGAGGAAGAAAGACTTGGTTAGTAACATTGAGATGGAGATAGGCAACATGATGTTTTCTAATGAAATTTGAGTAGGGTTTAAGCCGAATTTATCTTAAATCCAGCCAAACAGTATCTTGGACAAGTTAAATCCATAGCTTAGTGTAATCTGCTAAAGCTGCTTTGGCATGGTTAAATCTAGATTTATCAAATCCTGTAGGTAGGCTAATTTATAATATTTAGACAAGTAGAAGTGTGTAAAGTGGGGCATGGTTAGAGGAATAAAATGAGGGTTACCTTGGTAACATCTCCCTTCTCTTGCTCAATGGCTTTGGGTAAAAGCAGTGGAAGCGAGGGTTCAATTTGGCTATTATAACTGGATGAATGTGGGATTGGGTTCTCTTGTGCTGCTCAAGACAAACGAGAATGAGAGGAGAAACTGAAGGGGAGCAACTCGTTTAGCTATTGTGCTCATGCAGCTGAGAGGAAGGAATAGACGGGAGAGTTCAGTCGAGAGCTCCTTATTTGGCACATGTCAGGTATCAAGCTATGAATAGAGGAGTTATGTGTTTATGGTTAGATATAAAGGGGGTATATATATGCTTTCCTTAATTTAATTATCTCATTAACCATAATTCTGATTTTTTCATGGACATTATTACACGGGCAATATATATGTTGATCTTAGATTATTCTAATATTCCAGATGCAACGACATAGTCCATTTCACAATCAGAGGCCATTTGGTTCAAGTGAGTGTTGAATCGGGTCAATTTTAGTTCAAATTTGTGCACAATCACTTCTGACCCCTCGACATTCATGCAAACTCATCTAAATTGAGTGTGGATAGTCTCATTTGAAATACTTCATCATTTTGATGCTAACGACATAATGAATTTCACGAACGGAGGTTATTTGAGCATTATTGCAGCTTCCCAACTTTGATATATATATATATATATATATATATATATATATATATATATATATATATATATATATTTTAGGCTCGACATATCTTCTTGATTGATCGACCGTTAAATTATGCAATATGTATATTCTAATCAATTTTGATGTTTTAAACTCTATAATAAAGTTTGTTCATTGATCAGAGATCATTTTGACTAATTTTTAGCACTGTCGAGTATATTTCTACTTTGATTTATGCACTATTGCATCCGAAGTCCATCAAATTTATCTTATGAGCTTGACTCGACTGATGTAACATGCATTGAGGTCAATAAATATCCCCTAATAAATGTGACTCATGCATGGAGCAAGTCGTGTTTATTGAAAACTGATTTACCCTTTGGGATGGCCATGGTTCTTGAATAAGTTCAACTTCAATTTTAAAAGTTTATGTAACTTTGATAGAATCTATCATTAGTAAAATTTCATGTGTTTGGATGAGCTAAATGACATGATTGACCGATTTATCTTGATTGACTTGTCGGATGGATAAGAGCTTCTTCCACCATTTACCCTCTACTTCAGTGGGTTTTTTGAAGATCCCTTCCTTTGGTGTATTTATAGATTTAGATTTCCTCTGACCCTAGCTTCATACTTGACCAGGTTAGATGGAGGAATTTTTTTATTTTCTTTGAGATTTAAAATTTCTTTTGTCTAAGCTTTTAGATTGGTGGAGTTGATGAAGGATTGACCTGATTTATCCATATTGACTTGTTAGGAAGTGTATGTATGCCCTAAGTCCTATGCTTGCTACTTTGACAGACTCATTGTAGGGTATTTACAGATAACCTAACATTTTAGATTATATTAGTTCTATAATATTGAGTTATCATTCTAGCAATGTATGCTTTAATAGACTAAATAACCAAAAAATTCTTTTAGTTTAGCCATCAACTTTATATGAACTATGGAATTGCTTCCTTGGTCCTATGCTTTCTGCTTTGGCGGACTTGATGAGGAATTAAATTCAATCTGTGCTTTGTGTTTGATCAGATCATTTAAAAATAGATTGGAATATCACCTTGCATGCAATATATAGATTGATTTGATGCAACTCTGAATTGAGAGTTTCCTCAGACTGTCTTGGTCCATCGATCAAGTAAAAAGATCTCTTGAATTCTGGTTACTTGTAGTCACTAAGCTAGATCTGGTTTGAGATTGAACAACCATCATCATTGGACTGACGAGTAGGGGTTCACTGCGGACTTTTCTTATGGCTAGTTGAGTAAGGAGAGTGTCAACAACTCAGCCATTTGTGGGCTTGTTGAGTCTGACCTTTAGAACCTACTTGAGCCTTTGACTTAAGCTGTGATGGCTTGGCAATCTTGTTATCAAACTGATGAATGGGGGCTCTTTCACTATGACCTTTTCTTATGGCTTATTAAGTAAGGAGAGCATCAACAACTCAGTTATTTATGGGCTTGTTGAGTTTAACCTTTAGAACCCATCCGTGTCCTTGACTTGCAGATGTAGAAGTTGATATTTTTTCAACTTACTTGATTGAAGCTTCTAAAATTAGGAGTTCTTTTGACTTGATCTTCAGAATTTGAAAAATTTGAGAGATAAATTTTTGACATTTAAGGCTATCTTTTCATGCGCAAAAATGAATTTTTTTTTGTCCTTGCAACAGCCTGTAACTTTAATAATAACAATTATAGATATATTTAGGGATTTCAGCATAAAGCTCGATGTCAACCTGATTACATATATAAGAAGACCTACTGTTTCATAGGAGAGGAATGAATAATTTTGATCATAAAAAAATGCCCCCTATCTAATAGGAGAATTGCAAACTAGTTCAGAAATATATTACAAAGTTTGAAATTCTTTAATATAAATAAATGTTGCTCATTCTAATTATTATATATATTTATCTAAGGATCTCGGCTTGAAGCATAATGGTAACTTAGCTAAATATATAAAAATGCTCATATCTAACAGGGGGAGGCTTTCACAGTAACTTAAAAAATGCATTCTCGTTTTATGAGAGAGTCTTCAAGTGACCTTACATATGTATTTGGCATGAAAGCCTTACTAGTAAAACATTCATTTAAGTATTTATATACTTATCCATAGTCAGCTGTGATATTTCTTGAGATATCGACCATTGATTGGTGGCATCGGTCATTGAACATTCTTGTCAATAATCTGGTAGGCTCCTCCTTTGTACACCTTCTCCATGGTGTGAAGACATTCCAAGTTAGCTTCAAATTTACCACCGATCTTGCGATGAGGGATGATTGGCCTTCTCATCACTAAAACCAATTCACCTTTCTGGAATATCCGAGGACATACTGAACTACTGAATTCTTTGGAGATCCTTGCTCTGTAAATTTCTAAACTTTGTTAAGCTTGGAGTCTAACTCTGTCAAGCACATCCAACTCTTTCATTCATAGGAGAGTGTTCTCATCTTGAGTAAGATTGAATTAGAAAACTACTCGAAGTGATGGTAGCTCAACTTCCAGTGGAAGAACACTTCAACTCCAAATGTTAGAATAGAAGGAGAGGCCTTAATTAGCATTTTGTAAGTTATTCTATATGCCTAGAGTGCTTCCATCATTTTAGTGTGCCAATCTCTTTTATTCTTTGTAAGAATCTTCTTGAGTAATTTTACTAAAGTTTTATTGAAAACTTCTGCTAAACCATTGGTCCTTGGATTGTAGATTAATGAATATCGCCAATCACTTTTATGTCGATTGTGAAATTTGTATATCTTTGCACTCTTAAAGGCTGGACTATTGTCTGAAATGTTTCATTGTGGTACCTGAATCTATAGACAATATTATTGGTGAAGAAGTTAACAACTCGGTTAGTAATGACTTCCTTAAACGGAGCAGCTTCAGCCATTTTTAGAAGTAGTCAATAGTTGCTAGAATGAACTAATGTCTGGCTGATGATGGAGAATAAATCGATCTAATTATAGCTGTGCCCCAACTTTGAAAGGGCCATGATGCTATTGTTGGGTGCAGAGGATTCAGAGATTGATGAATGAGATCCTCGTGGACTTGGCATATATGACATTTCCTAGCATGATTTATGCAGCCTTTCACTATTAAAGGCCAATAGTATCCCATCTTTTTAAGTTTCGTTTCCATTTTGGGACTTTATTGGTGCGTGCCATAGCATTCTTCATGAATTTCAGACATAACTTTGTTGGCTTCATTCACCCTTAAGCATCACAGCCACATTTGTTCAAAGGATCTGTGGTATAATGAGTCATTAAAATAGGAATATCATAGGATCCTTCTTGTAATCTGCATGGTTAGTGGCTATGGTGTTTATTTTTGTTTGAATGTGTTAGGTTTCGTGTGTGTTTATGTAAGGGGACACCAAACAGATCTGCAGATGTACTCATTAGGGTGATTAGGTACGACATTGAGGAATGATGTACTATCTCAAGAAATAGAAGTCACCATCCTACAATGAACCTAATCACCTAATAAGGACCCCTAAGGCATGATGGGTCTTTGAATGTCCTAGAGATCTTTCCCTTACTTTACATGGAAAAGAAAAGTAGAGTTTATTTAAGATGGGTTCGTTAAGTTCCCTATAGAGGCAAGCTCCCATAGTTAATTACATCATAAGGAATGAGATTCATTAGGAATACTCTCAATTAAGGTAAATGATCATTGTCTCTAAATATTTTAAAGATAGGACTATCAATCAATTGGTTATTTTTTTGGAAAATCAAGTGGGATTGATCAAAAGGAGAGAGTTAATATTAAAACCAAAGGGAGATGAGTAGGGGATGCTCATGATACTAGGAAGCCTAGTAAGCATCCCAAACTATCCTATGGTTGGGCTTTATATTTTTGAAATTGAAGAGAGTTATATATTTGAGTTGAATTTTTATTAAAAATATAGGGCTTATAATTCTACAATACAAGATTATAGAAATGCCTAAGAGGTGAGGACATATGCTTATAACCCCAAAGAAAAACATCAACCTTAGATCCTAAATCTAGGGACCTTTGGTGAGGGCCAAAGCACGACCTAAATCTAAGGTGAAAAAATGGGTATATGGTTTACCTCCACAAGAGATGATAAATCACCTGACTGTTGGACTTACAACCGCCTGGGGTGGCCGTCAACTAACTCCACTTATGATTTTAAATACATGTAGGCAAGTCTTATGCTCTGCGAGATGGTTAGGATATTGTTTATTTAGAAAGAGACAAAGTCCTTAAACTCACTCCCTAAAAGACTAGATCATGAAGGGCATGAATAATGACCTAGATCTAATGAAAATTTTGTAAAATTTTATTTTTGATTTTTTGACATTTTTATTTGACACAGGCTATGGGATTTTATATGCCTAATGCATGAGAAAATTAGTTATGGGCCAAAATCAGAAAGAAGGAGGTGTGTTTCCACCATGGCTCTCAAATGTTAAGCCATTTTTTTTTGGCAAAGGTGGAAGCCATCCATTGGCAAGAGTGTGACAATATGATTTATGAATGATATGAGACATAAAACATCCAACTAAGGGGTTGCTAAATCTTTTATTATCTTGATTTATGTCTTAGGCTTTAGCTGAGGTTATGAATTATTTAGTTTAATTTTGAATTGATTAATTGGATAGAAAATTTATTTTTTCTGAAGAGCCTAATCCAATCTAGGCCATTCAACAATCATCAAACAAATAAGAAACTAGGAGAATCATGTCATCCTAATTATGCAATCATAAACATAATATCAATCAATTTATAAAGTTAGTGCAAAAGAATAAGAGGTCGATGTGGTTGGGTTCCACCACACAACCCAAAAAGAAACGTGGGTAGCCTAGCTCTACCCTTATACAACCCGGATTATAAATGAATAATTAAAATTAAAAAGAATTCATGTTATGAGAGTCTTCATTCTTCATTATTCATTCTTCATTTCTTGTTTTTGATTTGCTTCTTTTCTTTGTTCCTTTTGGATTGATTGGAATGTAGTTGCTCCAAAGGCATCACATGGTACATAAGACTTGATCTTATAACCAATGTTCATCTTAATTCCCCATAACATTCATTCCAATTATTAATTGTAAAATTTACATCAAAAATGGGAAAGGTAAATCTAACTAAACCTGCAAAACAAAGGTAAGCTAAACATACCACATAACCCAAGCAATTATATGAATAATTTGGACTTAGCACACATGGGTAAAGTCCACTGTCTAATTTGGGTTATGCTATATAAACATGAAAAAGTATTTATATTTTTATTACATCACCCCTTAAGCACAACCCCCTATAGAAACTATGATTAGGCTAATATCAGCCTAACACCCAAACTACACACATTCATCCTAACATTTTGTCTAAAATAATACTTCATAAAACAAAATATTCATCAAACCATGCACCGCCTTAACAGACTTAGTATAATGTGTGTGCCATTTAAGGCTTGTGTGGCATATCTTAGCTAGAATTTAAGGTTGGAATTTTCTAAGTGTGAAAGACTCAATTTAGATGGTGATTTTATTTCAAGTGATTTGGTTGACTAGTCAATTTTAGTTGGTGATTTGATTTGGTTTGAATGAACCTGCACTTAGCAACTAAGTGTTATAAAGAGAAGAAAAGAGAAGAGAGCTCTCTTTTATCCCTACCTTAAAGCATTTCTAAGGTAGATTATTTAATGAATTTAGTGAATGGTTTATTATGTGTTTAAATTAACCCTAAGTTTAGATTTGTTCTAAATAGCCCTATTTAATAAGAAAGGCATCTTAGGATTAGTTAGGGTGGATTACCATCACAAAACACACACCCATTCATTTCTTTCCACCATGTATACCATGCATATGAATAATCCTAAGCATACCTATACATGTAGTGCAAATCTTATCACACTTTGATGATGAATGGAAAGAGATGTGGTTTGAAAGTTTGGATATTCCATTTATTAATCAGATCATTAATTCATGTCTTTGTTATGCAGAAAAGATTGATTTATCATCGATTAGCTAAATGCACATTTACATGTATAAAAGCTATATGCAAGACCTTCTTAGGGCTACTTAAAGCCTCGCAGCCCTGAGATGTCCAGCCTGATATACCACTTTTCATAGATACATATAGATGTATAAAAAGAACCAAATGGATGAAGAATCACGCAAGAGATTATGTTTGATTTGGTTGTATGATTTACATGTGTAATGTGAAGATCCTTCCTAAGTCTTAATATAGAGATGCATAGGAATAGATTTAGGCAAGTGTTGTGTTCTTTTCAAATGAACTATACACTTGCAAATCCTATGTGAATCTATGTTAAGAGAAAGAAAGAGAACTTCATAATACACATCTTATACTATCATCACATGCAAGCTTATAGAATATTTATAATTAGCATCACATCATTTATAATTTTTGATTTATAAGTTTTAAAAGATAATTTTTTGGTTAATAGTGATAATAGCCACTAATATTCTTAATTTTAGCCAACACATGCAATTTGACATAAAAGGAAACATTTTGATTAATTTTTTAAAAGAAATGAATGCATGATTTCATATGGCAAACAATATTTAGCATGATTGGAAAGAAATAAATGAATGTAAGCACATGACTTCACCCACTCTAATTAACTCCTAAGGACAATCATATAGAATAAGATCATTTAAAATGAATCAAAATTCTTTAAAGAGATTTTTATCTTTGAATTTGATTTAACTTAGAAAATGTGAAAAGTGTTTGCTGGTTCTAACCCATTTCCCCCATGTATGAATTGGTTTAGTTTATTTTAGAACAATTAGGTTGATTATATATTTTTATTAGGTTAAGGTATTGATTAAATCCATTAATTATCCCTTATCTATACCACTTTAACATAATTATCCAAGTCAAATGAGCCAACATATGATATTGTGGCAAATCTATGGGGAGAAAAGAAAGAGGAAGCCCTTACAAAAATTCATCTTGGTAAGATGCTACACAGATCCGCAGATGTGCTTATTCAGGTGATTGGATACATCATCCAGCTATAGTGTACTATCTTGAGAGATAGAAATCACTACCATTTAATGGAACCAATCACCTCAATAAGAACTCCTAAGGACGATGGGTCTACATATGTATCAGAGATTCTTCCCCTACTTTACATGAAAAAATAAAGCAGGGTTTATTTTAAACTGGGTTCATTAAGTTCCCTACAGGGGCAAGCCCCCATAGTTAATTACATCCTAAAAGACGGGAAATGATCATTGTCTCTGAAGATTTCAATAAGGAATGAGTATCAATCTATTGGTTTGTATTTGAAGATCAAAATGGGATTGATCAAAAGAGAGTTATTATCGAAGCCAAAACTAAGAAATAAGTAGGAGATGCTCACAATGCCAAGAAACCTATCGAGCATCTCAAATTATCATATAATTAAGCTTTACATTTAAAAAATTGATTTAATTTATTTGAGTTGCATTTTTCATTAGAAATTTAGGACTTAAGATTCCTTAACACAATATTAAGGAAATGCCTAAGAGGTGAGGAATTATGCTTATGGCCCCCAAAGGGGAAAAGTAATCTCAGAACTTAAATCTAGGGAGCTTCGGCAAGGGCCCAAAACACAACCTAAATCTCACGCAAAAAATGGGCAATTGGTTTGTCTCTACAAGAGAGGACAAACCACCTGACAGCTTGGAGTTACAATCCCCTGGGGGTGGCCGCCAACCAACTCCACCTATGATTTTAAATACATGTAGGGAATTCTTTATGGTTATGCAAGATAGCTAGGCTATTTTTATTTAGAAAGAGACTATGTCCTTAAACTCACTCCCTAAAGAGGCTAGATCATGTAAAGGGACATGCTTCAAATGACCTAAATCTAATGCAATTCAAATTTCATTTTATTTTCATTTTTGGACTATTATTTTGACTCAGGCTATTAGGATTTTCCTGACTAATGCATGAGAAATCAGATTGTTGGCCAAAATTAATGAGAAGGGAGGAGGTGAGTTTCCACCACGACCCTCAAAGGTGAAGTCGAGTTCTCTGGAAATGGTGGAAGCCCTCCAATCAAGAGTGAAATAAGATGCATTTGTGCATGATATTATAAATAAATGCTCATCTAGCTAAGGGGTTCCTAATTCTTTTTTTTATTTTAATCCTAAGCTTTAGGTGAGGCTATGAGTTGTTTAATTTTAATTTGAGTTGTTAAGTTGGGTAAAAGATTAATTTTTCTCTAAAGGGCCTAATCCACATCTAGGCCATACATAAAGCTAGGAAGAAACTAGAAAAGGCATGCCACTTAATGTAAAAGCTAAATAAATCATCAAATAATTTATAAAGCTAGTCGTAAAAAGAATAAATGGTCATTTGTGGTCAGGCACCACCGCAAAAACTCAAAATTATCAAATGTGGGTAGCCTAGATCTACCCTTATACAACCCAGATTATAAATGAATTAAATTACAATTTAAGCAAAGGAATTCATTGTTATGGGGGTCTTCAAGCTTTATTCTTCTTTCTTCTTTTCTTCTTTCTTCTTTTCTTCTTTGGTTCCTCCTTAGGATGGTTGGATGGTGGATGCTCCAAGGCTTAACATGATGCATAAGATGGGATCTTATGCCCAATGCTCATTCTAATCCCCCATAATAAATCATTCTAAAATCCTAAATATATAAATGTTTACATGAAAAGGAAAAATAGAAAGCTAACTAACACCTGCAAAACAAAGGTTAGTTAAATCACACCATACAAATCCCAAGCATGTATATTGGACTTATCACCCCACATATGGGTGACTAAGTCCACCTAGCCTATGGATTATGCAAAGGGGTATAAGAACCTGGAAGCAAAAAGTATTTATATTTATATTTATGATAGCATCCCTTAAGTATAATCCCCTGCAGAAAAGAATAGTTAGACTAAGCACATCCTACCATTCATTCTACGAGCATACACATTAACATACAATCTAAAACATTCATTACAAAATAAAACAAAACTTCAAACCATGCACTGACCTAACCTAAAGCTAGAAGTGGTGACTTAGGCTAATGTGTGTGCTTTGAAGGTTTGTGTGGTATGCTTAATTTAGGACTTTAGGTTCAAGTTTTCTAAGTGTGAAGAACATGTTCAACTTAGAGGAGGGTTTCATTTAAGTTGTTTAAGTGTTTTGGGTTATTTTTATTTCATGTTTTAATTTGGTTTAAGTTGATCCTACAATTAATTACTAAGTTATGAAGAGAGGGAAAGAGAAGAGAACTTCTCTTTCCTTCCCTAATCCTTAAGTAATTTCTAAGGTAGGTTCATGTTTTAGTTTCATTTAGGTGAAGGTTTTGATTACAATTTTTAATAAATCCTAAGTTTAAACAAACTCTAAACAGACCTATTCAAAAAGAAAGACATTTTAAGATTAAATAAAATGAATCAAAATTCACATAACGCATATTACTTCATTTCTTTCTAACATATATAACATGCATATGGATGGACCCTAAGCATATCTATACAAGCAAATGAGAGTAGTTAACACACTTTATGATGCATGCTAAGTAATCCATTTAAGAAAATTTAGAAGTTGAATATGCATGATTTTCTTAAGTAGAAAAGGTTTTCCTTATCCAAATTCCGCATTACATACATGAAGTAGAAGAAGACATAAGTGAGTACATACATTGTTAACGAGGTGTGGGTAGAACCTACTTAGGGATACTTAAAGCCTCAAACCTCAGGGTTGTACAGACTAATATACCACTTTCCTTAAGTACTAACATGCATATAAAAGAAATAAAGTGGAAAAGGAAGATGCAAAAGTTGTTTAATAGATTTGTTTTGTTTATGCAATTTATGCATACAAGTATAGGTAAACTTTCTTAAGTGAGAGTATAGGGATGAATAGGGTTTGGAATTAAGCAAATGTTAGGTTCTTTTCAAATGAACCCTACATCTTACTAACTCCTATTCAAAACTAACATAAGAAAGGAAACCTATGCTAAACATACTTTATAATCATGCAAGCTTATAATTAAAGTATAAGAATAGCACTTTTAGATTTGATATTTCATTTATAATTTTTGAAAATACTTTGGATTTAGTAGTGATAATAATACTCATATTTTACTTTAATGCACATTTGACATAAAGTAAAACAATTTTCATTTTAAAATTTGAAACATGAATTATGAATGCATGAATCACATGATCACTTAACATGTTGGGAAAGATCTAAAGTAATGAAAGCATGTAAAAAAACTTTACTTAAATCTAAAGACATTCTTAAAGAATAATAAATTAGAATAAATCAAAGTGAATTTCAAAATGATTTTTTTTTAATCTGAAGTTTGATTTAATTTTAAAAAGGTGAGATGAGTTTACTATTCCTAACCCATTCTCACATGTGTTTTGTATTTTTGTTTAATTTTTAGATAATTAAATCCATTTTTATTGATTAGGTTAAGGTATGAATTAAGTTTTAATTAACCCTTACCTACACCACCTTAGAAAAATTAACTAAGTAATTATGAGCCAATGAGATGACATAAAACCCATAAGGTATTTAAATTTGTAATGCACCTAATAATGAAAAGGCCTAATGCAATTTGGCTCATAATTAAAATTTAATTAAGCTTAGGGGTATAGCTTAAGTACTTTCAAAACACCGTTTCATACTTATGAATGGGGTTTCAATTTCCTTAATTAGACTTAGGCTATTAAACACCTAAGAATCTATTGAAGGTAGATTAATTAAGTTCTGGAACTTTTTAGAATTTTTGAAATTTGTTTAAGGGGATAATTAATGAATTAATCATTAATTAAGAAGGAATTAAGGAAAGAAAAGGGGATTTAGGGAATAGCTTAGGGGAAATGCCCCAAAATAATTCCATAAAATCCCTGCTCACTGGATCTAACCTTAATCAAACTTAATCAAAGGGTAAATCCACTAATCACATCTTAATTTCCCTTAATTATAAGGAAGGGGTAATTAGGAAATGAGCTAGCAATTTTCCCAATTAAGCCTCAATAAATCTCAAGAAAATTAGGGGAGGTAGAGGTCATCCCCTAAAATGAACCCTATAAATTTGAGATTAATTGGTGACCTAATTAAAGAATAATTAGCTAATTAAAATTCCTAAAGAAACCCAAATTGAGAGAAAAGAGTAATTTAAAATCAATTAAAACCATTTTTAAAAAATTCTAGATGAAATTATCTATCCATAGCATTTTCCCTTTAATTTTTCTAATTTTTCTATGAAGAATCATAAATTTTAGAAGATTTAGGGATAAATTAGGTAAATAACTAACTCATTAATCCCACGACCCGCGTGGCGTGTGTGGTCGCTTTACACGTTGTCGTGAGCCCTCACTTAAGTTGTCACATCGAGACTGTGCGTGCTATACTTTGATCTCTCAGATCAAAGATTGGATGGTGATTTATAAAATAGATAAATGATTTTTAAATGTTGGAATAATCTCAGTCGTCCATCCAAACAGTGCAAATATATGGCTTGAGAT
Source organism: Cymbidium sinense (assembly GCA_021442155.1). Classification (NCBI taxonomy): domain Eukaryota; kingdom Viridiplantae; phylum Streptophyta; class Magnoliopsida; order Asparagales; family Orchidaceae; genus Cymbidium; species Cymbidium sinense. The sequence goes on along the minus strand of CM038214.1, from coordinate 264,357,598 downwards.
TCATCCCTGCCAAAGCTCAAGAGGAATGAGATTCATCCACCTTTTAGGCTTTGTTCTGAGCTTGATTGAGCTCGGATTAAGCTAGAATTTTTCCCACACCTTCATCATGAAATTATAAATACATCTAACAGCTAAGATCTTATGAAATTTAAGTTCACTTCATAAAGGACCAACACCTATGAGAATTAAGCTCAAAAGATCACTAACCTCGCTGGAGGTGATCACCGGTGCTCGATTCCCTTGGAGGAGCTTCGTCTGGTTGAGATGAAGCCTTGCTGAGGTTTTGAGAACTTGAGGTTGAGTGTAGAGATCTATAGACCAACTCCTTCTTAATCCCTTCATGGCTTTGATCAAGCTAGGTTTCTCCTTGCCTTTAAAACTTCAGAGAAAGCTTAGACAAACTCAACTTGACCCTCTGATGGAGTGTACAAGAGCAATCAGATTAATTTGGAGTGAGGAAAAAATTGGCTATTCAATGGACCTGCCCTATTTTCAAGTGGAGAAAACCAGGAAGATGGAAATTGAATTCCCCTCTAGGAAGCTTAGGATCACTTGGAAATGGCTCCTCTAACTCCCTAGTGCTCAATCAAGTGTGAATCCATGAAAACAGAAGTGAATTAGGGGGAGTATATCTCCCCCTTGAAGGATCAACCGACCGATAATGTCCATGCCATTTTGATCCAATTGAGCCTATGGAGTGAGCAGTTTTGGTTATTTTGAGTGTGTACATGGTCGATTTTGCCAGAGGAGTGGAATGCCAACTTCTCATGTGCTTGAATTAAGCTTAAGAGGGAATTTGAAATTTTAATTTCAAGCCATAGGGTCTGGTTTAGTCCATGGGTCAAATGGGGTGACCCAAACCCATTGGGTTGGGTGCACCACTCATCACTAAGTCTCCTTGAGCTTTTAGGAAAGCCTCAAGTGATTGTGAAGAGGGTATGACCAAAATACCCATGGGCTAGGCCAAATTTTGTTCAATGGCCCAAGGGTAAAGTGGTCATTTTGCTATTTTTTTTTTTACTTTGGGCATGTTTGGCATGTTGAGAAAATAGGTTTGGCCAAGTTTCATTGGATTTGTAATCCATTTGATAGGGTTTGGCTCATGTTGACCCATTTAGATCAAAATAGGTCAACTTGACCAATTGGTAAAATTGGGTTAAACTAAGGGTTGGGACAAGTTTATATGACCATTTGGAATGTTTTGGTGCCTTTGGTTTGGTTCAATTTGGTATAGATTTGGTTTTGGCTCATACGACTTCATTTTGGTCAAATGGGTCAAGTTGACCCATTTGACCTATTTGTGATAGGTCAAGGGTAGGTTTAGGTTAGGTTAGTCATATGGAGTGGATTGGTATCTTTGTTTCCAATCAATTTGTGTTAGGTTCAATTTTGGCTCAACATGAGGTCATGTTGGGTCTAAGGTCAATTGCTGGGTTGGGTCTGTAGTGAGGCTTTGGTCAAGTTCCACAAGTGATTTGGAATGGACTTGACCCATTGGTTTCAATCAATTTAGCTTAGAGGAAGTTTTGACACATTTTGGCCCTTTAGGTCAAAATGGGTTAACTTGGGTCAAGTGGGCCAATTGGGCTAGGTTAGGCTAAAATGTTGGCTTGGTCAAGTTCAGACATAGGTCATGAGTGAACTTAGATCAAAGATTTCAATCAATTTGGCCTATGGTGGAATTTGACTCTATAAGGTTTCATTTTAGGTTAAGTGTTGACTTGGTCAATCCTTAGATTTGACTTATTTTGACCGAATTTGATTGATTGATCATCCCATGATGATTGTTGATCATGATGAGAGGGATATATGAGTTTGGTTCAATCCAATTTGGTTAGGATCAAAAGTTGGCTCATACCTAAGTGGGTCAAATGGCTTGGTCAAAGTTTGATTTGAAGTTGATTGGTCTTATATATAGACTTATGATTGAACTATAAATCCATTTACAAGTGGTTTGAAGTCAAGTGAATTTTGATCCATTTAAAAATTTCATATTCAAAGGGAGAATATGAAGGGGTCTTGGGTTTGATTTTTGATTTTGGTTTTGATTGTTTGATTGAGGTTTGGATTTATATATGAGCTCATGATTGTAGGATTGATTGAACCATGAGAGAAAATCAAGTTTATTTGAAGATGATTTGGCTAAGTTCAAGATTTTGCTTGAAAGGCTTAGATTTGAGTTGATTTGAGTTTGATTTTTTTAGAGTTGGTTTTGATTGTTTGAATTTATATTTCATTTATATATGTGAATATAAATGAGAATATAAATTGATCATGAGAAAATTTCAAGAATTTAAAAGAGTTTAATCATGATTTGAGTTAAATCCATTAAAGAGAATTTAAAGGATTTAATGGAATTTTTAATTTTTAATTTAATTTTTGATTTTTATTTGATTGATTTATATTTATATTTCATTTTTATAAGAGAACATAAATGAGAATACAAATAAGTTTTGAGAAAATCTCATGAATTTGAATAGGTTTGATCAAAGTTTAGGTTAAATCCATTAATAAAAAATTAAGGGATTTTATGGAATTTCAAGCATTTTAAATTTGGAATTTGATTTTTGCCTTTGATTGGCTTGATTTATATTTATATTTCATTTATATATGAGAATATAAATAAGAATATAAATAAGTTTTGAGAAAATCCTATGGATTTGAGTTGATTTGATCAAGGTTTAGAGTTGATTTTGGCTAAGTTCTTTAATGGAAAATTAAAGGGACTTATGAAAATTTTCAAGAATTGATTTTGAATTTTGAGTTTTATTTGATGGGGTTGAATTTATATTTTAATTATATATATAAATATAAATGAGAATATTAATTGGATATCAGAAAATCTCAAAGATTTGAATCATGATTTTGGTTAAGTCCTTAAGGGAAGCTAAAGGACTTTGGCAAAATTTGGACTTAGGAAATTTTGATGGATTTTGATCATGGGTTTCAATTATATCTTTCAATCATGGAATTGATTTGAGTTTGAGAAAATCAAATAGAATTGATTTGGAGTTTGACTTGAAAGAAGGAAAGTGAGGAATGGTTTAAGCTAAAGGGTAGGAGATTCTCCTAACACCCCTAAGGCAAGACCTACTCCTATAGCTAACTCTTCTAAGTATTCCTTGGCTAGGTTAGAGTGTCCACCTAATCACTAGATGTGTCTTAAGACTAAGGAACTCTTAAAGTCTACGATGATTCCTATGTTTAAGATGGAGGTTTTGAGAGGTCATTCTAAAAATGAGGTCAACAAAGGGCATCCAATAGGTGTGGTGTGACTGACAAGGAACACTGCACGCATTGGTGTTAACCAAAATGATCAACCACACCAAGAGATCACAAGCACTAATAGAAATAATCTATCTTTAACCCAAGGGAAAGAAAGAATCCAGAACTTAGTGCATTATTGCTCTACTTATGTCCAAGGCATAAGAGAGAGGGATGAAATCCACTAAGGGATATAGTGTGAACCTTCCACTAGGGAAGCAGGCTCAAGTCATCTACAAGGAGATGAAATGTTTGATTTGATTTGAATCTCACTAGGGAGAGATCTCCACTGAGGGGAAAGGACTGAATTTGTTTAAAATTTTTGTTAGGTTTGAATTTTTAGGATGACCCTGTTGGTTTGCGAATGGGTTGCACTGAGTGGGAGCCATGGAGGCTAAGAACTAACTCAGATTTACCAATCCAAAGGGGTAGTCTACTAAGCACATAGTAGGACTAGCCAACCAAAGGGATGCCTTTTAGTATGCAACATTTGTACTAGGAAGAAAGTGTAGTAGACTTACATCTTCTAAAATAAAGACCAGTTGCTGGGCAATAGATTGAAATCCAACCTAGTGTTGACTATTGAGTGAATGCCACTGGGGGACTTAGATAAACCCAAAGATAGTCAAGATTGATTTTCATTTTTTATTTTTATTTATTTCTTTTGATTATGATCGATTTCATAGGTTTGTGATGAATTACACTGAGTAGGGGTCATGGAAGCCTAGACTTAACTCAGATTTACCAATTCAAAGGGAGTAGTGTACCAACCATAAGGTAGGACTATCCAACCAAAGAGAAATGTCTTTAGGTACACAATGGTCAAGTCTTAAGAAGAAAGCACAAGGACTCATATCTTTTAGAGATAAGGAACCACTAGGGTGATCAGTTGCTTTGGACAAATCAAACACGACCTAGGGCTGACTATTAAGTGAATGCCATTGGGGGACTTAGATCAACTCAAGAATAGTCAAGATTAATTTTATTTCAAATTTGTTTTGATGGATTACATTGGTTTGTGATGGATCAAACTGAGGAGAAGCTTATAGATGCTTAGATCTATCTTAGATTTATTGAACCAAAGGGAGTAGCATCCCGGTCGATGGGAGAACTATCCGATCAAAGGTGTGCCTTTTAGTTTGCAATGATCAATTTAAGAGAAGAAAGCTCGGGGACTCACATCTTCCATTAGAAAAGATCACTGGGGTGATCGATTGCTTTGGGAAACAAATTGAACCTAACCTAAGGCTGCCCATCAGTTTGTGATAATCCTTCTAGAAAGAATGCATCATGGTCTTATATCTTTTAGAGCAAAATGACTGCCGGGGTAACCTGTTTATGGTAAAATAGATTGAACTGGAACTAAGGGTGACTACAGAATGAGTACTGATCCAGGGATTTAACTCAACTCAGGTAGTCAAGCAATGCTTATAGGGAGTTTTGCTGACACTGCCCTAAAGATAAGATGCCTTCTTTGGAGAAAGGGCCCTTTGGAGGGTTGAGTTCCTAATCCACAAGCAAAAATTTTTGTTTATTTATTTTAGTTTTTATTTGTTTAAATTTGTTTAATCGTGGACCTTATTAGTTTGCAAGGGATCAAACTAAGAAGGAGCTTATATTAGCCTAGACCTATCTCAAATTTACTGAACTAAGGGAGAATCTACACATCTGTTGAACAAATTCTCTAATACAGGAGTGGCTACTTGGAAAGGAGGATTGTCCAATCCAAAAGTAACCCGGGTAGTGTCTAAATGGGTTCGCAAAGGACATGATCCAAATAGAGTGCCCATAAAGGATGGGGCTGGTAGGGTTTAATCCATACACCCTGGAGAAGATGACATGGCTAGTCATAAAATCAATAAGTATTTGGTGTCCAAGTCAAGGAGAAAGCACGGGGACTCATACCTGCCAAGAGTGGTGTACCCACCGGGTTAGTCATTGTCAGCATAGCAAACATCAACCAACCTAAGTTGCCCATTGATTTACAACAATCAGCCTAGGAAGAAAGCTCGGGGACTCACATCTTCCTATAGCAGAATAGACTGTTGGGATAATCTATCTTCAGTTCGACATGTGCCATCCTACCTTGGGTGACTGCCGAGTGAATGCCACTAGAGGACTTATATGAACTCAAAAGTAGCCAAGAGGGAAGGATCCTTTGGGTGACTTACCCTAAGCCTCAAATATACTAGACTTAGTTAGAGCATGATGGCTAGTTCAAGAAGAAAGCATGGGGAGTCACATCTTCTTAAGCAAAGTCAACATGAGGTAGCTTACTAGCTAGGTAGTGAAGCATACCATACTAACAAGTCCTCTTTGGTTTGTAATGATCAAATTAGGAAGAAAAATGTGGGGACTCAAATCTTCCAAACAAGTGACCACTGGGGTGACATATTAGTGATGTAGCATGTAGACTTGACCTAGAGTAGCTAATGAGTGAGTGCCATAGGGGGCTTGCTCCCACATAAAAATAGCTCAAGATAAAAGATTTGTGTTTATAGTGTGCATGTGTCAAAAGGAATAGGATGCCTCTGGGGGACTCTTACACCTACCTTAAAACACGTTGGGGAAATATGAAATGATGCCACAGATGGTAATGATAATTCCCACTAAGAAAGGATGCTGCTTGGGTTCTCTTACACCTAACTTAGTTATGCTAATCAAAATAGGATGCCTCTCTAGTTCTCTTACACCCATTCTAATAGCATTAGAAGATTGTGTTTGTGTTGTGAAAGAGGGATAAGATGCCCGGGGACTCTACACACCACCACGGATTCACAAGACAAGAAAATAACACTTCTAAATAAGAGAAGATTTGATGAATGGAATCATATTTTGTTCTTTTTATTAATGAATTATTTTCAAACAAGTTTTATTTCATGGGTAATATTTCCTTAAATATAGCCCATTAATTGGAAGCATTGGGTGTTCCCCTTTACAATCAATCAGTGATAAGATCCTCCTTGGTAGGCCTTCTCTATGACATAGGGGCCTTCCCAAGTGAGTTCAAACTTGCCTCCCATATTTTGATGGGGAATAATTGGTCTCTTTAGGACTAACACAAGTTCTCTTACTTGGAAAGATCTAGGGCGGACCAACTTGTTGTGAGCTTAAATCATTTTGGCCTTGTACAACTCGAGGTTCTGGCATGCCTGTAGGCGACTTTCATCCAAACCTTCGTGCTGTTGTAACCACAATGTTGCATTCTATTCTATAGTGATCTTGTTACCCAATGCTATCCTTAGTGATGGGAGTTGAACTTCTAGAGGAAGAACAGCTTCAGACCCATACACTAAGGAAAATGGGGTAGACTGAGTTGGAGTTCGGTATGTGGTGTGGTAGGCCCACAAGGCTTCAACCAACTGCTTGTTCCACTATAATTTATTATCATCAAAAGTCTTCTTTAGTATCTGGAAGAGAGTTTTATTGAATGCTTCTGCTAAACCATTAGCTTTGGGGTAGTAGATGGTGGAGTATCACCAATCTATTCCATATATTCTAGAAAATCTATTGATCTTCATTCTTTTGAATGCAGTACCATTATCAGATATAATTCATCGAGGTATCCTGAACTTATACATGATATGGTTCCTAAAAAACTAAAACACATGGCGAGTTGTGACCTCTTTGAGTGGGATGGATTCCGCTCACTTGGAAAAGTTATCGGTAGCAGCTAAGATGAATCAATGCCCCTTGGAAGAAGGAGGATTGATCAAACCTATAATGTCGGTACCCCAACACTCAAATGTCCATGAAGCCAATGTAGGGTGTAGAATATTGGGTGGTTGGTGGAGGACCACACCGTGCACCTGACACTGATGGCATCTCCTAGCTACGTCCATGCAATCTGTGATCATAGAAGGCCAGTAGTATCCAAGTCTTTTGATCTTCAACTTCATCTTCAGACTAGACTGATGTTCTCCACATAGACCTGAATATACCTCTATTATAATGCCACAGGATTTGTGTTTGTCTAAACAACATAACCAAATTTGGTCAAAGGATTGGCGATATAGGGTGCCATCAATAAGAGCGTAGGAGAGAGCTCTCTGTTTCACCTGATGGGCTTGAGATTTCTCTTGAGGTAGTTTGCTAGTGTTCAAGTAATCTATGAATGGTTGCCTCTAATTCAGCTCCTTGTCCATTTTGGCAACGACAACCTCCCCTTCAAGAGAAAGTCTCTTGATGAGTTCTGGATCGATAAGGGATATGACTTGTCTATTTTGGACCCTTATTGAAATGGACTCATCGTCCGGACATGCCAACGCTTTGGAAAGTTTTGCCAAGGCATCTGCTATTGCATTCTCTGCATGGGGAACCTTGTAGATGGTGACTTAAGGAATCTGGGCCAATAACTTCATAGTATACTCATAGTAATGATGAAGATTGGGTTTGAGGACCTAGTAGGACCCTACAATCTGGTTGATGACAAACTAAGAATCCCCAAAGATGTTGAAGCTCTTGACACTAATTATGATGGCTAACTCTAAACCAGCAATCAAAGCCTCATACTCTACTTTGTTGTTAGTGAAGGGGTTGGAAAGATAGTATGAGAATCTCATCACAACACGGTTTGGAGTTAGGAGAACTATGCCTACCCCTGCCTTCCCTGAGAGAATAGATTGTGGTGCTTCCCCTTTAAGTAAAGAAGCAGCACCATCAAAATATATCTCCCATCGGTGGTTGCCAGTCTCCCCTAAGTTCATGATTTGTTCATCAGGGAGATCATCACTAAGCGGAGAATCAGCAGGAAGTGGGTGTGATGCTAAGAAATCTGCTAGTGCTTATCCTTTTACCGCACGGAGGGGTATAAATATGATATCAAATTGTAAAAGTATCATGGACCCATGAGCCAAATGTCCAGATAGTGTCGGCCATGTCATGAAGTACTGCAGTGGAATGGTTCTTGAGATCAAGTTCACCTTATGAGAAAGCATGTAGTGCTGTAGTGTCTGAGATGCGAAGATCAAAGCTAGGCAATGTTTCTCAATAGGTGGATAGTTTGCTTCAACAGGGATTAGATGAAGGCTGAGGTAGTAGAGTGTACTTTACTTTCCCTCATCATTGGCTTGGTCCAACAGAGCATCGAGAGAGTCATCCAATGCAACAGTGTAAAGGATCAACGGCCTGCTTGGGATAGGGGCTATGAGAACTGACAACTTCACTAAGTATTCTTTGATGTCTTTGAATGTGTGCTAACACTTGTCATCCATGAACTTGGCATCCTTTTGACAAGTCTTTGAGAACTTGCATCTCCTAATAAGTTTGAGATAATGCATCTTTGCGATCACTGAGTTAAACTCTTAGGAGGTGGCATTTCTAAGATAGCTTTAATCTTTTCAGGATATATTTCTATTCCTCGGTGTTGAAAAACAAACCCAAGGAATTTCCTTGAAGTGACTCCGAATGCACACTTCAAGGGATTCATTTTTAGGTTATATTGTCTTAACCATTTGAAAACTACTCTCAAGTTAAAGAGGCGGTCTTCCTTTTCTCTACTTTTGATTGCTAGATTATCAACGTAGCACTCAACCTAATGATGGATGACCTCATTGAAGATCTGAGTCATGGCCCATTGGTATGTAGCACTAGCATTTTTAAGGCTGGAAGGCATGACCATATAATAGAAGATTCTGATCGAGGTTCAGAAAGTAGTGTTTCTTTCATCTTCAGGAGATATCTTGATTTGGTTATAGCTAGATGACCCATCCATGAAAGAGAAGACTGCATGAGATGAGGCAATGTCCACCATTAACTCTGTTATAGAAAGAAGAAACTCATCCTTAAGACGTGCCTTATTTAAGTCCCTAAAATTGATGCAAATGTGAATTTGGCCATTCTTTTTCTTAATTGGGATGACACTAGCTAACTAGGTAGGATATTTTTCTTCCATGATGAAACCAGCATCGATCAGTTTCTTGACTTCATAAATGACATGTTGTTCAATTTCTAATCACTTTTGTCTAGGAGCTTGCTTAATAAGGATAACATTAGGATCTATTTCTAGCTTGTGGATAGCTATGTCAGGAGATAATCCAAGCATTTCTTCATAACTCCATGTGAAGCAGTCTTTAAACTCAATCAATAGCCTAACTAAGTCATTGGTTTTTTCTTCATTCAGCAGCAAATTGATGTATGCTGGGTGAGGATTTTCTTCTGTCTGAGGTTGATTTCTTTGAGCTTGTTGATTGTTGAATGAATCTCCACTTCAAATTTTGGTGGTGCCTCTTTGACTTGGAGATCATCTGGATCATCTGAAGTTTCTAAACACACATTCTCATGAGAGTTGGGGATGTGTGAGAAGAACCTATCAGACTCCAAATGATTGGTAACAACTAGGCAATAATCTTCGTCATCGACTGGACCCACTATACTGAATCCTAGTCCTGCTCTTGATTATGCTTCCTTGCCTGTATTGTTCCATAGCTTTTTGAAATATTCTTACATGTGCTTGGACCAAGTGTGAGGAACTAAACCCTTTTGTATAAGATTTTGAACACAAGGTGAGTAAAAGTCAAAGGTAATTCCATTAATTCTTTAAAAGTATATTCCTCAAGTCCAACATCCAGCTCTGGACTTGGGAATGATGAACCCAAAAAGGACCTCTTTTGCTTCATGTCACTTGAAGACTTTGGGACTTCCTTAACTACTATACCTTCACCTTTTTGGGATGTAAGTGAGGTAAGAGCTAAGGTTCCCAACTGCTACTGAATAGTTTCACATAAATAAGATTTGAATATTTTACTTTGCTTGGAGGCATGGTCTTCATCTCTGGCTGGATCAAAAGTCACCTCTAATGGAACCCACTGAGAGGGGTTGGCTGGTATACTAATCACATTAGACTCATCCTATGAGCTGGATTCCAAGTCTATGTGAATAGTAGGGGTACTCCCTATGAACTAGAACATGACCTCTATTGGCTGAAGGCTAACTAGGGGTATCCCTTCTTGCCCTTTTACTACCTCTACCTGGTGGAGGTTGAGCCATCCTACCCACATATTCATATGATGGAATGAATTGTGGGTAAAATGTGATATGCGGATCCACTTATTCTTCAATTTTTCTTTCTTGTTCACTTGGACTTTTTATTTTATTTTCATTTTATTTCATTTTTTTCTTTTTCTTTTGCATTTGCATTTGAATTTTGTCCAAGTTCACAAGAAAGGGTGTTTTGAGGAAGATAGTAGGTTGCATTCTCATAGATCTCGACCTCTCTAACTGAAATGACTTTTCATCCCAATTGACATGGTACTCAATTCCATCTTTTCTGAACTTGATGCACTGATGGAGGGAAGATGGAATGATATTGTTCTGATATATCCAAGGCCTACCAAGCAAAGCAGTGAATGAAGTATTTGAATCAATGATGTAGAACTTGGTTTCAGTCTTCCAGTCATCGATCTCCAATGACAACACTATGGAACCTAAAGTTTACTTACCTTGATCATTGAATCCTCTCAACATCATTCTATCTCCTCGGAGAGTAGAGATGCCAATCTTCAAATAGGAAAGGGTCTTTAGACTCATAATGTTTACTGATGCACCTAAATCCACAAGAACCCTAGTGAGTCTAAACCTGTCCATGTCGACTGTAATGTATAGGGGATGGTTGTGCTCCAAGTCCCCCAGTAGAAGGACTTCATCTATGATGGTGATCCCTTGGGCTTCTTTTGCATAATGTGCTTTCTCACCTATAGCAATTAGCTAAGCTAAGCATATTTCAGAGTCAAGGAGAACCTTGATTAGTGATCCCCTCATCTCTTTGGATAAGACAAGGGCATCATATATGCTTAGCTTAGATGGCAACTTTCTAAGATGAGAAAGGACATTATAGTCCTCCTTTGCCTGGTCGTCCACAAGGATATCCAAGGGTGGAGCATCCTGTGGAAGGGCTTCTCAGTCTTTAGTACCAATGACTTGTTTCCCTCTATCTAAAGGTGCTGCCCTAGGAGGTAGAACCTTGTCTGAGGTTGACTTGGTGTCTTGAGGCAAGGTGGTGGCAAGTTCTACTTGCACTTCAGCTCACCTACTGTTTCTCCTATATGACTCTTAGAATCAGATGATTCCTAGTTTATCTCAAGAGGTGAACCCATAATATTCAAAGTTGGACAGCCTAACTATGAATCAAAAAGAGGTAGATCAGAATTATTATAGTTAATTAGATTTGAAGAGTTATCGTTAGGAATAGAAGAAGATAACTCATCAGAAGAGACACAGATGTAATTCAAATTAGCTTTATTCTTCAATTTCTTGGAAGTTTTTTGAGGGTACAAAGTAGAAGTCAAGTAGGGTAAATGGAGTAAGAGATTTAATGCTCTTATTCGCTGATACAAGAGTTCTACTAGTAGAAGAAATAGAAGGTTGAAATGGTGAAGTCAGGTGGAATTCAATTTCTTGGTGGAGGTCTGGAGAGGACCTGTGAGGCTGGATTCTTCTTTTTTTCTCCCCACAGATTTTAAAGGTGACTCCCTTATAAAAAATCAACAATCAGACACAAATTTAAAATATCATATTTCAAAAATAAAATGGATCTTCATTCTACATACTTAAATTTGTTGAGTGGAGGTCCTCTTTTCAAAACATTAAAACCAACAATCATAACTAAAAAATTTCAACAATATTTGGAACTTCATTTAACATACCCAAATTTGTTAAGGGAAGTCTCCAACATTAAAATCCAACAAAAATTTTCAAACATACATTTAGAATTTCATTTAGCATAATCAAATTCGCTATGTAAAGTTTCCAAATTCAAAATTCAAAATCAACAATCACATCTAAACACATTTAATTTTCCTTAACATACCCAAATTTGAGTAAAGTTTCCAAATCCAAAATAATTTTTTTAAACACATTTTGGAACCTTACTTAACATAGCCAAATTTGTTAAGTGAACCCTCCAACTCCAAAAATTTCAAAATTTTCAAAAAATATTTGGAACTTCATTTAACATACCTAAATTTGTTAAGTAAAATTTTCAAATCCAAAATTCAAATATTTTCAAAACATATTTTGGAGCTTCACCTAGCATACTCAAATTTGCTAAGTAAAGTTTCCAAAGTCAAAACAAAAACATTCAAACACCTTTGGAACCTCTCTCTTATAGAATTTTTAGGGAGAAGTTTCCATTTTTCAAAATCAAAAATGAAATCAAAATTTTAGACACACCATTTGGAATTTCATATTAGCATACTCAAATTTGCAAAGTGAAATTTCCATTTCTTAAAACCAAGTGGGACTTCATCTTTAGCATACCAAATTTTCTAAAGTTGAATATCCACCTTCAATCAATTCAAAAAAAAAAAAAACAAACAAAAAAAAAAAACAAAACAAAACAATTAGGATTCCCCTTAGCATACCAAATTTGCTAAAAAATCCTACCCTTTTCAAAAATAAAAAATTTTCAAAAAAATGAAACACTTAGGATTTTCTTAGCATACCTAAATTTGCTAAGAATCCTATTTTCAAAATCAAACAAAAATATACTTGGGTTTTTCATTTTGCACTTTTCTAAAGTTCAAATTTTCCAAAATCAAACAAAATAAAATTTTAAAAGAAATAATCACTTTTACTTCACTTAGCATACCTAAATTTGCTAAGTAAGTGAAAAATTCCAAAACATTCAAACAAAAAAAAATCATTTGACCCTTGCTTTAACATACCCAAATTTGTTAAAGGAAAGGGTCCTCCAAATCACAAAAATTCAAATTCAAAAATAAAATGAACATATGGAAGCATCCTATCAAAATTTTGAATCCATATTTCAACATACCTAAATTTGTGGAAGTTTGGATTCCATTCTCTTTCAATCAATCTTTTTCATTTTGAACCCACTTAACACTTCCAAGTTGTTGGATGCGAGTTCAAATTTTTAAAATTGAAAATTCAAAATCTACGGAGACAGAATACTGATGCAAGTTTGTTTCTCATTGTAGATTCTTTTGTCTATAGTTTCAATTTGATTCACTTTAGTGGATGTGTGGCTTCCACAAATTTGTCTTTACTTTCCCTCATGACATGGATCTAGCCTTAGATCAGGCTGACTTCCCTCATTTGGATTATATCCATTTGATCCACTTTGGCCAAGGATTTGAAGGGGCCAGGATCACTTGTGAGGGCATTCCTCACAGTCACCAGAAGAAGTGGCGGCGGCCTCATCAAGTACACCTCGATTGAATATCTCCTTAGATAAGAAAAATATGGCGGTACCATACTTGATGGTTTGATAGGTTCAGTTCAGTTGCTTTTCATCCTTGAGTTGCACTTGTTGCCCTGGTGCTAATCCCATCTATACCTCCATGGGTAACTAGTTTCCGCTGCCTCCCCATATTTGAGTCTTGTTGGCTCCACTCTCTCGTTCTACTCACACCCAATGTTTCAACAAGAATCATATAGTCAAATGGTTCCATACTTGGATAGCCAGAGAGCTTGAGGCAGTTGCCAGATCAGCCATAGATGAGTCTCCCATGATCACTTCACCTTGTGAAACTAGTTTCATCCTCTGAGATTGATAGAGAGGCGGGAGGATCCATTCATTGCCTCCAATGGTGCATCTAGAGATGATAGTTTTAGGAGTAGGTGGTAGATACACCTTCTCTATTGCTGGTGGCGCATACAAATGCTCGATATGGTTGATCTATGATTTGTTATCCTGGTGTAGGAGGCATATGCAGAGAGAGGCATACACATGATTAGGAGAGTGAAGGAGGTCAGCCATTTAATTGACTTACATTTGGTTGACTTTTCACTCATCATGCGACCATATTGATAATTCCCTCACGAGGACCGAGGAGGCTTGTACATGAAAGTCATGGTGTCTCTACATCTCTTCACATCCACCATCAGGTGCAAGTTCCGATCACCCATTCCATAAAGCCATGAAGGCGTGGAAAAAATGCCCGTTGTGATGATGGAAGGGATCTACTTCCACCACCCATTATGGTAAGGCCGAGCTCCCTTATTCAACCTTCTACCCACGGAAGGAGTGGCGACCCTAGAACATCGTGGTCATTCCTTCACCAACTCCACCCATACAGTCGGATGCAGAGATGGTGATGGTTATCACAGATATTCCAGATGATAGTTTAGTGGCAGCAGTGGTAGAGGATCATCCTAGGATTGTTACCCCTATTATAGCCAGTATCAATGAGGGTTATTATTCTTCTAGTGAGTACAGTCCATACATGATTGACTCACCAACTACAGGAGAGGTCCGGTGCCTCTCAGTTCATGATAACAATCACCTTGGTGTAAGCTATTTTACAGTTAGATCTCTTGATGAATTTCTATTTTATGGAGAAAAAAAGATATCTTAGGTATGCATTCGATGAAGAAAAGTTAGCCAATCCCAACAAAATGACTTGATGGGATTGGTAGCATGGTCAATACTAGAGGTTCTCTTCTTAGGGGCAAGGCCATGAAGGTGATGAGGTTGATCAAGGAGACACTAAGAACCATCCTAACTTCATTTAATGTAGAAAGTTGAATAGATGATGGCTTGTAGGACTTGTTGTTTTATTTGAAAGTAAACCCCTCTTTCATAAATGAATATGTCAATGTTGATGTTGCATGTCCAAGATTTGGTTAAAATACCTGTTGAGCAATAGCACTAGTATGTATAGAAGGTAGTGGAAAGTATTTACATAAAAAGATCTAAAATCCATGAGCAACATGTGAAGGATCATTGCCTGTGAGGATTGATTAAAATGACCCTAATAAAATTCAATGCTATGATAAGGTTTCATGTTTTTTCAAAATTGATGAAAAGGTATATATAATAAGCAAATTGTTGTAATTTGACATTTACTCTTTGATTTTGTTTAGATTATCACTTTTGATTGGTATCTACTTTGATTTAGTTAAGAAATTTGGTTAGAGCAACTCTTCATCAAAGATTTGTTGAATATTTCGGTGATCTCAACTAATAGCATTTGAGTCACTTGTTGATTATATTTTTTAATGGCACAACATAAGTATGATGTGTGAAGTTTGAACAATGATGGAGATTTATTGAAGAATATCCATGGTGAAATCATGCTTAAATTCACCATAGACATTTGAGAAGTTATTCAACAAGGTGGCTAGTCTATAAGGAGAGGCCAAATAGTTGCCTTTTCTAGATCAGTTGCTAAAGTAAAAATTCCAAAAGGTTTATGTGAAGAAACAGAATGATTGAAAGGAGAAGCGAAATTAAAGGTTAGTTGAATGAATTAATAGCCTCCATAAATTGGTGAATAATGGCCTAAAATTGAAAAAATTTAATATTTGCATATTCTTTGATTTATGTTTATTTTTGATAAGTTAAACAAACCTTATAAGTGAGAGGTAATGAAAAATTTAAAATCTCTTAAAGAAATTAATTTTCAACTACTAGAACCAAAAGTAGGCAAAAGTCATAATCAAATTTTTTACCATGATGTTGAACATTTGGAGGATTGCTTTAT
Organism: Cymbidium sinense; assembly: GCA_021442155.1. Lineage (NCBI taxonomy): Eukaryota > Viridiplantae > Streptophyta > Magnoliopsida > Asparagales > Orchidaceae > Cymbidium > Cymbidium sinense. The sequence continues at coordinate 264,341,891 of CM038214.1, read as the reverse complement.
TCAAAAGACTAAAGAAGTTTCAACATGGTTTTATTTGAAAGGAATACCTTGTAGAACAAAGTTCCATTGGGTAATGATAAGTGATCCTAAAACCAAAGAAGGTGGGACATTGTGGTGAAAAAATATAAGGAGTGGCCTTTCAAATGTGGAGAAAAGAAAGATGAACCTATAAAATTCATCTTGGTAAGACCATGAGATCTGATGAACTTATTCTGGGATACATCATAAAAGAAGTGTACTATCAAAAGATGAAGTCTACCCTTTAATGGACCAATCACCTCAATAAGGACTCTTAAGGATGATGGGTCTACATATGTACCAAAGATTCTTCCCCTACTTTACATGGAAAAGTAAAGTAGGTTTATTTTAAATTGAGTTCATTAAGTTCCTTACAGGGGGAAGCCCCCATAGTTAATTACATCATGAAGGACAAGATCATTTAGGAAAACTCTCGATTTAGGTTAATGATCATTTTCTTTGAAGATTTCAATAGGAAGGACTATCAATCGATTAGTTTATATTTTGAAGATCAAATGAGATTAATCAAAAGAGGGAGTTATTATCAAAGCCAAAATGGAAATAATTAAGAGATGCTCACGATGCTAGGAAACCTAGCGAGCATCTTAAACTATCCAAAAATTGGGCTTTATATTTTAGAAATTAATTTAATTTATTTGAGTTGTAATTTTCATTAGAAATTTGGGACTTAAGATTCCTTAATACAAGACTAAGGAAATTCGTAAGAGGTGAGGAATTATGCTTATGGCCCACAAAAGAGAGAAGCAACCTTAGAACTTAAATCTAGAGAGCTTTGCCGAGGGCATAACCTAAATCAAAGGTAAAAAATAGGTAATTGATTTGTCTCCACAAGAGAGGACAAACCTTGATATTGGACTTACAACACAGGGTGGGTGAACTAACTCCTCTAATTTTAAATATATGTAGGCAAGTCTTTATGCTTATGCAAGATAGTAGCTATTTTATTTAGAAGAGACTAAGTCCTTAAACTCACTCCCTAAAAGACTAGATCATGTAAAGGGACATGCTTCAAATGACCTAAATAATGCATTTAAATTTTATTTTATTTTATTTTGGACAATCAATTTTGACTCAGCTAATAGGATTTTATGACAAATGAAGAAAGATTATTGGCCAAAATCGTGAGTTTAGGAGGTGAGTTTCCACCATGGCCCTCATAGGTCAAGCTAGGTTCTCTGACAAAGATGGAAGCCCTCTAATCAAGAAAGAAATAAGATGCATTTGTGCATGATGTTATAAAGAAAATCTCATCCACTAAGGGTTGCTAAATTCTTTATCTTGGTTTAATCCTAAGCTTTAGGTGAGGTTATGAGTTATTTAGTTTTAGTTTGAATTGTTAAGTTGGGTAAAAGATTTATTTTTCCTAAAGAGCCTAATCCACATCAATACATAAAGCAAGGAAGAAACTAGGAAAAGCATGCCACTTAATGCAAAAGCTAAACAAATCATCAATCAATTTATAAAGCTAATCAAAAAAAATAAATGGTCATTTTGTGGTGGGCACCATGCACAAACCAAAAATATCATATGTGGGTACCTGAGCTCTACCCATATACAACCCAGATTACAAATGAATTAAATTACAATTTAAGCAAAGGAATTCATTGTTATGGGGATCTTCAACCTTTATTCTTTCTTTCTTCTTTCTTTCTTTTCTTTTCTTCTTTTCTTCTTTGGATGGTTGAATGGTAGATGCTCCAAGGCTTCACATGGTGCATAAGATAGATCTTATGACCAATGTTCATCTAATCCCCATAACAAATCATTCCAAAATCCTAAATATACAAATTTTACATGAAAAGGAAAAGTAAATCTAACTAACACCAAAATAAAGGTTACAAATCCCAAGCATGTATATTGGACTTATCACCCCACACATGGGTGACTAAGTCCACCTATGGATTATGCTAAGGGTATAAGCACACAAGCAAGAAGCATTTATATTTTATTTATGATAGCCCCTTTAGCACAATCTCTAGAAAAGAACAGTTAGACTAAGCACGTCCTACCGTTCATTCTATGAGCATACACTATAACATCAGTCTAAAACATTCATCACAAAATAAAATATAACATCAAACCATGCACCGACCTAACCTAAAGCTAGAAGTGGTGACTTAGGCTAATGTGTGTGCTTTGAAGGTTTGTGTGGTATGCTTAGCTTAGGACTTTAGGTTTCAATTTTCTAAGTGTGAAGAACATGTTCAACTTAGAGGAGGGTTTCATTTAAGTTGTTTAAGTGTTTTGGGTTATTTTATTTCATGTTTTAATTTGGTTTAAGTGAAACCTACAATTAATTACTAAGTTATGAAGAGAGGGAAGAGAAGAGAACTCTCTTTCCTTCCCTAATCCTTAAGTAATTTCTAAGGTAAGTTCACATTTTAATTTCATTTAGGTGAATGTTTTGATTACATCTTTTAATCAATCCTAAGTTTAGACAAACTCTAAACAAACCTATTCAAAGAAAGCATTTTAAGATTAAATAAAATGAATCAAAATTCACATAACACACATTACTTCATTTATTTCCTAACATATATAACATGCATATGGATTGACCCTAACTATATCTATACATGCAAATAATAATAGTTAACACGCTTTATGATGCATGCTAAGTAATCCATTTAAGAAAATTTAGAAATTTAGTATGCCTGATTTTCTTAAGTAGAAAAGGTTTTCCTTATCCAAAATTTCACATACATGCATGAAAGTAAGAAAGGCATAAGTGAGTACAACGCCATTGTTAACTAGAGGTGTAAGGTACAAGACCTACTTAGGGCTACTTAAAGCCTCAACCTCGGGGTTGTCCAGACTAATATACCACTTTCCTTAAATACGAACATGCATATAAAAGAAATGAAATGAAAAAGAATATGCAAAAGTTGTTTAATGGTTTCATTTTTTGTTTATGCAATTTATTCATGCAAGTATAAACAATCCTTCTTAATGATGAGCATAGGGATGAATAGGGTTTAATTAAGTAAGTGTTGGGTTCTTTTCAAATGAACCCTACATCTTACCAACCTATTCAAAAACTATGCTAACATAAGAAAGAAGGAAAGGCTACACTAAACATGACTTTATAATTCATCATGCAAGCTTATAATTAAGATATGAATAACACTTTCAGATTTGATTTTCATTTATAGGTTTTGAAAATATACTTTGGATTTAGTAGTGATAATAGCCATTCATATTTTACTTTAGCCAACACATGCACATTTGACATAAAGTAAACAATTTCATTTTAAAATTTGAAACATGAATGCATGAATCACATGGCATACAATTTAACATGTTGGGAAAGATCTAAAGCAATGAAATCATGTAAACAAACTCACTTTACTTAAATCCTAAAGACATTCTTAAAGAATAAGAAAAATTTAGAATAAATCAAAGTGAATTTCAAAATAATGTTTGTTTAGTTTGAAGTTTGATTTAATTTTGAAAAGGTGAGATGAGTTTTATTCTAACCCATTCCCACATGTGTTTTGTATTTTTTTAATTTTTAGATAATTAAATCCATTTTAAGTGTTGATTAGGTTAAGGTATGAATTAAGTGGCTTAATTAACCCTTACCTACACCACCTTAGAAAATTAACTAAGTAATTATGAGCCAATGAGATGACATAAAACCCACAAGGTATTTAAATTTTGCACCTTAATAATGAAAAGGCCTAATGCAATTTGGCTCACAATTAAAAGTTAATTAAGCTAAGGGGTTTAGCTTAAGTACTTTTAAAACACCCTTTCACACTTATGAAAGGGGTTTTAATTTCTTAATTAGACTTAGGCTATTAAACACCTAAGCATCTACCCAAGGTAGATTAATTAAGTTCTGGAAATTTTTAGAATTTTTGAAAATTGTTTAAAGGGATAATTAATGAATTAACCCTTAATTAAGAGGGATTAAGGAAAGAAAAGGGGTTTAGGGAATAGCTTAGGAGAAATACCCCAAAATTATTCCATAAAACCCTACTCATTGATCTAACCTTAATCAACAATCATAGGGAAAATCCACTAATCATACCTTAATTACCTTAATTACATGAAGGGGTAATTAGGGAATGAGCTAGCAATTTCCAAATTAAGGCCTCAATAAATCTCAAGAAAATTAGGAGGAGGTCATCCTAAAATGAACCCTAGAATTTGAGATTAATTGGACTTAATTAGGAATAATTAGCTAATTAAAATTCCCAAAGAAACCCAAATTAGAGAAAAAGGAAATTCAAAATCATTGAAAACATTTTAAAATATTCTAGATGAAATTATCTATCCATAGCATTTTTCCTTTATTTTTTGATTTTTCTTGAAGGAGTTATGATTTTTTGAAGTTTCTAAATTAATTAGGAATTAATAATAATCCTAACTAATCTACTAATCCACACGGCGCGACGTGGCGGTTGCGCACTTTACATGTCAGAGATTACTTAACTTATCATCAAGGCGGTGTGGCACACATTTTATCTAGCCATCCATCAAAGATCGATGGTGATCTCCATGTTTTAAAATGGATAATTTCTAAAATGTGAATAATCTCGCATCCATCTAAAATATGTGGATGGATGGATGAGATAGTTCTTCCCTTGATGAATGTGAAATTCACAATCCAAGGGAGATCCAGCCGATCTTCATGGATTCATTCAAGACTCAACCCACACCATCTAAGGACCAAGCGGCCAATCCAATTGGATTTCACATGAATGAAATTTCTTTCACAAAGACCAACACTCTAGTAAGTGGTCAAACACTAACCTCAGGTGATCACCGTCTCGAGATGATGAGGTAGCTTCATAGTGAGATGAGCCTGTTAGTTCTAGGCCTTGAGGTTGAGTGGATGAATGGGTGGACCAACTCCTTCACCTTTGATTGAATTGATCTTCCTTTGCTAGAACTCAATTGGAAAAAGGACTTGAGTGGTCCAGATGAGTGCAGAGGAATTTTAAGATCAAGTGTAGAAGAAATTGGAATCTTGAGCTCCCTATTTTGCATTGTGCAAAAGAAGAAAAGATTCAAATCCTCTAGGGGCTTGGGAAACTCTCGATGTTGCTAACTTCCTAGCTCAATCAATCAGTGAATGAAAATTTTAGTGAATTAGGGGAGTATATCTCCCCTTAATATCGACGGGCAATCTTGCCATTTTGATCCAATTGATATGGGAGTTTGTTTGATTTGTTGAGTGTGCACATGGTCGTTTGGCAGAGGTGGAAACTCCCATGTGCATCAATTGAGCTTTGGGAGTTTGAAATTTCAATTTGGCCATGGGGTGGGTTTGGTCCATGGGAAATGGGTTGACCCAAACCCATTGGATTGGGTGCACCACTCATCACTAAGTCCCCTTGAGCTTTTAGGAAAACCTCAAGTGATTGTGATGAGTGTATGACCAAAATACCCATGGGCTAGGCCAAAATTTGTTCTATGGCCTAGGGTATAATGGTCATTTTGCTATTTTTTCAATTTGGGTATGTTTGGTATGTTGAGAAAATAGGTTTGGCCAAGTTTCATGGATTTGGAATCCATTTGATAGGGTTTGGCTCATGTTGACCCATTTAGGTCAAAATGGGTCAACTTGGGTCAAGTTGACCAATAGGTCAAATTGGGTCAAACCAAGGGTTGGGTCAAGTTCATATGACCATTTGAAATATTTTGGTGCCTTTGGTTTGGTTCAATTTGGTATAGATTTGGTTTTGGCTCATATGACTCATTTAGGTCAAATGGGTCAAGTTGACCTATTTGACCCATTTGACCTATTTGGGTTAGGTCAAGGGTAGGTTTAGGTTTAATTGGTCATATGGAGTGGATTGGTATCTTTGTTTCCAATCAATTTGGGTTAGTTCAATTTTGGCTCAACATGACCCCTTTAGGTCATGTTGGGTCTAAGGTCAGGCCAATAGGTTGGGTCTAGTTGGCAGAGGCTTTGGTCAAGTTCCACAAGTGATTTGGGAATGGACTTGACCCAATTTGGCTTAGATCAAGTTTTGACACATTTTGGCCCTTTAGGTCAAAATGGGTCAACTTGTCAAGTGGGCCAATGGGCTGGGTTAGGCTCAAATGTTGACTTGGTCAAGTTCAAACATAGGTCATGAGTGAACTTAGATCAATGGTTTCAATCAATTTGGCCTATATGGTGGAATTTTGGCTATGTTAGGTTTCATTTTAGGTTAAGTGTTGACTTGGTCAACCCGGTTTGACTTGGTTTGACCCAATTTGATTGATTGATCATCCCATGATGATTGTTGATCATGATGAGAGGGATATATGAGTTTGGTTCAATCCAATTTGGTTAGGATCAAAAGTTGGCTCATAAGGGTACTTTAGGTCACTTTGGGTCAAGTGAGCCTAAGTGGGTCAAATGGCTTGGTCAAAGCTTGATTTGAAGTTGATTGATCTTGTATATGGACTTATGATTGAAATATAAATCCATTTACAAGTGGTTTGAAGTCAAATGGATTTTGATCCATTTGAAAATTTCATATTCAAAGGAAGAATATGAAGGGTTTTGGGTTTGATTTTGATTTGGGTTTTGATTGAAGGATTGAGTTTGGATTTATATATGAGCTCATGATTGTAGGATTGATTGAACCATGAGAGAAAATCAAGTTTGGCTTGATTTGAAAGTGATTTGGCTAAGTTCAAGATTTTGACTTGAAAGGCTTAGATTTGATTTTGAGTGGATTTGAGTTTGATTTTGGAATTGGTTTTGATTGTTTGAATTTATATTTCATTTATATATGTGAATATAAATGAGAATATAAATTGATCATGAGAAAATTTCAAGAATTTGAAGAGTTTAATCATGATTTGGGTTAAATCCATTAAAGGAATTTAAAGGATTTAAGAGAATTTTTAATTTAAAATTTAATTTTTGAATTGGATTTGATTGATTTATATTTATATTTCATTTATATATGAGAATATAAATGAGAATATAAATAAGTTTTAAGAAAATCCCATGAGTTTGAAATGGTTTGATCAAAGTTTAGGTTAAATCCATTAATGGAAAATTAAAGGATTTAAGGGAATTTCAAGCATTTTAAATTTGGAATTTAATTTTGTTTGATTTGATTGATTTATATTTATATTTTATATATGAGAATATAAATGAGAATATAAATAAGTTTTGAAAATCCCAAGGTTTGAATTGATTTGATCAAGTTTAGAGTTGGCTTAATAAGAAAATTAAAGGACTTAGAAAATTTCATGAATTATTTTGGAATTTTGAATTTGATTTGATGGGTTTGAATTTATATTTCATTTATATATGAGAATATAAATGGATTATGAGAAAATCTCAAAGATTTGAATAGGTTTGAATCATGATTTTGGCTAAGTCCTTAAGAAAGGTTAAGGACTTCAGAAATTTTAACTTAGGAATTTTTGATGGATTTTGATATGGGTTTCAATCATGGATTTCAATCATGAATCTCAATCATGGAATTAATTTGAGTTTGAGAAAATCAAACAGAATTGATTTGGAGTTTAACTTGAAAGAAGGAAAGTAAGGAAAGGTTTAAGCTAAAGGGTAGGATTTTCCTACACCCAAGGCATGACCTATTCATGGCTAACTCTTCTAAGTCTTAGGGCTATGAGAGTGTCCACCTAATCACTAGATGTGTCTTAAGACTAAGGAACTCTTAAAGTCTAAGAGAATCCTATGCTAAGATGGAGTGTTGAGAGCTCATTCTAAAATGAGGTCAACAAAGGGCCCAATAGGTGTGGTGTGACCGAGGAACACCACGTATTATGTGGTGTGATCAAACATCAAGAGATCACAAGCACTAATAGAAACTATCTATCACGACCCAAGGAAAGAAATCCAGAGCTTAGTAATGTGGCTCTACTTATGTCCAAGACATAAGAGAGGGAAGAAATCCACTAAGGGATAGAGTGTGAACCTTCCACTAGGGAAGCAGGTTCAAGTCATCTACAAGGAGATGAAAGGTTTGATTTGATTCTCACTGAGGGGAGATCTCCACTAGGGGAGAGGGTTGAATTTGTTTCAAATTTTGTTAGGTTTGAATTTTTAGATGAACCCTATTGGTTTGCAATGGGTTGTACTAAATAAGAGCCATGGAGGCTAAGACCTAATTCAGATTTACCAATCCAAAGGGTAGTCTACTAAGCACATAGTAGGACTAACCAACCAAAGGGATGCCTTTCGGTATGCAACAGTTGTACTAGGAAGAAAGCATAGTAGACTTACATCCTCCAAGTAAGACCAGTTGGGTAATCTATTGGCGAGGCAACAGATTGAACCCAACCTAGGGCTGACTATTGAGTGAATGCCACTGGGGGACTTAGATCAACTCAAAGATAGTCAAGATTGATTTCATTTTTAGATTTGTTTATTTTGATTATGATGGATCCATAGGTTTTGATGAACTACAGAGTAGGGCCATGGAAGCCTAGACCTAACTCAGTTACCAATTCAAAGGGAGTAGTCTACCAAAGTAGGACTATCCAACCAAGGAGAAATGCCTTTTGGTATACAATGGTCAAGTCTTAAGAAGAAAGCATGGGACTCACATCTTCTAGAAAAAAAACCATGGGTGATTGGTTGCTTTGGGCAACAAATCAAACCCCGACCTAGGGTATTTATTGAGTGAATGCAACTGAGGGACTTAAATCAACTCAAGAATAGTCAAGATTAATTTCATTTTTTATTTATTTATTTTGATGGATTCCATAGGTTTGCGATGGATCACACTGAGAAGGAGCTTATAGAAGCCTAGACCTATCTCAGATTTACTGAACCAAAGGGAGTAGCTTCCCTGATGGGAGAACTATCTAACCAAAGGAGTGCCTTTCGGTTTGCAATGATCAATTGAAGGAAGAAAGCTGGGGACTCACATCTTCCACTAGAAAAGATCACTTTGGGTGATTGGTTGCTTTGGGCAACAAATCACCAACTTGGTTGGTTTATAATCATGCTAGAAAGAATGCTCATAGTCTTATATCTTTCAAAGTGAATGATTGTGGGGTAACCGCTGGAAAAATAGATTGAACCAACCTAGGGTGGCTACAGTGAGTCTGAGATTTATCTCAATTTCAAGTCAATTCCTATGGGGAGTTCTCTCGACATTCTAAAGATAGGATGTGCTTGGAGAAGGGGCCCTTTGGGGCTTGAATCTAATCCACAAGCAATTAATTTTGTTTGTTTATCATGGACCTATTAGTTTGAGGATGAGGAGCTTATATTAGCTAGACCTATCTCAAATTTGAACCAAGGAGAATTTGTGCATCCAATAAATTTTCCAACCATAGGGGTGGCTACTAGGAAAGGGGGAATGTCCAATCCAAAAGTAACCTAGTATCTAAATGGGTCAAAGGACTTGATCCAAATAGAGTGCCCACAAGGGATGGGGCCGATAAAGGCTTAATCCAACACCCCGGAGAAAATGACAGGGTTAGTCATATATTCAATAGGTATTCAGTGTCCAACTCAAGGAGAAAGAATGGGGACTCATATCTGCCAAGAGTGGTGTACTCACGGTGAGTCATCAACATAGCAAACATCAACCAACCTAAGGTGGTCGGTTTGCAACAATCAATAGAAGAAAGCTCGGGACTCACATCCTCCTATAAAATTGATTTGGGATAGTCTCTTGGCTGCTATCCGACCTAGGACTCGAGTGAATGCCAGGGGACTTATATCAACTCAAAAGTAGTCAAGAGGAAAGGAGCCTCTAGGGGACTTATCCTAAGCCTCAAATATACTCAACCTAATTAGAGCATGATGGCTAGTTCAAGAAGAAAGCACGGAGACTCACATCTTCTTAAGCAAAGTTAACATGAGATAGCTTACTAACTGGGTAGTGAAGCATACCATACTAACAAGGCACTCATTGGTTTGCAATGATCAAATTAGGAAGAAAGCACAAGGACTCACATCTTCCAAACAAGTGACCACTGGGGTGACATACTGTAGGTAGATGTAGACCGACCTGAAGCCTAATGAGTGAGTGCCACAAGGGGCTTGCTCCCATATCAAATAGCTTGAGACAAAAGATTTGTGTTTGTTGTTGTGCATGTGTTAAAAGGAATAGGACACCTCTGGGGGACTCTTACACCTACCTTAAAACACGCCAGGGAATTATGAAATGATGCCATGGATGGCAACAAGAATTCCCACTAAGAAAGGATGTCACTTGGGTTCTCTCACACCTAACTTAGTTATGCTAATTGAAATAGGAAGCCTCTCAAGTTCTCTTACACCTTTTCTAATAGCATCAAGAGATTGTGTTTGTGTTGTGAAAGAGGGATAGGATGCCATTGAGGGACTCTTAGATTCGTGAGACAAGCAAACAACACTTTAAAAGAAGAGATGATTTGATGAATGGAGTCAAATTTTTATTCTTTTTATTAATGAATTATTTTCTAACAAGTTTTATTTCATGGGTAATATTTCTTTAGATAGAGCCCATTAATTGGAAGCATCGGGTGTTCCCCTTTACAATCAATAAGCTGATAAGATCCTCCTTGGTAGGCCTTCTCTATGACATGGGCCTTCCCAAGTGGGTTCAAACTTGCCTCCCATCTTGATGGCAATAATTGGTCTCCTTAGACTAACACAAGTTCTCCTACTAAAAAGACCTAGGGCAAACCATTGTTGTGAGCTTGAATCATTTTGGCCTTGTACAACTCGAGGTTCTAGCACCAGAGTGACTCTCCTCCAAACCTTGAGCTCTTCTAACACAACTTTGCATTATGCTCATAGTGATCTTGTTACCCAATGCTATCCTTAGTGATGGGAGTTGAACTTCTAAAGGAAGAATACTTGGACCCATACACTAAGGAAAATGGGGTGATTGAGTTGGAGTTGGTATGTGGTGCAGGCCCACAAGCTTCAACCAACGCTCATTCCACTATCATTGTTATCATCAAGAGTCTTCTATTTGGATGAGAGTTTTGAATGCTTACTAAACCATTAGCTCTAGGGTAGTAGATGGTGGAGTATCTCCAATCTATACCATGTCTTCTAGCAAAGCTATGATCTTCATGCTTTTGAATGCGCATCATTATCGATATAATTCATCGAGGCACCCCAAACCTATATACGATATGATTCCTGTAAAATTGAAGCACATGGTTAGTTGTAACCTCTCTGAGTGGGATGGCTTCTGCCCACTTGGAAAAGTAATCAGTAGCAGCTAAGATGAATCGATGCCCCTTGAAAGAAGGAGGATCGATCGAACCTATAATGTCAGTACCCCAACACTCAGATGGCTATGAAGCCAGAGTAGGGTGTAGAATGTTGGGTGGTTAGTGGAGGACCACATCATGCACTTGACACTGATGTCATCTCCTAGCTACGTCCATGAAATCTGTGATCATAGAAGGCCAGTAGTATCTAAGTATTTTGATCTTTGACTTCATCTTTGGATTGGACTGATGAGCTCCACATAGACCTTAATGTTCCCTAGTCACAATGCCATGGGCTTTGTTTTTTTCTAAAAAATGTAACCACATTTGGTCAAAGGATCGTCGGTACAGGGTGCCATCAACAAGAGCATAGGAAAGAGCTCTTTATTTCACCTGATGGGCTTAAGATTTCTCTTGAGGTAGTTTGCCGGTGTTCAAGTAATCTATGAATGGTTGCCTCCAATCCAACTCCTTGCCTATTTTGGCAATGACAACCTCCCCTTATTAAAATGGACTCATCTTCCGGACAAGTTAATACTTTGGCAAGTTTTGCCAAGGCATCTGCTGCTGCGTTCCCTACTTGGGGAACTTGTAGATGGTGACTTTTGGAATCTGGGCCAACAGCTTCATGGCATACTCATAGTAATGATGAAGCTTGGGTTTGAGAACTTGGAAGGACCCGACAATTTGGTTGATGACCAATTGAGAATCCCCAAAGATTTTGATGCTCTTGACACTAATAGTGATTGCTAACTCTAAACCAACAATCAAAGCCTCATACTCAGCTTCATTGTTAGTGCAGGGGTTGGAAAGATAGTATGAGAATCTCTTCACATCACAGTTTAGAGTTAGAAGAACTATTCCTACCTCTGCCTTTCTTGGGAGAATAGATCGTGGTGCTTCCCCTTTAAGAAAAGAAGACCATCAAAATACATCTCCCATGGGTTGCCTCCTAAGTTCATGATTTGTTCATCGGAGATCATCACTAAGCAAAGAATCAGCAGAAGTGGGTGCTGCTAAGAAATCCGCTAGTGCCTGACCTTTTACCGCATGGAGGGGTACAAATGTGATATCAAACTGTGAGAGTATCATGGACCAATGAGCCAAATGACTAGAAAGCATTGGCCGTGTCATGAAGTACTACAATGGATTAGTTTGAGAGATCAAGTTCACCTTATGAGAAAGCATGTAATGTTGTAGGTTTTGAGATGCAAAGATCAAAGCTAGGCAATGTTTCTCAATAGGTGGATAGTTTGCTTCAGAGGGATCGATGACCGAGGTAGTAGAGTGCTTTCCTTCCCTCTCATTGGCTTGGGCCAGAGAGAGAGTCATCCAATGCAAAGAGTGTAAAGGATCAAGGCTGCGAGTGGGCTGCTAGAACTGTGGCTTTCACCAAGTACTTTTGATGTCTTGAAATGCTACACTTATCATCCCACTTGAACTTAGCATCCTTTTGATAAGAAGAATGGTTTGCATCTCGATAAGTTTGAGATAAAGCATCTTAGATACGCCAACCATCCTTGAAAGGATCTGAAGAGTTAAACTCTGGAGGTGGCATTTCTAAGATAACTTTAATCTTTTGAGATCTAGAATTTCTCAAGAATCAATGCACACTTCAAGGGATTCATTTGAGGTTATATTATCTTAACCATTCAAAAACTACTCTCAAGTCAAAGAGTGGTCTTCCTTTTCTCTGCTCTTGACTACTAGATCATCAACATAGCACTCAACCTAATGATGGATGAGTTCATTGAAGATTTGAGTCATGGCCCATTGGTATGTAGCACCAACATTTTTAAGGTCGAAAGGCATGACCCTAATAGAAGATTTTGACGTTCAAAAAAGTAGTTTTCTTTCATCTTAGAGACATCTTGATTTGGTTATAGCCAGATGATCCATCCATGAAAGAGAAGATTGCATGAGATGAGGCAATGTCCACCATTAATTCTAGTATAGGAAGAGGAAACTCATCCTTAGGACATGCCTTATTTAAGTCCCTAAAATTAATGCAAATGTGAATTTGGCCATTCTTCTTCTTAACTGGGATGACACTAGCTAACCAGGTAGGATATTTTTCTTCCTTGATAAAACCAGCATTGATCAGTATCTTAACTTAAAAAATGACCTGTTGCTCAATTTCTAATCGCATGTGTCTAGGAGTTTCTTATTAAGGGTAATGTTAGGGTCTATTGCTAGCTTGTGGACTCCAACGTCATGAGATAATCTAGGCATTTCTTCATAACTCAATGCAAAGCAGTTTTTAAACTCAATCAATAGCTTAACTAAGTCATTGGTTTCTTCTTCATTCAACAACAAACTAATGTATGTTGGGCGAGGATTTTCTTCTATCCCGAGGTTGATTTCTTTTAGCTTATCTATTATTGAATGGATATCTTCTTCAAATTTTAGCAGTGCCTCTTTGACTTGGAGATCATATGGATCATCTAAAGTTTCTAAACACACATTCTCATGAGAGTTGGGGATGTGTGAGAAGAACCTATCAGATTTCAAATGGTTGGTAACAACTAGGTAATAATCTTCATCATCGAATGGACCCAATTTCAATCCTAGTCTTACTTGATTTCCCCTATATTGTTCCATAATTTTCAAAGTATTCTGACCTATGCTTGGATTATGTGAGGAACTAAACCTTTTTGTATAAGATTTTGAATGGAAGTCAGTAAAATTCAAAAGGTAATTCCATTAATTCTTTAAAACTATCTTCCTCAAGTCCTACATTGAGCTCTGGACTTGAGGATGATGAACCCAAAAAGAACCTTTTTTCCTATTATCACTGAAAGACTTAGGGACTTCCATAACTACTAAACCTTCAACTTTCTAAGATGTAAGTGTGGTAAGAGCTAAGGTTCCAACCGCTCAATAGTTTCACATAAACTAGATTCAAATACTTTGCTTGAGGCTGGTCTTCATCTCGTCGATCAAAAGTCACCTCCAATGGAACCCAGAGGGTTGGTATACTAATCACATTAGACTCATCCTCCGAGTTGGATTCCAAGTCTATGTGAATAGTAGGTACTCTATGAACTCGAAATGACCTCTATTGGTCAAGGCCAACTAGGGGTCTCCCACCTCTAGAACCTCTTTCTATTTACCCTAATTGGTGGAGGTTGAGCCATCCTACCCACATGTCCATATGATGGAATGAACCGTGGGTGGAATGTGATATGTGATCCATTTCTTCAACTCCCCTTTCTTGCTCACTTGGACTTTTCTTTTCCTTTTCATTTTCTTTTATCTTTTCTTTTGCTTCATTTTCTTTTTCTTTTGTATTTGCATTTGAATTTTGTCCAAGTTTACAAGAAAGGGTATTTTGAGGAAGATAGTAGGTTGCATCCTTGTAGATCTCAACCTCTAAGAAAATGGTTTTCATCCCCATTGACATGGTATTCATCTTTTCTAAACTTGATGCATAGGGAGGATGGAATGATCTTGTTTGATGTATCCAAGGCATACCAAGAAAAATGAAGTATTCAAATGATGTAGAACTTGGCTTGCTTTAGTCACCATATCTCCAATGGAAATACTATAGAACCTAAAGCCCTTGATCATTGAATCCTCTCAACATCATCTATCTTGAGAGTGAGATGTTCCTGGCAAGGGACTTTAGACTCATAACGGTTCTCATTCATGGGTGTGATTCTGCTTTGCTAGTGTTTCTTCTCATTGAGTGCTAACTAAGCATATTTTAGGATCAAGGAGGGCCTTGATTAGTGATTCCCTTATCTCTTTGGTAAGACAAGGGCATCATATGTGTTTAGCTTAGATGACAACTTTCTTAGATGAGAAAGGACATTGTAGTCCACCTTTGGCTGGTCTTCCACAAGCATATCCAAGGGTGGAGCATCTATGGAAGGGCTTCTGATCTTCAAAACAATGACTTGTTTCCCCATCTTGAGGTGCTACCCTAGGAGGTAGAACCTTGCCACTATGGAGGTTGACTTTGGAATCTCTTGAGGCAAGTGGTGGCAAGTTCTACTGCACTTCGCTCACCTCCTTCTCCTATGGGACCTCAAAATCGATGATTCCAAGTCTATCTCAAGAGGTGAACTCATAGTATTCGTGAGTTGGTCCAACTCTAAGAAGAGGAAGATGAATTATTATAGTTAATTAGACTTGAAGAGTTATCTAGGAATAGAAGATAACTCATAAGAGACAGATGTAATTCAAACTAGCTTTATTCTTCAATTTCTTGGAATTATTTGGAGGTACAAAGTAGAAGTCAAGTAGAGTGAGTGGAGTAAGGGATTTGATGCCCTTATCCATTGATACAAGAGTTCTACTAGAAGAAATAGAAGAGCTAGTGAAATGGAAGAAGTCACCTGTGGAGGATGCAAATCTGGAGTCTGAGATGGTCGTGGCTAAAGGGCTATCCCGTGCCGCTGTTACTAAGCTCCCACTTTCTAGAGTTGGCACAATAACTTGCAAACCTTCCTTGGTGTTGGAGGTTTGATGACTCTGCACCGCATGGAAAGCTTCTTGATCTTCAATTATTTCTTAGAGGTTTTACAAAGAAATGTCCCAACCTTCTTTGGTTTTGGTAGATCACTTGTATCCCCAAGGATTACCCTAATGGAACTAGAAGGTTGTTCCACAAGGTATTCCTTTGGGATAACGATAGCACCGGTCTTGAAATTGTGTTCAAGCCAATCCTTAAATGTAAAGCAACCCTCCAAAACATGGCCTAACATACGATGGTAGGAGCAAAAGTTTGGATCATGAATTTTTCCTACTTCCTCTGATATTGTAGGCTCGGGTAGTTGAAGATTAGGTTTCTTTAAGAGGTTCTTAAAGATTTTCCTGATTACATCTCTCTTAAAAGAATAAGGTTTGTTTAACTTATCTAATAGAGTAGGTGGACCATAGACTGGCGATATGCATGCCACCACCTGTGGTGGTATGGTGTGGCCATGGAGGCTAAGGTGGAGGCCACATGCTACCCTGTGGAAAAGGAGGTGGAGGTCACGAGGTCATGGTCTCTGATCTCTACTAGTTTCCCTTGTCAACCATTGCTATTGCTCTAGGTTTCTTCTCATAGACCTTTTGGGATTTTTGCATTATCAACTGATTTAGAAAAGGCAATTGTTTGGCCTCTCCTTGTAGACCAGCCGCCTTATTGATTAGCTTCTCAAATGTCTTTATGTTGAAGCCTTTAAGAATGAAGGCGATCGAGCCATGGATATTCTTCAATGGCATGTTGATTCGTATGGGTTCACACTTCATACTCAGTGCCATCGAGAATATAATCAACAAGTGACTCACCTGAGTGTTGTTGGCTACAATCATCAAGTAACCTTTGTGAGCTCAAAGAAATCTCTTGATGAAGAGTTGCTAACTCAAGAAATGTCTTAACCGAATTGCTCAAAGACATACCAATCAAAAACCCGCTAGTTACAAAGAGTCTAAAGAGTAAAGCATCAGCCACTGTTGCAAACAACCGCCTAAGTGAGCTATATGTCGCTTTCCCCACCGCCATCAAAGCTTTTGAAGGAAGGAGGCACGAAACCCTTGGGATATTGGATAGCATCGAATTCCTCTGGGTAGGGTCTACCCTTTGGAACTGATGATCCTCCCTAGGCTTGAGCCAAAGCTTCCTTCACCTACTGCTCAACCATGGATTTCAGATCTTTTTCATGTATGGAGGTACTTTCCTACCTTCCTATGCTAGTACCTTGCTCAATGGGAGGTAGTCTTAATGGTCTAAGACATGCACTTCAGCCGACCGACATCGACTATGCATGAACTAAAGGGCTTGCTTCTAAAACACGATCGCCAACAAGTCCTACAACTATGCCATCCTATCTCTTCATCTTTCTATCTTAACTAATTGGAGGTGATGGTGATTCGGTCTCCTTGATCAACCTCATCACCTTCCATGGCTATTATTCCCTAAGAAGAGATCCTCTAGTATCGACCATGCATACCCTAATCCCCATCAAGTCATCGGGATCGTCGACTCTTTCTTCATCAAACCATGCATACTCTAAGATCTTTCTCTCCATAAAATATGCAACTATCTCATCTAAGGATGATCTAACTTAAGTACAAATAGTTTGGCAATGTGATCACTGAATCGAGAGGCACAACCTCACTTGAATGGGAGTCAATCTCCTACTCATCATTAAAGAATGAAAATACTCTAGTAATAGGGTAATAAATGATCATCTACTACTACTGCCATTGAACACATCTAATATCTGATATAACCATCTCCATATCGTAATGGGTGGAGTTGGTGAAGGAATGACCACGATGCCCGGGTCACCCTTCGCACACCACTAGGGGTCAAGCAAGAGAGCTTAACCCTACCAAATGGGTGGTGTAGAGGAGTAGATCCTGGCCATAGCCGATCACCAATGGGGTGCTTCTTCTTCATGGCCTTGATGGAATGAGATGGAACCTGCAGCGATGGCGACATGGGTAGAGTGGGGTGGAGACACCACCAACTCTCTATGAGCTCTCCCCTATGGTTGGTCCTGTGAGAGATACTATCGCATGATCATGTAGCCAAGATGGAAAGTTGACCAAAGCAAAAGAGGCCGACTGATGGTTGAACCTCCATTGCTCTCTGTTAGTGATATATAATGTATGGGCCTCACAGGCCCTCTCTTGTTAGATCTACCTCCCTATGCTGTGAGGGATAACAAATCATAAATCAAACTGAACATTGGACTCGAGTCCAGATGCTCTGCCACCGTGTAGTAGAAGGCGGTATGACCTCCTACTCCTGAAAGCTGTGTACCCATTGAGGAGGAGGTGATGAATGGATCCTCGCATCCTCTCTATTTGATCTGAGAGAGGATGAACTGTAACTCAGAATGTGATCATGGGAGACTCATCCATATCGACTCACGCCTCTTCTCCCCGTATGGAACCATTTGACCATACGATTCTTGTTTCCTATGTGAGTGTAGGATGAGGAGGTGAGCTAGACCCCTCAAATGTGGGAGGCAAAAAACAAGGGAGCCTTACCTTGAGGGTGATGATAGGGTGCTAGCTGCACGGGCAACATGGGAACCTAGGATGAACTACTGTTGGAACTGTACTAAAAAAATAAGTCTGGGTACTACCAGCCTTTCCTCTTCGTGAGGAGAGATCATGAGGTGTCGATGACCGCTTCACCTCCCCTTCCTTCTGATGGGGAATGCCCTCACATGATCTTCCCCCTCAAATCCATGGCCAAAGTGGATCAAATGTGTGATCCAAATGAGGAAGTCACCATCCAAGCTAGATCCATGCAATGAGGGAAGGTAAAGACAAATTTTTGTGATCTCGCCATTGTACTGACTGAAACTGAAACTAAAACTAAACTTGCATCAGTTTTCTATCTCCATAGACTTTGAATTTTTGAATTTTGAAAATTTTAACCCACTTCCAACAACTTGGAAGTGTTAAGTAGGGTTCAAATAGATATGGAAAGATTGATTGAAAGAGGAATTTGAGTATGAATCTAGACTTCAACAAATTTGGTATGTTGAAATATGGATTCAAAATTTTGATAAGATGCTTCCATAGGTTCATTTTGTTTGAATTTGAATTTTTGATTTGGATTTGGAGGACCCTTCCTTTAAAAAATTTGGGTATGTTAAAGTAAGGGTCAAATTGATTTTTTGTTTGAATGTTTTGAATTTTCACTTCTTAGCAAATTTAAGTATGCTAAGTGAAGTGAAAGTGATTGTTTATTTTGAAAATTTTTGTTTTATTTTGATTTTAGAAAATTTTGTAATTCTTAGTTAGCAAATTTAGGTATGCTAAATAAGCAATCCAAGTGTATTTTTATTTGATTTTGAAAAATAGGATTCTTAGCAAATTTAGCTATGCTAAGAGAATCCTAAGTGTTTCATTTGTTTAGAAAATTTTGATTTTTGAAAAGGGTAGGTTCCTTTAGCAAATTTGGTATGCTAATGCAATCCTACACGTTTGTTTTTGAAATGATTGAAAGTGGAGATTCAATTTTAGCAAATTTGGTATGCTAAAGATGAAGTCCCACATGGTTTTATGAATGGAAATTTCACTTAGCAAATTTGAGTATGCTAAATGAAATTCTAAATGGTGTGTTTAAAAATTTTGATTTTATTTTTATTTTGAAAATGGAAACTCCTTAGCAAATTTGGCTAAAGAAGTTCCAAATGTGTGAAAATTTTGATTTTGATTTGGAAAATACTTAGAAAATTTGAGTATGCTAAATGAAGTTCCAAAATATGTTTTAAAAAATTTTGAATTTTGATTTGGAAACTTTACACAAATTTGTATGTTAAATGAAGTTCCAAATATTTTTTTGAAAAATTTGAATTTTTTTGGATTTGGAGACTTCACTTAACAAATTTGGCTATGTTAAGTAAGGTTCCAAAATGTGTTTTGAAAATTTTGACATTTTTAGATTTGGAGACTTTACTTAACAAATTTGGGTATGTTAAGTAAGGTCCCAAAATGTGTTTTGAAAATATTTGAATTTTTGAATTTAGATTTGGATACTTAACTTAACAAATTTGGGTATGTTAAATGAAGTTCCAAATATGTTTAGAAAATTTTGAAATATGATTGTTGATATTTGATTTTGGATTTGAAAACTTTACTTAACAAATTTGTGTATGTTAAATGATGTTCCAAATGTGTTTTATGAAATTTTGAAATATGATTGTTGATTTTTATTTTGATTTGAAACTTCCATTCAACAAATTTAATTATGTAAATGAAATTTAAATGTTTTGAATTTTTTTTGAAATATGATTGTTTATTTGATTTGATAAAACTTCATTTAAAATTTGATATGTAATGAAATTCAAATGATGTTTGAAAATTTTTTGATTTTAAATTTGAACTTCAAACAAATTTGGTTATGTTAAATGAAGTTCCAAAATGTGTTTGAAAATTTTGAAAATTTGATTGAAATTTATTAACAAATTTATTTTGAAAATGAAATCTTCATCAAAGTGAATTGAAAGAAGAAGTTCATTTATGTTTTTTGGAAAATGTTATTAGTTTTATTTTAAAAATCCTACATGTAACAATTATGTGAATTGTTAAATGAGGGTGACAAAATTTTGGAAAATATTTTATTAAGTGCATTTTTGAAAAGGTGCTTTTGAAAAGCAAAGTTCTTTATGGAAGTTTTATTATTTTAGGATGAACCTTTCCTTATCATGAAAATGATAAGGAGGAAGTCTTTAAGATGTTTCTTTTTGATTTAGATCTTTTCATTTTACCCATTGGAGAACCCAATGGGGGTTTTAAGACCAACAAGGAATGTGGTCCTAAAACCTAAAGATGTTGGCTAACTTAACTCAAGAATGAAATGAGCTAAGTGCCAATGGAAAGAAGGATAGTCTTGGATTCATACCAAAGTACAAACCCACCATCAATACTCAAAGAAAATGATCATTTATTAAAGATGGAGAGAGGAACCATCCCCAACAGAGTTGCCAAAAAAAATCAATGGTAAAATTTCTATAAGGTAATTACCTTTCAAATCTGAGGAGAGAAAAGAAAGAGGAACCTTTATAAAAATTTATCTTGGTTAGACACCATGCTAATGTGCAGATGTACTTATTCAGGTGATTGGATATATCATCAAGAAAATAGTGTACTATCTCGAAAGACAAGTCACTTTAATGGAAATCACCTCAATAAGGACTCCTAAGGATGATGTCTATATACCGAGATTCTTCCCTACTTTACATGAAAAAGTAAAGTTTATTTTAAATTAGGTTCAGTTAAGTTTTCTACAGGGCAAGCCCTCATATTTAATTACCTAAAGATGGATCCTTAGGAAAACTCTATTAAGGTAAATGATCATTGTCTTTGAAGATTTCAATAGGACTATCAATCGATTAGTTTATTTGAAGATCAAATGGGATTGATCAAAAGAGGAGTTATTATCATGGAATAAGTAGGAGATGCTCATGATGCTAGGAAACCTAGAGCATCTCAAACTATCAAAAATTGGGCTTTACATTTTGAAATTGATTTAGTTTGTTTGAGTTATATTTTTCATTAGAAATTTAGGACTTAAGATTCCTTAACACAAGATTAAGAAAATGCCTAAGAGGTGAGGAATTATGCTTATGGCCCACAAAGGGGAGAAGCAACCTGTAACCTAAATCTAGGAGCTTTGAGGGCAAAGCACAACCTAAATCTAAGAAAATGGTAATTGGTTTGCTATAAGAGAGACAAACCACCGACACTTGGACTTACAACCTCTGGGGTTACCAACTAAGTCCTCCTATGATTTTAAATACATGTAGGCATGGTTTTATGCTTATGCAAGATAGTGGGCTATTTTTATTTACAAAGAGACTAAGTCCTTAAACTCACTCCCTAAAGAGACTAGATCATGTAAAGGGACATACTTCAAATGACCTAATTCTAATGCATTCCAAATTCCATTTTTTTATTTCATTTTGGACAATTATTTTGACTTAGGCTAATAGGATTTTATGACTAATGCATGAGAAAGAATTATTGGCCAAAATCAAGAAGAGGAGGTGAGTTTCCACCATCTCAAAGGTCAAGTTCTCGCAAAGGTGGAAGCCCTCCAATCAAGAGTGAAATAAGATGCATTTGTGCATGATGTTAAAGAAAAATGCTCATCCAGCTAAGGGTTGCTAATTCTTTTATCTTGATTTTAAACCTAAGCTTTAGTGAGGTTATGAGTTGTTTGGTTTTATTTGAATTGTTAAGTTGGTAAAAGATTTATTTTTTCCTAAAGAGCCTAATCCACATCCAAGCCATACATAAAGCAAGGAAGAAACTAGAAAAAGCATGCCACTTAATGCAAAAGCTAAACAAATCATCAATCAATTTATAAAGCTAATCATAAAAGAAATGGTCGTTGTGGTCGCACCACCGACAAACCCAAAAAATATCAAATGTGGGTAAGCTCACTCTTATACAACCTGAATTACAAATGAATTAAATTACATTTAAGCAAAGGAATTCATTATTATCTTCAAGCTTTATTCTTCTTCTTCTTTCTTCTTTCTTCTTCTTCTTTCTTCTTCTTTCTTTTCTTTTCTTCTTTGATCTTCCTTTGATGGTTGAATGGTAGATGCTCAAGGCTTCACATGGTGCATAAGATAGGATCTTATGACCAATGTTCATCCTAATCCCCATAAAAATCATTCCAAAATCCTAAATATACAAATTTTACATGAAAAGGAAAATGAAATCTAACTAACAAAAATAAGGTTAGTTAAATCACACACAAATCCCAAGCATGTATATTAGACTTATCACCCCACACATGGGTGACTAAGTCCACCTGCCTATGGATTATGCTAAGGGTATAAGCAAGCATTTATATTTTTATTTATGATAGCTCCTTAGCACACAATCCCCTAAAAAGAATAGTTAGACTAAACACGCCCTACCATTCATTCAGCATACACCCTAACATTTAGTCTAAAATATCATCACAAACAAAACATAATATCAAACCATGCAACCTAACCTAAAGCTAGAAGTGGTGACTTAGGCTAATGTGTGCTTTGAAGGTTTGTGTGGTATGCTTAGCTAGGACTTTAGGTTTGAAATTTTCTAAGTGTGAAGAACATGTTCAACTTAGAGGAGGGTTTCATTTAAGTTGTTTAAGTATTTTGGGTTATTTTATTTCATGTTTTAATTTGGTTTGAGTGAAACTACAATTAATTACTAAGTTATGAAGAGAGGAAAGAGAAGAGAACTTCTTTCCTTCCCTAACCTAAGTAATTTCTAAGGTAAGTTCATATTTTAATTTTATTTAGGTGAATGTTTTGATTATCTTTTAATTAATCCTAAGTTTAGATAAACTCTAAACAAACAACCAAAAAAAAAAAGAAAGGCATTTTAAGATTAAGAAATGAATCAAAATTCACATAACATACATTACTTCAATTTCCCAACATATATAACATGCATATGGATGGACCCTAAGCATATCTATACATGCAAATGAGATATTAACACACTTTATGATGCATGCTAAGTAATCCATTTAAGAAAATTTAGAAGTTGATGCATGATTTTTCTTAAGTAGAAAAGGTTTTTTCTTATCCAAAATTTCACACATGCATGAAAGTAAGAAAGGCATAAGTGAGTACAAGCCATTGTTAACTAGAGGTGTAAGGTACAAGACCTACTTAGGATACTTAAACTTAACAACCTCAAGGTTGTCTAGACTATACCACTTTCCTTAAATACTACATGCATATAAAGAAAAAATGAAAGAAGGAATATGCAAAAGTTATTTAATGGTTTCATTTTGTTTATGCAATTTATTCATGCAAGTATAAGCAATCCTTCTTAAGTGAGAGAGCATAGAGATGAATATGGTTTAGAATTAAGTGTTGGGTTCTTTTCAAATGAACCCTACATCTTACCAACCCTATTCAAAACTATGCTAACATAAGAAAGGAAGAAAGGCTATACTAAACATGACTTTATAATTCATCACATGCAAGCTTATAATTAAGATATAAGTAGCACACTTTAGATTTAATGTTTATTGTTTTGAAAAATTTAGATTTAGTAGTGATAATAGCCATTCATATTTTACTTTAGCCAACATATGCACATTTGACATAAAGTAAACAATTTCATTTTAAAATTTGAAAACATGAAATCATGAATGCATAAATCACATGGCATACAATTTACATGTTGGGAAAGATTTAAAGCAATGAATTATGTAAACAAACTCACTTTACTTAAATCCTAAAGACATTCTTAAAGAATAAGAAAATTTAGAATAAATCAAAGTGAATTTCAAAATGATTTTTTTAGTTTGAAGTTCGATTTAATTTTGAAAAGGTGAGATGAGTTTGCTATTTCTAACCCATTCTCACATGCGTTTTATATTTTTGTTTAATTTTTAGATAATTAAATCCATTTTAAATGTTGATTAAAGTATGGTAATTAAGTGACTTAATTAACCCTTACCTACACCACCTTAGAAAATTAACTAAGTAATTATGAGCCAATGAGATGACATAAAACCCACAAGAATTTAAATTTGCAATGCACCTAATAATGAAAAGGCCTAATGCAATTTGGCTCATAATTAAAAGTTAATTAAGCTAAGGGTTTAGCTTAAGTTTTAAAACACCCTTTCATACTTATGAAAGGGTTTTAATTCCTTAATTGAACTTAGGCTATTAAAACCCAAGCATCTACCCAAGGTAGATTAATTAAGTTCTGAGATTTTAGAATTTTTGAAAATTGTTTAAAGGGGATAATTAATTAACCCTTAATTAAGAAGGATTAAGGAGAAAAAAGGGGTTTAGGAATAGCTTAGGGAAATGCCCCAAAATTATTCCATAAACCCCATTCACTGGATCTAACTTAATCAACTAATCATAGTAAAATCACTAATTATACTTTAATTACGCTTAATTACATGAAGGGGGTAATTAAGGAATGAGCTAGCCATTTCCCTAATTTAGGACTCAATAAATCTCAAGAAAATTAGGGGAGGCAAAGATCATCTCCTAAAATGAACCCTAAAAGTTTGAGATTAATTGGCGACTTAATTAAGGAATAATTATGTAATTAATATTACTAAAGAAACCCAAATTTAGAGAAAAGGGAAATCAAAATACATTAAAAACATTTTTAGAATATTCTTGATGGAATTATCTATCCATAGCATTTTCTCTTATATAGTTTTTGATTTTTCTTAAAAGAGTTATGATTTTTTGAAGTTATCAAAATTAATTAAGAATTAATAATAATCCATAACAAATCCTAAGCTAATACTCACTCACAGCACGATGTGTGGTAGCGACAGTCAACGCGCTTTGCACACATCGCGTCGTTAGCCCCTTACTTAACTTATCAAGTTAAAAGAATGGCGGAGGTGCACTCGCTTTTATCCTTAGCCGTTCGATCAAAGATCGAACGACTGAGGATACACCTGTGATTTTAAATCGAGGATTAATTTCTAAAATATGCCTAATAAACTCAGCCATCCATCTAAAAATGTGCGGATGGATGACTGAGATGGACTGAGTTCTTCCCTGAGGATGAATGTGAACCATTCACAGTCCAACTGGAGACCCAAGCTTGATCCTTCATAGATTCATTCAAGACTCAACCCACACCATCTAAAGGACCAAAGCAGCCAATCCAACCATCTAACTGGTCAAAAAATCACTAACCTCAATGGAGGTGATCACCGGCCCTCGAGATCTATGAGGTAGCTTTGTCTAGTAGAGACGAAGCCCTGTTGAAGTTCTTAGGTCTTGAAGTTGAGTGGATGAATGGGTGGACCAACTCCTCTTGATCTCCCTTGCGATTTTGATTGAAATGAGTTCTTCCTTACTATGGAAACTCAATTAGAAGCTTGAGCAGGCTCAAATTGGTCCTTGGATGATGACTGCAGAAGGAATTAGGCTACGATCAAGTGTAGAGAAAATTGGGAATCAAGGTGAGCTCCCCTGTTTTGCACTGTGCAAAATCGAAGAAGACAAGATCCAAATCCTCTCTAGGGGCCTTGGGAAAGCTCTCTAATGTTTTCTAACTCTCTCTAGGCTCCAATCGATCAAGTGGAAATGAAAATTTCAAAGGATTAGTGGGAGTATATCTCCCCCTATGATAATTGGACGACCGACAATAAGCTTGTCATTTTGATCTACTTGACACCATGGGATGGGTTGTTTGGGGGGGGGGGGGGAGTTTGAAATTTCAATTTGGCCATAGGTGGTCGGGTTTGGTCCATGGGATAAATGGGTTGACCCAAACCCATTGGGTTGGGTGCACCACTCATCACTAGGTCCCCTTATGGTTTTAGGAAAGCCTCAAGTGATTGTGATGAGTGTATGACCAAAATATCCATGGGCTAGGCCAAAATTTGTTTTATGGCCTAGGGGTATAATAGTCATTTTGCTATTTTTTAAAATTTGGGTATTTGGTATGTTGATAAAATAGGTTGGGTCAAGTTTCAATGGATTTGGAATCCATTTGATAGGGCTTGGCTCATATCGACCCACTTAGGTTAAAATGGGTAAACTTGGGTCAAGTTGACCAATAGGTCAAATTGGGTCAAACCAAGGGTTGGGTGAAGTTCATATGACCATTTGAAATATTTTGGTTTCTTTTGTTTGGTTAAATTTGGTATAGATTTGGTTTTGGCTCATATGGCTCATTTAGGTCAAATGGGTCAAGTCGACCTATTTGACCCATTTTGACCTATTTGGGTTAGGTCAAGGGTAAGTTTAGGTTTTGTTGGTCATATGAAGTGGACTGGTATCTTTGTTTCCAATCAATTTGAGTTAGGTTCAATTTTGGCTCAACATGCCCCCTTTAGGTGATGTTGGATCTAAGGTCAATTGGGCTAGGTTGAGTCTAGTTGGCCAATTAGGCTTTGGTCAAGTTCCACAAGTGATTTGGGATGGACTAGACCCATTGGTTCAAATCAATTTGGCTTGATCAAGTTTTGACATGTTTTGGCCCTTTAAGTCAAAATGGGTCAACTTGAATCAAGTGGGCCAAATGGGCTACGTTAGGCTCAAAGGTTGGCTTGGTAAAGTTCGAATATAGGTCATGAGTGAACTTAGATCAAAGATTTCAATCAATTTGGCCTATGGTAGATTTTGGCTATGTTAGGTTTCATTTTGGGCTAAGTGTTGACTTGGTCAACCCTTAGGTTTGACTTGGTTTGACCCAATTTGATTGATTGATCATCCCATGTTGATTGTTGATCATGATGAGAGGGATATATGAGTTTGGTTCAATCCAATTTGGTTTGGATCAAAAGTTGGCTCATAAGGGTACTTTAGGTCACATTGGGTCAAGTGAGCCTAAGTGGGTCAAATGACTTGGTCAAAGCTTGATTTGAAGTTGATTAATCTTGTATATGGACTTATGATTGAAATATAAATCCATTTTCAAGAGGTTTGAAGCCAAATGGATTTTAATCCATTTAAAAATTTCATATTCAAAGGAAGAATATGAAGGAGTTTTGGGTTTGATTTTTGATTTGGGTTTTGATTGAAGGATTGAAGTTTGGATTTATATATGGACTCATGATTGTAGGATTGATTGAACCATGAGAGAAAATTAAGGATTTGGCTTGATTTAAAAATGATTTGGCTAAGTTCAAGATTTTGTCTTGAAAGGCTTAGACTTGATTTTGATTTGATTTGAGTTTGAGTTTTGGAGTTGGTTTTGATTGTTTGAATTTATATTTCATTTATATATGTGAATATAAATGAAAATATAAATTGATCATGAGAAAATTTCAAGAATTTGAAAGAATTTAATCATGATCTGGGTTAAATCCATTAAAGGGAATTTAAAGAATTTAATGGAAAATTTTAATTAGAAATTTAATTTTTGAATTAGATTAGATTGATTTTTTATTTATATTTTATTTATATATGAGAACATAAATGAGAATATAAATATATTTTGAGAAAATCTCATGAGTTTGAATTGATTTGATCAAAGTTTAGGTTAAATCCATTAATGGAAAATTAAAGGATTTAAGAAAAATTCAAGCATTTCAAATATGGAATTTGATTTTTGCCTTTAATTGGATCGATTTATATTTATATTTCATTTATTTATGAGAATATAAATAAGGATATAAATAAGTTTTGAGAAAATCCTAAGGATTTGAATTGATTTGACAAGGTTTAGAGTTGACTTCGGCTAAGTCTTTTAATGAAAAATTAAAAGAATTTAGAAAAGTTTTCATGAATTGTTTTAAAATTTTGAGTTTGATTTGATGGGTTTGATTTTATATTTCATTTCTATATGAGATTATAAATGAGAATATAAATGTATTATGAGAAAATCTCAAATATTTTAATAGGTTTGAATCATGATTTTGGTTAGTCCTTAAGAAAGGGTTAAGGACTTAGGAAATTTTAACTTAGGAATTTTTGATGGATTTTGATCATGGGTTTCAATCATGGAATTGATTTGAGTTTGAGAAAATAAAATATAATTGATTTGGAGTTTGACTTGAAAGAAGGAAAGTGAAAAAAGGTTTAAGCTAAATATTAGGAGATTTTCTTACTACCCCTAAGGCATGACCTATTCTTATGGCTAATTCTTCTAAGTCTTCTAGGGCTAGGTGAGAGTGTTCACCTCACTAGATGTGTCTCAAGGCTAAGGATCTCTTAAAGTCTAAAAGGAATCCTAAGCCTAAGATGGAGGTGTTGAGAGCTCATTGTCAAAATGAGGTCAACAGACATCTCTTTGTCTAAAACCTCCAAGAAAATAATTCAGAAGATCAATAAGCTTTTCTTGTAGGTGTCTGAGTGAGCTCAAACCACCAACACCAAGAAAGGTTTGCAAGTTGCTAGTGCCAACTCTAGGAAAGTAGGAGCTCAGTAGTAGCATCAGTAGCAGCAGCATGTGTCGGCTAGGGATAGCCCATTAGCGTAGCCACCGACCGTGTCTGGACTCCAGCCTTCAGTTGCAACTTCCGCGCCAATGACTTCTACCATTTCAGCTAGCTCTTCTATTTCTTCTATTAGTATAACTCTTGTATTAGTGGATAAGGGCATCAAATCCCTTACTCCACTCACTCTACTTGACTTCTACTTTGTACCTCTGAATACTTCTAAGAAATTGAAGAATAAAGCTGATTTGAATTACATATGTGTCTCTTCTGATATGTTACCTCCTTCTATTCCTAACGATAAATCTTCAAGTCTAATTAACTATAACAATTCTGATCTTCCTCTTTCTAATTCAGAGTTGGACTTTCCAACTCTGAATACTATGGGTTCACCTCTTGAGATAGACTTAGAATCATCCGATTTCGAGAGTCCCATAGGAGAAGCTGTAGGTGAGCCTAAAGTATTGGTAGAACTTGCCACCACCTTGCCTCCAGAGATTACCAAAGTCAACCTCCATAGTGGCAAGGTTCTACCTCCTAGGGTAGCACCTCTAGATAGAGGGAAATAAGTCATTGGTACTGAATATTGAGAAGCCCTTCCACAAGATGCTCCACCCTTGGATATGCTTGTGGAAGATCAACTGAAGGTAGACTATAATGTCCTTTCTCATCTAAGAAAGTTTTTATCTAAGCTAAACATATATGATGCCCTTGTCTTATTCAAAGAGATGAGGGAATCACTAATCCAGTCCCTCCTTGATCCTGAGATATGCTTAGCTCAGCTGACCGCTATAGGTGAGGAAGTACACTATGCAAAAGAAGCCCAAGGGATCACTTTCATAGATGAAGACCTTATACTAGGAGATTTAGAGCACAATCGTCCTCTATACATTATAGCCAACATGGACAGATTCAGACTCGCCAAGGTTCTCATGGATTCATGTGCATCAGTAAATATTATGAGTCTAAAGACCCTTTCCTATTTGAAGATCTACATCTCAACTCTCCTAGGAGATAGGATGATGTTAAGAGGATTCAATGTTCAAGGTGAGTGAGCTTTAGGTTCCATAGTGTTGCCATTAGAGATCTATGACTGGATGACTAAAGCTAAGTTCTACATCATTGATTCGAATACTTCATTCACTGTTTTGCTTGGTAGGCCTTGGATACATAAGAACAAGATTGTTTCATCCTCCCTTTATTAGTGCATCAAGTTCAAAAAAGATGGAATTGAGTACCGTTTCAACGGTGATGAAAAGCCATTCTTAGTTAAAGAGGTTGAGATTTATGAGGATGCGACCTACCATCTTCCTCAAAACACCATTTCTTGTGAACTTGGAAAAAATTCAAATGCTAATAGAAAAGTAAAAGAAAATGAAGCAAAAGAAAAGATTAAAGAAAATGAAAAGAAAAAGAAAAGTCCAAGTACACACAAGAAATGGATTCGGATATCACATTCCACACAGTTCATTCCTTCATATGGACATATGGGTAGGATAGCTCAACCTCCACCAGGCAGAGATAGAGGTAGAAATAGAGGTAGTTCCACAAGTGGGAGACCCCCTAGTTGGCCTTCAGCCAATAAAGGTCATGTTCTAGTTCATAGGAGTACCCCTACTGTTCACATAGACTTGGAATCCAACTCAAAAGAAGAGTTCAATGTGATTAGTATACCAACCAACCCCTCCCAGCGGGTTCCAATGGAGGTAACTTTTGATCTAGCCAGAGATGAAGACTAGGCCTCCAAGCAAAGCAAAGTATTCGAATCTAGTTTATGTGAAACTATTCGGCAGCAGTTGGGAACCTTAGCTCTTACCTCACTTACATCTCAAAAAGTTGAAGGTATAGTAGTTAAGGAAGTCCCTAAGTCTACCAGTGACATGAAGCAGAAGAGGTTCTTTTTGGGATCATCATCCTCAAGTCTAGAGCTCGATGTAGGACTTGAGGAAGATACTTTTAAAGAATTAATGGAATCACCTTTTGACTTTTACTCATCTTATGTTCAAAATCTTATACAGAAGGGTTTAGTTCCTCACAATTGATCCAAGCACAGGTTAGAATACTTGGAAAAATTATGGAATAATACAGGAAGAGAAGCATAATCAAGAGCAGGACTAGGATTTAGTATAGTGGGTCTGGTCAATGATGAAGATTATTGCCTAGTTGTTACCAACCATTTGGAGTCTGATAGCTTCTTCTCACACATCCCCAACTCTCATGAGAATATATTTTTAAAAACTTCATATGATCCTGACGATGTCCAAGTCAAAGAGGCACAGCCAGAGTTTGAAGAGGAGATTCATTCAGCAATTGAAAAGCTAAAAGAAATCAACCTCGGGACAGAAGAAAATCCTTGCCCGACATACATCAGATCATTGCTGAATGAAGAAGAAACCAATGACTTAGTTAGGCTATTGATTGAGTTTAAATACTGCTTCGTATGGAGATAAAAAAGAAATGCTCAGATTATCTCCTAACATAACAGTCCAAAAGATAGCAATAAACCCTAACATTACTTCTATTAAGCAAGCTCCTAGAAGCATGCAATTAAAAATTGAACAACAAGCTATTTCTGAAGTCAAGAAACTGATCGATGCTAGTTTCATCAGGGAAGAAAAATATCCCACATGGTTAGCTAGTGTCATCCTAATTAAGAAGAAGAATGGCTAAATTCATATTTGTATTGATTTTAGGGACTTGTGACGATCCAAAATGAAATTTTGCCTGACCTCCTCACCATCGACAAGCTATAAAATGACCAATGCCACCTCAAACTGAGCGTGTGTTGGTCTAGGGAACAATCCATGGGGAGGCAAGCCACCAAACTTCGTGCACACATTTGTTGGGTCGAGGTGAAGCTAACGGGATCGGTCTCACCAACGACGATAGCCAGAATCTGGGTATGCATTTTGTCCCTCCCTATATACCATCAGTTTTGGAGCTCTATGAAGAAAGTTGGATCCTCAAATGGATCAAACTGTATGCATTGACCCTAATTCGATCCCTGATCATTTTGGGATTGAAATTAGGGCTTATTTCGCCGGCGATTGGTGAGAAATCACGAATGGTGTCCATTTCTCACCGGCGTGCTTCGAGATTTAATCTCGACCATCCGATCCTTCTCTTAGGATCAGACGACCCAAATTTAGGCGGACAGGTTGATTTCATCCTTTAGGGATCGCGGGATCAATATGGACCATATGATCTTTGGTCAGATGGTTCGTAAGTGATCCCACATTTTAACTTATGCCGTGTGGGACCCCCCACTTAAAACCGTTATGATTAGTTGTTTAACAGTTTAATTAATTTAAAAAAATCCTAAAAACTTCAAAAAATCATATAAAATCAAAGAAAAATAAAAAAAATTACAAATAAAAGCTTTATGGATTCGCCTTGATGAGAGGAATCCATAGAAATTAAAATCCTCAATTTTTATTGAGTAATTGTCCCTTACTTTAAGTTTAATTGAAAAATATTAAACCCTAATTACTCTCAAATTAATAATCCAATTAATTTGAAACTTTAGGAAAATGAAATTAAGCTTAAAACATAACTTAGGAAATTTTTGGGGCTTTATTTCTCTGAATTCAAGGGAAATTATAATTTCATGTGTTTAACTTTTAAATTAATTAAATTAATTATCCTTTAATGAAATAATTAGAAAACTTTAATCTAATAACCTTAAATCAATATAATAAATATTAATGAATATCAAAATACTAATTAAATCTAATCAAACATATATGAACCTAATAGATCACTAATTAACTCAATTAGGTAATTAAAAGAATTAAATAATTCAATTAAATGACTTGAACTTAATTAAATCATAATAAATCAACCATTTAACCAAAAATTATGAATAAACCCTCATTGGAAAGGTATTTTAGTGAAGAATAAGTGAAAAATAAGATCCCTTAATGAATCTTAATATTTAGGTTTAATTTATGTTTTAATAAAATAATTAAAACACTAATTATACCTTAATTACATCTCTAATCAGGCTGAAACTTTAGGGATATAAAACTGGCATGTAACCCTACTTGCCAGAAATATTTTAAGTCCAAATGATCTCTAGATTAGGAGTTTTCAAATTTCTAAATCCCTAGGTCAATGTTAATCAAATATTGGCTTAAGGAAAATAATTAACATATTAAATAAAGTGGTAATTTAAACTAATCTCTATCAAACATCAAAAAATTATTAAGAAACTTATCTAAATATCCTAAGTCAATTAAAGTGAAATAAGACCTTAGGTTAATAAAACTATTATTTAACTTAAACCTCAACCTTTGAATCAATAAAATTTAATGAATCCACTTATCCTTAATGAATTGAAATAATGAACTTAAAACCTAGGTTAATTAAATCAGATCAAATAATTAACTTAAGTACTTTAGGTTAAGAATAATTTATGAACAAACCGAAGGTATTAATTCATATTAATGGACTTAAAGCTTAAGCTTGCAAATTCATAATTTAATAACTTAAGTTAAACTGAAAAAATCAAACTCTTTAAATTAACATAAGCTAAATCAAATGAAATCCATATAACTTAACTCAAAATGAAATAAATTAAAAAAAATTAAATTAAACAAAGAAATTCAAATAAATGAAATACCATAAATTAAAATACTTAAGGATTTTAGTTAGACTTCTGGAAACTTCATTAGGATTTAGGATGTAGAATAAAGTGAGTTTCACCTGAAAATGAAATTCATTCTAGTTCTCATTCTTGAAAACTTAAATATTACTTTAACCAAATAAAATGAACATAAAATGGAAATTTAATCACTAAATCATTTGAATTGAAATCACCTTAAGGTAAAAATTAAACAAATTTAAACTTTAAATTAAAACTGAACTTAAAGGCCTAGCAAAGCCTTGCCACACAAACCCCACTTCTACACACACTAGATTACTTAGGTCACGAACTCTAAATCTAGGTTAGATCATTTTGTGATTTTCTTTTGATCCCTGTGATATGTTGTGTTGTGCTTCATATGTTTATGTGGTGTATTTCTTTAGACTAGATGCCTAGGCTTGTTTGTTCATTAGACTGGATGTTAGGGGGTTCTTTCTAGATTTAACACTATTTTCTACAGGGGACTGGGCTAAAGGGATCACTGTGATAAATAAATTATAAAATTATTGTCTGCTTGCAGATGCTGAAAATCCCTTAACATAGTCCATATGATAGGTGGGCTTGGCAAGCAACTAATGCTAAGCTTATATGTTTGTGAAATATAAACTGCTTTGTGTACTATGTGTATTTCCTAACATCTATTTTGTAGGGCTTAGAATTTCTTTTGAATTTTAAATGTAAATTTGACCTTAGAATTAGTTTAGGATCTATGGGGTCTGAGATTGGCAGGAGCTGACCCAACCAGGAGATGGTGTGGTGGTCTTCTATGTAGCCCGATGGATGTCCCTGAAGAAGGAGACTTTCCTGGAAAGAAAACCAATAGATCTAAACTTGTAGTTTTAGGACAGGTTGTATAAGGGCAAAAATTGGCTGCCCATTTTTCTTTCTTCCGGGGTGTACAGCAGTACTCAGCTGCATTGTCCTTTCCTTATATAATTTAATTTGGCTTGATTTATTTTGGGTGCACAATAAAAATAGCATGATTTTCTTAAGTTTCTTTCTATGCTATGTTTGTGCTGTGATGAATGCTTGGACGTAGGTTCATAGGATAAACTAAATTTTCTACCCAACTAAATCAATTAAAACATAAAAATAAATATAACTTATAATCTTTATATAAAAGCCTAGGTATTCAAGCAAGATAAAATTTGTAGCTACCCCTTAGCTACAATGTTTTAACATCATGCATAATCATATTATTTCACTCTTGATTAATGAATGACTTCCATCCTTGTCAGGGAACTTGGGCTTGACCTTTGAGAGCTTATGATGGAAGTACACCTTCTTCTATTCTAATTTGGCCCATAATCTTTTTCTAATTGTATGCATTAGGCATAAATTATATTCCTATGACCTAAGTGAATCTTGAGTCAAAATTCATAAAATTTGAAAATATGCATTAGTTAGGTGCATATTCATACCCTACATGATCTTAGGGATTAGGGAGTAAGTCTAAGTTCATAAATTTTTTTTCTAAAACTACAATAGCCTAACCATCTTGCATTTATATGACTTAGTCTCATTATTTTAAATTATGCTTAGGTGGTGTTAGCTGGAAGCCTTCTCTAGGCAGGTTGTAAGTCCAAAAGAGTCAAGGATAGGTTAGTTCCCTCAAGTGAGGAGAATGACCAATGATTCCCAAGGATAGAACTAGGTTGAGCATCTGACATGTGTTTGAAGCACCTGTATATTAGGTTTTGAAGTATCCTTTTCGAAATAAGTCTTCAACCCTAAGCATTTCTACAGTCTTGTGCTGCTAGAATCTAAGCCCTAGATTTCTAAAAAAATAATAACTTGAAATATAAAATTAAACTCAAAATTTGAAGCCCAATCATAGGATAGTTGAAATGTCTAATAGGTATCCCATTATCAATAGACATTTCCATCTCTTTCCCATTTGACTCTTGAAAATAACTGTCTCCAATTTGGACCTCTCCCAATTGAATTTCCAAAAATCATTCCTTTAAAAGCTACCTTAGTAGTCTTTAGGAATAACCACTTGTTTCTTTAATTAAGAGTATTTTTAGGAAGAGACCCTTCCTAAGATGTAATTAACTATAGAGGCTTGCCTTTATAGGGAACCATGATTACAGGATAAAATCGACCCAGTTCTACTTTTTCATGTAGTTCAGGGGAAAATACTCTAGTACATGAAAGACTCATTAGCCTTAGGAGTCTTTTATTGAAATGATTGAATCCATTACAGAATAGCATATTTATCTGTCAAGATAATATGCTTATTTTTAATGCTGTATTTGGTCATCTAAATAAAATATTCCTGAAATCTATGCGGTGTCATTTCTTTTCTCTATTCCAGAGAAAATACCAACAATGTGGATGATCTAGTAGTCAAAAACTTAGAAAAGGAAGACCACCTCTTTGACTTGAGAGTAGTTTTTGAACGGTTAAGATAATATAACCTTAAAATGAATCCCACAAGTGTGCATTGAGTGCCGGAAATTCCTTGAGTTTATTGTTCGACACCAGGGAATAGAAATAGATCCTGAAAAGATTAAAGCCATCTTAGAAATGACACCTTCTAAAAGTTTAACTCAACTCAGGTCCTTTCAAGGATGGTTGGTATATCTAAGATTCTTTATCTCAAACTTATCAGAGAGATGCAAGCCATTCTCAGCACTTGTCAAAAAGAATGCCAAGTTGCAGTGAGCTGATAAGTACGAGCACGTATTTGAAGACATCAAAGAATACTTGATGAAGTCGCCAATTCTTGCAGCCCCTATCCTGGGTAGGTCGTTGATCCTTTACACTGCTGCAATGGATGACTCTCTCAATGCTCTATTAGCCCAAGCCAATGATGAGGGAAAAGAAAGCACTCTCTACTACCTCAGCTATCGTCTGATCCCTGTTGAAGCAAACTATCCACCTATTAAGAAACATTGCCTAGCTTTGATCTTTGCATCTCAGAAGCTACGACATTACATGCTTTCTCATAAGGTGAACTTGATCTCTAGAACTAATCCACTACAGTACCTCATGACATGGCCAACACTTTCCAAATGTTTGGCTCATTGGTCCATGATACTCTTGCAATTTGATATCACATTTGTACCCTTATGTGTGATAAAAGGATAGGCACTAGCAGATTTCTTAGTAGCACACCCACTTCCTGCTGATTCTCCGCTTAGTGACAATCTCCCTGATGAATAAATCATGAACTTAGGGGAAGCCGGCAACTACCGATGGGAGATGTATTTTGATGGTGTTGCTTCTTTTCTTAAAGGTGAAGAACCACGATCTATTCTCCCAGGAAAGGTAGGGGTAGGAATAGTACTTCTAACTCCAAACTACGATATGATGAGATTCTCATACCATCTTTCCAACTCTTGCACCAATAATGAAGCTGAGTATGAGGCTTTGATTATCGGTCTAGAGTTAGCCATCACTATCAGTGTCAAGAGCATCAACATCTTTGAGGATTCTCAGTTGGTGATCAACCAGATTATCAGGTTCTACTAGGTCCTAAAGCCCAAGCTTCATGATTACTACGAGTATACCATAAAGATATTGGCCCATATTCTTGAAGTTACCATCTACAAGGTTCCTTGAGCAGAGAACATAGTAGCAGATGCCTTAGCCAAACTTGCCAAAGAGTTGGCATGTCTAGAAGATGAGTCCATTTCAATAAGGGTCCAAAATAGATAGGTCTTATCCCTTATTAATTCTGAACTCATCGAGAGACTTTCTCTTGAAGGGGAGGTTATCATTTCAAAAATGAATAAGGAGCTAGATTAGAGGCAACCATTCATAGATTACTTGAACAACGAAAAACTACTTCAAGAGAATTCTCAAGCCCATCAGGTGAAACAGAGAGCTCTTTCATATGCTCTTGTTGATGGCGCCCTGTACCGCTGGTCCTTCGACCAGATGTGATTACATTGTTTAGAAAAACATGAAGCCCATGGAATTGTAACTAAGGTACACTCAAGTCTATGTGGAGCACATCAATCTGGTTTGAAGATGAAGTCGAAGATCAAAAGACTTGGATACTACTAGCCTTCTATGATCACAAATTGCATGGACGTAGCTAGGAGATGCCAACAATGTCAGGTGCATGGTGTGCTCCTCCACCAACCATCCAACATTCTACACCCAACTTTGGATTCATGGCCATTTGAGTGTTGGGGTACCGACATTGTAGGTCTGATCGATCCTCTTTCTTCCAAGGGGCATCGATTCATCTTAACTACTACCGGCTGCTTTTCCAAGTGGGTGGAAGCCATCCCACTCAGAGAGGTCATAGCTCACCATGTGCTTTAGTTTTTCATGAACCATATTGTATATAGGTTCAGGGTGCCTCGATGAATTATATTTGATAATGGTACAATATTCAAAAGCACGAAGATCAACAACTTTGCCAGAAGACATGATATAGATTGGAGATACTCCACCATCTACTACCCCAAAGCTATTGGTTTAACATTAGAATTTAACAAAACTCTCATCCAAATACTGAAGGAGACTCTTGATGACAACAAATGATAGGAGAATGAGCAGTTGGTTGAAGCTTTGTGGGCCTACCCCATTACATACCGAACTCCAACTCAGTCTACCCCATTGTCCTTAGTGTATGGGTCTGAAGCAGTTCTTACTTTAGAAGTTCAACTCCCATCACTAAGGATAGCATTGGGTAACAAGATCACTACAGAGCAGAATACAAAGTTGTGGTTAGAAGAGCTTGAAGGCTTGAAGGAATATCGCCTACAGGCATACTAGAACCTCAAGTTGTACAAGGCCAAAATGATTCAAGCTCACAACAAGCTGGTCCACCCTAGGTCTTTTCGAGTAGAAGAACTTGTGTTAGTCCTAAGGAGACCAATTTTTGCTCATCGAAAGATGGGAGGAAAGTTTGAACTCACTTGGGAAGGCCCCTATATCATAGAGAAGGCCTACCAAGGAGGATCTTATCAGCTTATTTATTGTAAAGGGGAACACCTGATGCTTCCAATTAATGGGCTCTATCTAAAAAAGTATTACCCATGAAATGAAACTTGTTTGAAAATAATTCATCAGTAAAAAGAATAAAATCTGATTCCATTCATCAAATCTTCTCTTCTTTCGAAGGGTTGTTTGCTTGTCTTGCGAATCCACCGTGATGTGTTCAGGGTAGTTGTAAGAGTCCCCTAGTGGCATCCTATCCCTCTTTCATAACACAGACACAATCTCCTGATGCTTTTAGAATAGGTGTAAGAGATCCCAAGTGGAATCCTTTTTTAGTGGGAATTCTTGTTGCCATCCATGGAATCATTCCATCATTCCGTAGTGTGTTTTAAGGTAGGTGTAAGAGTCCCCCAGAGGCATCCTATTCATTTTAGCACATGCACAATAATAAATACAAATCTTTTATCTCGAGTATTTTGATGTGGGAGTAAGCCCCTTGTGACACTCACTCATTAACTGCTCCAGATCGAGTCTACATGCTACCTCACAAGTATGTCACCCTAGTGGTCACTTATTGGAGGATGTGAGTCCCCGAGCTTTCTTCCTAACTTGACTATTACAAACCAATGAGCGCCTTGTTAGTATGGTAGTCTTCACTGCCCAGCTAGTAAGCTACCTCATGTTGACTTTGTTTAAGAAGATGTGAGTCCCCATACTTTCTTCTTGAACTAGCCATCATGTTTTAACTAGGTTGAGTATATTTGAGGTTCAGGATAAGTCCCCTAGAGGCTCCTATCCTCTTGGTTACTTTTGAGCTAATATAAGTCCCCAGTGGAATTCACTCAATAGTCACCCTAGGTCAGATAATACCTGTTCAGCCGAAGATAGACTATCCCAATAATCAGTTCCACTTTAGGAGGATGTGAGTCCCCGAGGTTTCTTCCTTGGCTGATTATTGCAAACTGATGGGAACCTTAGGTTGGTTGATGTTCTTTATGCTGACAGCGACTCTCCCAGTGAGTACACCACTCTTGACAGATATAAGTCCCCGTGCTTTCTTCTTGAGTTGGATACCAAATACCTATTAAATTTATGAATAGCCATGTCATTTTCTCCAGGGTGTTGGATTAAGCCTTTACCGACCCCATCCCCTATGGGCACTCTATTTAGATCAAGTTCTTTGTGATCACATTTAGACACTACATGGGTTACTTTTGGTTTGGACACTTACCCTTTCCTACTAGGCACCCCTATGGTTAGAAAATTTGTTCAGCACATGCGTAGATTCTCTCTTGATTCAGTAAATCAAAGATAGGTCTAGGCTGATATAAGCTCCTTCTCAGTTTGATCCCTCACAAACTAACAATACAAACAACTAAAACAAACAAACAAAAAAATTAATTTGCTTGTGGACTAGGATTCAAGGCCCCAAAAGCCTTCTGCATCCTATCTTTAGGTGTTAGTAGAACTCTATAGCGTTGCTACGAGTTGAGATAAATCCTCAGGTCGGTACTCACTCCATAGTTGCTCTTAGTTCAGGTTTAATCTATTTTTCTACAAGTAGGTTACCCTGATAATCATTCCTCTTTTAAAGTTATAAGACTATGACACATTCTTTCTAGCATGATTATCACCAACTGATGGGCATCCCTAAGTCGGGTTCGATTTGTTGCCCAAAGTAACCGATTACCCTAGTGATCTTTTCTAGTGGAAGATGTGAGTCCCTGAGCTTTCTTCCCTTAAATTTATCATTGCAAATTGAAAGGCACTCCTTTGTTCGGATAGTTCTCCTATCAGCCGGGAAGCTACTCTCTTTGGTTCAGTAAATCCAAGATAGATCTAGGCTTATATATGCTTCTTCTCAGTTTGATCCACTGAAAACCAACGAAATTCATCAAAATAAATTAAAAATGAAATTAATCTAGACTATTCTTGAGTTGATCTAAGTCCCCCAGTGGTATTCACTCAATAGTTAGCCCTAGGTTAGGTTTGATTTATTATCCAAAGTAACTGATCAGCCTAGTGATTTCTTGTCTCTAGAAGATATGAGTCCCAGTGCTTTCTTCTTAAGACTTGACCATTGTGTACCTAAAGACATTTTTCCTTGGTTGGATTGTCCTATCTTATAATTGGTAGACTACTCCCTTTAGTTGGTAAATCTGAGTTAGGTCTAGGCTTCCATGGCCCCTACTCAGTGCAGTACCTCACAAACCTATGGAATCCATCATAATCAAAACAAACAAATAAAATTAAAAAATGAACATCAATCTTGACTATCTTTGGGTTGATCTAAGTCCCCCAATGACATTCACTCAATGGTCAGCCCTAGGTTGGGTTTCAATCTGTTGCCTTGTCAATAGATTACCCTAATAACTGGTCTTTAGTTTGAAAGATGTAAGTCTACTACACTTTATTCCTAGTACAGCTGCTGCATACTGAAAGACATTCCTTTGGTTGGCTAGTCCTACTATGTGCTTAGTAGACTACCCCTTTGGATTGGTAAACCAACATGGTAAACCAACATGGTAAACCAACATGGTTCAACTAAAATTCAAACCTAACAAAAAATTGAAACAAATTCAATCCTCTCCCTCCAATGGAGATCTCTCCCTAGTGAGATTCAAATCAAATCAAACCTTTCATCTCCTTGTTGATGACTTGAGCCTGCTTCCCTTGTGGAAAGTTCACACTCTATCCCTTAGTGGATTTCTTCCCTCTCTCTTATGTCTTGGACATAAGTAGAGCCACAATGCACTAATTCTGGATTCTTTCTTTCCCTTGGGTTAAAGATAGATTATTTCTGTTTGTGCTTGTGATCTCTCGATGTTGTTGATTATTTCGGTCAATACAAATACATGCGGTGTTCCTTGTTAGTCAAACCACAACTATTGGGCGCCCTTTGTTGACCTCATTTTTATAATGAGCTCTCAACAGCTCCATCTTAGACATAGGACTCCTCTTAGACTTTAAGAGTTCCTTGCTCTTAAGACACATCTAGTGATTATGTGGACACTCTCACTTAGCCCTAGAAGACTTAGAAAAGTTAGCCATAGGTGTAGGTCATGCCTTAGGGGTGTTAGAAAAATCTCCTACCCTTAAGGTTAAACCATTCCTCACTTTCCTTTTTTCATGTCAAACTCCAAATCAATTCTATTTTATTTTCTCAAACTCAAATCAATTCCATGATTGAGATCCATGATTGAAAGATATGATTGAGACCCATGATCAAAATCCATCAAAAATTTTTATGTCCAATATTTACCTAAGTCCTTAAGCTTCCCTTAAGGAATTAACCAAAATCATGATTCATATCTTTGATATTTTCTCATATCCAATTTATATTCTCATTTATATTCACATATATAAATGAAATATAAATTCAAACCCATCAAATCAAACTCAAAATTCAAAATCAATTCATGAAAATTTTTTTAAGTCCCTTTAATTTTCCATTAGAGGACTTAGCCAAAATCAATTCTAAACATTGATCAAATCAACTCAAATCCAGAGGATTTTCTCAAAACTTATTTATATCCTCATTTATATTCTCATATATAAATGAAATATAAATATAAATCAATGCAATCAAAGGTAAAAATTAAATTCCAAATTTAAAATCCTTGAAATTCTCTTAAATCCCTTAATTTTTCATTAATGGTTTTAACCTAAACTTTGATCAAACCTATTCAAATTCATGGGATTTTCTCAAAACTTATTTGTATTCTTATTTATGTTATCACATACAAATGATATATAAATATAAATCAATCAAATCTCATTAAAAAATTAAATTTCAAATTAAAAATTCCCTTAAATGCTTTAAATTCCCTTTAAAGCATTTAACCCAAATCATGATTAAAATCTTTCAAATTCTTGAAATTTTTACATGATCAATTTATATTCTCATTTATATTCACATATTTAAATGAAATATAAATTCAAAAAATTAAAACCAACTCCAAAAATCAAACTCAAATCAACTCAAAATCAAATCTAAGCCTTTCAAGCCAAAATCTTGAACTTAGCCAAATCATCTTCAAATCAAGCCAAATCCTTATTTTTATCTCATGGTTCAATCAATCCTACAATCATGAGCTCATATATAAATCCAAATTTCAATCACTCAATCAAAACCCAAATAAAAATTCAAACCCAAAATCCCTTCATATTCTTCCTTTGAATATGAAATTCTCATATGGATCAAAATCCATTTGACTTCATACCACTTGTAAATGGATTTATATTTCAATCATGAGTCCATATACAAGATCAATCAACTTCAAATCAAGCTTTGACCAAGCCATTTGACCCACTTAGGTATGAGCCAACTTTTGATCCTAACCAAATTGGATTGAACCAAACTCATATATCTCTCTCATCATGATCAACAATCATCATGGGATGATGAATCAATAAAATAAGGTCAAACCAAGTCAAACCTAAGGGTTGACTAAGTCAAAACTTAACCTAAAATAAAACCTTACATAGCCAAATTCCACCATAGGGCAAATTGATTGAAACCATTGATCCAAGTTCACTTATGACCTATGTTTAAACTTAAGCAAGCCAACATTTGAGCCTAACCTAGCTTGGCCCCCAAGTTGACCCATTTTGACTAAAGGCCAAATTCAAAACTTGATCTAAGCTAAATTGATTGAAACCAATGGGTCAAGTCCATCCCAAATCACTTGTGGAACTTGACCAAAGCCTCATTGGCCAAGCCCAACCGTCCAATTGACCTTAGACCCAACATGGCCTAAAGGGGTAATATTGAGCCAAAATTAAAATTAACCCAAATTTCAATCCACTCCATATGACTAACAAAATCTAAACCTATCCTTGACCTAACCCAAATAGGTCAAATGGGTCAAATGGGTCAACTTGACCCATTTGACCTAAATGAAGTCATATGAGCCAAAACCAAATATATAAATGGAACCAAACCAAAGCCAAAGCATTTCAAATGGTAATATTTTACACCCTTGGTTTGACCCAATTTGACCAATTGGTCAACTTGACCCATTTTGACCTAAATGGGTCAACATGAGCCAAACCCTATAAAATGGATTCAAAATCCAATGAAACTTGTCCCAACCTATTTTATCAACATACCAAACATACCCAAAGTAAAAAAAAATAAAATGACTATTTTACCCCTATGCCATAGAACAAATTTTGGTCTATCCCATGGGTATTTTGGTACATGGGTCAAATGGGCTGATCCAAACCCATTGGGTTGGGTGCACCACTCATCACTAAGTCCCCTTGAGCTTTTAGGAAAGCCTTACTTAAGTGATTGTG
Organism: Cymbidium sinense; assembly: GCA_021442155.1. Lineage (NCBI taxonomy): Eukaryota > Viridiplantae > Streptophyta > Magnoliopsida > Asparagales > Orchidaceae > Cymbidium > Cymbidium sinense. Next base: position 264,298,521 of record CM038214.1, on the reverse strand, counting down.
AAGAGGGTATGACCAAAATACTCATGAGATAGGCCAAAATTTGTTCTATGGCTTATGGGTAAAATGGACATTTTGCTATTTTTTTCACTTTGGGTATGTTTTTTATGTTGAGAAAATAGGCTTGGCCAAGTTTCAAAGGATTTGGAATCCATTTGGTATGGTTTGGCTCATGTTGACCCATTTAGGTCAAAATGGGTCAACTTGGGTCAAGTTGACCAATTGGTCAAATTGGGTCAAACTAAGGGTTGGGTCAAGTTCATATGACCATTTTAAATGTATTGGTACCATTGGTTTGGTTCAATTTGGTATAGATTTGGTTTTGGCTCATATGACTCATTTGGGTCAAATGGATCAAGTTGATCCATTTGACCCATTTTACCTATTTGGGTTAGGAAAGGGTAGGTTTAGGTTAGGTTAGTCATATGGAGTGGATTGGTATCTTTGTTTCCAATCAATTTGGGTTAAGTTCAATTTTGGCTCAACATGACCCTTCTAGGTCATGTTGGGTCGTAGGTCAATTGGGCTAGGTTAGGTCTAGTTGGCCAATTGAGGCTTTGCTCAAATTTCACAAGTGATTTGGAATGGACTTGACCCATTAGTTTCAATCAATTTGGCTTAGATCAAGTTTTGACACATTTTGGCCTTTTATGTCAAAATGGGTCAACTTGGTCAATCCAATGGGCTAGGCTGGCTCAAATATTGGCTTGGTCAAGTTCAAACATAGGTCATGAACTTGGATCAATAATCAATTTGGCCTATGGTAGAATTTGACTATGTAAGGTTTCATTTTAGGTTAAGTGTTGACTTGGTTAACCCTTGGGTTTGACTTGGTTTGACCCAATTTTGATTGATCATCCCATGATGATTGTTGATCATGATGAGAGGATATATGAGTTTGGTTCAATCAATTTGGTTAGGATCAAAGTTGGCTCATAAGAGTACTTTAGGTCACTTTGGGTCAAGTGAGCTAAAATTGGGTCAAATAGCTTAGTCAAACTTGATTTGAAGTTGATTGATCTTGTATATGGACTTATGATTGAAATATAAATCCATATACATGTGGTTAGAAGTCAAATGGATTTTGATCCATTTGAAAATTTCATATTTAAAGGAAGAATATGAAGGGATCTTTGGTTTGATTTTTGATTTGGGTTTTGATTGTTTGATTGAGGTTTGGATTTATATATGAGCTCATGATTGTAAGATTGATTGAACCATAAGAGAAAATCAGGGATTTGGCTTGATTTGAAGATGATTTAGCTAAGTTCAAGAATTTGGCTTGAAAGGCTTAGATTTGATTTTGAGTTGATTTGAGTTTGATTTTTGAATTTGATTGTGATTGTTTAAGTTTATATTTCATTTATATATGTGAAAATAAATGAGAATATAAATTGATCATGAGAAAATTTCAAGAATTTGAAGTGGTTAAATCATGATTTGGGTTAAATCCATTAAAGGGAATTTAAAGGATTTAAGAGAATTTTTAATTTGAAATTTAATTTTTAAAATGATTTGATTGATGTAAATTTATATTTCATTTATATATGAGCACATAAATGAGAATATAAATATGTTTTGAGAAAATCCCATAAGTTTGAAATAGTTTGATCAAAGTTTAGGTTAAATCCATTAATGTAATATTAAGTGATTTATGGGAATTTTAGGTATTTTAAATTTGAAATTTAATTTTTTCCTTTGATTGAATTGATTTATATTTATTTTTCATTTATATACGTGAACATAAATGAGATTATAAACATTTTGAAAAAATCTCAAGGGTTTGAATTGATTTGATCAAGGTTTAGAGTTAATTTTGGCTAAGTCCTTTAATGGAAAATTAAAGGGACTTTAAAAAATTTTCATGAATTGATTTGGAATTTTGAATTTAATTTTTTTTTTTGTGTTTGAATTTATATTTCATTTATAAATGAGAATATAAATGGATCATGAGAAAATCTCAAAGATTTGAATAGGTTTTAATCATGATTTTGGCTAAGCCCTTAAGAAAAGGTTAAGGACTTAGGAAGTTTTAACTTAGGAATTTTTGATGGATTTTGATGATCATGGCTTTCAATCATGGATTTGAATCATGGAACTGATTTGAGTTTGGAGAATTCAAATAGAATTGATTTGGAGTTTGACTTGAAAGAAGGAAAGTGAGGAATGGTTAAGCTAAAGGGTAGGATATTTTCCTAACACCTCTAAGGCATGACTTACTCCTATGGCTAACTCTTCTAAGTCTTCTAGGGCTAGGTGAGTGTCCACCTAATCACTAGATATGTCTTCATACTAAGGAACCCTTAAAGTTTAAGAGAAGTTCTAAGCCTAAGATGGAGGTGTTGAGAGCTCATCCTAAAAATGAGGTCAACAAAGGGCGCCCAATAGGTGTGGTGTGATTGACAAGGAACATTGCATGTATTGGTGTTGACCAAAACATTCAACAACACCAAAAGATCACTAGAACTAACAAAAACTATCTATCTTTGACCCAAGGAAAATAAAGAATCTAGAGCTTAGTGCAATGTGGCTCTACTTATGTCCAAGACATAAGAGAGAGGGAAGAAATCCACTAAGGGATAGAGTGTGAACCTTTCACTAGAGAAGTAGGCTCAAGTCATCTACAAGGAGATGAAAGGTTTGATTTGATTTGATTTGAATCTCACTTGGGAGAGATCTCCACTAGGGGGAGAGGATTGAATTTGTTTTAATTTTGTTAGGTTTGAATTTTTAAAATGAACCTTATTGGTTTGCAATGGGTGGTACTGAATAGGAGCCATGGAGGCTAAAACCTAACTCAGGTCTACCAATCCGAAGGGGTAGCCTACTAAACACATAGTAGGACTAGCCGACCAAAGGGATACCTTTTGATATGCGATAACTGTACTAGGAAGAAAGCGTAGTAGACTTACATCCTCCAAAGTAAGATCCAGTTGCTGGGGTGATCTATTGGCAAGATAATAGATTGAACCCAGCTTAGGACTGACTAATGAGTGAATGCCTTTGGGAGACTTAGATAAACTCAAAGATAGTTAAAGATTAATTTCATTTTTAGATTTGTTTGTTTGGATTATGATGGATCCCATTGGTTCGAGATGAACTGCACTGAGTAGGGGCCAAGGATGCCTAGACCTAAGTCAAATTTACCAATTCAAAGGGAAAAGTCTACCAACCATAAGGTAGGACTATCCAACTAAGGAGAAATGTCTTTTGGTATACAATGGTCAAGTCTTAAGAAGAAAGTATGGGGACTCACATCTTCTAAGAGTGGTGTACTCACTGGGTGAGTCACTGTCAGCATAGCGAACATCAACTAACCTAAGGTGTTTGTCGATTTACAATCGACTGAAAGAAAGCTGGGGACTCACATCCTCTATCCATACTGGATAATCTATCTTTAGCTGGATAGGTACTATCCAAGCTAGGGCAACTACTGAGTGAATGCCACTGGGGGACTTATATCAACTCAAAAGTAGTCAAAAGGAAAGGAGCCTCCGGGGGACTTATCCTAAACCTCAAATATACTTGACCTAGTTAAAACATGATGGCTAGCTCAAGAAGAAAGCATGGGGACTCACATCTTCTTATGCAAAGTCAACATGAGGTAGCTTACTGGCTGGGCAGTGAAGCATACCATACTAACAAGGTGCTCGTTGGTTTGCTATGATCAAATTAGGAATAAAGCATGGGGACTCACATCCTCCAAATAAATGACCACTTGGGTGACATACTAACGAGGTAGCTTGTAGACCAGACCTAAAGTAGCTAATAAGTGAGTGCCACAGGGGGCTTGCTCCCACATCAAAATTACTTGAGATAAAAGATTTTTGTTTATTGTTGTGCATGTGTTAAAAGGAATAGGATGCCTTTGGGGGACTTTTACACCTACCTTAAAATATGCTGGCAAATTATGAAATGATGCCACGGATGGAAATAAGAATTCCCACTAAAAAAGGATGCTTCTTGGGTTCTCTCACACCTAACTTAGTTATACTGATCAAAATGGTGACGACTATCACAAATATTCTAGATGACAGTTTAGTAGCAGCAGTGATAGAGGATCATCCCAGGATTGTTACCCCTATTACGGTAGTATCATTCATCATTCTTAGTAAGTATAGTTCAAAGGATTGACTCCCATATAGGTGAGGTGATACCTCTCGTTCATGATAGCGATCACACCGTCAAGTTATTTGTGAGTTAGATTGATCCTTAGATGAGATAGTTGCACACTATTTTATGGAGAAAAAGCAGATCTTAGGGTATGCTTGGTCTGATGAAGAAAGAGTTAGCTTCAATCCCAACGAAGATGACTTGATGGAGGATTTAACTGACGTATGCATGGTTGATACTAAAGGTTCTCTTCTTAGGGAGCAATAGGCCATGGAAGGTGATGAGGTTGATCATGGAGACATCGCAGAATCAGACCACCACCTCCGATAATAATTAAGGCAAAAAGATGAACATATTGATAGGATGGCATAACAGTTACAGGACTTATTAGCAGCAGTATCAGTGCTTCAAAAACAAGCCCCTCCAATTCATTTTAGTACAACTAATGTCAGTCAGCATGAGCTAGTGCTTGTCTTAGATCCAGTTAAGACTCTACCTCCCGTCGAGCAAAGTAGCACTAGCCTGTATAGGAAGGTAGCAGATAGTACCTCCATACATGAAAAAGATCTGAAATCCATGGTTGAGCAGTAGGTGAAGAAAGCCTTGGCTCAAGCAGGGGATCATCAATTCCAAAGGGTGAACCCCAGAGGAATTTGATGCTATCTAGTATCCCAAGGGTTTCGTGCCTCCTTCCTTCAAAAGCTTCGATGGTAGTGGGAATTTGAGGCAGCATATAGCTTACTTCAGGGCTAATTATTGCAATACAAGTGGCAGTGATGTTTTACTCTTTAGACTCTTTATCAATAGCCAAGCGAGTATCACTTTTGATTGGTATGCTGAACTGCCCAACAGGTTCAGTAAAGACATTTGCTGAGTTAGAGCAACTCTTCATCAAGAGATTTGCTGGAGCTCAGCAAAGGGTTACTATAGGTGATCTCATTGTAGCCCAACAGTACTTTAGTGAGTCACTTGTTGATTATATCTCTTATGGCGTAACTTGAGTATGAAGTGTGAACCACAGCTATCTGAATAATATGCCATTGAGATTCTCTTGAAGGATATCCATGGCCCAGTTTCCTTCTTGCTTAAGGGCTTCACCATAAAGACATTTGAGAAGTTAATCAATAAGATGACTAGCCTACAAGGAAAGGCCAAATAGTTTCCTTTTCCAGATTAGTTGCCCAAGCAGAAATCCCAAAAGGCTTATTAGAAGAAACCTAGAGCAGTAGTTGTAGTTGACAAGGGGAAGCAGCCAGTTAGAGATCAGTCTGAGCTACCATGACCTCAGTAGTCACTATCTCCTTTGCCACCATTGAGGCAGCCATACTAGCCTCCACCTCAGCCTCCACAGCCAGCACAGCCACCGCCTCAGCCATACCACCACCAGTAGTGGCATGCATATCCACCGCCAAGTTACTATGGTCCACCTACTCTATTAGATAAGTTAAATAGATCTTATTGTTTTAAGAGGGAGGTAATCAGGAAATTTTTAAGAATCTCTTAAAGAAACTTGATTTTCATCTACCTGAGCCTAGGAGAATGGAGGAAGTAGGCAAAAGTCATGATCCAAACTTTTGCCCTTACCACTGTATGCTAGGCCACATTTTGGAGGATTGCTTTACATTCAAAGATTGGCTTGAACACAGTTTCAAGACCGGTGCTGTTATTATCCCAAAGGAATACCTTGTGGAACAACCTTCCAGTTCTATTAGGGTAATCCTTGGTGATACAAGTGATCCTACCAAAATCAAAGAAGGTTGGGAACCTTTAAGAAAATCATCCAGAAGATCAAGAAGCTTTCCTTGCAGGTGCCTAAGTTAGCTCAAACCTCCAACACCAAGGAAGGTTTGCAAGTTTCCAGTGCCAAATCTAGGAAAGTGTGAGCTCAGCAGTAGCAGCAAGTGTTAGCCTAGGATAGTCCTTTAGCACAGCCACCGATCGTGTCCAAACACTAGCCTTTAGTTATAGCTTCCACACCGGTGACTTCTTCCATTTCAACTAGCTCTTTTATTTCTTCTACTAGTAGAACTCTTATATCAGTGGATAAGGGCATCAAATCCCTTACTCCACTTACTCTACTTGACTTCTACTTTGTACCCCCAAATACTTCCAAGAAATTAAAGAATAAAGCTGATTTGAATTACATTTGTGTCTCTTCTAATGAGTTATCTTCTTCTATTCCTAAAAATAACTCTTCAAGTCTAATTAACTATAATAATTTTGATCTTTCTCTTTCTGATTCAGAGTTGCTTTGGATTTGATTTTGGCTCTTTTGGATTCATATAGGTCAAATGGATCAAGTTGACCAATTTGACCAAATTGGCCAAATTGACTTGTGTTGGGTGTTGGTTCAAGTTCAATTGGTTAATTGAAAATGGTTATAGGCTTTGGTTTGAATCAATTTGGATTTAATTTGGATTTAATTTATATTTTGGCTAATTTGAGCCTTTAAGTCAATTTGGGCTAAGTTGGGCTAAGTTGACCAACTGGTCGAATTGTGCTCAATTATGGCTTTGGTCAAGTTCAATAATGAATTATTAATGAACTTAAGTCATTGGTTGCAATCAATTTGGTTTAGGTTGTAATTTGGCTAGTTTAGGCTCATATGGGTTAAAGGGTTGACTTGGTCAAAAGGGTTAGGTTGACTTGGTTTGACCCAATTCATGACAATTGATTAACCTAGGATTATCAACAATCATGACATGAAGTTTGGATTGGCTTAATTCACTTTGATTTGAATTGAATTGGATTTTTCTTCATGTAGGTCAAATTGGCCAATTTGGGTCAAGTGAGCTAATTGGGTTTAGTTGGCTTGATTTTGAGTTGAGTTTGATTTAGGTGATTTTATATATGGATTTGAGATTGACATATAAATTCAATAGCAATTAGTTTGGGTTCAAATGAGTTTTTTTTGCTTTTAAATATTCCAAGTCAAATGGGCTAGGTTGGATTTGACTTGAGTTGATTTTGATTTGGCTTGATAATTGTATTTTTCATTTATATTTGAATAGATGTTTGAAGGAATAATTGATTCAAGAGAAAATCCATTAGTTTTGGCTTGATTTGGATAGGATTTAGTTAAGTCCAAGAAATTGGATTAAAGGGTATAAATTGGATTTTAATTTGATTTTGGACTTGGTTTTGCCTATTTGAATTTATATTTCATTTATATTCATGAGAAAATCATTTGAGTTTGCAGTGGTTTAGAAGCAAATTTGACCAAGCTTAAGGATGTAGGTCAAAAGGGCTTAAGTAGGGAATTAATTTAGTTTGATTTATTTTTGGTCATTGGAAGTGGTTTTCATTTATATTTATGAGTATAAATGAAGGAGTAATAGGTTTATAAAGAAACCAATTGATTTTGGGTTGATTTGTATGAGATTTGGCTAAACTTATGGAGATAGGTCCATAGGGCTTAAGAGGGGATTTGGCTTGGTTTGATTTAGTTTGATTTAGTTTTGGCTATATGAGTTTATATCTTATTTATGTTTACGAGTATAAATGATGATATAAATGATTCATGAAGAGATCAGTCAAATTTGCGTTAAATTGGGAATAGATTTGGCTAGGTTTATGGTATTCCACCATAAGGCTTTGAGGGGGATTTTGATTTTGGATTTGATTATGGGTATTAATTATTTGGTTTGGAATTTGGATTTGGATTTGATAAATGATTGATAGATTGAATTGATCTTGGATAAAATCAATTGAATTTGGTTAAGGCTAAGTCCATAACATGAAATCAAAGCGCTTAGGAAGGGTTTTGATTTTTGGATTTGATTATGGGTTTCAATCGTTTGGTTTGGAATTTTGATTTAGAATTAGTATTTGAGTTAGATTTGAGGTTCAATTTGAGGAGGAAAGCATATATTGGGTTTAGGCTATAGGGTAGGTAAGTCTTCCTAAGCCCTAAGGCATAACCTATTCCTATGACTAACCCTTCTAATCTCTAGGCTTAGGTTAAGTGTTCACCGAATCACTAGAAGTGTCTTAAGACTAAGGCACTCTTAGTGTCTACAAGAGTTCTAGATCTATGATGAGAAAGTTGAGAACTCAGTCCAAAAAGGAGGTCATAAAGGGCAGTGTCAGCAAAACTCCCTATAGGAATCTCCTGACTACTCTTGAGTTGAGATAAATCCCCCATGACACTATCTCAGTAGTCACCCTTAGGTCAGGTTCAATCTATTTTGCCACCGACAGATTACCCCTATGATCATTCTCACTTTTGAAGATGTAAGTCTGCTACGCATTCATTCCAGCATGACAGTTGCACACTGATGGGCAGCCCTAGGTCGGGTTCGATATATTATACATCAATTGGTCATCCTAGCTGGTCCCCTTATGAAGATGTCTACTATGCTTTCTTTTTACCGTACTGCGAAGGCACCCCTTAGGTCTGATAGTCTTACTCTTAAGCCGATAGACTACCCCTTTGGATCGATTCGAGATAGGCCAACATAGCCCGGTCGGTCCATTGCACATCCATCAAATTAAATTAATCCTGACTACTCTTGAGCTGACATAAGTCCTCAGTGGCATTCACTCAATAGTAACCTTAGGTCTAGTTTGATTTGTTACGCCATCAACAAGTCACCCCAATGATTGTTCCCACTTTGAAATCATTGCACACCGAAAGGCAACCCTTAGGTCAGATAGTCCTACCCTGTGGCTGGTAGACTACCCCTTTGGACTTATAAATCTGAGATAGGGCAAGGCCAACATTGCTCCTTCTCAGTGGGTCCATAACACACCAATAGGGTCCACAACATCACACACCAGATTAAATTAAATTAAATCAAAGTAATATAAATCAAATTAACCATCAAAGCTACACTTGAGTTGAGGTAAGATCCCCAATGACACTCTGTCAATAATCACCTTAGGTCAATTTTGATTTGCTATACCATCGACATATCTCTCCAATGATTGATCCCTACTTTGGAAGATATAAGTCTACTACACTTTCTTCCAAGTACAACTGTTACACACCAAAAGACAACCTTTAGGTCTGATAGCACTACACTATGGCATGTGGACTACCCCATTGGATTTGTAAATCTAAGACAGGTCAAGGTCTCCATAGCTCCTTCTTAGTGGGACCATCACACACTGACAGTGTCCATAACAAACCAAATTCAAAACCAACCTTCCTGGTGGAGTCAAATTAAACATATCGAACAAACCAAACTTCACCCTAGCGAGCGTAAATCAGATTAGTCTCCCTAGTGGAGCCTAAATCAAAATCTAAATCTAACAAATTCAACCAGGCTTATGACCGCAGTAGATATACCCTCAATTCAAAATTATACTCCCTAATAGAGCCATAAAAAATCCAATTAAAATCTTATCCCTAGCGGATAACCTGAACCTGCTTCCCTAACGGAAGGTTAACATTCTCTATCCCTATTGAATTCAAATACATATCCCTAGAAGATGTGCCTCTACATCAATTAAAAAAGTAAATTAAAATTAATTTGATCTTGATCCCCAGTGGGCTATAGATTCTTATCCTTAGTGGAGACACAAAACTAATCATATATTCAAATCAAATCCATATCCCCAATGGATAGCTTGAACCTGCTTCCCTAGTGGAAGGTTCATATACTTATTCCTCAGTGGATTTCTCCTTTTATGCCCTCAACATAAACCTCCCACATGTCATGCCCAATGCATGTGTGATCCCTTAGCTGATCTTCCTTCATGTCCTTAACATGAAATTCCAACCAAATCTACTCTGCTCTCTTATACCCTTGGCATAAGTTGAATTGTAATGCACTAAGATCATGATTTTATTTACCATTCGGACTTAGGCATAGATCATTTTCATTAGTACTTGCAATCCTTTGGACATTGTTGATCATCTCGATTAATGCCAATACACGTGGTGTGCCTTGTCAGTTACACCACACCTATTGGGGGTCCTTTTGTTGACCTCAGCTTTGGAGTGAGTTCTCAACCTCTTCTTTTTAGACCTATGAGTCTTCTAGACACTAAGACTTCCATAGTCATAAGACACTTCTAGAAATTAGGTGAACACTTAACATAAGCCTAAAGACTTAGAGGGTTAACCATAGGATTAGGCTATGCCTTAGGGATTAAGGAGACTCACCTACTCTATAGCAGAAATACGACCTATGCTTACCTTCTCAAAATAAACCTCAAATTCAATTCAAATATTAAAATCTAAATCAAATGATTGAAGCCCATGATTGAATCTAAAATCAAAATCCTTCCTAATCCCTATGATTTATCTTATGGACTTAGTCTTAGCCAAATCCAAATCAATCCAAATTCAATTGATTTTTCAAAGATCAATTCAAATCAATTTATCAAATTGAAACTTGAACTCAACTTCAAATCATGATCCAAACCAAAATCCAAATCAAAACCCTTAAGCCAATTTCATGGACTTAGCCAAATCATCCAAATCAAACTAACTCAATTGATTTTCTCATAAATTAATCAATCCTTCAATCATCACTTCAAGCCATACCAAAATCTATAATTAAATCAATCAAGTCAAGGTCAAACCTAACCTAACCTAACCCATTTGACCCAAAATATTCAAATAAGCTCCAAATCACCTGAGTCCAATTAAAATCAAATTAAATCAAAATTAAATTAAAGTAAACTGAATTATAAACATGAAATCAATGCATAAACATGAACAAACTAAAAAAAATCAAGATAGTACACAAAATAACAAATAAGTCATTTGACCTAGAGTTGACCCACGTGGGCTCCACTAAGACAAAAGTGATCAAATTTTATTGAGTCACTCCAAAGAGTCAAAATCATTAAATGAACATGTTTGAGTCTAAAACGAAACAAATCTAAATTTAATGAAGATCCAAATGGGTTGATTTGGCCACAAAGTAGACCCAAATGGATCATTATTAAATCTAAATTCAAATTAAATTGAAAATTAATTCAAATCAAACATCCAAAATCATTTTAAATTTATAATTAGGTAAAATTTAGCCAACCATTGGGTTCAATTTAATAAATTTATTCATTTAACTCAAATAAGTCCAATGCAGTCCATTAAGGCCAATTTTGGTCAAAATGAGCTTAAATCTAAATCTACATCAAATCAAGTGAGATCAATTACTCCAAATCATCTTAAACACTTAATCAACATGAGTGTAACCCAAACACATAATTTAGCCAAATTGATCATTTGAATCAATTAAGCCCAAGAAACAAAATATAATTAGCAAATCAAACAATAAAATTAGAAAATCAATCATATAACAAAAAGAAACAATCAACATTGTCATTGTATAATTAAATATAAATATAATTAAATTTGAACATCAAATATAAATTTGATTAAAACTAAATCAAAATAATTAAATAGTAAATATATAATAAATATATAATTTGAATAATCATTAATTATAGTATACATAATTAATAAACTTCAGTTAAATTAAAACTATAATATCAAAAATATTAAAAATTATGAATATTTATAAATGAAAAAAGGATAAGTCTAAAAAATAATAACAAAAAATTCCATCCTTAGTCATGTGACAAAAAGAAATATATATATATATATATATATATATATATATATATATATATATATATATATATATATATATATATATATATATATATATATATATATATATATATATATATTTATCATGTATGCTATCATTCTCATGCAACATTTATCCCATTAAAAAATAAAATAAAATAATAATAAATTTGGACATTACTCCTTTATTAAAGCTAGCAAAAGCATCAAGTCTTTTTTTTTTTTATTTCACGTGAATCTCAAATAATTTTTTTTATTTTCTATTCAAACGAAAACTTGCTCCTCGGCTCTAAAAAAATAAAATAAAGGAAAATATCTTATCTTACCCACTCAGAGCATGTGAGCCATCTCTCTCTCTCTCTCTCCACATACGGAGCCTCCCATCCCTGACTAAGAAAAAACAACAATCATGTGCCGAGATTCCTTTCCATGTTTCTGCTATCAAATCTCCTCCTCCATTTTCATCCCCATGAACTGGATGTAAACAAGAGAGAAAGTGGAGATCTTTCTCCCTTGTGTACAGAGCCTCTTGTGCTTGCCATTTTTTAAGAGAAGCCTGACCACTCTCACATCCTCCTTCATGCAACCAAATTCAAAACCAACCTTCCAAGTGGAATCAAATTAAACTTATCAAACAAACCAAACTTCACCCTAGTGAGGCGCAAATCAGATTAGTCTCCCTAGTGGAGCCTAAATAAAAATATAAATCTACCAAATTCAACCAGGCCAGCAGATGTACCCTCAATTCAAAATCATTCTCCCCAGCGGAACCATAAGAAATTCGATCAAACTCTTATCCCCAGGGGATAGAATGAACCTGCTTCCCTAGTGGAAGGTTCACATTATCAATCCCTAGAGGATTCAAATTCATATCCTTAATGGATATGCCTCCATATCAATTAAAATAAATTAAATTAAAATTAATTCGATCTTGATCCCCAATGAGTTATATATTATAATCTACAACAGAGACACACCAAAACTAATCATATTTATAATCAAACTCAAATCCATATCCCCAGCGAATAGCTTGAACCTGGTTCTTTAGTGGAAGGTTCATATACTCAATCCTTAGTAGATTTCTCCTTCTATTCCCTTAGCATAAACCTCTCACATGTCATGCCCAATGCATGTGTGAACCCTTAGTGGATCTTCCTTCAAGTCCTTAACATGAAATTCCAACCAAATCTACTTTGCTCTCTTATGCCCTTGGCATAAGTTGTTACATTACTAAGATCATGATTATATCTATCTTTCGACTTAGGCATAGATCATTTTCATTAGTACTTGCAATCCTTTGGATGTTGTTGATCATCTCGGTCAATGCCAATCGTGCCTTTGCCATTACACCACACCGAGGGTCCTTTTGTTGACCTAACTTTTGGAGTGAGTTCTCAACCTCTTCTTCTTAGACCTATGAGCCATCTAAACACTAAGACTTCTTTAGTCATAAGACACTTCTAGCAATTAATGAACACTTAACCTAAGCTAAGACTTAGAGGGTTTACTATAGGATTAGGCTATGCCTTAGGGATTAAAGAGACTCACCTACTCTATAGCCTAAATCTGACCTATGTTCACCTTCTCAAACCAAACCTCAAATTCAATTCAAACATTAAAATCCAAATTCAAATCCAAATCAACAGATTGAAGCCCATGATCTAATCCAAAATCAAAATCCTTCCTAAGCCCTATGATTTATCTTATGGACTTAGCCTTAGCCAAATCCAAATTAATCCAAATTTAATTGATTTTCTCAAAGATAAGTTCAACCCTTCAATCAATGTATCAAACTCAAACTCAAACTCAACTTCAAATCATGATCCAAACTAAAATCCAAATCAAATAAGATACAAATCAAATCCCTTAAGAAAATTTCTTGGACTTAGCCAAATCTCATCCAAATCGAACCTAACTCAATTGATTTTCTCATAAATTAATCAATCCTTCAATCATCACTTCAAGCCATACCAAAATTTGCAATCAAATCAATCAAGCCAAGGTCAAACCTAACCTAACCCATTTGACCCAAAATATTCAAATAAGCTCCAAATCACCTAAGTCCAAATAAAATCAAATTAAATCAAAACTAAACTAAATTAAATTGAATCAAAAACATGAAATCAATGCATAAACACAAACAAAATAAAAAAAATCAAGATGGGACACAAAATAACAAATAGGTCATTTGACCTAGAGTTGAGCTCACTAAGACAAAAGTGAACAAATTAAAATTTGATCAAATTAAGTCACTCCAAAGACTCAAAATCATTAAATGAACATGTTTGAGTCTAAAACGAAACAAATCTAAATTTAATGAAGATCTAAATGGGTTGATTTGGCCACCTAACTCAAGTAGACCCAAATGGATCGTATTAAATCTAAATTCAAATTAAATTGAAAATTAATTCAAATCAAACATCCAAAATCATTTTAATTTTATAATTAGATAAAATTTAGCCAACCATTGGGTTTAATTTAATAAATTTGGTCATTTAACTCAAAATAAGTCCAATGTATTAAGCCCAATTTTGGTAAAATGGGCTTAAATCTAAATCTACATCAAATCAAGTGATCAATTACTCCAAATCATCTTAAACACTTAATTGAACATGAGTGTAACCCAAACACACCATAATTTAGCCAAATTGATCATTTGAATCAATTAAGCCCAACTGAAACAAAATATAATTAGCAAGCAAATCATAATTAGAAAATCAATCATATAACAAAAAAAGAAACAATCAACATTGTCATTGTATAATTGAAATATAAATATAATTAAATTTGAACATCAAATATAAATTTGATTAAAACTAAATCAAAATAATTAAGTACTAAATAAAAAATAAATATATAATTTGAATAATCATTAATTATAGTATATATAATTTATAAACTACAGTTAAATTAAAACTATAATATCAAAATTATTAAAATTATGAAGATTTATAAATAAAAAAAAGGATAAGACTAAAAAAAAAATAAATAACAAAAAAATTCCATCCTTAGTCACGTGACACCAAGAAAAATTATATATATATATATATATATATATATATATATATATATATATATATATATATATATATATATATATATATATATATATATATATATATATATATATATATATATATATATATATATATTTATCAAGCTATGCTATCATTCTCATGCAACATTTATCCCATTAAAAAAATAAAATAAAATAATAATAAATTTGGACATCACTCCTTTATTAAAGCTAGCTAAAGCATCAAGTCTTCTTTTATTTCACGTGAATCTCAAATAATTTTTTTAATTTTCTATTCAAACGAAAACCTGCTCTCCAGCTTTAAAAAATTAAAATAAAGGAAAATATCTTATCTTACCCACTCAGAGCATGTGATCCATCTCTCTCTCTCTCTCTCTCTCTCTCTCTCTCTCCACATACGGAGCCTCCCATCCTCGACTAAGAAAAAACAACAATCATGTGCTGAGATTCCTTTCCATGTTTTTACTATTGAATCTCCTCCTCCATTTTCATCCCCACAAACTAGATGTAAACAAGAGAGAAAGTGGAGATCTTTCTCCCTTGTGTACAGAGCCTCTCATGCTTGCCATTTTTTAAGAGAAGCCTGACCACTCTCACATCCTCCTTCATGCAACCAAATTAAAAACCAACCTTCCAAGTGGAAGCAAATTAAACTTATCGAACAAACTAAACTTCACCCTAGTGAGGCGCAAATCAAATTAGTCTCCCTACTGGAGCCTAAATAAAAATATAAATCTACCAAATTCAACCAGGTTTATGTCCCCATCAGATGTACCCTCAATTCAAAATCATTCTCCCCAGTGGAGCCATAAGTAATTCGATCAAACTCTTATCCCCAGGGGATAGCACAAACCTGTTTCCCTAGTGGAAGGTTCACATTCTCAATCCGTAGAGGATTCAAATTCATATCCTTAACGGATATGCCTCCATATCAATTAAAATAAATTAAATTAAAATTAATTCAATCTTGATCCCCAATGGGTTATATATTCTAATCTACAGTGGAGACACACCAAAACTAATCTTATTCACAATCAAACTTAAATCCATATCCCCAGCTGATAGCTTGAACCTGCTTCCTTAGTGGAAGGTTCATATACTCAATCCTTAGTGGATTTCCTCCTTAGCATAAACCTCTCACATGTCATGCCCATGCATGTGTGAACCTTAGTGGATCTTCCTTCAAGTCCTTAACATGAAATTCCAACCAAATCTACTTTGCTCTCTTATGCCCTTGGCATAAGTTAAGTTTGCATTGCACTAAGATCATGATTATATCTATCTTTAGACTTAGGCATAGATCATTTTCATTAGTACTTGCATCCTTTGGATGTTGTTGATCATCTCGGTCAATGCCAATGTGCGTGTGCCTTATCGTTACACACCTATTGGGGTCCTTTTTGTTGACCACTTTTGGAGTGAGTTCTCAACCTCTTCTTCTTAGACCTATGAGCCATCTAGACTAAGACTTTCTTAGTCATAAGATACTAGCAATTAATTGAACACTTCACAAAGCCTAAAGACTTAGAGGGTTTACTATGATTAGGCTATGCCTTGATTAAAGAGACTCACCTACTCTATAGCCTAAATCAATGTTCACCTTCTCAAACCAAACCTTAAATTCAATTCAAACATTAAAATCCAAATTCAAATCCAAATCAACTTGAAGCCCATGATCTTCCAAAATCAAAATCCTTCCTAAGCCCATGATTTATCTTATGGACTTAGCCTTAGCCAAATCCAAATCAATCCAAATTCAATTGATTTTATCAAAGATAAATTCAACCCTTCAATCAATGTATCAAACTCAAACTCAAACTCAACTTCAAATCATGATCCAAACTAAAATCCAAATCAAATAAAATCCAAATCTAAGCCCTTAAGCAAATTTCTTGGACATAGCCAAATCTCATCCAAATCAAACCTAACTCAATTAATTTTCTCATAAATTAATCAATCCTTCAATCATCACTTCAAGACATGCCAAAATCTACAATCAAATCATTCAAGCCAAGGTCAAACCTAACCCATTTGACCCAAAATATTCAAATAAGCTCCAAATCACCTAAGTCCAAATAAAATCAAATTCAAAACTAAACTAAATTAAATTTGAATCAAAACATCATGAAATCAATGCATAAACACGAACAAAATAAAAAAATCAAGATGGGACACAAAATAACAAATAGGTCATTTGACCTAGAGTTGACCCACGTGGGCTCCACTAAGACAAAAGTGAACAAATTAAAATTTGATCAAATTAAGTCACTCCAAAGACTCAAAATCATTAAATGAACATGTTTGAGTCTAAAACTAAACAAATCTAAATATAATGAAGATCCAAATGGGTTGATTTGGCCACCTAACCCAGGTAGACCCAAATGGATCGTATTAAATCTAGGTTCAAATTAAATTGAAAATTAATTCAAATCAAACATCCAAAATCATTTTAATTTTATAATTAAATAAAATTTAGCCAACCATTGGGTTTAATTTAATAAATTTGGTCATTTAACTCAAATAAGTCCAATGCAGCCCACTGAGCCCAATTTTGGTAAAAATGGGCTCTAAATCTACATCAAATCAAGTGAGATCAATTACTCCAAATCATCTTAAACACTTAATTGAACATGAGTGTAAAACACCATAATTGATCATTTGAATCAATTAAGCCCAAAAAAATATAATTAGCAAGAAAATCAAACTATAGAAAATCAATTATATAAAAAGAAACAATCATGTAATTGTATATATATATATAATATATATATAATATATATATATATATATATATATATATATATATATATATATATATATATATATATATATATATATATAGATAATAGACAATAAAATAACATCTCATTTCCAATTTATATTTAAATACCATCTCCTATTCCATTTTCATCCCCATGAACTAAGGGAATAAAAAAAGAAAGATAATTTTTTCTTTATTTGACAGCCTCTCATCTTTGCCATTTTTCAAGAAATATAATCTCTGCATCTTCCTTCATGCAAGCGTTAAACCCATCATCTCATTCTGTCTATAAATAGCCTTATAATTGGAGACCCTTTGTTCATCCGTCTTCACTCTCCATATTAGTAGCGTCATGTCTCTCTCTGTCTTCTCTTCCTCCCCTCCAAATCAAAGGTTAGTTTTCTCCCTTTATTTTCCTTGCGAGTGCTAGAGACTCATATAGACACTCTTATCCGAGCTTCATCCCCAAGCCCATATGAGGCACTATAACCTACAAAAATATTATTGCTCCAACTCAATGCAAAATCATCCTCTTTAAACTCTTTTTCTTTTGTAGTCATTCTTCTCATCCCTCTCTCATTTTTAGTTTAAAAGTATCATGCTACAACACCAAGCCTCTCACCTCTTGCCCTCTTCCTCTATTAGACAGCCAACACTTGATCTTCTCCACATTTTCTTACAAAAATCCTATTGCAACTTTAATCTCCTTATATGTTGAACCTCCTTTTCTTTTTATAGCCTGCATTCCACTACCTCCTATTCTCCATCTAAGTTTTCCTCCATTAGCCTGCATTTGAACAACTCTTCTCTACACAACCCAAGCACATGTAAGGAAGATATTTTCTCCAGCTTGCTTCTAACTATTCTATCCATGATTGATGAAGCTCCCAAGCGTGCCATGAGTGAGCTTATGGGATACTTGTGAGAAGCCTAGAAACATGGAAAGCTCAGTCTTGCTTCAAGAAAGATGATTAAATTGACCAATTTGAGAACACTATCTTCAATCTGAGGATGCATTTAAAGAGAACCATATGAGTAAAGAAAAGGTATGCTAGTAAAGTATTGATCCAACCCAACAAGCATCTCAATAGGGCTTCATTTCTTTCTTCACGAAGCCATCTCTTCCAATCCACGGACATTAGCTCGTGAGGTTTAATTCTTAAACACTTAGAAAGCCTTAGGGATCTTATGTTTGATGTGTTGAATGAGCATCATTAGGATCCAACCTTTAGCATGCACTTTACTTTTTAGTCCTTTTGTGAGATTAGAGACAAAAGCAAAGCTTATTTTATGTGTTTGAAATGAATAGTTTTTATTAGGTCGAATGACATAGTGATTTTATTCCACCAATCAATCCATGATTAACTTATGGGCCATTTGATTTTTGATCAAATCATCATGATTAATCCAACTTATTTTATTTATTATTAAATTCAATCAAATTAAAAAAAAGGAGTTAAGCAATCTTCAGAATTCCAAACAAAATAAAAAAAATGAAATAATATGTGATCAAACAAAATAATAAAGTGCAAATTAAAATATCATAAATTCTAAGTAAAACTTAGTATAAAAAGAAAAGAAAAATTAACTAAACCAATAATATTATAAATATTATAATCGAATATAAAAAGTTGTTTGAACATAATTTATGAAAGTCAATTATATAGTCAATTTAATCTCTTATTATTTATATGTTGATTTTAAAATCAAAAAAAAAATTTAGTTATGTTATATTATAATTAACTCAACTATTACAATTGGCTAAGCTTTATTTGATTAGTTATTCATATAAAATTTTGGAGGAATTCTTAACTAATTCAAATCTTATATTCTAAATATCATAATCAAATAAAATAAACATAAAATTAAATATAAACTCAAAAGTTATTAAAAATCATTTCCAATTACTCCAAATTTCAATCAATATCAAAATAAGTTAAACAAAATAAAATCCAAAAAAACCTATTGAACTAAGATAAGAGAATAATCATTAAACTAAAGCGTAATCATTTATATAAACTAGATGGATAAATTCAATAAGTTAAATTGGAATTCAAATAAAAGAACACATTAAACTTCAAATAAATCATAAGTAAATTAAAATACATTCATCCAAATCAAACTCAAATAAAATAGTAAAAATCAATGAATTTAAATAAACATCGAAATGATAATTATCATATGAAATTAAAACAAAAAAGAATTAGATATTAAAGAAATTAAATTATCAAAGTTTAATTAAATCAAAACATCTAATCCAAAATTAATCAATTAGAATATATGAAATTAAATAAACTTAAACTTCATTAGATATTAAGGACATTGAATTATCAAAATTTAAAAATTAAAATATCTAATCCAAAATTAATCAATCAAAATATGAAGACTAAACTAAAATTTAAAAATCTAATTTAAATCAACAATCAAATCAAATCAATCTAAATTCAAATGGGCTAATTAAGATACTTAAAGACCTTAGTTAGACTCTTTAAGAGTTAGGAAGTAGAAAATGGTGAGTTCCATCCAAAAATGGAATTCATTCTACTCTTCATTCTTGAAGACCTAAATATCACTTTAACCAAATAAAAGTGAGATAGAAATGGAAAATAAATGATTAAATCATTTAAATTGAAACCACTAAAAGGAAAAATTTAAACAAATTCAAACTCCAAATTGAAACTTAAATAAAAGATGCCTAGTAATATCTTTTTACATAGTCCCTTTTTTCACACACTAGAATACTAGGGCACCGACCCTAGAATTAGGTTAGGTAGATGTGTTGATTGTATGGTTGATGTTGTGTCATATTTTGTCATGTAATATTTTGTCATGTAATAAATGTGGATCGTAGGCTGGATGTTAGGCGGTTGATAGGCTAACATTATTTTTTTGCAAAGGATTCTGCTTAAGAGGTTGCTTAAAAATAAATATAAATGCTCTCTTTGCAGGTTTCTTAAGCCCCTAAGCATAATCCAAGTTAGGACAGGTCGGTTTGGTTACCCATGTACAGGGTGCTAAGTCCAAATTATAAATATAACTATTTGGGTTATATGTGTGTTTAGCTAACACTTGTTTTGCAGGTGTAGTTAGATTTACTTTTCCTTTTTTGAATGTAATTTTGCATTAGGAATTAGGATTAGTGCTATGGGGGTCTAGGATGAGCATTGGCTAGAAGGGTTACTCATGGGGTGCGATGTGATGCCTTGAAGCCTACCACATCAAAAGAAGCAAAGATATGAAGAAATGAAGGAGACATGAATAATGAATACTTGAAGACCCCCCATAACATTTTTTATTTGTAATTGTAATTATTCTTTTATATACCAAATTATACAAGGGTAGAGCTCAGCAACTCATTTTCTCTTTTCAGAGTGTATGATGGAACCCGACCGCATCGGCTTTTATTCTTTTGTGGTACTCTATAAAATTGTTTGATGTTGTATTTAGATTGCACATTAGAAACAACATGACTTTCTTAGTCTCTTATATGTTTGATGCTTTAATGTGTAGCTTGGTTGCAATTAGGCTCTTAGAATAAATTTAATTTTTCTATGATAATTAATAACTCACAATTAAAATTTAAAATAACTCATAACCTCACCATAAAGCCTTGTTTCTAAATAAGATAATTAAAAGATTTAGCAATCCCTTAGTTGAATTATTGAATGTCTCACAACATGCATGCATATTCTTTCTCTCTTGAACATGAAGGTTCTCCATCTTTGCAAGATAGGGGAATTCTTGACCTATGAGGGCATCCCTTGTGGTAGAGAACACCTTCATCTGATTTGGCCCATAACCTATTTTCATCATGCATATAAGCATCAAAATCTAAAGCATTTGTCAAAATAAAGTGTCAAAATTAAAATTTGAAAGGATTTTGCATTTATAGATTAAGTCATTACTCGTACCACTCATGCTCTAGTCTCTTAGGGAGTGGATTTAAGGACTCTAGTTTCTTTCTAAATAATAACTACCTTAGCTATCTTGCAACTCAAAAGACTTGCCTACATGAATTTAAAGAGTAGTGGGACTTAGCTGGCTACCACTCCAAGCAGTTGTAAGCCCAGCTGTCGGGTGATTTATCCTCTCTTGTGGAGGTAAACCATATACCCATCTTCACTCAGACTTAGGTCGTGCTTTGGCTTATGCCAAAGCTCCCTAGATTTGAGGTAGTTGTTTCCTTCTGGCTACTAGCATAAATTCTCACCTCTTAGGCATTTTCATAATCTTATGTTGTTGGATTATGTCCTAGCTTTCTAATAAAATGTCAAATTCAATAAAATCAATCTCTTCAACTACAAACATATAAAGAAAAACCATAATATAAATTGAAATGCTCAGAAGGATTCCTAGTATCATGAGCATTTCCTACTCATTCTCTTTGGCTTTGATAATAAGTGTTCTCCTTGAACAATCCCATTTGATTTTTCAATACAAATAATCTTTTGATATTCAAGCCTTGAAATCTTTGGAGACCTTAATTTCTACTTTAATCAAGAGTATTACTGAGGAATTCCCATTCCTTATGATGTAATTAACTATGGAGGCTTTCCTCCATAGGGAACTTAACAAACTTGGCTTAATATAAACCCTACTTTACTTTTCCATGTAAAGTAGAGGAAAAATCTCTAGTATATTTGAAGACCTATCATGCTTAAAGAGTCCTTATTAGGTGATTAGGTCCATTATGGGGTGATGACTTCTATCTTTCAAGATAGTGCATCATTCCTTAATGTAGTACTCGATCACTTCAATAAATACCCCCTAAGCTCTGCATGGTGTCCCACCTCCAAAATAAACACCATAATCCTAAACCCTAAGACATAAACCCTAAACCCTACACCCTAAAACCTAAACCCTAAACCTTAAACCCTAAAACCTAAACCATAAACCTTAAAAACTAATAATACTAAAAAAATTAAAGGGAAAAAACCTCGCTACCCTAGTCCTCTTCTTATGTTTTGGCGATTTTCCTTTCCCCCACTCATTTTTGGCTTTTTTGATGCTGGTTGTAGGTTGTTTTGAACAATTCTCATTGGATTCCTTCTTAAATTGATGACCACTGGCCAATTTCATCTCTTCCTTAGAGTGACATCATGACTTGGCATCTTCTCTAATAATTCCTTGGGAAAATCAAAGATCCTATGGATCCCCTAGGCATCATCTACCCGGCTTTGGCTACTTTGAAATCATTCAAATATGTTCTCACTGGTAAGGATGGCTATTCAGGTGAGGCTCTGGAACTTATTTTGACTTCTTTTTGAGGCATGCCTATAGTTATGTGCTCTAATGTGATTATGGAAAAGCTTGCTAAGCTATTTGAATCCACTTTAGTCAGAATGTTTACTCTTTGTAGGTCTAATTTGAAAAATATTTGCTCTTTCTTTCACAGTCTAAAACTTTTGGGTGCTTTTATGATTTGTTTAATAAATACCCGCAACATTTTAATTCAGTTGATGAATGATTTGGATTACTCTCGTGTTTTCTCTCTTCATTCTTATTTTGTTTTTAATTCCCAAATGACGTTGCTAAAATGGACTCCACTATCTAATATTAACGAAGAATTCCCAATTGTTTCAGTTTGGATTTCTCTCCCTAATATGCCTATTCATTTCATTAACCATGAATTACTTTTTGTTGTGGGTGCCTTATTTGGTCGGCAGTTGCAAATTGATCAAGTAATGACTATAAAATCTCATCCTCCAGTAGCTAGATTCTTTGTTGAATTGGATAACACAAAGAAACACCCCAAAGAAATCTAGTTGGGATCTAAAAATTATGGTTATATGCAAACAATTGAATTTGAAAATTTCCCTATCTTTTATTCTCAATGCAAAATCCACATGCATGATAATTCAATGTTTCATTCTTCATCGTTAAAAAAAAATCCTTGTTGAGAACTTGGTTCTAACCCTAGACCATTGTTAAATTTTAAAAAACTACTTTGGAAAAAAAAGGATTCTTTGAATGTTCCTAATAAGGATAATTTACCTTTTACTTCTTCTGAGAAATTGAAGGCTTCTATTGTGAATAATAATAGCTTTTTTAAACTTTTGAATGAGGATTTTGTTTCCTCTGATTCGATACCTGCATCCTTGCTAGCTTTGATATATGAAAATGAAGCTTTAATGGAAAACATAAATGAGGAATTTAATATTATACATCATTCTAATTCAATGGAGAATATGGCTTCAATACTTCATGATAATTTGGCTGATAAACCAAATTCCATATTCCAAATTCAAGATGATTTAACTTCTCAAAAAGATTTGCTTTTATCTAAACATTTGGCTAATGATGATGAAGGGTTTGGTGTTCCCACTTTCCTTCTTAATAAATTGGTTTATGCTCCCTCCCTTGCTATTCCCTCATTTTTTTTCTTTAATAAATTCTAGTGTCTTGGAAGAAGAATTCACTTCTCATCAGAGATTTCTTCTATGACTAATTGCTAAATCCTTTTCGAATGAAGATTCAAAGGGCAAAGATAATCACTTCTAAACTTTCTATTCATAAAAGAAAAAAAATGTTAAAAATTTCTTCCCAAATTGCTAAGAAACACTAGTGCTACAGTAGCCTCCCTCTCTTTATTGGAGGATGTAAGTCTAAAATAAACCTAAAAATAAAACCTACAAATAAATAAAAAATAAAACCTATGCCCTAAACTAAAAAAAACCTAAACCTAAAATAAACAAAATAAAATAAACCTAAATCTAAACTAAAATAAACTAAAATATAAAATAAAACTAAAACCCTAAACTAAACTAAATAAAATAAATAAAAAAATAAACCTAAAATAACAACTAAAACCAAAATAAACATAAAATAAAACTTAAACCTAAACCAAAAAGTAAAATAAAACCTAAACCTTAACTTAAAACATAAACCTAAAAGAAAAATAAAATAACACTAAGTTAAAATAAACATAAACCTAAACTAAAACCTAAGATATAAACTAAATGAATAACCTGTTAAAATAAATAAACCTAAAATAAATAAACTAAATAAAAATAAACCTAAATAATAAATAAATTAAATATATATAGATACTAAATAAACTAAATTGGTTTAAACCTGTTGTTTTATTTTAAAGACTCTACTTAAGATCCCTACCACTTAAAACTAGGCCTAAATCCTGGGCCCTAACTCTGGCCACCTTGTAAACTAAAAGGCCACAGGCCTGAGCCCTGCCCACAACCTACTGGCCTTAAACCTAAGGCCCTGGGCCCTAAACCTGACCCCACTGACCTACCTGGGCCACTGGGCCTACCTGGGCCAACGGCCATAGGCCACTGACCACCAGAGCCCTGATCTCTTGCTGAGCGCTAAACTTTAGGCCCAGGCCTGATCCATAGCACTGAGGCCCTAGCCCTTCCTGGGCCCACACTCAGATCCTAACCCTACTGAAACTGACCCTTAAGATCCTGGGCCAGGGTCAGGCCACCTGAGGCCCTGGGCCCAAAGGCTGACCTGTATCTGACCCTGAGCCCTCAAAATATGAGGCCTGGGCCCTGACCTGAACCCTAAACCCTAAATAAAATAAGATAAGATAAAAATAAAATAAACTAGGTTTAAGATAAATATGTTAAAAAATAAAATCTAAATAAAATCTACTAACTTAAAAATAAACCTAAAAAGGCACAGACCTAAACTAAACTTAAATAAAAATAAAATAAAGATAAAAATAAACTAAACTAAAATAAATTAAACTAAATAATTAAAATCTAAACCTAAAAATAAAATAAAAGGCTAAAACTTAAACTAAAAAAAATAAAACCTAAAAATAAACCTAAAATAATACAACTAAATCCAAAAAAAAATAAAATAAAACCTAAACCTAAACCTAAAAATAAATGATTAAACCTACTAAAATAAAATAAAATTAAACTTAACTAAAATACTAAACCTAAAAAATTAAAATAAAAAACATAAAATAAATTAAATAAACTTAAATTAAATAAAATAAACTAAATAAAAATAAAAAAATAAACCAAAAAAAAATAAAAAATAAAATAAACTCAAATAAATATAAATATAAACTAAATAAACCTAAACCTACCAGTTTACTTAATTTTAAAATACAAACCTAAACCATCCAAACTAACCCTACATAACTAAACCTACATCCATCAACCCTAAATGCTAAACCCTAAAACCCTTAACCCTAAACCTTAATCCTTAAACCCTAAAACTTAATCCCTAAATCTTAAACCCTAAAACCCTAAGCCCTAAACCATAAACCCTAAAGCCTAAACCCTGAATCATAAACTAACCCTAAACCCTAAACTAATCGTAAACCCTAAGAATGGGAAGAACCTTGATGGCAGGAACATCACTATCAACTAGGCTTAGTGTAGATCTAGCAGTGGAGGTGAAGGTGGAGGCGGCGATTATCACAATGGTGGTGGGGGATCTAGAGGTTCTAGTTGATATGTAGGTGGTGGTCGGAGCAATGGTGGTTATGGGGAGAGGTGATGGAGATTCTGTTGGTGGAGGTAGAGGAAGAGATCGACATATGATGGTGAATCCCACTACTCGAGGGAGGTGTAGTTTGATGGGAACTAAAAGAACTTGATCCAACCTACTTATGGAATTATGTCTTTATAGTAAAGATGCTCCTACTTATCTAAGGTTTTTCATTTGTTCTATGGGTGCTCATTTTTTATCTATGTCATCCCTTATGTCTTATAAAACTTGGTGTGCTACTTGGTTAATGAAATTAAAAAGAAGAAATGTTGAATCTAAATTTGTTTTCTAAAAGAAAAACCTTAAACCCTAAACCCTAAACCCTAAACTAAAACTTAAACCCTAAAACCTAAACCCTAAACCTTAAAACTAACTTTAAACCCCTAAACCTAAATAAAACCTAAAACCCTAATCCTAAACCCTAAACCCTAAATCCTAAACCCTAAACCCACAAAACCTATAACCTAAATCCTAAACCTAAAATCCCAAACACCAAACCTTAAACCCTAAAACCCTAAACTAAGCTATAAGCCAAACCCTAAACCTTGAATAAAGATGTCATTAGGGTAGATCTAGAATGAAAACTAACATATTTGTGGTAGCTAATGAAAATGTTTTTAAAAGATTTTCCTTGATTATTAGATATTTGAATACCTTAAACCTAACCTAAATCATATTATAATACCATATATTATAATATGTAGCATAATATATTTGAGCATGTAGTGATGTGTTTTTGTTATAAGATGTTTTGAAATATTTTTGGTATATTATGGTATTATGCCTTATAGTATATATTAATATAAATCATAAAAATATTGATTTAATAAATCAGATGATGAAATTTGTTAAATTTGAAGTGAGAATTAGGTTGGAGTACCAAAGGTCTGCTACACCACTTGTAGTCTAAAAAGTAAGATTTTATGTTCAAAATATATGTTGTGGCATAGTATAGCATCATATATCATAAGATATTGTTCCGTGAACTTTAAATTCTTTTAGTATTTTATAATCATGTAGTCGAGCCAACACTAGCATTATTTATAAAAATGTTGATTTAGACTTTAAAAATGGTGGAATTTGGCCAAATTCATAATAGGTAGAGCATGGTATCATAATATATTGTTTCAATTTAAAATATGTAAGTGAACGACTAAAATATATATTTTTTATTATTGACTAATTTTATGATTTTATCTTAAGCAATCCCTTGTGATGTGATATGCAATATAATATAATATAATATGTTATAGTGTATTATAATATAGGATGCCATAACATAGCTTTGCATCATGCATTATAGCATACTATTGTGTATTGCTACTTATTGTTTAGCATATTTTAGCTTGTTATAGTATGATGTAGTAGAGTTTGTTTTGGTATAATTCATAAAAATATAAATTTATAGGCTGAGATGTTAGGATTTTTCCAAATCTAAGGTAAGCTTTAGGGAACATCATTGGGGGTGTGCTATGGTGTGCCATTTAATCAAAAGAATGGAATTTTGCATTCAAAATAAATGTTCATTTTTCAAACAAATTTTATAAATTTTTTTCTTAAAGTGATTCATTTTAAGGTGTAATGTAACATAAATTATTATATGAAAGAATATTAAAATATAATGTACATGCCAATATAACTTCACATATATATGAATGTGGTGGTGTGTTACTAAATGCTATTGTACATTTTAGTATGTTTTACTTTTGTTATAATACATTGGGTCAAAACTCACAAAAATAATAATTTGAAGTTTAAGATGGAAGAATTTGGCCAAAATCATCACACACCAAGTCGCAACACATAAATTATGCTATTTTATACCATTTCTAATAGAAAAAAAAATAATTTTACATCCAAAATGAACATTGTTCATATTTTGAGAAAATTTTGTTATTTGTTCCTTTTAAGTGATTCTAATGAGGTGTAATGTTAGACAATATATTATATTATAGTAAATTATAATATAACATCATATATTATACTATAATATAGTGTGTTAATTAACACTATAATATGTTTAGCAAGATATTGCATAGTTAGTTTGAGCTTGCACCAACATAAATCATAAAATGTTGATTACAATGTCAAGATGATGTAATTTGAATGAATACATTATTAGGCTTTTGGTTGAAGTATTAAAGGTGTGCATAAGAGAAGAAATAAGATTTGATAATAATTCCATGTCAAAGATATGGGGGAGGTCCACTAGTGGATCACACATGCATTGGACATGACATGTGAGGGGTCTATGTCGAGGGCATAGAAGAAGAAAATCTGTTGGGGATAACGTTTAAATTTGATTTGATTATATGATTTGTGGAAAGAATATCCACTAGGGATAAGAATCTTTAATCCACTAGGGATTAAAATCAAATTGACTTTAATTTGTTTTGTTTTAATTGATATGGAGGCATATCTACTAGAGATATGGGCTCGAGTCTACTGGGGATCAAGTATATGAACCTTCCACTATGGAAGCAGGTTCGGGCTATCCATTGGGAATTAGGATATGAGTTTGATTTCATAGATTTATTTTGGGATGTATCCACTAGGGATAAGAGTTTGGTTGGATTTCTTTGATTTAGACTGGGGGAGTTGGTTTAATTTAGCTCCACTGGGGAGGTTGGTTTTGAATTTGATTTGTTTGCTTGTCTTATTTATATATGATTTAAGGCATATTTAACTCCACTATAGAAAATTAGATTAGGTTTAATTTAATCTTAGTTAATGTATGGACCTTGTCAGTGTAATGGACCCAATGAGAAGATATGTCTGACTTACCTCAAGTTTACAAATCCAAAGTGGTAGTCTACCAGCTACGGAGAAGAGCTAGCAAACCTAAGGGGTTTCCTTTCAGTGTGCAATAGATGTTCTAAGAAGAAGGCATAGCAGAATTACATCTTATAAAGTAAGGAACAACCATTGGGGTGACCTGTTGGAGGCATAACAAATTGAATCGACTAGGCGGTATGCTAGGGACTTATATTAACTCAAAAGTAGTCAGGATTAATTTTATCTTAAATTCATGTGATTTGATATGGTTTGTTTGGTTTAGTTTGATTTTCAATTGAGGGAATATTCACTGAGGATGTGAGCTCAGTCAAATTTGATAGATTTAATTTATAGACCATGTGATGTATGGACCCAGTAGAGGTTATATGACTTGTCTATCTCGATTTATAAATCCAAAGGGATAATCTCTCATGGGTAGAGCTAGCCAACTTAAGAGGTTTCCATTGAATGTGCAATGATTGTGCTAGGAAGAAGGCGTAGACTTACATCTTCTAAAGGAACAAAGGGTGACACTGTTGGTACCACAACAAACGACTTAGGGTATTGTGAATGTAGTTGAGACTTATATCAACTCAAGTAGATTCCATAGGGAGCTTCACACTCTAAAGATAAGATGCTTTCTTGGGAGAAGGTACTGCTAGGGGTGTCCTCCTAATTCATAAGTGAATATATATTTTGTTTATATGTTTGCATGGACCTATGTGTGAGGGACCACATTGAGAAGGGGCTATACCTATCTCAAATTACTAGACCAAGGGAGAATCGCACATCTACAAGATAGATTCTCCAAGGTGGTTACTAGGAAAGGGTAACTATCTAATATGATAGTAGAGTGTCTAAATGGGGTCGGATGTGATCCAAATATATACCATAGGGAGGTGATGCTAGGGACATTTTTTTGAACCCTATAAAAGAAAGCCTATAAGTGTATGGTGGCCAACTCAAGGAGAAAGCATATTAAACTTACATTTTACATGAGCGGTGTATCCTAAAGTGCGAGAACTAACCAACCTAAGGTGTATCCATCATCATGAGTAGTGTATTCATCAGCATAGTGAGAACCAAACAACCTAAGGTGCCCGTTAGTGTGAAACAATCAATCTAGAAAGAAAACATGTAGGCTTACAACTTTCTAAGTGAAAAAAATCATTGGGATAGTATGTCATCGGCGGGACAAATGCTATCTGACCTAGAATGACTACTAAGCGAGGAGCCCCGAGGAAGGACTAGACCCATACTTAAAGCAGTAAAGAGGGATGGAGCCACTAGGGGGCTTATAATAAACCTCAAATATACTTGACCCAGTCAGTGCACGAAGGCTAATCCAAGAAAAAAGTGTAGCAGACTCACGTCCACTTAAATTAAGCCAACATGAAGTAGATTACCAGCAATGTAATAAAGCCTCCCAAACTAACAAAGATCTCATCAGTGTGTAGTGGCATAGTAGGGAAGGAAAGCATAGTAGACTTACATCCTCCAAAGCAAGAAGACCATTGGGGTGACAACCTAGCAGGTAACATAGTTGACTAGAGCAACCATTAAGTGAGTACCATTGGGGGAGTTATCTCAACTCAGAGTAGCCCGAGATAAAATATACATTTTTTTTATATGTTTATATGTAGTTTGTGTTTTTATTATGTCGATGAAGGATGGGATCTTGTTTACACCTACCTAAACACATAATGGATTCAATAAGAATACTTTCAACAATGAAGAAATTGAATTTGAAATAGAATTTTCATTGATGATAATTATTTTCAAACATAATTTATAATATTTCTTTAAGTAGAGCCCATTGACTAGAAGCAATGGGCTCTCTCCCTTATGATTAATAAGCTGATAAGATTCTCCTTGGTAGGCTTTCTCTATGGCAAAAGGGCCTTCCCAAGTGGGTTCAAACTTGCCTCCCATCATACGAAGGGCAACAATCAGTCTCCTTAGAACTAAAATAAGCTCTCCTACTTGAAAAGCTCTGGAATGGACCAACTTGTTATGAGCATGAATAATTTTAGCTTTGTACAACTTAAGGTTTTGGCATGCCCGTAGGTATCTCCCCTCCAAACCTTCGAGCTCTTCTAACCATAAATTGGCATTCAATTTTATTGTGATCTTGCTACCCATAGCTATCCTTAGTGATGGGAGTTGGACTTCTAATGGTAGAATGGCTTGACATACACTAAGGAGAAAGAGTAGGCGAGTGGAGTTCTATATGTAGTGTGGTAGGCCCACAAAGCTTCAACTAAATGCTCATGCCACTGTTAGCTATTATTGTCGAGTGTCTTCTTCAGTATTTGGATGAGAGTTTTGTTGAAGGCTTCTGCTAAGTCATTTGCCCTAGGGTAGTTGATGGTGAAATATATCTAATCTTATTTGTGTCTCTAAGAAAAATGGTTGATCTCGGTGTTCTTGAATGCAATACCATTATTAGATATAATTCATCGAGACATTCTGAACTTATATATGATACGGTCCCAAAAAACTTGGAGCACATGCTAAGTTGTGACCTCTCTGAGTGGAATCACCTTCTCCCATTTAAAAAGTAGTTAGTAGCAGCTAAGATGAACCAATGACCCTTGAAAGAAGGAGGATCAATCAAACCATTATGTCGGTACCCTAACCCTCGAATGGCCATGAGGCTAATGTAGGATGTACAATGTTAGGTGGTTGGTGTAGGATCACATCATGTATTTGACATTGGTGGCATCGCCTAGCCATATCCATGCAATCTTTGATCATCGTGGCTAGTAGTATCTTAGTCTCTTGATCTTGGCTTTCATCTTTGAACCAGATTGGTTGGCTTTATGCTTTTCTAAACAACATAATCACATATGATCGAAAGACCATTGGCACAAGAAACCAACCACAAGAGCTTAGGAAAGTGCTTTTTGCTTCATCTAATGGGCTTTGGACTTCTCTTAAGGTAATCCATGAATGGTTGCCTCTAATTTAACTCCTCATATTTCTTGGCAATGGTAACCTCCCCTTCAAGATAGTTTTTTTTATGAGTTCAATATCAATAAGTGATAAGACTTGTTTATTTTGGACCTTTATTGATATGAACTCATCCTCCGGACATGCCAACTCCTTGGCAAGCTTGGCTAAAACATATGCTATGAAATTCTCTCTTTGAGGAATCTTATAAATGGTAACCTCTAGGATTTGGGCCAATAACTCCATGTTGTACTTGTGGTAGTGATGGAGCTTGGGCTTTATAACCTTATAGGACCCAGGGATTTGGTTGATAACTAGCTAAGAATCTCCAAAGCTGTTGATGTTCTAAATTCTTTGAGTAACGACTAACTTCAGACCAACAATCAGAGACTCATATTTGGCTTCGTTGTCAGTGCAAGGATTGGACAGATGATATGAGAATCTCATCACATCTAGGTCTAGAGTTAAGAGAACTATTCATACCCCTACCTTTCTTGAAATAGTAGGTTGTGGTTCTTCTCCTCTTTGAGAAGAAGCGCACCATCAAAGTACATCTCCCAGCGGTGTAGTATCCCTAAGTTCATAATTTGTTCATCGTGATCTCACTAGCAGAGTTAAGAAGTGGGTGTCTTTGCTAAGAAATCTTGTGCCAACCATCAAGATAGCGCCAACTGTCTCATGAGATATTATAGTGGATTGATCCTAGAGATCAAGTTTGCCTTATGAGAAATCATGTAGTGCTATAGCTTTTGGGATGCAAGATTAAAGCTAGAAAATGCTTCCTAGTTGGTGGATAATTAGCCTCAGTAGGGATTATATGATGGCTAAAGTAATAGAGTGCATTTTCCTTCCCTTCATCATTGGCTTGGGCCAACAAAGCACCAAGGGAGTCATCTAACATAGTAGTGTAAAGTATGAGCAGCTTGCTCGAGATAGGGGTTGCTAGAATTGATGACATCATCAAGTAATGCTAGATGTCTTTAAAGGCATGCTCACACTTGTCATCCCACTTGAACTTGTTGTCTTTTTTGACAAGTGCTGAGAATGGCTTACATCTTCCCAATAGGTTGGATATAAAGCATCTTAGATATGCCAACCACCCTTGGAATTATTTGAGTTGAGTTAAACTTTTAGGGACTGTAATTTCTAATATTTTCTTGATCTTCTCTGGACTAATTTTGATTCCATGGTGTCAGGCAACAAACCTATGGAATTTCCCTGAATCTACTTCGAATGCACACTTCAGGGGGTTCATTTCATTTTGAGGAAAAATAATCTTAACTGTTCAAAAACTACTCTCAAGTCAAAGAAATGGTCTTCCTTTTCCCTACTTTTGACCACGAGATCATCGACATAGCACTCGACTTAATGATGAATGAGTTCATCAAAGATTTGAGTCATAGCCTATTGGTATGTAGCACTAGCAATTTTAAGGCTGAAAGGCATGACCTTATATTAATAGATTTTGATCAGGGTTCTAAAAGCAGTATTTCTTTAATCTTCAGGGGCCATCTTTTTTGGTTATATCGGATGAGCCATCCATGAAAGAAGAGGGATGAGATGAGGAAATGCCCACCATCAACTCTAGGATTGGTGAAAATTCATCATTTACATGCCTTATTTAAATCCTTAAAATTGATGCATATGTGAATTTGGTCAATCTTTTTTCTTAAGCGGGATGATGCTAAGCTTGTAGGGTATTTTTCTTCTTGGATGAAGCCATCATCGATCAGTTTCTTGACTTCAAAAAAGACCTGTTGTTCTATGTCTAATCACATGCATCTAAGAGCTTGCTTGATAGGGTTAGTAGTAAGCACTATTACTAGTTTATGAGCCACTATGTTCGGAGCCAATCCAGACATCTCTTCATAACTCCATGAAAAATAGTCCTTAAACTTAGTCAATAGCCTAACTAAGTTATCAGTTTCAATTTTATTCAATAAAGAACTGATGTATGTCAGGCGTGGATCTTCTTCAGTTCCTATTTTAATTTCCTTGAGCTCATCAATGGTTGCGTTGATCTCTTCTTTGATCTCTGGCAGTGCATCTTTGACTTCGAAATCGTCTAGATCATTTGAAGGTTCTAAGCACAGCTCCTCATATGAGTTAATATGATTTGAAAATAATCCACAAAATTTTAAATGATTGGTGATGATTGTATTGTAATTGTCATCATCGATTGGACCCACTGTACTGAATCCTAGTCCCGATCTTCATTGAGTGCTTTTGCATTTGTTCTTCCACATTCTTTCGAAGTAGTTTGACCTATGATTTGACCAAGTATATGGGATTAACTCTTTCTTTGCTAAATTATGAACACAAGGAAAGTACCAATCCAAAGGTAATTCTATTAAATCTTTATATGAATTATTCTCAAGATTTACATCAACTTCTTGACTTAAGAATGATGCTCCCAGTAAGAACCTTTGATTCATCACACTAGTGGATGTTTTAGGGGATTCCTTAACTACCAAACCCTTAGATTTCTAAGAGAAAAGTGGGGTTAGAGCTAAGGTTCCCAACTAATGCCTAACTATTTCACATATAGACTTGGATACACTTATGCTTTACTTTGGAGCCGGGTCATCAACATTTCGGCTCAAGTGTCACCTCAAGGGAATCTACTGCTGAGAAGAGCTGGCTGGTATGCTAACCATACTCATCCTATAAATGAGATTCTAAGTCTATATGGATAGTGACTCTTAGTAGCTGAGACATATATTTTATTGGGTGGCCAATAAGGAGGTTTTCCACCCCTAGGACTACCTCTAAACTATCCTCTTCCTATGCCTGATGGAGGTCGGGGTAGTCCCATATGTTTGAATAATGAGCTGTGGGTGGAATCAAATGTAAGGCTCCACTTCCTCCTTCAGTCTATTTTCTCTCCCTTTATTTTTTTTCATTTTCTCTTTTCTTTTTTTCTTTCTTTTTCTTTTCTTTTCTTTATTTTTTAAACTTTTGGCAAGTTAAAATAAACTAGTTGATTTTGAGGGAGGTAGTAAGCTGCATCCTCATATATGCTGACATTGTGAACTGTAAATGGCTTGAGATCTCCTTTGACATAGTAGACGATCCCACCTTTCATGAACTTCATACATTAAAGTAGAAGGATGGAGCTATATTATTCTCATGTATCCATGGTGTCCCAAGCAAAGAATAAACCCTAACCCTAACTGTAAACCTAAACCTAAAGTAACGAAATAAATTAAAAAATAAACCTAAACCCTAAGAATGGGAAAAACCTTGACAAGGAATATCACTCAAGGCTGATCATCAGGCGATGGAGGTGAAGGTAGAGGCGGTGATTATCGTAGTGGTGGTGGGAGATCTGGAGGTCCTGGAGGATATGGAGGTGGTGGTAGTAGTGGTGGTTATGGAGGCAGGAGGAGCGATGGAGGTTACAGCCGTGGTGGTGGCAGAGGGAGAGATCAGGGATATGATGGTGGATCTTACTACTCGAGAAGCCAGGGTGGTCCTAATGGGAACTAGAGAAATTGAAGAATGGTCGATCCGATCTACTGCTTGTGGAACTGTGTCTTTATAATAGAGATGGTTTAATTTATCTAGGGTTATTTATTTGTTCTACGCATGCTAAATTTTTATATATGTTGTCACTTGTGTCTTAGTAAACTTGGTGTGTTACTTGGTTGATAAAATCAAAAAGAAGAAATGTTGAATCTGAATTTGTTCTCTATTAAAAAATTAAAACCCTAAAAACTAAAACACCATAAACCTAAAACCTAAACTAAACCCTAAACCCTAAACCCAAAACTAAACTAAACCTAAACCACCTAAACCCTAAACCCACACCTCTACTAAACCCCAAACTAAACCCTAAACCTAACTAAACTAAATAAATAAAACTATAAATAAATAAATAAAACTTAAAAATATAAATAAAATAAACCTAAACTAAACTCCTAAACCTAAATTTAAAATAAAATAATAAATAAACTAAATTAAAATAAATAAAACTTTAATAAAAATAAAATAAACCTAAAATAAAAAATCTAAATAAAACTAAATGTAAAATAAAAATAAATAATAAAATAAAATAAAATAAAACTAAATAAAACCTAAACTTAAAAAAATAAACTTAAACCCTAAACTAAAACCTAAACCTAAAAAAAATAAAATAAACCTAAACTAAACTCTAAACTAAACTAAATAAATAAACTAAACCTAAACCTAAAATAAACTAAACCTCACTAAACTAAATAAATAATAAAATAAAATAAACCTAAACCTAAACTAAAAATAACCTTAAAATAAAATCCTAAAACCTAAACCTAAAAACCTAAATAAAATAAACCTAAAAAAATAAAATAAATAAACTAAACTAAAAATAAACTTAAAAAAACTTACTAAAAAATAAACTAAAATATGAAGCTACTAAAATAATGCTTCGTTCAGTTGCATTGCTCAACCAGTAAAGCTTAATTTTAAAACCTAAACCTAAAATAACTAAAATAAACCCTAAGCTCTAAACCCTAAACTAAAAAAAACCTAAACCTTAAACCTAAACCCTAAAACCATAAAACCTAAACCCACAAGCCTTAAACCTAAACTAACCTAAACCCTAAACCCTAAACCATAAAACCCTAAACCCTAAAACTTAAAACCCCCTCTACAATAAACCCTAAACTATAAACCTAAAACCTAAACCATAAACCCTAAACCTAAAATGTAAACCACTAAACCCTAACCACAACCCTAAACTTATTTTTACTTTTGGCCCTGTTTGGGTTATGTTTTTTGACCTTTGCTTTTTTGGTTTATAGTGGTTGCTATGGTGGTTCTTGTCTTTGAGCCTAGGTTGGCTTTTTTTAGGCGTGGTTTTTTCTTCTCTACATTGTTACTCAGTTCTTGAGTGGATGAGATGGTTTTCTACTTTATTCTATTTTCTGCATGGTTGGTTAGCTCTCCTCTTGAACTCGAATTACTTTTATTGGTTTTCATGGAATGGGTGGCCTTTCTAATAGAACTTGTTGTTTTCCATTATAGGCCTTCTTTTGGAGAATTTCCTGGCTACTTTTTTGGGGGTTGCCTCTTAGTTCCTTATTATTTGTTGTTGGATCCTTCTTTTGCCTTGATTTTTTGTTTAGTTATTCTTTTGGGATTAGCCTCTGTTGGGTGCATTTTTTGCAGCACATTTTACATTATTATTATGCTTCCTGTCTAGTTAGCCCTTATTGCTGGGGAAGTTTGGTTTTTTTTGGTCACAGCTATTTGTTGTTGTTGCCTTTCTATGGTGGTTGTGCTTTATTGATTTTCTACTTTTCCTTAGCTATTTGTGTTGCTTCCTTTATTGGTTACTTATGATGAGATATTCTCTGGTGGTTGCATTATGGCTATTTTACTCAGCTGGTTTGGTTAGAGGACTTTTAGTTGTCCTTGTAATCTTGGTTGGTTGATTTTTTTTCCTTGTTGGCCTTTTCCTTCTTCTTGGACAATTTTGCCTTTTGTTGTGTTGTGAACCTTTGTTGATCCTTTTGGTGGTTGGTGGGCGCCTTTTTTTTTATGTGGTTATTTTATCTTCTGGTGATTTGCACTGCAACTTATGTTTCCTTCATTTGATGGTCTCATTTATGAGTTGTTTGTCATTTTTGGTTACTTACCCTGGTTTGGCTTGGTGACTACTACTTGTTGGGACTTTGTCTTTAGGGCTCCTATCTTGGTTTTGTTGGTTATTTCTCTGATAATTGGCATGGGTGGTGCTTCGATGGTTGGTTCTAGTTTTCTCAGGTTTAGAGCTTGGATGGGTATTTGGATAATGGTTGTTGTTGGTGTTTTGACTTTGTTCTAGCCTCTCTAGGTTATTTTGATTAGTCTATTATTATTTTGTTTGGTGGTTTCTTCTGGTTCGGCGGTTGCCCCTTTGTTTAATGTGTGGGATCTAGAACTCTGGTAGCCTTGGATGTTTGCTTGTATCGTATCTTTGCTATGATGGATTTGATGTTACTCACCTCTTCTCTCTAGTTGGAAGCATTACATATGATTGTAACCCTTCTCTATGAAGTTTGGATGCTCAAATGTATTATTGCCCCATGGGATGATCCTAATTGAGCCTGAGCCTTCTCATTCTCAACTCTCTTCTTTTCCTCTCTTTGTCTTTATCCTTTTTTGCAGTGACTTTTGCCTTTGTAGTGTTTTGTAGATTTCTTTTATAGGTTAAAACTTTATAGAGGGAATGATCATTACTCAGTCAACCTAAGTGTTGTTGTTGTGGATCTTTCTTATCTTACTTTCTCAAAGGAATCATGAACTACTGTTGACTCATCCTTTTACTATTTTCAAGATTTGTTTTAGTCTTACTTTGTGTCTATTTCTCTTATGCTTTTTAGCTATTGTATTTGCTCTTTTATTTTCTTTTCTTTTTCTAATGTACTTAGATGGGGTTTAGCTCTTTAGGTTTCTTGTATCTCTGAGAGTGTAGAATTTTAGAGCTTTACCCCCTTTTAAAGACATTGTATCTTTTCCTTTTATGGTAATAAAATTCTAACTTCACCCAAAAAAACCCTAAACCCTAAATAACCCTAAACCTAAAAACCCTAAACACTAAATCTTAAACTTTAAACCCTAAACTCTAAATAATAAATTATAAAACCCTAAACCCTAAACTTATAACCCTAACCCTAAAAGCATAAAACTTAAAACCCTAAACCCTAAACCCTAAACCCTAAACCCTAAACCTTAAACCCCAAACCCTAAACCTAAACCTAAAGTAATTAAATAAATTAAAAAATAAACCTAAACCATAAAACTGAAAAAACCTAAACCCAAATCTAAACCCTAAGAATATGCAGAACCTTGATGGTAGGAACATCACGGTCAATCAGGCTCAATCTAGATCTGGCGATGGAGGAGAAGGCAGAGATGAAGGTTATTGTAGTAGTGGTGGGGGATCTAGAGGTATTGGTGGATATGGACATGGTGGTGAGCGTGGTATGTGAAGCGAGGAGCGAGGTTATGTGGTGGTGTTGGAGGGAGAGATCGGGGATATAATGATGGATCCCCTACTGAGAGGTGGGGTGGTTGATGGGGCTGGAGAAAGAAGAAGACCAATCGATCGATGTTTATGGAACTGTCTTTACAATAGATATAGTTCTAGTTATCTTAAATTTTGATTTGCTATATGCATGCTCATTTTGAATCTAT
Source organism: Cymbidium sinense (assembly GCA_021442155.1). Classification (NCBI taxonomy): domain Eukaryota; kingdom Viridiplantae; phylum Streptophyta; class Magnoliopsida; order Asparagales; family Orchidaceae; genus Cymbidium; species Cymbidium sinense. Next base: position 264,259,716 of record CM038214.1, on the reverse strand, counting down.
GTCATCACTTGTGTCTCAAAAAACTTGGTGTGTGTGGTGTTTATTTTTGAGATGTGGGACATCACATATCTTTGGGGATACTTATTGAAATGATTGGGTATGGAATTAAGGAAAGATGCACTATCTCAAAAGATAGAAATTATCACCCTATAATAGATCTAATCACCTAATAAGGACTCCTAAGGCATGATGGATCTTTGAAAGTACCAGAGATCTTTCCTCTACTTTACATGAAAAAGTAAAGTAGCACTTATATTAAGTCAGGTTTATTAAGTTTCCTATGAAGGCAAGCCTTCATAGTTAATTACATACTAAGGGATATGAATCCCTTAAGAATACTCTTGACTAAACTAACAATTAAAGTCTCCAAAGATTTCAAGGCAAGACTATCAGAGGATTAGTAGTATTGGAAAATAAGTGGGAAAACTCAGAGAAGACTTATTATTGAAGCCAAAGGAAACAAGTAGTGAATGCTCTTGATAGAAGGAAACCTAGTGAGCATTTCAACCTATCCTATAATTGGGCCTTATAATTTTGAAATTGAAGAGAAGATCAATTTTATTAAAGTTGACATTTCATTAGAAAGCTAGACTTGTAATCCAATAATACAAGATTGTGGAGATGCCTAAGAGATTAGGATTTATGCTTGTAACACAAAAGAAATAGCCACCTTTGATCATAAATCTAGGGAACTTTAGCATAAGCCAAATCTAAGCAAAAATGGGCATATGGTTTAACTCCGTAAGAGAGGATAAAGCCTTGACTAGACTTATGAATTGTTTGGCGGTAGTTAACCTCCATGCTTTGAATCCATGAAGTCCTCATATGATTTGCAAGATTAGTTGCTATTGTTTAAGAAACTAAAGTCCTTAAACCACTCCCTAAGAGACTAGAGCATGAGTGGAATGAGCATATGAAGTCCTGCAAAATCTTTTCAAATTTTATTTATTTTGACACTTGATAAAGACTTTGGGTTTTTGTCTACATGCATGAAATAAGGTTGTAAATAAAAGTTTGTTTTCACACAAGTATTTTCATGCAAAATCCCTTATTTTCAAGAATGAAATATATTATGCATTTGTTGACATTAACTAAATTAAATCTTTTAATTATCTTGATTTATGTCCTAAATGTAAAATTATTTAAAACTTTAGTTAGTTGAGTTGTAGAGAAAGTTTAATATTTTCTAAGAGCTAATCACATTCAAGGCCACACATTCAAACATCAAACATATAAAGAAACTAAGAGAAGCATGCCATCTAATTGTGCACTTTAAACACAACATCAAACAATTTTATTGTTAATACAAAAGAATAACAAGGTCGATCTGCTGTCATAACCAAAAAAAAAAATGAGTTTACCCTTATACAACCGACATAAAAGAATAATTTGTAATTTACAAATGATAAATGCTATGGGGTCTTCAAGTTTTCATCTTCATGTATCTTCCTCCTTCTTTGATTTGGTTTGCTCCACTTCAAAGGCATCACATGGCCTCCTAGACAAAGCCTTCTAATGCTCATCCTTATCCCCCATAGCACTAATCCTAATTTCTAATGCAAAATTACATTAAAAATAGAAAAGTAAATCTAACAACACCTACAAGACAAGTGTTAGCTAAAACACATACAAGAAGTTATATTTATAATTTGGACTTGGCACCCTGCACATGGGTAACCAAGCCCATCTGTCCTAACTAGGATTATGCTTAGGGGCTTAAGCAACCTACATAGAGAGCATTTATATTTATTTTTAAAGGGCCCCTTAAACATAATCCCTTACAAAAAAATATGATTAGGCTAATCACGACCACCATCCGATATGAAACATACTATAATATCTAGTCTAAAATAATATGTCATCAAAACATACATCACACCATGCACGTCTAACATAAGTCTAGAAGTGGTGACTTAATCTAATGTGTGTGTGCTTGTGGTATGTCCTAACTAGGCTTTAGAGTTAAGATTTTCTAAGTATAGAAATATTCAACTTAAAGGGTGGTTTCACTTCAAGTGATTTAATTGATTTGCAAGTTTTAATTTGTGTTTTCTTTTATTTCATATGACCTACACATAGCAACTAAGTGTTGTAAAGAGAAGAAAAGATTTTGGCCTTATCATCGCTACCTTAAACCACATTCTAAAGCATGTTAATTTGATTTAGTTCTCTTTACTGAATGGCTTATTACACATTTTAGATTAATCCTAAGTTTAAGTTCTCTTTAAATAATTCTATTCAATGTGAAAGGCTTCTTAAGATTAATCAAATTGAAATACTATCACATGACACATGCTAAATCATTTCTTTCAATCACATGTAACATGCATATGATTAAGTCTTAAGTATACCTACACATACAAAATCTTTTAGCACTTGAATGATGGATTTGAGTATGTACATTTGAAGCTTTATATTTCCCCATGATTGAATTATTTTATCATATTAATTTAAGGCTCTATCTAAATTCTTATGCAAAAATACATAGGGATGAAATTAAATGGTACATGTCATTATTAACCAAGGAAGTGAGGTAATCAAATGACCTCCTTAGGTAGCTAAAGCCTCACATTCCTAGGATGTCCGGATATACCATTACATTCAAACTATATGTAAATCTACATGCATGAATGTAAGAAAGAGAGCTCCAAATCACATGATAAATTAATTCAGTCACTTGAACAATTACAAATGCATGCATTTTTAATAAAAAGGACGGTTTACCATTCTCTAATTAAAAACACATGTATGTATAAAAGACATAAGCAAGTACATTCCTTTGTTAAACCTGGGAAGTGAGGTAATCAAATGACCTCCTTAGGGCTAGCTAAAGTATTCCTAGGATGTCCAGACTATATACCACTTTTCCTAGATCCATTCACATGTATTTATAATTTGGAGAATGAAAATTATGCAAAAAATGATATTCAATTTGATTGAATCATTTATGTATATGAATTAAAGCCTCATCCAATTCTAGTATTGAAATACATAAGAATGAAATCAAATGGAGAATGTGCCATTATTAAACCAGGTAAGTGAGGTAATCAAATGACCTCCTTGGGGCTAACTAAAGCCTCATATTTCTGGGATGTCCAAACTATATGCCCATTAACATTCTCACTTACATAAATCAATGCATGAATAAAAGGAAAAGAGCTTCACTTCATACTTTTAAGCTATAATCAAATGCATTTCCTATGTATTTATAGCTAGCTTTAATAGAATATGTAACCATTCACTTTAGATTTAATAGTGATAATAGCCACACATATTATAAATTAAATCAACACATGCAAGCATGACATAAAGGAAAACCATTTGACTTAATTAATTTTGAAAATATGAATGTATGATTTCAAATAACATACAACATTTAACATGATTGGAAAGGAATGAATGAGCATAAACATGTGATTTCATTCAATTAAATTATTTCCTAAGGATAATCAAATCAAATAAAAGCATTTAAATAAAACCAAGGATTTTTAATTATCACTTTCAATTTCATATTTGATTTGGTTTGAAGAAATGATGGAAAGTATGCTGATCCTAACCCATTCTCATGTTTTTGATTTAATTTCATTTAATGAAAAGTAATTAAGTTGATTTTATGGGTTAATTAGGTTGTATGCATTAAATCCATTAATTAATTAACCCTTACCTATGTTGCCTTAATTTAATTAACCATGTGATTATGATCCAACATGATATGTACATACATTGGAAATTAAATCAGTAATGAACCTAAGAAATGAAAGAGGCCTAATGCAATTGGCTCACAATTAGTGATTAATTAAGTTAAGAAACTTAAATAAGTACTTTCATGGTTTTTCCACACATGTGGGTTAACCATAATTTCCTTAAATGTCTTTAGGATATTGAACACCTAAAGATCTACCGATGAATTGATTAATTAAGATTCCATGTGATTATAGTTTCAAATTGATTAATTAAGCAATTTAATTAATGAATTAATCTTAAATTAATTAATTTCCATTCAAGTGAAATGGACATAGAGATAAGATTGGGAAAGAGGTCTCAGTCTCATTCCCCATACCCATTCACTATTTCACAATGATTAGCAAGCTTAATTAATAATTTTCTTATTATTTAGAATATTAATTAATTGCTTACTTAATTAGGAAAGTAATTAAGGTTAAGACAACCAATTTCCCAAATTAACCAAGCAATAAAGCCAAGAAAATTATGGGAGGTAGAGGTCATCCCATTAATCAACCTCAAAAAGTTTGGGATTAATTACTTAGGTAATTATAGAGTAATTAAGCTAATTAAGTTTTTAATTAAACTCAAATTAAGCCTTAATAACTATTCAAAATTAATTGGGATCAATTTTAATTGAATCCCATATGAAATACCTTCAAAACAAATATATGCTTGCAGTTTTATGATTTATCTATGATTTGTTATAATTTTGCAAATTTCAGCTGGTTTAAATGATTTTTCTTATTTTTTATAAAGTTCATTAATTTATTTTAACTATTTGAACTTCAAAATGTAATATCTCCCAATCTAGAAATTCTTTTGACTTGAAATTTTTATGGTAGGCAGATTTTAAGCTCAATTTTTATCTCTGAGAATTTCAAATCAATCTGATGCATCTTTTTAGTTTAATTAATGAAATTTTATTTTCCCTAAAGTTTAAATTAAGCTCACAATATTTAGTAAAATTTGGGGCTTTTGGATTCATTGTATTCCTCTTGGAAAGACAAATCCAATGAGCCCTTATTTTTAAATTTTTAGTTAAGTATTTTGTTTTCTATGAATTTTTGAAGTTTCAGGTATTTTTAATTAATTTTTAAAAAGTAGAAAATCCCTAATTTCTTACTTAACCTAGTCAGGGCCTACGAGGTGCTAACTAGACCACGATTCTATGTGGCACCATGCGGACCTTATGGTGAGTGGGAATGCTGATAGGGATGCATGGATCGATCCCATCCGGATCGGAGTTTAGATCGATACACACGATCCATGTGATTCATTGATTAGAGCTGCATAATCCACATGATCGGAGTAGTTCATCTCCCTAAATAGGAGATCAGATGGCTGGCGGGCAATCTAGCAGAAGAGGCAGACGGAACACTATTTTGGGTGGGATTTTTGCAATTCTTGTGAAAAATTGAATGAAAAACTTCATTTAAGGCTCAATTTTTGGCAATCTTCACTAAACATCACTCCAAATGCATGGGGATTATGTAAAATAAAAAAAATGCAAGGGTAATGTAAAGGAAATTTCTAAAATCAACAAAAACCATCACAAACAAAAGAACCTATGGCTAGTTATAGTTATTGAAAATTTTTTCACCGAGGATGATTTTTGGTGGTGGTGATGATCTGAGTGTGCTCCTTAGTGTAAGATGAATCTTTAGAATGGGTCTGGGCTCTCGCTTCACTTCAGAATAATGTATCCACCAATGGGCACACTAGAATCCACTTGATTTTGTTGGTTTTTGCTCAAAAACTAAGTGGGAATGGTTGCTAGTTAGTTTGAGAGCCCTAGGAGAGTGAAATGAGTGTGTGGGAAAGAGTTTTTCCTCTATTTTTTTGCCTCCTTGCAATGGCCAAAAATCACCTCATTCATGGTGATTTTTTGCTCCAAGTGGGTGTCCTTTGCTTGGGGTGGTTGGGATTCTCCTAAGGTGGCTTAATTTGGTTTCCCAAGGCATGGGAGGTGGCTGCTATGAAGGAAAATGTCCTAGCAAATGGAGGTGGAGGTCCTCCATGCCACTACCAATGGGAGAGGTGAGGTGATTTCACCTCCCCACAAGTCATGGCTGACCAAACCACCTCTTAGGACAGATTGGACAATGTCCTTAGAGCCTAGGTGGACCAATGAATGAGTGTCAAGTGGCCAAGGAAGAGAAATGACCATTTACATGGGTGTTTTGTCTTATGTGATACCCTTAGCCTAAGGGTAGAGTGGTCATTTGATATTGAATTTGATTTGGGCAAGAAATGAATCAAAAGTGAGTTGGACCAAATTTCATGTCACTTGGAGTTCATTTGGTTAGGTTTGGCTCAATTTGACTCAAGGTCAAAATGGGTCAAAATGGGTTAGCTCAAGTTCATATGACTATTTTGAGAGGATTGTATGCTTTGATTTGATTTAATTTGGATTTAATTTGGGTTTAGTCTAATTTTGTCAATTTGGGTCAACTTAAGAGGACCAATTGGGCTAGGTTTGGCTCAATTGAAGGTCAAGACATGTTTAAATATTGATTTTGGGTTGATTTGAATCAATAGTTTTAATGAATTTGGCTTAAGTTGCAATTTGGCTAGTTTGGGTTCATATAGGCTAAGGAGTTGACTTGGTCAACAAGCTAGGTTGACTTGGTTTGAACCAATTCATATCAATTGATCATCCTAATGTGATCAACAATTGGCTTAATTCACTTTGATTTGGATTGAATTGAATTGGTTTTTGGTTCATGTAGGTCAAATTTGGCCACTTTGGGTCGTGAACCAATTAGATTTAATTCTTTGGGTTGAGTTTGATTTAGTTGAGTTTATGTATAGATTTGAGATTGATATATAAATTCAATTGCAATTGGTTTGGATTCAAATGAGTTTTGGTTCATTTGAATATTTCAAGTAAAATAGGTTAGGTTGGGTTTAACTTGGGTTGATTTTGGTTTGACTGGATGATTGTAGATTTCATTTATATTTGGATAGATGATTGAAGGAATGATTGATTCAATAGAAAATCCATTAATTTTGGCTTGATTTAGATGGGTTTTGGCCAAGTTCAATGAAATGGCTTAAAAGGTTTAAATTGGGTTTGATTTGATTTTAGATTTGGTTTTGGCTATTTGAATTTATATTTCATTTATATTTGAAGATAATCGAAGGTAAAATTGATTTATAAGAAAATCAATTGTGTTTGGATTGAATTGGATAAAAATTTGGCAAAGTTTATGAAGGTTGATTAAAGGGCTCAAGAAGGATTTCAGGTTTGGATTTGATCTTGGGTTTCAATCATTTGGAATTGAGTTTGGACTTGGATTTGGATTTGAAATTGAGTTTGAGGTTCGGTTGGAAATTTGGATTTGAATTGAATTTAAATAGGTGTACATGGATTGGGTTTAGGCTATAGAGTAGGTGATTTTCCAAAGTCCCTAAGGCATGGCCTAATCTCATGATTAACCCTTCTAAGTCTATAGGCTTTGGTTAAGTGTTCACCTACTCTATAGAAGTGTCTTATGACCAAGGAAACCTTAGTTTCTAGAAGGTTTCTAGGTCTAAGAAGAGGTTGAGAACTCACTCCAATAGTGTGGTCAATAAAAGGACCCCCAATAGGTGTGGTGTAACTAACAAGGCACACCGCATGTATTGGCATTGATCGAGATGATCAACAACATCCAAAAGACTATAAAAACTAATGAAAATAATCTATACCTAAACCTAAAAGGAAGATAGAATTATGATCTTAGTGCAAAGTAACTCTATTTATGCGAAGGGCCTAAGAGAGCTAGATGGAATCTACGGGGGATTGAGTATGTGAATCTTCCACTAGGGAAGTAGGTTCAAGCTATCCGCTAGAGATAAGAATTTGAGTTTGATTGTGAATATGATTTGTTTGGGTGTGTATCCTCAGGGATAAGAATCTATAATCTACTAGAAATTGGGAATGTGAGCCTTTGATAGGGGAAGCAGGTTCGGGCTATCCGCTGGGCATAAAAGTTTGATGATATTTCTTATGGCCCCACTAGGGAGATTAATTTGATTTGTGCCTCACTAAGGAGAAGTTTAGTTTGTTCGATATGTTTTAAATTGACTCCATTGGGAAAGTTGGTTTTGAATTTAGTTTATTATGGACCTTGTCAGTGTGTGATGGATCCAATTAGAAGGGGCTATGTCGGCCTTGACCTATCTCAAATTTACAAATCCAAAGGGATTGTCTACCAGCCATAAGGTAGGACTATCTGACCTAAAGGGTTGCCTATTGGTGTGCAATGGCTGTACTTAGGAAGAAAGCATAGTAGACTTACATCTTCCAAAGCAGGGATCAGCTGTTAGGGTGATCTATTGGATCTTCAATTAATGAAACTCGACCCTGTGGATGATATATATATTGTTTATTTCCTATTATGGACCCTTGTTGGTGTGCGAGGGAGCACACTAAGAAGGGACTATGTCGACCTCTATCTTAGATTCGACAAAGGGGAGTTTGCATGCATAGAATCTCTAAGAGTGGTTTATTGGGAAAGGGGATTGTCCAATGTAGTAACTAGGTAGTGTCTTGGGTGCAATTTATTGATATAAATAGGGTGCTACAGGAGGTAACTGGGGGCTTTAACTGGGCTATAAATAAGAAATCTTATAAAACATGCGGAACTTACATCTCTTGAGTGGGTGTATCCATGGGTGATTCTTTGGGACACTGAGAAATATAACCAACTCAGGGACCAATGTTATAATTATCTAGAAAGATATATATATATATATATATATATATATATATATATATATATATATATATATATATATATAGGGTATTATATGTAATATATGTATTAAGAAGAAATATAGAAAACTTACATCTTTGAGGAGACAACCCAAAGGTGACCCATTGTTGGAATAACAAATTGAAACCTAAGGTGACTATTAATAGAGTCACAGGAGGACTAGACTTAGACTTTAATCAAGAATAAGTGCATGAGGGATCACCTAATCCACTATGACCAAGTCGGTTAATAATAGTCTAAAAAAAAGCATATGTAGACTTATATCCTCTTGAATAAACCAACATGAAGGTCCACCGACCATGCAGATACCATCTAACAAGGCACTTTCGGTGTGCAATAGTCAGGAAGAAAGCATGTAGACTTATATCTCCCCAAATAAGGTACCTTTGGGGTGATGCACACTAGGGGTAGCTTTGTACTTGAAGTAATGAGTGGGTGCACTTGGGGTTATCCCACATCAAGTACGAGTCAAAGATGTGTATAGTCAAAGGACTTGTCTTCTTGAAAAGCCAACATGAAGGTAGCTTACCAACCGCCGAAGGCCTACCATGCTAACAAGGCTCACGGTGTGCATGAAGTCAAAAAAAGCAAAGCATACATCCTCTAAATAAGGGACCACTTGGGTGAACTAGCGGGGTAACGCGTCGGCCCACCTAATAAGTGAGGGCCATGGGCGTTATCCCACATCAATGGCAAAAAAGATGTGTATTTGTTGTATGTGTATAGTTTGTGTTTGTGTTGTGTTGATGAAGGATGGTAGCCACTTGGGTTCATATAGCTATCCTAAACACGAGTGATGAAATGGTGCTAGGGGGCAATGTGACTCCCCAGAAAGAATGTTGCTCTTGTTCTTATACACAACAGGTACTAGTAAAATAAGATTTCTAGATGTAGAATCATGTGTGTGGTGTGTTTGTGTGTTGATGAAGGATAGGATGCCTTGGGTTCTTACACCTATCTAAACACATCATAGGTAATGGTCCTGAAATAACAAATAATGCTTCCAAAGAAGAGAGGGTTTGATGAATGGAAAGATAGGATTTTTTGATGATAATTATTTTCAAACATTATTTTAAGGATAATATTTCAAATAGAGCCCTTGATTGGAAGCATTGGGCACTCCCATATCATAATTGTTTAAACTACTTTCCATCCTTGAAGCACTAAGGTATGCCTTTCTGATGTAGAATCTTGATTTAAAAGTTTTAAGATAGACTAACTTTGAAAGAGTTTAAACCATATATATTCAACATTAAATGAAATCTTTCTCTTATTAAGTAGAATCTTGGAGGCTGCATCTCTAATGTCACTTTAATCTCTTTGAGATCAATCCTAGTTATCCCATGATGCTTTAGGGGATTCAACTTCAAGCAGTAGTGTAATAACCAATCGAAGATCACTACTCATTTCATAAAGATGGTCTTCCTTTTTCTTTAACCCTAGTGACCAAAGAAAGACATGACCTTGTAGTTATAATTCCAATGGAAATTATAAGTGCAAATGACCTCTCATTCTATAACATCATTCAACCCATCCTTGAATGAGGGAGACTGGTGGATTCATCTTCAAGACATTCCTAACAATTCTTCAATTGACGTATGTGTGGATTTGAATGTCCTTCCTTTTGACATAATGTTGGGTAATCATGATAGCATCTTTATTCTTCAATAAGGTTGACTTCAAACTTTGATCTCTTCTTAGTGCAATTGTTCACATCAAAAGTTTGCAAAGTAGGAATAGCAATAGTTTCAATTTTGAGTTCATAGATTGCTACCTTTAGAGATGTATTGGGCACTTCATTATGGTCTTAAGTAAAGTAGTCTTTAAACTACAAAAGTAACCTAACTAAGTCGTTGGCATTTTCTTTCTAATTTATCAAATATAGATGTTGGGAGGGTGGGTGGACTACCTTTATGTTCTGAGGTTAATCTCTTAAAACTAATTGGTTGATGATCTAATTTTCTTCTCAACTTCAGGGAGTGTATCCTCTACTTGAAAGTCTTCTAAATTCTTTAAACAAAGTAAGTGACTAGCCAAAAATGATTTTATTACTTCATTTGAAGGTTTATCTAGAACCCTCTTGAGCTTGAAGAAAGAGATGAATTTTTCTCATAATATATATATATATATATATATATATATATATATATATATATATATATATATATATATATATATATATATATATATATATATATATATATATATATATATATATATATATATATATATATATATATATATATATATATATATATATATATATATATATATATATATATATATATATATATATATATATATATATATATATATATATATATATATATATATATATATATATATATATATGTTAGTGCAACTCTTAACTTCCAATCCTATAATAATATCATGAGATAGTAGAATTGGAGCCAATGTGCTAGCATACCCACTAAGTTTCTAGTCATATCATTCATGAGTTATCTTTTTTTTAGAACTTTTTGTTTTACTGTTATCTACTCCAAAGACTTGCCAAAAGTAGACTCAAAATTTAATTTGTATATATATATATATATATATATATATATATTCTCTCCTTTTCTTTGAATTTACACCTCGTACACATGATTTATCCTTTGGATTCCAAATCAATGTGTATTATTGGTGCTTTTTCTTTCTTTTTCTTTCCTTCTTCTCTTTTTTTCATTCATTTTTTCTTTCTTTTCTCTTTTGTTTCATTTTTTCTATCTCTCCTTTTTTTTCTTTTTTTTTTTTGAGTCTTTGTTTATATTGTGTTCTCTAGAGGGGATTTCTTGTCTTTCTTTCCATAGGATATTCTATGTTGAGTAAGACTTGAGAAGGTTGCCACTAACTGGCAAGGAAGAATTAGGTTAAGTTCCAATTAAACACTCTATATCTCCTTAGAGAAGGTGAGGCGCACTCATTATTTTAGCTTCGGGCAACCTTCCAAGATAGTTTAGGACCTTATGATTAACCTTAATAGTTTGATGCCCTTATTTTGGATTGTGAGGTGTATCTTAAGAAGGATTTAGAATTTGATTATTTCCAATGACTGGTTTGCTTCTTCTTATGGTGTTGATCAAAGTGGTAGGACCCTGCCACTACAACAATTGGCTTCAGTGATATCTTCTAAAAGAGTGGTATAATTGATGTCTACCTACTCTTTTATGGTGCCCAAAATTTCTTCTATTAGATATGGTGATTCTAACTCTATAGTGACACCACAAAGTTTGGAATGGGGTACCCACCCGAGTTGGAATCCTTAAAGACATCAAGTCCATCGGTACTATTTTATGGATTATGATCATTATGATTATCATTTTGAGAGTTGTCTTCTTGGGAATTAGGATTCAAATAATTTGAGTCATACTTATCTAGAATGGATAAGACATACTCAAAAATCCTTATTTATCTTATTCTTGGCCCTTGAAGGAACTTTTATGGCTTTTCTTCTTTGGTTAGGGAAACTCAGAATCAGACTATTGGTCAAAATGAAGAAGTGGCTTCTTGTCTACCACCTCCTCTCTACTGATGGTGGTGAGGGCTAGAATCTCTGCATTGCTAGAAAGAGAACCATATCAGTCCTTTGCTTGAATTTTGTTGACTCGAATTGTTTACTTGATTTGATTGTTGAATTGGAATCCTCATTTAACAAATTTAGGTATGCTAAATGGGTTCAAATATTGGAGAAATTTTGAATTTTTTTTTTGGAGGAGAGACTTTGAATTTGATTTAAATTTAGAACCCACATTTAATAAATTTGGGTATGTTGAATGGAGTTCAAATGTTTTAGAGAGGCTCTTAATTGATGCTTCCATTGGCTCACATTTGAATTTGATTTTATGTTTGGGACCCTTATTTAATAAATTTGGTATGTTAAATGGAGGGTCAATTGACTTTATTTTGGATTTGATTTTGGAATCTTCACTTAGGAAATTTAAGTATGCTAAATAAGATTCAAGTGCATGTTTGAAAACATTTTTTGAAAACATTTTGTTGTCTATGATGATGTGTGTCATGTTTTTGATTTATTGAATTTGATTTGAAAATGGGATCCTTACTTAGCAAATTTAGGTATGCTAAGTGAAGCCCAATGTGTTTGATGTATTTTGATTTGATTTCGAAAATAGAGACCCTTACTTAACAAATTTGGGATGTTAAGTAGGGATCAAGTGTGTTTGATGAGTTTGTTTTATTTTATTTTGAAAGAGGAGAACTTCTATTTAACAAATGTGGTATGTTAAATAAAGTTCAATTTATTGTCAATTTTGAAAAGGTGGGACTCTCATTTGACAAATTTGGGTATGTCAAATGGAGTTCAAGTGTGTTTGATTTTTTGTTATTTTAAAAAAGGGAACTCTACTTAGCAAATGTGGGTATGTTAAGTAGAGTCCAATTTGCTTTTGTTTTTGAAAAAGGGAATTATCATTTGACAAATTTGGGTATGTCAAATGGAACTCAAATGTGTTTTAATTTCTAGTGATTTTGAAAATGAGACTTCCATTTAACAAATTTAGGTATGTTAAATGGAAATCAATTATATTTTTCTTTTCAGGTTTTGAAGATGGAATATTTGTGTGTATGTTGCTTTTGAAAAGAGAAATTCAACTTAGCACATGTAGGATGTGCTAAATGAAATTTCAATTTTATGTTATCTTGTTTGAAAATAAAATCTTCATTCATCAAGCTTAGGTGTGTTGAATGGAGATTACTATTTTGAGATATGTGCTTTTGGAAAAAGGATTTTAAAATTATTTGATTTTAAATTTTGATAAAAACCTCCATGCAACAATCATGGATATTGTTGCATGAGGTTTGGTTATCTTTAAATGTAGATCTTTTATCATGTGAATTTTAATTTGAGAAGTGCTTTTTGAAAGTAAATATTTTTTTGCAAATAGTTTATTTTCTTAAGTATGAGATGAACCTTGCCTCACCAAGAGAATGGTAAAGAGGTTCTAAATTTTAGTCATCTTCTTTAGTTAATTCAAATTTGTTTTACCTATTGGGGGTCATAATAGGGGTTTTAAGACCTACATGGACTAAGGTCTTAAAATATAAAGGATGCTAGCTAGCTCAACCTAAGGATGAAATAGGCTAAGTGATAATGAAAAGAAAGATAGTCTAGGACCCATATAAAATACAAGTCCACTGTCGATGTTTGGAGACAATAATTGCTACTAGAGATGGAGAGAGGAACCCTCCCCAACGGAGTCACCAAAAAATCTAGTTTATTTTTGAGATGTGGGACACCACGTAGATCTTAGGGGGTACTTATTGAAATGATTGAATACAACATTAAAAAAAGATGCACTATCTAGAAAGATAGAAATTATTAGCCTATAATGGACCTAATCACCTAATAAGAACTCTTATGGCATGATGGGTCTTCCTTGGGGCTAGCTAAAGCCTCATATTCTCAGGATGTCCGGACTATATACCATTACATTCAAACCATATGTAAATTTACATGCATGAACATAAGAAAGAAGCTCCAAATCACATGATCAATTAATTCAATCACTTGAACAATTGCAAATGCATGTATTTTTAATAAAAAGGAATTACCATTCTCTAATTAAATACACACATGTATGCATAAAAGACCTAACCAAGTACGCACCTTTGTCAAACTAGAGAAGTGAGGTAATCAAATGGCCTCCTTAGGGCTAGCTAAAGCCTCATATTCCTGAGATGTATAGGCTATATCACTTTTCTTTAATACATACACATGTATCATAATTTGGAGAATGAAAATCATGCAGAAAAATGATATTTAATTTGATTGAATCATTTATGTATATGAATTAAAGCCTCATCCAAATTTTAGTATTGAAATACATAAGAATTAAATCAAATGGAGTATGTGCCATTGTTAAACTAGGGAAGTGAGGTAATCAAATAACCTCCTTGGTGCTAACTAAAGCCTTGTATTCTGGATGTCACTATATACCCATTAACATTCTCACTTACATAAATCAATACATGAATAAAAGGAAAGGAGCTTCACTTCATACATTTAATCTATAATCACATACATCTCTTATGTATTTATAACTAGCACTCATAGCATATGTAACCATTCATTTATAAGCTTTGGAAAATACTTTTGGATTTAATAGTGATAATAGCCACACATATTATAAGGTAAATCAACACATGCAAGCTTGATATAAAGGAAAACCATTTGATTTAATTAATTTTGAAAAGATGAATGTATGATTTCAAATGACATGCAACATTTAACATGATTGGAAAGGAATGAATGAGCATAAACATGTGATTTCATTTAATTAAATTAATTCCTAAGTACAATTAAATAAAATAAAAGAATTTAAAGAAAACTAAGGCTTTTTAATTATCACTTTCAATTTCATATTTGATTTGGTTTGAATAAATGAGAGAAAGTTTGTTGATCCTAACCCATTCCCATGCTTATGATTCAATTTGGTTTAATGAAAAATAATTAAGTTGATTTCATGGGTTAATTAGGTTGTGTTATGCATTAAATCCATTAATTAACCCTTACCTATGTTGCTTTAATTTAATTAACCAAGTAATTATGAGCCTACATGATATGTACATACATTGGAAATTAAATCAGCAATGATCCTAAGAAATGAAAAGGCCTAATCCAATTGGTTCACAATTAGTGATTAATTAAGTTAAGAAACTTAACTATGTACTTTCATGGTTTTCCCACACATGTGAGTTAAGCATAATTTTCTTAAATTTCTTTAGGTTATTGAACACCTAAAAATCTACCCATGAATTGATTAATTAAGATTCCATGTGATTAAAGTTTCAAATTGATTAATTAAGCAATTTGATTAATGAATTAAACCACAAATTAATCCCAAATTAATTAATTTTCGTTCAAGTGAAATGGACTTTGGAAAAAGATTGGGAAAGAGCTCCCAATCTCATTCCCCATGCCCATTCACTATTTCACAATGATTAGCAAGCTTAATTAATGATTTACTTACTATCTAGAATATTAATTAATTGTATTAATTAGGAAAGTAATTAAGGTTAAGATAACAAATTTTCTAATTAACCAAGCAATAAATCCCAAGAAAATTATGGGAAATAGAGGTCATCCAATTAATCAACCTCCAAAAGTTTGGGATTGGTACTTATAGGTAATTTAGAGAGTAATTAAACTAATTAAGTTTTTAATTAAGACCACATTAAGCCTTAATTACAATTTAAAATTAATTGGGATCATTTTTAATTGGATCTCATCTGAAATACCTTCAAATCAAATATGTACTTACATTTTTATGATTTTTCTATGATTTGTTATAGTTTTCCAAAATTTTAAGTGATTTAAATGAATTTCCATGATTATTATAAAGTCCATTAATTTATTTTAACTATTTGAACATCAAAATGCAATATCTCCCAATCCAAAAATCCTTTTAACTTGAAATTTGTATGGTAGGTAGATTTTATGCTCACTTTTAATTTCTAACAATTTTCAAATAAATCTTATGTGTCTTTTTGGTTTAATGAATGAAATTTGATTTTTCCTAAAGCTCAAAATATTTAGTGAAATTTGGGGCTTTTGGATTCATTGTATTTCTCTTGGAAAGACAAATTCAACAAGCCATTATTTCCAATTTTTAGTTAAGTATTTTATTTTAATTTTTTTAAAATTTTAAAGTTTCATGTGTTTTAAAGTAATTTTTAAAAGAAGAAAACCCCTAATATCTTACATAACCTGGTCAGTGCTTGTGCAGAATTGATTGGACCACGTGGTGCCACGTGGCATCGTATGACTAGCTGGAGTGGTGCCACATCAGCAGATGAGCAGAAATGTGAACAAGGATGCATAAATCAGATCTGACCATCTATCACGGATCAGATGGTCCAGATTGATACGAGTGATCCGCATGATCTAAAGATCCACTGATCTCAGCTGTGCGATCCATACGATCAAAGCCATAATAGATCAGATGGCTAGCAGGAAATCCAGTGGAAGAGCTGGAAGGAACACTATTTCAGGCAAGATTTTTGTGATTCTTATGAAAAATTGAATGAAAAACTTTATTTTAGGCTTGATTTTCTGGCAATCTTCGCTTGAAATCACTCAAAATGTGTGGGGATGATGTAAAATAAAAAAATGCAAGGGTAATCTAAAGGAAATTCCTAAAATCAAGTAAAAATTGACACAAACAAAAGAACCTAAGGCCGGTTATGGTTCTTGAAAATTATCTCATCGAGGATGATTTTCGGTGGCCATGATGATCCGAGTGTGCTCTTAAGTGCAAAAAGAAGCTTCAAAATGGGCTCGGGCTCTTGCTTCACTTAGAAATAATTTATCCACTAATGGCCAGTGCTTCCTCACTGGAATCCACTTGATTTTGATGGCTTTTGCTTAAAACCAAGTGGGAATGGTTGTGGTTTTGGAAGCTCTAAGAGAGTGAAATGAGTGTGTGAGGAAGAGTTTGCCTCTATTTTCTGTCTGTAATGTCCGAAAATCACCTCATTCATGGTGATTTTGGCTCCAAGTGGGTGTCCTTGGCTTGGGGTGGTTAGGATTCTCTTAGTGGCTTAACTTGGTTGGCCAATGCATGGGAGGTGGTCATATGAAGGACAAGTGGGTGTCCTAGCAAAGGGAAGTGGAGTTCCTTCATGCCAAGTGTTCCAATGGGATAGGGGAGGTGATTTCACTTTCCCATGAGTCATAGCTAACATAACTACCTCTTGGGTTAGGTTGTACAGTGTCCTTGGAGCCTAGTTGGAATAATTGATGAGTGCCAAGTGGCCAAAGAAAATAAATGACCATTTACATAGGTGTTTTGTCTTATGTGATACACTTAGCCTAAGGGTAGAGTGATCATTTAGCATTAAATTTGATTTCACAAGATTTAGATTGAGTCAAAAGTGAGTTGGACCAAATTTCATGTCATTTGGAGTTCATTTGGTTAGGTTTAAAACAATTTGACCCATTTGGGTCAAATTGGGTCAAAATGGGTTAGGCTAACTAATTGGTCAAATTGGGTCAAACCAAGGGTTATCTCAAGTTCATATGACTATTTGTAGAGGATTGTATGCTTTGGTTTGATTAAAATTAGATTTAATTTGGGTTTAGTCTAATTTGACCCCTTTATGTCAATTTGGGTCAACTTGGGTCAGGAGGGCCAATTGGGCTTGGTTTGTCTCAATTGAAGGTAAAGTCATATTTAAATGTTGATTTTGGGTTGATTTAAATCGTTGGTATTGATGGATTTGGCTTTGGTTGCAATTTGGCTAGTTTGGGTTCATATAGGCTAAAGGGTTGACTTGGTCAACATGCAAGGTTGACTTGGTTTGACCCAATTTATAATAATTGATCATCCTACGTTGATCAATAATCATGACATGAAGTTTGGATTGGCTTAATTCACTTTGGTTTGGATTGAATTGGATTTTGGTTCATGTAGGTCAAATTGGCTAATTTTGGTCAAGTGAACTAATTGGATTTAGTTGGCTTGATTTATTTGAGTTTAAATATAGATTTGAGATTGATATATAAATTCAATTGCAACTTGTTTGGATTCAAATGAGTTTTGGTTCATTATAATATTTCACATCAAATGGGGTAGGTTGGGTTTGACTTGGGTTAATGTTGGTTTGATTGAATGATTGTAGGTTTTATTTATATCTAGATAGGTGATTGAAGGAATTATTGATTTTGGCTTGATTTAGATGAGTTTTGGCCAAGTTCAAGGAAATGGCTTAAATAGTTTAAATTAGGTTTTGATTTGATTTTAGATTTGGTTTTGGCTATTTGAATTTATATTTTATTTCTATTTGAGAAGATAATTGAGGTGTAATTGATTTACAAGAAAATAAATTGAGTTTGGATTGAATAGGATGAAATATTGGCTATGTTCATGAAGGTTGATTAAAGGGCTTAAGAAGGAATTCAAGTTTGGATTTGATCTTGGGTTTCAATCATTTGAAATTTAGTTTGGACTTGGATTTGGATTTGAAATTGAGTTTGAGGTTTGGTTGGAAATTTGGATTTGAATTAAATTTAAGAAGGTGTACATGGATTGTTTAGGCAGGTTGGTGATTTTCCTAAGTCCCTAAATCATGGCCTAATCTTATGATTAACCCTTCTAAGTCTTTAGGCTTAGGTCATGTGTTCACATAATCTCTAGAAGTGTCTTATGACTAAGAAAATCATAGTGTCTAGAAGGTTGCGGGGTATAAGAAGAGGAGGTTAAGAACTCACTCCAAAAGTGAGGTCAACAGTGTGTTACCTGGTTGATGAAATCAAAAAGAAGAAATGTTGAATCTGAATTTATTCTTAGTTAAAAAATAAAGCCAAATACCCTAAACCCTAGACTAATGCCTGAACCCTAAACCTAAAATCTAAATCCTAAAAACCCTAAACTCTAAACCCTAAACCCTAAATCCTAAACCCTAATCCCTAAAACCCTAAACACTAAACCCTAAACCCTAAAACCTAAAACCTAAATCTTAAAACCTAAACCCAAACCAAAACCCAAAAGCCCAAACCCAAACCCAAAAATCAAAACCAAAAAATGAAACAAAAAAAAACCAAAAACCAAAAACCAAACAAACAAAACCAAAAACAAAAAACCAAACCCAAAAACCAAACCAAAACATAAACCCAAACAAAAAAAACCCAAACCCAAAGCAAAACCAAACAAAAACCAAAAACCAAAAACCAAAACCCAAACTAAAACAAGGAAAACCAAAAACCCAAACCCAAAAAAAAAAACCAAAAAATAAATAAAAAACCCAAAACCCAAACCCAAACCCAAACCCAAACCAAACCCAAAAAACTAAACAAAAAACCCAAACCCAAAAGTAAAATCCAAAAACCAAACCAAAACCCAAACCCAAAACTCAAACCCAAAAACCCAAACCCAAACCAGAAAACCAAAAAAAATCAAACCAAAAAACCCAAACCCAAACAAACTAAACAAAACCAAACAACTAAACCAAACAAACTAAACCAAAACTAAAAAAAATAAAAAATAAAACCAAACAAAACCAAAACCTAAACCAAACAAAACTAAAACCCAAACTAAAACTAAAACCCAACAAAACCAAACAAAAAAACCAAACCTAAACCCAAACAAACCAAACTAAAACAAAACCAAACTAAATAAAACCAAACCAAACCTAAACAAACAATAAAACCAAAACAAAACCCAATCTAAACCAAAATAAACCCAAACCAAAACCCAAAACCAAAACTAAACTAAACAAAACTAAAACTAAAAACAAAAAAAATCCAAAACCAAACCAAAACCAAAACTAAAAAAACCTAAAAAAAAAAAAAACAAACCAAAACAGTAAAACAAAACCAAACCTAAACCCAAACCAAAACCAAAATCCAAACCAAACAAAACCCAAACTTAAAATAAACCAAACCCAAACCCAACCTAAACCAAAAAAACAAAACCAATAAAAGAAACAAAACCAAAACCAAACAAAAACCCAAACCAACCAAAACAAAAAACTAAAACCAAACCAAAACCAAACTAAACAAAAATAAAACAAACAAAACAAAACCAAACCAAAATAAAAAAAACCCAAAAAAAATAAACCCAAACCCAAACTAAATGAAAAACTAAACAAAATAAAACCAACAACCCAAACCCAAACCAAATAAAAAAAACTAAACCCAATCCAAACCAAACCCAAACAACCAAAAAAAAAAATCCAAACTAAAAAAAAACCAAATAAAATAAAACTAAACCTCTCTCCTCTCTATCTCAGACTATGTTTTTCCTTCATTCAATGTTATCAAGTCTAATTTATTTCCATTTTGATCTTTTATTTTTCCTTGTTATTTAATGCTTGATGCTCTTTGTTGATGGCAGTTGTCAAGAATGTTCCTTCATGGAGGCAAATTTAGGCATCGATCCAACATTTATGGATCTAAAGCTCTTCTACTTTACCGCATTAAATCCTTTAAGGATGCTCTCTTAAGAGCCTTTCCCTACTAATGGTGAATTTGATATCTAATCGCTTCATGGCATCCCAATGACAGTTATAATGATGTCGGAAGCTCTAAGCCTTATGAATTCACTTAGTTGGTTTACTTGTAACGCCTAATCAATATCCTCATTTTTTCACATTCTTAAGCCGTGCATTTTCTATTGGTTTGATTGACCCCACATTTTAATTACTTACATGATCTAGATTATTTAAAGGTTTTCATGATGTTCTTATTTTCAATTGTCAAATGCATCTTTAAAGTGGTCTCCCCTTTTTGATATAAAAGAGGAATCACTGATTATTCTTGTTTGGTTGGCTTTTCCTAATATGAGAATTCACTATGTTACGCATCAAGTTCTTTGTTAAAGATATTGCTAATGTTGATCAAAATGTTGAATATGATGGTTTGAATGTCAGCCTTGCTTTACATAATAATTTGCCTCCTCAAGATATTATCTCTACACAGACTACCTTTCCTCTTTTGAATGTTGAACATGAGGAGGAGCATGTAAACCTTAATAATAATTTGAATGGAAACTTGATGATGGAGGAAAATTTGAAAAAAAATTCTGAAGCTAATCCTGAATACTGTGCTCGAAATGGTTTTACAACATCTCCTTCTTGTAATCCTGAGATTGACATGCATGCTAATCACCTTTCACAATGAAATTGAGGAAGGGTTATCATTAGAAATGCTTTATTAATTCTAACCCCATTCTTAATACAATCATTTCTTCGATGGTGATTCTTTGGACAAAAATAGACCATTTCAAACTATTTTTAAAAAGAAATCACTAAAAGCAAAATGTTTTCTAATAACTCAACAAGATCTACTAGATCTGGTTCCACATCTCACAAATAACTATTTTATGTTCCTTCTTATCCCCCTTTTATCTATTTTTTTGTCTTTAGTTTATTTTAATTTTCCTTTATGTTTAACGCACTTATTTGGAATGTTCAAGGGATTGGGACCCTCATTGTCCATAACCGTGTTAGACATCTTTGTCATATTAATAATATTACTTTACTGGTTCTTATTGAACCCCTCATACATTCTTCTAAGATTAACCATGTTGCTAGAATGCTAGGTTTTAATAATTTCTTCTATAATATTAGCAATAAAATTTCTTATTTTTGGAATAATTTAGTAATGATCTATCCTTGATGACTTTCAACAAGTTGTCAATGTCCATATCTCTTTGGGTGATTTCTCTGCTCTAGGCTCCTTTGTTTATGCTTCTTGTAATGGGGCTAGTAGGAACATCCTTTGGGATAATTTAAGAACTTTTTTCTTCATAACAAACCTTGGTTGGTTGGGGGCGATTTCAACACTATCCTCTCATCCTCTAAAAGAAGGGGTGGTTGTTCTCCTAACATTCATTCCATGGAATATTTTTCCAATATGATTCTTGATTTCAACCTTATTGAAATTGGCTACTCGGGTTCAGATTACATTTGGC
Organism: Cymbidium sinense; assembly: GCA_021442155.1. Classification (NCBI taxonomy): domain Eukaryota; kingdom Viridiplantae; phylum Streptophyta; class Magnoliopsida; order Asparagales; family Orchidaceae; genus Cymbidium; species Cymbidium sinense. The sequence goes on along the minus strand of CM038214.1, from coordinate 264,237,803 downwards.
ATAACTCTAGACTCTAGAAATGGCTTGATAAAACTCTCTTTAACTCTCTTTGGACTAATCAATGGCCTCGTACCTCTATTGAGCATTTGAGTATCATTTTGTTCGACCATGCTCCTCTTTTGATATCCATTAAAAATCCCTCTACTAGACTCTCCTCATCTACCTCTTTATTCCTGATGGATTCAACACATTGATTTCTTAAAGGTTGTCTCCACCAACTAGATGGTCTTCTTCACCGAATTCTATGGCATGATTCATCTTTGGTTTAAGCTTAAAAGACTTAAACAAAACCTTGCTTGGTGGAACAAGCATCATTTTAAAAATCTCTTTGTTAATATCAAAAACATGGAACAATTGGTTTGTTGCCTTGAAAATGCAATTTTGACTGATTCTTCTAAACTAAAAGATTTAAATGAAGCCAAAGATAACCTGGTTACCTATTAGAATATGGAAGAAACTTATTGAAAGTGAAAGGCTGCTAGTAAACATATTGCTGATGGGGACAAAAATACCAGATATTTCCATGCTCTTATTCAAAAAAAAGAGAGCATTAAACATTCTCCAAAAAATTTAAAAGTGACAATGGTAACTGGATCACTGACATGATGAGATTAAAGACTCTATCACTAATCACTTTAGAAATTAGTTGAATAAGAGCCATACTTTAGAGGCTATCTTGAATTCTCATTTGATTCTCTTAACAATTACCAGTGATGACAATCACTTGCTTGCTATGGTCCCTACGGAAGTAGAGATTGGTCAAATTTTTAATAATATAAACGTTGATTCTGCTGCTGGCCCGGAAGGCTATACTAAATTTTTTCAGCATTATTGGCCTATTATTAAGTATGATTTAGTTGAAGCTGTGGTTGAATTATTTAATGTTAATCCTCTTCCTAGATATTTCTCTAGCACATCCATTGTCCTTATACCCAAAATTGATAATCTGAGTCTTTCTGCACTATCGCCTATGCACCTTTTTCATAAACTCATTACTAAATTGTTTTGCCAATAATTAGTCCGCCCAAAAAATTATTTTGCTCAACCAAACTGGTTTTGTTAGAAGTGTAGCTATATCCGATAACATTCTTCTTGCCCAAGAGTTGATTCATGATTTGGATGCCTCTAATAGAGGTGGTAACATCCTTTTCAAATTGGATATCTCTAAAGCTTTTGAAAACATCTTTGGACCTTTCTTTTTCAAATTCTTCATTTGTTTAGCTTCTCTGATAATTTCATCTCCCTCATCAAAAATTCTATTAGTAATGTTTGGTTCTCTCAGACTCAATGGTTAGCCTTTGGGCTTCTTCCCTTCTTCTAATTTTGAGACAAGGGGATCCCTTGTTCCCCTTTTTTATTATTGATGTGGAATATCTTTCTAGGAGCCTTAATGACCTCTTCAACAATAATCCAAGCATGTTTTTTAGAACTCTGGGTGGTATTCCTATTTCTCATCTTAGTTTTGCTGATGATTTCATTATCTTTTGCAATGCTTCAATTCACAACATTAAAAACATTAAAAACTTCTTAAATAAATTTGGGAAAGAATGTGGGTTTTCTATTAATGAAGGCAAAAGTTGTTTCATTCCTTTCTCTAAAATTCTAATAACAAAATTAATCAAATCTTGGGAATCACCAATTTTCAACAACAACACCTTCCTATTAAATATGTTAGAGCTCCTCTTTATAAATGTCAGAAAAGATCACATCTCTTTGATGAGTTAATCCAAAAAATTTCTAATAAAATTTCTATTTGGGAATTTCATTTACTATCCTTTGGTAGACTCACTTTGCTTAAGATTACCCTTAACTCCATGCCTTTATATCTTTTCAAACCATTGTGCTCTGCTAATTCTACCTTAAATAATTGAGCCTCCTTAATAAATTCTTTGGAGCTCAAATAATTCTACTGGATGACTTGGTATAAAAGTGTGGCACCCTTGTCAAGGTGGGCTTGGTGGCCAATCCATGAAACTATTACTACTGTTGTACTTCGTTCAGTTACGTATTGCTCAAAAATAGTCTCACGGGCTAAATTCATGAATACTTGCTGGGGTAAGCATCCTCTCATATGTCCTTACAGGGTGGGTGACTCTCATGTATGGAAAAGACTTTATTCCATTAAATGGGAAGCTAAACCTCTTATTTCTTGGGGGGTCAACTCTGGATATTCTTTCTTTTGGCAAGATAACTGGACTGCTAGTGGCTCTATTGATGATTTATTATCTACTCACTCCACTGCTACTAGTAAAGTAAACTCTTTCTAGTTGAATAATAAATGGAATGATACAAAGCTTACTGATTGTATTCCTATCTCTCTTTTACATAAATTTACTAACATCCCTACATTTCTAACCATCCTGATCAGATTCTCTTTAAGCTATCTCAAAATGGTGATTTTAACCTTAAAAATGTCTAGATTCATATTAGAGAAGCTCATGATTTCTCTAACATATTTTTTAAACTTTAGAATAACACTATTCCCATTTTTTATTCAATTCTTACTTGGAGAATCTTGAAAAATTTCATCCCTGTTGATTCCTTAATGTGGGGTAAAGGCTTTTATTTACCTTCAAAATGCTACTGCTATTTTCACATTGAGACTGTGAACCATGTCTTTGTGAATGGAGCTATTACCTCTAAACTTTGGGTTTGGTATGATGATTTTTTTAATATTGACCATTTCAATGGCACTTTATCCTTATATCAACTTCTTGATGTTTATTTTCAAAGAACTGTAAACGGTCACATTAAAGTGAGAATTGCCATCACTCTTATATGGTTCATATGGATGGATAGAAATGATGCCAAACATCATGGGATTCCTATAAATCATAAAAGGATTATTGTTAGAATTAAAGATAAAATTCATGCTTTATTTAATGCCAGTTTAATTACCAACACTCAATTTAAAGGCTATAAATTTGTGGTCAACAAACTTGGTCTTGGCATGCCTTATTATCCTATTTGTAAAGAAGATAAGATTGTCTATTGGATAAAGCCTCATAAAAATATTATAAAAATTAATACTGACGGCTCCATTTCTCAAAATGCTTTTGGCTGTGGTGGCAATTTTAGAAACTTTAAAGGTAATGTTACTTGTGCTTCACTTTGTCCTCTTATTGCATGTTCATATCTTTGCTTTAATTAATGGCTATCAATAAAGCTATTGAGATTTGTTTACAAAAAGGTTGGCTTAACATCTAGATTGAGGAGGATGCTCTCTTACTGATTGATATGTTGACCTCCACCAGGGTGGGTAATATAGATTTGTATTACCTCCTTAATCACACTAGAGCTATTCTATCTCAAGCTTGTTTCAAAATCACTCATGTTTGGCATGAAGGTAATGCATGTGTTGATTATCTTGCTAATCTGGGTGACAAATTAGAAGATATAATGTTCTTTGATCAGCTTAATCTTCCTAAACACTTGCATGGATTAGTTAATTTGGACAATACTGGATTACCCTATATCAGAAATTAATCTCAATTTTATGTTTTTGATCTATTAATGGTTTACCTAACCTATTTATTTCATTCCTTTTTTAAAAAACATTTCTATTGCTACTTAGTTTTTTCTGATGCATTTTACTAAAACTATTACCTGGTTTTCCTGTGTTGGAGGCTCTTGCCTCTGTAGCATCAGTTGTTGGTTTACCGTTAATTATCCTCCTACTTATTGGGTATTACTGTACTTTCTTTTTCCCTTACTGAAGGGGGATGTGTTACTTATTTCCCCAATCTGCTTGGTTGTGATGCCCCTTTTCCTAATTTGTGGCTGGTTTTGTGGCTGATTTCTTGTCCTATTATTTGCTGTATGGATTACCATATTATCTGGGCCATTGCGGTATGGGTCTATCTGCTATTTCATTTCTCCCTTGGATCTTCTAAACTTGTGCAATTACTATTATGATCATGCTATTATCAAGGTGATCGTTAACATCTGTATTGCTAATCCTGAATGGATTCTCTCTTTACGGGCTATTTACTTGGACAAGAGCTCTCATATGGGTAGGGATGGTCCTACTTTTATGCGGAAGGGTTTTACTTTATTTTGCAGGATGAATATTATTTGGGTTTCCTACCTAGCCTTCTCTTTGATGATTGTTGTGTACTTCACCCCATTATCTGTGGCTTGCTATTTTGGATTTACCTACTGGTTGTGTTTACTCATGCTTCTACTTGACATTAATATTTATTATTGTGGTCATATTAATACTATGGTGGATGTGGCCAAGATTTTCATCTGGATTGGGATGTTGTTGACTCTACAATCTCATGCTTTGTTGACATTAGTTGGTGGTACTTATCTTATAAGGGATTGGTGGCATCCCTTTACTATTCAAATCTATGTTGTCTTCTTTTCTATAGTGTATGTGGTTATATTTTGGGTATACAGGTACTAAAGACCATATGAATTCCTCCCAATGGAAGCTGTTCCACATAAGGTATGTGGGCTATGATGGCTGGGATGATTTCACTCATCATTTGGCTGGTAGTAACACTTATGATGTAACCCTTCATTGGAAGTTTGGATGCTCATGTTTGTTGGTGCCCCAATTTTGTGTGATTGAGCCTAAGCCCGTTCTCACACACTCTTCTATAATTCTCTCTTACTATTCTACTTGTACTTTTACTTTGATTTGTATCACTTTAATTGTGCTAACTCTTTCTTTTAGATGTTTGTAGACTCTGTGTTGTTCTCTTGTTGGCTCCTTCTCCAATGGAGGCATATGCTTCTCTCATCCTCAAGAGCTTATGATGAAGATGGTCCAAAGGCTTTTCTTTTTTATCAATTTATATCTGTTGCTTTCCTTTCCCTTTTGCTTTGTTTTGATTGTACTTAGATAGGAGATTTACTCTCTAGGCTATTTGCAGCTCTTTAAGCAGTAGTTCTTGAGTTTATCCCCTCTTAAGGACCTTGTAACCTTTTTTTTATGGCAATAGAATTCCCCTATATGGGGTTCCCTTAAAAAAACCCTAAACCCTAAAACCTAAACCCTAAACTTATATAAAATAAACCTAAAATAAACAAAAAAAAACTAAACTAAAAATACAAAAACCTTAACCTAAACCCACCCTCCACCTGAACCCTCGACCTTGTGCTCTGGTGATTCCCCTTTTCCCCTCTCATTTTTAGCTTTCTAGCCACCGCTTGATGGTTGTTTAGTGTGATTCTGGCTGGATTCCTTCTGGAATCGAATGCCGCTGGCAGCTTTTGTGTTTTACTTAGAGTGATGTTGTGGCTTGGAATCTTCCCAACAGATCTAATGGATACTACTAGGACATCAACTACCTTGGCTTCAACTACTTCAAAATCAATCAAAGACATCCTTACTAGTAAGGATAGCTATTCAGGTGAGTCCTTGGAACTTATTTTGACTTCTTTTTGAGCCATGCCTGTGGTTATGTGCACTAATCTAATTATGGAAAAGCTTATTAAGCTATTGAATTTACTTTGGCTGGAAAGTTTACTCTTCATAGGCTAAAAAGCATTCGCTCTTTCTTCCATAGTCTGAAACTTTTAGGTGCTTTTATGATTGGTTTAACTGATCCCCACCATATTTTGATTCAGTTAACGAATGATTTGGATTACTCTCATGTTTTGACTCATCATTCTTATTTTGCTTTCAATTGCCAAATGAGGTTGCTAAAATGGATTCCACTATTTGATATTAGGGAAGAATCCCCAATCATTTCGGTTTGGATTTCTCTTCCCAATATGTGAATTCATTTCATTAATCATCAATTCCTATTTAATGTGGGTACTTTATTTGGTCAGCTTTTGCAAATTGATCAGGCAACAACTACAAAATCTTGACCTTCTACGGCTAGAATCCTTGTTGAATTAAACATTACTAAGAAACACCCCAAAGAAATCTGGTTGGGATCTGAAAATTATGGTTATATGTAGAAAGTTGATTTTGAAAAATTCACTATTTTTTGTTCTCATTGTAAATTCCACAGGCATATTAATTCTGAATGTTTTATTCTGCATCCTCTCCTAAAAAAGAAAATTCCTATTAAGGAAACTATTGTTCCTAACACTAGGCCGACTACTGTTAAATATCAAAAAGTTAATTAAAAAAAGGGATTCATTGAATGTTCCTAATAAGCTTATTTTACCACTTATTTCTTCTGTGTAATTGAAGGTTTCTAATGTGGAAAATAATAATTTCCCTAAACTTTTGGATGATGATTCTTTTTCCTCTGAGTCGATCCCCACATCCTTACCAATTTTGATTGATGAAAATATAGCTTTAATTAAAAATATTGATGATGATATCAATGTTATGCATCATTCAAATTCAATGGAGAATATGGCTTTGGTTTCTCATGATATTCAGTTTGAAAAACCTGACTTTACTTTAGTGCAGGATGATTTATATTCTCAAAAAGATTTGGTTTTGTCTAATAATCTGGGTATTGAAGAAGAAGAGCTTGATGTTCACACTTGCCTTCTTAATAAATCTATTTCAGCTCCCTCACTTGCTATACTTGATGCTCATTTGCCTTTAATAAATTCTAATGGCTTGGAAGAAGGAGAACTCACTTCTATTCAGGAGACTTCCACTAAATCTATGACAAATGTTGCTAAATCCTTCTCTGATGATGATTCTATGAGAAAAGAAAATGGTTTCCAAGTGCTAAAAAGAAAAAAATGTTAAAAACTTCCCTCCCAAATTGTCCAAAAACACTAGACCTACTGCAGCCTCTCTCTCCTCTCTTAATTAACCTTTTCTTAACCCCTTTTTTTTACTTATGTTTAATTTTCTTATTTGGAATGTTAGAGGGATTGGTACCCTCTCTATTCGTAACTATATTAGAAATCTTTGTCATATTCATAATATTTCCTTACTTATTATTTTGGAGTCTCTTATTCATGCAAACAAAATTAAACATGTTGCTAGAATGATCAGTTTCAATAAATTTTTCTCTAATGTTAGTAATAAAATTTGGTATTTTTTGAATAATTTTGTGGAGGCTTCTATTCTTGATGATTTTCAACAAGTTTTTAATGCTCAAATATCTTATGGTGACTATTGTGTTTTGGGCTCTTTGTCTGCATCTTATAATAGATCGTAGAAATCTTCTTTGGGAAAATTTAAGGAATTTTGCTACCTCTGTCAATAAACTTTGGTTTGTTGGTAGGCATTTCAACACTGTTTTATTCTCTTCTAAATGAAGCGGTGGTTCTCTCCTAAAATTGTTTCCATGAAGAATTTTCCAATATGATCCTTCATTGCAATTTGATTGATATTTGCATTAAGGTTTCAAATTTTACTTGGCAAAACTCTAGCCTTTGGCAAAAGTTGGACCGGATTCTTTTTAATACTCATTGGATTACTCAATGGCCTATTACTTCTATCAATAATTTAATCAAAACCTTATCAGATCATGCTCCTCTTTTGGTTTCTATTAAACATAACTCTAATAGATTAAAAAAATTCTCTCATTTTAGATTTCAGAACATATGGATTCATCATATTAATTTCTTTAATGTTGTGGCTAACAATTGGAAAGCTCCCTTACATCTTGACAATTTGATTTTGGGGATGAATAAAATTTATTTTAAGTTTAAAAGACTTAAACAAAATCTAGGTTTGTGGAATAAGCATTGGTTTAAAAACCTTTTTGCTAATATCAAAGAAATAGAAAAACTAGTTAGTGATCTCGAAGTCTCTATTATGTCTGGTCCTACTAAGATTAAGGAGTTGACTGAAGTGAAAGATAAACTCATTAATTTTCAAAATAAGGAAGAGGATTATTGGCGCCCAAAAGCTACTAGCAAACATATTGCAGATGGTGATAGAAATACTAGATATTTCCATGCTTTAGTTAAAAAAAAGAAAGCTTTAAATAATATTCAAAAAATTAAAGATGATAATGGAGATTGGATTACGGAGAATAATGATATTAAGGATTCAACCATTAATTACTTTAGAAATGTTCTTAATAAGAGTTGCTATTTCTAAATCACACTTGATTCCTTCTATTATAAATAATAATGACAATGATTTACTATTGTGTACCTAATGAAGGAGAAATTTTTAAAGTTCTGAATAGCATGAACATAGATTATGTTGCTAGTCTGGAGGGTTTCACTACCTAATTTTTTCAAAAATGTCAGTTTATTATTAAAAATATTTTGGTTGAGGTTGTGGTTGATATTTTTTAATGGTAATCCTTTTCCTAGACATTTTTCTAGCACTTCTATTGTTCTCATACCTAAGAAAGATAATCCAGACTATTGGAGTGATGTTAGACCTATTAGTCTTTGCACTTTCTTCAATAATCTGATTTCCAAAATTCTAACCAATAGGCTCAGTCCTTTACTTCATAGGATTATCTCTCTAAAAGAAACTAGTTTTGTTAGAGGTAGATCTATTTCTAATAATATTTTTCTTGCTCAAAAATTCATGATAATTTGATGCTAAGACTAGAGGTGGCAACATTGTTCAAATTAGATATTACCAAAGCTTTTGACAATATCTTTTTTATTTTATTCTGAATTTATTTGGGTTTTTTGATAAATTTATCTTTCTTATTAAAATGTATTAATAATTCCTAGTTTTCTTTCAATTTGGTTAATGGGGAAGCCTTGGGCTTCTTTCTTTCTTCCATGGCCTAAGATAAAGGATCCTCTAACTCTACCTTATTTATTATTGTTGTACTTATCTAGAGCATCAATGATCTATTCTTAAACAATCCTAGTATGTATTATAAAACTCTTGGTGGTCTTCCTATTTCTCATTTAAGCTTTATAGATAATTTCATTATTTTCTGCAATGCTTATATTCATCATATCAAGAATCTCAAGATTTTTTTAAATAAATTTGGTAGAGAAAGTGGTATATCTATCAATGATAATAAAAGCTATTTTATTACTTCTTTAAGCATCTCCAATAATAAAATTAATTAAATCCTCCATATCACCGACTTTAAACATCAACACCTTCCTCTTAAGTACTTGGGTGTTCCTCTTTTTAAATGTCCGAAAAAATCCCATCTCTTTTATTAGTTAATTCAAAAAATTTTAAATAAATTTTTTATTTAGAAATTTCATTTACTTTCCTTTGGTGGTAGGCTCACTATTCTTAAAAGCACTCTCAATTCAATGCCTCTTTATTTGATTCAAATTGTTATCCCCACTAATGCTACTCTTATCAGAATTGATCGCTTGCTTAATAAATTTTTTGGGGATCCAATAATTCTACTAAAAGAATGCATTGGACTTCCTGGCATAAATGTTGTGGTCCCTGGGGTGAAGGTGGGCTCATTTGCAAACCGATTCATGAAGCGATAAATGCCTTCTCTCATAAGCTCTGGTGGAATTTTTAGAAGGAATGATAGCCTTTAGGCTAATTTTATGATAAAAAAATATTTCCAAGGTAAACACCCTCTTATCGGTGCTTATAAATTTGCTGACTCTCCAATTTGGAAAGGCTTTACTCTATTAATTGGGTTGTTGAACCCTTAATATGTTGGGGTATTCATTCCAGTTCTTCTTTCTTTTGGCAAGACAATTGGATTGGCAATGACTCTATTGACTTATTTTTATCTACCCACTCTACTGCAGCTATCAAAGATAACTCTTTCTGGCATAACAACACTTGGAATGAAAATAAACTTGACAATTATATCCCTATTTCTCTTTTAGATAAATTTATAAATATCCTTATTTTCTCTAACAAATTTGACCAAATTCTCTTTAAGCTTTCTTACAATGGTGATTTTGTTCTTAAAGAGGTTTGGAATTTTATTAGAGATAAGCAAAACTCCTCTAATATTTTCATTAAACTTTGGAACAATATCATTCCCATTTCTTATAAGGTTTTAGCTTGGAGGTTTTTGAATAACTTTATTCTTGTGGACATTTTGCTCTAGAATAAAGGGTTTTATTTGCCTTCAAAGTGTTATTGTTTCTTTCATATTGAAAATGTTAATCATGTTTTTGTCAATGGTGCTATTGCTTCTAAATTATGGTTATGGTAAGATGATTAATTTAATACCAACTACTTTCATGGCTCTCTTTCCATATATGAACTTCTTCAAGTCTGTTTCCAAAAAACTATGAAAGGTCATATCAAAGTACTAGTTGCTATTATCCATATGTGATTCATCTATATGGATAGAAATGATGCTAAATATTGTAGTCTTCCTATGAGCCATAAAAGGATCCTAGCTAGAACCAAAGAAAAAAATTCAAGCTCTGTTTAATGCTAATCTTATTAGTAACATTCATTTTATAGGCTATAAATTTATGGCTTAAAAATTGGGTATCATTCTTCCTGATGTTGACTCTTATAAAAGAGCTAGGATTATCCATTGGATCAAACCCAAAGAAAATTTGATTAAAGTGAATACTAATGGTTCTATTACTTCGAATAAATATGGTTGTGGTGGTATTCTTATGAATTCTAAAGGTACTGTCATTTGTGTTTTGCCTATCCTTTCAAAGCCTATTATGTTATCAATGTTGAGCTTATGGCAGCCAATTAAACTATTGAAATTTATTTGAATAAAGGTTTCCTCAACATATGGATTGAAGTTGATGGGCTCTTGCTTTTGGACATGCTAAACTCTAATATAATAAGAAATGCTGATTTATTTTTTCTTCTCAATCATACTAAAAATCTTCTTTGTCAAGTTTATTATAAAATTTCTCATATCCTTCATGAAGGTAATGCTTGTGCTGATTTCTTGACTACATTAGGTGCTAACTTAACTGATTTCACTTTAGTTGACAATCAAAATTTATCTAAACTTTTAAGGGGTTTGGTTCTGGATAATTACCTTATCTCGTTATAATTTTCTTGGCTTGGTTTTTTTTGGTTTTGATGAGCCATTGCTTTTGGTTCCCCTTTGTTAAACCCTCTTTCGATTGTGGCCATTTTCTTATTTTCACTCTTGAGCTTGTGTCAGGTTTTGTTTTTGACCTCTTGCTTTTAGGTTGGCCTGGTGGTTGCTACCTAGTGGTTCATATTTTTTTTGCCTAGGTTGTTTAGGTTTTTTTAACCTGGTGGATGCTGTTTGCCTGGCTGGATGATTATTGTTGCTTGGTTTTTTTTTTTTTTTTTACTTTCATTTGGCTGGTGGATTTTCCTACTATTTTATGTATGGGATTTGCCACATTCTAGGCGGGTTGCTTCCATAATTGAGTTGGATTTTCTACTGCTATGGTGGTTGGCTGGGTGGGCTGGCTATGTTGGCTAGGTGGCTGTGTTGGCTGGTTTATCTGATTTTGTTGATGGCAGATCAGAGGGATTGTTGGTGGTCTAATTTTGGATTGGATTTGGCAAGGTGGAGGTTATTTGTTGCCAATTATTTCTTCTTATTTTTTTATTGGGTTTTGGTGGTTAGCTTTGCTGGTTTGGATTTGTTTCTTTTGGTTGTAGTTTTGGCCTCTTCACATAATGGTCTTCCTCTCTTGGCTACAACTACTTTTGTTTTTGTTGTTGTTTTTGGTTGGCTGGTTGATGGCTATTTAGTGACTATTATTTTTATTTCTGATCTGGTGACTTGGTTTGGTGTATCGGTGCCTAACTTGGCTATGGTTATGATGCTTGCACTCATTGATATTTTTGCTCTTTTTTACTGTTGGCTTTGGTGGTGTTCCTGTTGTACTACTGCTGCTCCTGATGGATGGCTTTTAGTTGATCTTACCGATCTTTGCTCCATTTTGTTTTGCCTGGCTATTCACCTCAGCTGGATCAGAATTTCTACTACTTTGGTTGGGTTTGGTGGATGCTATTGTTTGCTTCTACCCTTTTCTTGGTTGTCCTCGGTGGTTTTTGCATGATGGATGTTGTTGGTCTTTTCAGTGATTTTTATTTTCTACTGCTGTGGTGGTTGGCTAGGAGGCTATGTTGGCTCACTAAGCTAGGTTGGTTCAATCGGTGGCTATTTTGGCCTTTCTTTCTTGCTTTATTGGTGGCATGCTAGTTGGCTGGCTCCTACTATGGTTCTCCTCTTTTGGTTGCTACTACTTCCCTTTTTCTTGTTTGGGTGACAACCTTGTTGCCTTCCCTATTTGCTTATGGAGGACATGAGCTCTTGTGTTTTTTATTTTGGGTCTTGGTTTTTTCTGGTTTGAGTTGTTAAGGTCATGATGCTTGCTCCCTTTGATGTTACTATTCCTCTTTGGTGGTGGCTTTGGTGGTGTTTCTACTATACTATTGTTATCCCTAATGGTTGGTTGATTTCCTACCTTATTGGGCATATTTATTTTGGGGCTTTATGGTTGGCTATTATGTCTACTGCTTGGAGGAGTTTGCAGCCTTGTAGGATGATGGACTTGGGATGATGGGCTACAAGCAGTATGGAAATGATGGCCTTGATGTTTCTCTTTCTATATTCATTTGGCTAGTATCACTATATGTAATTGTAACCCTTCTTCAGAAGTTTGAATGCTTACATATAGTGTTTCTCCTTAAGAAGATTATGCGAGGCGAGCCTTTTCTTTACTTTGCTCTTTTCTTTGCTACTCTTTATGTTTGCTTAATTGTAATATATGTTGTAGATTTCTTTTATAGGTTGGGAGAATCTTGCAAGTGGATCTTCTTTGGTATCAAAAGGACTAGTGGATGTTCTTTGTTGCATGGATCAATTGTTCTTGATTTGGTTGTGCTTTTGTTTTGGTTATTTTTTTCTTAGATTATTGTAATAGTTAGGGGGTTTATCTCTTTAGGACTTATAGTTGCTCTTTGAGCAATAGATTAGAGATTTACCCCTCTAAGGGCTTTGTACTTTTTCTTTGTGGCAATAAAATTCCCCTAATTTTCCTAAAAAACTCTTAAACCCTAAACTATCACTAAAACCCTAAAAGCTAAAAGCTAAACCTAAACTAAATAAAACATAAAAATAAAATAAATAAAAACCTAACCAAAATAAAATAAAAAAATATAATAAATTAAAACTAAAACCTAAACCTAAACCTAAAAAAAACTAAAAAAACTAAACAATAATAAATTAAATAAAAACTTAAACTAAACTAAAAAAATAAAAAACTTAAATAAAATAAAAATTAAACCTAAAATAAAAATAAAATAAACCTAAATTAAAATAAAATAAAAAACTAAATAAAAACATAAACCTAAAAAATAAACCTAAAAATAAAACCTAAAATAAAAAAAGCCTAAAAAGATAAACCTAAATTAAAAAAAATAAAATAAATAAAATAAACATAAACCTAAAATAAAAAAATAAAACCTAAAATCTAAAGTAAAAAAACCTAAAACCTAAACCTAAAAAATAAAATAAAAATCTAAACCTAAACTGAAATTTAAAATAAAACTAAAAAAAATAAAATAAAATAAAACTAAACTAAAATATACATAAACCTAAACCTAAACCTAAATAATAAACTAAAATAAAAAACCTAAACTAAAATAAATAAACATCAAATAAATAAACTAAACTAAATAAAAACAAAAATAAACATAAATAAAAATAAAAAATAAAATAAATTAAAATAAATGTAAAATAAACTAAATAAACCAAATAAAACTAAACTTACTAGTTAAGTTAATTTTAAAAAAAATAAAAATGTAAATAATTAAAAAATAAGTAAAAAATAAAACCTTAACCATAAACCCTAAACCCTAAAACTAACCATAAATCCTAAACCCTAAATCTACAACCCTAAACCCTAAACCTTAAAACCCTAAACCACTCTAAACCATAAACCCCAAACCTGAGCCTAATCCATCCTAAACCTAAGCCTAAACTAAACCCTAAAAGCCTAAACTCTAAACCCTAAAACCTAAACCCTAAACCTAAACTCTAAAAACCTAAACCCTAAATCATAAACCATAAACCCTTAACTCTAAACCCTAAACTAACCTTAAACATTAAAGGCTGAACACTAAAACCTAAACCCTAACCCTAAACCCTAAACCCTAAAAGCATAAAACATAAAACCCTAAACCCTAAATCCTAAACCCTAACCCTAAACCCTAAACCCCAAACCCTATACCTAAACCTAAAGTAACTAAATAAACTAGAAAATAAACTAAACCCTAAAATGGATAAACCTTGATGGCGGAACATCATTGTCAGCAACCGGTTTAGATCTAGCGGTGGAGGTGAAGGCAGAGGCGACAGTTATCATAGTGGTGGTGGGGGATCTGGAGGTGCTGGTGGATATGAAGGTGGTGGTTAGATCAGTGGTGGTTATGGAAGCGGGAGGAGTGACGGAGGGAAAGATCAGGGATATGATTGTGGATCCTGCTAATAAAAAGGTTGGCATGGTTCTAATGGAAACTGCAAACATTGAAGAACGGTCGATCAAATCTGCTACTTATGGAACTGTGTCTTTATAGTACAGATGATTTTAGTTAAATAGGGTTTTTCATTTGCTCAATGCGAGCTCATTTTTTATTTATGTTGTCGCTTATGCCTTTGAAAACTTGGTGTATTACTTGGTTAATGAAATCAAAAAGAAGAAATGTTGAATATGAATTTGTTTTCTATTAAAAAAAAACCAAAAATGCTAAACTCTAAACTAAAACCTGAACCATAAACCTAAAACCTAAACCCAAAACCCTAGACCGTAAACCCTAAACCCTAAACCCTAAACCCAAAACCCAAAACACTAAACCCTAAACCCTAATCCCTAAACCCTAAAAGGCTAAAAAACCTAAACCTAAACTAAATAAAACCTAAAAGTAAAATAAATAAATAAAACTTAAACCAAAATAAAATAAAAAAATAAAATAAAATAAAACTAAAACCTAAACCAAAACCTAAAAAGAAAATAAAATAAAAATAAAAACTAAATTAAAATAAAATAAATAAAAACCTAAATTAAACTAAAAATGAAATACCTAAATAAAATAAATGCTAAACCTAAAATAAAAATAAAATAAACATAAAATAAGATATAATAAAAACTAAATAAATACCTAAACCTAAAAAAAATAAAAAATAAATAAAAAATAAAATCTAAACCCTAAACTAAAAAAAAAACCTAAACCTAAAATCAGAATAAAGTAAACCTTAACTAAAAAATTGAACCAAAATAAATACAACCAAAATCGAAACCTAAAATAAACTAAACGTAAACCTAAAACCTAACTAAATAAAATAAACTAAAAATAAATGAAAACCTAAACAAAAAATAAAACCTAAAAATAAATCTAAAAAGAAAAGCCTAAAACTTAAAACTAAAAAATTAAAATAAAAACATAAACCTAAACCTAAAAATAAAAAATAAAACCAAAACCTAAAAAATAAAATAAAAATAAAACTAAACTAAAAAAAAAACCTAAACCTAAACCTAAAAAATATTCTAAAATAAAAAACCTGAACTAAAATAAATAAATTTAGAAAAAATAAACTAAAGTAAATAAAAATAAAAATTAAACCTAAATAAAAATAAAAATAAAATAAATTAAATTAAATTAAAAATAAACTAAATAAACATAAACCTATCGGTTTACTTAATTTTAAAAAAAACCATAAACCCTAAATCCTAATCTTATAACCCTAAACCCTAACCATAAACCCTAAACCCTAAAAGCA
Organism: Cymbidium sinense; assembly: GCA_021442155.1. Lineage (NCBI taxonomy): Eukaryota > Viridiplantae > Streptophyta > Magnoliopsida > Asparagales > Orchidaceae > Cymbidium > Cymbidium sinense. The sequence goes on along the minus strand of CM038214.1, from coordinate 264,222,276 downwards.
TAAACCCTAAACCCTAAACCCTAAACTTAAACCATAAACCCAAATAATAAATCCTTAACCCTAAACCCTAAACCCCAAACCTAAACCCCAAACCTAAATCTAAAGTAACTAAATAAATTATGAAATAAACCTAAAACCCTAAACCTAATAAAAACCTACACCTTAAAATGGGTGAGAACCTTGACGGTGGGAAGATCTCACTCTAGATCTGGGGAGAGGCAGCCTCATATCATAGTGGTGGTGGGGGATCTAGAGGCACTAGTGTTAGCAGTGGTGGTTATGGAGGTGGGAAGAATGTTGGAGATTATAACTGTGGTGGTAGCGAGGAGAGATCGAGGATATGATGGTGCTTCCCGCTACTCAAGAGGTCGAGGTGGTTCTAATGGGAATTAGAGAAACTGAAGAACGACGTATCCGGTTTACTACTTATGGAATTATGTCTTCATAGTAGAGACATTTCTAGTTATCCTGGGTTTTTGATTTGCTCTATGCATGCTCATTTTTATCTATGTCATCACTTGTCTCTTAGAAAATTTGGTGTGTTACTTGGTTGATGAAATCAAATATAAGAAATGTTGACTCTGAATTTGTTCCCTATTAAAAAAAAACCAAAAACCCTAAACCTAAAACCTAAACCATAAACCATAAACCCTGAACCCTAAAAACCCTAAACCCTAAACCCTAAAACCTAAACCCTAAAACCTTATAACCTAAACCCTAAACCTTAAACACTAAACCCTAAACCCACACCCTAAACCCTAAACCCTAAATCTTAAACTAACCCTAAACCCTAAACCACTCCTCCACTACACTAAACCCTGACCCTCTAATCCTAACCAATGACCACTAAACCCACTGAGCCACAACCAAACGTGAGCTCAACCCTAAACCCTCCAACCCCACCTTACTAAAAATACCATAAACCTGCACTCAACTAAGCCCAGGCCCCAAACCCTCTAAAGCCTTTCCTATACCATACCACTAAAACCTAACATACTAAATAAGATCTAAAGAAATAAAATAAATAAAGACCTAAACCTAAATAAAATAAAATAAAAAATAAAATAAAACCTAAATTAAAACCTAAACTAAACCTAAAATCTAAACTAAAATAAAATAAAATAAAATAAACTAAACTAAAATAAAATAACCAAAAACTAAAGATAAAATGAACTTAAATATAAAACCTAAATAAAATAAAACCTAAATATAAATAAAATAAAATAAAATAAACTATATAAAACCTAAACTAATAAACTTATAAATAAACCTAAACCCTAAACTAAAAACCAACCTAAAATAAAATAAAATAAACCTAAACCTAATAATAAAACTAACCAATAAATAAAACTAAACCTAAACCTAAACTAAACTCATAAACATAACAAACTAAAATAAACCTAAACTAAACTAAAATAAACCTAAAATAAAACCTAAACCTAAACCTAAAATAAAATAAAACCTAAACCTAAACCTAAAATAAAATAAAACTTAAACCTAAAATATAAAATAAAATAAACTAAACTAAAATAAAACATAAACTAAACTTAAACCTAAAAATAAATTAAAATACAAAACCTAAACTAAAATAAAAAATATAAAATAAATAAACTAGCTAAATAAATAAACATAAATAAAATGAAAATACACTAAAACCTAAACCTACTTTTGTTTTTAAAAACCTTAAATCCTAAACCCTAAACCCACAAAACCCTAAACTTAACCCACCCTATGCCATTCTTAACCCTAAACCTGGGCAACTAAACCCTAAACACTAAACCATAAACCTTAAACCCTAAACTAACCCTAAACCCTAAACCCACCTAAAAGTTAAAAAGCTAATCCTAAACAAAATAAACCTAAAAGTAAATAAATAAACTTATACAAAAGATAAAATAAAATAAAACATAAACTAAAAAAAACCTAAACCTAATCCTACATAAAATAATAACTAAAATAAAAGATGAATAAATAAAATAAATTAAACTAAAAAAATCAAAACCTAAATAAAATAAAAACTAAACCTAAAATAAAATAAAATATACCTAAAATAAAATAGAATAAAATAAAAACTAAATAAAAAATAAACTAAATAAACCTAAACATAAAGTTTACATAATTTAAAAAAAATTTAAAAAACCTAACCATAAACACTAAACTCTAAACCCTAAACCTTAATCCTAAACTTTAAACCCTAAAACCTCAACCCTAAAACCTAAAACCTAAAACCTAAACCCTAAAAACCTAAAAACCTAAACCTAAAATAAATAAGAAAATAAATAAAAAAACTTAAACCTAAATAAAATAAAAATAAAAAATAAAATAAAAACCTAAACTAAAACCTAAACCTAAATCTAATGCTAAACCAAAACCTAAAAATAAAATAATATAAAAAATAAAAACTAAACTAAAATAAAATAAATAAAACCTAAACTAAAAATAAAATAACCTAAAGATAAGAAAACCTAAATAAAATAAAACTAAATGTAAAATAAAAAAAATAAATAGAAAACCTAAACCTAAATAAAAAAATAAAATAAAATAAAATAAAATCCTAAACTAAAACTTAAACCTAAACCTAAAGCTAAACAACAACAACAATAACAAAAAGCCTTTATCCCACTATATATGCCACCTACATGAATCCTTTGTCTCCATCAGGTCCTATTATGTGTCAAATTCTCATTTAATTCAAGTATACTAAGGTCATTTTTTATACATCTTAACCAAGTCTTTTTAGGTCTACGTCTACCTTTCTTAACATAAGGAAAATCTAATGCATCTACTCTCCCAACCGGGTCATCGGACGACCGACGCTTTATCTGGACAAACCATCTAAGGCGACTCTCTCTAATCTTATCTGCCACAGGAGCTTAAATCCTAAAATCTTAAACCCTAAACCTTAAACCCTAAACTATAAAGCTCGAATTTAAACCTAAATCAGAAACCTTAAACTTAAACTAAACTTAAACTCTAAACTAAACTAACTCTGAACTATGTCTAACTAACTAATACAGCACCTAACTAAATCTAACCTAAATTCTAACTAACTAAACTGAAACTATACCTATAACTTAAACCTAATCATAATAACTCTAACCTTAACCAACCTAAACTATGACTTAACTTTAACCTAACCTTTAAACTTTAAACTTTATAACCTTTAAATATTTAACCTTAAACTTTAACCTTTACTCAAATTAACTCATCAGAATTCTTTAAACTTATTAAACTATAAATCTAAACTTAAATCCTAACTAAATTTAAACTTAAATTTAAACTTAAACTATAAACCTAAACCCTAATCCTATTACTTAACTATAATCTTTAACCTAAACTTAAAGTTTAAACTAAATCTCTAATCGAATTAAATCTTAATTTTTAATTTAACAAAATTTAAAATCCTTTAACTCTAAATTTAAACCTTAAATCCTTTAACTATAATCTAATTTTAATCAAATCTTTAATTTTTCTTTAATGACCTTAATTTTAATTTTAACTTTAATTTAATCTAATTTAATCTAATTTTAACTTTAAATCAATTAACTTTAAATTTAATCTTTAATTTTAATCAATCTAATCAATCTTTAATCTTAATCTTTAACCTAATCTTAATTCTTAATCTTGAATTCCTATTTATTCTAACCAATTTTAACTTTAATTTTAATTCCAATTTTAATTTAAATTAAATCTTTAAATTTTAACTATAATTTTAATTTAATTTAAATACCTTATTCTTATTCTAACTTAAATCTTTAAATCTAATTTATTCTTAAATTTAAATCCTTAAATAATTTTAAATATATCTTTAATTAACTTAATCTTAACAGAATCTTTAAATCTAAACTAATCCTAAACTATAACTATAACTATAAATCCTAATCTAATCCTTAATTTAAACCAATCTCCACCTTTAATCTAATTTAAATCCTAACCTATAATTCCTAATTTAATTTAATCTTAATCTTAATTATAATCAATTTAAACTTTTAACCTTTAATTTTAACCTTTAACTAATAACTTAACACAGTTTTAACTCCTAACTCCACTCTTAATTTTTTAACTTTTAACCTACTCCTACTTTTACTAACTAACCCTAAGATAAACCTAACTCTAACCCTAACCCAAACCCAAACCCTAAACCTAACCCTACCCTTTACCTAAATATATTTCTAGTACTTTTATTATTCTCATGCTTAAGAAAAATAATCCAAACTATTAGAGTGATTTTAGACTTATTAGTCTTTACACCTTCTTCAATAAGCTGATTTCCAAAATTTCTTACCAAATGTACTTCCTTTACTTAATTATCTCTCTCAACGAAATTGGTTTTGTTAGAGGTAGATCCATTTCTGATAATATTTTACTTGCCTAAGAATTAATTCATGATCTTAATGCCAAAACTAAAGGTGGCAACATTCTTTTCAAATTAGATATTACCAAAGCCATTGATAACATCACTTGGGATTTCCTTTTCCATATTCCAAATTTATTTGGGTTTTCTGATAAATTTATTTTTCTTATTACAAATTGTATTAATAATGCATGGTTTTGATTTTTCTTAATGGTGAAGCCTTAGGTTTCTTTCCCTCTTCCCATGGTTTACATCAAGGGGATCCTTTATCTCCTGCTTTATTTATTATTAATGTTGAGTACTTATCTAGGAGCATGAATGATTTATTCTTAAACAATCCTAGTATGCACTATGGAACTCTTAGTGGTCTTCCTGTTTCCCATTTAAGTTTTTTAGATGATTTCATTATTTTTTTTTCAATGCTTCTATTCATCACATCAAGCATCTCAAGTCTTTTTTAAATAAATTTGGTAGAGAAAGTGGCATTTCTATCAATGATAATAAAAGCTATTTTATCACTTCCTCTAGTAACTGCAATAATAAAAATCTATCAAATCATGCATATCTCTAATTTTAAACATCAACAATTACCTCTTAAGTACTTGGGTCCTCTGTTCTTTAAAGGCCCGAAATGTTCCCATCTCTTTGATGAGCTAATTCAAAAAATTTCAAATAAAATTTTTATTTGGGAATTCAATTTACTTTCTTTTAGTTGTAGGCTCATTATACTTAAAAGCACTCTTAAATCAATGCCTTTTTATTTCATTCAAACAATTATCCCCACTAATGCTACACTTATCAGAATTGATCATTTGCTTAACAAAGTTTTTTGCGGCTCCAATAATTCTAGCAAAAGAATGCATTGGACATCTTGACATAAATGTTGTGGTCCTTTGGGAGAAGGTGCTCTTGGTTGCAAGCCTATTCGTGAAGCTATCAGTTCCTTTTCTCATAAGATCTAGTGGAATTTTAGATAGAATGATAGCCTTTGGTCTCATTTTATAATGGAAAAATATTGCCAAGGTAAACACCCCCGTAACTGTGATTATAAATTTGGTGACTCTCTGTTTTGGAAAAGGCTTTGCTCCATTAAATGGGTTACCGAATCATTAATATCTTGGGGTATTCAGTCGGGTTCTTCCATCTTTTGACAAGGCAATTAGATTAGCAACGGCTATATAGACACACTTTTATCTACCCACTCTTCTACTGCTATCAAAGTTAATTCCTTTTGGCTTAAAAATAATTGGAATGAAAGCAAACTTAAGAATTATATCACTATTTATCTTTTTGACAACTTTAAAAATATCCCCATTTCTTCTAACAAACCTGGACAAATTCTTTTAAAGCTTTCTAATAATGGTGACTTTGTACTTATTTATTAAAGTTTGGAATAATATCATTCCCATTTCCTTTTTGATTTTAGCTTGGAAGATTTTGAATAATTTTATTCTTGTGGAATCTTTGCTCTGGACTAAAGGGTTCTAATTACCTTCAAAGTGCTATTATTTCTTTCATATTGAAAATGTAAATCATGTTTTTGTCAGTGGAGCTATTGCATCTAAATTATGGTTTTGGTATGATGATTTATCTAATTACAACTATTTTCAGGGTTCTCTTTCTTTATATCAACTTCTTCAAGTCTATTTCAAAAATATAGTGAAAGGTTAAATTAAAGTTTTAATTTCTATTACCCTTATCTAGTTCATCTGGATGGATAGAGATGATGCTAAATATTATGGTATTCCTATGAAACATAAAAGGATCCTGGCTAGAACTAAAGAAAAAATTCATGCACTTTTTAATGCCAATCTTATTAGTAGTATTCATTTTAGAACTTATAAATTTGTGGCTAAAAAATTGGGTATCATTCTAGCTGAGTTAGACTCTTATAAAAGTGCTAGGATTATCTATTAGGTCAAACCTAAATAATTTAAAAAACCTAAACCCTAAACCCTAAGCTAACCCTAAACCCTAAACACTAAGCTAACCCTAAACCCTAAACCCTACCAGTTTACTTAATTTAAATGAAAAATCCTAAATCCTAAATACTAAATCGTAAACCCTGAACCTTAAACTCTAAACCTTAAAACCTAAAAAACCCTAAATTAAAACCTAAACCCTGAGCCTAAAACCTAAACCCTAAACCCTAAACCCTAAACCCTAAACCCTAACCCTAAACCTACAACCCTAAACCTTAAAACTCCAAAGCCAAAACCCTAAACCCTAAACCCTAAACATTAATCTCTAAATCCTAAACCTTAAACCCTAAAGCTTAAATGCTAAGCCCTAAACCCTAAACCCTAATGCTAAACTACAAACCCTAAAACCCTAAATCCTAAAACTCTAAATCCTAAACCCTAAACCCCAAACCCTAAGAACTTAAAAACCTAAACCTAAAAAATAAAATAAAAATAAAACTAAACTAAAAATTAAACCTAAACCTAATAAAAAAACTAAAATAAAAAAACCTAAACTACAATAAATAAATATAAAATAAATAAATAAACTAAATAAAATTAAAATAAAAAACCTAAATTAAAATAAGAAATAAAATAAACTAAATTAAATATAAAATAAAGTAAGTTAACTAAATAAAGCTAAACTTACTCATTTACTTAATTTTTTTTTTTAAAATAACCATAAATCCTAAATCTTAAACCCTAAACACAAAAGCTAAAACCCTAAAACTAACCTTAAACCTATAATACTAAACCTACAATCCTAAAACCTAAACCCTAAATCCTAAACCCTAAACCTTAAACCTATAATACTAAACCTACAACCCCAAAACCTAAAATATCCTAACCCTTAAACCCTAAACCCTAAACCCCAAACCCTAACCTTAAACCCTAAACCCTAAACCATAAACCCTAACCCTAAACCCTAAACCCAAACCATAACCCTAAACCCTAAACACTAAACTATAAACCCTAACCCTAAACACTAAACCCTAAAAGCATAAACCTTAAAACACTAAACCCTAAACCTCAAATCCTAAACTTTAACCCTAAAGCCTAAACCCTAAACCCTAAACCCTAAAACATACAACCTTAAACACTGAACCATGAACCCCAAACCCTAAACCCTATACCCTAAACCCTAATCCCTAAACCCTAAGAACTTGAAAACCTAAACCTAAACTAAATAAAACCTAAAAATAAAATAAATAAAAAAACCTAAACCTAAATAAAATAAAATAAAAACCTAAACTAAAATGTAAACCTAAACCTAAACATAAACATAACCCTAAATTTAAAAATAAAATAAAATAAAATAAAAATTAAAAATTAAACTAAAATAAAAGAAATAAAAACCTAAACTAAAAAGATATAATAAACCTAAAAATAAAAAACCTTAATAAAATAAAAATTAAATGAAAAATAAAACTAAAATAAATAAAATAAAAATTAAAACTAAATAAAAACCTAAACCTAAAATATAAAGCTAAAAATAAAACCTAAAAATGAATAAAAATTTAAACCTAAACTTTAAACTAAAAAAAAAACCTAAACCTAAAATAAACAAAATAAAATAACCCTAAACCTAAACTAAAGTAAATATATACTAAACCTAAACTAAAAATAAAACCAAAATAAATCAAAAAATAAACCTAAAATAAAACCTAAAACTAAACCTAAGAGAAATAAAATAAAACCTAAACCTAAAATTTAAAATAAAACCTAATCTGAAAATAAATAAAATATAACTAAACTAAAAGTAAAACTAAACCTAAACCTAAAAAATAAATAAAAATAAAAATCATAAACTAAAATAATAAAACTAAATAAATAAACTAATCTAAATAAAAATAAAAATAAACATAAATAAAAATAAAATAAAATAAACTAAAATAAATAAAAAATAAACTAAATAAACATAAACCTATACATTTTTGAATTTAAAGGAGAAATAAAATAAATAAATAAACCCTGACCACATGCCCAGGCACAAAAATAGACCCTAGAACCCTAGGCCCCTAAACCACTGAGCCTAAGGATCCTGGCCTTGGAGCCTAGCCTTGACCTAGGCCAAGAGCTAAAAGCCTGAAATTAAAATAGAGCCTGAAATAGATGGAAATAAAAGACCTGAGCCTAAATAAAATAGATAAAATAAAATAAAGACCATACTAAACCTAGACTACTGCCCTAAGAGCCTGAGCCTAGGCCTAGTAGAACCTGACTAAAATCCCTGAGCCACAAAACCTAGAAGCTAAACCCTAAACTAAATAAAGACACAAGATAAAGATAGATAAAGAAACATGAACCTAAAATAAAATGAAAATAAAAGAGATAAAGAAACCATAAAAACTGAAAACCTAAACCTAAGATAAATAAGATAAAATAAAAAAAACTAAAAGATAAAGATAAAATAAAACCTAAAGCTAACTAAAAAATAAAAGAGCGTAAAACAAAAAAACCTAAAATAAATAAAACCTAGATGTAAAATAAAATATAATGAAATAAAAAAATAATACCCTAGGCTTAAAAATAAACCTAAAAGAATAAATGAAAATAAAACTATACCCTAAAAAACCTGACATAAGATAAACCAAAACCTACCTAAACATAAACAAAACTAAGATAAAATGACCTAAAATAAACTAGGCACAGGCCTAAACTAAAATAAAATATGGATAAACTAAAAGGAAACTAAACTAAAATAAGATCTAAAATAAACCTGATAAAGGCCAAGGCATGAGCTGGAAGATAAAATAAACATAACCTGGGCATAAACTAAAACCTGTTATAAATAATAAAATGCACAAAAGATATATAAAGATAAAGGCTAGGCTAAAACATAAAATAAAGGCCTGGGCTAGATGATAGATAAAAGCCTAAACTAAGATGATAAACGTAAGATAGAATTATAGGAAGATGTAAGATAAAACAAGAAATTGAGCTGACCTCTGGTTTCTTTTTTTTAAATGAAAGAGCATGACCCTGAGCCACTGGGCTTTAAATCCTAAACCTAGGCCCTAAAATTCACATGGGCCTAGGCCTCGGGACCCTAGATCTGCAGGCCCTAAGCCCTGGGCCCTACCCTGAGCCCTGGGCCACAAACAGAGGGGCTGAGCTGACAACCACAAATACAGAAGGGAGACTTGAAACCTAAACCTAAAGATAAAAAAAATAAAAAAAAGCTAAATAAAAAATTTCAACTAATAAATAAACTAAATAAAAAAAACCTAACTAAATAAATAATTCTAAAGATAAATAAACTAAATTAAATAAAGATTAAAGATAATGACCTAAATTAAAAATAAATAAAATATTAATTAAATAAAAATAAAGCTAGGTTATCTAAATAAACTTAAACTCTTGGGTTTAGTTTTTTACGTTAAAGAAAATAATAAATCTTAAATCGTAAAAACAAAACCCAAAAGTGACTAACTAGGCCGGGTGTCTACCTGGGCCTGAGCCTAAATCTGATCCAAGCCCAAGGCCCTAGGCACTATGTGCTAGGCCACCCTGAGAATCTGGCTCTTGGCTAGCCCTAGGCCCTGACCCTAGGCCAGGAGCCAGAGCCCTGGCCCAGGCCACTGACTGACCAGGCTCTGACCCTGAGCCACTGATCCATAAGCCCCCCACCCCAGGCCTGACCCAAGGTGCCTGAAACCCTGACCTAAGCGATGAAATACCTGACCCTGACATTAGAACTAGGGATAAGCTTAAGACACTAGGCCACTAGGCAGCCCAAACCACTGAGCCCTGAGCCACTGAGCAGCCAGGCCAAAGATCTGACAGCCTGAGGCCTGGGCCAAGGACCCCAGAAGGCAGCGCAAAACCTGATCACAAAACCTGAAACCTGGCTGGGGTAAATGAGACACAAAAGATAAATAAAATAAAAACCAAAATAAAATAAATAAAAATAAATAAAATAAATAAAATAAGGCAGGCCTAAACCTACCTGAAGCATGGCATGACAGAAATAAAACAAAGATAAAAATAAAATTAAATTAAAATAAATTAATAAAACCTAAACTAAAAGAAAATATAATACTACAAAGAAAAACTTAATAAAATAAAAATTAAATGAAAAATAAAACTAAAATAAATAAAATAAAAATAAAATCTAAATAAAAACTTAAACCTAAAATATAAACCTAAAATATAAACCTAAAAATGAAACATAAAAATGAATAAAAATTTAAACCTAAACTTTAAACTAAAAAAAAAACCAAAACCTAAAATAAATAAAATAAAATAACCCTAAACCTAAACTAAAATAAATAAAACTTATACTGAATCCTAAACTAAAAAATAAAACCTAAAATAAATCACAGAATAAACCTAAAATAAAACCTAAAAGCTAAACCTAAAGAGAATAAAATAAAACCTAAACCTAAAATTAAAAATAAAACTAATCTAAAAATAAAATAAAATATAACTAAACTAAAAGTTAACCTAAATCACACAAAAATAAAAAAACGAAAATAAAATCATATAAAATAATAAACTAAAATAAATAAACTAATCTAAATAAAATAAAAAAAACCTAAATAAAATTAAAATAAGATAAACTAAAATAAATAAAAATAAACTAAATAAACATACCATTTTGCTTAATTTAAAAGAAAAAAAAATTAATAATAAACCCTGACATACCCAAAATTTAAAATGACCAAAAACAGGACACTGGAGCCCAGGCCACCAGCCACTGAGCCACCTAAGACCTGACCCTAGAGCCCAGGCCCTAGCCTCAGGACTGAGCCCTGGGCCCTAGGCAGCCGGAAGCAAAGCTGAGCTGGATTAAATAAAACAAAATGATGATATAAAACTGAGCCTAAATAAGATAAAATAAAATAAGATAAAACATGGCCCAGATGATCTGAGGACCTGACATAAAATAAGATAAAGATAAAACTAAACTAAGATAATGGCTTAAAACCTAAAACTATTAAAAATAAAATAAGCATAAAATAAAAAAACTTAAGATCAAACTAAATGTAATAAAATTAAAATAAACTAGTAAAAACTAAATAACTAAATAATTAAAAGATTAAAACTTATGCCTAAAACTATTAATAAAACTAAGTAATAGAACCCAACCTAAAACTAAATTAAAATTAAAACTTAAACAAATAAAATAAACTAAACTAAATTGAACCCCAAACTTAATGAACTAGTAAACTAAGATAACTAATAATAAAACTAGTCAAATGAATTAATAAAAAAACTAAAAATAAAATCTTAGTAAGGTAAAGAATAACTATATAAACATTACTAAAACTAATATAATCACCATAAAAGAAATGAAACCAAAACTAAAACTAAATGAAAACTCTAAACCATGAGTAAGATGAAGCCAAATAAAATAAAACCAAAAAACCAAAAGAGCAGATAAATAACTAAAATAAAATAACATAATAATAATCTAAACTAATAAATCCTAAACCATAAAAAAAAACTAATAGTAACTAATGACACTAAAAAAACCTAAACCTAGACTAAAATAATCTACCTAAATAAAATAAAATGAACTACTAACTAAATAAAAAAATAAATAAAATAAAGCCCTACTAAATTAAACCTAAATAAAGATAAAATACTAAAAAAATGAGCTAAACTGAGCTAAAATAAGACCTAAAATAAACATATAAAAAGACTGAGCTAAAGATAAAATAAAACCTAAACTAAAAAAATAATAAACCTAAACTAAAATATAAAATAAACTAAAGAATAAACAAAACCTATAAAATAAACTAAATAAATATAAATAAAATACATAAATAAACTAAAATAAAGAATAAACCTAAATAAAATATTAAATTATTAAGATAATAAAATAAACTAAATCTTGGTTTGTTTATAAAACCATTAAGCCTTACACAACCACAGGCCCTAGATCTTAGCCACACCCTGGCCATACTGGCCTGAATAGGATAAAGATTTAGACCTAATGGGACCCAGATCCTGGGCCAGCCAGGCATACCTGACTGACCTAATAAAATAAAGATAAAAGGCCAAATCAGAAACTGAGCTGGGCCACACTAAACTGGTACAGCCCTGACCACTAGGCCTGACCCAGGCCAAAGGCCTGGGCCACTGGGCCTATGAGTCTGGAGCTAAAGAGATCCACAGGCTGAGCCCTAGGCCAGTTAAAGATAAATAATGGGCACAGCCTGGGTAGTAAAGAAAACTAAACCCTAAGCATAAACCTAGGCTAGTGTGCTAAAGATAAAGAGTAAAACTACTAAGATAAGTGGATGGTATTAATAATATAAACCTAAAAATAAACCTAGATAAAGATAAAACAAATAAAACATACCTAAAATAAAATAAAAATTATCTAAATAAAGGAAAACCTAAAAGAAAACCTAAAACTAAAACTTAATAAAATAAAAATAAAACCAACACAAATAAAAACTAAAACCAAAATAAAAAATAAAATAAACTAGCCAAACTAAAACAAACTAAATTAAAATAAATAAAACCGTTAAACTAAAACATAAAATAAAACTAAGCCAAAGCCTAAAACTAAAATAAAATAAAATAAAATAAAATAAATAACATAATCACAAACTAAAATAAAACAAAATAAACAAATAAAAAATAAAATTTAAATTAAACTGGCTAAATAAAATAAAACTAAACTAAAATAAATATAAATAAAACCTAGGCTAATAGATAAATAAAATAAAAATCTACTAATATAAATAAACTTAATAAAATAACTAAATAAAATATAATAAAACCTAAATAAAAAAATAAAATAAAATAATAAATAAATAAAATAAAAACTAAACCTCTGGGGTTTGTAATCTTAAAAATATCTAGGCAGATGCCTTAAAACAACCTAACCATGAGCCACAGGCTTGTAACCAATCTTGAATAGGCCTAATCTAAATACCAGGCAAAGGCCTAACTAAAACTGGGCACACAACCATCTTGCACTCAAACTAACACATGCCACAAACCCTAAAACCCACAAAACACTAAAGAGCATAAAGCTATCATAACCTAGCCAAAATCTTAAAAAGCCAAACCCATAAGACACTAGGCCACTGAGCCACTAATCTTGATCCACTGACCTGAGCCACTAAACCCTAGGCCAAGAACCCTAATAAACCATAAAACTAAATGCTAAGACCAAAATCTGACAAAATATCCTAAAATAAATAATAAAAAAACCAAAACCTAAATAAAGATAATAAAATAAAATAAAACCTATTAAGCTTAAAAATAAACTAAAATAAAAAAAAAATAAAAAAAACTAAAATAAAATAAAAAAACCTAAATAAAATAAAAGAATAAAATAAACTGAAGGAAAAAACCTAAATAAATGTATAATAAGATAAAATAGAAACTTAATGAAACTACCTAAAATAAAACCTAAAAAATAAAACCAAAATAAAAAATAAACCTAAAACCTAAAAAAAATGCTAAAATAAAATAAGAAAAACCTAACTAAAACAAATTAAACAATCTACTTAAAATAAATAAAACTAACCTAAAACTAAATGACCTAAAACAACCTAAATGAGATAAAATAAAATAAATAAAAAATAACCTAACTAAAGGAAAATAAAACCTAAATTAAACCTAAAAATAAAACCTAAAACCTATGTAAAGAATAAAATAAAATCTAAACTTAAACTAAAAATAAAAATAAAACTAAACAAAAATAAAATAAAAAACTCAACTTAAAAAAAACTTAAACTTAAACCTAAACCTAAAAAATCAACTAAAATAAAAAACCTAGACTAAAATAAATAAACCTAAAATAAATAAATTAAATTAAGTAGAAATAAAAAGTAATCCTAAATATAAATAAAAAATAAACTAAATAAACTTAATAAACCTAAACTTATCGATATACTTAATTTAAAAAAAACCTTAAACCCTAAATTCGATACCCTAAACTCTAAACCATAAACCTACAACCCTAAACCCTAAACTCTAAAAAACCCTAAACCCTAAACCCTAACCCTAAACCATAAAAACTAAAAGCATAAACCCTAGAATCCTAAGCCCTAAACCCTAAATCATAAAACCCAAACCCTAAACCCTAACCTTAAACCCTAAACCCTAAACACCAAATCATAAACCTAAACATAAAGTAATGAAATAAATTAAAAATTAAACCTAAACCCTAAAACCTAATAAACCTAAATGCTAAGAATGGGTCAAACCTTGACAGCAGGAACTCAATCTAGATCTAGTAGTAGAGGCATAAATAGAGGAGGCAGTTATCACAGTGGTGGTGGGGGATTTGGAGGTGCAGGTGGATATGGAGGTCATGGTCGGAGCAGTCATGATTATCGAGGTGGGAGGAGCGACTGAGGTTTTAGTTGTGCTGGTGGTAGAGGGATATGATGGTGGATCCTGCTTCTTGAGAGGCTCGGGTGGCTCTGATGGGAACTGGAGAAAATAATGAACGATTGATCCGATCTGCTACTTATGGAACTGTCTTATAGTAAAGACAGTTCTAGTTATCTAGGGTTTTTGATTTTCTCTATGTGTGCTCATTTTTTATCTATGTCGTTACTTGTGTCTTAGAACCCTTGGTGTGCTACTTAGTTGATGAAATCGAAAAAAAGAAATGTTGAATATGAATTTATTCTCTATTAAAAAAAATAAAAACCCTAAACCCTAAACTAAAACCTAAACGCAAATCCTAAAACCTAAACCCTAAAAACATTAAACATAAACCCTAAAACTCTAAATCATAAACCCTAAACACTAAACCTTAAACCCTAAACTGTAAACCCTAAACCTTGAAAAGCTAAAAACTTAAACCTAAACTATATAAAACCTAAAAATAAAATAAATAGTAAAACTTAAACTAAAATAAAATGAAATAAAAAGATAAACCTAAACCTAAACCTTAAAAAAAAAAAAAAATTAAAAACAAAAATAAGCTAAAACAAAATAAATAAAAAGCTAAACTAAATTAAGAAAATAAAAAACCTAAATAAAATAAAAACTAAACCTAAAATAAAAAAATAAACCTAAAATAAAAAATAAATAAAAACCTAAACCTAAAAAAAAACCAAAAAATTGAACCTAAAAATAAATAAAAAATAAAACCTAAAGCCTAAAATAAAAAAAACCTAAACCTAAAATAAAAATAAAATAAACCTAAACCTAAACTAAAATAAGTAAAACCTAAACCTAAAGGAAATAAAAGAAAATAAACTAAAAATAAACTAAACCTAAACAAAAAAATAAAAGCTAAAAATAAACCTAAAATAAAAACCTAAAACCTAAACTGCAAAAAATAAAATTAAAACTTAAACCTAAACCTAAAAATAAAAAATAAAACCTAAACCTATAAAATAAAATAAAATTAAAACTAAACTAAAAAATAGACCTAAGCCTAAACCAAAACTTAAAAAATAAACTAAAATAAAAAGCCTAAACTAAAATAAATAAACCTAAAATAAGTAAACTAAACTAAATAAAAATAAAAATAAAAATAAACATAAATAAAAATAAATTAAATAAACTAAATAAATCTGAACCTACTAGTTTACTTAATTTAACTAAAATAAAAAATAAATATAATAAATATAATAAAAAAACCCTAACCCTAAACCCTAAAGCCCAAATACTAAACCTTAAACCCTAAACCCTAAAACCTAAACCCCAAACCCCAAACCCCAAACCCTAAACCCTAAACCTTAAATCCTAAACCATAAACCCTAAACCCTAAAAACCAAAAAACCTAAACCTAAACTAAATAAAACCTAAAATAAATAAATACCAAAACCTAAACCTAAATAACATGAAAAAATAAAATAAAAGAAAAACCTCAACTAAAAACTAAACTTAAACCTAAACCTAAACCTTAAATCCTCAATCCTAAATGCAAAACCCTAAACCCTAAACCCTAAAACTAACCATAAACCCAAAACCCTAAACCCTACACCTTAAACCCTAAATCATAAATGCTAAACTATAAACCCTAAACCGTAAACCCTAGACACTAAACCCTAAACCCTAACCCTAACCCTAAGCCTGAAACCCTAAGCTCTACATCCTAAAAGCCCAAACCTTAAACTCTAAACTAACCCTAAACCCTAAACCCTAAAACCTAGAAACCTTAAACCATAAATCCTAATCTTTAACCCTAAACGCTAAATGTTAAAACCTAAAAACCTTAACCCTAACTCCGAAACCTTAAACTATCCCTAAACCCAAGCTAACCCTAAAATAACCCTAAACCTTAAATACTAAACACAAAACCCTAAACCCTAAACACTAAACCCTAAACCCTAAAATCTTAAACCCTAAACCCTAAACTCAAAAAACCTAAAAACCTAAAACCTAAAGCTAAACTAAATAAAAAATAAAAATAAAATAAAGAAAAAACTTAAACCAAAATAAAATAAAATAAAAATCTAAACTAAAATTTTAACCTAAAACTAAAAATAAAATAAAATAAGAAAATAAAAATAGACTAAATTAAAATAAATAAAAGCCTAAACTAAACTATAAAGTAAAATAAACCTAAGAATAAAAAACTAAATGCAAAATAAAAATAAAAATAAAAATAAAAAAAATAAAAATTAAAGGTAATATAAAAATAAAATTAACCTAAAATAAAATAAAATAAAAACTAAATAAAAACCTAAACCTAAAAAATAATCCAAAAAATAAAACCTAAAAATAAATAAAAAATAAAACCTAAACCCTAAACTAAAAACAATCTAAACCTAAACCCAAACCTAAGCTTAAATAAAATAAACTAAAATAAATAAAACCTAAAGCTAAACCTAAAATAAACTAAACATAAACCTAAAACTAAATAAAATAAAATAAAAATAAACCTAAACTTAAACTAAAAAGTAAAACCTAAAAATAAACCTAAAATAAAAAATAAAACCTAAACCTAAAAAATTAAATAGAAAAATAACTAAACTAAGAAATAAACTTAAACCTAAAAGATAAAAAAAAAATAAAAAGCCTATTCTAAAATAAATAAACCTAAAATAAATAAATTGAAATAAATGAAAATAAAAATAAAATATATTAAAATAAGTAAAAAATAAACTAATTAAATCTAAACCTACTAATTTACGTAATTTTAAAAATAATAAAATTAATAAAAAAATAAAATTAATAAACAAAAATTCCAACTCTAAACCCTAAACCCTAAAACTAATCTTTTAGCCAAAACCTACAACCCTAAACCCTAAACCCTAAAACCTCAAACCCTAAACCTAAACACTAAAGCCTAAAACCCTAAACCCTAAACCCTAAATCCCAAACCCTAAACCCTAAAGCCTAAATCCTAAACCATAAACCCTAAACCCTAAAAACCTAAAAACCTAAACCTAAACTATATTAAACCTAAAAATAAAATAAATAAAAAAACTTAAACCTAAATAAAATAAAATAAAAATAAAATAAGAACTTCAACTAAAACCAAAACCTGAACCCATACCTAAACCTAAATCCTAAACTCTAAACCCTAAAACCTACAACCTTGCACCCTAAACCTTGAACCGCAAATCATAAACCTTAAACCCTAAACACTAAACATTAAACCCTAAACCCTAAAAACCTAAAAATCTAAACCTAAATAAAATAAACCCTAAAAATAAAATAAATAAATAAAACTAGACCTAAATAAAATAAAAAAATTTAAAATTAAATAAAAGCCTAAACTAAAACTTAAACCTAAACCTAAACCTAAACCTAAATCTAAACCTAAACCTAAAAATAAAATAAAATAAAAATAAAAACTAAACTAAAATAAAATAAATAAAATTTTTTAAATAAAATAAAAATTAAATAAACTTAAAAATAAAAAACCTAAATAAAATAAAACCCAAATATAAAATAATAATAATAATAAACCTAAAATAAAATAAAATAATAAATAAATAAAAACCTAAACCTAAAAAATAAAGAAAAAAATAAAACATAAAAATAATTTAAAAAATACATAAACCCTAAACTAAAAAAAACCTAAACCTAAATTAAATAAAATAAAATAAACCTAAACCTAAACTAAAATAAACTAAGCTAAAATAAATAAAACCTAAACCTAAACCTAAAATAAACTAAACTTAAACCCTAAACTAAATAAAATAAAATAAACTAAAAAAAAACCTAAACATAAAAAAAAAAAAACCTTAAAATATACCTAAAATAAAAACTTAAAACTTAAACCTAAAAAATAAATAAAAATAAAACTAAACTAAAAAATAAACATTAACCTAAACCTAAAAAGTAAGCTAAAATAAGAAACCTTAACTAAAATTAATAAACTTAAAATAAATAAACTAAAGTAAATAAAAATAAAAAATAAATCTATAAAAAATAAAAAATAAAATAAATAAACCTAAACCTACTAGTTTACTTATTTTTTTTTAAAACTCTAAACCCTAAATCATAAATCCTAAATCCTAAACACTAAACCTTAAACCCTAAACCCTTAAACTAACCCTAAACCCTAAACCCTAAACCTACAACCCTAAACTAACAATTGAAAACCCTAAAAAAGCTTAAACCCTAAACCCTAAACCCTAAGCCTTAAACCCTAACCCTAGCCCCAAACCCTAAACCCTAAACCCAAAACTCTAAACTCTAAACTAATCATAAACCCAAAACCCAAACCCAAAACCCAAAACCCAAATCCTAATAATTTTAAAAAACAAAAAAAAAGCCTCTTGAGAACCTGATCTTTCTATGGCGCTCTCTGACGATTGCATTTCTCCTTCATCCCAATTCCTTTTTCCTTGCGATTGGGTCAATTTTCTGCCATTTTTTATCGGCTCTTTGTTATTTTGCCTCTATTTGGAGATGCGCGTGATGCTCCCATGGCCTTGTTGATGGCTGCGGTTCATTTGACCATGCAGCCAAGTGTTTCCTCCATGGAGGCAGCAGCTAGGGTATCTAATTCAACAGGTTTTATGGATTTGCAAGCTCTTTCTTCTTTAGCTATGGTAAAATCATTAAAGGATGCTCTCTCTAGTATGAGCCTAGCCCCATCTAATTCTGTGAATTTGATATCGACCTCATTTCGTGGTATCCCAGCATTTATGTGCTCGAATAATGATGTTGAGAAGCTAGCCAAGCCTTATGAATTCACTTTAGATGGAAAATTTACTTTACAGTGACATAATCTAGATAATATCTGATCTTTTTTCATAATCTCAAGCTCTCTGGTGCTTTTTCGATTGGTTTGATTAATCCAAGGCATGTTTTAATTCAGCTTACGAATGATTTAGATTATTCGAGGGTTTTCTCAAGACATTCTTATTTTATTTTCAATTGTCAAATGCATCTTTTAAAGTGGTCTCCCCTTTTTGATAAAAAAAGAGGAATCTCCGATTATTCCTATTTGGTTGGCTATTCCTAACATGAGAATTCACTATGTTACGCATCAAGTTCTTTTACCTAGTCTTTTTGGCCTCTTCAAATTGATCAGGCCACCATTGTAAGATCCCGACCTTCAGTTGCTCGCATTTTGGTGGAAATTGATATATCTAAAAAGCACCCAAAAGAAGTTTGGATATGCTCAGAAAAGTTTGGTTACAATCAAAAAGTTGAATTTAAGAATTTTCCTATTTTTTGCTTGCATTGCAAAATTCATGGGCACGATAATTCTGAATGTTTCGTATTGCATCCATAATTTAACAAGAAAAACTTGACTGATTCTAATCCTAATATACCAATCGATAAAGTGGGTAAATCTATTTATGTGCCTAAGGTTAACCAAAATGGGAATCTTATTTCCACTTCCTTAACACCAACTACTTTTCTTAATGAAGTGCTCCATGAGGATAACACAAAAATTCAATCAGAGCAGGTAAAAGATATTGATAATGTTAATCACAATGTTGAATATGACATTTTTGATGTCAACCCTGTTTTACATAATCATTTGCCTCCTCAAGATATTGCCTCTACTCAGACTCCTTTGCCTCTTTTGATTACTAAACATGAGGAGGAGCATGTGAACTTTAATAGTAATTTGAATGGAAAGATGATGATAAAGGAAAATCTAAAAAACAATTCTGAAGATGCTCCTGAAATTTGTGTTGCTCCTGAAATTTGTGCACTAAATGGTTTTACTACATCTCCTTCTTCTAATCCTAAGACTGGCATACATGTTAATCCGACCTTTCAGAGTAATACTGAAATAGAGGAAGGAGAAGTTATCATTAGAATGCTTTGATTAAATCTGACCCCATCGTTAATACAACTAATCAGTCTCTTTCGGATGGCAATTCTTTGGATAAAGATAGACCATTTCAAACTATTTTTAAAAAGAAATCACTAAAAGCAAAAAATGCTTTCTAACACCTCAATTAGATCTACTATATCTAGTTCCACATCTTATAAATAACTGTATTATGTTCCTTCTTATCCCTCTGTTATCTATTTTTTTGTTCTTTACCTTATCTTTAGTTTTTGTTATGTTTAACGCTCTTATTTATAATGTTCGAGGGATTGGGACCCTCATTGTCTGCAACCGTGTTAGAAGTCTCTACCGTATTAATAATATTGCTTTACTAGTTCTTATTGAACCCCTCATACATTCTACTAAGATCAATCATGTTGCTAGAATGCTAGGTTTTAATAACTTCTTCTATAATATTGGCAACAAAATTTGGTATTTTTGGAATAATTCAGTCAAGGTCACTATTCTTGATGATCTTCAGCAAGTTGTTAATGTCCATATCTCTCTGGGTGATTTCTCTGCTCTAGGCACTTTTGTTTACGCTTCTTGTAACAGGGCTGGTAGGAACATCCTTTGGGACAATCTAAGAACTTTTGCTTCTACTATTAACAAACCATGGTTGGTTGGGGGTGACTTCAACACTATCCTCTCATCATCTGAAAGAAGGGGTGGTTGTTCTCCTAACATTCACTCCATGGAAGATTTTTCCAATATGATTCTTGGTTGCAACCTCTTTGACATTGGCTTCTCGAGTTCGGATTACACTTAGCACAACTCTAGACTCTAGCAATGACTTGATAGAACTCTCTTTGGACTAATCAATGGCCTTGTACTTCTATTGAGTATTTGAACAGAACTTTGTCTGACCACGCTCATCTTTTGATATTCGTTAAAAATCCCTCTAATAGACTCTCCTTTTCTAACTCTTTCAGATTCCAGAATATATGGATTCAGCACATTGATTTCTTGAATGTTGTCTCCACCAATTGGATGGCCCCTCTTCACCCTGATAATTCTATTAAGGGCATGATTCATCTCTGGTTTAAACTTATAAGACTTAAACAAAATCTAACTTGGTAGAATAAGTACTATTTTAAAAATCTCTTTGCTAACATAAAAAAAATGGAATATTGGTTTATTTTCTTGAAAATGCTATTTTGATTGACTCTTCTAAACTGAAGGATTTAAATGAAGCAAAAGATAACCTGGTTACCTATCAGAATATGAAAGAAACTTATTGGCAGTAAAAGGCTGCTAGTAAACATATTGCTAATGGGGACAAAAATACCAGATATGTTTATGCTCTTTGCCAAAAGAAGAGAGCTTTAAACTTTGTCTAAAAAAATAAAAGTGATAATGGCAATTGGATCATTAACAATAATGAGATTAAAGACTCTGTCACTAATCATTTTAGAAATTTGCTAAACAAAAGCCACACTTTAGAGGCTATCTCCAATCCTCATTTGATTCCCTTAACAATTACAAGTGATAATAATCATTTGCTTACTATGGTCCCTATGGAAGCAGAGATTGATCAAATTGTTAATAACATGAACGTTGATTCTACTGCTGATCCGGAAGGCTATACTACTCAATTTTTTCAGCATTGTTGTTCTGTTATTAAGTATGACTTAGTTGACATTGTGGTTGATTTCTTCAAGGGTAATCCTCTTCCTAGATATTTCTCTAGAACATCCATTATCCTTATACCAAAAATTGATAATCGAAAATCGGGGTGATTTCGCATCAATCTATGCACCTTCTTTCATAAACTCATTGCTAAATTTCTTGCCAACTAATCTACCCAGCCCAATTGACCATGAACCCAACTTGACCTAAAAGGTCAAATCAACTTGAAACTTAACCAAATCAAATTTGATTGAAACTAGAGCTTTCAAAACATTTCAAATGATCAACCAAGCCTAAACCAATCCATGACCTAACTCAATTGGGTCAAGTGGGTCAAATTGGTCAACTTGATCCATTTGACCTAAGTGAACTCAAATGAACCAAAACCAAATATAAATCAAATCGAACCAAACTAAAGATACCAAATTATTACAAATTTGAACTTGGTCTAACCCATGATTTGACCCAATTTGACCAATTGGTCAACTTCATCCAAGTTGAACCTTTTTGACCTAAATATGTCAACTTGAGCCAAATCATATCAAATCAACACCAAATTCATTGAAAATTGGAACAACACATTTTTTTTAATCATTCAAAATATGTCCAAATAAAAATCAAACCCAACTAACCATTTTACCCTTGGGTCAAAGGGTAACTTATGGCCAAATCCACTTGTAATGTGGTCAATTCCTTTTGATGGACACTTGGCATCCTCCTAGTGGACCATTTGGACACCAAGGGAGGTGGTGCACATGACCCAATGGGTTTGGGTCATCCATGACCCAACCCAAGGCCAAACTGACCCCTACAATCAAAATTCCTCACATGGATCACCTTTCACACTCATTTAACACATGTGCACCTCCACACTTCCACTCTTCTGCCAAAATTGAAGCACATGGCACTCTAAACAACCAAAATAACCCATTCATTATCCTCAATTTGATCAAAATGGCAAGGTAAGCTTCGGTCGTCTGATCCAAGTAGGGGAAGATATACACCCCCTCATTTTCACTCAAACCAAGTTCTTGCATTTGATTGAGCTGAGAGGATCAAAGGCAAGCTTCTCCAAGTTTCCACAAGCATTCCTAAGCTCATTCCAATTTCTACTTCACGGATTTTTTCAAAGCCAAAATAGGGGAGGTGACGGAGATTTCCACTTTGCTTAATTTTTAATCAAACTCCAATTAATCTTGCAAGCACCATCAATGCACCAAGTTGAGCTTACCCGAAGCTTTTCCCAAGTCTCTAAGCCAAAAGAAGGGGGAGTTTGATCGAATTCGCAAGCCATTGAAGCAAGCTTTGGTCAATTTGAAGATCCACTACAAATTGAACCTTAAAACCTTCAATAGGGCTTCTTCCCCACTAGATGAAGCTACCTCAAATATTGGAAGCACCGGTGATAGCCTCTGATGAGGTATGCCTCAAAATCGAGCTTAAGTTGAAAAATGTTTTGTCCTTTGTGAAGGAAATTGTAATCCCATTAAAATTCGACTGTTGCATGTTTGTCTCCTTACTTCTAGATGGTGAGGGTTTAATCTCAGCCTTATCCAAGATCAAGTGAGCACGGATCAAGCCGTGGAGGATGGACGGTCTCCGTCTCCCACAAGCATAGACAGGGATGAATCATGGACCGTCCATCCTACATGTTTTGGATGGACAGTCCTAATTAATCCATGTAAATTAGTTGATTTAATCCTTCAAAACTGCAAGTTTGATCTTTGACCATCCGATCCTTAATCGAACAACCTAGGGGAAAGCGTGTAGTGCCACCGACTGACATGGTAGCTGATGTGATAACTTAAATAATCAATCCCATCATGCCATGTGGAAAGCATGTGTCGCGTTAGTAGCCCACATGATGCCAATGAGATTAGTTATATAATTATGTTATTTAATTACTTATTAATCACTAAAACTTCATAAATTCATAATTTAATGTAGAAAAATCTAAAAAAATTCAAACTTAACTTCATTTTAAAATAATTCAGAGGGAAATTCAATAAAAATGTTCCTAATTGATTTTAAATAGTAATTTTCCTTAATTAGGGGTTAATTAAAAACTTAATAACCTTAATTGCTCTCTAATCATTTCATTAATCAATTCCAAACTTCTCAAACATGTTTAGGGGGATGACTTCTGCCTCCCCTAATTTTCTTGGAATTTATTAATGAGTTAAATAGGGAAATCAATTAATGAATCCCTAATCACCCTCTTAATGTAATTAAGGGTAATTAAGCATTTGAATAGTGGTTTAATCACTTAATTAAGATAGTTAAGCATTATTTAAGTGAAGAGAAAGTTTATGGAATGAGTTTGGGGTACTTTCCTTAAGTTATTCCCTAAACCCTCTTTCTTCCTTAATCGAAACATAATTAAGGATTAATCCACTACTGATCTACTTAATTAATCTAATCAAACTTTCAAAACCAATCTAAAATTAATCAATCACTTTCTGGGTAGATCCTTAGGTGTTTAAAAGCTTAAGTTAAGCTTAAGAAATCAAAACCCAAATGACATGTATGGGGAGATTATGAAAGTACTTAATGAAAACCCTTAATTTAATTAATCAATAATTATGAGGAAATTGCATTAGGCCCCTTTCTTTCTTAGGAGCATTGATGATTTAAATTCCATGTGGTTGCATATCATATGTTGGCTCACAATTGTTTGAATAATGATGTTAAAGTGGTGTAGGTAAGGGGTAATTAATGAATTTAGTCTACACCTTAATTTAAACAAAACATAAAATCAATCAAATTATTCTAAAAATTAAACTAAATCAATTCACACAAGGGGGAAATGGGTTAGGACCAGTAAACTCTTTTCACATTTCTTAAATCAAATTCAAAACAAAAATAAAAAATCTCTTTATGAAATGTTGATTCACTTTAAATGATCTAATTTCATAAGATTGTCTTTAGGAATTAATTAGGATGAATGAAGTTACATGCTTACATCACTTTATTTCTTTTCAAACATGCTAAAATGTTGTATGCCATATGAAATCATGCATTCATATCTTTTGAAAAATCAAAATAAACGAAATATTTCTTGTATGTCAAATTGCATGTTTTAGCTAAAGTAAGAATATGAGTGGCTATTATCACTATTAAATCAATAATTATTTTCAAAACTTATGAATCAAAAATTATAAATGAAGATATGCTACTTATAAATACTTATAAGATTGCATGTGATTGTAGCATAAAATGTGTTATGTGATTTTCTTCTCTTTTCTTAACATAGTTTGTATAGGATTTGCAAAGTGTATAGTTCATTTGAAAAGAACATAACACTTGCTTAAATCCATTCCTATACACTTCTATGTTATGGCTTAAGAAGGATCTTCACATTGCACATGTAAATTAAACAACCAAAATCAAACAAATAAACATAAACCTTTTGCATGATTCTTCATCCATTTGTTTTATTTTTTCACATGCACGAGTACTTAAAAAAATTGGTATATTAGTCTGGACATCCCGGGGTTGCGAGGCTTTAAGTAGCCCTAAGAAGGTCTTTTACCTTATACCCTTAGTGTTGAAAACAATGGTGCCATACTCACTTATGTCTTTCATACAAGTAAATGTGCATTTGATTAATGGATAAAAGAACCCCTCTCTTTTCTACTTAACAAAATCATGCATCATGAAATATGCAATTTTTTCCTAGATAACATTTCTTTGCATTCATCATCAAAGTTTGCTAAGGTTTGCATTTGCATGTGAAAATATGCTTATGATCATTCATATGCATGATACACATGTTAGAAAGAAATAAATGGTTGTGTGTTTTGTGATAGTAAATCACTTTAATTAATTCTAAGATGCCTTTCTTATTGAATAGGTTTATTTAGAGCAAATCTAAACTTAGGATTAATTAAAACATATAATAAAATATTCACTAAAGAAAAATCATTAATGAATCTACCTTAGAAATTACTTAAGATAGGGAGGAAAGAGAAGTTCTCTTCTCTTTTCCTCTCCTTACAAAACTTAATAATTAAGTGTAGGTTCATTCAAACCAAATCAAATCATCAAATATAATTAACAAATCAACAAAATCACTTAAATAAAATAACCCTCTAAGTTGAATCCTTCACACTTAGAAAATTCTAACTTTAAAGCCTAGCTAAGACATGCCACACAAGCCTTAAATGGCACACACATTACGCTAAGTCACCATTTCTAGCTCTATGTTAGGGCGATGCATGGTTTGATGCCTGATTTTTTTTTGTGATGTAATATTTTAGTCTGGATGTTAGGGTGTATGTCCATAGACTGGATGATAGGATGATGTTAGTTTAATCATTATTTTTTGCAGGTGATTGTGCTTAAGGGATATTGTAATTAAAAAATATAAAAATATTTTTGTGGTGCAGGTTGCTTATACCCCTAAGCATAATCCAAATTAGAATAGGTGGACTTGGTTACCCATGTGTGGGGTGCTAAGTCCAATTTATTCATATACATGCTTTGGATTGTGTGGTATGTTTAGTTAATCTCTGTTTTACAGGTTTAGTTAGATTTACTTTTCCTTTTTCATGTACTTTTGAAATTAAGATTTGTAATGAATGTTATGAGAGAATTAGGATGAGCATTGGTCATAAGACAATGTCTTATGTACCATGTAAAGTATTGGAGCAACCACATCCCAACCAACCAAAAGATGGAAAGAAAGAAAGAAGAAAGAAGGAAAGAAAGAAATGAAGAAAAGAAGAAAAGAAGGAATGAAGAATGAAGACCCCCATAACATGAATTCTTTCTAAATTGTAATTAATTCATTTTTAATCTAAGTTGTGTAAGGGTAGAGCCCAGCTACCCATTTCTTTTCAGGTTTGTGTGGTGGAGCCCCACCATAAAGGTCTCATATTCTTTTACGCTAGCTTTTTAAAATTGTTTGATATTTTTTTAGCTTGTGCATTAAGATGACATGTTTTTCCTAGTTTTTTTCTTGCTTTGATGAATGGCCTAGATGCGATTAGACTTTTAGGGAAAAATAAATTTTATATCCAATTAATCAACTCAAAATTAAAAATTAATAACTCATAACCTCACCTAAAGCCTAGGTTATAAATCAAGATAAAAGATTTAGCAACCCCATAGGATGTTGTATATCTCACATCATGCATAAAAAAGCATCTTACTTCACTCTTGCTTATGGAGGGCTTCACCTTGCCGAGAACTTGGCTTGACCTTTGAGAGCCATGGTGGAAACACACCTCCTTCTATTTTTTAGCCCATAACCAATTTCTCATGCACATATGAATCCCATAGCTTATGTCAAATAAATTATCCAAAAATAAAAAATAAAACTTAACAAAAATTTGCATTAGATTTAAGTAATTAATCATTCCCTACATGATCTAGTCTCTTAGAGAGTATGTTTAAGGACTTAGTCTTTTTCTAAATAAATAATAGCCTAGCTATCTTGCAAAAGCATATGACTTGCCTACATATATTTGAAATCATAAAAGGAGATAGTTGAAGGCCACCCCAGGCGGTTGTAAGTCCAATAGTCGGGTGGTTTATCCTCTCTAGTGGAGGTATACCATATGCCCACTTTCTCCTTTAATTTAGGTCATGCTTTGGCCCTTTCCAAAGCTCCCTATATTTAGGATCTGAGGTTGTTGTTTCCCTTTGCGGGTTACAAGCAAAAATCCTCACCTCTTAGGAATTTCCACGATCTTGTGTTGTGGAATTGTAAGCCTTATATTTCCAATAAAAATTTAACTCAAACACATAATTCTCATCAAATTTTAAAAATATAAAGACTAACCATAGGATAGTTTGGGATGCTCGCTAGGTTTCCTAGCATCATGAGCATCCCCTACTTATCTCCCTTTAGCTTCGATAATAACTCCCTTCACTTGATCAATCCCACTTGATCTCCCAAAAAAAATTTTTGATAGTCCTATCTTTGAAATCTTTGGAGACAGCGATCATTTACCTTAACTGAGAGTATTCTTAAGGAATCTCATTCCTTAAAATGTAATTAACTATGGGGGCTTACATCCATAGGGAACTTAATGAACTCAGCTTAAAATAAACCCTACTTTACTTTTCCATGTAAAGTAGGGGAAGAATCTTTAGTACATCCAAGAATACCCTGTAGGAGTCCAGTGATTAGGTCCATTGCAGGATGTTGACTTCTATCTCTCTAGATAACACATCATTCCACAATGTTGTACCTGATCACTCTAATAAGAACATCTATAGATCTACGTGGTGTTTGCCAAGTATGTAATTTTGTCTTCATTTATTTTTTCCAAAAGATAGATGAAGATGAAAATATTTCACCATAGATTTTTCTAGTGACTCCGCTAGGGATAGTTCCTCTCTCCATATTTGGTAAATGATCATTGTCTCCAAGTGTCGATAGTGGATTTGTATTTCATATCAATCTGAGACTATCCTTCTTTTTCATTGGCACTTAGTTTATTTCATCCTTTAGGTTTTAGGACCTCACTCCATGTAGGTTTTGAAACCCCTATTGGGTTCCCCCAATAGGTGAAATTAAAAATTTAATAAAAATAAATAACTAATGACTTCCTCCTTATCATTTCTATGGTAAGGAAAGGTTCATTCCAAATAAAAAAATTTAATAAAATAAATCCTTTATAAAAATAACAATTTCCAAAGAGTACTTTTTCAAAATACACATTATAGAATATTTCAACCTCATCTAACAATCTTCATGATTGTTACATGTAGAATCATTTAAAAAAAATCAAAAATTATCTTTTCAAAAAGCACAAATAAACATACTTCATTCAATATTCCAAAATTTATTGAATGAAGACTTCATTTCAAATCAAAAATCAACAATCATCTTTTCAAAAATAAAATCAACAATCATCTTTTCAATAAAATAAAATCAACAATCATCTTTTTAAAAAACAAAATCAACAATCATCTTTTTAAAAAACAAAATCAACAATCATATTTTCGAAAATAAAATCAAAAACAATCTTTTCCAAAACAAAATCAACAATCATCTTTTCAAAAATAAAATCAATAATCATCTTTACAAAAATAAAATAAAAATTACCTTTTCAAAAAGCACATATTTAAAATGAACAATTCTCTTTCAATATTCCCAATTTATTGAAAGAAGATTTCATTTCCAAATAAAATCATATCATAACATTGAAATTCCATTTCAACATATCTCACATATGTTGAAGTTAGAATTTCTTTCTTTTCAAAAATTACAAATTTGAAAATACGCTTTTCCATTCAATATGTTGGATGGATGCTTTATTTTGAAATTCCACTCAACTCATCCCATTTAAAAAAAATTAATAATCATACACAAAACAAAATTTCATCTTTGAAAAATAAAACATATTTGACTCCCGTTTGACATACCCAAATTTGTCAAAAGAGAGTTTCATTTTTCAAAATAAATTTAAACTTTATTTAGCATACCCAAATTTGCTAAGTAAAGATCCCCCTCTTCAAATAATAAAAATAAAATAATCATAAAAATAAAACACATTTGGATTCTTTATTTAGCATACCTAGATTTGCTAAGTGATGATCCTCTTTTCAAAAAAATAAAAATAAAAAATCAAAACACATCTAGATTCTTCATTTAACATACCCAAATTTTTTAAATAAATATCCCTCTTTTCAAAAATCAAAACATCAATATCAGAAATGCATTTGAACTTTGTTTAGCATAAACAAATTTGGTAAGCAAAGTTCTCATTTTCAAAAAATCAAAAATAAAAAGTCACAAATCAAAACACATTTGGATTCTTCATTTAGCATACCCAAATTTGCTAAGTGGATATCCTCTTTCAAAATCAAAATCAAAACATAAATACATTTGGATTCTTCATTTAGCATACCCAAATTTGCTAAGTGAAGATACTCTTTTCAAAATCAAAAAAATCAAAACACATTTGATCTTTTATTTAGCATACCCAAGTTTGCTAAGTAAAGGTCCATCCTTCAAAATTAAAAAATCAAACACATTTGGATTCTTCATTTAACATACCTAAATTTGCTAGGTAAAGATCCTCTTTTCAAAATATCAAAATAAAAGAAAACATTTGGACTTTATTTCGCATACACAAATTTGCTAAGTAAAGGTTCCATTTTCAAATTCACACATGATTCACCAAACAAGCAAAAGAAGAAGAAAATTATTTTCAAACAACTCATTTAGCATACCCAAATTTTATAAATGAGTAAATCCCAAATAAAATCAATTGACCCTTGATTTTAACATACTCAAATTTGTTAAATAAAAGGTCCCCAAACACAAAAATCAAAATAAAATATGAACCAATGGAAGCATCAATCTCGTCAAAATATTTGAACCCATTTCTAACATACACAAATTTGTTAAAAATGGATTCTAAATTCAAAAATCTCTTCCGCAATTCTAAATTCAAAAATGTATCCTAAATTAAAGAGCCCCACTTAACATATTCAAATTATTGATGTAAATTCTAAAGTCAAATTAAAGAAAAAATATTATTTGAGTTTATTTTCCCAAAATTATAGAATTTCAACTCAATTTCAGTCAATTTTCAGTTTAGTTCAGTTTAGTTCTAATGAAAGTGTAGAAGTATGTGTTTACTTTTCCTTTTGGGATGGATTTGGTCTTGGATTGGGCCAGCCTCCCACAGACTAACTTTGCCCACCTCATTCATTTTGGTGAGGTGAGCTAGGCACTTGTGGGGACCACCCTCACAACCATCAGTGAGGAGTGTGTGGTGGCGAGAAGCCAGTCATCTATGTTGAGATGCCATCAAATTTAGAGTTTCCCTCACTGAAGAAGAATACTATGGAAGTTCCTATTACATTTACAATTTTAATGCCAATGCATTCAGTGGTTCCCATTTCTGCCCCAGTACAGGCTAACACCCACTCGTTGGCTTCTTCCAAGGGGAAGGCTCCCCTGGTTCTAGGGATAGTCTCCCATACCTAGGAGGTAAGGTCTAGTTCCCATACTACTCCTCCCCGGGACCCGGTCTTGCTCAAGATCAAGTGGTATCATGTGCGCATAGCCAAAGAGATGGAGGTAGTTGCTTAGTCTGCAGTAGAGGAGTTACCCTCGATAGTCTCTCCTATGATCACAAAGAACAAGTTTCATCCCCTCTCTAGATCTGATCGAGAAGAAGATATTAGGAGGATCTCAATTTCACCTTAACCTGTAGTTCACTTTGAGGCTCCTACTAGAGATAGGAGAAGGTAGTATGTTGGCCTCAGATCAGTTCTACAGTTGGTGGGGCTTATGATCAGTGAGGCCCAATTTGACTTTATCGGTCATCCCACATCGTTGGTGAGCATCAATCAGAAGAGGGTTAGAGAAGCCTGTGTATTTGTACATATCGCTAGTAGAGAGAGACATAGGTATGCTAGATAGTTAGCTACATCTACCCTCAGGGACTTTCTCGATCAGTGTGCTACTCATACCAGTCATATTGATAGCATTGTATTGATTGACTCACCATAGAGGAGCTCCCGAGAGAGTCGGTGTACACCACCCGCACTACTCCAAGCCCACCATCTCTAGTATAAGATCCCATCATCCACAATTCTAATAGAAACCATGAAGGCGCATCCAGAGAGAGCACGATCCCATGGCCAAGAGATCTTATTCCATCTACATCACTGATTGAGGGGAGGCTGAGCTCTCCTGCTTGACCTCTTGCTCCAGTTGTAGTGAGAGGGAATGGTGTCCACGGAGTATTGTAGTTGTGCCATCACCACCACCACCACAGTAGAACATGGAGATAGCAGCAGTAAAGGGGGAAGGAGATAGAACTATTATCCCCATGGCGATAGATCCTCTTAGGAGTAGTACTCCTCCTATGATAGATGATACCCATGAGTGTATTTCTTATAGTGAGCATAGCCCTCACAGGGCTATCTCTCTAACATTAGAGGGGGTTAGATGTATTTTCCTACATGAGCATGATCCTACCACTAGTCACATCATTTGTGCCCATGGTTGGCCTCTTAGATGCTATTATAGCGGTATCTTATGGAAAAGAATAAAATTCTAGGATACGATTGGTCCTAACTAGAGAATAAGATGGTCAATTTTGAACATAATGAAGATGATCTATTGGAGGATTCAGCAGGAGTACATATGGTTGATGCTAGGGGTTCCCCTCTTTGGGATCAATAGAGTTTGGAAGGTTTTACAGCTGAGCAGAATGATACAGCCTACTTGACCCAACACCTCCTTCAATAACTAAAATAGAAGGATGAATAAATTGATAGGATGGAAAAGAGGCTTAAAGACTTGCGACAATTTTGGCACACCAAGCCCGGCGGCATACTATTGCAGAGAGAGGTCAACCTGAGTTGTTGCATGTTGTGGATCAAGCCAATACTTCATTGATAGTAGAGTAGGTCAGCACTAGCTTGTATAGGATGGTAGTGGACAGTACCCCTATAAAAGAAAAGGACATTAAACTCATGGTTGAGCAGCAAGTGATAGAACCGTTGGTGCAAGCTCAAGGAAGATCATCGATTCTAAAGGGTAGACCCTACCTAGAGGAAATCGATTCCAAAGGGTATACCCTACCTAGAGGTATCAAAAGGGTTTTGGGCCATCTTCTTTCAAGAGCTTTGATGGCAGTGGGAACCCACGGTAGCACATAGCGTACTTCAGGGCCAACTGTTGCAATGATGGTGGTAGTGATGCATTACCACTCCATCTTTTTTGTCAGTAGTTTGGCATCCATAGCCTTTGATTGGTATGTTAAACTCTCCAACAGTTCAGTGAAGACTTTTGTTGAGTTTGAGCAACTCTTCATTAAGAGGCTTGCTGGAGCTCAACAATGGGTGACTGTAGTTGAACTCGTTGTGGCTTAACAATAGCCCGGTGAGTCCCTCATTGATTATATTCTTAGATGGTGCAATTTGAATTTGAAATGTGAACCAAAGCTATCTGAACAACATGCCATTGAAATTCTGCTACAAAATATTCATGTTCTTGTCACCTTCTTGCTCAAAGGTTTTACCATTAAGACATTTGAGATGCTAATTAACAAGGTGGCTTGTCTACAAGGAGAGGCCAAACAATTGTCTTTTCAAGATCAGTCAACAAAGCCAAAGCCATATAAAGCTTATGAGAAGAATCCAGGGGAAGCAGCAGTGTTGGACAAGGGGAAGCAAGTGACCAAAGATCAGCATGAGAGACCTCGTGCTCCTACAGCAGACACTTTCACCTCCTTTACCACCACCTAGGCCATCCTACCAGCTGCCACAGTAGCCTCCACGGCCTTCACTCCCTCCTCCTCATACCAACTCACGTGGTACACATACCCAGGTAGCTACCATCCACCTACTCTTTTAGATAAATTGAATAAACCTTATTCATTTAAGAGGTAGATAATCAAGAAAATCTTTAAGAATCTCTTAAAGAAACCTAATTTTCAACTACCCGAGCCTAGGAAGCTAGAGAAAAGTGAGCAATGATCTAACTTTTGCCCCACATGCATGGTAGGTCATTTGGAAGATTATTTTACATTCAAGGGGCTTGAGAATAACATAGGCACCATATCCCAAAAGAATATCTAGTAGAATAACCATCTAATTTTGTTAGGGTAGTCCTTGGGGATACCTGCGATCCTTTCAAAACCAAAGAATTTTGGGATATCTCCTTATCCTGAAACTCTAAAAAGATTATTTCAAAAATCAAGAAACTTTCCTTGTAGGTGCACGAGGCGCAAAACCTCAAGGAAGGCTTGTTAGACAACTTGGGGAAGGGAGCTCAGCGGCGGCGACCTATACTTTCAGGATAGCCAAGTAGCATGACCAGCCCAATCTCCATTCCAGCTTATAGTTACTTCCTTGACACTTCTATTTAGCTCTTCTTCTAGTATAAATCTTATATCGATGGATGAGGGCATCAAAAATTTTACTACTATGTACCTCCTTCAAAATCTAAGAAATTGAAGAATAAAGCTAGTTTCAATTACAACTTTATTACTTCTGATGGGATGTCTAAATCTACTATTATAGAAAAATAATCAAGTCTAACTAATAATTATAATAACTCCAATCTTCCTCTTTTTGATTCGGAGTTGGACTTTCTTTTTCTGAATACTACGGGTTAACCTTTTTAGATAAACTTGGAATATTCTGATTTTGAGGGTCCTATAAGAGAAGCTATAGGTGAGCCTGATGAGCAGGTAGAATCTTTCACTAACCTGCCACAAGAGATTATAAAAGTTAACCTCCATAGTAGCAAGGTTCTACCTCAAGATAAGGGAAAATAAGTCATTGGTTCTGATGATTGAGAAGCCCCTCCACAGGATGCTCCACCCTTGGATATGCTTGTGGAGGATCTACCTAGAGTTGATTACAATGTCCTCGGTCACCTAAGAAAGTTGCCAACTAAGTTAAGCATATATGATGCCTTTGTCTTATCCAAAGAGATGAGGGAATCATTAATCAAGGCTATTCTTGATCCAGAGATATGCTTAGCTCAGCTGATTGCTATTGAAGAGGAGACACATTATTCAAGAGAAGCCCAAGGATTCACATTCACAAATGAAGACCTTCTTGGGGATATGGAGCACAACTGTCCCCATTACATTATAGTGGATATGGGCAAGTTTAGACTTTCCAGGGTGCTTCTTGATCCAGGTGCATTTATGAATATTATGAGTCTAAAGACCCTTGCCTACTTGAGGATTGACATCTACACTCAGAGAATTTATTGAGAGGATTCAATGAAGAGAGGGCATTAGGTTCCATAGACCTTTGGAAATATTGGAAAAGTAAACCATATAATTGATTGAATACATCATTCACTATTTTGCTCGATAGGCCTTGGATACACCAGAACAAGATGATTCAATCCTCCTTTCATCAGTGCATCAAGTTCGGAAGGGATGGAATCGAATATCTTGTGTCAAAGGAGATGAAAAGTCATTTTAGTTAGAGGTTGAGATATATGAGGATGTGACCTACTATCTTCCTCAAAACACCTTTTCTGATGAACTTGATCAAAATTAAAATACAAAAAAAAAGAAAAGAAGAAAAAAGAAAAAAAGAAAAAGAAAAAAAAGTGAAAATGAGAAAAGTACATCAAGGATGAAGTAGAGCCACATATCACATTCCACCCAGTTCATTCCACCATACAGATATATGGGTTGAATGACTCGACCTCCACCATATGTGAGCGGATATAAAGGAAATTCCAAGGTGGAAGACCCTAATTGGCGGCCAATAGGGTTATGTTCTAGTTCATAGGAGTATCCTACTATTCACATAGACTTGGAATCCAGGAGGATGAGTCTAATGTGATTAGCATACCAACCAACCTCTCTCAACGGGTTTCATTGGAGGTGACACTCGAGCCAGACAATGATGAAGACCAGGCCTCCAAGCAAAAGAATGAATGTATTTGAATCAAGTTTATGTGAAACTATCAGGCAGCAGTTAGGAACCTTAGCTCTAACCTCACTTTCCTCTCAAAAAGTTGAAGGTTTAGTAGTTAAGTAAGCCCCCCCATGGATGTCAAGCCAAAGAGACTCCTTTTGGGAGCATTATCCTCAAGACCAGAAGTTGATGTAGAACTTGAGGATAATTCATATATAAAATTAATTGAATTACCTTTCAATTGGTACTCGCCTTATGTTCTTAATCTAGTAATGAAAGGTTTGATTCCTTATACATGGTCTAAGCATAGGTCAGAGTACTTTGAGAAGTTGTGGAACAATAGAGGCAGGGATACACAATCAAGATGAGGACTAGGATTGATGGTGTGTCGATGATGATGATTCTTAGTATTGTTGTCATCTAGAATATGATAGGTTCTTGTTAACCACACTAAATCTTATGATGAAGTATGTTTAGAAACTTTGGATGATCCAGCTGATCTCCAAATCAAAGATGCACCACTAAAATTTAAAGAGGAAATTCATTCAATAATTGATAAGCTCAAAGAAATCAACCTTGGGATAGAAAAAATCCACTCCCGACATACATCAGTTCATTGCTGAATGAAGAAGAAACCAATGACTTAATTAGGCTTTTGATTGAGTTTAAGGACTACATCACATGGAGTTATGAAGAGATTTTTGGATTATCTCGATGTAGCGGTACAAACTAGCAATTAACCCTTACGCTAATCCTATCAAGCAAGCTCCTAGACGCATGTGATTAGAAATCAAACAATAGGTCATTTTTGAAGTTAAGAAATTGATTAATGCTGGTTTCATCAGGAAAGAAAAATACCTACCGGGTTAGCTAGTGTCGTGCCAATTAAGAAAAAGAATGGCCAAATTTGCATATGCATCATTTTCAAGGACTTAAATAAGGCATGTCCTAAGGTGGAGTTTCCTCTTCCTATACTAGAATTAATGGTGAACATCGCCTCATCTCATGCAGTATTCTCTTTCATGGATGGGTCATCTAGCTACAACTAAATTAAGATGGCCCTCGAGGATGAAAGAAACACTACTTTTTAAACCTCGATCATAATCTATTATTATATGGTCATGCCTTTCGGCCTTAAAAATGTTGGTGCTACATACCAATGGGCCATGACTCAGGTATTCAATGAAATCAATCATCATCAAGTTGAGTGCCATATTGATGATCTAGTAGTCAAAAGCAAAGAAAAAGAAGGCCATCTCTTTGACTTGAGAGTAGTTTTCAAACAGTTAAGACAATATAACCTCAAAATGAATCCCACAAGTGTGCATTGGGTAGCTTCAAGGAAGTTCCATGGGTTTATTTTCCAACGGAATAGAGATAGATCCAAAAAAGATCAAAGCTATCTTAGAAATGCCACCACCTAAAAGTTTAACTCAACTCAGATCTTTTCAAGGGAGGTTGGCATATCTAAGATGCTTTATCTCCAATCTATCATGAAGATGCTATCCATTTTCAACACTTGTCAAAAAGGATGCCAAGTTCAAGTGGGATGATAAATGTCGGCATGCCTTTGAAGATATCAAGGAGTATTTGGTGATGCTGTATGTTATAACAGCCCCTATCCTAGGCAGACCACTTATCGTCTACACTATTGCATTGGATGACTTTCTTGGCTCTTTATTGGCCCAAGTTAATGACGAAGGGAAGGAGAGTTCTCTCTACTACCTCAGCTGTCATCTGATTCCTACTGAAGTGAACTACCACCTATTAAGAAATATTGCCTAGCTTTAATCTTTGCATCCCAAAAGCTACTACACTATATGCTTTCTCATAAGGTGAATTTAATTTCAAGAATCAATCCACTATAGTATCTCATGACACGGTTGAAGTTATTTAGACGATTGGCACATTGGTCCATGATTCTCTCACAGTTTGATATTACATTAGTACCCCTTAATGTGGTGAAAGGTCAAGCACTATCAGATTTCTTAGCAGCACACCCACTTCCTGCTGATTCCCCGCTTGGTGACGATCTCCCTAACGAACAAATCATGAACTTAGGGGAGATTGACAATCTCCATTGAGAGATGTATTTTGATGGTGTGGCTTCCTTTCATAAAGGAGAAGAACCATGATCTACTCTTCCAGGAAAGGCAGGGGTAGGAATAGTTCTCTAAACTCCAGACCACGATGTGTTGAGATTCTCATAATATCTCTCTAATCCCTGCACCAATAATGAAGCTGAGTATGAGGCTTTGATTGTAAGTCTGGAGTTAGCCTTTATAGTGTGTGTCAAGAGCATCAAAATCTACGAGAATTCTTAGCTGGTTATCAACCAAATTATCGGGTCCTTCAAGGTTCTAAAACTTAAGCATCATTACAACCATGATCATATCATGAAGATGTTGGCCCAAATCTCTGAGGTCACCATCTACAAGATTCCTCGAGGAGAGAACGCAATAGTAGATTCTTTGGCCAAACTTGCCAAGAAATTGGCATGTCTAAAAGATGAGTTCATTAATAAGGGTCCAAAATAGATAAATCCTATCCTTTATTGATCTGAACTCAGAGACTTTCTAGATGGGGAGGTTGCCTTTGCCAAAAAAGACGAGGAGCTTGATTTTAGGAAACTATTCAAAGATTATTTTAAACACCGACAAATTACCTCAAGAGAAATCACAAGCCCATCAGATGAAGCAAAGAGTTCTCTCCTATGCTCTCGTGGATGGAACCTTGTACCGACGATCTTTTGATCAAATGTGATTACATTTTTTAAATAAACATGAAGCCCGTAGGATTGTGATCGAGGTACATTCAGGTCTATATGGAGCGCATCAATCCAGTTCAAAGATTAAAGCAAAGATCAAGAGACCAAGATACTACTGGCCTTTGATGATTACATACTACATGAATGTGGCTAGTAGATTCCATCAATGTCAGGTACATAGTGTGATCTTACATCAACCACCCAACATTCTACATCCTATATTGGCCTCATGGCCATTTGAGTGTTGGGGTACTGACATAGTGGGTCTGATCGATCCTCCTTCTTCTAAGGGTCATTGATTTATCTTAGGCGCCATATACTTTTTGCTGGAGGCAATCCCACTAATAGAGGTCACAGCTCAGCATGTGCTTAAGTTTTTCAAGAACCATATCATATATAGGTTTGGGGTGCCTCAATGAATTATATCCAATAATGGAATTGATTTCAAGAGCACCAAGATTAACAGCTTCGGTAGGAGATATGGTATAGGTTGGTGATACTCCACCATCTACTAACCAAGGGAAAATGGCCTAGCAGAAGCATTCAAAAAAACTCTCATCTATATAGTAAAGAAGACACTCGATGACAACAAGCGACAGTGGTATGAGTAGTTGGCTGAAGTCTTGTGGGCCTACCGCACTACATACATAACTCCAACTCAATCTACCTTGTTCTCCTTAGTGTATGGTTCCGAAGCCATTCTACCATTAGAAGTTCAACTCCCGTTACTAAGGATAGCAATGGGTAGCAAAATCACTACATAGCAAAATGCAAAGTTGCGGTTAGAAGAGCTCGATGGTTTGGAGGAGAAACACCTACGAGCATGCTATAACCTCAAGTTATACAAATAAAAAATGATTCAAGCTCACAACAAGCTAGTCCACCCTAGAGCTTT
Organism: Cymbidium sinense; assembly: GCA_021442155.1. Taxonomy (NCBI): domain Eukaryota; kingdom Viridiplantae; phylum Streptophyta; class Magnoliopsida; order Asparagales; family Orchidaceae; genus Cymbidium; species Cymbidium sinense. Next base: position 264,183,126 of record CM038214.1, on the reverse strand, counting down.
TCAAGTAGGAGAGCTTGTCCCAGTTTTAGGGAGACCAATTGTTGCCCGTTGAAAGATGGGAGGCAAGTTTGAACACACTTGGGAATGCCCTTTTGTCATAGAAAAGGCCTACCAAGTATGATCTTATCAGCTTATTGATTGTAAAGGGGTACACCCGACACTTCTAATTAATAGGCTCTATTTGAAGAAATATTACCCATGAAAACATGTTTGAAAATAATTAACATCAATAGAAAAAAAATTTCATTCCAATTCATCAAAATCTTCCCTTCTTTCGAAGCATTATTTTCTTATTTTATTAATCTTCCACAACGTATTTAGGATAAATGTAAGAGAACCCAAGAAACATCCTATCCCTCTTTCACAACATGGACAAAATCAAACATAATTCCCCAATGCTACCAGAATAGGTGTGAGAGAACTCAAGAGGCATCCTATTTCGACTAGCACAACTAAGTTAGGTGTAAGAAAACCCAAGTAGCATACTTTCTTGGTGGGATCACAACTACCATTCACAGCACCATTTCATCAATTCTCCAACGTGTTTTTAGGATATGTATAAAAAACCTGAGAGGCATTATTTTCCTTTTAACACAAACACAAACACAAACATAAACACAAATCTTTTATCTTGAGCTAATTTGATGTGGGAGGTATCTCTCTGTGGCACTCACTCATTAGCTGCTCTAAGTTGGGATAACATGCTACTTTGCTAGTATGTCACCCTAGTAGTCACTTGTCCAATGGATGTGAGCCTCCATGCTTTCATCCTGACTTGACCATTGCAAGCCAACGAGCACCTTGTTAGTTTGGTAGACCTCCCTGCCTAGCTAATAAGTTATCTGATGTTGATTTTGTTTAAGATGGTGTGAGTCCCTGTGCTTTCTTCTTGAATTAACCATCATGCACTGACTAGGTCGAGTATATCTGAGGTTTAGGATAAGTCCCCTAGAGGCTCCTTTCCTCTTGACTACTCTTGAGTTGATATAAGTCCCCTAGTGGCATTCACTCAATAGTCTCCTTATGTCAGATAACACCTGTCGAGCCAAAGATAGACTATCCCAACAATCAATTCTGCTGTAGGAGGATGTGAGTCCCTGATGCTTTCTTTCTAGGCTGATTATTACAAACCAACAAGCACCTTAGGTTGGTTGATGTTCACTATACTGACAATGACTCACCCGGTGGATACACCACTCTTGGCAGATGTGAGTCCTCATGCTTTCTCCTTGAGTTGGCCACCGAATACCTACATATATTTCTTCTCTAAGGTTTTGGATTAAGCCCTTAGTGGCCCCTCTCCCCTGCAGGTACTCTACTTGGATCACATCCTTTGTGACCCCATTTAAATAATACACGGGTTACTCTTAGATCGGAATGTCCCCCTTTCCTAGTAGCCACCCTTGTGATTGGATAATTTGTTCAGCGGATGTGCAGATTCTCCCTTGGTTCAGTAAATTTGAGATACGTCTAGGATGATATAAGCTCATTCTCAGTATGATCCCTCGCAAACCAATAGGGTCCATGATAAACAAACAAACAAACAAACAAATCTATTCACATGTGGATTAAGAATTCAAGCCCCGAGTGGCCCCTTTCCCAAGCAGGCATCCTATCTTTAAGGCAGTGTCAGCAGAACTCCCTATAGGAATTGCCTGACTATGCTTGAGTTGAGATAAGTCCCCGAGTTGGCACTCTCTCCGTAGTCACCCTTATATCGGGTTCAATCTATTTTTCCACAAACAGGTTGCTCCGACAGTCATTCATCTTTGGAAGATGTAAGTATACTACACATTCTTTCTAGAATGGTTATCGCAAACTGATGGGTAACCCTTGGTTGGATTGACATGTTACCTTGCTAATGTGTCACCCTAGTGGTCTTTTATTTAGAAATGATGCGAGTCCTCATGCTTTCTTCCTTGAATTAACCATTGCAAACCAAAAGACATCCATTTGGTTGGATAGTTCTCCCCTCAGCCTGGAAGCTACTCCTTTGGATTGGTAAATCGAGTTAGACCAACAAGGCCAACATGTCCCTAGTGCAGTCCCCATCAAATATGGGATCCATCAAAATAATTAAAAATGAAATTAATCTTGACTATCTTTGAGTTGATTTAAGTCCCAGAGGTATTCACTCAAAAAGTCGGGGTTTGATTTGTTGACCAACCGTCACCCTAGTGGTTCCTTATTTTGGAAGATGTGTGTCCCCACACTTTCTTCTTAACTTGACCATTGCAAATTGAATGGAAATCTCTTTTGTTGGATAGTCCTACTATATGGTTGGTAGACTACCCTTTTGGATTGGTAAATCTGAATATAGACCAAGGACGACTACCCTATCAAAACCGCGATGGGATCCATAAAAACAACTAAAATGAAATTAACTTTGACTATCTTTGAGATTTAAGTCCCCGTCATTCACTCAATAGTTAGCCTAAAGTTGGGTTCAATCCAATTGCCATGGATCACCCTCGATCCCTACTTTGGAGAATGTAAATCTAGCTTTCTTCTGGTACAACTCAAAGGGAATCCCTTTGGTTGGATAGCCTACCATTTGGTTGGTAGACTACCCCTTTGGATTGGTAAATCTAAGCTAGATTAAGGCCAACTACTGTGATCCATAGCCAAAGGTCCATCTCAAAATCCATAAAAAATTTAAAATTTAAATCTAAAACAAATTCAAAGGTGAAATCAAACTAATCAAATAAAATAAATCCAGTCAAACAATCAAAATAATCAATCAATCAAATCAACCCGCTTCTGCTCAGTGAGATGCAAATCTTTATGGTTCCCCAAGTGGAATCAATTTAATCCGCTTTGAACTTGCTCCTCTAGCGGAGTGTTCACATTTTCATCCCTAAAAGTGGATCCTGAATTATAATCCCCCAACAGATTTCACAACCACTTTTCCTTAATGGATGACTTGAACTTGCTCCCCTAGTGGAGAGTTCACTTTTCATCCCACGGTGGAGCACCAAATCATAAATCAATAAATCAAATCAAATCTCTACAATGAGTCAAATTAAATCAAACCTCTCACTAAACTAAACATAAAATAAAAATATAAAATAAAGTAAAATAAAGACTAAATAAAAACCTAAACCTAAAAAATAATCCTAAAAATAAATAAAAAATAAAACATAAACCCTAAAAAAAAAAAACTTAACCTAAAAAATAAATAAAATAAATATAAACTAAACTAATAATAAAACATAAACTCTAAACCTAAAATCAACTAAACCTAAACTAAATCAAACTAAATAAACCTAAAATAAAATAAAATAAACTAAAAATAAACCTAAAAAATAACCTAAAATAAAATAAAAAAATAAAACCTAAATAAAATAAACTAAACTAAAATAAACCTAAACCTAAAAATAAACTAAATAAAAAATAAATTAAAATAAATAAACCTAAAATAAATAAATAAACTAAAATAAATAAACCTAAATAAAATAAAAATAAAGTAAACTAAAATAAATAAAATAAACTAAATATAGTAAATAAACTATATGGTTTACTTAATTTAAAAAACTAAACCCTAAACCATAAACTGGACCACACTAAACCTGACCCTAAACCCTCAATCCTAAATAAAAAAAAATAAATAAAAAAAAAAAAAACCCTAAAACCTAAAATCTAAAACTAACCCATAAACCCCTACTACTTCTGGGTTGTTAATTAAAACCTCTACCACTCCACTAGGCCCAAACTAACCCTAAACCTGACCCTGGCCCCCTAAATCTACACCCACCCCACCAAATCCACAACCTAAAACCAAATAAAATATAAAATAAAATAAATCCTAACTAAAATTCAAAACCCTACCCCACCTTCCACCAAACTAAACTAAACTTAAATCCTAAACTACCACTGACCTGAGCTAAACCCTAAACTAAACACTAAACCCTAAACCTAAACCTAATAAACCATAAACCACACCTAATAATAATAAAACCTAGGCTAAAATAAATAAAATAAAATAAAACCTAAATAAACTTAAATCTAAAATATAATATAATAAAAATAAAAAAATAAACTAAAATAAAATTAATTAAAACTTAAACTAAAAAAATAAACCTAAAATAAAATCCTAAACAAAATAAAAAACATAAAATAAAAAAAATAAACCTAAATATAATAAAATAAAACTACCAAAAAATAAGCATAAAAATAAAATCTAAAAATAAATAAAAATACTAAACCCTAAAAAAAACCTAAACCTAAAATAAAACAAAATAAATTAAACCTGACCTAAACTAAAATAAACTAAACTAAAATAAATAAAACCTAAATAAAAAAATAAACTAAACATAAACTCTAAACTAAATAAAATAAAATAAACTAAATATAAACCTAAACTATAAAATAAAACCTAAAAATAAACCTAAAAAAAAACTAAAATCCTAAACCTAAAAAAATAAAATAAAAACCTAATCCTAAACCCAAAAATAAAAAATAAAACCTAATCTAAAAATAAAATAACATTAAAACTAAACTTAAAATAAACATAAACCTAAACCTCCTAAAATAAACCTAAAAAAAAACTAAAGAAAATAAACATAAAATGGATAAACTAAACTAAATAAAAAAATAAAAAATAAAATAATAAAAACTAAATAAACATGAACCTCTGGTTTTTTACATAATTTTAAAAAAAACCTAAACCTAAACAATACCCTAAATCCTAAACCCCAAACCCCAAACCTGGACCATAAACTAACCAAACCCTACACCCCAAAACCCTAAATCCCACCTGAAACTAAACTAACTAAACCATACCCTGACCACAACCCACCTAACCACTCTAAACTCTAGGCTAACCCCAATCCAGATTCCTACAAAACCATGACTACTAAAAACCATACCCTACTTTAAACCCAAACTAAACCACTGGTGCTGAGCCTAAAAATCAAAATAAAATATTAAAACTAAACTAAACTAAACTAAATAAATAAAACCTAAACCTGACCAAAAATACTAAAATAAATAAAATAAAATAAATAAACCCCACCTAAATTACCAAAATAAACCTAAACTTATAAATAAAACCTAAAAACAAAATAAAAATAAACTTACCTAAAATAATAAAAAAACTCTAAAATAAACCTAAAATAAATAAAATAAAATACTAAAAATAAACTAAAAAACTAAACTAAATAAAATAAATAAAATAATAAAAAAAAATAAAATAAATAAAATAAATATATAAATCTAAACCTCTTAAAACCAAAACTATCCTAAACCATACTCTAAAACTATAATCCCAATAATAAAAATAAACCCTACCCTAAACCTAAATAAATAAAATAAAATAAACCACTAAACCCTAAACCCTCCAAAATAAACCTAAAACCTATAAACCTAAAAAATAAAATAGTAATTAAATAAATTAAAAATAAACCTAAACCCTAAAAATAAAATAATCTAAACCTAAACCTAAAATAAAGAATAAAACCATAAACATCAATAAGCTCAATCTATATGGAGGTGGAGGTAATGGTTATCATAGTGGTTGTGGGGAAAATGGTGGCAAATGGTAAAAATATAAATGAGCAATGGAGGTTATGGTGGTGGCTACCTATGATAATCCCACTAAAGGGGTGGTTGATGGAAACTAGAGAATTGAAGAATGGCCGATACTGGAATTATTTCTTTACATTAATCATTAGTTATCTGGTTTTTACTTTGCCATACTAAAATGTCTTAGAAAACTTGGTGTTAGTTGATGAAATGAAAGAAGAAAATTGAAACTAAATTTATTCTTTGTTAAAAAAATAACAAAAACCCTAAAATCTAATCCAAAACCTAAACCCAAAGTAAAAAAAAAAAAAACCTAAACCTAAAATAAAAAAAATAAAATAAACCACATTAAAAATAAAAATAAAATAAAACCTAAACCTAACTAAAATAAACTAAACCTAAACTAAACTAAAATAATAAAATAAAAAATAAACCTAAACTAAAAAATAAAACCTAAAATAAATCTAAAATAAAACCTAAAACCTAAACTAAAATAAAAATAAATAAAAAAACATAAATGTAAAAATAAAAAATAAACATAAACTAAAATAAATAAAATAAACCTAAACCTAAAAATAAACATAAACCTAAACCTAAACTAAAAATAAATAAATAAAAATAAAAACTAAAATATATAAACTAAACTAAATAAAAATAAAATAAAACCAATAAAATAAAAATAATAAAATAAATCACTAAATAAACCTAACAATTTACTTAATTAAAACCCTAAACCCTAAATCCTAAACCCAAACCTAAAACTAAACCCTAAACCCTAAACCTAACACTAAACCCTAAACCCTAACCCTAAACCCCAAACCTAAACCTAAAATAAACATACCCAAACCATAAGCATAAAACCTAAACCCTAAACTAAACCCTAAACTAAACTCACCAACCCTAAACCAAACCCTAAACTCAAAAAACTAAAACATGAAGTAATAAATAAATTAAAAAATAAACCTAAAACCCAAACTAAACTAAACCTAAACCTAAATCCCAGAATGGGAAGAACCTTCATAGGAATGGTGCTCGGGCCATAGATCTAGCGGTGGAGCGAGTGGAGGTGGTGGTTATAGTGGTTGTGGGTGACTGAGGTGGTGGATATGGAGGTGGTTCGATGGTGGTTATGTAGGTGGGAGGAGCGAGGTTCATATGGTGGTGCCAAAGGAAGAGATCGAGAATATGATGGTCGATCCTACTACTGAGAGTTGGGTTGATACACTAAGAATGGTCAATGATCTACCTCATGGAATTGTATCTTTATGGTAGATCTAGTTATCTAGGGCTTTTGATTTGCTATGTGCTCATTTTTTATATGTCATTGCTTGTGTCTAAGAAAACTTGGTGTGTTACTTGGTTAATGAAATAAAAAGAAGAAATGTTAAATCTAAATTTATTCTATGTTAAAAAAACCAAAAAACCTAAACCTAACTTGAACCTAAATAAACCTTGAAACTAAAAATAAAAAAATATAAAATATAAAAGTCCTAACCCTAAACCCACAAAACTAATCTTATACCCTAAATAAACCCCAAACCTTAATCTAAACCCCAAACCCTAAACTAAACCCTAAAATAAAACTTACTCCTAAACCTACACCAAACTAAATAAAATCCAAATAAAATAAAACTAAGCTAAAATAAACTAAAATATAATAAACCAATAATAAACTAAATAATAAATATTAAACCTGGATAAAAATATAAAAATAAATAAACTAAATAAATAATGATAAAATAAACTAAATTACTGTCTTTGTTAAAAAAACCCTAAAATCTAAACTAAAAAACTAACTAAACCTAAAAAAATACTAAACTAAACCCTCCCTACTCTAAAATCTACCACAAATCCTGATAAAACTAAACTAAGCATAATCCTCCCTACCACTGCTACCCCCACTACTAAAATAAAAAAAATAAATCTTAAACTAAAAAGAAATAAATAAACCTAAACATAAAAATGAACTAAAATAAATAAACTAAATAAAATAAAAATAAAAATAAACCTAAAAAATAAAATAAAAAAATAAACAAAAAATAAATATCTAAACATACTTTAGTTAATTTAAAATAAATAAAAGATTCTAAACTAAACCCACAAATCCTAAACCCTAAAATCCCAAACCTAAACAAATAAAACCCTAAACTAATGCCTAAAGCCTAAAACCCAAACTCTAAACCTAAAATCTATAACCTAAACCCTAAAAACTACTAACCAAAAAAAAAAAAAACCTAAAACCTAAATTTAAACAAAATAAACCTATAAATAAAATAAATAAATAAACTAATCCTAAACCAAAAATAAAATAAAATAAAATCAAAGCTAAACTAAGATAAAATATAAACTAAATAAAATAAAATAAACCTAAAAAACCTAAATAAAAAAATAAAAATAAATAAAATAAAATAAACTAAAATAAAATAAAATAAAAATAAATAATAACCTAAACTTAAATATATAACCTAAAATAAAAATAAAACCAAACCCTAAACTAAATTAAAAAACTTAAAATAAAATAAAATAAACTAAATAAAATAAACCTAAATAAACTAAATAAACTAAAATAAAATAAATAAAAATAAACCTAAATAAATAAAAAACTAAACTAATTTTATCTACCAAGCTACTCAACTAACATACACATTTTGCATATCTAAGAGTAAACCACTCATCCACTTGAGCATCCTCATCTCTAAAACAGTCTCATGCTTCTCTTTTATTAATTACCATAAATCGCTGATCTTATAAAATATTCCTTAAGTTTAGCGATACTTTTCTATCTATAGATGCATAGAGCCTAAAATAAACCTAAAATAAAAACCTAAAATATATATCTAAGAAAATAAAATAAAAACCTAAACCTAAACCTAAAAAAATAAAAAATAAAACCTAAACCTAAAAAATAAAATAAAAATAAAACATAACAAAAAATAAACATAAAAGATAAACCTAAACATAAAATAAAATAAATAAAAAAATAAAATAAACTAAAATAAATAAAAAAATAAATTAAATAAACTAAATAAACCTAAACCTGCCAATTTACTTAATGTTTTTTTTAAAAAAACCCTAAACCCTAAACCTACAACCCTAACCCTAAACACTAAACCATAGACCCTAAACCCTAAAAATCCCTAAACCCTAAACCCTAACCCCTAAACCCTAAAGCCTAAAACCTAAACCTTAACCCTAACCCTAAAATAAACCCTAAACTAAAAACTTTAAACACAAATCTAAAAACCATAAACACAAACACTAAAACCCTAAACCTAACCCTAAAATGCTAAACCCTAAAATAAACTAAACCTAAACTAATCCTAAAAAGAATGGGAAGAACCTATTGGCACAACATCATAGTGCTATCAGTTCTATAAAAGTGGTTATCAGTGGTGGTGGGGATCTGGAGGTACTAATGGATTTAGGATGGTTACATGGTTATGGAGGTGGGAGGAAAAATTCATCATGGTTGTAGGAGATCACAAATATGATGGAGGATTTCGCTACTGAGAGTGGTTAATGGAGGCAAGAATGACCCTATACCTAAATTTGTCTTTATAGTAGAGATGGTTCTACTGTAGGGTTTTAATTTGCTCTATGGGTGCTCATTTTCTATCTATCTCTAAATGTCTTAGAAAATTGATTGGTTGATGAAATTAAAGAAATATTGAATCTAAAATATACTTAAAAAAAATAAACTAAAAAACTATAACATAAATCTAAACCTAAATCCTAAACCTAAATAAATACCCTAAATCTAAAAACCCAACCTACCCAAAATCTAAACCTTAAACCCAAATAAAATCCAAAACCATAAAACCCTAAATCCACAAACCCTAAATAAAACTCTAAACCTAAACCTTAAAACCTTCAACCTTAAACCCAAACTAAACCTTGAACTCTAAACCCTATACCTAAAATAACCAAAACTAAAAAACCTTAAATAAATCCAATCATTAAACTTTGAATAAAGATTTTGTGAGTAAATATAAAGAATGACCTAATCTAACATAGTTATGGTAGCTAAGACTTTGTCTTCAAGAGACTTTCCCTTGGCTATTAGAGATTTGAATACCTAAACCCTAAATCATATTATAATACCATATATTATAGTATAATGTAGCATATATTTGAGTATGCAATGAGGTTTTTTTGGATATTATAAGATGTTTTGAAATGTTTTAGTATATTATGGTATTGTGCCCTATAGTCTATATTAATATAAATCATAAAAATATTGATTTAATAAATTAGATGATGAAATTTGTTAAGTTCAAAGTGGAAATTAGGTTGTAGTACAAAAGATGTGATGCGCCACTTGTAGTCTAAATAGTAAGATTTTATGTTCAAAATAAATATTATATGTTGTAGCATAGTATAACATCATATATCAAAATATGTTATTCTATGAATTTTAATTTCTTTAAATATTTTACAATCATGTAGTCGAGCCTACACTAGCATTATTTAAAAAACATGTGATTTAGACTTTAAAATGGTGGAATTTGGACAAATTCATATTAGGTAGTGTATGGCATCATAATGTGTTATTTCAATTTATAATATGTAAGTGATATGATTAAAATATATAGTTTTTTATTGTTTAGACTAGATTTATGATTTTTTATCTTAAGCAAATCCTCATGATGTGATATGCAATGTAATATAATATAATATGTTTTAGTGCATTATAATATAGGATGCCATAACATAGTGTAGCATCGCATTATAACATACTATTGTATTACTACTTATTATTTAGCATATTTTAGTTTGTTATAGTATGATGTAGAGTTTTAATTTATACATAAAAATATTGATTTATAGGCTGAGATTATGGGATTTAGCCAAATTGAAGGTAAGCTTTAGGGAACATCAATGGGGGTGTGCTATAGTGTGTCATTTAATCAAAAGAATGGAATTTTGCATCTAAAATAAATGTTCATTTTTCAATCAAATTTTATAAATTTTTTGCTTAAAGTGATTCATTTTAAGATGTAATGTAAGATACTATATTATATGAAAGCATATTAAATTATAATGTACATAAAAATATAACTTTATATATATATATATATATATATATATATATATATATATATATATATCTAATAATGGTCATTTGTTACTAAATGTTATTGTACATTTTAGTATGTTTTACTTTGCTATAATACATTGGGTCAAAACTCACCAAAATGTTAATTTGAAGGTTGAGATAAATAAATTCATGGCACAAAGAAGCAACACCAAGATTATGCTATTTTTGTACCATTTCTAATAAAATAATAATAATTTTACATCCAAAATGAACATTATTCATATTTTGAGAAAATTTTGTTATTTGTTCCCTTTAATTCTAATGAGGTGTAATGTTAGACAATATATTATATTATAGCAAATTATAATATAACATCATATTATAATATAATATAATGTGTTAATTCACACTATAATATTTTTTTATGATATTGTATAGTTAGAGTTTGACATCAAATAATTATCATATTTTAAGAAAGAAGAAAATTTATTAGGGATAAGTTTTGAATTTGATTTGATTATATAATTTGTGGAAGAAAGAAGTTAAAAGGGTAAAATACATAATAATCATTTGATTAACATTGAATTGACTTTAATTTATTTTATTTTGATTTATGTGGAGGCATATTTATCAGAGATATAGTTTTGAATCCGCTGGGGATAGAGTATATGAACCTTCCACTCAGGAAGCAAGTTCAGGCTATCTACTAGGGATTAGGATTTGAGTTTGATTTCATAGATTTGTTTGGGATGTGTCCCTTTAATAAAGTTTGGTTCTTTGATTTAGACTCTACTAGGGAGTTGGTTTAATTTGGCTCCACTTGGGAGGTTAGTTTTGAATTTAATTTTTTTTGCTCAACTTGTTTACATATGATTTGGGGATCCACTAGGGAGAAGGGTGTGATTTAACTTCACTAGAGAAAATTATATTGGGTTTAATTTAATTTGAGTTAATGTATGGACCCTATTGGTGTGCGATGAACCCATTGAGAATGGGCTATATCAACCTTGACAAACCTCAGGTTTACAAATCCAAAGGGATAGTCTACCGACTGCTGGGTAGAGCTATCCAACATAAGGGGTTGCCTTTCGATGTGCAACGACTGTGCTAGCAAGAAGGCATAGCAGACTTACAAATTCCAAAAGAAAGGAACAACCAATGGGGTGACTTGTTGGATGCACAATAAATCATACCTGACCTAGGGCGACTATTGAGTGAATGCCACTAAGGACTTCTGTCAACTCAAAAGTAGTCAAGATTATGTGATTTGATATTGTTTGTTTAGTTTAGTTTGATTTCAAATTGATGGCATATCCATTGGGGATGTGAGCTTGATAAAATTTGATAGATCTAATTTATGGACCATGTTGGTGTGTGATCGACCCACTAAGAAGGGGCTATATCGGACTTATCTTATCTCAGATTTACAAATCCAAAGGGATAGTCTACGTATGGGGTAGAGCACCTAAGGGGTTTCCTTTCGGTGTGCAATGGCTATGCTAGAAAGAAGGCATACCGGACTTACATCTTCTAAAGTAGGGAACAACCACTGTAGTGACCTATTGATAGCACAATAAATGGAAGCTGACTTAGGGGTGACTATTGAGTGAATGCCATTGGGGACTAATATCAACTGAAGAGTAGCTAAGCAACTTTTATTGAGTGTTTCTTTACTCAAAAGATAGGATGCCTTAGAAAAGGTACCGCTAAGGTGTCCTCTAATCCACAAGTGAATATATATTTCATTTATATGTTTATGTGGACCCTATTGGTGTCGAGGGACCACACTGAGAATGGGCTATATCGGGATTAACATATCTCAGATTTATTAGACCAAGGGAGAATCTACACATCCATAGGACGGATTCTCCAACCATAGGGGTGGATACTGGGAAAGGAGAACTATCCAATTTGATAGTGTCTAATTGCGGTTGCAAAGGACATGATCCATATATAATGCTCATAGGGGAGGTGCTCCTAGGGGCGTTATCTTAAACCCTAGAAAAGAAAGCTTATAGGTGTATAGTGGACAACTCAACGAGAAAGTGTAGTAGGCTTATAATTGCCATGAGTGGTATTTCCTAAGGTGCGAGAACCAACCAACCTAAGGTGTATCCATCAACATGAGCGATGTATTCTTCAGCATAGTGAGAACCAACCAACCTAAAGTTCCCTTCAGTGTGCAATGATCAATCTGGAAAGAAATCCTGTAGGCTTATAATTTTCCAAGTGGAACTGATCATTGGGATAGTTTGTTATTGACGTGACATATACTATCTAACCAGACTACTAGCGAGGGGAGCCCAGGAAGGACTAGACTCAAACTTGAAGCTGTCAAGAGGAAAGAAGCCACTAGGGGACCTATCCTAAACCTCAAATATACTCAACTTAGTCAGTGCATGAAGGCTAATCCATGATGAAAGCATAGCAGACTCACATCCTCTTAAATGTAGCCAACATGAGGTAGCTTACCGGCCACACAGTAAGGCGTACCAAACTAACAAGGCACTCATTAGTGTACAGTGGCTAAGAAAGGAAGGAAAGTGTAGCAGACTTACATCCTTGAAAGCAAGAATACCACTGGGGTGACACACTAGCAGGATAGAACATCAACCCGACCTAGAACAGCTACTGAGTGAGTGTTACTATGGGCGTTATCTCAACTCAAAGTAGCTTGAGATAAAAGATATGTGTTTATTTTATATGTTTATGTGTAGTTAGTGTTTATGTTATGCCGATGAAGGATAGGATGCCACTTAGGTTCCTTACACCTACCCTAAACACATCATGGAAGATTTGCAAATAAGAATTCTTTCAAGATATAAGAGATTGAATTCAAAATAGAATTTTCATTGATGATAATTAGTTTTAAACATGATTTATAATATTTTTTTAAGTAGAGCTTGTTGATTGGAAGCATTGGGCACTATCTCTTATGATTAATAAGCTGATAAGATCCTTCTAGGTAGGCCTTCTCTATAGGAAAAGGGCCTTCCCACGTGGGTTCAAACTTGCCTCCCATCCTAAGTTGAGCAACAATCGATCTCCTTACAACTAAAATAAGCTCTCTTACTTGAAAAGCTCTAGGACAGATAAACTTGTTGTGAGCTTGAATCATTTTAGCTTTGCACAACTTGATGTTTTGGCATGCCCATAGGCATCTCTCCTCCAAACCTTGAGCTCTTCTAACTATAACTTGTTGTTCTACTCTGTTGTGATCTTTCTACCCATAGCTATCCTTAGTGATGAGAGTCAAACTTTTAATGGTAGAACGGCTTTGGACCCATACACTATGGAGAAAGGAGTAAAATGAGTTGGAGTTCTATATGTTGTGCAGTAGGCCCATAAGGCTTCAACTAACTGCTCATGCCACTGTCGATTGTTGTTGGCGAGTATCTTATTCAGTATGTGGATGAGAGTTTTGTTGAGTGCTTCTGCTAAGATGTTTTCCCTCGAGTAGTCGATGGTAGAATATCTCTAATCTATGATGTGTCTACGGGAAAGTTATTGATCTCAGTACTCTTGAATGCAGTATCATTATTAGATATAATTCATCAAGGTACTTTGAACCTATATATAATATGGTTCTTAAAAACTAGAGCACATGCTGAGTTGTGACCTATTTGAGCAGAATTGCCTTTGGCCATTTGGAAAAGTAGTTAGTAGAAACTAAGATGAATTGATGACCCTTGGAAGAATGAGGATCAATTGGATGCACTATGTCGGTACCCCAACACTTGAATGGCCATGAGGCCAATGTAGGATGTAGAATGTTGGGTGGTTGGTGTAGGACCACACCATGTATTTGACATTGGTGGCATCACCTAGCCATATCCATGCAATTTTTGATCATCGACAGCTAATAGTATCCTAGTCTCTTGATCTTGTCTTTAAACTTTGGACCAGATTGGTTGGCTCCACATAATCCTGAGTGTACTTTGATCACGATCTTACAGGCTTCATGCTTTTTAAAATAACATAACCACATATGATCGAAAGACCACTATTACAAGACACCATCCATAAGAGCATAGGAAAGTGCTTTCTGCTTCATCTAATGGGCTTGAGACTTCTCTTGAGGTAATTTGCCTTTATTTAGGTAATCCATGAATGGTTTCCTCCAATCTAACTCATCATCCTTCTTGGAAATGGCAACCTCCTCTTCAAGAGAGTACTTTTTGATGAGTTCAATACCAATAAAAGATAAGACTTGTCTATTTTGGACCTTTATTGATATGGACTCATCCTCGGACAATCTTTATCAAGCTTGGCTAAAGCATACGCTGTGGTGTTCTCTCCTCGAGGAATCTTATAAATGCTAACATTTAGGATTTAAGCCAACAAGTCCATTATGTAGTTGTGGTTGTGATGGAGCTTGGGCTTTATAACCTTATAAACCCAACAATCTGGTTGATAACTAGCTGAGAATCTCCAAAGATGTTGATATTCTAGATGCTTAGAGTAATGACTAACTCTAGATCGGGAATCAGAGCTTAATATTCAGCTTCATTGTTGGTGTAAAGATTAGATAGATGATATAAGAATCTCATCACATCATGGTCCGGAGTTAAAAGAACTATTCCTACCCTTGCTTTTCCTGGAATAATATATTATGATTCTTCTCCTCTTTGAGATTAATCCACACCATAAAAGTACATCTCCCAGCGGTGAATGCTACTATCCCCTAAGTTCATATTTGCTCATTAGAGATATCATCACTAAGTGGAGAGTCAGCAGGAAGTGGGTGTGCTACTAAGAAATTCACTAATGCTTATTGTTTCACTGCACAGAGGGGTGTGAAGGTTATGTCAAACTGTAAGAGGATCATGGACCATGGTGCCAACCGTTTGGATGGCATCAGTTGTGACATGAGATACTATATTGGATTGATCTTAGAGATTAAGTTCACCTTATGAGGAAGCATGTAGTGTTGTAGCTTTTGGGATGCAAAGATTAAAGCTAGGTAATGCTTCTCAATGTGTAGATAATTAGTATCCGTAGGGATTAGATGATAGCTAAGGTAGTAGAGTGCATTTTCCTTCCCTTCTTCATTGGCTTTGGCCAACAAAGCACCAAGTGAGTCATTTAACATAGTAGTGTAAAGTATGACCAGCATGCTTGGGATAAGTTAGAACCGGTGGCATCATCAGGTAATGCTTGATGTCTTCAAAGGCATGCTCACACTTGTCATCCCACTTAAACTTGGCATCCTTTTTGAGAAGTGCTGAGAATGGATGTCATCTTCCCGGTAAGTTGGATATAAAGCATCTTAGAATTGCATACCACCCTTGGAATAATTTGAGTTGAGTTAAAATTTTAGGGGTGACATTTCTAATATCGCCTTGATCTTCTTCAGATTGATTTTGATTCCCTAGTGTTAGACAACAAACCCAAGGAATTTTTCTGAAACTACTTCGAATGCACATTTCAGGGGGTTCATTTTGAGGTTATATTATATTAACTGTTCAAAAACTACTCTCAAGTCAAAGAGATGGTCTTTCTTTTCTCTACTTTTGACCACGAGATCATCGACATGCATACTCATGATGAATGAGTTCATTCAGTCATAACTCTCTGGTATGAGGCATCGCCATTTTTAAGGTTGAAAGGCATGGCCTTATAATAATAGATTTTGATAGGGGTTTTAAAAGCAATATTTCTTTCATCTTTAGGGGCCATCTTTATTTGGTTATATCTAGATGAGCCATCCATAAAAGAGAAGACTGCATGAGATGAGACAATGTTCACCATCAACTCTGAGATTGGTAATAAAATTCATCTTTTGGACATGCCTTATTTAAATCTCTAAAATCGACGCATATGTGAATTTGGCCATTATTTTTCTTAATTGGGACGATACTAACTAACCAGGTAGGGTATTTTCTTCTCGGATGAAGCCAACATCGATCAATTTCTTGACTTTATAAATGATTTATTTTTCTATTGTTAATCACATGCGTCTAGGAGCTTTCTTGATAGGGTTAGCAGTAGGATGTATTACTAGTTTATGGACCACTATGTTAAGAGTCAATCCAAGTACCTCTTCATAACTCCGTGCAAAGCAGTCCTTAAACATAGTCAGTAGCTTAACTAAGTCATTGGTTTCAATTTCATTCAAGAAAGATCTAATGTATGTCGCACGTGGATCTTCTTCAGTTCCTAAGTTGATTTCCATGAGCTTGTCTATGGTTGACTTGACCTCTTCTTCGAATTCTGGTGGTGCATATTTGACTTCAAAATCATCTAGATCATCTAAAGTATCTAAGAACAGCTTCTCATATGAGTTAATGTGGTTTGAAAAGAACCTATCAGATTCCAAATGATTGGGAATGATTAAGCAGTAATCATCATCATCTAGACCCAGAATCTAGTATGGTCATGATTGAGAGCTTTTGCATTTGTTCTTCCATATTCTTTCAAAGTAGTCTGACTTGTGCTTTGATCAAATATGTGGGATTAACCCTTTCTTTGGTAAATTATGAACATAAGGAAAGTAGCAATCAAAACATAATTATATTAAATCTTTATATGAATCATCCTCAAGTTCTACATCAACTTCTTGACTTAAGGATGATGCCCTAAGAAAGAACCTCTGAGTCTTCACACCTATGGATGACTTAGGGGCTTCCTTAACTACCAAACCTTTAGCTTTTTGATAGGAAAGTGGGGTTAGAGCTAAGGTTCCCAACTGATGCCTAACTGTTTCACATATAGACTTGGATACACTTATGCTTTGCTTTGGAGCCCAGTCTTCATTACTATCTGGCTCCAGTGTCACCTCCAAGGGAATCTATTATTGAGAAGAGCTTTCTAGTGAGCTAACCATATAAGACTCATCTTATGAACTAGATTCTACGTATATATGAATAGTAGGTGTACTCCTGGTAGCTAGGACAAATCTTCTGTTGGGTGGCCATTAAAAAGGTTTTCCACCCCTGGTACTACCTTTGCCTCTTCCTATGCGGTGGAGTGGTCATCCTACCCATATGTTCAAATGGAGTAACAAACTATGAGTGGAATCTAATGTTGCTCCACTTCCTCCTCCAAGTCTAATTTTGCCCCTTTTAATTTTTGTTTTCATTTTCTCTTTTCTTTTATTTCTCTTTAACATTTTCCTTTTCCTTTTTATTTTTATTTTTATTTTATTTTTAAACTTTAGCAAAGTTCACGAGAATATACTTATTGATTTTGAGGGAGGTAGTAAGTCGCATCCTCATATATGCTGACCTCATGAACTATAAATGTCTTGAGATCTTGACAGTAGACACATCTCATGAACTTCATACACTCATGTAGAGGATGAAACTATGTTGTTCTCATGTATCCATCATCTCCCAAGCAAAGAATTGAAAGATGTATCGAAGTCTATAATGTGAAACTTAACTTCAGTCTTTTAATCATCTATCTCCAAGGGCAACACCATGGAGCCTAAGACTTGTTGACCTCACTTTTACAGTATGGATTCAATATTCCCATCTTAGACATAGGAGTCTTCTAGACACTAAGACTTCCCTAGTCATAAGACACTTCTAACAATTTGGTGAACACTTAACCTAAGCCTAAAGACTTAGAAAGGTTAACCATAAGATTAGGTTATGCCTTAGGGATTAGGATAATCCACCTACCCTACAACCCAATTCCAATCCATGTTCACCTTCTCAAACCAAACCTCAAGTTCAATTCAAACATCAAATTCAAATCCAAATCTAAACCCAAATTCCAAAACCAGATGATTGAAGCTCATGATGAAATCCAAACTTGAAACTCTTCCTAAGCCAAATGATCTATCCCATGGCCTTAGCAAAATCTTAATCCAAATCAATCCAAAATCAATTGATTTCCTCATAATCAATTTGTTTCTTCAATCATCATCCCAAATATAATCAAATTTACATTCAAATGATCTAAACTAAATCAAATTAAATCAAACCCCTTCCTAAGCCGTATGACCAAAACCATGGACTTTGCCAAATCTTAATCCAAATCAAGTCAAACTCTGTTGATTTTCTCACAAATCAATCATATTTTCAATCATATTCAAGAATTTAAATGAAATATACATTTAAATCATCAAAACTAAATCAGACCAAATTAAAATCCAAACTTAAGCCACATGATCGAATTGCATGGACTTAGCCAATTCCTTCATTCCAATACCCAAATTCAATTGATTTTCTCATGTATTAATCATACCTTCAATAATATTAACAAATATAAATGAAATATACAATCATCAAGCCAAACCAAAATCAACTGTCAAACCCAACTTTTGACTTGAAATGTTCAAATGAAAAACCCATTTAAACCCAAGCCAATTGCAATTGAATTTATATATCAATCCCAAATCCATATATAAACTCAACTAAATCAAATTCAATCCAAAATCAGGACAACTAAACCCAATTGGTCTGCTTGACCCAAAGTGGCCAATTTGACCTATTTGAGCCAAGTTCTAATCATACCCAAATTGGATTTAACCAAGCCGATCAAAACCTCCTATCATGATTGTTAATCACCCTAGGTTGATAAATTATCACAAATTGGGTCAAACCAAGTCAACTTGGTCATTTGACCAAGTCAACCACTTAACCCATATGAACCTAAACTAGCCAAATTACAACCTAAGACAAATCCCTTGGAACAAATGATTCATACCAAGTCAAAATCAATATGTGAATATGACTTGACCATTAATTGAGTCAAACCAAACCTAATTGGCCCTCTTGACCCAAGTTGACCCAATTTGATCTAAAAGACTAAATTTGGTCAAATCAAAATATAAACCAAATTGATTACAACCAATGCCTCAAGTTCATTCCAAATTGATTATTGAACTTGACTAAAGTCATGATTGGACCCAATTGAACCCAATTGAACCCAATTGAACCCAATTGACCTACTTAGCCAAAATTGACCTAAAGGTTCATGTTGTCCTAAATCAAAATCAAATCCAAATTAATTGAAACCAAATCCTACAATCATCTTCAATTGGTTAACTAAACCCAAATGAACACCCAACCCAAGCTAATTTGACCATTTTGGTCAACTTAACCCATTTGACCCAAATGAATTCAAATAAGCCAAAATCAAATCTAAGCCAAACTAAACCAAACCAATTTAACAATAACATCTCAAATGATCATATGAACATGGCCCAACCCTTGATTTGACCTAATTTGACCAATTGATCAACTTGACTCAACCTAACCCAATTTGACCTAAATGAGTCAAATTGAGCAAACCTAACCAAATCAACTCCAATTGACTTGAAATTTGGGTTAACCTACTTTTGTCTCATTTTAAATATGTCCAAATCAAATCCAATGCCAAATGATCATTCTATCCTTGGGTCAAGGGCATCATATAAGAGAAATTTCCCATGTAAGTGCTCATTTCCATTCCTTGGCCACTTAATACTCTCCTAATGATCCACCTTGGCACCAAGAACACAACCCAACCTGACCCAAGGGGGTGGTTGGGTCAGCCATGACCCATGGGAGCTGAAATCACCTCACTCTCCCCATTAGAGCATTTGAAACCCATAGGACACCCATGATTCCTCCTTGGCGGCGACCTCCACACCTTCAACCAACCAAGCCGAGCCAACTCACCTCTTCCCTACCACCCATGACTCCCTAAGATGGTCAGACTGCTAGTAGAAGCCAAACCTGATCCTACCTTCCAATCAACATGAACAAGGGGATATAATGCCTCGTTTCTACTCAAACACACACAAAAATCATTCCCAGAGCCCTAGCTACCCAAGACGAGTTGCTAGAGCCTTTCCCTAAGCTCCCAAGCTCATTCCTTAATCAAAAAATGTCATTAATATTCGTCACATGGCGCCAATAGGATTAGGCTTTAATTAGTCTTAATTAAATATTGTGTATTAATACTTATTTTTTAGCATATATTAGTTGGTTATAGTATGATGTAGTAGAGTTTATACTGGTATAATTCATAAAAATACTATTTTATAGGCTAAGATGATGGGATTTGGCCAAATTTAAGATAAGCTTTAGGGAACATCATTGGGGTGTGCTATGGTGTGTCATTTAATCAAAAGAATGGAAAGTTGCATCCAAAATAAATGTTCATTTTTCAACCAAATTTTATAAATTTTTTTTTGCTTAAAGTGATTCATTTTAAGGTGTAATGTAAGATAATATATTATATGAAAGCAAACTAAAATATAATGTACATAATAATATAACTTATATATATATATATATATATATATATATATATATATATATATATATATATATATATATATATATATATATATATATATATATATATGAATGTGGTGTGCTACTAAATCTTATTGTACATTTTAGTATGTTTTACTTTTATTATAATACATTGGGTCAAAACTCACAGAATTGTTAATTTGAAGGTTGAGATGGAAGAATTTGGCCAAATTAATGGCACACACCAAGAAGCGACACCAAAATTATGCTATTTTGTACCATTTATAATATAAAAAATAACAATTTTACACCAGAATGATCATTATTCATATTTTGAGAAACTTTTGTTATTTGTTCTTTTTAAGTGATTCTAATAAGATGTAATGTTAGACAATATATTATATTATAACAAATTAGAATATAATGTTATATATTATAATATAATCATGTGTGTTAATTCACACTATAATATGTTTAGCATGATATTGTATAGTTAGTTTGAGCATGCACCATCACAAATCATAAAATTTTGATTAAAATGTTAAGATGATGTAATTTGAATGAATACATTGTTATGCTTTTTGATGAAGTATTAATGGTGTCCATAAAAGAAAAAAATAAGATTTGATGAGAATTCCATGTTAAGGATGTGGAGGGAGATCCGCTAGGGATAAGAATCTATAATCTACCAGGGATTAAAATTGAATTGACTTTAGTTTGTTTTGATTTAATTAATGTGATGGCATATCTACTAGAGATATAGGCTTGAGCATGATGGGGATCATGTATATGAACCTTCCTCTAGGGAAGTAGGTTCGTGCTATCCACTGGGGATTGGGATTTGAGTTTGATTTCATAAATTTTTTTAGGGATGTATCCACTGGGACTAAGAGTTTAGTTGGATTTCTTTGATTTAAATAATACTGAGGGAGTTGGTTTAATTTGGCTCCATTGGAGAGGTTGGTTTTGAATTTGATTTATTTGCTTAACTTTTTTATATATGATTTAGGGCTCCATTAAGGAGAATGGTGTGATTTAATTCCATTGGGAAAAATTAGATTAGGTTTAATTTAATATGAGTTAATGTATGAACCATGTAAGTG
Source organism: Cymbidium sinense (assembly GCA_021442155.1). NCBI lineage: Eukaryota > Viridiplantae > Streptophyta > Magnoliopsida > Asparagales > Orchidaceae > Cymbidium > Cymbidium sinense. Next base: position 264,161,269 of record CM038214.1, on the reverse strand, counting down.
TGTAATGGAATCATTAAGAAGGCACTATATCAGCCTTGACCTACCTCAAGTTTACAAATCCAAAGGGATAGTCTACCGACTGTGGGGTAGAGCTAGCTAATCTAAGGGGTTACCTTTTGGTGTGCAACAGCTATGCTGGGAAGAAGGCTTAGTAGACTTACATCTTCCAAAGCAAGGAACAACCACTAGGGTGACCTGTTGGATGCACAAGAAATTGAACCTGACCTAGGGTGACTTCTACGTGAATATCGTTGGGGACTTATGTCAATTCAAAAGTAGCCAGGATTAATTTATCATAATATGATGTGATTTGATATGGTTTGTTTGGTTTAGTTTGATTTTGCAAGAGCATATCCGTTGGGGATGTGAGCTCAATTAAATTTGATAGATTTAAATTATGGACCATATCGGTGTGCGATGGACCCACTAAGAAGGGGCTATATCAGACTTATCTTTTCTCAGATTTATAGATCCAAAGAGATAGTCTACTGGCCATGGGGTAGAGCTAACTAAGGGGTTGCCTTTGGTGTCGTGCAGCTGGCTAGGAAGAAGGCATAGCATACTTACATCTTTTAAAGCAGGGAACAACCACTAAGGTGACATATTGGTGGCACAACAAATCGAACCTAACTTAGGAGAGACTACTAAGTGAATGCTACAGGGGACTTATATCAACTCAAGAGTAGTGAGGAAATTCCAATAGAGTTTTTTGACACGCCTAAAGATAAGATGCTTGCTTAGAAAAGGTGCAGAGGTGTCCTCCTAATCCACAAGTGAATATATATTTTGTTTATATGTTTGCATGGACCCGTTGGTGAAGGGACTGCGAAGATGTCGTTATGACCTATCTCAGATTTACTGGACTAAGGGAGAATCTGTACATCCACATGATGGATTCTCCAACCACAAGGGTGATTACTAGGGAAGAGAAACTATTCAATTTGATAGTAACCTGAGTAGTGTCTAAATGAGGTTGCAAAGGATGTGATCCAAATATAGTGCACATAGGAAAGGTGCATGGTGGAAAAGAAAGCTAGGGGTGTCCTCCTAGGGGAATTATCTTGAGCCTTGGAAAAGAAAGCTTATAGGTGTATAGTGGCCAACTCAAGGAGAAAACATAACAAACTTACATCTGCCATGAGTGGTGTATCTTAAGGTGCAAAAACCAACCAACCTAAGGTTTATCCCTGAGCATTAGTAGTGTATCCATCATCATAGTAAGAACCAACCAAGCTAAAGTGCCCATCGGAGTCCAATGATCAATCTAGAAAGAAAGTATGAAAGGTTACAACTTTATAAGCAGAACTAATCATCGGGATAGTCCGTCGTTGGTGGGATATTTGCTATCTGAAATAGAGTGACTACTATGTGGGGAGCCCTGAGGAAAAACTAGACCTAGACTTGAAGCATTCAGGAGGGAAGGAGTAGCTAAGGGACTTATCCTAAATCTCAAATATACTCGACCCAATTAAGGCATGAAGGCTAATCCAAGAAGAAGGCATAGTAGACTCACATCCTCTTAAATGAAGCCAACATGAGGTAGCTTACCGGCCACGTAGTAAGGCCTACCAAACTAACAAGGCACTCATCGGTGTGTAGTGGCCAAGTAAGGATGGAAAGTGTAGTAGACTTACATCCTCCAAAGCAAGAAGACCACTGGGGTGACACACTAGCAGGGTAGCACATCAACATGACCTAGAGAAACTATTGAGTGAGTGTAATTGGGGCCGTTATCTCAACTCAGAGTAGTCCGAGATAAAAGATATGTGTTCATTTTATATGTTTGTGTGTAGTTTTTGTTTGTGTTATGTCAATAAAGGATAGGATGTTGCTCGGGTTCCTTACACCTACCTTAAACACATCGTGGCAAATTTTCAAACAAGAATACTTTCAACATGAAAGAGATTGAATTCAAAATGGAATTTTTATTAATGATAATTATTTTCAAACATGATTTATAATATTTCTTTAACTAGAGCATGTTGATTGGAAGCACTAGGTGCTCTCCCTTATGATAAATAAGCTGATAGGATCCTCCTTGGTAGGCATTCTCTATGAAAAAAGGGTATTCCCAAATGGGTTCAAACTTACCTACCATATTACGATGGGCAACAATTGGTCTCCTTAGAACTAAAATAAGTTCTCCTACTTGAAATTCTCTAAGATGGACCAACTTGTTATGAGATTGAATCATTTTAGCTTTGTACAACTCAAGGTTTTGGTATGCCAGTAGGCATCTCTCCTTCTAACCTTCGAGCTCTTCTAACCGCAATTTTGCATTCTTCTTTGTTGTGATCTCACTACCCACAACTATCCTTAGTGATGAGAATTGGACTTGGATTCAGACCCATACACTAAGGAGAAAGGAGTAGACTGAGTTGGAGTTTTATATGTGGTGTAGGAGGCCCACAAGGCTTCAACTAACTGCTCACGCCACTATCACTTATTATTGTTGAGTGTATTCTTCAGTATTTGGATGAGAGTTTTGTTGAAGACTTCTGCTAAGCCATTTTTCCTCAGGTATTTGATGGTAGAATATCTCTAATCTATGTTGTGTCTTTGAGAAAAGTTGTTGATCTTGGTGCTCTTCAAAATAGTGTCATTATTAGATATAAATTATTGAGGCACTTCAAAACTATATACGATATGGTTCCTAAAAAATTGGAGCACATGTTGAGCTGTAACCTCTCTGAACGGAATCACCTTTGCCTATTTGGAAAAGTAGTAAGTAGAAGCTAAGATGAACTGATGACCCTTAGAAAAAGAATGATCAATTAGACCCACTATGTCGGTACCCCAACACTCGAATGTCCAAGAGGCTAATGTAGGATGTAGAATGTTGGGTGGTTAGTGTATGACCACACTGTGTATTTGACATTGGTGGCATCAGCTAGCCGTATCCATGCAATCTTAAATCATCGATAGTTAGTAGTATCCTATTCTCTTGATCTTGGCTTTCATCTTCAGACCAGATTGGTTAGCTCCACATAATCCTAAGTGTACCTTGGTCATGATCTTATGGGATTTATGCTTCTAAAACAAAACCACATATGATCAAAAGACCACGGTACAAGACACCATCCACAAGAGCATAAGAAAGTGCTCTACTTTTGATGGGATTGAGACTACTAATGAGGTAGTTTGTCTTTATTTAGGTAATCTAACTCATCATCCTTCTTGGCAATGGCAACCTCCTCTTCAAGATAGTCCTTTTTGATGAGTACAATATCAATAAGGGATAAGACTTATCCATTTTAGACTTTTATTGATATAGAGTCATCCTCCGGACATGCCAACTCCTTGGCAAGCTTGGCTAAAGAATATTCTATGATGTTCTCTCCTCGAAGAATCTTATAAATGGTAACCTTTGAGATTTGGGACAATAACTCTATGGTTTAGTTGTGGTAGTGATGGAGCTTAAGCTTTATAACCTTATAGGACATAGTTATTTGGTTGATAACTAGCTGAGAATCCTAGAAGATGGTAATGTTCTGGATGATTAGAGTATTGGATAACTCCAGACTAGCAATCATAGCTTCATATACGGCTTCATTATTGGTGCATGTATTGGATAGATGATATAAGAATCTCATCACATAATGGTCTATAGTTAAGAGAACTATTTCTACCCCTGCCTTTTTTGGAATAGTAGATTGTGGCTCTTCTCCTCTTTTAGAGGAAGCTGCACAATTAAAGTATATCTCCCAATGGTGAATGCTAGCATCCCCTAAGTTCATGATTTAATCATCAAAGAGATCATCATTAAGCAGAGAGTCAGCCGCTAAAAATCTAGTAGTGCTTATCCTTTCATCGCGAAGAAGGGTATGAAGGTAATGTCAAATTATGAGAGGATCAATGATCGTCATGCCAGGCATCCAGATAGTGTTGGTTGTGTCATGAGGTATTCTAGTGGATTGATCCTAGAGATTAAGTTTACCTTATGAGTAAGCATGTAGTGCTATGACATTTGGGATGCAAAGATTAAAGCTAGGCAATGCTTCTCAATGAGTGGATAATTAGGCTCAATAGGGATTACACGACGACTGAGGAAATATAGTGCATTTTCCTTCCCTTTGTTGTTGGCTTAGGCTAACAAAGCACCAAGGGAGTCGCCTAATGCAATAGTGTAAAGTATGAGTAGCTTACCAGGGATAGGTGCTGCTAGAATTGGTGATGTCATCAAGTAATGCTTGATGTCTTTGAAGGCATACTCACACTTATCATCCCACTTAAACTTGGCATCCTTTTTGACAAGCGCTGAGATTGGCTGACAACTTCCCGCTAAGTTGGATATAAAGAGTCTTAGATACACCAACCGCCCTTAGAATGATCTGAGTTGAGTTAAACATTTATGGGGTGGAATTTTTAATATTGCCTTGATCTTCTCTGGATCGATTTTGATTCCCTGGTATTGAACAATAAACCCAAAGAATTTCCCTAAAGCTACTCTGAATGCATGCTTTAGGAGTTCATTTTGAGGTTAAATTATCTTAACTATTCAAAAAAACTCTCAAGTCAAAGAGATGGTCTTTCATTTCTCTACTTTTGACTATGAGATCATCGACATAGCACTCAACTTAATGATGAATGAGTTTATTGAAGATTCGAGTCATAGCCTGTTAGTATGTAGCACCAGCATTTTTAAGGCTAAAAGGAATGACCTTACAGTAATATATTCTGATCGAAGTAGTGTTTCTTTCATCTTTAGAGGCAATAGTTATTTGGTTATATCCAGATGAGCCATCCATGAAAGATAAGACTGCATGAGATGAGGCAATGTCCACCATCAGCTCTGAGATTGGTAGTGGAAATTCATCTTTTGGACATCCCTTATTTAAATCTATAAAATTGACGCATATGTGAATTTGACCATTTTTTTTCTTAACTGGGACAACGTTGGCTAACCAAGTAGGGTCTTTTTCTTCCTAGATAAAGCCAACATCGATCAATTTCTTGACTTCATAAATGACTTGTTATTCCATGTATAATCGCATACATCTAGGAGCTTTCTTGATAGGGTAAGTAGTAGGCTCTATTACTAGTTTTTGGACTACAAAGTCAGGAGGCAATCCAGACACCTCTTTATAACTCCATGCAAAGTAGTCCTTAAACTTAATCAATAGCCTAACTAAGTCATTGGTTTTAATTTCATTCAACAAAGAGCTAATGTATGTCGAGCGTGGATCTTCTTTAGTTCCTAAGTTAATTTCCTAGAGCTCATCGATGGTTAACTTGATCTCTTCTTCGAACTCTGGCGGTGCATCTTTGACTTCAAAATCATTTGGATCATCTGAAGTTTCTAAGAACATCTCCTTATATAAGTTAATATGATTTGAAAAGAACATATCAGATTCTAAATGATTGGTGATGACTAAGTAGTAATCGCCATCATCATGGACCCACTACAAAATCCTAGTCTCGATCTTGATTGATAGCTTTTGCATTTATTCTTCCATATTCTTTCAAAGTAGTCTGACTTATTCTTTGACCAAGTATGTGGGATTAACTCATTCTTTGCTAAAATATGAACACAAGGCACATACCAATTAAATGATAATTCTATTAAATCTTTGTATGAATCATTCTCAAGTTCTACATTAACTTCTTGACTTGATGATGATGCTCACAGAAAGAACCTCTGAGTCTTCACATCTATGGATGACTTAGGGGCTTCCTTAACTACCAAACACTCAGGTTTTTGAGAGGAAAGTGGGGTTCAAGCTAAGGTTTCCAACTAATTTCTAATTGTTTCACATATAGACTTGGATACACTTATGCTTTGCTTTGCCTTCATGGCTATCTGCTCAAGAACCTCCAAGAAAATTTGAGAAAGGGCTGCATGGCTGTATAAGGGTCATCCTATGAACTAGCTTTTAAGCTTATATGGATAATAGGTGTACTCCTAGTAACTAATACATATCTTCTATTGGCTGGCCAATAAGGAGATTTTCCACCCCTGGGACATTCTCTACCTAGTGGAGGTCAAGTCGTCCTACCCACATGTTCGAATGGAGTAAAGAACTGTGGGTTAAATATAATGCCAGGCTCCACTTCCTCCTCTAAGTCTATTTTCGCTCCCTTTTTTTTTTTCATTTTCTCTTTTTCTTTTATTTTTAAACTTTGGCCAAGTTTGCAAGAATAGACTTGTTGATTTTGAGGGAGGTAGTAAGCCGCATCCTCATATATGCCAACCTCGTGAACCATAAATGTCTTTAGATCCCCTTTGACATAATAGAGGATCCCACCTCTCATGAACTTCATACACTAATGTAGAGAGGATAGAACTATGTTGTTCTCATGTATGATGGTCTCCCAAGCAAAGCGGTGCAAGATGTATCCAAGTCTATAATGTGAAACTTGGCTTCAGTCTTCCAATAATCTATCTCCGTGGAAACATTATGGAGCAAGGCCTGCTGTTGACCTGGAGTGCAAATTCTTCCCATCTTAGACTTAGAGTCTTCTAGACATTAAGATTTCCTAGTCATAAGACACTTCTAACAATTAGGTAAACACTTAACCTAAGCCAAAGACTTAGAAAGTTAACCATATGATTATGCATTAAGGATTAAGATAATCAACCTACCCTACAACCCAAATCCAATCCATGTTCACCTTCTTAAGTCAAACCTCAAGTTCAATTCAAACATCAAATTCAAATCAAAATCCAAACCAAAATTTTAAAACCAAATGATTGAAACCATGATCAAATCCAAACTTGTAACCCTTCTTAAGTCATATGACCTATCCCATGGACTTAGCCAAACCTTAATCCAAATCAATCCAAAATCAGTTGATTTTCTCATAATAAATTTATATCTTCAATCATCATTCTAAATATAAATAAAATATACATTCAAATGATTAGAACTAAATCAAATTATATCAAACCCCTACCTAAGCCATATGACCTACCCCATGGACCTAGCTAAATCTAAATCCAAATCAAGTCAAACTCAATTGATTTTCTTATAAATCAATCATATTTTTAATAATCTTTACAAAATTAAATGAAATATACATTTAAATCATCAAAACTAAATCAAACCAAATCAAAATCCAAACCTAAGCCACATGACCCAACTCTATGGACTTAGCCAAATTCCTTCATTCTAAAACCCAAATTCAATTAATTTTCTCATGAATCAATCATACCTTAAATCATATTCGCAAATATAAATGAAATCTACAATCATCAAGCCAAAAAAAAAGCTACCCAAGTCAAACCCAACTTAACCCTTTTGACTTGAAATGTTCAAATGAACCAAAACCCATTCGAATCCAAGCCTACTTTATATATCAATCCCAAATCAATATATAAACTCAACCCAAAATCAAACCAACTAAACCTAATTGGTCCCCTTGACCCAAAGTGGATAATTTGACATATTTGAGCCAAGTTCTCATCCTACCCAAATTGGATTGAACCAAGCCCATAAAAACCTCCCATCATGATTGTTGATCACCCTAGGTTGATCAATTATGACAAATTGGGTCAAACCAAGACAACTTGAACATTTGACCAAGTGAACCCCTTAACCCATATGAACCCAAACTAGCCAAATTACAACCTAAGCCAAATCCCTTGAAACCAATGATTCATACCAAATCAAAATCAATATTTGAATATGACTTGACCTTCAATTCAGTCAAACCAAACCCAATTGGCCCTCTTGACCCAAGTTGAACCAAACTGACCTAAAAGAATAATTTGGGTCAAATCAAAATATAAACTAAATTGATTACAACCAATGGCTAAAATTCATTCCAAATTGATTGTTGAACTTGACCAAAGCCATGATTGAACACAATTTAACCTAATTGACCTACTTAGCCCAAATTGACCTAATGGTTAAGGTTGGACTAAATTAAAACTAAAACCAAATTAATTGAAACCAAAGCCTACAATCATCTTCAATTGGTCAACTAAACCCAACCCATCACCCAAGCCAATTTGGCCAATTTGGTCAAATTGGTTAACTTAACCCATTTGGTCAAATTGGTTAGCTTAACCCATTTGACCCAAATGAATTCAAACATGCCAAAATCAAATCTAAGCCAAACTAAACCAGACTAATTGAACCAAAACATCCCAAATGATCATATGAACTTGACCCAACCCTTGGATTGACCCAATTTGACCAATTGGTCAACTTGACCCAACCTAACCTAATTTGACCTAAATGAGTCAGATTAAGCTAAACCTAAACAAATCGACTCTAATTGACTTGAAATTTGGGCTAACCCACTTTTGACTCATTTTACATATGCCCAAATTAATTCCAATGCCAAATGATCATTCAATCCTTCAATCAAGGGTATCACATGAGACAAATCATCCATGTAAGTGGTCATTTCCATTCCTTGGACACTTGGCACTCTCCCAATGGTCCACCTAGGCACCTAGGACACTACCCAGCTTGAACCAATGGGTTGTTGGGTCAACCATGATCCATGGGAGGTGACATCACCTCACCCTCCCCATTGGAGCATTTGAAACCCATAAGATACCCATAATTCCTCCTTAGCAGCCATGTCTAAACCTTCAACCAACCAATCTGAGCCAACTCACCTCCTCCCCACCACCCATGACTCCCTAAGATGGTCGGATGGCCATTAGAAGCCAAACCCAATCCACCATCCAATCAAGATGAAAGGGGTATACACCCCTCATTTTCGCTCAAATACACACAAAAATCATTCCTCAGAGTCCTAACTACCCAAGATGAGCCGCTAGAGCCATTTCTTAATCTCCCAAGCTCATTCCTCGATCGAAAAATGTCATTCCCGTCCATCTCGAAATAGGACACTCCCATTTTTGAAATAACTTTCCCATTTTTCCATCAAAATGATGGCTGAGGTGGTGGAAGAAGAGGTGGCCAAGGAGGTTGCTGAGCTCTTAGTCTCTCATACTAAACTCTGGTTGGCTACTTACATCTATCCACTGACACAACTGTCATTGGCTTCTTCTCAAACACCAGCTATAGCTTAGGCCTAGATGATTGGTCAGGAAAGGGAAACTATTTGGCTTCCTCTTGTAGGCTAGCCACCTTATCGATTAATTTCTTGAATGTTTTGATGGTAAATCCCTGAAGCATGAAGGCGACTGGGCCATTGGATATTCTTGAGAAGAATCTCAAAGGCATGCTATTCGGATAGCTATGGTTCACATTTCATGCTCAGGTTGCACCATCTGAGAAAGTAGTCAATAAGGGACTCGTTGAGTTTCTATTTCTCTATAATGAGGTCACCTAAAATCACCCTCTGCTGAGCCCCATCAAACCTCTTCATGAAGAGGTGCTCCAACTCAGCGGAATACTTCACTGAATTGTTGGGTAGTTCGGCATACCAATCAAATGCAACACCTGACAGACTGCTAACAAAAAGGCAAAAGAGGAGTGCATTGCCGCCACCTGTGTTACAACAGCTGACTATAAATTGTGCAATGTGTTTTCTTGGGTTTCCACTGCCATCAAAGATCTGGAAGGATGGTGGCACAAAACCCTAAATAAAATAAAAACTAAAAAAAAATCTAAACCTAAAAATAAATAAATAAAACCTAAGCCTAAAATAAACAAAATAAAATAAACATAAACCTAACCTAAAATAAATTAAACTAAAATAAATAAAACCTAAACCTAAACCAAAAATAAACTAAACCTAAACCGTAAACTAAATAAAATAAAATAAACTAAAAATAAACCTAAACCTAAATTTCAAAAAAACCTAAATAAACCTAAAATAAAAGACTAAAACCTAAACCTAATCCTAAAAATAAAAAATAAAACATAAAAATAAAAAATAAAAATAAAAATAAAACTAAACTAAAAAATAAACATAAACTTTAACCTAAAAAATAAACTAAAATAAAAAACCTAAACTAAAATAAATAAACCTAAAATAAATAAACTAAAGTAAATAAAAAATTAACCTAAATAAAAATAAAAAATAAAATAAAAAAATGAATAAAAAATAAACTAAATAAACTAAATAAACCTAAACCTATTGGTTTACTTAATTTTAAAAAAAAACCATAAACCCTAAACCTACAACCTTAAACCCTAAACCCTAAACCCTAAAACTAAACCCTAAACCTTAACCCCTAAACCCTAAACCCTAAACTAACCCTAAACCCTAACCCTAACCCTAAGCCCTAAACCCTAAACCTTAAAACCCTAAACCCTAAACCTTAAAACCCTAAACCCTAAACCCTAAACTAACCATAGACCCTAAACCCTAAAAACCCTAAACCCAAAAGCCTAAAACCATAAACCCTAAACCCTAAACCCTAAACCCTAAACCTTAAACCCTAAAAACCCTAAACCCAAAAGCTTAAGCACTAAACCCTAAACCAAAAAAAAAAAATTAAAAAAAAATTAAAATAAAAAAAATTAAAAAAAAAGCATTAAACCTTGAACCCTAACCCTAAAACCCTAAAATCATGAACACTAAACCCTAAACCCTAAACCTTAAGCCTTAAACCCTAAAAACCTAAAAATCCCAACCTAAACTAAATAAAACATAAAAATAAAATAAATAAATAAACTTAAACCTTAATAAAATAAAATAAAAACATAAACCTTAAAATAAACTAAAATAAAATAAATAAAACCTAAACTAAACTAAAAAAAGTAAAATAAACCTAAGAATAAAAAACTTAAATAAAATAATAACTAAATGTAAACTAAATATAAATTAATCCTAAAATAAAATAAATAAAATAAAAACTATTTAAAAACCTAAACCCTAAACTAATAAAAAAACCAAAACCTAAAATAAAAACAAAATAAATAAAAGAAAATTAACCTAATCCTAAACCAAAATAAACTAAACTAAAATAAATAAAACCTAAACCTAATCCTAAAATAAACTAAACCTAAACCTAAACCTAACCTAAATAAAATAAAATAAACTAAAAATAAACCTTAACCTAAACTAAAAAATAAAACCTAAAAATATACCTAAAATAAAAACCTAAAAAAATAAAATAAAAACCTAAACCTGAACCTAAAAATAAAAAATAAAACCTAAACCTACAGAATAAAATAAAAGTAAAACTTAACTAAAAGGTAAACCTACACCTAAACCTAAACCTAAAAAATAAGCTAAAATAAAAAACCTAAACTAAGCTAAAAAAATAAAAATAAACTTAAATAAAATAAAATAAAATAAATAAAAAATAAACAAAATAAACTTAAACCTACCGGTTTACTTAATATTTTATTTAAAAAACTCCTTAAACACTAAACCCTATACCCTAAATCATAAATCTTAAACCCTAAAACTATAACCTTAAACCCTAAGCCCTAAATTTTAAAAAACCATAAACCCCATACCTTAAAACCTTAAATACTAAACCCTAAACCCTAAACTCTAACCCAAAACCATAAACCTAAACTTAAACTAACTAAATAAATTAAAAAATAAACCTAAACCTAAAAACCTAATACACCTAAACCTAAACTTAAACCCTATGAATGGTGGTGGTGGAGATAGAGATCGAGGATATGATGGTGGAACCCATTATTCGAGAGGTCGAGGTGGTTCTTCTGGTAATAAAAGAAATTGAAGAACAGTCGATCCTATCTACAGCTTATGGAACTGTCTTTACAGTAGAGATGATTTTAGTTATCTAGGGTTTTTGATTTCTTCTATGCGTACTCATTTTTTCTTTTGTCATCGCTTGTGTCTTAGAGAACTTGGTGTGCTACTTGGCTAATGAAATCAAAAAGAAGAAATGTTGAATATGAATTTGTTCTCTATTAAAAAAATATCAAAAATCCTAAGCCCTTAACTAAAACCTGAACCCTAAACCTAAAGCCTAAACCCTTAACCCTAAAAACCCTAAACACTAAACCCTAAACCCTAAACCCTAAACCCTAAATGGTAAACTCTAAAACCCTAAACCCTAAACCCTAAACCCCAAACCCTAAACTCTAAACTAACCCTAAACCCTAAAAGCTAAAAACTTAAACCTAGACTAATTAAAACCTAAAAATAAAATAAATAAAAGTATAAACCAAAAAAATAAAAATAAAAATAAAATAAAAACCTAAACTAAAACCTAAACCTAAACCTAAACCTAAAACTAAACCTAAAAAGAAAATAAAATAAAAAATAAAAACTAAACAAAAATAAAATAAATAAAAACCTAAACTAAACAAAAAAAAATGTAAATAAAATAAAAACTAAACCTAAAATAAAGATAAAATAAACTAAAAATAAATCTAAACCAAAACTAAACAATAAAACCTAAAAATAAACCTAAAATAAAAACCTAAAACCTAACACGAATTAAATAAAATAAAAACCTAAACCTAAGCCTAAAAATAAAAAATAAAACTTTAACCAAAAAAAACCTAAAAAATAAACCTAAATTGAAACCTAAACCAAAACCTAAAAAATAAACTAAAATAAAAAACCTAAACTAAAATAAATAAACCTAAAATAAATAAACTAAACTAAATAAAAATAAAAATAAACCTAAATTAAAATAAAAAATAAAATAAACTAAAATAAATAAAAACAAACTAAATAAACCTAAACCTACTAGTTTAGTTATTTTTAAAATAATAATAATAATAATAATAATAAAATCCTAACCCAAATCCCTAAAATTAACCCTCAACCCGAAACTCTGAACCCTAAACCCTAAATCGTAAACCCTAAAACCCTAAACCCTAAACCATAAACCATAAACCCTAAACCTTAAACACTAAAAAACCCTAAACCCTAAACACTAAACCCTAAAAATCCTAAATCCTAAACCCTAAACTAACCTTAAACCATAAACCCTAAACCCAAAATAAAAAACCCTAAACCTTAATCCTTAACCTTAACCCTAAACTCTAAACATTAAACCCTAAACCCTAAAACCCTAAACCCTAAACTAACCCTATACCTTAAATAGTAAACCATAAAAACTCTAAAGCCTAAAGCCAAAACCCTAAACCTTAAACCCTAATCCCTAAACTGACCCTAAACCCTATGCTAACCTTAAACCCTGAAAACCCTACACCTTAAAGCCTAAACACTAAACCCTAAACCCCTAAACACTAAACCCTAACCCTAAACCCCAAACCCTAAATTTAAAACCCTAAACCCATAAGCCCAAAACCCTAAACCTTAAACCCTAAACCCTAAATCCTAAATAATAAAAACCTAAAAACCTAAACCTAAATTAAAGAAAACTTAAAAATAAAAGAAATAAATAAATTTTAACCAAAATAAATTAAAAAATAAACATAAACTAAAACCTAAACCTAAACCTAAAAAGAAAATAAAATAAAAATAAAAAATAAACTAAAATAAAATAAATAAAAACCTAAATTAAATGAAAAAAATTAAAAACTTAAATAAAATTAACACTAAACCTAAAATAAAAATAAAACAAACCTAAAATAAAATAAAATAAAAACTAAAAAAAACTTAAACCTAAAAAATAAACCTAAAAAAAAATAAAAAAATAAAACCTAAACCTTAAACTAAAAAAAACCTAAAACAAAAATAAAATTAAAATAAACTTAAACCTAAACTAAAATAAACTAAACTAAAATAAAAAAAAACCTAAACCTAAACCTAAAATAAACTAAACCTAAACCTAAACTTAAACTAAATAAAATAAAATAAATTATAAATAAACCTAAGCCTAAAATAAAAAATAAAACCTAAAAATAAATCTTAAATAAAAACCTAAAACCAAACCTTAAAAAAATAAAATAAAACCCTAAACCTAAACCTAAAGCCTAAACCTAAAAAATAAAATAAAAATATAACTAAACTAAAAAAAGTACCTTAAACCCAAACCTAATCCTAAAAAATAAACTAAAATTAAAAACCTAAACTAAAATAAACTAAATAAAAATAAAAATAAAAATAAAAATAAATCTAAATCAAAATGAAAAATAAATTAAACTAAATAAACCTAAACCTACCACTTTACTTAATTTAAAAAAATAAACTAAAAAAAATAAAATAAATAAAATAAAACCTTATCCCTAAACCCTAAACCCTATAACTAACCCTAAACCTGAAACTCTAAACCCTAAATCCTAAACCCTAAACCTTGAACCCTAAAACCCTAAACATAAAACCCAAAACCCAAAACCCAAAACCCTAAAACCCTAAACCCTATGCCTAAAAAATTCTAAACCTAAAACTAACTCAAAACCGAAACCCTAAACCCTAAACCCTAAACCCTAAACCTATCCCAAAACCCTAAAATTTAAACGATAAACCCCAAAAGCCTAAACCTTAAACCCTAAATTAACTCTATGCCCTAAACCGTAAACGTTAAAAACCCTAAAGCCTAAAGCCTAAACCCTAAACCCTAAACCCTAAACCTTAAACCTTAAACTCGAAGCTAACCTTACACCCTAAACCCTTAATCTTAAAAACCTTAAACCCTAAAGCCTAAACACTAAACCCTAAACCCTAAACACTAAACCCTAACCTTAAACTTTAAACCCTAAAACACGAAACCCTAAAACCCTAAACCTTAAAAACCTAAAAACTAAAACCTAAACTAAATAAAACCTAAAAATAGAATAAATAAAGAAACTTAAACCTAAATAAAATAAAAAAATAAAATAAAATAAAAACCTAAACATGAAACTAAAAATAAAATAAAATAAAATAAAATATATAAAAACCAAAATTAAACTAAAAAATAAAATAATCTTAAAAATAAAAAACTTAAAAAATAAACTAAATAAAGAAAAGAAGGAATGTTGAATTTGAATTTGTTCTTTGTTAAAAATTAAAAAAAATAAAAACCAAAAACCCTAAACCCTGAACTAAAACCCAAAACCTAAACCCTAAACCCTAAACCCTAAACCTTAAAAACCCTAAATGCTAAACCCTAAACCCTAAACCCTAAAACCTAAACCTTAAAACCCTAAACCCTAAACCTTAAAACCTGAACCCTAAACCCTAAACCCAAAACTCAAAAAAAAACCCTAAACCCTAAAAAGCTAAAAACCTAAACCTGAACTAAATAAAACCTAAAAATAAAATAAATATAAAATCTAAATCAAAATAAAATAAAAATATAAAATAAAAACATAAACTAAAATCTAAACTTAAACCTAAAATAATAATAATAATAATAATAATAATAATAATAATAATAATAATAATAATAATAATAATAATAATAATAATAATAATAATAATACTAATAAACTAAAATAAAATAAATAATAACTTAACCTAAATTAAGAAATAAAAAAAACCTAAGAATGAAAAATTAAATAAGATAATAATAAAATGTAAAATAAATAAAATAAACCTAAAATAAAATATAATAAAATCTAAATAAAAACTTAAGGCTAAACCTAAAATAAAACTAAAATAAACAAAATAAATAAAACTTAAGGCTTGACCTAAAAAAACTAAACCTAAACCTAAACTTAAACTAAATAAAATTAAATAAACTAAAAATAAACCTAAACCTATACTAAAAAATAAAACCTAAAACTTAAACATAAATAAAAATAATAAAAACCTAAACCTTAACCTAAAAAATAAAAAATAAAACCTAAACTTACAAAATAAAATAAAAATAAAACTCAACTAAAAAATTAACCTAAAACTAAACCTAAATGTAAAAAATAAACTAAAATAAAAAAACCTAAACTAAACTAAATAAACTTAAAATAAATAAACTAAACTAAATAAAAATAAAAAGTAAACATAAATAAAAATTAAAACTAGAATAAACTAAAATAAATAAAAAATAAACTAAATAAACCTAAACCTACCAGTTTACTTAATTTTTCTTTTCTTTCAAAAAAACTCTAAAACTAAAGCTAACCCTAAACCCTAAACCCTAAAAATCATAAAACTAAAACCTAGACACTAAACCCTAAACCCTAAACCCTAAATCCTAACCCTTAACCCTTAACCCTAAAACCTACAACCCTAAACCCTAAACCCCAAAACCCTAAACCCTAAACAACCCTAAAAACACTAAACCCTAAACCCTAAACCTTAAACTTTAAACCCTAAACTCTAAACCCTAAACCCTAAACCCTAAACCCTAAAACCTTAAACCCTAAACCCTAAACCCTAAAACCATAATCCATAAACTTTAAAACTGACAACCCTAAACCATAAACCATAAACTTTAAACCCTAAACCCTAAACTAACCCTAAACCTTAAATCCTAAATTAACCCTAAACCCTAAACCCTAAACTAACTCTAAACCTTAAACCCTAAACTAACATTAACCCTAAACCCTAAACTTTGAATAAATATGTCATTAGGAGTAGATCTAAAGAATGACCTAATCCAAACATAGTTATGGTAACTAAAGAAAATGCCTTCAAGAGACTTTCCATTGACTATTAGATTTTAATTCCCTAAACCCTAACCTTAAATCATATGAACTTGACCCAACCTTTGGTTTGACCTGATTTGACAAATGGTCAACATGACCAAACCTAACCCAATTTGACCTAAATAAGTCAATTTGAGCCTAACCTAACCAAATCAACTCAAATTGACATGAAATTTAGGTTAACCCACTTTTGGCTTATTGCAAATCTACCTAAATCAAATCCAATGCTAAATGATCATTCTACTTTTGGGTCAAGGGCATCACATGATTAAAATCAACCATGTAAGTGGTCATTTCCATTACTTGGCCACTTGGTACTCTCCCAATGGTCCACCTAGGCACCTAGGACACTGCCCAACCTAACCCAAGGGTGGTTGGGTTGGCCATGACCCATGGGAGGTGAAATCACCTCACCCTCCCGATTGGAGCATTTGAAACCCATAGGACACATGATTCCTCCTTGGTAGCCACCTCCACACCTTCAACCAACCAAGTCTAGCCAACTCACCTCCTCCCTACCACCCACTACTCCCTGAGATGGTTGGATGGCCACTAAAAGCCAAAGTCGATCCAACCATCCAATCAAGATGAAGGGGGGTATTCACCCCCTCATTTCTACTCAAACATGTACAAAAATAATTCCTCAGAGCCCTAGCTACCCAAGTCAAGCTGCTAGAACCATTCCTAAGCTCCCAAGCTAGTTCTTTGATCAAAAAATGCCATTCCCATTTGTCCCAAAATAATAAACTCTCATTTTTAACTTAACTTCCCTATTTCTCCATCAAACTCAAATTAACTTTGCATGCACCTTCCCTAGGCCTCATTGAGCAAGAATGAATCATCTTCCAAAATTTTTGAGCACTTGAGGTGGGATTTCAATTAAAGCCAAGCTCTAAATCATTAATTCATGGCCTTCTGAGTGAACATCAAGGAATTGATCCAATTACTGCTCAACAGGGATTCATCTCCACTAGATGAAGCTTCCTCAATCATTCTATCTACTAATCTTGAGCTCTGGCGAGGTATGCTTCCAAAATTGACCCTTTAGCAAAATTGGGTTGGAGCTTTCTGAAAAAAATGTGCATCTCATGTGAACTTGACTGTTAGCTCCCCTCCAATCGATGTCGTGAAGGTGTGGGATCCTTTTGGAGTTGATCTGAGCTCGAGTAAGATCGAAACAAGTGAGCAATGGCAGACGGACTCCATTCTCCCTCACTCGCATGACATTAGATCATGCATCGTACATTCCACGTGATCAGAATGGACGATCATGATTAGATCAGCTAGATTGATCTGATTTAATCTTATTAATCTGTGAGATTAATCATAGTTGTGTGATCTTAGCTCAGAGGATGGACTAGAAAGCATGTCCACCACCATCACAAAGGCACTAAGTCAGATAAGTTTTAAGTAGACAATCTCGCGATGCCATGTGGAAAGTGCACCGCGTCAACATGCCATGTGGTGCCAACAGGATTAGGCAAATAAACTTAATTAATCATTTTTAATTGTTGAAACTTCTAAAAATCTTCAAAAATCATAGAGAAATAAAAATGCAAATAAATACTCATTTTAAAGATATTTTAGAGGAGAATTAATTAAAAATGATCTTAACTAATTTTAAATAGTAATCAAAGTTTATTTACAAAATTGATTAGTTTAATTACTTCTTAATTACTTGAATAATTAATCCCAAATTTTATGAGTTAATTTAATAGGATGACCTCTACCTCTCATGATTTTATTGGGATTTATTGGTCATTTAATTCAGAAAATTTACTAATTAAACCTAAACTACTCTTTTAAGTTAATTAATGATTAGTTAATCCCATGAATAGTAATAAATTAGTTAATTAAGTTTATTAATCATTGTTCAACAGTAAGTGAACTAAGGAATAGGGTTGGGACCCTTTCCCTAAGTTCATTTCACCCTTTTAAAATGAAATTAATTAAGATTTAACTAATTAATTAAATAACTTAATCAAATTGAAATTATAATCACATCAAACATTAATTAATTAAATCATGGGGTAGATCTTTAGGACTTTAAAAACCTAAAGGAGTTTAATGAAATTATGGTTAGTCCAGATGTGTTGGATAACTCTATGAGTAATTAATTAAGTGCCTTAATCTAATTAACTATTAATCATGAGCCGATTGCATTTGGCCTATTTTATTTCCTAGGATCATTGCAAGTTTATTTTCCATGAATATCATATTAGCTCATAATTATTTAGTTAATATTTGATTGTCTCTTTAGATCATGTTAAATTTGGTATTCATTTAATTCATGCATCCATCTTTTTCAAAATCAAGTAAAACAAAATTTCCTTATGTAAAGCTTCCATGTGTTGATTTAATTTAATATATGTGGCTCTTATTACTATTAAATCCAAATGTATTTTTAAAAGTTTATAAATGAATAATATGTGTTATGATGCTTTATAAATACATAACAATTGATGTGCTTATAGCTTAAATGTATGAATTTTGATTCTTTTCCTCTATTCATGTGTTGATTTATATAGATTGAATGGTAATGGGTATATGATCTCATCCAAAATCAAGCTTTAACTAAAAAGGAGGTCATTTATTACCTCACTTGATTTAATTTAACAATATATTTGATTATTACTATTTTAAATTAGAATTTGATTTTTAATTCATATATATATATATATATATATATATATATATATATATATATATATATAAATGATTCAATAAAAAATTCAATCTTTTGGTTTTATTTCTCTACTTATGTATACATCCATGTGTGTCCAAGAAAAGCAAGTATATAGTTTGGACATCCCAGAATATGAGGCTTAGTTAGCCCCAAGGAGGTCATTTGATTACCTCACACTAGTTTAACAATGACAAGTACTTTCTATATCTTTGTACATGTATATATGTATATGTGATTAGTGAATGAAAATCCCATTTTACATTAAAATTGCATGCATTCATATATACTAAGTGATTGATTAATTTGACATATGATTTGGAGCTTACTTTCTATGTTCATGTATATTAATTTACATATGTTTGAATGCAAATGGGTATATAGTCTGGACATCCTGAGAATACGAGGGTTTAGCTAACTCTAAGGAGGTTATTTGATTACCTCACTTCCCTATTTTAACAACGGCTCATGCCTATTTAATTTCATTCTTATGTCATTTTTGTATAAGAATTAGGATAAATTTTTAAATTAATATGTTTAAATAATTCAATCAAATAAAATATAAATCTTAAACATACACATACATTCATCATTTAAGTGTGCTAAAATATGTTGCATGTATAAATACACTTAGGATTAAATCATAATCATGTTAGATGTGATGGAAAGGATTTATTTAATATATGTCATGTGGTAGTAATTAAATTAAATTAATCTTAAGATGACTTTCATTTTGAATAGGATTATTTAAAGTGAACCTAAATTTATGAATAATTAAATCATTTAATAAACCATTCATTAAAGAGGACGAAATTAAATTAATATACTTTAGAAAGTGAGTTAAAGTAGGGATGAAAGAGGGCAATCCTCTTTTCCTCTCTTTATACCACTTAGTTTTTAAGTGTAATCAAATGAAACAAAAGAAAACACAAATTAAAATTCTCAAATCAATTAAACTACTTCAAGTGAAATCAACCTTTCATGTTAAATTGAACCTTCTACACATAGAAAATACAACACTAATGCCTAACAAGACTTATCACACAAGCCTTAATCACACATTAGAATTAAGTCACCACTTCTAGCTCTAAGTTAGGATGGTGTATGATGTGATGTATTATTTTCTTTCATGATGTATTATTTTAGATTAGATGTTAGGGTATATGCTTCATAGATTGGATGATAGGCCAATATTAGCCTAATCATGTTCTCTGCATGTGATTATGCTTAAAGAATGATTAAAAATAAAGGTGAATGATTTTTTTTTGCAGATAGCTTAAATCCTTAAGCATAATCCAAGTTAGGACAGGTTGGCTTAGTTACCCATGTGTAGGGTGCTAAGTCCAAATTATAAATACAACAACTTGGGATTATTTGTATATTTAGCTAACCTCCATTTTGCAGGTGTAGCTAGATTTACTTTTCCCACATAAGTATAATTTTTACAATAGGAATTAGGATTAGTGCTTTGGGGGATTAGGATGAGCAATGGCCAGAAGGCTTTGTCCTGGGGTGCCTGTGATGCCTTTGAAGCAAGCACCATCCAAATCAAGGAAGGAACCAAAATCAAAAATGGAGATATGAAGAAAGAAGACCCTCATAGCATTTAATACAATTATAATTATTCTTTCATATTCCAGGTTGTATAAGGGTAGAACTTGGATACCCATCTTTTCTCTCTTTGGGTTGTATGGCAGTCCCCAACTGCATCGGCCTTTTTTTCTTTTATGATAGTTTATATAATTGTTTGAAGTTATGTTTACATTGTGTATTAGGATGGCATGCTTTCCATAGTTTCTTAAATGATTGATGTTTTAATGTATGGCTTGGATAAGATTAGGATCTTAGGATAAAAATAACTTTTTTATCCTACTAATCACTCATAACTAGATTTTTAACAACTCATAACCTCATCATATAGCCTAAGGCATAAATAACATAATTAAAAGATTTAGCAACCCCTTAGCTGTATGGTTGTATGTTTCATATCATGCATGCATATTATTTCTCTCTTGAACATGAAAGATCTCCATCCTTGCAGATAAAGGAATGCTTGACGTGAGGGCATCACTTGTGGAGAACACCTTCTTCTAGATTTGACCCATAACCTATTTCATCATGCATTTAGGCATAAGAAATCCTAAAACCTCTATCAAAATGATGTGTCTAAATTGAAATAAAATTTGGAATGATTTTGCTTCTATAGATTAAGTCATATGCTCATACCACTCATACTCTCTCTTTAGGAGTGTGTTTAGGACTTTAGTCTCTTTCTAATTAAATAAGTACCTGTTGACATCATTTTTAGAATGAGCTCTCAACCCCTCCCTCTTAGACATAAGACTTCTCTTAGACACTAAGAGTTCCTTAGTCTTAAGACACATCTAGTGATTAGGTGGACACTCAACATAGCCCTAGAGACTTAGAAGAGTTAGCCATAGGAATAGGTCATGCCCTAGGGTGTTAAGAAAATTTCCCTACCCTATAGCTTGAACCACATTCCTCACTTCCTTCCTTCAAGTCAAACTCCAAATCAAATCAACATCAAACTTAAATCATTCCAGCTTAATTTATTTTCTCCAAACTTAAATCAATTCTATATGATTGAAATCCATGATTGAAACCCATGATTGAAACCAATGATTGAAATTCCAAGTTTGAAATATTTCCTAAGTTCTTTGATTTCCTCTTAAGAACTTAGCCCAAATCAAGTTCAAACCATCTCAAATTCATAAAATTTTCTCACAACCCATTTATATTCTCATTTATATTCACATATATAAATGAAATATAAATTCAAATCAATCAAACTAAATCCAAAATTCAAATCCAAAATTCTAAATCTTTCCTAAGTCCTATAATCCTCTCTTAAGGATTTAGCTTAAATCATGTTCAAATCAATTCAAATCCTTGAAGTTTTCTCATAACCCATTTATATTTTCATTTATATTCAGATATATAAATGAAATATAAATTCAAACAACCAAAACCAAATCCAAAAATCAAACTCAAATTCATTCAAAATTTAACCTATGCCTTTCAAGTACAAGAACTTAGCCAAATCAATTTCAAATCAAGCCAAACTCTTGATTTTTCATCATGATTCAATCAATCCTTCAATCATGAATCCAAATATAAATACAAACTTCAAACACTTAACCAAAACTCAATTCAAAATTAAGCTAAAATCCATCTCATGTTCATCCTTTGAACTTGAAATTGTCAAATGAACCAAAACCCATTTGACTTCAAACCACTTGCAAATGATTTATATTTCAATCATAAGTCCATATGTGAGTTCAACAAACTCAAATCAAGCTTTGACCAAGCCATTTGACCTACTTAGGCTCACTTGACCCAAAGTGACCTAAAATACCCCATGAGCCAAATTCTAATCCTAACCAAATTGGATTGAACTAAGCTCTAAGACTCATCAGATCAACAATCATAATGAGATGATCAATCACTCAAATTGGGTAAAACCAATCAAACTTAAGGGTTGACCAAGTCAACAAGCAAAATGAAGCCCAACATAGCCAAAATCCACCATAGGCCAAATTGATTGAAACCAATGATCTAAGTTCATTCATGATCAATGTTTGAGCTTGACCAAGTCAACATTTGAGCCTAACCTAGCCCAATTGGCCACTTGACCCAAGTTGACCCAACTTGACCTAAAAGTCAAAATGTGTCAAAACTTGATCTAAGCCAAATTGATTGAAACCAATGGGTCAAGTTCATCTCAAAATGATTGTTGAACTTGGCCAAACTCAATTAGCAAACTAGACCTAACTTTGCCTAATTGACCTTGAACTAACTTGGCCTAAAGGATCATATTGAGCCAAATTCAAAATTAACCAAAATTTATTGGAAATAAAGATACCAATCCATTTCATGTGACCAACTAAACCTAAACCAACCCATGACCTAACCCAAATAGGTCAAATGGGTCAAATTAGTCAACTTGACCCATTTGACCTAAATGAACTCAATTGAACCAAATTCAAACCTCAACCAAATTGAATCAAACCAAAGCCACCAGAACATTTCAAATGGTCATATGAACTTGACCCAACCCTTGGTTTGACCCAATTTGACCAATTGGTCAACTTGACCCAAGTTGACCCATTTTGACCTAAATGGGTCAACATGAGCCAAATCACATCAAACCAACTCCAAATTCAATGAAACTTGGCCAAACCTATTTTCTCATCATACCAAATATGCCCAAATGGAAATCAAGGTCAAATGACCATTTTACCCCTAGGTCATAGGGTAATGTTTGGCCAAATCAACTTATAATTTGGTCAAATCCTCTCCATAACCACTTAACACCCCCTTAGTGGATCAAGTGAATACTAGGGAGTGTGGTTTACCCAACATAATGGGTTTGGGTTAGCCCAACCTAGCCCAATGGCCAAACTGACCACATGCCTTTAAATGGAGCACATTGAATCCTTCTTCCACTCAATTCAAGCACATGGTCACCTCACCCACTTCTTCCCTGGCCAAAATCGAATTCAAAGACATCCTAGACGTCCTAAATGGGAATAAGCTCAATTGGATCAAAATGGCAAGGAGGCTTGCATTTGTCTGATTTCCCTTGGGGAAGATATAATCCCCCTAATTCAACTTAATCTTCACTCTTGCTAATTGATTGAAGCAAAGGAACTTAAGCCTAGCTACTCTTCTCAAGCTTCTAGAGAGTTTGAACTTCCCATTTTCTCAATTTCTCAAGCAATAGGGAAGAAAACCAAAATCCAATCTCACTCACACTTAAAACTAGCCCAATTCCCTTTGCAAGCTCCCTGAGGGACCCCAATCAAACTTGTCTAAGCTCTTTCCCAAGCTCCAAAGGCAAAAGGGGTGCTAGTTTGATCAAAGCTACAAGGAGTTCAAGGTGGAGTTGGCCTCTAGAAGCAACCACCCAACTCAAGACCTCAAACTATCAGCAAAGCTTCATCTCCACTAGATGAAGCTTCTCCAAGAACATCGGTGATCACCTCTAGCAAGGTAAACCATTTTTCCAATCTTAATCTAGCCATAGTGTGGAGCTTTATGAAAGGAATTTTCATTTCATGATAAATTAGCTGTTGGATATTATCTCCATTGTATGATGAAGGTGTAGGCTAAATTTTAGCCCAATCAAAGCTCAATCGAGCCCAGATCTTGCCCTAGAACATGGACAATCTCCATTACTCATAGGGAATTATATGGATGAATCTTTGGACATCCATCCACGCATTTTGGATGGATGGCCAAGATTAAAACATGTAGCATCCCACACTTCACTCTTTAAACTTTGGCTTTAATCTCAATCATCCGATCCTTGATTGGACGGCTGAGGAGAAAGTGCGTAGAGTTGTCACTGACGCAGTGCTACGATGTGATAAGTTAAAGACCCAATCCCTTCACACCATGTGGAAAGCGCATGCTGCTTCAACGACCTATGTGGCACCGATGGGATTAAACATATAATTAGGCTTTTTTTAATTATTATTTAATCACCAAACCTTCCTGTTGACCTCATTTTTGGAATGAGCTCTCAACCCCTCCATCTTAGACATAGGACTTCTCTTATACTTTAAGAATTCCTTAGTCTTAAGACACATCTAGTGATTAGGTGGACACTTAGCCCTAGAGACTTAGAAGAGTTAGCCATAGGAATAGATCATGCCTTAGGGGTGTTAGGAAAATTTGCCTACCCTATAGCTTGAACCACATTCCTCACTTCCTTCTTTGAAGTCAAACTCAAAATTAAATCAACAATCAATTCCAACCTAATTGATTTTCCCTAAACTCAAATTAATTCCAAATAATCAGAACCCATGATCCAAAACTCAAATTCCAAAAATCTTTCCTAAGCCCTTTGATTCTATCTTATGGACTTAGCTCAAATCAAATCCAAATCAATTCAAATTCAAGAAATTTTCTCATAACCCATTTATATTCTCATTTATATTCACAAATATAAATGAATTATAAATTCAAATATCAAACCAAATTCAAAACTCAAACTCAAATTCAACCAAAATTCAACCTAAGCCTTTCAAGTCAAATTCTTGAAATTAGCCAAATCAAAATCAAATCAAGCCAAACTCTTGATTTGTATTAATGATTCAATCATTCCTTCAAACATGAATCCAAATATAAACATAAACTTCAATCCTCAAACCAAAATTAAATTCAAAATCAAGCCCAAGTCAAACTCATTTTCACCCTTTTGACTTGAAATTATCAAATGAATCAAAACACATTTGACTCCAGATCACTTGCAAATGGATTTATATTTCAAACATAAATCCATATGTAGTTCAACCAAACTTGAATCAAGCCTTGATCAAGCAACTAAACCAATTAGCTCACTTGATCCAAAGTGGACAATTTGACCTACATGAACCAAAATTCAATTCAACCCAAATCAAAATAAATTAATCCAATCCAAACTTCATGTCATATTTGTTGATCATCATAGTTTAATTAATTATCATGAAATGGGGTTAAACCAAGTCAACCTTGCCCATTGACCAAGTCAACCATTTAACCTACATGAACCCAAACTAGCCAAATTGCAACCTAAACCAAATTTAGTGCAACCAATAGCTCAAGTTTACTCCAAATTGATTATTGAACTTAACCAAAGCCTTAATTAAACCCAATTTGGCCAATTGGCCAACTAGACCCAACTTAGCCCAATTGACCATGAATCCAACTTGACCTAAAAGGTCAAATCAAGCCAAAATCAAATATAAACCAAATTGAAAAAAAAACCAATCCATTCCAAATGATCAACCAAACTCAAACCAAGCCATGATTCAAGCCAATTTGGTCAATTGGGTCAAATTGATCAACTTAGCCCAAATTGACTTAAAGGATCAAATTGGCCAAAATCTAAATTAAATCCAAATTAAACCAAATCAATTGAAACCAATTGAACCAATATACTCCAAATAGCCATTTGAACTTGACCCAACTCTTGGTTTGACCTAATTTGACCAATTAGTCAACCTAACCCATTTTATGATTTGACCCAAATGGATCAATTTAACCCAAATTAAACCAATTGTACTTCAAATGGCATAAAATTTGGTCTAACTTGCTTTTGACTTATTTAAAATCTGTCCAAATCAAATTCAATGTCAAATGACCACTTTGCTCTTGGGTCAAGGGAATTCTATGAGAAAAGACACTTTCCCAAGTGGTCACTTCTCCTTCCACTTGGCACTCATCCATTGGTCCACATAGGCACCAAGGACACTAATTTTTGACCCAAGGAGTGGTTGGGGCAGCCATGACTCATGGGGAGGTGAAATCACCTCACCTCTCCCATTGGAACACTTGGCATGAAGGACACTCACCTCCCTTTTATCTGGGACACCCACTTGTCCTTCATGGGCACTTTCCATGCCTTAAACCATAGGGAGCAACCTAGGATGATTCTCTTTCATTCCCAACCACCCCAAGCCAAATGACATGAGTTTGGAGCCAAAATTTTAAACAAAAAGTGGATTTTAGTTCATTTGACTTTACTTATCATTTTAAGGCTTTAGTGGCTGAAGAAAACCCTCATTCCTCTCATTCACCTCTCTTAGAGCTCCCAAAGGCATTAACAATCACATCCATTTCATTTTGGAGAGAAATATTCCAAAACTAAGGATTTCATGATGATCCAGGAAACATCATTTCGATGTGAAGGTGAGGATCTAAGCTCAGTCCAAGGATTCTTCCCTCACTCGACAGTGCACTCAAGTCACCATTGCCGCCAAAAATCATTGACGGTGAGGTAACCTTCAAAAACTATAACTGGTCTTAGGATCCCTCTTTTTGTGATGGCTTTCACACAATTTTTAGGAATCTATTATAGACAATCCTGCATTTTTATTTTAAATCATCTCTCAAGGTAGATAAAATATATTATAGAAAATTTTTTTGGTGTGAATTGATGCAAAATGAGTCCATTTGGACAAGTTTTCACTTAGAAATCTTATTTTTCTTAAAAAAATCACGAAATCCTTGTTCATCCCCTAGCGGCTATAACCATCGTCGATCCCATGGTTTGCGGGATCGAACTCGATCATGACGGGCCTTTGAATCACCAAATGAGATCTAGACCTTCGATCATGCGGTTCATCAAATCAAATCAATCATGTCAATCACGATCGATCACGGATGTATCTGATCTAGACTATTGGGTTGCGATGGTCAAACAGCGGGTCACTCTTCTGTGGGTTGACCGTCGTTTCCCATCTCGGCGACGTGGCGCGCATCAATCATATGATGCTCATGTGCCGTCCAATGCGGTGCCACATGGCCTCGTTTACATGTCGGCGGATTTTTGATTTAAAAAATTAATTAAAATCATTTAAAACTTCAAAAATTCATAGAAAATAAAATACTTAACCAAAATTTGCAAATAATGGCATGTTGGATTAACCTTTCTGATAGGAATCCAACAAACTCAAAATCATTAGATTTTACTGAATATTTTGAGCTTAATTTGAGTTTTAGTAAAACATCAAACTTTTTAATTAAACCAAAAATACATATCAGATTAAGTTGAAATTTAGAGATTAATTGATGTTAAAATGCACCAACCATAAACATTTCAAGTCAAAATGACCTTTGGATTAAAATATATTGAATTTTGAGTGTCAAATGATTTATTTTAATAAATTAAATTAGTAGAATTCATAAAAAATCACTTAAATCAATTGAAACTTCCTAAATTCATAACTAATTTTAAAAAAATTTTAAAAAATACAAACTCAGGTTCATTTTAAATATACTTCAGAGGAGAATCCAATAAAATGTTTTTTGATTGAATTTTGATTGTATATTTCCCTTAATTAGGGTTTATTTAAAAACTTAATAACTCCAATTACTCCCTAATGACTTCATTAATTAATTCCAAATTTCTCAAGAATGTTTAGTGGGATGACTTCTACCTCCCCTATTTTTCTTAGAATTTATTAATGAGTTAACCAGGGAAATTAACTAACGAACCCCTAATCACTAGTTTAATGTAGTTAACGTAGATTAAGCATGTGGATAGTGGTTTAATTTTTTGCTTAAGATAATTAAACTTTGTTTAAGTGATTAGAAGGTTTATGGAATGATTTTGGAATATTTTCCTTCAGTTATTCCCTAAACCCCCTTTCTTCCTTAAATCCAAATCTAATTAAGGGTTAATCCACTAATGATCTACTTAATTAATCAAATCAAATTCTCAAAACCAAAATTAATCTAGAATCTTAAGCACCTAAACCTAAACCTTCTTGGGTAGATACTTAGGTGTTCAATAACCTAAGTAAACTTAAGGAAATCATACCTAACCCATATGTGTGGGAAGGGTTATGAAATTAGTTAAATTAAACACTTTAGCTTAATTAATCATTAATTATGAACCAATTGCATTAGGTACCTTTCTTTCCTAAGATGCATTACTGGTTTAAATTCCTTGTGGTTTTATGTTATTGTCATATATATATTTGTCATATATATATTTATTAAATATGTGGTAGGGTAAGGGGTAATTAATGAACTTAATCTACAACCTAATCAAAGCATAAAATTAATCTAATCACCTAAAAATTAAACTAAAATAATTCACACATGTGGGAATGGGTAAGGACCAGTAAACCTTCTCACACTTTCATAATTCAAATCAAACTCAAAGCAAAAATGAAAGTCTCTTTAAACAACTTTTGATTCTCTTTAAATGATCTTACTTCATAAGATTATCTTTAAGAATTAATTAGAGTGAATGAAATTACATGCTTACATCACTTTATTTCTTTCCTAGCATGCTAAATGTGTATGTCATATGAGTTTTATACATTCATGCTTTTCTAAAATCAAATTCAAAATGAAATATTTTCTTTATGTCAAATTGCATGTTTCGGCTAAAGTAAAAAAGTCTGAGTGGCTATTATCACTATTAAATTCAAAACTATTTTAAAATTTATAAGTCAAATACCTAAAATTTAAAGTGTGCTACTTATTTATAATTTGCATGTGGATATAAATATGAAGATGTGCATAATGTAGCCTTCCTTCCTTTTTCTTTTAGTATGGTTTTGAATAGGATTTGGCAAATTGTATAGTTCATTTGAAAAGAACATAACACTTGCCTAATTTCCTTCCTATTCATTCCTATACTATTACTTAAGAAGGACATCTACATTTTCACATATTGCATAAACAAAATAAATCAACCAACACAAACTTTTTGCATCTTTCTTTTCCATTCATTTCTTTTGTATACATGCTTGTATTTAAGGAAAGTGGTATATTTGTCTGGACAACCCCAAGGTTGCGAGGCTTTAAGTAGCCCTAAGTAGGTCTTGTACCTTACGCCCCTAGTTAACAATGGTATGTACTCACTTATACATACATACATGTGCATGTGAAAAATGGATAAGAAAACCTCTTTTCTTAATGAAAATCATGCATCATAAAGCATTCAAATTTTCTAAGTAACTTACTTAGCATTCTCTTTTCCATGTACATGTACATGTATTTAAAAAAAGTGGTATATTAGTCTGGAAAACTCCAAGGTTGCGATGCTTTAAGTAGCCCTAAGTAGGTATTGTACCTTACACCCCTAGTTAAAAATGGCATCATACTCACTTATGTCTTTTATACTTGTAAATGTGCATATAAAAATGGATAAAAGAATCACTCTCTTCTACTTAACAAAATCATGCATACATGAAACATTCCAAATTTTTTAATGTAACGTCATTCATCATAAAGTATTAAACATTCCCATTTGTATGTATATATATGCTTAGGATCCATTCATATGCATGTTATACACATGTGGGAAAGAAATAAAATGTTGTGTGTTTTGTGATAGTAATTCACTTTACTTAATCTTAAAATGCCTTTCCTTTTGAATAGGTTTGTTTAGAGAAAATCTAAACTTAGGATTAATTAAAATACATAATAAAATATTCACTAAATAAAAATCATTAATGAATCTAGCTTAGAAATCACTTAAGGTAGGGAGGAAAGAGAAGTTCTCTTCTCATTTCCTCTCTTTACAATGTTTAGTAATTAAGTAGGTTCATTCAAACTAAATCAAATTATCAAATAAAATTAACCCATATCAACTAAATAACTTAAATGAGACTACCCTTCTAAGTTGAACCTTTTCACACTTAAAAATTCTAACCTTAAAACTAAAGCATACCACACAAACCTTATATGGCACACATTAAAATCACCACTTCTAGTCCTATGTTAGGGCGGTGTATTTGATGTTTGTTTTTGTTTTGTGATGTAATGTTTCAATATAGATGTTAAAGTGTATGTGCCTAGAATGAATGGTAGGATGGTTTAGTCTATTCATTATCTTCTGCAGGGATTGTGCTTAAGGGGTGCTTTAATAAAAATGTAACTGCTTTTGCTATGTATGTTGCTTATACCCTTAAGCATGATCCAAAATGAGCTAGGTGGACTTGGTTACCCATGTGTGGGGTGCTAAGTCCAATTTTTTTATATACATGCTTAGGAATGTGTGGTTTGCTAAGATAATCTCAGTTTTGCCAGTTTTAGTTATATTTACTTTTTCTCTTTTCATGTACCTTTGCAATTAGGTATGGGGATTAGGATGAGCATTGGTTATAAGTCCATGCCTTATGTACCATGTGAAGCCTTTGGAGCATCCACCTTCCAACCATCCAAAAGAAGGAACCAAAGAAGAAAGAAGAAAAGAGAGAAGAAAAAGAATGAAGAAAATGAAGCTTGAAGACCCCATAACAATGAATTCCTTGTTTAATTGTACTTAATTCATTTGTAATGGGTTGTATAAAAGTAAAGCTCTACCCAATTTGTTTTTTTGGTTTGTGGTGCCCAACCACAAATGACCTTTTATTCTTTTGCATTAGCTTTATAAAATGTGTGATGTTTTGCTTAGCTTATGCATTAAGATGACATGTTTTCCTACTTTCATCCTTGCTCTGATGTATGGCCTGGATGACAATTAGACTCTTAGGGAAAAATAAATCTTCTACCAAATTAATCAACTCAAAATTAAAAATAAGCAACTCATAACCTCACTTAAATCCTAAGCTAAAATCAAGATAAAAGAATTAGCAACCCTTAGATGGATGAGTATTTCTCTTACAACATCAAGCACATCTTGTTTCACTCTTGATTGGAGGGCTTCCACATTTGCTAAAGAAACTTGGCCTTTGAGAGCCATGGTGGAAACACACCTCCTCCCTTGATTTTGGTAAATAATTTTACTTCTCATGCATTAAGCATATGAATCCTATAAGCTGAGTCAAATGATTGTCCAAAATGAAAATAACATGTAATATGATTTGCATTAGATTTAGGTCATTTGAAGCATGCCCTTACATGATCTAGTCTTTAGGGAGTGAGGTTAAGGACTTAGTCTCTTCTAAATAAATAATAGCCTAGCTATCTTGCATAAAGCATATGACTTGCCTACATGAATTTAAAATCATAGGAGGAGTCAGTGGTACCCCCCAAAGTCTAAGCAGGGTGGTTTGTCCTCTTGTGGAGGCAAATACCCATTTTTGCCTTAGATTTAGGTCATGCTTTTAGCCCTCACCAAAGCTCCCTAGATTTAGGTTCTTGGGTTGCTTCTCCCTTCTATGGGTCATAAGCATAAATCCACCTCTTAGCCATTTCCATAACCTTGTATTGTGGAATTATGAGCCCTAAACTTATAATAAAAAATTCAACTCAAACAAATAATTCCCTCATTTCAAAATGTAAAGCCCAACCATAGGATAGTTTGGGATGTTTACTAGGCTTCCTAGTATCCTAAACATCCCTACTCATCTCCATTTGGCTTTGATAAGAACTCCCTCCTCATGATCGATCCCACTTGATTTTCAAAAAATAAACTAATCGATTGATAGTCCTACCTATTAAATCTTTGGAGACAATGATCATTTACCTTAATCGAGAGTATTCCTAAAGAATCCTCTTTCCTTAATTTGTAATTAACTATGGGGGCTTGCCCTTGTAGGGAACTTAACAAACTTGGGTTTAAAATAAATCCTAATTTACTTTCCCATGTAATGTAGCTTAAGAATTTATGGTACATATGTAGACCCATAGTCTTTAGGAGTCCTTATTGAGGTGAATAAGTCCATTGTAGGGTGGTGACTTCCATCTTTCAAGATAGTACACCTCTACTCAATGTCATACCCGATCACCCTAATAAGAACATCTGTGGATCTACGTGGTGTCCAGACCAAAATGGCATGTATTTTTGTTTTTATTTATCCTCTTCAAGAGGATAGATGAAGGCGGGAATATTTCACCACACTTCCTAAATTCATATCTAAGCCTAGAAAAATCAGAAAAATATGAAATAAATTGCATTAAAAATATAATTGAACATAAAATATTCTAAAATTGATTTTAATTGATTTTGAATGGTTCTTTTCTTTGAATTTGGGCTTTATTGGGAATGTTATTTTAATACCTAATTACCAATTGATTAATCCAAAACTTCTTGTATGATTAGTGATGACTCCTACCTCCCTAATTTTCTTGGGATTTATTGGTGGCTTAATTAGGAAACTCACTAACTCATTAATCACTTAATTAGTGGCCCAATTCAATTAAGTGAATAAATTTTGAGAATACTTTCCTTAAGATATTCCCTAAACCCCATTTCTCTTTAATCCATCTTTAATTAAGGCTTTATTAATTACCCTTAATTAATTTCATAAAATTCTAAAACTTTCCAGAACTTAATTAATCTATCTTGGGTAGATGTTTAAGTGTCCAAGTATAAATAAGGAAATTAAAATCCAACTCATGTGTGAGGGGTTATGAAAGTACTTAAGTTAAACCCCTTAGTTTAATTAATCATTAATCATGAGCCAAATGCATTAGGCCCTTTTTACTAGGTGCATTCTGATTTAAATTCCTTGTGTAGTTTTATGTCATCTCATTAGCTCATAATTATTTGATTAACTATGCTAAGGGTATAGGTAAGGGGTAATAACACACTTAATTCATACCTTAACCTAATCATAAATATAATATGGATCTAATCATCTAAAAATTGAATTTAAATATCATACACATGTGGGAATGGGTTAGGAACAAAAAAACTCCTCACATTTCTCAAATTAAATCAAACTCTAAACAAAATCAAACCATCTTTAAATTTGCTTTAAGCTCTCTTAATTTATCAGATTATCTTTAGAAATTAATTAGGGTGGATGAATTTACATTGCTTTCATCACTTGATTTCTTTCCTATCATACTAAATGTTTATGTCATATGGATTTCATGCATTCATGATTTTCAAAAATAAAATTAAAATGAAAATGTTTTCCTTATGTTAAATTGCATGTTTTGGCTAAAGTAAAAAATTTGAATGGATATTATCACTATTAAATTCCAAATTATTTTTTAAAAATATATGAATCAATTACCAAAATTGAAAGTGTGTTACTTATTTTTTTATTATAAGTTTGCATTTGAATATAAAAATGTGTCTTATGTTTGCTTCCTTTCTTTTCTCTTAACATGGATTTGAATAAGATTTGCAAAGTGTATAGTTCTTTTAAGAGAACATAACACTTGCTCAATTCTACTCTTATCCCCTTCCATGTTATAACCTATGAAGGATTTTCATATTCACACATATAAATTGCATAAACAAATTAAACAATCAAGTATAACTTTTTGCATCCTTTCTTTTCCATTCATTTCTTTTGTACATATGCTTGTATTTAAGGAAAGTGGTATATTAGTCTAAACAACCCCAGGGTTGCAAGGCTTTAAGTAGCCCTAAGTAGGTAACTTACACTGTGCTAACAATGGCACCGCACTCTTATACCTTTCATACATTCATGTGAAAATTGGATAAGAAACTCCCCTTTTCTACTTAATGAAAATCATGCATCATAAGCATTCAAATTTTCTTAAGTAACTCATTTAGCATTCATCATAAAGTGTGCTAAACATTCCAATTTGATGTGTATAGATATACTTAGAATTCATCCATGTGCATGTTATACATGTTGGGAAAGAAATCAAGTGATGTGTGTTTTGTGATATTAACTTTTACTTAATCTTAAAATGCTTTTCTTTTGAACATATTTGTTTAGAGTTGATCTAAACATAGGATTAATTAAAACAAATAATAAAATATTCACTAAATAAAACTAAAATATGAATCTACTTTAAAAATTTCTTAAGGTAGGGAAGGAAAGAAGTTTTTTTCTTCTTTCCCTCTCTTACAACCTAGTACATAATTAATTATAGGATTCACTTGAACCTAATTAAAACACAAAATAAAATCAACCCAAGACAACTAAACAACTTAAATGAAACCCCCCCTCTATGTTAAACACTCTTCACACTTAGAAAACTCTAACTTAAAGCCAGGCTAAGCATACCACACAAACATTAAAAGACACACATAGGCTAAGTCACCACTTCTAGCTAATCTTGGTAAGTCCAATATACATGCTTGGGATTTGTATGGTTTGTTTTAGCTAATCTCTATTTTATAGGTGTTAATTAGATTTTTATTTTTTCCTTTTCATGTAGTTTTTGGCAATTAGGATTTTGAATTATTGTTATGGGGATTAGGATGAGCATTGGTCATAAGATCTCATATTATGTACCATGTGAAGCCTTTGGAGCATCAACATTCCAACCATCCAAAAGAAGGAACCAAAGAAGAAAGAAGAAAGAAGAAAAGAAGAATGAAGAAATGAAACTTGAAGGCCCCATAACATGAATTTTCTTACTTGATTGTAAATTAATTTATTTGTAATCCATGTTGTATAAGGGTAGATCTCGGTTACCCAATTTGTTTTCAGGTTTATGTGGTGGTCCCCGACCATAAATGGCCTTTTATTCTTTTGTGTTAGCTTTATAAATTGATTCATGATTTGTTTAGCTTGTGCATTAAAATGGAATCATTTTCCTAGTTTCTTCCTTACTTGATGTGTGGCCTGGATAACAATTAGGTTCTTAGGGAAAAATAAATCTTTTACCAAATTAATCAACTCAAAAGTAAAAAATAAACAACTCGTAACCTCACTTAAATCCTAAGTTAAAAATCAAGATAAAACAATTAGCAACCCCTTAGATGGATGAGTATTTCTTTTATAATATCATGCACAAAAGCATCTTGTTTCACTCTTGATTGGAGGGCTTCCACCTTTGCCAGAGAAATTTGGCTTAACCTTTAAGAGCCATGGTTGAAACACACCTCCTCCCTTCTTACTGATTTTGGCCAATAATCTTACTTCGCATGCATTAAGCATATGAATCCTATTAGCTTGAGTCAAATTTATTGTCCAAAAATGAAAATAATATGTAATATAGATCTAGGTCATTTTTCATGCCCTTACATGATCTAGTCTCTTAGAGAGTGAGTTTAAAGACTTAGACTCTTTCTAAATAAATAATAGCCTAGCTATCTTACGTAAAGCATATGACTTGGGTACATGAATTTAAAATCATAGGAGGAGTTAGTTGGTGGCCACCCACAGGCGGTTGTAAGTCTAAGTAGTCTGGTGGTTTACTCTCTCTTGTGGAGGTAAACCATATACCCATTTTTGCCTTAGATTTAGATGTTGTTGGCCTTGCCAAAGCTCCCTAGCTTTAGGTTCTGAGGTTACTTCTCCCCTTTGTCCATAAGTATAAATCCTCACCTCCTAGGCATTTCCACAATCTTGTGTTGTGGAATCATAAGCCCTAAATTTCTAATGAAAAATTCAACTCAAACAAATTAAATCAATTTGAAAAATGTAAAGCCCAACCATGGGATAGTTTGAGATTCTCGCTAAGTTTCCTAGCATCATGAGCATCTCCTACTTATCTTCATTTGGATTCGATAATACCTCCCTCTCTTTGATCAATCCCATTTGATCTTCCAAAATAAACTAATCGATTGATAGTCCTACCTATTGCAATCTTTAGAGACAATAATCATTTACCTTAATCGAGAGTATTCCTAAGGAATCCCCTTAGGATGTAATTAACTATGGGGCTTGCCCCATAGAGAACAACCCGGTTTAAAATAAACCCGCTTACTTTTCCATGTAAAGTATAGGAAGAATCTGGTACACATGCACATTGTACTTAGGAGTCCTTATTCAGGTGATTAGGTCCATTGTAGGGTAGTGACTTCTATCTTTTGAGACAATACACTTCTCCTCAATGTCTTACTCGATCACCTTATTAAGAACATCTATGGATCTATGTGGTGTCCAAATGCATAAAAAAAGAAAGTATATTTTTATCTTTATTTTATCCCATATAGAGTGAAGATGGAAGTATACATTTCTTTTAAAGAAATGAAAAATTTTCACCATATATTTTTCTATTAACTCCGTTGGGGAGGGTTCCTCTCTCCATCTTTGGTAAATGATCATTGTATCTAAGTATCGATAGTGGATTTGTACCTTTGTATGAATCCAAGACTATCTTTATTTTCATTGGCACTTAGCTTATTTCATCCTTAAGTCAAGTTCGCCAACATCTTTGGATTTTAGGACCTCACCCCATGTTGGTCTTAAAACACCCGTTGGGTTCTCCAATGGGTAAAAAAATTCTAATAAAAAGAAAATATTTAAAGACTTCCTCATTATCATTTCTATGATATGGAAAGGTTCATTCTAAAATAATAAAGACAAAATAAATCCTTTATAAAAATCTTGCTTTTCAAAAAGCACTCTTTGAAAAATGCACATAATAAAATATTTTTGCACAAACATTTTCCTAAATCATTTTCATCTAACAATCTTTATGATTGTTATATGTAAGATTATCTTAACAAAAATAAAATTCTAACAATCACATTTCCTAAAAGCACAAATGAGTTCCTTCATTCAATTCATTTTAGTGAAGACTTCATTTTCAAAAGTAAGATTCCAATAATCACATTTCTAAAAGCACAAATGAGCTTCTTCACTCAATTCATTTTAGTGAAGACCTCATTTTCAAAGATAAAATTTCAACAATCATGTTTTCAAAAGCAAAATTTGAACATAAGTTTATCCATTCAATACATTCAAATATGTTGAATGGATGTTGCATCTTCAAACAAAAAAACTTTACAACTTTGAAATTCCATTCAACACATTCCACATGTGTTAAGTTGAAAATTTCACCTTTCCAAACAAAATCAAAAATAAATTTTCAAAAAGCACATGTGAAACCTCTCCATTCAATTGAAGATGTTTCATTCTCAAACAAAATCAAAAAATAAATTGTTCAACATATAAACATCTCCATTCAATATACCCAAATTTATTGAATGAAGATTTCATTTCAAAATAAAATGACATCGCTTTGAAATCCCACTTAATAAATTCCATATATGATTAAGTTGAGATCTCCTCTTTCAAAAAATTGATTTCCATCTCACATACATGTTGACCTCATTTTTAGAACTCAACCCCTCCATATTAGACATAAAACTTCTCTTAGACTTTAAGAGTTCCTTAGTCTTAAGACACATCTTATGATTAAGTGGACAGTCAACCTAGCCCTTAATACTTAGAAGAGTTAGCCATAGGAATAGGTCATGCCTCAGGGGTGTTAGGAAAATTTTCCTACCCTTAACTGGAACCACTCATCACCTTCCTTCCTTCAAGTCAAACTCCAAATCAATCTTATTTGATTTTCTCCAAACTCAAATCAATGCCACATGATTGAGATCCATGATTGAAACCCATGAATGAAATTCCTAATTCTAAATCTTTCTTAAGTCCTTAATCTTCTCTAAAGGACTTAGCCTAAATCATGATCAAATCAATTCAAACTCATGAAGTTTTCTCATAACTCATTTATATTCTCATTTATATTCACATACATAAATGAAATATAAATTCAAATCAATCAAACTAAATCCAAAATTCAAATTCCCATTTCAAAATCAATTTTTTAAAATCCTTAATTTCCCTCTTAAGGACTTATCCAAAATCACCTTCAAATCAATTCAAACTCATGAGATTTTCTCATAACTCATTCATATTCTCATTTATATTCACATATATAAATGAAATATAAAGTCAAATCAATCAAACTAAACTCAAAACTCAAATCCAAAACTCCAAAATTTCCTAAATCCTTTAAATTTCCTCTTAAGGATTTAGCCTACATCATGATCAAATCACTTCAAATTCATGAAATTTTCTCATGACTCATTTATATTCTCATTTATATTCACATATATAAATGAAATATAAATTCAAATCAATCAAACTAAACACAAAAATCAAATCCAAAACTCCAAAATTTCCTAAGTCCTTTAAATTTCCTATTAAAAGACTTAGCCTAAAACATGATCAAATCATTCCAAATTCATGAAATTTTCTCATGATCTATTTATATTCTCATTTATATTCACATATATAAATAAAATATTAATTTAAACAATCAAAACCAATTCCAAAAATCAAACTCAAATCCATTCAAAATCCAACCTAAGCCTTACAAGTCAAAATCTTGGATTTTCTTCATGATTCAATTAATCCTTCAATCATGAATCCAAATATAAATACAAACTTCAATCACTAAACCAAAACTCAATTCAAAAATTAAGCCAAAATATATTCATGTTCTTCCTTTGAATATGAAATTGTCAAATGAATCAAAACCCATTTGACTTCAAACCACTTGCAAATAGATTTATATTTCAATCATAAGTCCATATACAAGTTCAATCAAACTCAAATCAAGCTTTGACCAAGCCATTTGACCCATTTAGGCTCACTTGACCCAAAGTGACCTTAAGTACCCCTTATGAGCTAAATTTTAATCCAAACCAAATTGGATTGAATCAAACTGACCTATGCCTCTCATCATGATCAACAATCATCATGAGATGATCAATCAATCAAATTGGGTCAAACCAAGTCAAACCTAAGGTTGACTAAGTCAACACTTAGCCAAAATGAAACATAATGTAGCAAAAATGCACCATAGGCCAAATTGACTGAAACCAATGATCTAAGTTCATTCATGAACTATGTTTGAACGTGACCAAGTCAACATTTGAGCCTAACCTAGCCTAATTGGCCACATGACCCAAGTTAACCCAACTTGACCTAAAAAGTCAAAATATGTCAAAACTTGATCTAAGCCAAATTGATTGAAACCAATGGGTCAAGTTCATTCCAAATCACTTGTTGAACTTGACCAAAGCCTCAATTGGCCAACTAGACCTAACCTATCCCAATTGACCTTGAACCCAACTTGACCTAAAGGGTTATGTTGAGAAAAATTCAAACTTAACCAAAATTGATTGGAAACAAAGATACCAATCCACTTCATATGACTAACCAAATCTAAACCTACCCATGACCTAGCTCAAATAGGTCAAATGGGTCAAATTGGCCAACTTGACCCATTTGACCTAAATGAAGTCATATGAACCAAATTCAAACCTAAACCAAATTGAATCAAACCAAAGCCACCAAAACATTTCAAATGGTCATATGAACTTGACCCAACCCTTAGTTTGACCCAATTTGACCAATTGGTCAACTTGACCCAAGTTGACCCAATTTGAGCTAAATGGGTCAACATGAGCCAAACCATACCAAATGAACTGAAACTTGGCCTAACCTATTTTCTCAACATACCCAACATATCCAAATTCAAAAATTAGCCAAATGATCATTCTACACCTAGGACATAGAACAAATTTTGGTCAAATCCTCTTCATACCTACTTGATACTCTCCTAATAAGTCAAGTAAACCATATGGAGGGGGTGCACCCAACCCAATGGGTTGGGTCAACCCAACTTGACCCAAGGACAAAACCGAGCACATGGCTCAAATTGGCCACATGGGAATCATGCTCCCACTCAATTTGAGCACATGGGGAGTTACCATTCCACTCCCTAGCCCAAACCAACCATGTGCAAGCCTCTAACAGATCAAACAACCCACTGCCTCAGGTCAATTGGATCAAAATGGCAAGTGAAGCAACCTTCCATTGCCTAAGGGGAGACATACTCCCCAATTCACTTCATTCCAACAGAGCCTATTGATTGAGCATAGGAAGCCGAGAGCCATTTGAGAGCCTTCCCAAGCTTCTTAGAGAGAGTTAGAATTTGCCATTTCTGCTTTCCCAAGCAAAATAAGGGAGCTCCAAGGATTTGCCAACTTTCTCCACACACCAAACCAAGTCAATTCCCC
Source organism: Cymbidium sinense (assembly GCA_021442155.1). Classification (NCBI taxonomy): domain Eukaryota; kingdom Viridiplantae; phylum Streptophyta; class Magnoliopsida; order Asparagales; family Orchidaceae; genus Cymbidium; species Cymbidium sinense. The sequence continues at coordinate 264,121,080 of CM038214.1, read as the reverse complement.
TTGTACACTCCCTCAGGGGAATAAGTCGAGCTTGCCCAACCTCTTTCCCAAGCTCCAAAGGCAAGGGAAGATCCACTTCAATCAAAATTAAGCTCACTAGGAGGAGGAGTTGGTCCATAGAACTATCCACTCAACCTCAAGAGCTAAAACTTTCACCAAAGCTTCATCTCAACCAGACGAAGCTCCTCCAAGAGAATTGAGTGTCGGTGATCACCTCCATGAGGTATGACATTTTTTGACCATTAAACTCAATGTGGTGTGGAGCTTTGTGAAAGAAATTTTGATCCCATGAAATTTTGACCATTAGATGTGCTTGCCATTAGGTTTAGATGGTGTGGGTTGAGTTTCAATCCAATCTGAGCTCGATCGAGCTCAAATCTTCCTTTTGAAAGTGGACGGTCTCCATTATTCTTCAGCGAAGAATAGGGATGATCTCTGGCCATCCATCCATGCATTTTGGATGGAAGATCGAGATTAAATCACATTTTATATCTTATTTTATCCCCTCTAAACCGAGGATTAAATCCTGCTCGATCCTTGATTAAACGAAAGGAAAAGTGCATAGCGCACCATGCTATGATATGATGTTTAGTGGCCACTCAAAGGAGCGTGTAAAGCATGGTCGAGTCAGCTGCATGCATGGCACACCGTAGGATTAAGGAATTAATTAAGGTTTAAATAATTCTAATTAATCCTCTAAACTTCTAAAATTCATATCTCTAAAGAAAAATAAAAAAAATATGAGGTAATTTCCACTGAAAGATAATTCAATCTAGAATATTCTAAAATTGGTTTTAATGGATTTTGAATATTGTCTTTCTCTAATTTTAGGTTTTATTGGAAATTTTAATTTGCTAATTACTCCATAGTTAATCCACTGATTAATCTCAAACTTCTTGAGTGTATTTTGGTGGATGACTTCTGCCTCCCCTAATTTTTTTAGAATTTATGGTAGCTTAATTGGGGAAATTGCTAATTCAATTCCTAATTACCCCTTAATGTAATTAAGGATAATTAAGGGTTTGATTAGTGGTTTAATCTATTGTTGAAGTTGATTAAGGTTAGATTCAGTGAATGGGAGGTTTTGAAAATAATATTATGGCATTTCCCCTAAGCTATTCCTTAAACCCCTTTTCTCTTCTTAATCCTCTTAATTAAGGCTAATTCACTAATTACCCTCTTAATTAATTTCATAAAATTCTAAAACTTTTTAGAACTTAATTAATCTACTTTTGGTAGATGCTTAGGTGTTCAAGAGCCTAAGTTCAATTAAGGAAATCAAAACTCAACTCATATGTGTTTGGGGTATTTTGAAATTACTTAAGTTAAACCCCTTAGCTTAATTAATCATTAATCATGAGCCAAATTGCATTTGGCCCCTTTCTTCTAGGTGCATTGCAAATTAAAATTCTTTGTGAGATTTTATGTCATCCCATTGTCTCATAATTATTTGATTAACTATGCTAAGGGTGGTAAGGGATAATTAACATGTTTAATTCTTACCTTAACCTAATAAAAAATATAAAATGAATCTAATCATCTAAAAATTGAACAAAAATGTCAAACATATGTGGGAATTGGGTTAGTAATAGCAAACTCAATTCATATTTTCAAAATTAAATCAAATTTAAAATCAAACAAAAATCATATTAAATAAACTTTGATTTATTTTAAGCTTTCTTATTTCATAAGATTGTCTTTAGGATTTAATTGAAGTAAATGTGTTTACATGATTTCATTACTTTAGTTCTTCCCCAACATGCTAAATATGTGTCATATGGTTTCATGCATCCATGCTTTTCAAAAATCAAATTTAAAATGAAAATGTTTCCTTTATGTCAAATTGCATGTGTTGGCTAAAGTAAGAATATGAGTGGCTATTATCACTATTAAATTCAAATTATTTTCAAAAAAATATGGATCAATTATCAAAATTGAAAGTGTGTTACTTATATCTTACTTATGAGTTTGCATGTGAGTAAATTACAAGAATGTACTTAGTGTAAGTTTTCCTTCTCTTCTCTTTTAGTATAGTTTTAAATGAAAAGAACCTAACACTTGCCAAATTCCATATCCTATTCATTCCTATACCATCACTTAAGAAGGATACCTATGTTTGCACATATAAATTACATAAACAAAAAATAAATCAACCAACACCAACTTTTGCATTCTTTCTATTCCATTCATTTCTTTTACATATGTTTTGTATTTAAGGAAAGTGGTATATTAGTCTCGACAACCCCAAGGTTGCGAGACTTTAAGTAACCCTAAGTAGGTCTTGTACCTTACACCTCTGGTTTACAATGGCATCGTACTCACTTATGCCTTTCATACATTCATGTGTGCATGTGAAAGTTGGATAAGAAACCCCTTTGCTACTTAATGAAAAATCATGCATCATAAAATTTCAAATTTTCTTAAGTAAATTACTTAGCATGCATCATAGAGTGTGCTAAATATTCCCATTTTCATGTATATATATGTTAAGGACTCATTCATATGAATGTTATACATGTTGGGAAAGAAGTGAAGTGATGTATATTTTGTGAATTTAGTTCATTTTACTTAATCTTAAAATGCCTTTTTTTGAATAGGTTTGTTTAGAGTTCATCTAAACTTAGGATTAATTAAAACACTTAATTAAAACATTCACTAAACAAAATTAAAAATGTGAATCCATTTTAGAAATTATTTAGGTTAGGAAAGGAAAGAGAAGTTCTCTTCTCTTTCCCTCTCTTTATAACTTAGTAATTTATTGTAGGATTCACTTAAACCCAATCAAAACATAAAATCAAATCAATCCAAAACAACTAAATTACTTAAATGAAATCCTACTCTAAGTTGAATATGCTTCACAGTTAGAAAATTCTAAACTTAAAGCCATAGCTAAGCACACCACACAAACCTCTAAAGCATACACATTAGGCTTATTCTAGCTTTTAGGTTAGTGGTGCATGATTTTAAGCTGCTTTATTTTTTGAGATATATGTTTTAGTCTAGATGTTAGGGTGAATGTGCATAGAATGAATGGTAGGTGATCTTAGTCTAACCATTGTCTTACAGGGATTTGCTTAAGGGGCATTGTAATAAATAAAAATATAAATGATTTTGCTGTGCAGGTGCTTATACCCCTAAGCATGATCCAATAGGCTAGGTGGACTTAGTCACCCATGTGTGGGGTGTTAAGTCCAATATACATGCTTGGGATTTAGTGGTTTGTTTAGCTAACCTTTATTTTGCAGGTGTTAGCTAGATTTACTTTTCCTTTTCATGTAATTTTGCAATTAGGATTTTAGAATGGGGATTAGGATGAGCATTGGTCATAAGATCTCATCTTATGCACCATGTGAAGCCTTTGGAGTATCTACATTCCAACCATCCAAAAGAAGGAATCAAAGAAGAAAGAAAAAAGGAAGAAAAAAGAAGAAAAGAAGAATGAAGGAGTGAAGTTTGAATACCCTCATAACAATGAGTTCCTTGCTTAAATATATATAATTCATTTATAATCCATGTTGTATAAGGGTAGAGCTCAGCTACCCAATTTATTTTTGGGTTTGTGTGGTGGTACCTGACCATAATGGCCTCTTATTCTTTTGATTAGCTTTATAAATTGATTGATGATTTGTTTAGCTTGTGCATTAAGTGGCATCCTTTTCCTAGTTTCTTCCTTATTTTATGTATGGCATGGATGTGGATTAGGCTCTTAGAGAAAAATAAATCTTCTACCAAATCTAATAATTCAAAACTAAAATGAAGAACTCATAACCTCACCTAAAGCTTAGCTAAAATTAAGATAAAAGAATTAGCAACCCTAAGTTGGATGAGTACTTCTTTTATAACATCATGCACAAATGCATATTATTTTCACTCTTAATTAGAGCTTCCACCTTGCCAATGAAACTGCTTGACCTTTGAGAGCCATGGTGGAAACACACCTCCTCCCTTCTCTAATGATTTGGCCAATAATCTTATTTCTCATGCATTGCATATTAATCATTAGCCGAGTCAAAATCATTGTCCAAAAATAAAAATTAAAAAGAAATCTAAATTGCAGTAGATTCAGGTCATTTAAAACATGCCCTTACATGTTCTAGTCTCTTTAGGGAGTGAGTTTAAGGACTTAGTCTCTTTCTAAATGAATAACATCCTAGCTATCTTGCATAAAGCATATTACTTGCCTACATGAATTTAAAATCATAGGAGGAGTTATTGGCACCCCAAGTAGTAAGTCCAAGCATTTGGGTGGTTTGTCCTCTTGGAGGCAAACCAAAAGCCCATTTTCACCTTAGATTAAGTTGTGCTTTCTCCCTTGCCAAAGCTCCCTAGATTTAGGTTTTGAGGTTGCTTCTCCCTTTGTGGGCCATAAGCCTAAATCCTCTCTAGGCATTTCCATCATCTTCTATTGTGGAATCATAAGCCTTAAATTTCTAATGAAAAATTCAAGTCAAATAAATTAAATCAATTTCAAAATTTAAAGCCCAACTTTAGGATAGTTTGAGATGTTGCAGGTTTCCTAGCATCATGGGCATCTCCTACTTATCTTCCTTTGGCTTTGATAATAACTCCCTCCTTGATCAATCCCTTTTGATCTTCCAAAATAAACTAATCGATTAATAGTCCTACATTAAAATATTTGGAGACAAAGATCATTTACCTTATTCCTATTCTCATTGGATGTAATTAACTTATGGGGGCTTTCCCCATAGGGAACTTAAAGAACCGGTTTAAAATAAACCTTACTTAACATTTTCATGTAAAGTAGAGAAGAATCTTTGGTACATATGTAAACCCATTGTCCTTAGGAGTCCTTGTTGAAGTGATTAGGTCCATTGTAGGGTGGTGACTTCTATCTTTCGAGATAGTACACCTCTCCTCAATGTCATACCCGATCTCCCTCAATAAAAATATCTGCATGGTGTCCCAACTATTTCTATATTTTCATTTATCCTCTCCAAAGGATAGATGAAGGCAAGAAATATTTTACCATAGGTTTTTCTAACGACTCGGCTAGGGATTGTTCCTCTCTCCATCTTTGGTAAATGATGGTTTTCTTCGAGTATCGATAGTGGGTTTGTACTTTGGTATGAATTTTTAAGTATTTTTCTTTCCGTTAGCACTTAGCTTATTTCATTCTTAAGTTAAGCTAGCCAACATCTTTAGGTTTTAGGACCTCACCCCGTGTTGGTCTTAAAACCCCCGTTGGGTTCTCCAATGGGTAAAAATAAAAAGATCTAAATAAAGAAACCATTTACAAACATCCTCCTTATCATTTTTATGATAAGGAAAGGTTTATTCTAAAATAATAAAGACAAAATAAATTTTTCATAAAATCTTGCCTTTCAAAAGTACTCTTTCAAAAAATGCACATAATAAAATATTTTCCACAAAATTTTCTTAAATCACCCTCATCTAACAATTTTCATAATTTTTATATGTATGAATCTTCAAAAATAAAACAAAAATTTTTTTCCAAAAGTACAAATGAACATCTTCCATCAATTCATTTTTATGAAGATTTCATTTTCAAAATAAAATGAACAATCATCTTTCCAAAAGTCAAAATCAAAATAAAAAATAAAACTTTCAAAAAGCACACATGAACCTTGCCATTCAATACACCCACACCTATTGAATGAGAGTTTCATCTTAAAACAAAACTAATTTTTTCAAAAGCATATGTGAACATCTTCATTCAATATACCCAAATTTATTGAATGAAGATTTCATTTCCAATTAAAAATAATATCATTTGGAAATCCCACTTAAACATATCCTATATATGATTAAGTTGGAATTCCCTCTTTCTAAAAAGCAATAATCACACACAAAATAAAATTTTCACATTTGCAAAAATAAGATTGACTTTCATTTCTACGTACCCAAATTTGTTGAATGGAAGTCTTCTTTTCAAAAAAAACAAAACTAAACAATCATATTTTCTAAATTCAAACACATTTGGAACTTTATTTAGCATACTCAAATTTCCTAAGTGAAGTCTCCAAATTCAAAACCAAAATTTTCAAACACATTTGAACTTCATTTATACTCAAATTTGCTAAGTGAAGTCTCCAAATTCAAAACCAAAAATTTTCAAACACATTTGGAACTTTGTTTAGCATACTCAAATTTTCTAAGTGAAGTCTCCAAATTCAAAACCAAAAATTTTCAAACACATTTGGAACTTCATTTAGCATACTCAAATTTGCTAAGTAAAGTCTCCAAATTCAAAAAAAAAAATAAAAAGGAACTTCATTCTTTAGCATACCAAATTTGCTATAAAGAAATTTCCATTTTCAAAGCCAAATAAAAAATAATAATTTTTAACACATCTTTTGGAATTACATTTAATATACTCAAATTCGCTAAGTGAAATTTCCATTTCACAAAATTAAATGGAACTTCATCTTTGGCATACCATATTTGCTAAAGTAAAGTCTCCACTTTCAATCAAAAACAAATCAAAATCAAAAGGAAACACATTAAGATTTCCCTAGCATACCCAAATTCGCTAAGGATCCTAGTTTTACAAAAATCAAAATATCCAAAAACAAATGAAACACTTTAGGATCTTCTTAGAATACTCAAATTTTCTAAGAATCCAATTTTCAAAAAGATCTTCAAAACACACTTGATTCTTCACTTAGCATACCTAAATTGCTAAGTGGGAATTCCATTTTTCAAAATCAAACAACAATTAACAAAAATAAAATAAATAACTTTTTTTAAACACTTCACTTAGCATACCCAAATTTGCTAAGTAAAACTCTAAATCAATAAGCAAAACCAATTGACCCTTACTTTAACATACCCAAATTTGTTAAAGGAAAGGGTCCTCAAATCAAAATATAATTTCAAACATGAACCTATGAAAACATCCTTCTAAAAATATTTGAATCCATCTTTCAACATACCCAAATTTGTTGGAGTTAGATTCATATTAAAAAATTCCTCTTTTCAATCAAATTTTAAATCTTCTAATCCATTTGAACCCCACTTAACACTTCAAGATGTTGATGTGGGTTCAAATTTTAATTCAAATTCAAAAATCAACAAAATAGAAATCATCCAAGCTCATTTCCTAAATTTGTAGATTCTCATAATCAATACATCTACTTTAGTCTTTCGCTTTTGCATTGATTTGAAATGGGCTCAAAGTTTTTGTTCACTTTCCTCATGACATGGACTTGGCCTTGGACCGCCAATTTCCCCGATTGGATCATAACCACCTTATCCATTTCTAGGGGATTTGAGGGAGTGAGGATAACATGTAAGGGCACTCCCCTCACAACCTGCCAAGTAGACTGGTGGTGCATGGGTGGTCATCCATATTCATTTACCTTCGATTTAGATATCTACTCATTGAAGAGGTGTGGCAATCTCACCAACTTTAGTAGTGATAGTGATAGCCCCTGCACACCCCATGGTTTCCCGTGCTACCCCAGTGAGGGCTAGCGCACAGTCTTTGGCACCCTTTAAGGGTAAGCTCCTTTGATTTCAGAGATTGCCTCCCTAGCCTTTGAGGTTGGGTCTAGTTCTTACTCTACTCATCCTACCTGGACAAAGGAGAAATAAAAATTGCATGATCAAGCAGTATCATACTAGGATTTCCAGGGAGATGGAGGCCGCTACGTGGTCAGTAGTAGAGGAGGTACCTACTTTAATCACCTGATTATAGCAAACCAGTTTCATCCTCTCTAGGTAAATAGATAGATGCTAGGATTCATACTTCACCTCCACTAATGGTTCAACATCAGCCTCGCCATTTAGAGCGGAGGTTGTATGTGGCCTCCATCAATCTTGGGCGGAGCTTACGGATGTTTAGATTTCGGAGCTCAATTTGATTTGAGATCCATCATCCCTCATGGGAAAACATATTGATGGGAGAGGGCTAGAGGCCATACATCTGTTCATATCACCAGAGAGGCAAGGTTCCGCCAGAGCCTTTCTATCTCAACTTTCCAGCTGGTACCCGCCGACCATCTGATAGCATCCTACTTACTAGGACCAGTCATCACATGAGGACATCTCCTATTATAGAGAGTCGGTGGTGTCTCCACCACGTCGCTCTACCCCCTCCCATCATCAGAGTTCACGCTATAACATCTCCGCTCCATCAAAGGCCATAAGGACATATCCGGGAGAAGAATACCCCATTGGTGATCGGCTATGGCAGGGATCCTACTCCATCTACGCCTCTTAGAGGCGAGCTCTCTGCCGACCTTCTACCTAGTGGTGGTGTGGAGGGAGTTGCAACCTCAAAGTGGTCGCCCCTTCACCAACTCCACCCAAATGGACATGGAGATGGTGGCTATACAGAGGTGATGATAAAAATAAATAAAAAAACCCTAACCCTAAACCTTAAACCATAAAACTAACCATAAACCCTAAACTCTAAACCCTAAACCTACAACCATAAACCCTAAACCCTAAACCTTAAACCCTAAACCCTCTACCCTAAACCTTAAACCCTAAACCCCAAAAAAACCTAATCCCTAATAAACCATAAACCCTAAACCCTAAACTCTAACCCTAACCCTAAACCCTAAACCCTAAACCCTAAAATCCTAAATTAACCCTAAACCCTAAACCCTAAAGCCTAAAGCCTAAAGCTTAAACCCTAAGCTAATGTCAAACCCCAAACCCTAAAACCTAAAGCTTAAACCCTAAACCATAACCCTAAACCCTTAACCCTAAAACCCTAAACCCTAAAACCCAAAATCCTAAACCCTAAACCCTAAACCATAAACACTAAAAACCTAAAAACCTAAACCTAAACTAAATAAAACCTAAAAGTAAAATAAAATAAAATCATAAACTAGCACTTACACCTGAACATAAAAAAAAACTAAAATAAAATAAATAAAAGCATAAACAAAATAAAAGAAATAAAATAAACCTATGAACAAAACCTAAATAATAAAAAATAAAATAAACTAAAATAAACATAAATAAAACTAAAAAAACATAAATTTAAAAAAAGACCTAAAACCTAAAATAAATAAAAACATAACCTAAACCTAAACTAAAACCTAAACCTAAAAATCAAATAAATAAACCTAAAATAAAATAAACTATACTAAAAAAAATAAAACTTGAACCTAAAATAAACTAAACCTAAACCTTAAACTAAATAAAATAAAATAAACTAAAATAAACCTAAACCTAAACTAAAAAATAAAACCTAAAAGTAAAAAAATTAAACCCTAAAACTAAACCTACAAAATAAAACCTAAACCTAAAAATAAAATAAAACCTAAACATAAAAAAAATAAAATAAAATAAAACCTAAGTAAAAATAACATAAACCTAAAAAATAAACTAAAATAAAACCTAAGCCTAAACCCTAAATAAAACCAAAACCTAAACTAAACTAAAACCTAACCCTAAACCTAAAACCTAAACACTAAACCCTAAACCCTAAACCTAAAACCTTAATAATAAGCCCAAAACCCTAAACACTAAACCCTAAACCCTAAAACCTAAACCACAAACCCTAAACCATAAACCTTAAACCCTAAACCAAAAAAAAAATCATAAAAAAACAAAAGCCCTAAACCCTAAACCCTAAATCCCAAACCCTATGCTCTAAACCCTAAACCATAAACCTAAAAGCTAAAAACCTAAACCTAAACTAAATAAAATGCTCAACCCTAAAACCTAAACACTAAACCCAAAAAAAAAAAAAAAAAAATAAAAGCCCTAAACCCCAAACCCTAAACCCTAAACCCTAAACCCTAAACCCTAAAAAGTTAAAACCTAAGCCTAAACTAAATAAACCTAAAATAAAATAAAGAAACCTAAACAATAATAAAATAAAAAATAAAAACATAAACCCTAAACCTAAACCTAAACCTAAAAAATAAAATAAAATAAAAAATAAAACTAAACTAAAATAAAATAAATAAAACCTAAACTAAAAATAAAAACCTAAATAAAATAAAAGTATACCTAAGATAAAATAAAATAAATCAAAAAATAAATAATAATATAAAACTAAATAAAATCCTAAACCTAAATAATAAACCTAAAAATAGAACCTAAAAATAAATAATAAATAAAACCTAAACCCTAAATTAAAATAAAATAAAAACCTAAAATAAAATTAAAATAAACCTAAACTAACACTAAAATAAACTAAACTCAAATAAAAACCTAAACTAAACCTAAACCAAACTAAAATAAAATAAAATAAACGTAAACCTAAACTAAAAAATTTAACCTAAAATTAAACCTAAAATAAAAACCTAAAACCTAAACCTAAAAAAATAAAATAAACACCTAAACCTAAACCTAAAAATAAAAAATAAAGCCTAAAACCTAAAAAATAAAATAAAAGTAAAACTAAACTAAAAAATAAACCATAACCTAAATCTAAAGCTAAAAAGAAAACTAAAATAAATAAACTAAAACTAAAATAAATAAATCTAAATTAAATAAACAAAATTAAATAAAAATAAAAATAAAAATAAAGCTAAATAATGATAATAATAAAATCAACTACAAAAAATCTAAATAAACCTAAAACTACCAGTTTACTTAATTTAAAAATAGTAAAAAAATAAAAAAATAATAATAAAATAAAAAACCCTAACCCTAAAACCTAAACCTTAAAACTTACCCTAAACCTACAATCTACAACCCTAAACACTAAACCCTAAACCCTAAACCCTAAACCCTAAACTGGTTAAATCAGAACCCTATACCCTAAAACCCTAAACCATAAACCCTAAACTAATAAACTCTTAAACTAAACCCTAACCCTAACCTAAACTCTAAACCTAAATCTAAAATACTAAAGCCTAAAACCTAAACTAAACCTTAAACCTTAAACTGTTAACACTAAACCTAAACCTAAACCCTAAAAACCCTAAACCCTAAAACCTAAACACTAAACCCTAAACTCTAAACCTTAAACCATATCCCTAAACCTGAAACCCTAAAACCTTAAACCCTAAAACCTTAAATCATAAACCTTAATCCCTAAACCCTAAACCTTAAACCTTCAAAACCTAAAAACCTAAACCTAAACTAAATAAAATCTAAAAATAAAATAAATAAAAATAAATAACCCTAAACTAATAAAATAAATAAAAACACAAACTAAACTAAAAAATAAATTTAACCTAAGAAAAAATTAAACCTAAGAATAAAAAACCTAAAAAAACTAAATATAAAATAAAAATAAAATAAACCTACAATAAACCTAAAATAAAATAAAATAAAAACTAAATAAAAACCTAAACTTAAAAATAAACCTTAAAATAAATCCTAAAAAATAAATAAAAAATAAAACCTAAACCCTAAACTAAAAAAAAAACCTAAAATAAAAATAAAATAAATAAAATAAACTAAACTTAAACCTAAACTAAAACAAATAAAACCTAAACCTAAACCTAAACCTAAACCTAAACTAAATAAAATAAACTAAACTAAAAATAAATCTAAACCTAAACTAAAAATAAAACTTAAAAATGAACCAAAAATAAAAATTTAAAACCTAAACCAAAGGAAAAAAAACCTAAACCTAAACCTAAAAAAATAAAAATAAAACCTAAACCAAAAAAATAAAATAAAAATAAAACTCAACTAAAAAATAAACCTTAACCAAAACTTATACCTAAAAAATAAATTAAAATAAAAAACCTAAACTAAAATAAAAAACATAAAACAAGTAAACTAAACTAAATAAAAATAAAAAGTAATGCTAAATTAAAATAAAAAATAGAATAAACTAAAATAAATAAAACATAAATTAAATAAACTAAATAAATTAAATAAACAAAATAAGAAATGTTGAATATTAATTTGTTCTCTTAAAAAAAACCAAAAACCCTAAACTCTAAACCTTAAACTTGAACCCTAAACCTAACACCTAAACCCTAAACCTTAAACTCTAAAAGCCCTAAACCCTAAACCTTAAACTCTAAACTCTAAAACCTAAAACCCTAAACTCTAAACCCCAACCCCAACCCTGAACCAAAACCCTAAACCCTAAACCCCATATCCTAAACCCTAAACCCTAAACCCAAAAAAGCTAAAAACCTAAACCTAAACTCAATAAAACCTAAAAATAAACTAAAACCTAAACTTAAACCTAAAAAAATAAAATAAAAAATAAAAATTAAACTAAAATAAAATAAAATAAACTTAAACTAAACTAAAAAATAAAAAACCTAAATAAAACCTAAAATAAACTAAACTAAAATAAATAAAGCCTAAACTTAAACCTAAAATAAAAAAACAAACCTAAAAATAAACATAAAATAAAAACTTTAAACCTAAACCTAAAATAAGATAAAATAAAAACCTAAACCTAAACCTAAACATAAAAAAGAAAGCCTAAACCTAAAAAATAAAATAAAAATATAATTAAACTAAAAAAATAAATCTAAACCTAAAACTAAACCAAAATAATAAATAAACCTAAAAAAATAAAATAAAATAAATGTAAAATAAATAAATTAAACTAAATAAAAATAAAAATAAACTGAAATAGAAAATTAAAATAAACTAAAATAAATAAATAATCAAATAAATAAACCAAAACTTATGAGTTTACTTAATTTAAAAAAAATAAATAATAATAAATAAAACTCTAACCCTAAACCCTAAACCTTAAACCCTAATGTCTAAACCCTAAACCTACAACCTTAAACCCAAAACCTTAAACCTTAAAACCCAAAAACCTAAACCCTAAACCATAAAACATTAAATGCTAAACCCCAAACCCTATACCCTATACCCTAAATCCTAAAACCTACAAACCTAAACCCTAAACAAACCCTAAACCCTAAAACCTAAAAATATAAAAACTAAAACTAAAACTAAAATAAAATAAAATAAACCTAAAGTAAATAAAATAAAACATAAATAAAATCAAAACCTAAACCTAATAAACCTAAAAAAATAAAATAAAGTAAAATAAAATAAAATAAAATAAAAACTAAACTAAGTAAAATAAATAAAAACCTAAACTAAACTAAAAAAAATAAAAAAAACCTAAAAAAAAACCTAAATAAAAACTAAACATAAAATAAAAATAAAATAAAAGTAAAATAAAATAAAAAATAAAACTAAATAAAACATAAACCTAAAAAATAAACCTAAAATAAATAAAAATAAAACCTAAACCCTAAACAAAAAAAAAACAAAACATAAAATAAACAAGATAAAATAAACCTAAACCTAAACTAAAATAAAAACCTAAACCTAAACCTAAAATAAACTAAACCTAAACCCTAAACTAAATAAAATAAAATAAACTAAAGAAAACCTATACCTAAATTAAAAAGTAAAACCTAAAAATAAACCTAAAATGAAATCCTAAAACCTAAAACTAAAATAATAAAATAAAACCTAAACATAAAAATAAAAAATAAAACCTAAACCTAAAAAATAAAATAAAAATAAAACTAAACTAAAAAATAAACATAAACCTAAACCTAAACCAAAAAATAAAAAAACTAAAATAAAAACCTAAACTAAACTAAATAAATTTAAAATAAATAAACTAAACTAAATAAAAATAAAAATAAACTAAATAAACCTAAACCTACTAGTTTACTTAATTTAAAAAAAAACTAAACCCTAAACCCTAAACTCTAAACCCTAAAACTAACCCTAAACCCTAAACCTACAACCCTAAACCTAAAACCCTCCTAAAAAACCCTAAACACTAAACCCTAAACTCTAAACCCTAAACCTAAAAAAAATAAACCTAAAAATAAATAAAAAATAAAACCTAAACCCTAAACTAAAAAAAACCCAAACCCTAAATTAAAAATAAAATAAACAAAATAAAATAAACTAAACCTAAAATAAAATAAACTAAACTAAAATAAATAAAACCTAAACCTAAACCTAAAGTAAGTTAAACTTAAACCTAAACCAAAACTAAATAAAATAAAATAAACTAAAAATAAATCTAAACCTAAACTAAAAAATAAAACCTAAAAATTAACCTAAAATAAAAACCTAAAACCAAAACCTAATAAAATAAAATAAAACCTAAACCTAAACCTAAAAATAAAAAAAATAAACCATAACATAAAATAAAATAAAATAAAACTCAACTAAAAATAAACCTAAACTGAACATAAACCTAAACCCATAAAATAAACTAAATTAAAACCTAAACTAAAATAAATAAACCTAAAATAAATAAATAAAGTAAACTAAATAAAAATAAAAAATGAACATAAATAAAATTATAAAATAAAATAAACTATAATAAATTAAAATAAACTAAATGAACTAAATAAACCTAAACCTACTAGTTTACTTAGTTCAAAAAAAACCCTAAACCCTTAGCTAACCCTAATCCCTAAACTCTAAACCCTAAACCCTAACCCTAAACCCTAACCCCTAAAACCCTAAAGCCTAAAACCCTAAGCCCTAAACCCTAAACCATAAAAAATTTATAAACCTAAACCTAAACAAAATAAAACCAAAAAATAAAATATATAAATAAACCTAAACCTAAATAAAATAAAATAAAATAAAACCTAAACTAAAACCTAAACTTAAACCTAAAAATAAAAAAACATAAAAAAACATAAACTAAAATAAAATAAATAAAAACCTAAACTAAACTAAAAAAGAAAATAAACCTTAAAATAAAAAGCCTAAATAAAATAAAAACTAAAGAAAGGATAATTTGATCTACTTATGGAACTATGTCCTTATAATAGATGATTCTAGTTATCTAGGGTTTCTGATTTGCTCTATGTGAGCTCATTTTTGATCTATGTCATCGCTTGTGTCTTAGAAAACATAGTGTGTTACTTAGTTTATGAAATCTAAAAGAAGAAATGTTGAATCTGAATTTGCTCTCTATTAAAAAAAATACAAAGAACCCTAAACCCTAAATAAAACTTGAACCTTAAAACCTAAAAACTAAACCCTAAACCCTAAACCCTAAACCCTAAAAACCCTAAGCCCTAAAGCCTAAACCCTAAAACCCTAAACTTTAAACCCTAAACCCTAAAACCATAAACCATATACCTAAAACCTAAAACCTAAACCCTAAGCCCAAAACCTTAAAAACCCTAAACCTTAAACCCTAAACCCTAAACCCTAAAACCGCAAACCCTAAACCCTAAACCCAAAACTAAACCCTAAATCCTAAACCCTAAACCCTAAGCCCTTAAACCCTAAACCATAAACCATAAACCCTAAAAAGGTAAAACTTAATCCTAAACTAAATAAAAGCTAAAAATAAAATAAATAAAAAACTTAAACCAAAATAAAATAAAAAATATAATAAAATAAAAGTATAAACTAAACCCTAAACCTAAACCTAAATAAAAAACTAAAAAAATAAAATACAAACTAAACTAAAATAAAATAAATACAAACATAAACTTTACTAAAAAAATTAAAATCCTAAATAAAAAAACTAAACCTAAAATAAAAATAAAATAAACCTAAAATAAAATAAAATAAAAACTAAGTAAAAACCTAAACTTAAAAAATAAACCTAAAAATAAATAAAAAGTCAAACCTAAACCTAAAATAAAAATAAAATAAAACTAAACTTGAACTAAACTAAAATAAATAAAAATAAAACATAAACTTAAACTAAACTAAACCTAAACCTAAGCCTAAACTAAATAAAATAAAATAAACTAAAAGTAAACCTAAACCTAAATTAAAAAATAAAACCTAAAATAAAAACCTGAAACCTAAACCTAAAAAAATAAAATTAAATCTTAAACCTAAACCTAAAAATTAAAAATAAAACCTAAACCCAAAAATAAAATAAAAATAAAACTAAACTAAAAAATAAACATAAATCTAAACCTAAACATATAAAATAAAGTAATATTAAAAACCTAAAGTAAAATAAATAAACCTAAAATAAATAAACTAAATAAAATAGAAATAAAAATAAAGCTAAATCAAAATAAAAAAATTAAAAGAAATAAACAAAATAAACCTAAACCTACTAGTTTATTTAATTTAAAAAAAATTAAGAAAAATAAAAATAATAAAAAAGCCCCTAACCCTAAACCCAAGAACCCTAAAACTAACCCTAAACCATAAACTAAACCCTAAACCCTAAATCAAACCTAACCTAAACACTAAACCTAAACCCTAACTAAATCTAAACTAAAACTAAAACTCTAAACTAAACCTAAAACCCTAAACTAAAACCCTAAAACTAAACCTCTAAATGTTAAACCCTGAATCCTAAACCAACCCTAGCCCTAAACCATAAACACTAAACCCTAATCCCTAAAACCCTAAACCCTAAAACCTAAAGTAACCATAAACCCTAAACCTTATGTCCTAAACTAACCCTAAACCCTAAAAACCCTAAACTAACCCTAAACCCAAAGTAAACCCTAAACCATAAATAATAAAAACCATAAACCCTCAAACCTAAACACTAAACCCTACACTAAACCTAAAGGCATACCCTAAAACCCAAACCTTAAAACCCTAAACCCTAAAACCCTAAACCCTAAACCTTAAACCCTAAACCCTAAAAACTAAAAAACCTAACCTAAACTAAATAAAACCTAAAAAATATAATAAATAAAAAATGTAAACCTAAAAAAATTAAAAAAAATAATATAAAATAAAAGCCTAAACTATAACTTAAACCTAAACCTAAAATAAAATAAAATAAACTAACAAAAATAAAAGAAAATAAAATATATAATAACTTATGTGAAACTACAAATATAATAAACCTAAGAATAAAACCTATATAAAATAAAACTAAATTCAAAATAAAAATTAAATTAACCTAAAATAAACCTCAAATAAAATAAAATAAAACTAAATAAAATCATAAACCAAAAAATAAACTGAAAATTAAAACTTAAACCCTAAACTTAAAAAACCTAAACCTAAAATAAAAATAAATAAAATGAACTAAACCTAAACTAAAATATACTAAATAAAAAATAAAAACCTAAAGTAAACCTAAACCTAAACCTAAACCTAAACTAAATAAAATAAAATAAAATAAACCTAAACCTAAACTAAAAATAAACCTAAAACTAAAAATAAACCTAAAACTAAACCTAAAATAAAAACCAAATAAAATAAACTAAAAACCTAAACGTAAACCTAAAAATAAAAAAAAATAAAACCTAAACCAAAAAAATAAAATAAAATAACCCACTAAAAAATAAACCTAAACCTAAACTCTAAAGCTAAACTAAAATAAACTAAACCTAAAATAAATAAACTAAACTAAATAAATAAATAATCATAAATAAAAATAAAAAATAAAATAAACTAAAATAAATTAAAAGTAAACTAAATAACTAAGTTAACCCAAACCTACCGATTTACTTAATTAAAAAAAAACCCTAAACCCTAAGCTAACCCTAAACCCTAAACCCTAAACCCTAAATCCTAAACCATAAAAAACACTACACCATAAACCCTAAACCCTAAAAGCATAAACCCTAAAACCTTAAACCCTAAACCCTAAACCCTAAACCTTAAACCCATACCCTAAACCCTAAAGCTAAACCTAAAGTAACTAAGTAAATTAAAAAATAAAACTAAAACCTAATAAACCTAAACATAAACCTAAACCATAAGAATGGGCAGAACCTTGACGGCAGGAACATCACCAACCAGGCTCGGCCAGAGACAGATGTAGGCAAAGGCGGAGGTATTACATAGTGGTGGTGGGGATCGGAGGTGTGGGTGGATTTGGAGGTTGTGGTGAGCAAGCAGGTGGTGGTCATGAGGCGGAGGAGCGATGGAGGTTACAACCATGGTGGTGGAGGGAGAGATCGGGATATGGTGGATCCCGCCACTTGAGAGGCGTGGTTCTGATGGGAATTGGAGAAACTCGTGAACGGTGATCGAGTTGTCGCTAGAATTGTGTCCTTATAGTAGATGGTTCTAGTTATCTAGGGTATTTGATTTGCTCTATGTGCTCACTTTTTTATCTGCTTTGTCTGTCTTAGATAACTTGGTGTGTTACTTGGTTGATGAAATTGAGAAGAAATGTTGAATTTGAATTTATTCTCTATTAAAAAAACAAAAACTTAAACTAAAAATAAGCCTAAAATTAAATCCTAAAACCTAAACCTAAAAAAAATAAAATAAGAACCCAAACTTAAACCAAAAAATAAAAAATAAAACCTAAACTTAAAAAATAAAATTAAAATAAAACTAAACAAAAAAAAATAAACTAAATAAACCTAAACTAAAAAATAAACTAAAAAAAAAAAAACCTAAATTAAAATAAATAAAAAATAAACTAAATAATCCTAAACCTTTTAAGTTAATTTTTTTTAAAAAAAAAAAATAACCCTAAAATAAACTAACCCTAAACCCTAAACCCTAAACGCTAAACCTTAAAACCATATACCCTAAAACTAACCCTAAACCATAAACACTAAACCCTAAAACCTAAACCCCAAAACCTACAACCTTAAACCCTAAACCCGAAACCCGAAACCCGAAACCCTAAACCCCAAACCCTAAACCCTAAAACCTAAAACCTAAAAATAAATAAACAAACATAAACCAAAATAAAATAAAATAACAACATAAAGTAAAACCTAAACCTAAACCAAAACCTAAAAAAAATTAATAAAACTAAATTAAAATAAATAAAAAACCCTAAACTAAACTAAAAAATAAAACTTAAATAAAATAAAACTAAACATAAAATAAAAAAAAACTAAATAAAAACCTAAAGCTATAAAATAAATAAAACCTAAGCCTAAACTTAAAATAAACTAAACCAAAACCTAGACCTAAACTAAATAATATAAAATAAATTAAAAGTTAAAATAAACCTAAAGTAAAAAATAAAACCTAAAAATAAACCTAAATCCTAAACCCAAAAAAAATAAAATAAAATAAAAACCTAAACATAAACCTAAAATAAAAAAAATAAAACCTATACCTAAAAGATAAACTAAAAATAAACCTAAACATAAACTTAAAATTAAAAAATAAACTAAAATAAAGCAACCTAAAATAAATTAACTAAACTAAATAAACATAAAATAAATGCTAAATAAAAATAAAAATAAAATAAACTATAAAAATGAAAAAATAAAACCCTAAACCCTTAAACTAATCCTAAACCCTAAAACTAACCCTAAACTTACAACCCTAAACATAGAACCTTAAACTCTAAACCCTAAACCTTAAACCCTAAGAAATCCTAAACCTAAACCCTAAACAAATAAAAATCCCTAACCCTAACCCTTAACCCTAAACCTTAAACACTAAACCCCTAATCCCTAAACTCTAAACTAACCCTAAACCCTAACACCTAAAACACCTAAACCTAAACCCTAAGAGTGGGCAAAACCTTGGTGGCAAGAACGGCCACAACTAGCTTAGTCTAGATCCGGGCGGTGGAGTGGTTACGCAGTGGTGGTGGGAAACTGGGGCTGGATAAGTGGTGGCTATGGAGGCGGGAGGAGCGAAGAAGGTTACAGCCATGGTTGTGGTGGAGGGAGAGATCAGGGATATGATTGTGGATCTTGCTGCTCAAGAGGCCGGGGTGATTCTGACGGGA
The DNA here is from genome assembly GCA_021442155.1 of Cymbidium sinense. NCBI lineage: Eukaryota > Viridiplantae > Streptophyta > Magnoliopsida > Asparagales > Orchidaceae > Cymbidium > Cymbidium sinense. Next base: position 264,101,567 of record CM038214.1, on the reverse strand, counting down.
ACTAGAGAAATTAAGCAATGGTTGATCCAAGATGCTGCTTATGGAACAATGTCTTTATTATAGATGGTTGTAGTTATCCGTTTTTTGATTTGCCCCTATGCGTGCTCATTTTTATCTATGTCATCTTGTGTCTTAGAAAACTTGTATGTTACTTGGTTGATGAAATCAAAAAGAAGAAATGTTAAATCTGAATTTGTTCACTATTAAAAAAAAAAACTTAAACTTAAAAGTAAACCTAATATAAAATCCTTAAACCTAAACCTAAAAAAAATAAAATAAGAACCTAATGAAAAGCCTAGAAATAAAAAATAAAACCTAAACCTAAAAAATAAAATAAAAATAAAATTAAAATAAACCTAAACCTAAACCTAAACCTAAAAAATAAACTAAAATAAACAACCTAAAAAAATAAATAAAACTAAAAATAAATGAACTACTAAATAAAAAAAATTAACCAAAACAAAATAGAAAAATTAACCTAAACAAAAATAAAAAATAAACTAAATAAACTAAATAATCCTAAACCTTCTAGTTAAATTAAAATTAAAAAAATTAAAAATTAATAATAAACTTAAAAAACCCTAACCCTAAACCCTAAAACTAACACTAAACCCTAAACTTAAACCCTAAACCCTAAACACTAAACCCTAAAACCCTAAACCCTAAACCCTTAAGCTAACCCTAAACCCTAAACCCTAAACCCTAAAAACCTAAAAACCTAAACCTAAACTAAATAAAATCTAAAAATAAAATAAATAACAAAACTTAAAACAAAATAAAATAAAACAAAAACATAAACTAAAACCTAAACCTAAACTTAAACCTAAAAAGAAAATAAAATAATTAAAAAAACTAAACAAAACTAAAATAAATAAAAACATAAAAAAATAAAAAAAATAAAAAACCTTAATAAAATAAAAACTAAACCTAAAATAAAAAAGCTAAATAAAAACCTCAACCTAAAAAATAAACCTTAAAAAAACTTAAAATAAATAAAACCTAAACCTAAACCTAAAAAAACTAAATCTAAACCTAAACCTAAACTAAATAATATAAAATAAACTAAAAGTAAACCTAAACCTAAACTAAAAAATAAAACCTAAAAATAAACCTAAAACCTAAACCCAAAAAATAAAATAAAAACCTAAACCTAAACCTAAAAATAAAAAAATAAAACCTTAACCTAAAAAATAAAATAAAAATAAAACTATACTAAAAAATAAAACTAAAATTAAAAAATAAACTAAAATAAAGCAACCTAAAATAAATAAACTAAATTAAATAAACATGAAAATAAAGCTAAATAAAAATTAAAATAAAATAAACTATAAGAAATAAAAAATAAGACCCTAAACCCTAGACCCAAAACCCTAAACCCTAAAAACCTAAAAACCTAAACATAAACTAAATAAAATCTAAGAATAAAATAAATAATAAAACCTAAACCAAAATAAAATAAAACAAAAACTTAAACTAAAACCTAAACTTAAACTTAAACCTAAAAGGAAAATAAAATAATTAATAAAAACTAAACTAAAATAAAATAAATAAAAACCTAAACTAAACTAAAAAATAAAAAACCTCGATAAAAAAAAGTAAACCTAATATAAAAAAAAACTAAATAAAACCTCAACCAAAAAAAATAAACCTAAAAAAAGCTAAAATAAACAAAAACCTAAACCTAAACCTAAACCTAAACCTAAACCTAAACCTAAACTAAATAATATAAAATAAACTAAAAGTAAACCTAAACCTAAACTAAAAAATAAAACCTAAAAATAAACCTAAAACCTAAACCCAAAAAAAATAAATAAAAACCTAAACCAAACTAAAAAAAAACATACCTAAAAAATAAAATTAAAAAAAAACTATACTAAAAATAAACCTAAAATTAAGAAATAAAGTAAAATAAAGCAACCTAAAATAAATAAACTAAATAAAATAAAAATAAAAATAAAGCTTAAATAAAAATAAATATAAAGTAAATTTAAAATAAACTATAGGAAATAAAAAATAAAACCTTAAACCCTAAACCCTAAAACTAATCCTAAACCCTAAAACTAACCCTAAACCCTAAACCTACATCCCTACACATACAACCATAAACTCTAAACCCTAAAAAACCCTAAACCCTAAACCCTAAACCCTAAACCCTAAAATAATCCTAAATCTTAAATCATAAACCCTAAACCCTAAACCCTAAACCCTAAAACCTAAACTAAACCCTAAAACCCTAAACCCTTAAACTTAATAAACCTAAACCTAAACCTAAACCCTAAGAATGAACCTTGACGACATGAACATCAACATCAAGCATTCCCTAAATATGGCGGAGGCAAGTGAGGCTTGTTATCGTAATGGTGGCGAGGGATCCAGAGGTGCTGGTGGATATAAAAGTGGTGGTCGGAGCAATGGTGGTTATGGAGGCAGGAGGTGTAACGGAGGTTACAACCATGGTGGTGGTGGCGGGATAGATTGGGATATGATGGTGGATCGCTCTACTCAAGAGGCCGGGGTGGTTCTGATGGGAACTGCAGAAACTCAAGAACGGTTGATCTGATATGCTGCTTATGGAACTGTGTATTTATAGTAGAGATGATTCTAATTATCTAGTGCTTTTGATTCACTCTATGCGTGCTCATTTTTATCTATGTCATCACTTGTGCCTTAGAAAACTTGTGTTACTTGGTTAATGAAATCAAAAAAGAAGAAATGTTGTATCTGATTTTATTTTCAATTAAAAAATAAACTTAAACCTAAAAATAAACCTAAAATAAAAACCTAAAACCTAAACCTAAAAAAAATAAAATAAGAACCTAAAGCTAAACCTAAAAATAAAAAATAAAATAAAATAAAAAATTAAACTAAAAAATAAACCTAAACTTAAACCTAAAAAATTAACAAAAATAAAAAACCTAAACTAAAACAAATAAACCTAAAATAAATAAACTAAACTTAATAAAATTAAAATAAACCTAAATTACAATAAATAATAAAATATATTGAAATTAATTAAAAATAAACTAAATAAACCTAAACCTACCAATGTACTTAATTAAAAAATAAAATAAAATAATAAAAATAAAAAAAACCCTAACCCTAAACCCTAAACTCTAAACCCTAAACCTTAAGCTTAGATTTAGGATCCAGGTAGCTATTTCCTTTCTACAGCATAAATCACCTCTGACATTCCCACAAATTTGTGTTGGTGGATTGTAAGCCCTAGTAATCAAATTAAATTTCAACTCCAAACATATAAATCTTCTCAACTTCAACATTACAAAGCCCAGCCATAAGATAGATTGGAATGCTCACTAGGCTTACAAGTATCATGAGCATTTCCTACTTATTTTATTTGGATTCCAAAAATAAGTCTTCCTTGAACTTTCCCAATTGATTTTCCAAATTCAACAAATCCTTTGATAATCTAACCATGAAATTTTGGAGATGCTAATTGTATACTTTAATCGAGTACTCTTAAGAAATTTCATTTCCTAAGATGTAATTAACTATGGAGGCTTGCCTCCATAGGAACCTAAGAACCTAGTTTAATATAAACCTTGCTTTATTCATCCATGTAAAGTAGGGGAAAAATCTCTAGTACATTCATAGACCCATCATGCCATAGGAGTCCTTATTATGTTATTAGGTCCATTGTAGGGTGATGCCTCTATCTTTCGAGATAGTACATCATACCTCAATGTTACCCGATCATCTCAAAAGTACCCTCATACATCCAAAAATAAAAGACAAGGCCCTCTCCTCTAGTTCATTGAATCCTCTCAACATCATCCTTTCTTTTGAGTTTGAGATGTCGATCCTCAAGTAGGCAATGGTTCTTAGACCATAATGTTGACTGATACACCTAGGTCAACCGGAACTCTAGATAGCTTGTATCTGCCAACATCCACTATAATGTAAAGAGGCGGTTGTGCTCAGTCATCCCTAGAGTAAGTCTTCATCGCTAAATGTAACTCTTAAGATGTCCTTCGAGTGGCATGCCTCCTCTTAGTAGCGGTCACCGAAGCATATCTATAGATCAAGTAAGCCTTGATTAGAGATTCCCTCATCTCTTTGGATAAGATAACCTCAGATGCTTTAGATGGAAACTTTCAAGGTGAGCTAACAAATTGTAATCATCTTGGTCCTCCATTAGCATATCCCTGGGTGGAGCATCCTATGGAGGGGCTATATGCTCACTAGAACCAATGACTTTCTTACCCTTATCCTAAAGGGCTACCCTAGGAGGTTGAGCTTTGCCACTGCATAGGTTGACTTCAATGACTTCTTGGAATGATGAGCTTTTGGAAAGTTCTACCTTCTCATCAAGCATACCTACACCATCTCCTATGGGATCCTTAGAGTTAGTTGACTCCAAGTCAATCTCAAGAGGAACCCATTGATTTAGAGAAGGATAGTCCACTCAATGAAAGAAAAGGATCAAAATTACTATTACTTTTTTATTTATTCTCAGAGCTTTCAACAGAATAAAATCAAGAGTATGAGAAGTAGACAATATATAAGTAGAAACAACTTTCTTCATTAATATCTTTTTGGGTGGAGGTACATGATAGAAAGCAAGTAAAGTAAGCATAGTTAGATATTTAGTGCCCTTATCCGTATATACAATAATCCTACCAGATATCTAAGAGGGGGTAAATGGTGGAGGGAGTACTAGACTATGGTGGTTGTGCTACTGACTACCGCAAGTAAGTATGGTGAGCTACCGCCGGGCCAATCCACCATCCTAAGTTATCCTTGCAATTAGCAAACCTTCCTTGGTGTTGGAGGTTTGAGCTACTTGAACCTTCAAGGAAAGCTTCTTGATTTTAGAAATGATCTTAAAGGTTTGGGATAGGGAGATATCATAACCTTCTTTGGTCTTAAGAGGATCGCAAGTATCCCCAAGTACAAGGATTACTATAGAACTGGATGGTTGTTCTAATAAGTATTCCTTAGGATAACTATGTCTCTCAACTTGTAGTTGCTCCAAGCTAGTCCTTAAAAGTGATACAATACTCTAAGACATGGCCTAACATGTAGGGGAAATAGCTAGAATCATCGCTCTTTCCCACTTCCTCAGCCTCTTCTCGTAACTAAAAGATGTTTCTTTAAGAGATTCTTAAAGATTTTTCTAACTACCTCCCTCTTGAATGAATATGGCTTATTCAATCTAAGAGTTGGTGTAGTACCATATGGATATGAATACCTCTACCGTGGTAGTCACAGGTGATGAAAATGGTCATTGTGCCGCGGGTGATGATGGCCGAGGTGGTCGAAGAGGAGGTGGCAAAGGAGGATGCTAAGCTCGTAGTCTATCATACTTAACTCTGGTTGGTTGCCTCTCCCCCATGCAACCTGCCTCTAGCATCTTCTCAAACACCTTCTACAACTTGGGCCTAGATGGTCGGAAAGGGCAACGCTTTTCCTCTTATATAGCAGCCTTATTGATTAATTTCTTAAATATTTTGATGGTAAAACCCTTAATCATGAAGGTGACCGATATTCTTGAGAAGAATCTCAATGGCATGTTGTTGGATAGATGTTTCATTTCATGCTGCCACCTAAGAATGTAAAATAGGGACCTCATTGTGCTTACAATGAGGTCGCCACAAATACCCTCTACCGAGCTCCAGAATCCTCTTAGTAAAATAGGTGCTCAAACTCAACAAAAAATCTTCACCAACCATTGGTAAAATGACTACCAATCAAATGCAACACTTGATAGATTGGTATGAGGAAAAGAGTGCGTCGCCACCTGTCATAATAGCCATCTCTAAAGTGCAATGTGTTATCAACTCCCACATCAAAGATCTTGAAGGATGGTGGCACAAAATCCTAAATAAAATAAAAACTAAATAAAAACCTAAAAAATTAACCTAAGAATAAATAAAAAAAACCTAAACCCTAATAAAAAAAACCTAAACCTAAAATAAATTAAACATAAACCTAAACTAAAGTAAACTAAACTAAAATAAATAAAACCTAAACCTAAAGCTAAAATAAACTACACCTAAACCCTATATTAAATAAAATAAAATAAACTAAAAATAAACCTAAATTAAAAAAAAAAACCTAAAATAAAAACCTAAAACCTAAACCTAAAAAATAAAATAAAAACCTAAACTTAAACCTAAAAATAAAAAATAAAACCTAAACTTAACAAAATAAAATAAAGTAACCTTATACCCTAAGCTAACCCTAAATCCTAAACACTAAACCATAAAGCCTAAACCCTAAACCCTAAAGTAACCTTATACCCTAAGCTAACCCAAAACCTTAAAAACCCTAAATCCTAAAGACTAAACATTAAACCTTAAACCCTAAACCCTAAACCTTAACCCAAAACCCTAAACCCTAAAACTATATACCTTAAAACCCTAAACCTTAAACCTTAAACCTTAAACCTTAAACCCTAAAAACCTAAAAACATAAACCTAAACTAAATAAAACCTAAAAAATAAATATATATATATATATATATATATATATATATATAAACCTAGACCTAAATAAAATAAAATAATAAAATAAACACCTAAATTTAAACATAAAAGTAAATTAAAATAAACTTTTAAAAATAAACTAAAATAAAAAAAATAAAAACCTAAATAAACTTAAAATAAAATAAACCTAATAAAAGCCTAAATAAAATAAAACTAAATGTAAAATAAAAAATACTTAACCTAAAATAAAATAAAACTAAATATAAACCTAAACCTAAAAAATAAACCTTAAAATAAAACCTTAAAATAAATAAAATGTAAAAGCTAAACCCAAAACTAAAAAAACCCTAACCCTAAAAGAAATTTAAAATAAACAAAATGAAATAAACCTAAAATAAAATAAAATAAAATATACTAAAATAAATAAAACCTAAACCAAATCCTAAAATATACTAAACCTAAACCTAAATCTACACTAAATAAAATAAAATAAACCAAAACTAATCCTAAATCTAAACATAAACTAAAAAATAAACCTAAAAATACAACTAAATTAAAAACCTAGAACCTAAAGCTAAAAAAAATAAAATAAAAACCTAAAACTAAACCTAAAATATAAAAAAAAATTAAACTCAACAAAATAATAAACCTAAACCTAAACATAAAAAAAAATAAAATAAACTAAAATAAATAAACTAAATAAACTAAACTAAAGAAAAAATAATCCTAAATAAAAATAAAAAATCAAACAAAATAAAATAAATAAATAATATACTAAATAAACTAAATAAACCTAAACTTACCGGTTTACTTAATTAAAAAAAACCTTAAACCCTATACCCTAAACTCTAAAAACCCCTAAACCCTAATGCTAAACCCTAAACCCTAACGCAAAACCCTAAACCCTAAAAGCATAAACTCTAAAATCGTAAACCCCAAACCCTAAACCTTGAACCCTAAACCTTAACCCTAAACCCTAAACCCTAAAACCCAAACCCTAAACCTAAACCTAAAGTATCTAATTAAATTAAAAAAATAAACTTAAACCCTTAAACCTAATAAACCAAACCTAAACCTAAACCATAAGAATGGGTAAAACTTTGACGGCAGGAACATCACCGTTAACTAGGCTCAATTTAGATCTAACGGTGGAAGCGTAGGCAGAGGTGGCGATTATTGTAGTGGTGGTGGGAATAGCTTTGGAGGTTATAGCCGTGGTGGTAGCTGAGGGAGAGATCAGGGATATGATGGGGGATCTCGCTACTCGAGAGGCCAGGGTGGTTCTGATGGGAACTGAAGAAACTGAAGAATGGTCCATCCGATCTGCTGCTAATCAAACTGTCTATACAATAGAAATGGTTATAGCAATCTAGGGTTTCTGATTTCCTCTATGTGTGCTCATTTTTGATCCTTGTCGTCACTTGCCTCTTAGAAAACTTGGTTTGTTACTTGGTTAATGAAATTGAAAAGAAGAAATGCTTAATCTGAATTTGTTCTATGTTTTAAAAAAAAACCAAAAACCCTGAACCCTAAACCCTAAACTCTAATCCTAAACCCTAAACCTTAAACCCTAAGAGTATAAATCCTAAAACCCTAAACCCTAAATCCTAAACCATAAACCCTAAACCCTAAACCCCAAACCCTAAACCTTAAACCCTAAACCCTCAACTAACCCTAAACACTAAACCCTAAATCCTAAAAAGCTGAAAACCTATCATAAGAAAAATAAAACATAAAAATAAAATAAAATAACCTTAACCAAAAGAAAATAAATAAAATAAAATAAAATAAAAACCTAAACTAAAGTGAAAATTAAAACCTAAAAAAAAATATAAAAAAACAACCTAAAATAAAATAAAATAAACCTAAAATAAAATAAAATAAAACAAAATCAAAACCTAATCCTACAAATAAATAAAAAATAAAACCTAAATCCTAAACTAAGAAAAAACCCTAAACCTAAAATAAAAATAAAATAAAACTAAACCTAAACAAAAATAAATAAAACCTAAACCTAATCCTAAAATAAACTAAACCTAAACCTCAACCTAAACCAAAATAAAATAAAATAAACTAAAAATAAACCTAAACCTTAACTAAAAAATATAACCTCAAAATAAACCTAAAATAAAAACCTAAAACCTAAACTTAAAAAAATAAAATAAAAACCTAAACCTAAACCTAAAAAATAAAATAAAACATAAACCTAAAAAATAAAATAAAATAAACTCAACTAAAATAGTTAACCTAAACCTAAACCTAAACCTAAAAGTAAACTAAAATAAAACCCAAACTAAAATAAATAAATTAAAATAAATAATCTAAACTAAATAAAAATAAAAAACAAACCTAAATAAAAAATTAAATAAATTAAAATAAATAATAAATAAATTAAATAAACTAAATAAACCTAAATATACTAGTTTACTTAATTTTAAAAAAAAACCCCTAAACCCTAAACCCTAAATCCTACGCCCTAAACCTTAAACCCTAAATCATAAACCTAACCATAAACCCTAAACCCTAATCCCTAAACCATAGACAACCCTAAACCCTAAACTAACCCTAAACACTAAACCCTAAACCCTAAACACTTAAAACCTTAAACCCTAAAGCCTAAATGCTAAACCCTAAACCCTAAACCATAAATCCTAAACTCTAACCCTAAACCCTAAACCCTAAAAGCCTAAACCCTAAAACCCTAAACCTTAAACCCTAACCCTAAATCCTAAATGCTAAAAGCATAAACCCAAAAACCCTAAACTCTGAAACTTAAACCCTAAATGCTAAACCCTAAACTCCAAACACTAAACCTAAACCTAAAGTAACTAAATAAATTAAAAAAAAACCTAATCCCTAAAACCTAATAGACCTAAACCCCAAGAATGGGCGTAACCTGACAGGAACATCACCATCAACCAAGCTAGACCCGGTGGAGGCAAAGGCAGAGAGGCTATAGTAATGTGGTGGGGATATGGAAGTGCTGGTGGATATGGAGGTGGTGGTCGGAGAAGTGGTGGTTATGGAGACAGAGGAGCGATGGAGGTGACATGTGGTGGTGGCAGAGGGAGAGATCAGGGATATGATGGAGGATCCCGCTACTCAAGAGGAGGGGGATGGAAATAAGAGAAATCAAAAATGGACATCTGACCCGCTATGGAGATGTGTGTTTACATTAAAGATGGTTCTAGTTATCTACGATTTTTATTTGTTGTATGTATGCTCATTTTTATCTATGTCATCATTTGTTTCTTAGAAAACTTGGTGTTACTTGGTTAATAAAATTGAAAAGAAGGAATGATGAATTGAGTTTATTCTCGCTAAAAAAAACCAATCCTAAACCCTAAACTAAAACTTCAACCCTAACTAAACCTAAACTCTAAACTCTAAACTCTAAACTCTAAAAATCCTAAACCCTAAACCCTAAACACTAAACCTTAAATCATAAACCCTAAAACCTAAACCCTAAACCCTTAACCCTTAACCCTAAACCCTAAACCCTATATCCTAAATCTTGAACCCTTAACTAACCCAAACCCTTAACCCTAAAAAGTTAAAAACCTAAGCCTAAACTAAATAAAATCTAGAAATAAAATAAATAAAAATCTCAAACCAAAATAAAATAAAAAATAAAATAAAATCAAAACCTAAACTAAAATGTAAACCTAAACCTAAAGCTAAACCTAAACCTCAAGAGAAAGAAAATAAAAAATAAAACTAAACAAAATAGAAATAAATAAAACCTAAACTAAAGTAAAAAATAAAACCTAAATAAAATAAAATTAGACCTAAAAAAATAAAATAAACCTAAAATAAAATAAAATAAAAAAACTAAATAAAACCTAACCCTAAAAAATAAACCTAAAAATAAATAAAAAATAAAACCTAAATCCTAAATTAAAAAAAAAAACTTAACCTAAAATAAAAAAAAAACCTAAACCTAAATTGAAATAAAACTGAAACCTAAATCTAAAATCAACTAAACCTAAACCTAAACCTAAACCCTAAATAAAATAAAATAAACTAAAAAATAAAACCTAAAAATAAATCTAAAATAAAAACATAAAACCTACGCCTAAAAAAATAAAATAAAAACCTAAACCTAAAAATAAAAAATAAAACCAAACCTAAAAAATAAAATAAAAATAAAATTGAACAAAAAGTAAACCTAACCAAAAAAATAAACTAAAATAAAAAAACCAAACACAAATAAATAAACCTAAAATATATAAGCTAATCTAAATAAAATAAAATAAACCTAAAAAATAAAAAATAATCTAAAATAAATAGAAAATAAACTAAATAAACCTAAACCTATAAGTTTACCTAATTTAAAAAAAATAAAAAAATAAAAATAAAAAAACCCTAACCCTAAACCCTAAACCCTAAAACTAATCCTAAAGCTTAAACCCTCAACCCTAAAACCTAAACCCTAAACCTTAAAACCTTAAACCATAAACCCTAAATCTTAAACCCTAAACCCTAAACCCTAAATCTTAAACCCTAAACCCTAAACCCTAAACCAACAACCTATAATCCTTAACCTAAATCACAAAGCCTAAACCCTAAACCCTAAACCCTAAACTATAAAAACCTAAAAACCTATACCTAAACTAAATATAACCTAAAAATAAAAGAAATAAAAAACCAAAACCTAAATAAAATAATAAAAGAAAATAAAATAAAAACCTAAACTAAAACCTAAACCCAAACCTAAACCTAAACATAAAAAAAATTTAAAATATTATAAATAAAAACCTCAAATAAACTAAAAACTAAAATAAACCAAAAAATAAAAAAACTAAATAAAATAAAAATAAACATAAAATAAAATTAAAATAAAATAAAATAAAAAATAAATAAAAACTTAAAAATAAATAAAAAGTAAAACCTAAACCCTAAACTAAAAAAAACCTAAGCCTAAAATAAACAAAATAAAATACACCTAAACCTAAACTAAAATAAACTGCTAAAATAAATAAAAAACCTAAACCTAAACCTACACTAAATAAATTAAAATAAATAAATAATATTCCTAAACCTAAATCAAAAAAATAAAACCTAAAACCAACCTAAAACCTAAACCTAAAAGTATATAAAATAAAATCTAAACTAAATCCAAAGCCAAAAAAATATAAAACTAAAAGCTAAAAAAAATAAAAATAAAACTAAACTAAAAAATAAGCATAAACCTAAACGTAAACTGAAAAAATAAACTAAAAAAAACCTAAACTAAAATAAATAAACTAAATTAAATAAAAATTAAACATATATAAAAAAATTAATAATATAATAAACTAAAATAAATTAAAGCTAAATAAGCTAAATAAACCTAAACTAAAAAAAAGATAAACCATAAACCCTACTAAACCTAAAACCTTAAACCCTAAACCCTAAACTAAACTATAAACCTAACCTAAACCTAAAACCCTAAACTATAAACCCTAAACCTAACTAAACCCTATACCATAAACCTAAACCCTAAACTAAACCCAAAACTAAACCCTAAACCCTAAACTTAAACCTAAACTAAACCCTAAACCTAAATCAAACCCTAAAGTTTAAACCTAAAACCTAACCCTAAACCTAAACCCTAAACCCTAAACCCTAAACCCTAAACCCAAAACCCTAATAATGTACAAACCTAGACCTAAACTAAATAAACCTACAAATAAAATAAATAAATAAAACCTAAACCTACATATAATAAAAAAATAAAATAAAATAAAAACCTAAACTAAAACCTAAACCTAAACCTAAACCTAAACATAAAAAAACTAAACTAAAATAAAATAAATAAAAACCTAAACTACACCAAAAAATAAATAAACCTAAAACCTAAATAAATAAAAAAATAAATAAAATAAAAAAACAAAATAAACCAAAAATTAAAAAAAAATAAAAAACTAAATAAAACCTAAACCTAAAATAAAAAAATAAAACATAAACCCTAAACTAAAACCTAAACCTAAACTAAATAAAATAAAATAAACCTAAACCTAAACTTAAAATAAACAAACCTAAACCCTAAACTAAATAAAATAAAATAAACAAAAATAGAACATAAAAAAAAAAAAACCTAAAACCAAACCTAAACCTAAAATAAAAAAAAAACCTATACCTAAACCTAAAATAAAAAATAAAACATAAACCTAAAAATAAAATAAAATTAAACTAAATTAAAATAAACTAAAATAAAAATTAACAAAAAAATAAACTAAAATAAAACCTAAACCTAAACCTAAAAAATAAACTAAAATAAAATAAATAAACCTAAAATAAATAAACTAAAATATATAAAAATTAATAATAAAAATAAATACAAATAAATAATAAAATAAACTAAAATAAATAAAAAATAACCTAAATAAACCAAATAAACCTAAACCTACCGATTTACTTAATTTTAAAAAAAGGCCCTAAACCATAAACTCTACAACTTAAACCCTAAACCCTAAACCCTAAAACTAGCCCTAAACACTAAACCACAAACCTAACACCCAAAACCCTAAACCCTAAACACTACACCCTAATAAACCCTAAACCCTAAACTAACCCTAAACCATAAACCCTTAAAACCCTAAACCCTAAAGCCTAAACACTAAAGCCTAAACCCTAAACCCTAAGCCCTAACCTTATACCCTAAACCCTAAAACCTTAAATCTTAAAACACTAAACCCTTACCTTAAACCCTAAACCCTAAACCCTAAACACTAAACCCTAAACTCGAACCCTAGACTCCAAACCCCAAACCTAAACCTAAAGTAACTAAATAAATGAAAAATAAAACCTAAACCCTAAAACTTAATAAACCTAAACCCAAAGAATAGGAAGAACCATGACAAGAACATCATCAATCAAGCTCGTCTAGATGAGGTGGAGGCAAGGCGAGGTTATCGCTGGTGGGTATCTAGTGGATATGGAGGTAGGGTCGAGCAAGTGGTGCTTATAGAGGTGGAGAAGCGATGGAGGTTAAACCGTGGTGGCGAGGGAGAGATTGGGATATGATGGTGGATCCCGCCACTAGAGGCCGTGGTTGGGGAATTGAGAACCAAGAACTACAATCCGATCTACGCTATAGAACTTTATCTATAAGAAGATAGTTCTAGTTATCAGGGTTTTGATTTGTTTTATGTGTGCTCATTTTATCGATGTCATCATTTTTGTCTTAGAAAACTTGGTGGTTACTTGGTTGATGAAATTGGAATGAAGAGTGTTGAATCAATTTGTTCTCTTAAAAAAACCAAAACCCTAAACAAAACCCGATCCTACCTAAAACCTAAACCCTAAACCCCAAACACTAAATCCTAAACCCTAAACCCTAAACCCCTAAACCCTAAGCTAAACCTAAACTCTAAACACTAAACCTTAAAACTTAACCTCGAAACCTTAAATCCTAAACTTTAAACCCTAAACCCTAAACCCCAAACCCTAAACCCTAAACACTCTACCCTAAATACTAATAAGCTAAAAATCTAAACCTAAACTAAATACAACCTAAAAATAAAATGAATAAAAAAACCTAAACTAAAATAAAATAAACAAATCAAATAAAATGAAAACCTAAACTAAAACCTAAACCTAAATCTAAACCTAAAAAAAAATAAAACTAAAATAAAATAAATAAAAACCTAAACTATATTAAAAAATAAAACCTAAATAAAATAAAACTAAACCAAAAAAAAATAAAATAAATAAAATAAAATAAAATAAAACTAAATAAAATCCTAAACCTAAAAAATAAACCTAAAAATAAAACCTAAAAATAAAAAAATTAAACATAAACCCAAAACTAAAAAAACCTAAACCTAAAATAAAAATAAAATAAACCTAACCTAAGCTAAAATAAACTAAATTAAAATAAATTAAAGCTAAACCTAAACCTAAAATAAACTAAACCTAAGCCTTAACCTAAACCCTAAATAAAATAAAATAAACTAAATAAACCTAAACCTAAACTAAAATTAAAACCTCAAAATAAACATAAAATAAAACCTAAAACCTAAACCTAAAAAAAAAAATAAAATAAAAATTGAAACCTAAACCTAGAAGTAATAAAATAAAACCTAAACCTAAAAAATTAAATAAAAATAAACTAAACTAAAAAATAAACCTAAACTTAAATCTAAACCTAAAAAATAAACTAAAATAAATAACCTAAACTAAAATAAATAAACCTAAAACAAATAAACTAACCTAAATAAAAACAAAAATAAACCTAAATAAAAATAAAAGTAAAATAAATTAAAATTAATAAATAAATAAACTAACTAAAATAAATAAACTTAAACTTACGAGTTTACTTAATTTAAAAAAAAACCCTAAACCTAATCCTAAACCCTAAACCCTGAACCCTAAACTTACAACCCTAAACCTTAAACCCTAAACCTTAAAACCCTAAACTTGAAACCCTAAACCCAAAACCCTAAACCCTAAACCCTAAACCCTAAAACCCTATACCCTATACCCTATACCTTATATCCTAAAATCTAAACCTTAAACCCTAAACCCTATAACCTATGACCCTAAACTCTTAAGCCTAAACACAAAACCCTAAACCCTAAACCCTAAACTCTAAACCCTAAAAACCTAAAAACCTAAACCTAAACTAAATAAAACATAAAAATAAAATAAATAAAAAACCTAAACCTAAATAAAATGAAAAAATAAAAAAATAAAACCTAAACTAAAACCTAAACCTAAACCTAAACGTAAAAATAAAATAAAATATATAAACTAAAATAAAATAAATAAACCCTAACAAAAAAAATAAAATAAACCTAAAATAAAAAAACCATAAATAAAATAAAACTAAACATAAATTAAGAATAAAATAAACCTAAAATAAAATAAAATAAAAACTAACTAAAAACCTAAACCTAAAAAATAAACCTAAAAATAAATTAAAAAAACTAAACCTAAAATAAACAAAATAAAACAAACTAAACCTTAACTAAATAAATAATACCTAAACCTAAATTAACTAAATAAAATAAAATAAACTAAAAGTAAACCTAAACCTAAACTAAAAAAAATTAAAACCTAAAATAAAAAAACCAAAACCTATAAAAAAAATAAAACATAAACCTTAACATAAAACTAAAAATAAAAAATAAACCCTAAACTGAAAAAATAAAATAAAAACAAAACAAAACTAAAAAAAATAAGCCTAAACCTAAACCTAAACCTAAAAAATAAATTAAATTAAAAATCTTAAACTAAAATAAATAAACCAAAAAGAAATAAACTAAACGAAATAAAAATAAAAACAAACTTAAATAAATAAAATAAAATAAACTTAAATAAATTAAAAATAAACTAAATAAACCTAAACCTATCGATTTACTTAATTAAAGAAAACCCTAAAAGTAAACTCTAAACCTTAAACCCTAAATCCTAACCCTAAACCCTACACCCTAAACCTACAACCCTAAACCCTAAACCCTAAACTAACCCTAAAACCTAATCCTTAAACCCTAAAAATCCTAAACCCTAAACCCTAAACCCTAAACTAACCCTAAACCCTAAGCTAACCATAAACCATAATCCCTAAACTCTCAAAATCTTAAACCCTAAATCCTAAAACCTAAAAACTTAAACATAAATTAAATAAAACGTACTAATAAAATAAATAAAAAGACCTAAACTTAAATAAAATAAAAACATAACCTAAAACCTAAACCTAAAAATTAAAAAAAATAAAATTGAAAACTAAATAAAAGAAATAAAACCCAAACTAAATTAAAAAAATAACTAAGAATAAAAAAACATAAATAAAATAAAACTAAACATAAAATATAAATAAAATTAACCTAAAATAAAATAATTGAAAAATAAAATAAAATAATAACTAAATAATAACCTAAACCTTAAAAATAAACCCAACAATAAATAAAAATAAAATCAATACCCTAAATTAAAAAAAAAACCTAAGCCTAAAATAAAAATAAAATAAATAAGATAAAATAAACCAAAACCAAAACCTAAACTAAAATAAACCAAACTAAAATAAATAAAACATAAACCTAAACATAAACCTAAACAAAATAAAATAAAATAAACTAAACTTAAACCTAAACCTAAAGTAAAGAAATAAAACCTAAAAATAAGCCTAAAACTAAAACATAAATCATGAACCTAAGGAAATAAAATAAAAACTAAAACCTAAACATAAAATAAAAAAAATAAAACTAAACCTAAAAAAAAAAAACTAAAACTCAACTAAAAAAATAAACCTAAATTAAAACCAAAATTAAAACCTAAACTAAATAAATAAACCTAAAATAAACAAACAAACTAAATAAAAAAAAATAAACCTAAATAAAATGAAAATAAAATAAACTCAAATAAATAAAAAATAAACTAACTAAACCTAAACCAACCAATTTACTTAATTTAAGAAAAAAAAAATTGTAAACCCTAAAACCTAAATCCTAAACCCTAAACCCTATACCCTAAAACCCTAAACCCTAAACCATAAACCCTAAAGCCTAAACCTAAAACCCAATAACCAAATAAACCTAAACCTTAAAACCCTAAAACCCTAACCCTAAACCCTAAACCCTAAAAACTAAACCCTAAACCCTAAACCCTAAAACCTACAACCCTAAACCTAAACCCCAAACTATAAACCCTAAACCTAAACCCTAACTAACCTAAACCTAAACCCTAAACTAACCCTAAACCTTAACCCTAAACTAACCCTAAACCCTAAGAATGGAAAACCTAGACAAGAAGAACATCATCCAACCGTGCTAGTCTAGATCCTAGTGGAGGAAGGTGAGGCAACGATCATAATGGTGGAGGGGATCTAGAGGTGTTGGTGGATAGGAGGTGGTCGAAAGTGTGGTGGTTATGGAGGCGAGAGGAGTGACGAATGTTACAACCATGGTGGTGGTGGAGGTAGAGATCACAGATATGATGGTGGATCCTACTACTCGAGAGGTTTGAGTGGTTTTGATGGGAACTGGAGAAATTGAAGAATGACTGGTCCAATTTGCTACTTATGGAACTATGTCTTAATAGTAAGGATGATTTTAGTTATCTAGAGCTTTTGATTTGTTGTATGCGTGCTCAATTTTTATCTAAGTCGCCCCTTATTTCTTAAAAACATTCTATTACTTGGTTAATGAAATCAAAAGAAGAATTGTTGAATCTAATTTCTTCTATAAATAAAAGCCAAAACCATAAACCCTAAACTAAAACAAACCCGCTACTGAGTGGAGTGATTCGATGGGAACCGGAGAAATCAAAAATGATCGATCTAATCACTTATGGAACTAGGTCTTAAAGTAGAGACGATTCTAGTTGTCTAGGGTTTTTGATTTGCTCTAAGCGTGCTCATTTTTTATCTATGCTTGTTCTTAAAACTTGGTTTGTTACTTGGTTGATGAAATCAAAAGGATAAATATTGAATCAATTTATTCTCTCTTAAAAAAACAAAAACTCTAAATTCTAAACTAAAACTTGAACTCTATACCTAAAACTTAAACCCTAAACCCTAAAATGCTAAAAACCTAAACCTTAGCAATATAAAAAATAAAAATAAAATAAATAAAAAAACCTAACCCAAAATAAAAAAATAAAAAATAAAAACCTAAACTAAAACCAAAACTAAAACCTAAACATAAAAAGAAAATAAAATAAAAAATAAAAAACTAAAATAAAATAAAAAATAAATAAAACCTAAACTAAACTAAAATTAAAAAACCTAAATAAAATAAACTAAAACCTAAAATAAACATAAAATAGTAAAAATAAAAAACTAAATAAAAATCTAAACCTAAAAATAAACCTAAAACTAAATAAAAAATAAAACCAAAACCCTAAATAAAAAAACTTAAACCTAATATATTTTTAAAATTAACCTAAACCCCAAACTAAAATAAATAAAACCTAAACCTAAACCTAAATCTAAACCCTAAATAAAATTAAATAAACTTAAAATAAACCTAAACCTAAACTACAAAAATATAACCTAAAAAAAAACCTAAAAGAAAAACCTAAAACCTAAACATAAAAAATAAAATAAAAACATAAACCTATACCTAAAAATAAAAGTAAAACCTAAACCTAAAAAAGAAAATAAAAATAAAACTAAACTAAAAATAAAACGCAAAATTAATAAATGGTGGTGTTGGTGCATGGAAAGATCGGGGATATGATGGTGGATCCCGCTACTTGAGAGGTCGCAGTGGTTCTGATGGGAACTAGAGAAATTGAAGAACGGTCGATCCAATCTGGTGCTTATGGAACTAGGTCTTAAAGTAGAGATGATTCTAGTTATCTAGGGTTTTGATTTGTTTCTACATATTTTGATCTATATCATTGTGTCTTAGAAAACTTGGTGTGTTACTTGGTTGAAGAAATCAAAAAGAAGAAATGTTGAATATGAATTTATTCTCTCTTAGAAAAAGCAAAAAACCCTAAACCCTAAATGCTAAACCCTAAAACCCTAAACCCTAAAAAACTTAACCCAAACTAAATATAATCTAAAAAAATATAAATAAAAAATGCAAACCTAGATAAAATAAAATAATAAAATAAAATAAAAACCTAAACCCTAAAACCCAAAACCCTATACCCTAAACCCTAACAACCTAAAAACCTTAACCTAAACTAAATATAACCTAAAAATATATAAATAAAAAATGCAAACCTAGATAAAATAAAATAATAAAATAAAATAAAAACCTAAACTAAAACATAAACCTAAACTTAAACTAAAATAAAATAAAAATAAAAATAAACAAAATAAAATAAAGAAAATCTAAACTAAACCAAAATAAAATAAAACTAAGTATTAAAAAAACTTTAATAAATTAATACTAAATGTATAATAAAATAAACCTAAACCTAAAGAAAAAAATATAAACTAAATCAAAACCTAAATTGATAAATAAACCTAAATGTAAACCTAAAAATAAATAAAAATAAAACCTAAACCCTAAAATAAATTAAACCTAAACCTAAAATAAAATTAAAATAAACATAAACCCAAACCAAAATAAATAAACCTAAACCTAAACCTAAAATAAACTAAACCTAAACTAAACTTAAACTAAAATAAAATAAACTACAAATAAACCTAAACCTAAACTAAAAAAATAAAACCTAAAATAAACCTAAAATAAAACCTAAAACCTAAACCTAAAAAATAAAATAAAACCTAAACTAAACCTAAAATAAAAAATAAAACTTATACCTAAAAAATAAAATAAAATAAAACTCAACTAAAAAATAAACATAAACTTAAGCCTAAACCTAAAAATAATCTAAAATAAAAATCCTAAACCAAAATAAAACCTAAAATAAATAAACTAAATAAAAAATAAAAAAATAAAAAAAAATTAAAAATAAACTAAAATAAATAAAAAATAAACTAAATAAACCAAAACTTACTGGTTTACTTAATTTTAAAAGGAAATTTAAACACTAAATCCTAAAACCTAAACCTTAAACCTTAAACCTTAAACCATAAACCCTAAACCCTAAACCTAAAAAACCCTAAACCCTAAACCCTAAACCTAAAAAACCCTAAACCCTAAACCCTAATCAACCCTAAACCCTAAAAGCATAAACCTTAAAACCCTAAACCCTAAACCCTAAACCCTACACTCTAAACCCTAAACCCTAAACCCTAAACCCTAAACCCAAACCCTAACCCCTAAACCCTAAATGACATACCCTAAACCCAAACCTAAAGAAACTAAATAAATTAATAAATAAACCTAAACCCTAAAACCTAATAAACCTAAACATAAACCTAAGAAATAACATGCAGAATGCCATCTTCAACAAGCCCAGATCTAAAGGAAGATGAGGCGGTTATAGTGGTGTTGGGGATCTAGAGGTGCCGGGTGGATGAGGTGGTTCAGGTGGGAGGAGTGATGGAGGCAACCCATGGTGGTGAGGGAGAGATCGGATATGATGGATCATCATGCTACTGAGAGGCTGGGTGGTTTTGATGGCAAGAGAATCTAAAAACAACCGATCCAATCTGGTTATGGAACTATGTCTTTAAAATGGAGACAGTTCTAATATTTAATTTGCTCTATGCATGCTCATTTTTAACTTTGTCTTAGAAAATTTGGTGTTACTTGGTTGATGAAATCAAATAGAAGAAATGTTGAATCTGAATTTGTTAATTAAAAAAACCAAAAGCCCTAAACAAATCTAAAACATGAACCTAGACCTAAAACTTGAACCCTAAACCCTAAATCCTAAAACTAAATCTAAACCCTAAACTATAAAACTTAAACCTAAAGCAAAACTAAACCCTAAACCCAAACCTAAACCCTAAACTAACCCTAAACCCTAAAAAAGCTAAGTTAAACCTAAACTAAATAAAACCTAAAATAAATTAAATAAAAAAAAAACCTAAACCAAAATAAAATCTAAACTAAAGCTAAACCTAAACCTAAAAAAGAAAATAAAAAATAAAAAAATTAAAAAAAAACTAAACTAAAATCATATAAATAAAAAAACTAAATAAAATAAAAAAACTAAACCTAAATAAAAAACAAATAACCAAAATAAAATAAAATAAACTAATAAAAAAACCTAAATCTAAAAAAATAAACCTAAAATAAAAAAAATAAACCTAAACCCTAAACTAAAAAAAACCTAAACTTAAAATAAAAATTAAATAAACTAAAATATAAACTAAATAAAGTTAAACTAAAATAAATAAAATCTAAACCTAAACCTAAAATAAATTAAGCCTCAACCTAAACTTAAACCTAACATAAACTAAACCCTAAAAAAATTAAATAAATTTAAAATAAATGTAAACCTAAACTCAAAATTATAACCTAAAAAAAATAAATACCTAAACCTAAACCTAAATAAAAATAAAATCTAGACCAAAATAAAAGAAAAAGAAAACTAATCAAAAAAATAAACCTAAACCTAAGAAAATAAACTAAAATAAAAAACCTAAACTAAAATAAATAAACTAAACTAAATAAAAAAAAAAACCTATATAAAAATAAAAATAAAAATAAAATAAACTAAAATAAATAAAAAATAAACTAAATAAACTTAAACCTACAAATTTACTTAATAAAAAAAATTTTAAAAAAAAAACCCTAACCCTAAACCCAAAACACTAAAACTAACCCTAAACCGTAAACCCTGAACCCTGAACTCTAAACCTATAACTCTAAACACTAAACCCTAAATCTTAAAACCATATACCTTAAAATGTAAACCCTAAACCCTAAAATTCCAAACCCTAAATCATATACCCTCAACACTAAACCCTAAAACTTGACACTAAAACCGTAAACCCCAAACCCTAAACATGAAACCCTAAACCCTAAAAACCTAAAAACCTAAATTTAAACTAAAAAAAACCTAAAAATAAAATAAATAAAACACCTAAACTCAAAAAAATAAAATAAATAAAAAACTGAAAATCTAAACTAAAACATAAACCAAAACCTAAACCTAAATTTAAAAATATAATTAAATAAAAAATGAAAACCTAAACCTAAAAATAAAATAAACCTAAAAAAAAACTAAAAAAATAAAAACTAAACATAAAATAAAAATAAAATAAAACTAAATAAACCTAACCTAAAAAAATAAATAAATAAAACCTAAATATAAAAATAAACCAATAAACTTGAAAAAAACATAACATAAAATAAACCTAAACTAAACTAAAATAAACTAAACTAAAATAAATAAAACCTAAACCTAAATAAACTAAACCTAAACCCTAAACTAAATAAAATAAAATAAACTAAAAATAAACCTAAACCTAAACTAAAAAAATAAAACCTAAAATAGACCTAAAATAAAACCTAAAACCTAAACCTAAAAAATAAGATAAAATCATAAACCTAAATGTAAAATAAAAAATAATCATACACCTAAAATAAAATAAAAATAAAACTAAACTAAAAAAAATAAACATAAACATAAACTTAAAAAAAACTAAAATAAAAAAACCTAATTAAATTAAATAAACCTAAAATATATAACCTAAACCTAAACATAAACCTAAATAAAAAATAAAAAAAAATAAAGTAATAAAAAATAAAAAATAAACTAAATAAACCTAAACCTAATAATTTTAAATAACCCAAAGCTAAAAATCCCTAAACTAAACCTTAAAACTAACCTTGAACCTAAACACTAAACTTAAACCATAAACTAAATCTAAACCTAAACCCTAAACTAAAAAAAACCCTAAACCCAAAATCCTAAAATCCTAAAACCTAAACTAACGCTAAATCATAAACCCTAAACCCCAAAAACTCTAAACCCAAAATTTAAACCACCTATGAACCCTAAACCTGAACCCTAACCCTAAACCTAACCCTAAACACTAAACCCTAAGCTAAACACTAAACCTAATCTAAATAAACCCTAACCTAAACCTAAACCCTAAACCTAAAACTAAATCTAAACCCTAAACCTAAACCTAAACCCCATAAAACCCTAAAAAAACCTAAAAAACATAAAACATAAATAAATCAAACCTAAGAATAATATATATATAAAAACACCTAATCTAAAATAAAATAAAAATAAAATAAAATAAAAACATAAACTAAAACTTAAACCTAAAAATAAAATAAATTAGAAAAGTAAAAATAAACTAAAATAAAATAATGTAAAACCTAAATTAAACTAAAAAAATAAGATAAACTAATTAAATTCCTTAATAAAATTAAAACTAAATGTAAAATAAAAAATAAAAAATAAAACTAAATAATGACCTAAACCTAAATATAAATAAAAAAATAAATGATAAACCCTAAACTAAAAAAACCTAAGCCTAACATAAAAATAAAATAAACAAAATAAAATAAACTTAAACCTAAACAAAAATAAACTAAACTTAAATAAATAAAACCTTACCTAAACCTAAAATAAACTAAACCTAAACTTGAACCTAAACTAACTAAAACAAAATAAACTAAAAACAACCCTAAACTTAAACTAAAAAATAAAACCTAAAAATAAACCTAAAATAAAAACCTAAAACCTAAACCTAAAAAAATAAAATAAAAACCTAAACCTAAACTTAAAAAATAAAATAAAAAAAACTCAACTAAAAAATAAACTTAAACTAAAAAAAAACTAAAATAAAATACCTAAACTAAATTAAATAAACCAAATAACAAATAAAATAAACTAAAATAAATAAAAAATATACTAAATAAACTAAATAAACATAAACCTACTAGTTTACTTAATTAAAAAAAAACCTTAAACCCTAAATCCTAAACCCTAAACCCAAAACCATAAAACTAACTCTAAACCTCAAACCCTAAACCTATAACCCTAAATCAGAAACCCTAATCCTAAATCCTAAACCCTAAACCCTAAATCCTAAACCTAAACCCTAACCCTAAACCCTAAACCCTAAAAAGCCTAAACCCTAAACCCTAAACCTAAACCCTAAACCCTAAACCTAAACTAAACTAAAACACACTAAACCTAACCCAAACCGCAAACCTTAAACCATAAATCATGAACTAAATCTAAAGTAATGAAATAAATTAAAAAATAAACTTAAACCCCAAGAATGAAGAACCTTGATAGGAACATCACCAAGCGGGCTCGGTAGATCGGTAGTGGGCCAAATGTGGCTGCTCATAGTGGTGGTGGGGGATCTGGAGTTACTAGTGGATATGGAGGTAGTGGTCAGAGCAATGGTAGTTATGTAGGTGGGAGGAGTGATAGAGGTTACAACAGTAGTGGTGGTGGAGGGAGAGATAAGGGATATCATGGTGGATCTCACTTCAATAGGCCAGGGTGGTTTTGATGTGAAATAGAAAGCGAAGAAGGTAGATCCGATTTGTTGCTTATGGAACTGTCTTTATAGTGGAGATGATTCTAGTTATCTAGAGTTTTTTAATTTACTCTATGCTCATTTCTTATATGTCATCTCTTGTGTCTTAGAAAACTCGTGTTATTTGGTTGATGAAATCAAAAAGAAGAAATGTGGAGTCTAAATTTATTCTCCATTAAAAAGAAATCAAAAATCCTAACCCCTAAACTAAAAGCTAAACCTTAGACCTAAACCCTAAAACTAGTCCTAAAACCCTAAATCTAAACCACAAACTAACCCCAAAAAACCACAAACCCTAATCCTACAAATCACACCTAAACCCAACCTTAAACCAAACTAAACCCTAAACCATAAACCCTAATCTAACCTTAACCTAAACCACAAACCACAAACCCCAACTCAAAACCACAAACTTACCTAAACCTTAAACCTAAAATTAAAACCCAAACTAAAGCTGAACCCTAGTTAACCCTAACCACACAAACCCTTAAAACCTAAAACCCAAATACACCTAGGCCCTAAACCAGGCCACTGACCTAACCCGACCAAAAAATAAAAACCTAAAACTGGGCATAAATACCATAAACCCCAAACTAAAGACATAAACTAAACTAAATAAGACCTAAATGGTATATATAAACCTAAGCTGGATAAGATAGATAATGATAAAGATAAAGCCTACTAAAATAAGCTGACATACCTAAAAAATAAAGATAAATAAATAAATAATAAATAAAGAAAACTAAACTAAATAAAATGACATAAAACTAAGATAAAGGCAATAAATTAAAACTAAATAGAAATAAAAATACAATACTAAGATAAAATAAGATAAAGCTAAAATAAACCTAAATAAATACCTAAAATATTAAATAAACTAACACTAAACCCTACTAAGCTACCCACTGACCCTGATCCTGACCTCTAAAACCAACTACAAGACTGAGCCCCAAAAAAACCCTGGGCCCTAAACTAAAACTAAACAAAAACTGGGCCTAAACAGAGCCTGACTCTGGGCCCTCTAACCTAAACTCTAAAACTTCTTTAGATCTTAAAAGATCTTGAGAAGGCTGACTGAAAGGTTGAACTAAACTAAGGCCACTCAGAGCCACAAACTACACTAAATGGGCCAAACTAAACCCTGACTAAACACTAACCCAATAAATACAAGATGAAATGAGCTTAATGACCCAAACTAAACTCTAAAATAAGACCAAAATAATACATATAAAAAATGAAGATAATATAAAATAATAATAAAATAAAACCTAAACTAAAACTTAAACCTAAACATAAACCTAAAATAAAATAAAATAAAATAAAAAAAATTAAAAAATAAAGAAAAACCAAAACTAAATAAAATAACATAAAAGAATAAAAAAAGCAATAAAATTAAAAAAATAAAAATAAAAAATACAATAAACCTAAAATAAAATAAAATAAATAAAAGCTAAATAATAACCTAAACCTAATAAATAAAAAAAAATAAATTAAAATTAAACCTAAACTCTAAACTTAAAAATAACTAAACATAAAATAAAAATAAAATAAACAAAATAAAATAAACCTAAACTAAAAGAAACTAAACTAAAATCAATAAAACCTAAACCTAAACTTAAGATAAACTAAACCTAAAGTTAAACCTAAACTAAATAAAATAAAATAAACTAAAATAAACATAAACCTAAACTAAAAATAAAACCTAAAATAAACCTAAAATAATAACCTAAAAATAAACCTAAAAAAAAATAAAATGAAAACCTATACCTAAAAATAAAAAAATAAAACCAAAAATATAAAATAAAAAATAAACATAAAACTCAACTAAAAATAAACTAAAAAACCTAAACCTAAGCCTTAAAATAAACTAAATTAAAAAAACTAAACTAAAATAAATAAATATAAAAATAAACCTAAATAAAAGTAAAATAAATTAAATTAAAATAAATAAAAAAATTAAACTAAATGGAACTTTAGTGGTGGCGGAAGGAGAGATCAGGGATAGGATGGTGGATCCTATTAGAGGCATGGTTTTAATGGGAACTAGAAAAATTGAAGAAACAGATCGATTTCTTTGTATGGAACTATCTTTATAGTGGAGGCAGTTCTAGTTATCTAGGGTTTTGATTTTCTCATGCATGCTCATTTTTATCTATGTCATCAAATAAAATTAAAACTTGGTATGTTACTTGGTTGATGAAATTGAGAAAAGAAATGAATCTATTTATTCTCTATTAAAACCCCAAAACCCTAAACCCTAATAAAATTTGAACCTTTAAACCACCCCCCCCACTAAGTAAAATCCTGTTTAACCTAAACCCTAAACCTAATTCCATGACCCCATCTTTAACTCACCTAAACTCCTAGGCTACCACTGACCCAAATCCTCCCTTAATGATCCTGCCCTGAGCCTCTACCAAGGCCTCCTCCTGATCCTCCACTGATAAATCCTACTAACTCCCCCAAGCACTCCAAACTGAGTTGCTCTCCTCTCTACCACAGGCCCCAGGCCTCCTGGTTGCCTCTAACTAAAAACCACAGGCTAGGCTGATCCTGACCCTGGGTTACTGAGCCTACCCCAACCTACCACTGAGCCCTCAACTAAGGCCAAATGACCTAAACCCTAAATTGTTAAAAACATAAATAACTAAACATAAATAAACTTAACCCAAAACCCAAAAATAAAATAATGACCCAAAAAAATATAATCTTAAACCCTAAAAAAAAATAAATAAAATAAATAAAAAAAAAATAAAATAAAAAATAAAAAATAAAATAAATTAAAATAAAACAAAACCTAAATAAATAAAATAAATTAAAACTAAGAATAAAAACTTAAAACAAATTAAAACTAAAAAAATAAATAAAATAATAAAATAAAACTAAAATAAATTAAAACCTAAACCTAAAATGCTAAAAAATAAAATTGAAAATAAATAAAAATAAAACTTAAATAAATAAAACCTAAACTTAAAATAAAAAATAAAATAAACTTGAACCTAAACTAAAATAAACTAGACTAAAATATATAAAATCAACTTAAACCTAAAGTAAAAACAAAACTAAACTAAATACAAAATAAACTACAAATAAACTAAAATAAACTAAAAAAAATAAACCTACTAAACCTAAAAAGATAAACATAAACCTAAAATAAAATAAACCTAAACTTAAATAAAATAAAATAAACTCTATAACTTAAAAAATAAACTAAAATAAAACCTAAATTAAAATAAATAAACTAAATAATAAAAAAATAAACCTAAAAATAAATAAAATAAATAAATAAAATGGAATGATAAAACTAAACTGTCGGGTTTGCTTATTTGTTAAAAACCTAAACCCTAAATCATCCCTAAACCCTAAACCATAACCACCTCCCAAACTAAACCTCCCAAACCACACCCTAAACCTCAAACCTCTAAACCACAAACCCTAAATCCTCCACTCCACACCACTAAATAAACCACAAACCTAAACCCTAAACCCTAAACCACTCCACAAACCTACTATAAATTAAACCTAAACCCCAAAACTAACCACTAACCTAAACCCTAAGAATGGGCGACCAGCGGTAGGAACATCTCAGTCAACTAGGCTCGTCCCAGATCAGCGGTGGAGGCAAAGGAGGTGGTGGTTATCGCAGTGGTGGTGGGGGATCTAGATGTGCTAGTGGATATAGATGTTGTGGTTGGAGCAGTGGTGGTTATGGTGGCGAGAGGAGCGATGGAGGTTACAGCTGTGGTGGTGATGGAGAAAGAGATGGGATATGAATGGCGGTCTTGTTTTCGAGGTGGTGATGGTTGATGGGGAAATTGAAGAATGACCAATCTAATTTACTACGTATGGAATTGTGCCTTTATAGTAGATACATCTTTGCTTATCTAACATTTTTGATTTACGCTAATGGTGCTCATTTTTTATCTATGTCATCGCTTGTGTCTTAGAAAACTTGGGGTGCTATTTGGTTGATGATATTGAAAAGAAAAAATGTTGAATCTTAATTTGTTCTCTATTAAAAAAAAACCTTAAACCCTAAACCCAAACCCTCTAAACTTAAACCTAAAAAAGTAAAACCCTAAACCACCTAAACCCTAAACCCTAAAACCTAAATCACAAACCTAAACCCTAAACTAAACCTAAAACCCCCAAAACCCTAAATCCTAAACCCAACCCTTAAAACTATAAACCTAAAAACCCTATAAACCTAAACCCAAACCTAAACCTAAACCCTAAATAAACCCTAAACCCTAAAAACAAACTAAACCCTAAACCCAAACCCAAACTAAACCTTGAATAAAGATGTCATTAGGGGTAGATCTGAGAATGACCTAATCCTATTATAGTTATGGTAGCTAAATAAAATGTCTTCAAGAGACATTCCCTTGACTATTAGAGATTTGAATATCTAAACTCTAACCCTAAATCATTTTATAAAATCATATTTTAAGTATAATGTAGCATCATATATTTGAGCATTTAGTGATGTTTTTTTGGATGTTATAAGATGTTTTGAAATGTTTTAGTATATTATGCTATTGTTCCCTTTAGTATATGAATATAAATAATTAAAATATTGATTTAATAAATCGGATGATGAAATTTAAATTTGTCATGGGAATTAGGTTGTAGTACCAAAGGTGTGCTACTTAGTTATAGTCTAAAAGTAAGATTTTATGTTCAAAATAAATATTATATCTTGTAGCATAGTATAGAATCATATATCATAATATATTATTCTATGAATTTCAAATTCTTTTAGTATTTTATAATCATGCAATCAAGCCTACACTAGCATTATGTATAAAAATGTTGATTTAGACTTAAAATGGAATTTGACCAAATTCAAAATTGGTAGAGCATGGCATCATAATATATTGTTTTAATTTAAAATATGTAAGTGATTCTACTAAAATATATAGTTTTTTTTGTTTGACTAATTTTATGATTTCTTATTTTAAACAATCCCTTATGATGTGATATATAATATAATATAATATAATATGTTATAGTGTATTATAATATATGATGCCATAACATAGTGTAGCATCAAGCATTATAGAATATTACTGTGTATTACTACTTGTTGTTTAACATATTTTAGTTTGTTATTGTATGATGTAGTAGAGTTTGTATTGGTATAATTCATAAAAATTCTAATTTATAGGCTAAGATGAGGGGATTTGGCCAAATTTAAGGTAAGCTTTAGGGAACATCATTGGGGGTGTGCTATGGTGTGTCATTTAATCAAAAGATTGGAATTTTGCATCAAAATAAATGTTCATTTTCATCCAAATTTTATAAATTTTTTGCTTAAAGTGATTAATTTTAAGGTTTAATATAAGATAATATATTATATGAAAACATATTAAAATATAATATCCATAATAATATAACTTCATATATATATGAATGTGGTGGTGTGTTACTAAATGTTATTGTACATTTTAGTATGTTTTACTTTTGTTATAACACATTGGGTCAAAACTTACAAAAATGTTAATTTGAAGGTTAAGATGGAAGAGTTTCGCCAAATTCTTGGCACACACCAAGAAGAAACATATAAAATTTGCTATTTTGTACCATTTCTAATAGAAAATTAACAATTGTACATCTAAAATGAACATTATTCAGATTTTGAGAAATTTTTGTTATTTATTCCTTTTAAGTGATTCTAATAAGGTGTAATGTTAGATGATATATTATATTATAGCAAATTATAATATAACATCATATATTATAATAAAATATAGTGTGTTAATTAACAATATAATATGTTTTTTAGCATGATATTGTATAGTTAGTTTGAGCATGCACCATCACTAATCATAAAATGTTGATTACAATGTTAAGATGATGTAATTTGAAAAAAATACATTGTTAGGCTTTTGGTTGAAGTATTAAAGGTATGCATAAGAGGAGAAATAAGAGTTGATGAGAATTCCATGTCAAGGACATGGAGGGAGATCTGCTAGGGATCACACATGCATTGGACATGACATATGAGGGGTCTTGAGGGAATAGAAAGAAAATCTACTAGGGAATTTGAATTTGATTTTATTATATGATGGAAAGAAGATCCTCTAGAGATAAGAATCTATAATCCAATAGGTATTAAGATCAAATTGACTTTAATTTGTTTTATTTTAACTGATGTGGAGGCATATCTACTAGAGATCTAGGCTCGAGTCCACTAGGGATTGGGTATATGAACCTTCCACTAGGGAAGCAGGTTTGGGTTATCCGCAGGGGATTGGGATTTGAGTTTGATTTCATAGATTGTTTGGGGATGTATCCACTGGAGAGAATAGTTTGGTTGGATTTCTTTGATTTAGACTCAATTGGGGGAGTAGGTTTAATTTGGTTCCATTGAGGAGGTTGGTTTTGAATTTGATTTATTTGCTTGACTTGTTTATATACGATTTGGGGCTTCAATGGGGAGAACAGTGTGTTTTAACTCCACTGGGGAAAATAAAATTTAGTTTAATTTAATTTGAGTTAATGTATGAACCTTGTCGGTGTGTGATGGAGCGACCGAGAAGGGGTTATATTAGCCTTGACCTACCTTAAGTTTGTAAATCCAAAGGGATAGTCTACTGACTACGGGGTAGAGCTAGCTAACCTAAAGGGTTGCCTTTTGATGTGCAATAGTTGTGCTAGAAAGAAGGCATAGTAGACTTACATCTTCCAATGTGAGGAACAACCACTGGGGTGACTTGTTGGATGCACAACAAATCAAACCTAACCTAGGGCGACTACTTAGTGAATGTCATTGGGGACTTATGTCAACTCAAAAGTAGTCAAGATTAATTTTATCTTTATTTTTTTCATGTGATTTGATATGGTTTGCTTGGTTTAGTTTGATTTCAAATTGAGGGCATATCTACTGGGGATGTGAGCTCGATCAAATTTGATAGATTTAATTTATGGACCATATATGTTTGAGATGGAACTGCTGAGATGGGGCTATATCGGACTTGTCTTATCTAAGATTTACAAATCCAAAGGGATAGTCTATTGGTCATGGGGTAGAGCTAGCCAACCTAAAGGGTTGCCTTTCGTGTCAACAAGGCTAAGAAGAAGGCGTGGACTTACATCTTCTAAAGCAAGGAATAACCAGGGTGACTGTGGTTGCACAACAAATCAACCTACTTAGGGTGACTGAGTGAATGCCAGGGGACTTATATCAACTTAAGAGTTATCAGAGATTATTATAAGGAGTTTTTCTTGACTAAAGATAAGATACTTTCTTTGGGAAAAGGTAGCTAGGGTGTCTCTAATCCACAAGTGAATATATATTTTTATTTATAAGTTTGCATGGACCTGTTGTGTGAGAGGGACACAGAGAGCTATGTCGGCCTTGACCTATCTCAATTTATTGGACCAAGGAGAATCTACACATCCACAAGATGGATTCTCAACCATAAAGATGGTTACTAGAAAATGAATTATCCAATATGATAGTAACTGGGTAGTTATCTAAATGGGGTAAAGGATGTGATCCAAATATAGTCCACCCAGGAGGCACTTGGGGCGTTATCCACAGCCCTAGAAAGAAAGCTTATAGGTGTAGTGGCCAACTCAAGGAGAAAGCATAGCTTACATCACCATGAGTGGTGTATCCTAAGGTGTAAGAACCAACCAACCTAAGGTGTATCCATCATGAGTGGTGTATCCATCAGCATAGTGAGAACCAACCAACCTAAGGTGTTTGTCGATATGCAATGATCAATCTGGAAAGAAATCATGTAGGATTACAACTTTTGAAGCAAAATTGATGATTAGAATGTCGTCATTGGGACATATGCTATCTCGACTGGCTATTAAGCGGGGAGCCACGAGGAAGGATTGGACCTCATTAAGAACTTAGGAGGGAAGGAGCCATTGGGGACTTATCCTAAACCTCAAATATACTTGATAAGTGCCGAAGGCTAATCAAGAAAGCATAGCACTCACATCCTCTTAAATGAAGCCAACATGGGGTAGCTTACATACATGTAAGCCTACCAAACTAAAAGGAGCTTATCTTGGTGTAAGGAAGGAAAGCATAGTAGACTTACATTCTCCAAAGCAAGAAGACCACTAGGGTGACACTAACAGGGTAGCAACGTCGGCCGACCTGCTCTTGAGTGAGTGTCATGGGGCATTATCTCAACTTCAGTAGCTCGAGATAAAAGATATGTGCTTATTTTATATGTTTGTGTGTAGTTTGTGTTTATGTGTTGTGATGAAGGATAGGACAAGCGAGTTTTTACACCTACCTAAACACATCATGGTAGATTCACAAACAAGAATACTTTCAACATGGAAGAGATTGAATTCAAAATAGAATTTTCATTGATGATAATTATTTTTAAACATGATTTATAATATTTCTTTAAGTAGAGCCCATTGATTGGAAGCATTGGGTCCTCTCCCTTATGATTAATAAGTTGATAAGATCCTCTTTAGTAGGCCTTCTCTATGGTGAAAGGGCCTTCCCAAGTGGGTTCAAACTTGCCTCCCATCTTATGATGGGCAACAATCAGTCTCTTTAGAACTAAAATAAGCTCTCCTACTTGAAAAACTCTAAGATGAACCAACTTGTTGTGAGATTGAATCATTTTAACTTTGTACAACTCGAGGTTTTGGCATGCCCACAGGCATCTCTTTTTTAAACCTTTGAGTTCTTCTAATAGTAACTTGGAATTTTGCTCTATTGTGATCATGCTACCCACAGCTATCCTTAGTGATGAGAGTTGGAATTCTAATGGTAGAATGACTTGACCACACTAAGGAGAAGGAGAGCTAAGTTGGAGTTCTATATGTTGTGCGGTAGGCCCAAGGCTTCAACTAACTCATGCCACCATACTTATTGTTGTTGAGTGTCTTCTTTAGTATTTGGATGAGAGTTTTGTTGAAGGCTTACTAATCCATTTGACCTCGGGTAGTTGATGGTAGAATATCTCACTATGTTGTGTCTCAGGCAAGTTATTGATCTCAGTGCTCTTGAATGCAGTATCATTATCAAATATAATTTGTCGAGGCACTCCAAATATATAAACGATATGGTTCCTAAAAAATTTGAGCACATGTTGAGCTTTGATCTCTTTGAGCACAATCACCTTCTCCCATTTGGAAAAGTAGTTAAAGCTAAGATAAAGCGATGACCCTTGGAAGAAGGAGGATCAATCGACCCACTATATGTACCCAACACTCAATGGCCATGAGGCCAATGTAGGATAGAATGTTGGGTGGTTGGTGTAGGACCACACCGTGTATTTGACATTGGTGGCATCTAGCATATCCATGTAATCTTTGATTATCGATGGATGTATCCTAGTCTCTTGATCTTGGCTTTCATCTTGATTGGGTGGTTGGCTCCACATAATCGAGTGTACCTCGATATCTTAGCTTCATGCTTGTCTAAAAAAATATAACCACATATGATCGAAAGATCACGTACAAGACACCATCCACAAGAGCATAGGAAAGTGCTCTACTTTTTCATCGATGGGCTTGGACTTCTCTTGAGGTAGTTTGTCTTTATTTAACTAATCCATGAATGGTTGCCTCCAATCTAACTCCTCATCCTTCTTGGCAATGGCAACCTCCCTTCAAAAGAGTACTTTTTGATGAGTTCAATATCAATAAGGGATAAGACTTGTCTATTTTGGACCTTTATTGATATGGACTCATCCTCACATGCAACTCCTTAGCAAGCTTGGCTAAAGCATACTATGACATTCTCTCCTCGAGGAATCTTATAAATGGTAACCTGGATTTGGGCCAATAACTCTATGGTATACTTATTGTAGTGATGGAGCATGGGCTTTATAACCTTATAAGACCCGATTTTGGTTGATAACTAGGCGAGAATCTCAAAATGTTGATGTTTGGATGCTTAGAGTAATGACTAACTCAGGAACAATCAAAACCTCATATTGCTTTCATTGTTGGTGCAAGGATTGACAAATGATATGAGAATCTCATAACATCATAGTCAGTTAAAGATAATTATTCCTTCCCCTTTTCCTAGAATAGTAGATTATGGTTCTTCTCCTCTTTGAGAGGAAGTGCACCATCAAAGTACATCTCCTTGTGAATGCATGTATAAGTTCATGATTTGTTCATTGGGGAGATCATCACTAGTGGAGAGTCAAGAAGTGGGTGTCTTGCGAAATCTACGAAGTTTTCCATTCACCATGGGAGTGAAGGTAATGTCAAATTATGAGAGGATCATGGACCATCATGCTAGAGATAGCATCGACATGTCATGAGATACTATAGTGGATTGATCAGAGATTAAGTTCACCTTATAAGGAAGCATGTAGTGTTGTAGCTTTTGGATGCAAAGATTAAAGCTAGACAATTCTTCTTAATGGGTGGATAATTAGCCTCAGTAGAGATTAGATGGAGGCTGAGGTAGTAGAGAGCATTTTCCTTCCCTTCATCGTTGGCTTGGGCCAACAAAGCACCAAAGGGGTCATCTAATGCAAGTGTAAAGTATGCAGGATAGGGCTAGAACCCCGGTGACATCGGTAATGCTTGATGTCTTCAAGGAATGCTCACACTTGTCATCCCACTTAAACTTGGCATCCTTTTGACAAGTGTTGAGAATGGTATCTTCACGATAGGTTGGATATAAAGCATCTTAGATATGCCAACCACCCTTGGAATGATGATCTTGAGTTAAACTTTTAGGGGTGGCATTTCTAATACCTGATCATCTCAATTTGATTTGTGTTAAACAAACTAAAGGAATTTTCCACGAAGCTACTCGAATGCACACTTAGTGTTCATTTTGAGGTTAAATTTGTCTTAACTATTCAAAACTACTCTCAAGTCAAAGAGATGGTCTTCCTTTTCTCTACTTTTGACCACAGATCATCGACAGCACTCGACTTGATGATGAATGAGTTCATTGAAGATTGAGTCATAGCCCTTTATGTAGCAGCATTTTAAGGTTAAAGGCATGACCTTATATAGAGATTCTCTAAAAGTAGTGTCTTTCATCTTTAAGGGCCATCTTTATTTGGTTATATCCAGATAAGCCATCCATGAAAGAGAAGCGCATGAGATGAGGCAATGTCACCATCGCTCCATTGGCGGTGAAATTCATCTTTTGGACATACCTTATTTAAATCCTAAAATTGCATATGTGAATTTGGCCATTCTTTTTCTTAAATGGGATGGAGCTAAAGTAGGGTATTTTTCTTCTAGATAAAGCCAACATTGATCAATTTCTTGACTTCAAAATGACTATTGTTATGTCACATGCATCTAGGAGCTTTCTTGATAGGGTTAGTAGTCTATTGGTTTATTTTATGTCGAGCCAATCAAGCATCTCTTCATAACTCCATACAAAGCAGTCCTTAAACTTAGTCAATAGCCTAACTAAGTCATTGGTTTCAATTTCATTCAATGATGTATGTTCAGCGTGGATCTTCTTGTTCTAAGTTGATTTCACGGAGCTCGTCGATGGTTGACTTGATCTCTTCTTCAAACTCTGGTGCATCTTTGACTTCAAAATCATTTGGATCATGTTTCTAAGAATAGCTCCTCATATGAGTTAATGTGATTTGAAAAGAACCAATCGATTCTAAATGATTGGTGATGACTAGCGATATCATCATCATCGAATAGACCCACTATACTGAATCTTAGTCCCAGTCTTGATTGAGAGCTTTTACATTTGTTCTTCCATATTCTTTCAAAATAGTATGACTTGTGCTTTGACCAAGTATATGGGATTAACCCTTTCTTTGCTAAATTATGAACACAAGACAAGTACCGATCAAAAGGTAATTTTATTAAATCTTTATATGAATCATCCTCAAGTTCTACATCAATTTCATGAATTAAGGATGATGTTCCCTAAAAGAACCTCGAGTCTTCACACATGGATGACTTAGGGCTTCCTTAAATACTAAACCCTCAACTTTTGAGAGGAAAGGGGTTAAAGCTTTATTGATGCCTAATTGTTTAACAAATAGACTTGGATACACTTATGCTTTGCTTTGGAGCCAGTCTTCATCTATCTGCTCAAGATTCACCTCCAAGGGAATCTGAGTGGTTGGCGCTACCCATATAAGCTCATCCTATGAACTAGATTCTAAGTCTATATGGATAGTGGGTACTCTATAGGCACATATCTTCTATTGGGTGGCCAATAAAAGGTTTTCCTCTTGGGACTACCTCTCTTGGCCTCTTCTCTTAGTGTAGGTGGGTTGTCATCCCATATGTTGAATGGAGTAAAGCGTGGGTGGAATTTGTCATGCTTCACTTCTCCTCAAGTCTATTTTTTTCTCCCATTTTCTTTTTCATTTTCACTTTTCTTTTTTCTCTTTCTTTTCTTTTTTTCTTTTCTTTTTTTTTTTAAACTTTCAAGTTGAGAATAGACTTGTTGATTTTAGGAGGTAGTAAGATGCATCTCATATATGTCAACCTCATGAATTGTAAATAACTTGAGATCTCCTTTGACATAGTAGATGATCCTATCTCTCATAAAATTCATACAATGATGTAGAGAGGATGAAACTATGTTGTTCTCATGTATCCATAGTCTCCCAAAAATTGTTAAAAGATGTATCGAGTCTATAATGTGGAACTTGGCTTTGGTCTTCCAATCATCTATCTCAAACACTATGGAGCCTAGGCATTGACCTCACTTTTGGAGTGTGGATTCAATCTTCCCATCTTAGACTTAGAGTCTTCTTATAGACACTAAGACTTCCTAGTCATAAGACACTTCTAACAATTAGGTAAACAATTAACAAGCTTAGAAGGGTTAACTATGGATTAGGTTATGCCTTAGGGGTTAGGATAATCCACACCTACAACCCAAATATAATCCATGTTCACCTTCTCAAACCAAACCTCAAGTTCAATTCACATCAAATTCAAATCCAAATCCAAAGCCAAATTCCAAAACCAAATGATTGAAGCCCATGATCAAATCCAAACTTGAAACCCTTCTAAGCATATGACCTATCCCATGGACTTAGCCAAATCTTAATCCAAATCAATCCAAAATCATTGATTTTCTCATAATAAATTTATATCTTCAATCATCTTCTAAATATAAATCAAATCTACATTCAAATGATCAAAAAAATCAAATAATCAAATTAAATCAAAACCCTTCTAAGCCATATGACCTATGGACTTAGCCAAATCTTAATCCAAATCAAGTCAAACTCAATTGATTTTCTCACAAATCAATCATATTTTCAATCATATTTCAAATTTAAATAAAATATACATTTAAATCATCAAAACTAAATCAAACCAAATCAAAATCTAAACCATGCCCATGACTCTCATGGACTTAGCCAAATTCCTTCATTCCAAAACCCAAATTCAATTGATTTTCTCATGAATCAATCATACATTCAATCATATTCACAAATATAAATGAAATCTACAATCATAAAGCCAAAAAAAGTCAAACCCAACTTAACCCTTTTGACTTGAAATGTTCAAATGAACCAAAACCCATTTGAACCCAAGCCAATTTGCAAATTTATATATCAATCCCAAATCCATATATAAACTCAACTAAATCAAAGTCAACCCAAAATCAAGCCAACTAAACCCAATTGGTTCCACTTGACCCAAAATGGCCAATTTGACCTATTTGAGCCACATTCTAATCCTACCCAAATTAGATTGAACCAAGCCATCAAACCTCCCATCATGATTATTGATCCCTAGGTTGATCAATTGTCACTAGGTCAAACCAGTCAACTTGGTCATTTGAACAAGTCAACCCCTTAACCCATATGAACCCAAACTAGCCAAATTGCAACCTAAGCCAAATCCATTGAAACCAATGATTCATACCAAATCAAAATTAATATTTGAATATGACTTGACCTTAAATTGAGTCAAACCAAACTGAATTGGCCCTCTTGACCCAAGTTGAGCCAAATTGACCTAAAGACCAAATTGGGTCAAATCAAAATATAAACCAAATTGATTGTAACCAATGGCTCAAGTTCATTCTAAATTGATTGTTGAACTTGACCAAAGAAATTATTGGACCTGAACCCAATTGACTACTTAGCAAATTGACCTAAAGATTCAAGTTGGCCTAAACAAAACTAAATCCAAATTAATTGAAACTGAAGCCTACAATCATCTTCAATTGGTCAACTAAACCCAAAATAACACCCAACCTTAGCCAATTTGGCCAATTTGGTCAAATCGATCAACTTAACCCATTCGACCCAAATGAATTCAAATGAGCCAAAATAAAACCTAAGCCAAACTGAACCAAACCAATTGAACCAAAATATCCTATATGATCATATAAACTTTACCTAACCTTTGGTTTGACCCAATTTGAACTAAATGAGTCAAATTGAGCCAAACCTAACAAAATCAACTCCAATTGACCTGGAATTTGGGCTAACCCACTTTTGGCTCATTTCAAATCTACCCAAATTAAATCCAATGCCAAATGATCATTCTACTTAGGTCAAGGCATCACATGAGACAAATCACCCATGTAAGTGGTCATTTCCATTCCTTGGCCACTTGGTACTCTCCCAATGGTCCACTAGGCACCACCTTTGCCAATGACCCAAGTGGTGGTTGGGTCGGCCATGACCCATGGGAGGTGAAATCACCTCACCCTCCCCATTGGAGCATTTGAAACCCATAGGACACCCATGATTCCTCCTTGGTAGCCAACTCACCTCCTCCCTACCACCCATGACTCCTTGAGGTGGCTAGATGGCCACTAGAAGCCAAAACCCAATCCCACCATCAAGATGAAGGGGTACACCCTATTTCCACTCAAACACACAAAAATCATTCCTCAAAGCCCTAGTTACCAAGGATTGGCTGCTAGAGCCATTTCCTAAGCTCTCTAGTTCGTTTGTCGATCAAAAAATGCCATTCCCATCCATCATGAAATAGGACACTCCCATTTCTGACCTAATTCCCCATTTCTCCATCAAACTCAAATTAACTTTTCATGCACCTTCCCAGGCCTTGGTAAGAATGAATCATTTCCAAGCTTCAGCATGGAGGTGGGACTTGATCAAAGTCGAGCTCCAAATCATGGTTCATGGCCCCAGTGAGCGTCGGCGGTTGATCAATTACTTAGAGCTTCATCTCCACTAGATGAATCTTTTCAATCTTTCGTGCCATCGGTCTTTAAGCTCGATGAGGTATGCTTCAAAATTGATCCTTAGGCAAAATGGGTTGGACTCTTTTGAAGAAAACATCTTTATGATCTTGACCATTGGATCCCCTCCGATCAATGTCTGGAAGGTGTGGGATCCTTTTGGAGTTGATCTGAGCTCATGTAAACTAGGATAAACTGAGCATTGGCGGACAGACTCCCTTCTCCCTCACTCATGTGATGCTGGATCACACACCATCATTCAGCATGATCGAAACGAATTGTGTGATTTGATTGCTAGATTGATCTGATTTAATCTTATTAAGTTGTGGGATTAATCGTAGTTGTCTGATCTTAGATCAGATGGCGGAGTAATCAATTGTCTCTAATCTTTAACTATTTCATGAGCCAATTGCATTAGGCCTCTTTCCAGGATGATTGCAAGTTTATTTTATGCATATCATGTTGGCTCATAATTATTTAGTTAATTACTTTGACATAGGTAGGTAATTAATTCATCTAATTAAAGTTTAAAATTAACCCATAAAATCAACTTAATTACATTTTTAAATTAAATCAAATCACTAATGTAATGGGTTTAAATCAACATGTAATGATTTCTCTCTCCTCTTTAAATCAAATCAAATTGCAAACTTAATTAATAAATAAGCTTTGGTTTGCTTTAAATAATCTTGTTTGATTTGATAGTCCTTAAGAACTAGTTTGGTTGAATGAATCACATGCTTATATTTGATTGTCCTCTTTCCCATGTTAAATTTGGTATGTCATTTGAATTCATGCATCCATCTTTAAAATCAAATAAAATAAATAGGATTTCCTTTATGTAAGCTTGCATGTGTTGATTTAATTCAATATATGATTAGTATTATCACTTATTAAATAAAATGTATTTTTCAAAAGCTTATAAATTAATAAAATATGTGTTATGATGTAGTTATAAATATATAACATATTCTAGCTTAAATGCATGAATTTTGAGTATTTCTTATATCCATGTGTTAATATAAGATTGAATTAATATATAGTTTAGACATCATTTACAGGAGGCTTTAGCTACAGAATCATTTGATTACCTCACTTCCTTGGTTTGTTAGTTGGTTGATCAAAATCAAAGAAGAAATGTTAATGATTTGTTCTCTATTAAAAAAAAACAAAAATAAACCATAAATAAAAACCTAAAACACAAAACCTAAATACAAACCCAAATCAAATAAAATATAAACTAAAATATAAAACATCTAAAACCCCAAACTAAAAATACAAGCCACAAACCCAAATAAACACTAAAAAACCAAAACACAAAATGGCTAAACTAATAAAACCTAAAAATAAAATAAATAAAATAAACTGAAACTAAATAAAATTAAAAAAAATTAACCTAAACCCAAAATAAACTAAAACCTAAAATATAATAAAATAAAAATAAAAACTAATTAAAATAAAATAAATAAAACTAAACTAAAATTTAAAAAAAATAAAATAAACCTGTAAATAAAAATACTAAATAAAATAAAATAAAAACTAAATAAAATGAAATAAAATAAACCTAAAATAAAATAAAATAAAATAAAATAAAACAAACCAAAAAATAATAAAAAAAAAAATAAAAAATAACTAAAACCAACTAAAACAATCAAATAAGATAAAACATAAACCTAAATAAAATAAATAAACCTAAACTAAAAAAATAAATAAACTAAACTCTAACTAAATAAAAAATAAAATAAATAAAATAAATAAACTAAATAAAAAAAAAAAACCAAAATAGACTAAATAAAAAAAATAAAATAGAAGCGTAAAAAAACCTAAAATAAAAAAATAAAACCTAAACCTGAAAAAATGAAATAAAATAAAACTAAACAAAAAAAAATATAAACTAAATAACATAAAAGTAAACAAAAATAAAATCTATAATAAATAATTGAAAATAAATAAAAAAAACTAAATAAAAGAAATAAATAAATGATAAATAAAATATAAATAAAAATATAAATGACCAAGCACATGGGTTTGCTTAAAGAAACCCAAACTGAAACTAAACTACCACTAAATATATCATTAAATGACTTTACCTATTACATGAATCCACACCCTAATCTAAAATGAGCCCTAAACCCTAATTACTGAGCCTCACTGAGCCCTAAAATGAGGCTGAGCCACTCCACTGAGCCCTAAGAAGCCCTGGACCTGATGCTGGGCCTGAGCTCAAATGGACTAGGCTAAAAAGACTGTAAAAATATACCTCTAAGATAATAAAATGAGCTAAACCAGATAATAACTAAAATAAATAGATAAAATGTAAAATAACATAAACAAATAAAAGAAAATAAATAAAATAAAGGCAAACACAAAAATTTAAAAAAAATAAAATAAAATAAAACCAAAGCCAAAAAATAAATTAAAATAAAACTAAACCAAAAATAAACTAAAATAAAAAAAAATAAATAGATAAAATTAAACTAAAATAAATAAACTAAATAAAATAAAATAAATTAAATAAACATAATAAAATAACTAAATAAATAAAAAAAAAAATAAAAAAATAAATAAATAAAATAAACTAAAATAAACTAAACTTTAATTTAAAAAAACCAGAACCCAAACTTAAAATAAAATCTAAACTAAACCTTAATAATAAAATAAAATAAAATTAAATCTTTAAAACCAAAATTAAATAAAACTAAAGCAAAATAAAACCCTAAATAAAATAAAAACTAAAATAAATAAAAACCACTAAATATAAATAAACCCACAAAATAACTAAATAAATAAATAAGCAAAAAAGATAAAATAAAAATAAACACTAGATAATAAACCATAATCTCTAACTAAATTAATCACAAATAAAATAATAAAAAATTAAAATCTAAAATAAAATAATAGATAAAATAAAAAACATAAAACTAAAATCAAAATAAAATACTAAACAAAATAATTAAATAAAATAAATAACTAAATAACTAAAATAAAACTAATAAAAAAATAAAACTATGTAAAATAAAATATATAAAACTATAAAAACTCTTAATAAAATAAAGAACTAAAATCTTAAATAAATAAAAATAAACCTACCTAACAAAAAAACTAAAATTAAATAAAATAAATAAATAAAATAAACTTAAATAAACAATAACTAAATAAAATAAAACTTAAATCTAAACCAAAAAAAAAATAAACCTAAAATAAACTAAATAAACTAAGATAAACTAAACTAAATAAATCAAAACTAAACTAAAAAAATAAATAATAAAATAACCAAAAATAAATAAATAAAATAAACTAAAATAAAATAAAACATAAAAATAAGATAAATAAAAAATAAAC
Source organism: Cymbidium sinense (assembly GCA_021442155.1). Lineage (NCBI taxonomy): Eukaryota > Viridiplantae > Streptophyta > Magnoliopsida > Asparagales > Orchidaceae > Cymbidium > Cymbidium sinense. Next base: position 264,058,855 of record CM038214.1, on the reverse strand, counting down.
CTAAATAAATAAAATTATAAAATAATAAAAAAAAAAAAACCTAAAGATAAATAAATGTAAACTTAAAAAAGTAAAAAAACTAAAATAAAATAAATATGCAAAGTAAATTAAAAATAAACCTAAAAATAAAAAACCTAAATATAATAAAAACTAAATGTAAAATAAAAATAAAATAAAATAAAATAAAAACTAAATAAAACATAAATCTAAACAAACATGAAATAAAAAATAAAACATAAACCCAAACTAAAAAAAATAAAATAAATAAACATATAAAATAAATAAAATAAATATAAACCCTAAACTACTACATAAACACTATAAATAATAAACTAAAATAAACCTGGACTAAAAAATAAAATAAATAAAACCAAAATAAATAAATAAATAATAAATAAAAAGATAAACTAAACCTAAAAAAATAAATAATGACTAATAAAATAAAATAAATAAAGATAACATATTCTAAAATGACCTAATTTGCAATTTTTTCTTAAAGATCTTTACCCAACCTAACCACTAAACACTGACTAAACCACTAAGCCTAGGCCTCCTAAAACCTCAGAAAACTGGGCCACTGAGCCTGAACCCTGGCCTGATCCTCTAACCCAGAATGATCCCAGATCTGAGCCAAGGCCTAACCCTCCTGAAACCCTACTAACCACAACCACCCTCCACCCTACCTGACCCACCTTAAAACCTAACCTAATAAATACACAAATAATGAACCAAATAATAATAATATTAAAATAAATAAACCTACTAAACCTAACTACTAAAACTAAAATAAACTAAAATATTAAAAACTGGACTACTAAAAATAAAATAAACCTAAGATAAAACCAATAAAATAAAACTAAATATAAAATAAAATAAAAAAATAAAATAAAATAAATAAAAACTAATAAAATAAACTAAAATAAAACCAAAATAAATAAAATGACCCTAAAAAACTAAACATAAATAAAATAAATATAAAATAAATCAACTAAACTAAAATAACTAAAAACCTAAACCCTAAACTCTAATCTAAAAAAAAGTAACTAAATAAATTAAAAAGTAAACTCCTAAAACAAATAAACTAAAACCTAAATCTAAATCTAAGAATGGATAAACCTTGTTGGAAGGAACATCAAATAGCTATAGATCAGTGGTGGAAAAAACTATAGATGGTGGTGTTGGATGGAGGTCTGGATATAAGGTGGTGGTAGTAGTGGTTGTTATGGAAGAGGAGGCCAACTATAATGGTGGTGGTGGAAGATCAGGATATGATGGCAGATCTAAAATGACTTTGATGAAACAGAAATTGAAGAACCTATCTTAAACATGGAATTATGTCTTTGTAGAAAGATGATTCTAGTTATCTAGATTTTGAATTACCTAAGCGCTCATATCTATGTTGTTGTTATGTCTTAGAAAACTTAAGTGTTACTTGGTTGATGAAATCAAAAGAATAAATGTTGATTATGAATTTATTCTAATTAAAAACCAAAACCCTAAACTCAAACTTGAACCCAGACTACAAACCCTAAACCTTAAACCCCAAAACCCAAAACCCTAAATCTTAAAATAACCACAAAACAAACTACTACCCTAACTAAAACCTCAATTAAACCCCAAAACAAACCTAAAAATAAAAACCTAAATAAACTAAATAAAATCTAAAATAAAATAAATAAAAAACCTAAATTAAAATAAAATAATAAAATAAAATAAAATAAAACCCTAAACAAAATGTAAACCTAAACTAAAAAATAAAAGAAAATAAAATAAAATAAAAACTAGGTAAAATAAAATAAAGAAAAAATCAAAGAAATAAAAAAATAAAATCATAATAAAATAAAACTAAACCTAAAATAAAATAAAATAAACCTAAAATAAAAAAATTAAAACTAAATAAAATCTAAAACTAAAATAAAAAAACCTAATCTAAATAAAATAAAATTAACTAAACCTAATAATAAATTAAACTAAAATAAAAATCCAAACTAAACTAAAATAAAACTAAACCTAAACTTAAACATTGAATAAATTAAAATAAACTAAAATTAAACCTAAACCTACTAAAAATAAAACCTAAAATAAACCAAAGTAAAATCCAAAACTAAAACCTAAAATGAAATAATACAAACTAAAGAAAACTACATATAAAAGACACAAATCTAAACATAAACTAAAATAATAACTAAAATAAAACATAAACTAAAATAAATAAACTAAATAAATAAAATAAACTAAAATAAATAAAATCAAGCAATAAAAAAAACTAAAATAAATAAAATAAACTAAATAAACTAAACTTAAGTTTACTTATTTTTTTAAAATACAAATTTAAATTAAAACCAATAAACCACTAAACTGAGCCACAACCTGAGCTAAAAAACTGATACTTGTGAACCCTAGGCGCAAAACTGAGCCCAGGCACACCTAGGCCTGACTGAGCCACACTGATCCTCACTGAGCCATCCACAGGCCACTGGGCCTGAGGCTGATCCCAGACCATAGCCCTGATCCTATCATAACCTACCCCAGATCTGAGCCCAAACCAAAAAACAAACTAAACTAACTAATAAAAAAAATAAGATAAAATAAAGACCTAAAATAAATAAATATAAGATAAATAAAACCTACTACCATTAAACCTAATGTAATAAAATAAATAAAATAAATAAATAAAATAAATGATAAAACTAAACTAATAAAAAAATAAACTAAAATAAAAACCTAAAATAAAAATAAAACTAAATAATAAAATAAAATAAACCTAAAATAAAAAATTAAAACTAAATAAAAAAAACCAAAATAAACCCAAAAAAATAAAACTAAACTTAAATAAAATTAAAACCTAAACTAAACAAAAGATAAAAACCTAATTAAATAAATAAAAACCTAAATAAAAAAAAACTAAATAAATAAATAAAACTAAATGAACAAATAAGTAAACTAAACCTATAAATAAAATAAAATAAATAAAAAAAAAACAAACAAAACATAAAAACCTAAAAATAAACCTAAAATAAAAAATAAAACCTAAACATAAAATAAAATAAAAACCTATACTACTAAAAAATAAAAATAAAACTAAAAAAAAAAAAAACTAAAAAAATAAGCATAAATCCTACTAAAAAATAAATTAAAATAAAAAAAACTTAAGCAAAATAAATAAACTAAATAATCAATAAAATAAATAAAATAAAAATAAACTAAGTAGAAATAAAAATAAAATAAACTAAAATAAATAAAAAATATAAACTAAATAATCCTAAACCTAGTTAAAATTTTTTTTAAAATAAAACCACTAAACCTAAAACTACCAAAAACAACCTAAAATAAAACCTGACCTAAACCTAAAAAAAACCCAAAAATAAAATACTACTAAAAACTGAAACCCTAACCTTAAAATAAAAATAAATGACCATAAACCTAAACCCTAACCCTAAGGCATAAACCTAAACCCAAACTAACCCTAAACCTTAAATAAAACCATAACCCACAACCCTAAACCCCAAACCCAAACTAAACCTTGAAAATAAATAAATTAAGAAATAAACTAAATCCTAAACCCTAAACTAACCAAACCCTAATGGGCATAAGCGATGGACATCATCTAATGCTAGATCATTAGAGGTGAAGGCGGTGACTACAGTTTTCCGTGGTGATGGGGATCTTGAGATCTTGGTGAATATGGAGGTGGTGGTGGTAGTGGTGGTTTGGAGGCAAGGGCGACTGGGTTACAGTGGTGGTGGTGAGGAGAGATGATATGATGAAACTACTAGAGGCTGGTGGTTTATGGGGCTGAGAAAGCGAAGAATGGCCAATCACATTTGTTTATAGAATTAGGCCTTTATAGTAGAGGTTCTAGTTATCTGGGTTTTGATTTAAGTGTGCTCATTTTTATCTATATTGTCCCATGTATTTTAGAAAACTTGGTATGTTACATGGTTGATGAAATAAAAGAAGAACTTCTGAGAATTTGAATTTGTTCTCTATTAAAAAAAACTAAAACCTTAAACTAAAACATAACTAAACCTAAACCCTATCATAAAAACCCTAAACCCTATAACATAACTAAAACCTCCACAAACTAAAACCATAAACCTAAACTAAACCTCAACCCACCATAAATCAACCCTATAAACTAAACTACATTAAACTAAAATAAAATTAAATAAAATAAATAAAATAAAAAATAAAACCTAAAACTAAATAAACTAAAATAATAAAATAATTAAAACTAAATAAAATATAAAACTACTAAAATAAAAATAAAAAAAAATAAAATAAAATAATAAATAAAAAAATAAAAATAAACCTAATAAAACTTAAAATATTAAAATAAACCAAAAACTAAAACCTACCTAAATAAAATAAAATAAATAAACCTAAACTATAAACTAAAACTAAAATAAAATAAAACCTAAACTAAATCAAAAATAAAAAACTAAATAAAATAAATAAAATAAACTAAAATAAACCTAAATAAACTAAAATAAAACCTAAAAAAATAAATAAAAAAACCTAAAACATAAACCAAAAATAAAATAAAACCAAAACCTAAACCAAAAAAAATAAGAAATAAAACTTAAACCTAAAAATAAAATAAAAATAAAACTAAACTAAAATAGACTAAACCTAAACCTAAAAAAAATACTAAAATAAAAGCTAAATACAATAAATAAACCTAAAATAAATAAACTACATTAAATAAAAATAAATATAAACCTAAATAAAATAAAAAATAAAATAAACTGAAATAAATAAAAAATAAAATAAATATACTAAATAAATGTAAGCCTACGAGTTTACTTAGTTAAAAAATAAATAAAAATGAAAAATCAAATAATTAAAAAACCCTAATCCTAAAACTAACCCTAAACCCTGAACCATAAACTTATAACCCTAAACCCTAAACCAAAAACCTTAAAACCTTAAACCCTAAATCATAAACCAAACCCAAAAACCCCAAAACCCTTAACCAAAACTAAACCTTAAACCAACCTACAACTAAATATAAACCCTAAACCTCAACTAAAAAAACCCAAAATAAACACTAAAGCCCATAAAGTTGATTTAGAATCATGCGGTCGAACTTTATAGCATTATTTATAAAATATTGATTTAGACTTTAAAATGGTTGAATTTGGCTAAATTCATAATAGGTAGAGCCATCATAATATATTATTTCAATTTAAAATATGTAAGTAAGATGACTAAATATATAGTTTTGTATTCTTTAGGCTAATATTATGATTTTTTAACTTAAGCGATCCCTTAGGATGTGATATGCAGTATAATATAATATAAAATGTTATAGTTTATTATAATATATGATGCCACAACACAGTGTAGCATCATGCATTATAGCACACTATTGTGTATTACTACTTATTGTTTAGCATTTTTTAGTTTGTTATAGTATGATGTAGTAGAGTTTGTGCTGGTATAACTTATAAAAATACTGATTTATAGGCTGAGATTATGTGATTTGGCAAAATTTAAGGTAAGCTTTAGGGAACATCATTGGGGATGTGCTATGGTGTGCCATTTAATCAAAAGAATGGAATTTTGCATCCAAAATAAATTTCCATTTTTGAACCAAATTTTACAATTTTTGCTTAAAGTGATTCATTTTATGGTGTAATGTAAGATTAATTGAAGGTTGAGATAGAAGAATTTGGCCAAATTCATGGTTCACACTAAGAAACAACACCAAAATTATGCAATTTTGTACAATTTCTAATAGAAAAATATCAAATTTACTTCCAAAATTAACATTATTCATATTTTGAGAAAATTTTATTATTTGTTTATTTTAAGTGATTCTAATGAGGTGTAATGTTAGATAATATATTATATTATAGAAAATTATAATATAACATCATATATTATAATATAATATATTGTGTTAATTCACACTTTAATATGTTTAGCATGATATTGTATAGTTAGTTTGAGCTTGTAGCATCACAAATCATAAAAATGTTGATTACAATGATAAGATGATGTAATTTGAATGAATACAATATTAGGCTTTTGGTTGAAGTATTAAAGGTGTGCATAAGAGAAATAAGATTTGATGAGAATTTCCATGTCAAGGACATGGAGGGAGATCTACTAGGGATCACACATGCATTGGAAATGACATGTGAGGGGTCTATTGGCATAGAAGAAGAATCTGAGGGATAAGGTTTGAGTTTGATTTGATTTGTGGAAAGAAGTTCTGTTGGGGATAAAAATCTATAATCCACCTAGGATTAAGATCGAATCGACTTTAATTTATTTTATTTTAATTGATGTGGAGGCATATCTACTATAGATATGTGCTCCAGTCCCTCGGGATCGAGTATATGAACCTTCCACTAGGAAGCGGTTAAATATATTAGGGATTGGGATTTGAGTTTTATTCCATAAATTTGTTTGGAGATGTATCCACTAGGGATAAGACTTTGGTTAGATTTCTTTGATTTAGACTCTACTAGGGGATTTGGTTTAATTTGGATCCACTAGGGAAGTTAGTTTTGAATTTGATTTGTTTGCTTGACATGTTGATATTTGATTTAGGGTTTCACTAGGGAGAAGAGTGTGATTTAACTCCACTAGGGAAAATTAGAATGGGTTTAATTTAATATGAGTTAATGTATGGACCATGTAGGTGTGTGATGGACCCAGTGGCTATACCCTTGACCTTGGGTTTACAAATCCAAAGGGATAGTCTCGATTATGGGGTAAAGCTAGCAAACTAGGGGTTACCTTTATAACCTTGTAAGGAAGAAGGCATAGCACACCTACATCTTCAAAGCGAGGAACCAGGGTGACTGTTAGATGCACAAATCAAACCTAACCTTGGAGACTCTTGATTGAATGCCACTAGGGACTTACATGTGAACTCAAAGTAGTGAAGATTAATTTTATATTAATTTCATGTGATTTTATATGGTTTGTTTGGCTTAGTTTGATTTCAAATTGAGGGAATATCCACTAGGGATGTGAGCTCAGTCAAATTTGATAGATTTAATTTAAGGACCATGTTGGTGTGATGGACCCTTGAGGGCTATATTGAACTTGTCTATCTGGTTATAAATCTAAAGGGTTAGCCTACTGGCCATGGGGTAGAGCTATCCAACCTTAGGGGTTGCCTTTCAATATGCAATGGCTGTGCTAGGAAGATGGCATAGTAGACTTACATCTTCTAAATTAGGGAACAACTGTTGGGTTGACCTATTGGTAGCACAATAAATTGAACCCAACTTAGAGGCGACTACTGAGTGAATTCTACTAGGGACTTATATCAACTCAAGAGTAGTCAAGCGATTCCTATGAGTTTTCTGATGCCTAACTTTAAGATACTTTCTTTGGAAAAGGTACCACTTGGGTGTCCTCAATCCACAAGTGAATATATATTTTGTTTATATAATTTCATGGACCTGTTGGTTGAGGGAGCACATTGAAAAGGGACTATATTAGCTTTGACCTATCTCGGTTACTAGACCTGAGAGAATCAACATATCCACAGGACAGAATCTCCAATCACAGGAGTGGTTACTAGGAAAGGCGAATTGTCCAAACCAATAATAACTCGAGTAGTGTCTAAATGTGGTCGCAAAGCACATCATCCAAATATAGTACCCACAAGGGAGGTGCTGCTAGGGGCGTTATCATGAGTCCTGGAAAAGAAAGACTATAGGATAATGTGGCCAACTCAAGGAGAAAGCATAATAGACCTAAATCTGCTATGAGTGGTGTATCTTGAGGTGTGAGAACCAACCAACCTAAGGTGTGCCTATCAGCATGAGTGGTGTATCCATCAGCATAGTGAGAACCAAGAAACCTAAGGTGCCCGTTGGTGTGCAACGATCAACCTCGAAATAAAGTTGGTAGGCGTACCACTTTCCAAGCAAAATTGATCATCTAGATAGTCTATCATCAGTAGGATAGATACTATCTGACCTTGAGTGACTACTTAGTGGGGAGCAAGGGAGTTCTACCCATACTTGAAGTAGTCAGAGGAAGGAGCTGCTAGGGGACTTATCTAAACCTCAAATATACTCAACCCATAGTACAAGGCTAATCCAAGTAGAAAGCGTAGCAGACTACATCCTCTTAAATGAAGCCAAATATGAGGTATCTTGGCCACTCAATAACCAACCAAACTAAAGGTGCTCATTGGTGTGCAGTTGTGGAAGAAAAGCATAACATCCTCTAAAGCAATAAGACCACTAGGGTGACACACTAGAGGGTAGCATGTCGGCCGACCTAGAGCGACTGTGAGTGTCACGGGGAATTATATTAACTTCAGGTAGCCAAAGATAAAAGATATGTGTTTTCTATGTTTGTGTAGTTTGTGTTTTGTGTTGTGTCATTGAAGGATAGGACACTTCGGGTTCTTACACCTACCTAAACACATCATGGATTCATAAGAATACTTTCAACATGGAAGAGATTGAATTCAAAATGGAATTTTCATTGATGATAATCATTTTTAAACATGATTTATAATATTTTTTTAAGTAGAGTCCATTGATTAGAAGCATTGGGAACTCACCCTTATGATTAATAAGCTAATAAGGTCCTCCTTGGTAGGCCTTCTCTATGGCAAAGGGCCTTCCCAAGTGGGTTCAAACTTGCCTCCCCATCTTATCTCATAAAATCAGTCTCCTTAGAACTAAAATAAGCTCTCCTACTTGAAAGGTCTAAGATAGACCAACTTGTTGTGAGCTTGAATCATTTTAGCTTTTGTAACTCAAGGTTTTGGCATGCTACAGTCTCTCCTCCAAATCTTTGAGCTCTTCTATAACTTGGCATTCATCTATTGTGATCTTGCTACCACAGCTATCCTTAGTGATGGGAGTTGACTTTTAATGGCGAGCGACTTGGGACCCATACACTAAGGAGAAAGGAGTAGAATAAGTTGCAGTTTTATATGTAGTGCGATTGGCCCATAAGGATTCAACTAACTATTCATACCACTATCACTTATTGTTGTCGAGTGTCATCTTTAGTATTTGGATAGTAGTTTTGTTGAAGATTTCTACTAAGCTATTTTTCCTCTGGTAGTTGATGGTAGAATATCTCCAATCTATGTTGTGTCTCTAGGCAAAGTTATTGATCTTGATTCTCTTGAATACAGTACCATTATCAGATATAATTCATCGAGGCACTCTTAACCTATATACGATATGGTTCCTAAAAAATGGAGCACATCTTTGAGTTGTGACCTCTCTAGAGAATCACCTTTACTAGTTGGAAAAGTAGTTAGTAGTAGCTAAGATGAACCGATGACCCTTGGAAGAAGGAGGATTAATCAGACCCACTATATTGGTACCCCAACACTCGAATGGACATGAGGGCAATGTAGGATGTAGAATATTGGGTGGTTGGTGTAGGACCACATCGTGTATTTGACATTGGTGGCCTCGCCTAGCCATATCCATGTCATATTTGATCATCGAAGGTTAGTAGTATCCTAGTATCTTGATCTTGGCTTTCATCTTTGGACCGGATTAGTTGGCTCCACATCATCCTGAGTGTACTTCAGTTATGATCTTATAGTCTTCATGATTATCTAAATAATGTAACACATATGATCGAAAGACTGTCGATACAAGACACCATCCACAAAGTGTAGGAAAGTGCTCTGCTTCATCGATGGACTTGGGACTTCTCTTGAGATAGTTTTCCTTTATTTAGGTAATCTATGAATGGTTGCCTCCAATCTAGCTCCTCATCCTTTTTGGCAATGGCAACCTCCCTTCAAGAGTACTTTTGATGAGTTCAATATCAATAAGGATAAGACTTGTCTATTTTGGACCTTTATTGATAATGACTCATCCTCGACATAACTCCTTGAGCTTGGCTAAAGTATACCAATGATGTTCTCTCCTCGAGGAATCTTATAAATGGTAACCTCTGATTTGGGCCAACAACTCCATGGTGTACTTGTGGTAGTGATGGAGCTTGGGCTTTATAACCTTATAGGACCTAAAGATTTGGTTGATAATTAGAATCCCAAAGATGTTGATGTTTGGATGCTTAGAGTAATGGATAACTCGGACCAATTAGAGCCTCATATTGACTTCATTATTGGTGCAAGGATTGGGCCGATGATATGAAATCTCATCACATCAGGTCGGAGTTAAAAGAACTATTCTACCTTACCTTCTTGGAATAGTAGATTATGGTTTTCTCTCTTTGAGAGGATGCCACACCATCAAAGTACATCTCCTGAATGCTAGTATCCCTTAAGTTCATGATTTGTTCATCGGGGAGATCATCACTAAGTGAAGAGTCAGCAAGAAGTGGGTGTGTTGCTAAGAAATCCGGTAGTGCTTGTCCTTTCACCGCACAGAGGGGTACGTAGGTAATGTCAAAAAGTGAGAGGATCATGGACCGTTGTGCCAATTGTTAGGATAGCATCGACCGTGTCATGAGTTACTATAGTGGATTGACACTGGAGATTAAGTTCACTTTATGAGGAAGCATGTAGTCTTTGTACTTTTGAGATGCAATTAAAGCTAGGAAATACTTCTCAATGGTTGGATAATTAGCCTCGTAGGGATTAGGTGATGGTAGGTAGTAGAATGAATTTTCCTTCCCTTCATCATTGGCTTAGGCCAACAAAAAACCAAGGGAGTCGTCTAATGTAGTAGTGTAAAGTATGAGCAACTTGCCCGGGATAGGGGCTGCTAGAATCGACGATATCATCAGGTATGCTTGATGTCTTTGAAGGCATGCTCACACTCATCATCCCACTTGAACTTGATGACCTTTTTAACAAGTGCTGAGAGTGGTTGACATCTTCCCGATAGGTTGGATATAAATCATCATAGATATGTCAACCACCCTTGAAATAATCTGAGTTGAGTTAAACTTTTAGGGGGTGGAATTTCTAATATTGCCTTGATCTTCTCAATTTTGATTCCACGGTGTTGACAACAAACCCAGAATCTCCACAAGCCACTCCATGCACACTTGGTTCATTTTGAGGTTAAATTGTCTTAACTATTCAAAACTACTCAAGTCAAAGCGATGGTCTTCCTTTTCTATACTTTTTACCACGAGATCATCATCATAGCACTCGACTTGATGATGAATGAGTTCATCAAAGATTTGACATTAAAATAAAATAAAAACCTAAACTTAAACCTAAACCTAAAAATAAAAATAAAATAAAATAATCTAATAAAAATAAACTAAAATAAAATAAATAAAAACAAAAACTAAACTAAAAAGTAAAATAAAACTAAGAATAAAAAACTTAAATAAAAAAACTTAAATGTAAAATAAAAATAAAATAAACCTAAAATAAAAACCAAATTAAAACTTAAACCTAAAAGATAAACCTAAAAATAAAACATAAATAAATAAAATTATACCTAAAATAAAAACTAAAAAAACCTAAACCAAAAAATAAAATAAAATAAACAAAATAAAATAAACTAAACTAAAAAATAAATAAAACCTAAACCTAAACTAAACTAAATAATATAAAATAAACTAAAATAAACTTAAACTAAATTAAAAACCTAAAATAAACCTAAATAAAACATAAAACCTAAACTTAAAAATAAAAATACAAACTTAAAGTAAAAACTAAAACCTAAACCTAAATAAAATAAAAAAATACTAAAAATAAACCTAAACCTAAACCTAAAAAAATTAACTAAATGAAAACCTAAACTAAGATAAAATAAATTAAAATAAATAAATAAAATAACTAAAAATAAAAATAAAATAAAATAATAATAAAAATAAATAAATAAACTAAAATAAATTTAACATGGGTTTAATTAAAAAAACTAAACCCTAAATCTTAAATCCTGAGCCCTAAACCCTACTTGACCCACCTAATCACTTCTAAACCCTAAAATCCTACTAAATTAAATAAACTACTTTTACTTGTTTAAAAAAACTTAACCTAAATTCAAACCCTAAACCCTAAAACTAATCCAACCTCCAAATAACCTTGATCAAACTAAACCAAAGCATAACACAACCCTCCACAAACCCTACACCACAGACCTAAACCTAAACCTAAACCACAAATAAAATAACTAAACCCTAAACCCCCAAACCCCTACACCCCAAACCTTAAACCTAATCCTAAAGTGACTAAATAAATTAAAAAATAGAACTAATAAACCTAAACCTAAACCTAAACACTAAGAATGGGCAGAACTTTGAAGGTAGGAACATCAATGTCAACTAGGCTCAGTCTAGCTCTAGCAGTGAAGGCGAAGGTGGAGGCAGTAGTTAACAAAGTGGTGGTGGGGGTTCTAGAGGTGCTTATGGATATGGAGGTGGTGATCGGAGCAGTGGTGGTTATGGAGGTGGGAGAAGCGACGGACGTGGTGGTGGCGGAGGGAAATATCGGGGATATGATGTTGGGTCCCGCTACTCAAGAGGCTAGAGTGGTTTTAATGGAAACTAGAAAAACTGAAGAATGGTCGATCTGATCTATTGCTTATGAAACTATGTCTATACAATAAAGATAGTTCTAGTAATCTAGGGTTTTCAATTTGTCTATGTGTGCTCATTTTTTATCTATATCATCACTAGTGTCTTAGAAAACTTGGTGTGTTATTGGTTAATGAAATCAAAAATAAGAAATGATGAATATGAATTTGTTCTTTGTTAAAAAAAAACCAAAAACCTGAACCTAGACATAAAACCTATACCCTAAGCCCTAAAGCCTAAACCCTAAAACCAAACCCTAAACTAAAATCCTAAATCCTAAACCCTAAAACAAACCTAAACCCTAAAAAAACCTAACCTAAAAAACCACTAAACCCTAAACCTAAAACCAAACCCTAAACCCTAAACCACAAAGTAAAACCAAAACCTAAACTATATAAACCTAAAATAATAAAAAAAATCTAAAACCAAAAAATAAAAAAAATAATAAAATAAAATAAAACCTAAACTAAAACCTAAACTAAACCAAATTTAGAAAATAAAATAAAAATAAAACTAAAAAAATAAAATAGAAAAACTAAATTAAAATAAAAAAATAAAAACCTAAATAAAATAAACCTTAAATAAAATAAAATAAAAACTAAATAAAACCAAACTAAAATAAACTAAAATAAAATAAGAAAATAAATAAAAAAAATAAAACCTAAACCCTAAACTAAAAAAAAACCTAAACCTTAACCTAACTAAAATAAACTAAACTAAAATAACTAAAACCTAAAACCTAAATAAAATAAAATAAACTAAAAATAAACCTAAACTAAAAAAAAAATAACCTAAAATAAAACCTAAAACCTAAACTAAAAAAAAATAAAAAAATAAAACTAAGAAAATAAAACTAAGACTAAATAAAAACAAACCTTAAAAAGCTAAAAACCTAAAACTAAGCTAAATAAAACCTAAAAATAAAATAAATTAAAAAAATGTTAAGGAAAAATTAATGAGCAAATAAAATAAATAAAAACATAACTTAAAACCTAAACCTAAACCTAAAAGAAAATAAAATAAAATAAAAAATGAAACTAAAATTAAATAAATAAACCTAAAATAAACTTAAAAATAAAAAAACCTAAATAAAATAAAACTAAACCTAAGATAAAATAAAGTAAACCTAAAATAAAATAAAATAAAAAACCTAAACCTAAAAATAAAATCAAAAAAAATAAATAAAAAAATAAAAAGACCTAAACTAAAAAAAAAACCTAGACCTAAAATAAAAATAAAATAAACCTAAACCTAAACTAAGATAAAATAAACTAAAATAAATAAAACCTAAACTAAACCTAAACTATAAATAAAATAAAATAAACTAAAATAAACTAAACTAAATTAAAAGAATACCTAAAAATAAACCTAAAATAAAAACCTAAACCTAAACCTAAAAATAAAAAAGAAAACCTAGACCTAAAAAAATAAGATAAAAATAAAACTAAACTAAAAAATAAACCTAAACCTAAACCTAAACGAAAATAAAAAACTAAAATAAATAAACATAAAATAAATAAACTAAACTACATAAAAATAAAATAAACCTAAATAAAAATAAAAAATAAAATAAACTAAAATAAATAAAAAAATAAACTAAATAAACCTTAACCTACTAGTTTACTTAATTTAAAAAAATAAAAAAAATAAAATAAAATAAATAAATAAAAAAAAAAACCTAAACCTAAACCTAAACTCTAAACTTAAAACCAGAACCCTCCTCCCCAAGCACTCTCTCATTCTCACGATTTTGAATCCCTCTTGGTGGCACTCCTCAGAATGGGGATTTTGTGGTTTGGCTTTTGATTTGACTAATTTCAAAGGCTTGAACAACATCGACTATTTTGATGTTTTATCATTGACCATGGCTATGGTGAGTTTGATTCATTGGGCTCCACCTCAAGATATGGATGTTTTGTCTAGGGCATCGACATTTTGGGATTGGCACCTAATGCTACATCTACTAAATCTTTTAAGGCACTCTAGTATGATTTCTCCCTCTATTGATTGGTTAATCTCATTTTGACATCTTTTAAAGGTTTCCCAGCCAGAATGTGCTCTGATGTGGATGTTGAAAAGTTGACAAAACCCTTTGAATTTTTTCTTGTTGGTAAATTTGCTTTGCGTCATCTGAATTTGGATAAGATTAACTCTTTTTTCCATAATCTCAAGCTTACAGGTGCCTTCTCGATTGGTCATATGGACCATCAACATATCATGATTAAACTTTCTAATGATCTGGATTATTCATGTATTTTATTGTATCATTCTTATTTCATATTTAATTCTCAAAAGTGTTTGTAGAAGTGGTCACCCCTTTTTGACATTAAGGAGCAATCCCTTATTATCCCTATGTGGTTATCTATTCCTAATATGTGTAGTCATTTTTTTACCTATCATGTGCTTTTTGCTTTTGAAGCTTTATTTTGTCTTGCAACTTCGACCAAGTATCGAGCAATCTCACCCTTCTATGGCTCGGATCATCATGGAATTAGACATAACTAAAAAATACCCTAAGGAAGTTTGTATTGGCTCTAAAAATTAGGTATTTGCAAAGGTTGAATTGGAGAACCTTTCAATTTTTGTTCCCACTTTGTAAAATACACAGTCATGATAATTCAAAATTTATTCTCCATCCCCACTTAAAAAAATGAATTCCTCTTAAGGAAAATGTTGTCTCTACCCATAAGCTGATTCCTACATATGTTTAGAAATTGACCTTCGATCCTAAGGATGGTATGAAGGATGTTATTGAGGTTGATTCCTTGGATATTAGGGTTAATCTTGATGAGCATGTTTCAGCTTCTAATGTTGGTAGGGATTCGAGCAATATTCAAAATGGGAAGGATGTTTTACCTTTTATTCCTTCTTTGAATTTGAATATTTCTAATCTGAGAATAATAAATTCTCTAAGTTATTAGAAAATGATTCTATTTCCTGATTCTATTCTGCATCTATGCTTGCTTTGATTGATGAAAATAAAGCTTTTAATGAGGATTAAAATGATGTTGAGCATGCCAAAAACAGTTTTGATCCAAATTTTACTACTTATGCTTTAAATGGCTCTAAATCATCACCATCTCTCATTTTTAATCTTGATATTCATTTTAATCCTACTTTTCAACTAAATATGGATTTGGAAGAAGGTAAACTCCTCCAAACACTTGGAGATTTCTCCTAAATCTATGGCCAATGTTACTAAATCTTACTCAGGATGACTCTAGGGGAAAATGGAAAACTATCATGCTAAAAAGAAAAAATGTTAAAACTTTCCTCCCAAATTATCCAAAACACTAGATCTGCGACCTCTCACTCCTCTCTTAATTAACCTTTGCTTAACCCCCATTTTTTATTTTTCTTATGGTTAATTTTCTTCTTTGGAATATTAGAGGGATCAATACCCTTTATATTCGTAATCATAATAGAAATCTTTTGCATTCATAATATTTCTCTTCTTATTGTTCTAGAGCCTCTTAGCTAATAAAATTAACCATGTTGCTAGAATGATCGGTTTCAATAAATTTTTCTATAATGTTAGTAATAAGATTTGGTGTTTTGGAATAATTTTGTTGAGGTCTCTATTCTTGATGACTTTCATCAAGTTGTCAATGCTCAAATCTCTTATGGTGATTATTGTGTTTTGGCTCTTTTATTTATGCATCTTGTTATAGATCTACTGGAAATCTTCTTTAGGATAATTTAAGGAATTTTGCTACCTCTATCAATAAACCTTGGTTTGTTGGTGGTGATTTGAACACCATTTTAATCTCTTCTAAATGAAGTGGTGGTGGCTCTCTTAATATTCATTCCATGGAAGATTTATCCAATATGATCCTTGATCATAATTTGATTGATATTGGCTTTAAGAGCACTGATTATACTTGGCAAAACTCTAGAATTTGGCAAAGGTTGGACCAGATTCTTTTTAATACTCATTGGATTACACAACATATTATTACTTCTATTGATCAATTAAGAAGAACCTTGGCAGATCATGCACCTGTTCTGGTTCTTATTAAAGAAAATTCTAATAGACTAAAAAACCACTCCTTTTAGATTTCAAAATATTGATTTTTTTAATATTGTGGCTAATAATTGGAAAGCTCCTTTACATCCGATAATTGATTATGGGGATGAATACACTTTGGTTTAAACTTAAAAGACCTAAACAAAATTTAGCTAGTGGAAGCATTATTTTAAAACCCTTTTTTAATATTAAAGATATGAAAAATTGGTTTGGGATCTTGAAGTCTATTATGTCATCCTTCTAAGATTACAAACTTGAAGTGAAAGATAAACTTGTTAACTTCCAAAATATGGAAGTGACCTATTGGTGCAAAAGCTAGTAAACATATTGATGGTGACAGAATACTAGGTATTTCCATGCTTTGGTTAATAAAAATATAGCATTAAATAAAATTAAAAACATTAAAAATGATAATGGAGATTAGATTATGAAGAATAATGATATTAACAAATCACTTATTAATTACTTTAGAAATATGCTTAACAAGAATTGCTCTTATGAAACTATTTATCAATCATAATTATTCCTTATTATTACTAATGATGATAATTATTTGCTTACCATTGTGTGGTTAATGAAGATGAAATTTTTAAAGTTCTAAATAGCATGAACATAGATTTTGTTCTTTGGTCAGGAGGGTTTCACTACTCAATTTTTCAAAAATGTTGGTTTATCATTAAAAATGATTTGATTAAGGCTATGATTGATTTTGTTTTGATGGTAATCCTTTTCTTAGATATTTTTCTAGTACTTTTACTGTTCTCATACTTAAAAAAGATAATCTGGACTATTGAAGTAATTTCAGACCTATTAGTCTTTGCACCTTCTTCAATAAGCTGATTTGCAAAGTTCTTACCAACAGACTTAGTCCTTTATTTAATAGAATTATCTCTCTCAACCAAACCTATTTTGTTAGAGGTAGATCTATTTCTAATAATATTTTACTTGCCTAAGAATTAATTCATGATCTTGATGCCAAGACTAGATGTGGCAACATCCTTTTCAAATTAGATATTACCAAAGCTTTTTATAACATCTCTTAGGATTTCCTTTTCCATATTCTGAATTTATTTGGGTTTTCTAATAAATTTATTTTCTTATAGAAAACTATATTAATAATGCCTGGTTTTTGATTTTACTTAATAGGGAAGGCTTGGGTTTCTTTCCCTCTTCCCATGGCTTACGACAAGGGGATCCTTTATCTCCTACTTTATTTATTATTATTGTTGAGTACTTATCTAGGAGCATTAATGATTTATTCTTAAACAATTATAGTATGTGCTACAAAACACTTGATGATGTTCCTGTTTCCCATTTAAGTTTTTCATATGATTTCATTATTTTTTTGCAATGCTTACTTATCACATCAAGCATCTCAAGTCTTTTTAAATAAATTTGGTAGAGAAAGTGGCCTTTCTATCAATGATAACAAAAATATTTTATCACTTCCTCTAGTATCTCCATAATAAAATCAATCAAATCCTACATATCACTAATTTGAAACATCAACACTTACCACTTAAGTACTTGGATGCTCCGCTCTTTAAAGGCCCAAAATATTCCCATCTCTTTAATGAGTTAATTCAAAAAATTTCAAATAAAATTTGTTTGGGAATTCCATTTACTTTCCTTTGGTGGTAGACTATTCTTAAAGAACTCTTAACTCAATGCCTCTTTATTTGATTCAAACTATTATCCCCACTAATGTTACACTTATCAGAATTGATCATTTGCTTAACAAATTTTTTTGGGGCTCCAATAATTCCACCAAAAGAATGCATTGGACATCTTGGCATAAATGTTGTGGTCCTTTGGGATAAGGTGCTCTTGGTTGCAAGCCTATTCGTGAAGCTATCAATGCCTTCTCTCATAAGCTCTAGTGGAATTTTAGAAAGAATGATAGACTTTGGGCTATTTTTATGATGGAAAAATATTGCTAAGGTAAACACCCCTTTAACTCTGCTTATAAAGTTGGTGACTCTCCGGTTTGGAAAAGGCTTTGCTCCATTAAATGGGTTGTCAAATCATTAATATCTTGGGGTATTCAGTCATGTTCTTCCTTCTTTTGTCAAGACAATTAGATTGGTAATGGCTCTATTGACACTCTTTGATCTACCCACTCTGCTGCTACTATCAAAGTTAATTCTTTTTGGCTTAATAACAATTGGAATGAAAGTAAACTTGAGAATTATATCCCTATATTTATTTTTGACAACTTTAGAATTATCCCCATTCTTCTAAGAAACTGACCAAATTCTTTTTTAAGCTTTCTTATAATGGTGACTTTGTTCTTAAAGAGGTTTGGAATTTTATTAGAGATAAACAAAACCCCTCTAATGTTTTTATTAAACTTTGGAACAATATCATTCCCATTTCTTATTCGATTTTAGCTTGGTGGATTTTGAATAACTTTATTCCTATGGTCTCTTTGCTTTGGACTAATGGGTTTTACTTACCTTCAAATTACTATTGTTGCTTTCATATTGAAAATGTAAATCATGTTTTTTGTCAATGGTGCTATTGCTTATAAATTATGGTTTCAATGATGATTTATTTAATACCACTAGGGTTCTCTTTCTTTTTATCAACTTCTTGAAGTCTACTTCAAAAATATAGTGAAAGGTCATATCAAAGTTTTAATTGCTATTACCCTTATCTAGTTCATCTGGATGGATAGAAATGATGCTAAATATTGTGGTACACCTATGAACCGTAAAAGGGTCTTGGATAAAACTAACGAAAAAAATTCAGACTCATTTTAATGCCAATCTTATTAGTAATATTCATTTTAGAGGTTATAAATTTGTGGCTAAAAAATTAGGTATCATTATGCCTAAGTTTGACTCTTATAAAAGTGTTAGGATTATTCATTGGTTTAATCCTAAAGATAATTTGATTAAAGTGAACACTGATGGTTCTGTTGCTTCTAATAAATATGGATGCGGTGGTATCCTTAGGGATTCTAAAGTTACTGTCATTTGTGCTTTTGCCTATCCTCTCAAAGCATGTTATTTTTTTGCTAAGCTTATGATTAATAAAGCTATTGAAAATTGTTTGAATAGAGGTTTCCTCAACATCACGGATTGAAGTTGATGCTCTCTTGCTTCTTGACATGCTTAATTCCAATAGAATTGGAATGTTGAATTATTTTATCTTCTTAATCATACTACAAATATTCTTTCTCAAGTTCATTTTAAAATTTCCCACATCTTTCATGAAGGTAATGCTTATGCTGATTACTTGGCAAACTTTGGTGCCAACTTAACTGATTTCACTTTATTTGATAACCAAATTTTGTAAACTATTAAAGGTTTGGTTAATCGGATAATATTGGATTGCCTTATCTTAGATATAAATTCTTAGCTTGGTTTTGATGATCTTTTTTGGTTTTGTGTTAAGCCCTCTTTGGGTTATGGTTATCAACTTATTTTCTCTCTTTGGCTAGTGGGTTATGTTTTGATCTCTTACTTTTGGATTGGCTTGGTTTTGCTACTAGTGGTTTTGTAAGTGTGGCTGTGTTGTTTTGTTTTTTTCAGCTTGGTGTCTATCTATCTAATTTGGGTGTTTACCATAATTTTCCCTTGGCTATTTTTATATCCTCCTTTTGGTTTGTGGCTATAGTTGCTATAGCTTTTTCTGTGGGTTTTGCCTCTTTTTAGGTGCTTGCTAACTTACACAGTTGGATCTGTGGTGGTTGATGGGTGGCTTTGTTGGGTGGTTGGGTTGGTTGGATAGCTTTTTGTTTTGGCATTTTCTTTTCTTTGGCTTGATTTTGGCATGGTGGAGGTTGTTGGTTGCATTATTTTCTCTATTTTTCTTGACTAGGGCTTCATGGTTGGTTTTGTTGATTTTGTTCTATTTCTTTTTATTATGTATTGACCTCCCTTTGGCCTTCCTCTCTTGTAGGGGCTTTGTGTTTGGGTATTGTTCTGGATTGGCTGGTTGAAGGCTATTTTGTGGTTATTAGTTGGCCTCGGGGGCTGGTGGCTTGGTTGGGTGCCATTATTGTTCTATTAATGTTGGCTAGCTTGTAGTTTGTCTTATTGGGCTTTGTACCTTTTTTCTTTGGCTGGCTATTCTACTTACTTAGATCAGATTTTCTTTTGCCTTGGTTGGGTTTGGTGGCAGCTATCTGCTTCTACCTGTTCCCTGGCTATCTTGGGTGATTTAGGCTTGATGACTGTTGTTGGTCTTTATGCTAACTTTGTGTTTTCTGCTATTGTGGTGGTTAGCTAGGAGGTTATGTTGGTTGGCTTGTTTGGTTGGTTGTATTGGCTGGATGGGATGGTTGGTGGGGTGGCTATTTTGGCCAATTTTTCCTGCTCCTTTGGTGACTGTTATGGAAACCTACTGGTATTCTTTCTGTGACATATATAGTTTTCTATTGCTTTATTTTTTCTCTCTTGCTTTTTTTCTATTTGGGTGGCGCCTGCATCCACCTTTGTAGTTAAGTAGTTGTTTTACTAGCTCTTTTTTTCTTTATTGGTGGAGGATATGAGCACTTGTGTTTTTCTTTTTTTTCTCTTGTTTGTCTATGGTTTGTGTTGTTACCCCTGTCATGATGCTTGCTCCTTTTGATTTTTTTATTCTTTTTTGGTGGTGGCTTTGGTGGTGCTCTACTATATTGTTGCTATCCTAAATGGTTTGTTGATTATCACCTTATTGGGCTTGGTTGTTCTAATGGCTTGGTTGGCTTTTTTTATTTGGAGGATTTTGTAGCCTATGATGAAACTTTGAATGATGGGACACGAGGTATGCTTGGCTATAATGGCCTTGATGTTTCCCACTCTTTCTTCTTTTTGGATGGTAGTTATATGTAATTGTAACCCTTCTCTTGAAGTTTGGATGCTTACATATAGTGTTGCTCCTTGAGATGATTAGCCTGAGCCTTTTCTTTACTTTACTCCTTTTGTTTGCTCTTACTTTTTATGCTTCTTAATTGTACTCATCCTTTCAAAAGTATGTTACAGATTTCTTTTATAGGTTGGGAGAGTCTTGTAGGTGGATCTTATCAATGACCAAATGAAGTTCTTCTTGCTCATGGATTTTGGTGTTGATTTTTGGTTTTTCTTTCTTTCTATCCTTCATTATTGTAATAGTTAGGGGTTTATCTCTTTAGGATTTATTGTATCTCTTTGAGCATTAGCATGAGATTTACCTCTACATTGCACTTTTTTCTTTTTGTGCAATAAAATTTTCTAATTTCCCTAACAAAAAAAACCCTAACCTAAAACCCTAAACCCTAAAAACCCAAAATAAACCCTAAACCTAAAATATAAAACCCAAAAATAACCTAATCCTAAAATCTAAACAAACCCTAAAAACCCTAATCCTAAAATCTACCCTAAACCTTAAACCCTAAAACTAAAACCTAAATTAGA
Source organism: Cymbidium sinense (assembly GCA_021442155.1). Lineage (NCBI taxonomy): Eukaryota > Viridiplantae > Streptophyta > Magnoliopsida > Asparagales > Orchidaceae > Cymbidium > Cymbidium sinense. The sequence continues at coordinate 264,036,994 of CM038214.1, read as the reverse complement.
TAAACCTAAAGAAAATAAATAAAAAACTAAATAAAATAAACAAAATAAAATAAATAAAACCTAAACTAAAAAACCTAAACCTAAAAAAAAATAAATAAAATAAAATATAAAATAAAATAAAAAATAAAACCTAATGTAAAATAAAATAAAATAAACTAAATAAAAAGAATGAATAAAATAACCATGAAGATAAAATAAAAAGATAAAGATAAGATAAAATAAAATGATAAGATAATGAATATAAAGCTAGGTTAAAATAAAGAAATAAACTGAAAAAGATAAAGATAAGGCTGAAATCATTAAGATAAAGTAGGACTAAAATCAACAGGCAAAGATAA